>OU426983.1:55883009-58295509 GCA_911387785.2 Aelia acuminata | reverse complement strand
TATAGACCTAAACTCAAATTATAATGGTCGTAAGTTTTAAATGTTTCATTATCTTTATCGGTTAATATCGTACCAAGGTGCTTTTGAAATGAGTCGTTTTAATAATTCAAAGAATAATTTTAACTGCATTTCATTATAGGATTGTTTTAAATATAATGTGTATCATTTATAAAAATTGGTATAACCTGGCCAGACCAGCCCCCTTATCCCTGTTTTAAGACTTCAAATATCAAAAGGCTAACATTTGGGAGGGAATGGACTAGGAGGCAGTATAAAAATAGCTAATTAAATTGAAAGAGTAAAAAAATTAAAAAAAAAAAAATTAAAATCTAGCGGAATCACGGCTCTAAGGGTAAAAGCTAACTATTGGAGATGAAAATTGGAAAGACCAAAAATATGGATAAAGTTCTTTTTTAAATTCTGGAGGCTCTTTTTTTCTTCTCCCTCTGAATACTTTTCTCTTCCGATTTTCCTTTCGTTATTTTATTTCTCGAGCTATTTTTTGAGTAAAAGTCTGTTGCTACTGTTTGTTTTTGTTTTTCCACTATTCTCAACTATCTCTATTTTTACTTTCACTTACCTATATATGAAATATATAGTAAGTGGAAGTATTGCGATCGTGAAAATTTTCGACTTCCGGTTTTCAACGGAAATACACGTTTTGGTCAAAAGTCAAAATAACCAAGTCCCGCGAAATGGTCTGTGTGTGTGTGTGTGTGTGTGTGTGTGTGTGTGTGTGTGTGTGTGTATGTGAACAGACTAGCTCAAAAACTATAAACCGTGCGAACCTGAAATTGGGTATTTAGAGTATGTATATGCCCGCGATGTGACAGCAAAAATTTCATCAAATTTGCTCAAAGGGAGGGGGTACTTTATTTAATAACTTTTTAAGTTTTTTTCGATTTTCTCAAAAACGGCTCTAACGATTTTGATTAAATTGAGTATTTAATCTATTTACATGCCCGAGATATGACTGTAAAAATTTCATCAAAATTGATCAAACGGAGGGGGGACTTTACTTAATAAATTTTGTATCATTTTCACGTGTTTTTTTTATTTACTCAAAAACGGTCTTAACGATTTTGATCAAACTGGGTATTTGATGTATGCATATGCCCGAGATATGACTGTAAAAATTTCATCAAAATTTATCAACTGGAGGGGGGACTTTACTTGATAAATCTTATACCATTTTCACGTGTTTTTTTATTTACTCAAAAACGGTTTTAACGATTTTGATCAAACTTGGTATTTGATGTATGTATATGCCCGAGATATGACTGTAAAAATTTCATCAAAATTGGTCAAACGGAGGGGGCACTTTGTTTCATAATTTTTTTCCAATTTTTACCTTTTTGATCGTTTATCTCAAAAACGGCTTTAACGATTTTTATCAAATTCGTTATGTTTGATGAAAATTAGTTGCTATTTAATATCAGGTAAGCTTTATCATTATTAAAATGTTCTGAGGGGGCTTAGTTGGGGAAGGGGCCTTTTTTGTTTTCCTATAAAGTACCTTTGTTTTAGTTTATATGGAGTAATTAACTGTCTCTCATCACGCCTAAAAATTAGAAACGCTAAATATGATATATGAAGAAAATCAAGTAAACATATACAGGAGAAAAAAAGAAAAATATTCCGTCAACTCATAAAACACCTTGAGCTCACGCATGCACCGTACGCCTTTAATGACAAACCAATGCGTTATAATTAAAAATGTTCTGTTCATTTGAGAAATGGCAATTAACAAAATGCATTAATTTCTAATCTAAGTAAGTTGGTAAGTGAAAGTTGTGTGTTGCGCGCACGCACCAGATTTTTATCTTGGTTATTTGTGTACGTACTCAGGTTGGTTTACCTTGTATAATTTAAATTTTAATTTATTTGAATCTTTTTATTTTTTAATCTGCTCTTTTTCTTTTACATCTTACTAAATACTCATTATCAGTGAAGAGTAATTGCCCTTCTTCTTAGTAAATTCTTTGCTAAATTTATTTTCTGTATGTCAGGGTGGGTTGAACTGTAATTCAGAATTATATTACTGGTGATATCTTTCTTGTTACATTTCGTTTTAATATTTCTGTCTTTATTTATTATGATATCCATATCAACGAATCTTATATTGTTATTTACTATATCTTTATCATTAGGTTATAAAATTTATGTAGAAATAAAAAGAATAATGAATAAGTTGAACATTGAGGATCTCACCGGATCCTCCAAACGAATCAAAGAGTTACATTTGATTGGTCCAGATTCAATCCTGACCCATCAACAGATTCCCCGATGACAAGAGAACTAGGCTACCATTCGGAACAGGCAATATTCAAAGAAAATTTCGCATTTGGACATGCACTCAGCGGCACCTCCTTAAGCTCCATCCCTCAAGCTCAGACGGGACAAATCCCTGACAACCTCTATCCTCCTCCATTACCGTACAAATGAACTCTTTTAAAATGTTCCCTCCGCGACTCAGCCAAACCTTGTATATTTCATACGGGGCTTACCAACCCCCATCCAACCGCAGGCGCACACACACGTACGAGGGCCGGGCGGGCAAAACAAACCCCTAAATATTTATTAACCCAAGAGAAAACCTGATACCATTGCGCTCTCAATCCCTATTTTTTTCCACCGGCTTTTAATGTAAAACCCATTTCCCCGCCCTTCTATATAGATTAAATTCCCAGTTTTGCCTTGGGAAGATTTTCTTCTTTTTTTTTTCTTCTACCTCGTTCTCCCCCCTTTTATCCATTTCCCTTTCCTTAAGAAGACGCATGCAAACAAATCTACTTACCCCCCACTCGATAAAAGAATATATACATTACGGTGCTCCTCACTCATCCACCTCCTTCAGTATAAATCTCCTTCCATTTATAGAATTTATTATTCCCGTTAGGGCTCAATTTCGTTGGGGTAACTTGAAGGGATTTTCAGAGACCCAAGATATTTAACTTATATAACATGGAGAGTATTCTTTGAATGGATTCATAACTTCATACCTTAAAAGTGGTTGAATTGTTAATATTTCACACTAAAATAAAATGCAAACGATCCGTTTTTTTTTTAACATACTTTATTTTTCTATTTGAAAATGAAAGTAATGAAGATTTAAATGTAACTGAAAAATCCTTTATTTCTTTTTTACTTTTCGTTAAATTTTATTTTAGTTTTCTAACTTATTTAACCAATCGATTAAATCGTTTACATATACATATACATTAAAATTAAATTTAATTAAAAAAATTAAACAACTTAGCGATTTTTTTTTATTCCAGGTTCTTGAGTTATTAATTGGACTATACAATCAATATCTCTTATAATTCTAAACAAAATTTATGGTGTCCTAATGATTTAATTATTCTCGGCAATGGGGCTTACTTAAGACTTGAATAAATCTTAATATCTAAAACGTGAAAACCTTAATTTGTATATTAATCTTGAATTAATTGTTTCCAACGTTTTGTGGCATTTGATGGTTGAGTTGGTGAAAAAATGATCAATCAATCAATCAAAAATGATTTCTGCCTCTTAATTAATTCTTCAATTTTTGGTAAATGTAAAGCTCCTTTTAGTCCTTCGCAATTATTCTTTGCAGTTTAGTCCCTTTAAATTTTTTTCTAATTGTTCCATTTTTAAAAGATTATAGCATGTTCTCATTTGTTCTGCATTAATGTGTAAATGGTGGTACTCCGTACAACAGCGCCTGATCTTTGCTGTGTATATGAGTAGCTTTAATTGCAATAAAAGATTGTTTGCCTTAATTATGGCATGTAGTCTGTATATTTGGGACCTACTTTAATTTTTTAGTCGAAATGTCGTTTAAATTTTAAGTTTCTGTCGAAGTTTTTAAGTTTGTCGATGATAATCTCATTGACGTAGTTAATCTCATTATGCAGTAACTGGACCCATCGACGCTGTTGCACTTAATATATATGCAGTTACGTGAAAATTGGCTTAACGAGAGGATTTCTACTTATCAAGGTATCTCTTAATTTAAAATTTCTTTGAATGTTTTATTAGCTTTTTGAGACATTTTTATTTAATCCCGAAACGCTTAGAATGAGAATTTTATTGTTTTACAAATGTTTGTATTTGTAAATACAGTAGTACACCATATGAAGGAATTAAAGTTCATTGATTTATTAAAGTATAATCTAGAAGGGGCTAAGCTGTTAAAAGAAAAGTTTAAACTAAGTCAGGTTGACCTTCTGTGACTTTGCTTTTGATTCTTGATTTTCAGTCTTAAATCACAACTGTTGGAAATTTAAAATAAAAATGTATTTTATAAACAGTGATGCAGAGACCCGCGTTCGAATCCCGGACATAGCCAATCCTGTCTCTTCAGACAGAATTATTTATTAATGATTAATACATAAGTTATATTCACCAAAACAAGTCATACATATAGATGAGTACATATATTAGCAAATTATTGTATCTTTTTTTAATTTTATATGCAACGAATCCTTAAATTGACAAGAAGTCAAATTATTTATCAAATAGCTTATTAAAAAATCAATTCTGAAGAAATTTATAAAATACAAAATAAAAGAATATAATAAAATAAAAACGAAAAGATTAAATAATATTGAAATTATTCTTTTTCGCCTTTATAAGAGGATAAAATTAATTACTTTTTTCAATCTACATTATCTCTTTTAAGCGAATGTTCCAATTAACGATTTCATTTTTAAACCTGTTTTCTCTTAATTTTTCGGTCCATTTAATAAAAAACATTTGAATTAATTTTTCCATAACGATATTGTCAATACCGATATATGACTCCTCCTCATTTAGGAATTAATAATATTATAATCAATATAATATTTTGATGAATTCTTATAATAATTTCGGTATTATTGACTGATAAATTATTTTTCACAGTGTTTTCCGTTCGATTTTTTTTCAGACTATAATTTTTATAATCGCTACTAATATCATGTGTGTTTTTTTTAAGAATGGTCTTATTGTAGATTTAAAAGTGTTGTCCAGTATATACAACTATTATTTATAAACATAATGATATACATTATTAACTAATTAAAACAGAGAGATCATACTTCTCTCTATTTAAAATATTTATTAAGAATATAAAAAGCCTGTAACCAACTAAGCTATACCATTCAAGCTGAAATTATTTAAAATAAAATATTTCTTCCTGTAATTCAAATTATTATTATTATTAATTAAATAAAACAAAAAAAAATGTTTTAAAATATGCAAAATGAATCATCAGCATTATTTTTTCATAAATCATTAAATTCGGTAATTGAATACTAAATTAAAATCAATTTTCGTTGAAGTATTTTTATAAAATAAAATAATTTCTTCTTCTGTTCTTATTTTCTAAAATAAAATAAAAAAGCGTTTTAAAGTATTTAAAAATAAATCACCAAATACATTAGCTTCCTTCCAATTGAGTAGATATTGAGAATACCACAATAGAACAATTTTTTTATTTAAAATAATTTTCCTTTTAAAATTCCAATTTAAATTTTGTCTTTTAACTAATAACTATATTATATTTTGACTACGCCTGCGGGGTTACTTTTCAATTTTTACTTTCACTTACCTATATATGAAATATATAGTAAGTGGAAGTATTGCGATCGTGAAAAATTTCGACTTCCGGTTTTCAACGGAAATACACGTTTTGGAGTCCCCTGAGTCGAAATGACCTAGTCCCGCGAAATGGTCTGTGTGTGTGTGTGTGTGTCTGTGTGTGTGTGTGTGTGTGTGTGTGTGTGTGTGTGTGTGAACAGACTAGCTCAAAATCTATAAACCGTGCGATCCTGAAATTGGGTATTTAGTGTAATTATATGCCCGCGATGTGACAGCATAAATTTCATCAAAATTACTTAAAGGGAGGGGGTAATTTACTTAATAACTTTTTAGGTTTTTTTCGATTTTCTCAAAAACGGCTCTAACGATTTTGTTTAAACTGAGTATTTGATCTATGGATATGCCCGAGATATGACTAAAAATTTCATCAAAATTGATTAACCGGAGGGGGGACTTTACTTAATAAATTTTGTAACATTTTCACGTGTTTTTTTTATTTACTCAAAAAAGGCTTTAACGATTTTGATCAAACTGGGTATTTGATGTATGCATAAGCCAAAGATGTGATGGCCAACATTTCACCAAAATTTACCAACCGGAGGGGGGACTTTACTTAATAAATTTTGTAACATTTTCAAGTGTTTTTTTTATTTACTCAAAGAAGGCTTTCACGATTTTGATCAAACTGGGTATTTGATGTATGCATAAGCCAAAGATGTGATAGCCAACATTTCACCAAAATTGACCAACCGGAGGGGGGACTTTACTTAATAAATTTTGTAACATTTTCAAGTGTTTTTTTTATTTACTCAAAGAAGGCTTTCACGATTTTGATCAAACTGGGTATTTGATGTATGCATAAGCCAAAGATGTGACAGCCAACATTTCACCAAAATTGACCAACCGGAGGGGGGACTTTACTTAATAAATTTTGTATCATTTTCACGTGTTTTTTTTTTTTATTCAAAAACGGCTTTAACTATTTTGATCAAACTGGGTATTGTATGTATTTATATGCCAAAGATGTGATAGCTAACATTTCATCAAAATTGGTCTAACGAAGCCACAACAACGCATTAATTTCTAATCTAAGTAAGTTGGTAAGTGAAAGTTGTGTGTTGCGCGCACGTACCAGATTTTTTTTTTTTTTTTTTAAACAAAATAAAAATTACTTATTCAATATTTGATAATTATTTTAAATATATATATATATATAAAATATAAATAGATATCTATATAAAATATTATCACATTATATTTTAATGATAATATAAAATAAAATATAATTATTAGCGTAACTTTTATCATTTATGTATTATATAAGAAAGAATTATTTTATGTTACAGTACGGCCGGAGGGTTCCGGCCTTTAACGGAAGGAGGAATGACGTCACGGGCTCCAGGGCTTTTCTTCCCTCCCCAGTTTCCGCCTCCGCTGTTCCCTGGCTTGAAAGGTAACTTCTGTTCTATTTGTAATTTTTGTGTATTCTTTATAAAATTAGACAATAAAATTGAATATTTCAATTGAAATCAGTATCCGAAATTGTTAGAATAGAATTGATATTTATGATGGTGGCAGATAGTTGACCGTAGATATAATGAACAGAAAATGGTTGGGGGTGCGGTCAAAATAAGTAGCACAATTTTTTTTGATATACATATTTTATTCTAGCAGACGTTTCGACCCAAATTTTTGGTCATCATCAGGGCGAAATGAGAAAAACCAAAAAATAACCAATCGGAGAAATTATATAAACTAATATTAAATGTATGTAAACCATTAAAAAATATTAAATAAATTAGATAAAAATAAATAACATTATAAAAAACGATAAAAATAAAACAATGTTTATTTTTATCTAATTTATTTAATTTTGTTTAATATTTCACATACATATAATACTTGTTTATATGATTTCTCCGATTGTTTTTTAGTTTCTCTCATTTAGCCCTAATGAACTAAAATTGTAGTCGAAACTTCGGCTACAATAAAATATGTAAATCTCACATATTCGTGCTACTTATTGACCGCACCCCCAACCTTTTCCTGTTTATTGATATTTATATACGACTTACAATAATTTAGCCTATTATTAACTAAACTAATAAAGCCATTTTATTTTAATATTTATGAATAGCAATCATTTTTTTTTTCACTAAGTATCAATTAAAAGCATATTGGTAGAGTGGCATCTATTTTAAATAAGGTATCAAATAAACTCAACAACTAAATATAAACATTTCGATACTGATTAATGACTTCGGTCAGAAGTTGAAATACTAATACATACTCATTTTTTTTTTTTTTTGATAGATTTTAAATTTATGAAAAGAGAATAGTTTTTTTTTTTCTAAGCCTCCTAGGACGATGCTCCAGTGGGAGTCCTATATTTTGCATATCCAGGTATAATTACGATACGGATCTTTAACGAGTACCTGTCATTTTACGTCCTATCCGAGGGACGGCATAGCCAAGAATTTTTTTATTTTAATCCATATGAAAAATCCAACGGCCACCGCGGGACGCGAACTTTGTATTGTAAGTTGCTATGCTAACCACTATAACACAGGTGACCCCCTATTAACCGATATAAGTATCACCCACTAAGAAGGATTGAATTAAGTTTCTAAAAATCAGTAAGAGTAAATGGTTTTCGTCCAAAAATAATTGTTATTATAGGTACCAATGAATCGGTTCTAATTGAAGGTGATAAATGGAATGACAAAATTAAAATATTATAACGTGGAACAAAACCATAATATTCAATTAACCATAGTCTTTATTTACTAATAATAAATATTAATATTTATTATTAACATATATTAATAATAAATATTTATTATTATTTCATAATAATAAATATTATTATTAAATAATATTTATTAGTTATTAGAGTTACATTTTCACTTCTTAAAAAGTAAAAAGTTGTGAACAAAAATAAAACCAAAAAAAATTATATATCGGCATAGAGGAAGATGAAATGTTCATCATTTAATCATTGCTGCTCGAATAAACCGTGGATCAATAAATGCTATCACAAAATTTAAATAAATTTATGAGGACGGTCTCGGAAGGAAGCACTTACATTAAAGGCCTAAATTCGGGAGAGAGATCGCAAGTTGGATTAGGTTTGAGGGTGAAGGTATATAATGCAATATGGCGGAGGAGCCGGAGTTATTAATAACAATTACCAAGGACAATTTGGCTAATCCATCCAAGACACCGGGTCCTAAATATATTTTGATTAAGTAATATAGATCTTGTAGAGGGTCCGGTAATAAATACACATTAAGACCCGAGGATGGCTGATAAATCTTGTGCGGCTCAGGTGGCCCCGGTCCTCGGCGATGATCCACTTAGCCCTAACCAGTCCTAATGTTCTATTAGCCCTTCGCTCTCTCTCCTAGTCCTCTCCATCTCTCCTACACGAAGGGCCGCACTTCATCCAAACTGTTCGAGGCGGCCAACATCCATGAATTGGCAAATGAGGCCTTGTTTAAACTAAGCGATGTCGATCAGCTCCAAGCAATGCATTACGGTATCGATGTAGGCCTCATTGTCCGAAACAATATTTCTTCGTTCACCCTAGAATCTTTGGGCCCAATTCTATCTAGTCTTTTGTAGTGTAATCTCTAGACATGTCATGTAAGTTTATGACTGTAAACATAAATCTAGAAAAAGGAGAATTACCTCCAGAATTGATCCGAAATAAATTATAGGCTCAATAATTACGATCGTTCTTACACCTTAAAGGCTTATTCACAAAAACATGGCAGTATCTTATTCTCCAAAAAAATATTATTTAGTAATATTTTTTTTTAAACACCTGTCAGCCTTTAAACCTATTTTGTCCCAGAGATGCGTTGACGCATCATTAATATTAATATTTCTTTTCAGTATATTATGAGTATCATGAGATTTTTGTTTTTGATCATTGTACCTATAAGGTTCTAAATTATTTTTAAAGATATCATTGTTAGTTAATTTTTTTTAATACGTTTTTGTGAACTTGAAAACTTCAAATATGCACACGAGCGATTTCGAAAAGAAAATCGAAAATTCACACTAAATTATTGCGACCTTTTAAGAAACTTTTTGTATATTTAATCTGTTTAACAGGGTTTGAAATCGATAATTATTTTTTCCAAAATATCATCTTAGAATTATTATTTCTTATAATTATTATTATAATGATCAGGTTATGATTTTTTTCACTTTTAATCAAAAATAAATATCACTCTCAATAATAATCATCAAATGCTTTTTAAAAAATCCAGATACAAATTTTGATCGGATTTGATTTTTATTTTAATTTTAATAATTATCGATTTCAAACCCTGCTTTTAAAGCAAGTAATAAATGTAATAACAATAATAATTAAAAAGAATAAGAGCAACTGCGGCTGATTAATTCTTTTCACTTTTAGACTCATTTTTCCCAGGGGTGTGCTCCCGAAAAATAGGGTTTCCAAAGGAATATTTTTTAAATTTGGCATTGACATATATAAACATATAAATAGAGAGAAACACCGCAAAACTCATATTCTTTCTACCCTTTAAACGAAAAGGGTTAAGGTGTATGCTCGTGAAACATAACAGTACCAATAACTTGGTAGAATTGGGTTTAACTATTTTAAGGTCAAAAAAGTAATATTGTTCAAGATCCTTAATTATATCCTCAATCAATTATATTATTTTCAGACCATTCGGTATATAAGCCATTATCATGGTAAGATTTCATTTGAATATAAAAAGTTTACAATTAAATAAGCTAAATGCACTTCTCAAAGGCCCTTTATTATAGCTAAAACACTCTCTTTTAGTATTTTCTGTTACTTTTTATTATATTAATATCTTAGTCAATCTCTTTTTCTTCTCACAAAGGAAGGGTGGTGGGAGATATATAAGGGAATTATACGGGAATTTCAGAATCCACTCTGCTACACAAAAAAAAAAAAAAATCACTTGTTTTTATGAGGCTTTGGTCTACGGCCACATTTTTAAAATTTACTGTCAGTGTTTGTAAAATTGTAAATTTTTCGTCTAGGGGGCACCTGATAAAAATCTTATCACTCAATTAATTTTTCAAATAGAACTTATTGATATTTAAAATTAGTCAAGTTTATTTAATTTTTGTTTATCAAAATTTCTACGGGGGCTGCTGCCGTACCCTGCTCCCCCTATCGGTACTTAGGATAGTTGATATTAAAAATGTAGTTACTTATGAATCTTGTTGAATTAAAGTAGGCTGCGCTAAGACTTGAAAAGCGACATAATTTCTTCTTCTTCTAAATTTGGAAATTAAATTCAAATCCCGCAAAGCCCATCCAAGTTATTGGGCCCCGTTAAAATATCAGGTGCTCCTTCCTACACAGAGGGAGACCCACTCCGTCAATTCCAATACAATTTGAGACCGTGGAAGTTTGGGACTTGAAGGAAAAGTTGGGGAATCGGGTTAAAGTTGTTATTGCACTCCTGCTAAGTGGTGGGGTGTGGTGTAATCCCGTGTGTCGCATGCTCTCAGCCCGTAATCCGATTGGTCCAAACTTGAGAGGTGGGGGGGGGCTTGTATTAACATGACAAACACTCCTCACCGGCCTAATCCTATACGCCCCCCCCTTCCACACCACCCACTACAGTCAATTACTTAATTCTATTACTTACATAAGTCCTCTTACACTATACTTCTTCATATAGTATTAATGGATCATTATTGTAATTAAAGAATTAGTTTATCCTACAAAGGCTTAATAGATACACTTTGAAATATACACTACTCAAATGCGCGTTTGAAAATGTAATGGTATCAGACAATTACAATTTATCAAACTGTTTAAAAGTATCACTGAGAGATATAAATGAAGCACTCATATCAAACATACCTGTTTAATCATATAGAATTATCAACAGTAATAACTAGGAATCACCGAAGGGTGAGAGATAAATGACAATTACGATCTGTGGTATAGAGTTTCTAAGTAGATAGATGATGAATGAATAAAGTGAAATGTAAAATACTATGTCTTATAAACTAGAAGAATAATTTATCAAAACAAATTTGGTGATTATATAAATTGTATAATATATAAACATATTAGGCGCGGTACAAAAAAGATAGCCCACCCAGATATTTTTCTGTGAGTTAACCTTTGACCAATCCTTACAATTTCCTCTTACCATAAATAACTTTAGATAGTGAATATGAAATATTAAAAAAATAATTAAGTTGTAATATGATAATAGTTTTTATATCATATTAGGCGAAGGGTACGGAAATGGTTAGAAAAATGTGGAAGTTACAAGTCAATGATAGTAGGGACTACTACACTACCTATGCCAAATTTTAATTTATGTGTTATTTCTTTTGACCACACTCCCAACCATTTTCATTCTATTGATTTCTTTGGCCAAATATCTTCCGCAAATAAAAGCTTATTTCATTAGACATACTTATAATGAATATTAAAAAAATTACGTGTAAATATTTAAAAAAAAAAAGTGCTTGAAGGTTTGAAAGTGAAACTTCTACTGACCTTATGGCAAAAATAAAAATCTGGTGTGTGCTCGCAACACACAACTTTCACTTACCAACTTACTTAGATTAGAAATTAATGCGTTTTGTTAATTTCCACTTCTCAAATAAACAGAACGGCTTTAATTATGAACAATGGTCTGTCATTAAAGGCGTACTCGGCATGCGTGGGCTCAACGAGTTTTATGAGTTGACTTTTTTCACCTTAACATGTTTTCTTTATTTTTGTCTTATCTCATTATTAGCCATTTCTTATTTTTAGGCGTAACGAGAGACAGTTAATTTCTCCATAAAAACAAAAACAAAGGTACTTTATAGGAAACAAACAAACAAAAAAGGCCCCAACCCCCCCCCCAAAAAAAGCCCCCTCGGAACATTTTAATAATGATAAAGCTTACCTGATATTAAAAAACACCTAATTTTCATTAAACATGTTAAAAGTGGCATTAGCACAATTTCTAATCTAAGTAAGCTGGTAAGTGAAAGTTGTGTGTTGCGCGCACGCACCAGATTTTTTATCCATTTATCCATTATTATCTATGGATAAAATATAGAATATCCTCTGGGTCGTCAATTTTAATTCTTTGACTTTGAATGTCCAACATGAATATTATTCTTCAAAAACTTTACTTTAAAACCCAAAAACCATATTGATATATTGATACCCCTCCAAATTCAGTGTATGTGACAAAACACTAGTACATATTTACACTCAACATTAAAAATGATAAATTAAATTGACAGAAAAATATAATTTATATTTTTGTTATCTTTTCAATGAGAAACATCATTAAAATAATCATTTCATATTTTGGATTAGCTGTGTGAATGAGTATGGTTATCGTAGATCACACATGATAACCTTCCCAATGAAAGTTTTATTTTTTAAGGTATTCTTATGCATGTTGACATACTTAGATGTAAGTTCCTCTGTAGTAAGTACCCTGACTTTAACCACCCTCTTCTTTTTCTCCTCCCGCAGGACTGTGCTCTTGCTGCCCGGAAGATCGCGGGGGCAGCTCCTCGGTGGCCGAGCTGCGGAGGAAGGCCCAGGAGCACTCGGCCGCCCTGCTCCACAGCTTGGCCTCCTTCCACAGCCTCCCGCTGCTGCCCTCCCTCTCCAGCCTCCACGCCGCGCTCCAGGCAAAGGCGCCGCCTCAACCGGAGCCTCCCTCAACGCCTCCGCAGCAACAGCGCCACTGAGTGTAGAGGTCTCAGTGCAAAGGCGGATCTTCTCAACCAAAGCATTGTTCTGCGAATAGTTACTTCCAGTACGGAAGCATTGTCGGCGCAGGTAATGGGAGCGGTTTGGAAAACATTTAGATAATCAAGATATAATAAAAGCGTTAAAACAAAGCAATAACTAATCATATTATGAATACCATAATACGAGAGTATAACATTGATGTAAACATTTATTATATACGTATATTCTGTGCCGAAAGAAATTTGGCGCCCAAGCAAGTAACTTATTCACCCCTTCCAAAAAATAACTTCATTTCTTAAGCGGTTGTACATCTGTCATCCCATTGAATAAAAGTTTAAGTCAAATTTAGTTCATAATGTGTAAAGTGGCTAAAAAGAAGCAATTAGTTTTTTTTTTCTAAAATAATATAACTTTAGATCAGTTCTGTCAGAAGTTGCTTAGTAACATTAATTTTATTTTATTAATTAAAACAAAATTAAAGATGAAACCCGCATGGAGACCAATCTAAAACTGTCACACAATCATGTTCATTATTTATCGATAAAATTATAATTATAAAATAAAAGATTAAAATTAAGACATGTAGATATTGTATCGCTTCAACTGTAAATAATATTACGAGCCACATTAATTAATATTTTGATTGATTGGCTGACGTTACCAGACAATATTCAACCAATGGCATCTTTTATAATACATCTGTAGAAAAAAAAAATTATTATCTGCAAAGCACTATGCTTATCAAAACACAAGTCACTTATTTTTAAATTTGAAATTTTATGTGAATAATCAAGGAAATAATAACAATAGTACAATATTGTAAGCTTACATCTTATTTTGTGTAAACAAAACCAGTTTATTTTAACATATTACATCAAGTAAATGAAGATGGAAAATAGTCTGTAAATACTGATATTTAATATTATAACTATACATATATCGTTCGTTATAAGGTCTAATTGTTAATTTATTATTTTTGTTAATGTTGATAGTTTAATTATTATTAATAACAATATGTGGATATTATTCAAAGTGTATTTAGTGGTTATGTATTATATTATTAGACTGGCCATGTGCAATGTTTTGCTTAGATTTAACGTGAGGTTGTTATAATTTTCGAGGAGCCTCTCAATTACTATCATCAAATTAAATCGTTAGATTAAAAAAGTCCAATCTATATACCAAAGATTTGTAAATAATGAATTAGAGACAATATGTCATGATATGGTTGAATAAATAATGTATTAATAAATACTCAATATAAAATAGAAGAATCTTTAAAAAAATAAAATGTGTGTTTATTATTCGTAATATGCCTTATTCAATGTTTACATATATATATAAGACGATAAACATTAAATGTCTGTTACAATAGGACCACAGGAAGCAAAAAGAACTTGAGATGCTAGGCAAATGAAATATATTTATAATTACAAATATCATACAACAGATATAAAAATAAATAATATATAAAAAATAACAAATATAACAATCACTATTTAATATTGAACAATACTGTAAGTCTAAAAAGTACAACCTAAAATTTAAAAACTAAAAATACAAAGTACGTAACATTTTTACAAAAATATGCATATAGAAGTTTCTGGAAAGGCAGGTTAGTACCCGAACATTTAGTTCATTTTTTCAATGAATATAAAGAAAAAATCAATAAATGAGTTCCTTTTTAAATAATAAAATTGTTCAAGATCATGTTTTTATTATATAAAACAATGATTTTGTCTCGTATAACAATTTAAAAATATTTTTTGATAATTTAAGTTTCCAGGATTTATGAAAACAAAGTTATAAATACATCCTAATTTTAGGGATTTTATAGGAATAAAATTGATAGTAAGGGTATAAAAATTTCATAATGAATCATGATAATTTGCATCAGGCAAGAAATAAAATATTGAACAAGGACGGAAGATATAAGAACTAATCCAGCATAGATTAAAAAAATAAAAAAATGCTGACACATTAATACACAAATTATGCAGCACATCTTACATTAAATCCGCCATGAAAACATTCTTTCTAACAGCGTTGTTATAACCTTCTTTGAAGTGGAACCAAACATCGCTCTTCACGATATCGTCTGTCCTAGCTGTAAGCATAACAACAATATCATCAATTATACAATAAAGTAAATAAATAAATAAAGTTTGTAACATACAACGGTCAACATATTAAACTTAGAATAAAGGAAATACCAGTTTTAAATTATTTGTCAAATTGGAAACACGACACCGCGAGAATGGATGGTTTCTGGAACATTTTCTCTATATTACGATTTTTAAGATTATGGGGATAAATGGTTGAGGGAAGGCGGCCTGCGTACTCGATGCCTAATATAAGTGACGGTTAGAACCATCGCAATTGACTGGCACATTGGGCAATGGTGGAGAGTTTTCTTCTTGGTAAAGCCAAAATTTGCTCTGCACATAAATGATGGGAGAATGAGTACATGGAAAGATGAGAGATCAAACGCTTTCTTCCCTACTAACCACAACCAAAGTCACTATTTAGCTGGGAATTAATAGTCAATGGTCCGAGGAGTAATTTCTTTAATCGAGATAAAGTTGATTTTATAGTGTCCACGAATACATTTTCATTTTCACGGATGATACAGTCTCCAGCACTAATACTGAAAATACGGTATGAGAATTTATAAATACAATAATATTCAGACTCCAGATTGTCAAGCTTGGAACCTAGCTTGATCAAACATTCGCAATCCTTCCGTCTACCACTAACATACCTGAGTAGGATTCATTGCAAAGAGAGAAGTAAAGAATTTCACATCAAAACTTCAGGCGCCCAATAATGAGTAGCCCCATGAATTATAAATGTTTTTATCAAGCTCACAGTAGTAGTACGAAGTACAGAGAACTCAATGTAACGGAATTTCATTTACATTTGGGGGGGGGCTTCCAAGACTTTTCGGTTATATGGGGTTTTTACGGTAGTTTATTAGGGCGGGGGACTTTTAAATTTATTTTAGAGGTGAGAGATAGTCAACTGTTCTTCAATTACGATAGGTTAAATGATGGTCAGGATTTTCAGTTTACAATGATTTTATTGTGGTAAGCCAACGTTTCGATCCAACTTGTGGATCTTCATCAGGGCTAAAAGAAAACAAAAATATGAGTATCTATGCTAAAGGGTGACAATAAATGGATACATTACAGACCTGATAATAATATAAAAGATGGTGTATACATGAATATAATGATATTATCGCCATATCCAGAACATCTGTAATTAGTAATAACGAGAAAAAATACTTGAAACAATTAGTAGTATAAATAATCTATATAAATAAAGTTGAAATTCTGTTTGTTTGTTTGTTTATTTGTTCTTTATAGAAATCCACACCGTTTGTCCTAAATTCTCCAAATTTCGCTCAGTGGTTCTTTGATACCAGGTGCGAACACCTGTCCATATTAAAATTGCATAACTTCAGCCAATCTCTGGGTATATTCATTATTGTTATAAAATTCGTCATGATCTCGCTTTACAATGGTTTTTTTACGAAATCGACCGTTTGAGTCGAAAAAACGGCCTAAAAAATCATTTTATAGATTTTGAAGAGGCCAACAAGGCCCGGTAAGACCGTCCTTTGGCAGGCGTCGAGTTCTGGGATTTTTAAACCATATGTTTTTTTTTTAACATTACAATACGTTTATTTACATGTATGGTGAATTTATTTTTTAAAAATGCCTCCTAAGAAGCGAGCTACAATAGGAGTAGTGAGCTCAAAAGCTAAAAAAAACAACGTCAAATACGAGCAGATGAAACTCTCGACGAACATCAAAATAGGATTGAACAACAGAGGCTTAGAATCGCGGGAAACTGAGTCTGCCCAGGAATACGAGGCCCGCCTTGCGCCACAGAGGCTTAGGCAAGCCGATTTGCGAGAAGCTGAAACTGCAGGGCAATATTTCTGTTTGTTTGTTTGTTATTTATAGAATTCCATACCGTTTATCCTAAATTCTCCAAATTTCGCTCAGTGTTTCTTTCATACCAGGTGCGTTAACACCTGTCCATATTAAAATTACATAACTTCAGCCGATCTTCAGCTGATATCCTTTATCCTAATAAAAATCTTAATGATCACGCTTTACAATGGTTTTTTTTACGAAATCGACCGTTTCATTAGAAAAATGAAATTCCCCGGGTGAAACCGGGACATACAGCTAGTATTAGTATAAATAGAAATAACAAATAAACTGACACAACAGCTGACAAACCATAACATGAAGCTGATACAAAACAAATGTTGAGTAGATAAATAGGACCTAGATTGAATTCAATTGGAATAATCCTTGGCCGATAAACAACTTAATCCTATTTATTCGTATCGCAAATAGTTCTCGTCGGCAGACAACAAGAATCCATTGTGACGTGGCATATTCTTTATTGGATTAACCATGACATATTTAGGATTGACTTTTGGCAGAAGAATAAACCAATCCTAGCGCTAACAAAGTAGTAATGAAACATTTTAATACAAATTCTGTTTTGTGTTCCATACAAATCTCAGGCCGACAATTAGAAACAGATTTTTTATTGAATGTTTAAGAAAATTTAGGTCAGTACTGCTACATACAAAGAAGAATTCGCAAAAATTAAATATTTAAACCAATCAAAACTAAGCAGTGGGTGGGTGACACATATCAATTATGCGGCCGTTTACTACACCTTTACTAGAATTATTAAATTCGATAGTCTTCAGAAAATTGAACTTATTTGTTTGTATCTCTGTATTGAGCGAAAACATCCAAGTTCACAAGCACATAAGATCAGTGTGATAGGAATGTATAAATACAATTTTACACATCTACTCCGTTTAAAATAAATGATCTGGGGTAAACATGAATTCCTTATTCATTTGGACACTCCTAAAACATGCATATAACGAAAGACACAAAGATTCAATTTGTATTCGAAAACTTCCAATAAAACCATGTATTGAATCACATGAATTTAAAAATTTATATATGGATATTACCTATCGCATCCATTATATTCTGGGAAAATATTTTTTCCCAACTTGCCGAAAACTGATAATTCGTAAAAAAAAAATTGGAAATCGAATTAACCGTAAAAAGTGATAACCCTGTCATATGAATTGACTTCAAAAGCTAGGAAACATATTGCACATATTCTTTATCCCGAAAACTTAAGCATATACAACAAACGGTTTCTGGGATTTTTTAAAGAGAAAATTAAATTTTAACATTTAAAGAAAACACTTTACTTCGACGGGACTTCAGCAGGAAATGCAAATATTATTTAAAACAATTTAAAGGGAGTGCACCGAAGAGATTATAGCTTTATCCACGCCTGGATTTTTTCCATTTAGAACTTAAGTTCTCACAATTGGAATTTCATATCATTTATGATTCAACCGGGAGAGGGGTGGGAGGGGAGAGAGGTTTTTTACTCTCTTTGTTCCTTTTAACACATCAAAACCTGCATTTTTAATCAAAATAAAAATGTTTCAATTTGGAGAAAAAAAAAGGCATACAAATGGATTTTTAATAATGGATGCACTTTGGCCGTCGAGCCGGTATGTCCACTTGAATCTTCTGCAGCGATAAAATGCATGACTCCATCAATTTTATATATGTAGCAAGCTAGACTAACTTAACAAAAAAAACTTCGATATTTAAATGTTTCCATTGAAACCGTGATTTTTGAAGGAGCTTACAGAGAATTTTAAAATAATATTTAGTTTTTATAACGGACCAGGAAACGACTCGTTCGTATTTAATAATTTAATTATTTCAGAAAGACGGGAAAAAATACGGAGCATTGGAAATATTCCCCAAAAAATCCATGTATGTTTTTGAAATTCATATTCTAGCGACATTTAACTATAAAAAAAAATAAATTCTTATATTCTTTAATTTCGCAAAACATGACAAAAATATCACATTTGAAACATTTGAAAATTAGAAGAAAAAAAAACCATTTGAATTTAGTTTTCCTAATAACGGTAAAACTAACGTAACATCCGACGGACCTTCTCAGTCCAAATAATAAGATGTCCATCACTTCTTGGTAAAAAGATAATAATGAATTATCATCTCATTTGTGTTAAACAGGGTGTTTAGCAATATTGGCTTCGAAAACTCCCGCATCCCGTAAATTCTTTATGCCGAAAACATAAGCATATAAAATATTCATAAAATGTTCAATTTTCAAAAAATGTTCAATTTTTAAAGAGGAATTTAAATTTTAACATTTAAAGAAAATACTGAGTATAACACAAACTTGTTCAAAAAGCGGTAGTTAGCTGGCATTCCATAAAAGATATTAAACGTGCTTTACAGTAACAAAACAAGAAAATCTTTATGTAGGTATGTAAATGTTGGAGGTTTTTTTTTTTTTTTTGCGTTGGCATACATACAAGTAGAAGTTTTCACTGAATAAGGAGATGTCGATGACAAATATCTATGTTATGGGTATTGAAATCCATTCCTACTAAACCGTAAGCGTATATTAGGAGTAGGTATCATTGTAAGATGAAGGGATGGTTGAAATCGTTCTCTGACATCCCAATAAAATCGCAACGTGGTAACAATCGTACTTCGTATTCCAAGCCACAGAGGAGTTTATAAGATGAGATCGGGATAAAAAATTCCCGCAATTTTGGATCATTAATAAAAATGCTCGTATAATTCCCGTCGAAAAAGTTCCATAAAATTCCGGTAATACCACACTCTACTCTAGACGCCCTGTTTACCTTTTTATTTGTATTTAGTTTATTATCGTAGGATGAGATCATAAAGAAATTTTAACCTGGGGAAACTTCAACGATACGTAACAGTATCCCATACAGGGCCCGCGGACTGGGATAAAGTCACATATCGAACAAAGCTTATGTTCAAATCTATCAAGAAAGGATTACCGCAGGGTCATTTGTGGTATTGTTGTTAGCATGGCAACCTACAATACCAAAGGTCGCAGGTTCGCGTCCCGCGGTGGCCCTAGGATTTTTTAATGGGAGTAAAAAATCCTTGGCTATGCCGTCCCTCGGATCGGACGTAAAATGGAGGTCCCGAGCCTATACGATGGCTAGTACTCATTAAAGATCCCTATCCTAATTACACCGGGCAAGGCAAAATTTAGGACTACCACTGTAGCATCGTCCAATTATCCTTAGTGGCATAAACTGATGTTAAACAAACGAACAAGGATAACCGCACGCGTGTAGATTACACACGAATATCAGGAATAAATTTCCGGTTTTTAAATAACCGATAATGTTAATTTCCAACATTGGATTATTTTTCTGGAAAGATAATTACAACTGGGATTACCTTAAGAAAATACCCGCACATAACCAGTAGTAGGCTTCCCCTGCAAAATACACAAATCTCCGAGAAGAGAGGAAGGGGCTAACGACAACTGAGCCAATTACTCAGATAGAAATACAGTTTGAACAGGTTGGGGAGAAGGGGGCAAGTTAAACAATAGCGAAGCAAACAATAAGGACGATAATGGGTGAGTGGGGGCTGCTCGGAGGCCCGAGGGCTAATAGCCTATATTTAAAGAGGAGGGCCTATAATTGCCCCGGGGCCGTCAAGGAATTATAGCCGGGGATAGTTAACAACGGGGTAATAAGGGCTCTGTCAACACGGGGCAGTTGACACAATGTAATAGCTTCGTCCTTACCCCCATTAGTATCTCTACTTCTCCCCGCCCAGCAACCCCTTCCCACCCCCACCCAATCCCGATCCAAGCTTTGCCGAGCCACCTACCATCAGGATCGCGGGATAATTTTTTTTATCACTGCTGAGAAAAATAAATAAATAAACACCTACAGAAAAAGAAAATCGTTAACATAAGTAAAAAAAAAAAAAAATATTATTTGGGAGGAGTTCCAAAACTAATTGTTCCTTCGTGACACATTCAATTTTCAAGTCGCTGTATGCCATCTGCCATATGATTCTTCTTGCACTACAACCTGAGAGTCAGGGCCTCCTCTAGCTTCAACTGCCAGACCATTGGGTCATTGCTGCTTCTGAATCAAAGTATGGACAAGGCATCTTTTCTGATCCAATCGGCCCATCGCAGACTCGGCCAGCCGATCCTCCTCTTGGAGCAGAGCTTTCCTATCCAAATATTTCTGGGAATCTCCTCACCCTTATTCTTACCACATGCCGGTCCCAACGAAACCTTCATATCACTGTTTATACCTGCCGACATTTAAATAGCTCTTCAACCCTTTTCGGATTTTTTATCTGTCGCTGAATAGAGATCGAATACTATTAATAGTTTTTTGAAAGTATGGAGAATAGAAAACCTAGAGATTTTTTTTAATGGGAAAAATTGATGGCCTACTATTCTAAGTTATATTCCAAGTAATTTAATTATTTTTCTGGGACTTTTTTACTTTACCCACACCAGTTACCTATTTCTAAAACAGTGATTTTATTATTAAATTAATTTTAATGAAGAACAGATGATTAAAGTTATGTATTTAACAAGCTTCAAATGTAAACAAAAATGATAGTTTAATTTATAACCACAATTTCCTCCCTGCAACTTCTCAAACTGCATCTAAATGCTGGAGATATTTTTGGTGAAAAGATAGCTTCATAAAATGTTGTTTTAGGCTTTCATGGTCCGAATCCATTGTCTGCTTTTCTTCTTCAGGGTTTGACCATGTCATAGGTTTTCCAACATGGATGAAAGCTTGGCTGTTGGAAAACCTATGACATGGTCAAACGCTAAGAAGAAATGCAGACAATTCATAAAATGTCCTCTTCGATATTTCCGTATTTTATACAATATTCCGGACCTTTGAAATTTCTTTAATGCCTCTTCTTCTGATTAAAGAATATGTATCAGATTCATTAGTAACAAAAACAACTTTTCTTAAAATCTAGGAGGTAACCTCCTTAATGTATATATTTGTTTCTTTTAAAATAGACATATGTTATTAAATAACTGGGGTTATTTACCAAATATGATCGTTTACTCAATAAAAATAAAACAATTTCACATTAATAAATACAAATTCTAATTAACTGAACATATTACATTGAAACTCACACAAAGATTAAGTATCACTTAAAATTAAACAACTAAAGTTAAAATGATGAGACCATTTTAATTTATTTCACTTGTAAGTCGAGTATATTATGGCGAATACAATCTAAAAGTTAATCTTAGTTCTGGTGCGCAGCCTTGCAAACTAGTAGAAGGCAAACCAAGAAGAAAGGTTTGTTAAGCGGGATAGTACATCTTCTGCGCCTGTTTGAGTCAACAAAACATTCAGATTTTTAGTTCTTATTTATTTTTCAATTTCTTTTATCTATTTATGATTTCCATTTCATATATACATAAACCCAATAGGAAAATAAATCATATGCCAAAATTCAATATTTCTGAAAACTGTAAGCAAGTCTCGTTATATCGAATAGAGAGCAGATTACCGTTAATGATGACGAATACCGTTTTAACATAGTTTATAAAAATTGATTGGTAATTATTAATATAATATACAATCAAAATTGATACTAGAAATTATTGAAATATTAATCAAAAATTATTTAACGCATTTTACTTTAAAATTTAAAAACTTTACCTTTTTCCTGTTCCTTAGTGAGAGATTTTTCCACGATCCTTCCGAAGAAGTCTTTTGCTTGCTGCAAAAGTAAACAAATAAATCATAATCAAATATGTAATTGATCAAAAAACAGGAAAGACATAAAAACTAAATTGGGATGAGAAACTTTTCATCAAAAAGTTCAAATAGTGAAAGAAGTTCAAATATTGAAACATCTGAAAACAAATTAATTAAATAGTAATCGTTATTGAAGGGACATCCTGTGTACTCCACATTTTATAAGTTGTAAATTACACTCCAAATTATCCATGCTTAAAAGATTCATGAAACTTAAGTTCGAACGAAGTATACGCCCCTGGAATAAGATCGTTTGAAGAGCGAGAGCGAGAGTGGGTGTGTGAGAGTGAGAGAGAGAGAGAGAGAGGGAGAGAGGGAGAGACAGAGAGAGAGTGAGAGGGAGGGAGGATCCTTGAAAGGGAAAGAGGAAGAGATATTCGCAGCGCTAAGTCACAAGATGGGATTAGCAAGAGGGCGCTAACAAATGCCCAGAGCCATTATGGTATTACCTCTGTTAGCAGAATGGGCCGGCTACTACTAATGCTAATACTACTATATAACCTCAAGCTACTACTAAATAACCTCAATTAATATGTTAGCCACCTCTAGGAGCTCTTATTTATTAAGTAATTCACTAATGCTACCCTGCGGCGAGACATTGGGTCGGCTAACTTCTCCATACACGACCAAGCGTTCTGCGGCTGAATGATATCACAGCTAACAGAATGATTTTGTAAGTACATATTTAATCAGTAATATATATGTGAAGTGTTAGATAAGATGGGATTTTTATGTTAAACGAGGGTCAAATATGTACCTTTGTATCCAATTATATTTCCAAACGAAATAATTTTCAATATCTCATTGTTAGATACTCCATTTTAAAGTTGTCTTAGACTGAAACCTTTATTAGTACCTAATCCTTAATTCGAAACCGAGGGCACTCAGATATGAAACTTATCTAACTCTGAAACAGGAAGACCTTGTAACTGATAATTAGCATAGCAGTATCAACTTTTTGTCGCAATTTAAGCCAGGCCGCTAAGGGCCACGGAGGGACTTTATCCCCTATCCGTTGGAAAAGTTAATAAGTCCGTTCTCGGGGAGGCTTATATAAATGGAAATTTGTTGTCGGCTGTGGGAGGGGAACTACCTATCTGGGGGAAATTGAGCAGAAATTGAAGAATAAAGGATTATGAGACCACGATTCTCCCACCAGCTCCCTTTGTATACAGGCAATCTGATTACCTGAGGGATAGGTAGATGGGTACCTGACTAACTACTAACATCTGCCACTAACTACCTGGTTTTATTAATTCCAACGGTCACTTCTACACTGCCCACACTACCCACTATACGCCTTCTGATTATATTGTTGAAGCATCATTATACTTCATTTTACATTTCCACACCGATTGATTTGTTTGCAACTCTTGCCACAACACATTCTCTTGTTAGTCGTATTTTTTATGTAATTTTATTTATTTATTATTTACATGTTTTAAGGGCATGGCCCTATACAAGGGAGTCTGTTCTACTTTGAGATAATAATTACAATATACAAAAGAAAAAAGGGAAAGAAATAGGATATGCTAACAATAAATTTTACAATGAAATAAAGGTTATTAATATAATTTCACTGATATATAATTTAACAGTTCCATTTATTCTTCTAAGTAGAATGTCCTTATTTTAAGTATAGTAGATGCGAAATTAGACAGTTTTGTAGCTTCATCCTTTGGTTCTGGGTCGAGTATATTAATGGAGTTTGTCGTGGTGATATTTGGGAAAAAGTTCTTTCTTGCGCTATTATATTGAGGACAAATGCAGAGTATGTGGATGAGGTTTTCTTCTGTTTTCATATTGCAGATAGGGCAGATTGAAGATGGCGTAATTTCTATGAAGTTATTCTTGTGGCTGAATCTAATGTGGTGGTTATTTGCAGTTCTGAGCTGTGCTATTAAACGGATGATATTAATATTGGAATTGGATCTAATATAGGCTGCTGTTAATTGCCATTTAGGGGTGATATGTTTATAAAATGGGTTGAATAGTGATTTGTTTAAAGCTTCTAGATCGGCATTATGGAGATATAACTGGAATTTTGATAGAATTGCACCTGTTTTTTGTTTTATTGAATACGGTTCTTTGGTAAAAACTAGTTCTTCTTCGCCGATTTTCTTGAGACATTTTTGCAACTGCAAGCACCAATTATATTTTATAGAGGAATTTAGTCCTGCTTGGGTATTCAGTAATAGCTCGTTGTAACAGATTCGTATTTTTTATGTAATAGGTACAATTATAAAGTCTATAAATGCAATAGTACTGCTTCTCATTTTAATAATGATCTACCTGATTATGTAAATTTCATATGTTCGAAAAGACTATTACTCATGAATAACTATATATGTTTGAAACTTAATAAGGTATTATTTATGTATAATATAGTATTGTTTTTAATTAAAAATATTGATAAGGTGAGGTGCATATCAGCGGCAACCTAATCGGATAGCCGAGACTTTTCAATTGGAGAAATGCATGCACATGGAACGAAGATAGCTCAGGTAGACTCGGTGTATTTCGATAAGTATCCGGGTGCCACATGCTACGCCACTTTCACCCCCTTTTTTTTTATATCAGGCGTTTTAGTAGTATGTATTCCGTGATAGGACAGAGCACATGCAAAGCTGCGTCAGAGCTAGCTCCTTAAATCCCTAGTTATCGGTTAGATAAGAATTAAATAACGCGGTCGATATCCCTGCCATGTCTCAAGGAAAAATATACATTATTTAAAAAAAAGTGGGAGTTTGGTTTTTAGACCTATTTCAAAACCCTGCATAATCGGCCTCGAAAAAAGTCTTTTAAGTAGCACAGATTTTCATAAGTTTTGAAACATCAAAAAAATAATCTCCCAATACAGGCTGTCACGAAAATATCGCATACGGTAATCGGTTGCTATGGGATGCTGCCAAAGCTGCAGACACAAAACTTGGTCCTCCGGGCTGGATGCCACAGACTAACGATAGCCGGCGGACACCTAGACCTCGGCCCAACTAGGTCAATATCGACACCGACCCCGCTGCCATCAGAGCTCCCGCCCCAAACAGAATGCTCGATGGGGCCGCTGAATTATTGAGGCCAGGAGGTGCTGCGGATCCGATCGCCGGCCAGATGTCGCACCTCCACCTCTTAGCCTGTTTGTTGTGGCTCTCCCGTTCCAAAGGTTACTGACTCCTCCTTCAGCCGGTTCCCCTAACGACCATGGAGACAATGGAGGTGTTCCAACACATAGGACAAAGCGGGGGACGGATTGGCGAAACAAGCTCATCAAGTAATATGAACACACCATAATAAATTACCTATGAAAAACGTGGCTTACTATTAAAACGAAACAAAAACTTCGATTTGTTTTGTTTAACGACCTTTTGTGCTAATAAGGAAAATCGGACGAAGATACAGCGAGAGTCCAAAATGCAGCCTATCCAGGTATAATTAGTATAGGGAAATTTTACGAATAACTGACATCGTACATGCTAGAGACCCATTTTACGTCCGATCCAAAGGACGGCATAGCTAAGGATTTTTGAATCCCTTAAAAAAAAATCCTAAGGCTAACTGACGCATGCGAACCCGCTATATTTAGCACTGAAAGCTGCTATGCTAGCCACTATAATACAGATGACTTCCGAAACTGAAAGTTTATTAAAAAGCCTTATTCAACAAGTGTTTCAAAAATCGTGATATAACGTGATAAGGAATAAATCACTATGACGTGATCGCAAAGCATCAAAAGCCCATTCTATACCCTCATATTGTTTACTTTGAATGGTTCTCAATTTTCCTGGTATCGATTATGACATCATTAATGATCAGACTTAATTCTGCAAATTTTTCCTTTCCGGGCAGGCTACAACCGAAGAGTTTTTTGCTTCAATTATAATTTACATGCATTATAATACAATTATTATACATGGATATATAATCCATTAAATGTCAAAATAGGTTTTAATTTGTTGAACATAAATATAGTATTCCCCCATCCATAAATCTAGTTTTTCATAAATTCATGAACACAATAAATTCACACTATATAAAGTTTTACTAAAAATAAACTCACGTTATACAGAGTTTGGAAAATAACTACATACAAAAAAATTGTTTGCCCAGATGAGCTAGCACGTTAAAATTGTGGATTCTATGCCTAATAATGCTGCTGCGGGTTCTAAACCTTCCAGGGCGAATAGATTTGTATTTCGTGGAGGACCCACGATCAATAAATCTCGACCTGCTCACGCTTATTAGAGTAGGTTCTTTTGTAGAACTAGATCAGTTAAAGAAACCCCAGCATAACAGAAATGGCCAAGCGGAATAATAAGAAAAAGTTGTTGATAAAATTGATTTAGCGAAGTTAATGTTAAACGAGGTTTCCCTACAACTAAAAATCTTTAATTTCCAAGCATTTTCGACCAAAGTATAAAATATAAAAAGTTAATTGCCCAAGCAAGAAAACAAGTTGATACTCCTTAACAATGTTCATGGGAAAGGAAAAGGAAAATCGGAATGAAGAATGTCCTCACTTTGAATTTTAAAAAGGATTACAAATACGTACTTTTTTATTTTTAATTTTACGCTCAGAAAATACTTTCCATACAATGCTTTCGCTTTCGTCATAGATGCCTTTCATTTCTTCATAACACTTTCAGCAACGAAACCGTGCGATTTACAGCTTCATTTTTTTTTTTTTTTTTTTTTTTTCAGGTGAAAGGATGTTATCCTTGAAATCAGAAAACAAAACCCACGAGGAAAAATGATACGCAGATAAAGGAGGCACTAAAAAGGAATTAAGGAATCGTTGAGGCTTGCCCTTGTTCGTATTTAAATTGAACGAATGCGGAAAACGAAATTTGATGTGAAATATCACAAAGAAATTACCTCACCTTGAGCAAAAATGATATCACGTCAACCATAAAAATTATACAATAAAAGAAAAAAAAGCTGTTTAGGGAAATGTAAATACACAATGGAGAGGTCGAAAAAAAGATAAAATAATGTCTATGCTACTGGTATAGGTCATGGATATACATGGCCAGCCAGTCTTGCATTAGAAATTGAGCTATCGATAAGAAAATTATTTAAAAAAATAAATAAACAAAGTTTTCTTTTCTTTAATGTTCTCCTAGTTTTCAAGTGTTTTTACTTATATGAAGAATCGGGTGGCTATTTAATCGTGATGATAAAAGCTAATATTAACAGAAGATGTATTAAGAAACAATAAACAACTTACTACTTGCTAACAATAATTAAATTGGAGCAATATTTACTACTAGAAATGGTCGGTGCAATGCCAAAATTAGCTAAGTGCCAAACACCATATTGTGAGAAAACTGAAGTTTAAATCGAATTTCGTGAAATAGGGTTGTATTTACTTCTATCGCTTTTGAAATAGTAAATATTTCACTTAACCTTTATATTATTCATATATAAAGAAGCATGACACAAAAATAACAATAGTTAATTTAATAACAAAAAATGAAAAAATTATGAAATTGGTTTGGAGCTTAGTTCACTATGGTTGTATACCGGCCATTTATCTGGACTTAATAAGACAGAAGTGTTTAAATGACATTTTTGAAAAAAATTAGTTAGATGCGGAATATGGTAGCAAAATTACCCCTTTTGATTGTTAAATAGATCTAAGTGGTTTTAATCACAATGATAAATTAAAACAAAAAATGTGTTGAAAACCAGGCAGGCAATTCATTGAATTCGGCTCAACCTTTTAAAAATTAATAATTCTGCATCCTCTCCGACCAAAACCAATTCATTGTAATATTTACGTGGAATTAAACTCCTTATGCTACTATAACACCCAAGAACGAAAAGTGTTTCAAATTTCGTCGCAATCAGATAAAATGGGAAAAAGTTAATGACTAACCACCCTTCTCAACCCCCTCACCACTATTTTCTAATATTTTAATACACATTCTATTGTTTGGAGCAGAGTCAAATCAAACGAACAGAAAATAGGTCCGAACAAGCTGATAAATGGGCAATAAAAGAAATTTCAAAAAAAATCGAAAACTGTTTTGTTCATTCTCCAAAACATATTTTTTTCCAGACGTCCCACTCTTGTTGAAGATGAGAACTATTGAGCCGATACTTCAGGAGTATAGATATAATCCTCACACTCTCTTCAATAACAAAAAGTGAAGAAGTCCCAATCATGCATTGAGGGTGCTGCGATGCCACATTTGTGCCTTTTCTTTTGAGACCGCAATCCCAAACCATTACGCGGCAATGTCCTTTTGTTGTTTTAAATGAATTTCGAACGTTATGAGAGGTTCTTTGTCACGTGTATGATCTAAGGCGGCCGAAACAGCAGGGAATATGTACTAATATATTCAGTTATTTTACACAACTTAACGTGGATACTAAATCGGAAAAATAAGATGATTTTTCCAGTAATGATAATTTAAAACATTTTATTAAAATGTTACAATAATCGAAAACGTTTATATTATAGCAGATAAACAATATGGAGATGAACAATAAGAGCTGTAACAATTGATAGCCCCGACCACAATGGCATGGACACATAGAGGTATAACTCTGGACAGATTCCAGAGGGATCGGGAGAGCGAATTAATATCCCATATCCAGGGCTCTGGAACTGGAGGCCGCTTCGACGGGTATCAGTTTATCCAGCAATTGTTCAGGCCTATCTGGAGCGTTAGCTATCCTCTTCTCCGGCAGGGCTCGATGGCAGATATATTGTCCTCGGGCACGCCGCATTAACCCTCTCATTCAGTCCTCCGCCGATTAAATGGTTTACGCCCCGTTATTGCCATTGTCACTTTTGACTGGGGCCATCGGAACGGCAAATACCTTCTATATACCATTTTCAGCTAGAATAGAGCTCTGTAAAATTATGATGCTCTGCCCCGTTTATTTATGATATAACGCATGAATTATAATCATATTTTTATTACAATAACATAACAAAGGAGGAATATTACGAACACAGAATTCTCTCAGTTAACGAAGCTTTTATTTTAAAAATTGAAAATAAATAAATTTTTAATGACAGCTAATTTTTAGAATCAATCATGATACACAGTATTCTTATAGTAAGATACACATGTCCTAGTTTAAATAATGTTTAATATTTAAACAAGGATATGTGTATCACACAAAATTTTTCTCGACAAACTGATGGTTGTGGAATCTTGAAAATATACTTCAGATACCCCTGGAAGTTGGGCCCGTAACATAGAAGCCCGAAACGATGGGTGAATAAAGAAAGTATAGAAAGTATGGAAGAGATTCCTTCAATAAAAAAAAAAAAAAAGAACTGAATACATAAACTCTTCCTCATATAAGTGGATATGGGTGTTGTTAACCTCAGGGGTACAACTATATTTTGTCCTTGTGTTTTTTTTTCAAATGATCCCAAAACAAATGTATTCTGGGACTACAACTGTATCAGTGAATACCTTCACCTACAGAAGACGACATCTATTACCAGTCCCAAAGAGCAACATCTACGCCTACCCGTACTAGAGCAAACATACAACGGTAAAAGACAAAACAAATGCAATAAATAAATAAAAAAGGAATCCCTTGCATCAAAGCTAGTAGAGGATAAATAAATGTAAAATGTCGGGGATGATAGAGGGCCGAGGGCTTAATGCCCCGTGAACACCGAGCCGGAGGAGGAAAATATTGCAAAGGCTGCGGCAGCGCCTCCTAGATAAATCATCAGGATGGCTAAACCTCCTTCCTTTATTTTCTCTATATCAATCTCGGGCCGAACCCCGTCATCCTGACTGAATATATTTTTTCCTTATGGAGATTAGGGGGTACTTTATGTATTCATATCTCGGTTTGTTTACAGTTCCCTTCTTGAGGGGGGGGGGGGCGGCGAATTACCATAGTCCGCAACGTTTATAAATGACTCCTTTTTTTTTTTTTTGCTTCTTACTTCTTTAAGGCCGGCAAAAGCCGGGATTACAACAGAAAAAAATAAGAAAGAAACGGATAAGAACCTTAAGGGGAGGGAAATAAGAGTTCTAACTGAACTTTTGGGGAGACTAATGGTACTATGATATTCAGCCGGGATAGACAAAAAGAAGGAAGAGGGAAAAAATAAAAAAATACTTGGCGGTCATAAATCGCCGAGGACTAGTTTCCTTAGGGAACCAGAATAAAAGGCACTTACTCTCGGAAGAAACAGTTTAACACGTTGAATATATAATTTACTTCTAAATAAAACTGGGGCGAAAACAACATCCCTCACACTACCAGCACGTTCTTATTTTCTTTATTTATCCTAGGACTTACTAAAATATTTTGAGACAAATTTTCAGAAAAATAAATAAATACATATTGCCTTATTTTCTATAGACACAGGGAGTCTAGCAGTACTTGCTGCTAAAATTTCCATGTAAAAAAACTTGTCAATAACGGGGAATCCCTCATCATATTGTGACGTGAAAAAAGAACCAGTCAAATTGACAAATTCTAGTAGACGTAGTCGCATGCCCCAGATGTGACGAGAATCATCTAAACCTTTCTGGATTGTTCCATTTCAGACTAATGACCGTGTGTACAATAGTCGTTCAAATAGGATTCCTTACTTAAACAGATAATTAAACACAGGATATGTTTCGTGCCTGGTGTACAATGTGGAATCGCTTGATCAAATTTATGGTGATAGGGCTAAACAGCGTTTAAAGTTAAACATCCAGGAATGGCCACATAACACAGGTTGTCATAACCTAAAATTATTTCTGTTTACTAATTCTTTGGACCATAGTGCCTGTTGCTTAAAGTGCTAATATTATTCATTTATTAATACATTTAAGTTCTTTTTATTTTTTTATTGCGTTGTTTGATTTATATTTTAAAATAAAATATAAGTCACCTTCTAAAATGATCAGGCAATGACAAAGAAATGACAGGTCGGCGAATAATAATTAAGATGACAGTGCACTCTTCAACGGCTGTTTAACGAAACGTGACTGATAACGTATTGTACAGCAGACAATTGTAGTTCTGTGGTTAACACGTTCACGCCGGGGCCGTTTTTCATTTGTTTTGCTATGAGGCGGCGCTGAAATTAAAATCGCGCTTCATCTGGCGGCTAATAATTCAGAATAATAATTCAGAACACAATCGAATGCGTACCGCCGGTGACCCGCGCCGCCCGATAAGACAGTTTAGTGCGGGTCACCGGTGGCCCGCGCCACCCGATGAGACAGTTAGTGCGGGCCACCGGTGGCCCGCGCCGGCGTGAACGTGTTAAACACGGAATCGTACACTCGGCCATAAATGTAAGAGGCGAAGGACTAGGCTTAGCAGTTTTTTTTTTTTTTTAAGTTTACTTTTGCGTCACTGTTGTTACTTTTTGGGACGTGGTTACGAATATGAGCTTTGATTGTTTATTTGACGTTGCCAATTATAATTATTTAAACCCAAAACAATACAGAGTGTCTAGCGTGCGGCAAACGAGGAAGTTACACGAGAATGCATATTTTTGACCGAGAATGTGGTAATTTCACTTAACCAAGTTATAATTAAAAATATATTAATTTTATGATTGTGTAATAAAAATTACTGCCCTCGGTATATCCCTTTTTGTAATTTCCTTTTCTCTTTTTTTTCAATGAATTTTTACAAATAGTCTAGCGCTAATTTTGAAGCTACAAACAATCGGAACGAATAAAACAGCGCAATTCCTGGGCGGCTTAAGACAATATTCTCATAAGTACGTTGTCCAGATTTATAATAACCAACTACATAGGTTAAATAACACTGGATACGTGATTTTATCCATTAATATTCATATCTATTTTTCTAGAGTGGAATATATTTATATATATCCTAAAAAAATATCCCCTTATCCGTCAGTATTAAAAATTTATTGACTGAAAAAAAAAATAATTACGGGCCTTAATGAATTATAATAACTATACAACTAATTACGAGATAACTTTATACGACTAAATTGTTGTCACTATCTTGTAGTTTGTGTTATCTCTCATTATATTAATTCTATTATAGGTGCATTTGTTATTCTCTGAATATAGGGGGGAGGGATAGGTTATTCATGCGGGAATTTTATATAGCAGGACTGCTAGACTTTAGTACTAGGTTAGCAAATGTATTTAAATCAATCATAAGAAAAGTGTCAATCAACTTTCTAACCATCACAAGTGTCGTTTTTACTATTTCCTTTTTACTATAAATATTACATATTTCCAGTTTTTTTGTCTGGTAGCTAAAAAAGAAAAATCCATCTTAAAATTTGATGATTGAAATGTAGATCCTAAATAAAGCAAGGGGGGAAAATTGTAAGAAAATTATACACGCGAAAATCCTCATAGATTTTCTTTTTAAACATAAGACTGAATGAGCAACCGATATCTTATAATATGCTGCCTAAGGGCCGGGATAGCCGAGCGTGTTTGAGCGCGACCCACTTTAGTACGCTCGAGCCGAACGGTGGCGGTTCGAATTCGCCCTGGGAGGGTTGACTTTTATTTCGTGGAGGAAAGGAAATAAATCTCAACTTTCCCACCATGGTTAGAATAGGTTGGTTACACCTACAGAGTAACCCCCCCCGTATACCACACATGGCCAGGTAGGGGCCGAACAAAAAAAAAAATATGCTGCTGGATGAAAAATGTTAGGGGCTCCTACATTAAATAACTCAGTAAATGAACTGGATATTATTTGATTGTTTTATATATATTTTTTTTTTCTTTTTTTTTTTTTTTCTTTGGGACTTCAAGGCTTCTACTGAAGCCCTATACTGCCCATACTAACACCCATGGCACTGGGTGATACTTCTCCTACGAAAGAAAAGCACTACCCAGGGCGGGACTCGAACCCGCAGCTCCGGCATGGGAGTACGGCGCTTTACCGCACAGCCACACCGGGCCCCATTGTTTTATATTATTACATGTTAATCTCTGAGAAATATTACACCTATTTACTTTGAATATAAAAATAATCAAGTCGGGAAGTGACTAAGCGGTGATCTTTTGAAAAAGACACGGATATCAAGTTGATACCGGAGACGACCCCCCGACAATGGCCGATAAGACAAATGAAAGATCCATTAAAAGAACAATATAGAAGAAATGACGCCATGGTTTTTATGGGGGAAGAAAGATGATATTGGAAACACAGAGACATCCAGCCCATTAGATATAGCGGGGGTCCAGCTCAGATTTATGAAGCAGTGGAAAATCAAGCTCTTTTAGCGAGGTTATAACCGGAACACTAGGGTTATAATGATGATATCTAGGGGGCACTGGAGGAACACAAAGGACCGTTTCTTTTGAACGTGCGCCCGGAAGAAGACATCACACTTTAATGGAGTATTAAGGACTGAGGAGCATATGGGGTCCTTCCGAGTCATTAGGCACACACACAGAGGGGGGAATGGGAGGGGGCGCAGTACTGTGGGGGGGGGGCTGCTCTATTAACTTCTCTGTTTGTTGTGTTTGTTTTCAGACCAGCTCCGCGGTTCAACGATTAATTGACCCGATTCCAAATCTGATTTACGGCCCCTTTCCGAGCCCTTCTATACTAAAAGAATAGATATAATAGAAAAGAGCTAAAAATCAAACAGATTCATTAAATAACGTCTAAAAAACCTTTCTCAGAGAGATTCTTGAATTATATACAGCGTTGGTCAAAAGAAACAAGGAATAATTATTATTTCGGACACTTTACTCAATCATAAAACTTTCCACGACGATTTATAACAAAGTAGGATTCTATTGTTTATTTTATTAATGTTGTATTGTCAATACTGCACAATGCCCTTGAATAACTCCCATCCGATAGAGCGAAAATCATTAAGGTAAGCCTCCGATGGGCAAGGAGCATGAATGACAGTCCCGGCGAGAACGTGTTAAAACAGTATCTAATTTTGCACAATATGTTTTATTAAAAAGAAAAAAGTTGAATAAATATTTTTGGTTTATCCTAACCTTTTGGGTATAGAATTGACAATTCTTGAATAACCTCCTTTGTTTGTTTTTCAAACTTTTAATGCAAAAAAAAAATCTGTATATTTTATAGGTTTATATTTCATTCATGTTTGGGCAAAAGGGCTTAAGGCATAAAAAAAAATTTTTATATCGTCTTCTTAAAATTTATAATTTATTCGTTATTCGTTATTTATTACAGTCTCTGTTGAAAGAATATAGTTTCATTTATTACTAGGGAATAAATAAATACAATCATAAAGCATTTATAAGGGCGGATTCACACTATCGCTCCGCTCCCGCTCCACTCCCGGTCCGCTCAAATATTCTAAAGAGAAATAGACAGAGAATTCCACTATCGGCACCGCTCCGGTCCCGCTCCACTCCCGGTCCGCTCTCGCTCTGCCCCATTCACACTAGCGCTCCGCTCCCGCTCCGCTCCCGCTCCGCTCCAGGTCCGGTCTCACTGGCAAAATATTCTACAGAGAAATAGAGAGAGGTTAATCAAATTTTTGGCACAGGTCCGGCCTCGCTCCGCTCCCGCTCCACTCCCGGTCCGCTCAAATATTCTAAAGAGAAATAGACAGAGAATTCCACTATCGGCACCGCTCCGGTCCCGCTCCACTCCCGGTCCGCTCTCGCTCTGCCCCATTCACACTAGCGCTCCGCTCCCGCTCCGCTCCCGCTCCGCTCCAGGTCCGGTCTCACTGGCAAAATATTCTACAGAGAAATAGAGAGAGGTTAATCAAATTTTTGGCACAGGTCCGGCCTCGCTCCGCTCCCGCTCCACTCTCGCTCCACTCCCGCTCCACTCTCGCTCCACTCTCGCTCCACTCCCGCTCCACTCTCGCTCCACTCCCGGTCCACTCTCCTAAAGTCTTTTCATATTCACATTATATAATTTTACACCGTTCACGATTGAAGCCATTAATAATCGAAGCCGTCTGTATTTGGATTTTAATTAATAATTAACTTTCAGTTATTAAAGTATTTATTTATTCATCAATTTTACGGCCAAAAAAGTTCAAATTAAAAAAAAAAATAATATATATATATATATATATGTATAATTATAAATTAATTTAATTAATGGTGAAGAAATAATTTTTTTTTTTCCGAATGTATTAGAATACGCTTGAAATGATAAAAAAAAAAATCACCAACAATACGCGCGGTTTTTCGACGTGAAAAATTCATGTTATGTTTGAGATATATTTTGCTATGAATTAATGTACTCGTAAAAAATGGTCACCGATTTATTTATTGACTACATACTCATTGCTATTATAAAATAACGTTTAATTTGAAACGAATAAAAATGCAGTATATTATGAAAAATGTCAGATCATTAACAAAAAAATATATTAAAGCAAAAAATAATTAAAATATTAATCAGGAAAAGAAGAGAACACAATCGGTAAATTTGTAGCATTTGCCGATTTCAACTTGAAATTTTCAAGCGTATTCGAATACATTCCGAAAAAAATTTAAATTATTTCTTCACCATTAATTAAATTAATTTATAATTATTATTATTAATTAGCATTGTGTTTCAATATATTCTTCTTATTATATTTTTTGATAATATTATCTTCTTCATCAAGAAAAGTACACTTACCAGCTATTTCTACAAACGAAAAATTGATTTTTTTTTGGCCGTAAAATTGAAGAATAAATTAATACTTGAATAACTGAAAGTTAATCATTAATTAAAATCCGAATACAGACAACTTCGATTATTAATGGCTTTAATAGCTTAAACCTTTCTAAATTGAACGGTGTAAAATTATATAGTGTGAATATGGTAAGACATTAGGAGAGCGGACCGGGAGTGGAGCGGGAGCGGAGCGCTAGTGTGAATGGGGTAGAGCGAGAGTGGACCGGGAGCGGACCGAGAGTGGAGCGGATAGTGTGAATAGGCCCTAATGATTTTCAATAGCTTGGTAAATCGTTGTTTAAGCTTCACATTCGATGACTTAACCCCTTTTGACCAAACACCAGTGATTTACCAACAGCAATTTTTAATTTAGTCTGTACGAGATCAATCGGATTAAGGTCTGGAACTTAGACAAGTACCTTGATATTGTAAAAGTATACCATTATTTACATTCACGTGAAGATAGACGTCCTGTTGAAAAATAATATTTTCTCGGGTAGAAACATTTTCAAATTAAGGCTAAAAAAGAGGCTAAAAAGTTTGATTTAGCATTGACACTGAGGTATCAATAATTGAAAATTGGATCAAACTATTTACATGTTTAGAATTATAGAATAAATTATTTATTTAGCACCATATAGCCCATAAATGGTTCCACCCTCCTTCATCAGCAACGACCATACTCCGTGCCACTTCCCAACAGTTTTGTGCATTAAAATATTCGTTAAATTACAACATTCTTCTATACTACAAGAATAGATATAATAGAAAAGAGCTAAAAATCAAACAGATTCATTAAATAACGTCTAAAAAACCTTTCTCAGAGAGATTCTTGAATTATATACAGCGTTGGTCAAAAGAAACAAGGAATAATTATTATTTCGGACACTTTACTCAATCACAAAACTTTCCACGACGATTTATAACAAAGTAGGATTCTATTATTTATTTTATTAATGTTGTATTGTCAATACTGCACAATGCCCTTGAATAACTCCCATCCGATAGAGCGAAAATCATTAAGGTAAGCCTCCGATGGGCAAGGAGCATGAATGACAGTCCCGGCGAGAACGTGTTAAAACAGTATCTAATTTTGCACAATATGTTTTATTAAAAAGAAAAAAGTTGAATAAATATTTTTGGTTTATCCTAACCTTTTGGGTATAGAATTGACAATTCTTGAATAACCTCCTTTGTTTGTTTTTCAAACTTTTAATGCAAAAAAAAAATCTGTATATTTTATAGGTTTATATTTCATTCATGTTTGGGCAAAAGGGCTTAAGGCATAAAAAAAAAATTTTTATATCGTCTTCTTAAAATTTATAATTTATTCGTTATTCGTTATTTATTACAGTCTCTGTTGAAAGAATATAGTTTCATTTATTACTAGGGAATAAATAAATACAATCATAAAGCATTTATAATGATTTTCAATAGCTTGGTAAATCGTTGTTTAAGCTTCACATTCGATGACTTAACACCTTTTGACCAAACACCAGTGATTTACCAACAGCAATTTTTAATTTAGTCTGTACGAGATCAATCGGATTAAGGTCTGGAACTTAGACAAGTACCTTGATATTGTAAAAGTATACCATTATTTACATTCACGTGAAGATAGACATCCTGTTGAAAAATAATATTTTCTCGGGTAGAAACATTTTCAAATTAAGGCTAAAAAGTTTGATTTAGCATTGACACTGAGGTATCAATAATTGAAAATTGGATCAAACTATTTACATGTTTAGAATTATAGAATAAATTATCTATTTAGCACCATATAGCCCATAAATGGTTCCACCCTCCTTCATCAGCAACGACCATACTCCGTGCCACTTCCCAACAGTTTTGTGCATTAAAATATTCGTTAAATTACAAAAAAAAAACACCTACCGCTATTTTGCCATTAAACCCTACGCCGACAAAAAAAAAAAAAAAAGACTTTACCAGAAGCTTCTTGGGAGATATACGGTTCATGACATAAATAGTATATTTTCCGGTAGCTTCACCTAGGCACTTACTAGCATAATGAGGGACGGTAATTCGACTCTGGATCTGGTCTATGCCTTAGAGCAATGAAAAGACGAAAGAGATTAGTATATAAGATTTATAATAAGGAATGTGTGTCAGAGAAAAACTTGAAGAGAATATTTTATTGCAAAAGTGGAAACTTTTATTTCTCACATTTCCATAAATATGAATATATTGATGTCAGAATTCTCAAAGGACCGAATCTTATGCAATTCAGAGTTTCAGCAAGAGTAATAAAATTAATTAATTGAAAAAAGTACTCATTATGTTTATTCATATTTAATTCAAGTAATTAAACCTATTTCTCTAATCCCTTTTTTTTTTTTTTTTTTTTTTTTTTTTGTGGGCTAAAGGCTTCCATTGAAGCCTTATACTGTCCGCATCCCTTTTCTTATTAATCTTACTAGCTAAAGTTTTGTCTCGATATTTCTCAATAATATAAATATGTTTAATCGCGATACCGCTATGTAAAGTTGGATGTTTACAGAGAGAAACTAACAGACAAGTATTCATATTAAATATTTACTAAACGTGTTGTATCACTCCCATGTACTCTCAAATATTACAAGGAAAAAGGGATTTTAAAAAGATTAGGCAGAAGAGTCGATTTTGTTAAACGAAAAAATGGATAGTTACAGTTAGTAGTAACAGTACAGAAAACTGAAGATCTCCAAGTATATGAATCATTTATGATTCGAAATTCCATAGACATTAGTGTGGGTTATTTTTTTATTTTTTTTTTATTTCTCTTTATTGCTTTTAAGATTTTACATCTTGTAGCAAGGAGTTCTCCAGGCATAGCTTGTACATACAAATAAATTACTAAAATAAGTTTTACATACAAAAAATAAAATAAAATATACATAATAATAATAAAATAAATAAAATTATTTATTCATATATATACATGGTTATAATCATGTATAAATTCAATTATAGTTTAACAGGTCCATTTCGCCATTTTCAACTTAATAAATTATAGATTGAGGTTGGGGGGGGGGGGGGGAACTGTACTCCTCTCTTTACTCTATATTTAATACATTTTTTTTTTTTTTTTGTCCTCCCCTTCCCCTCTGTTAGGCTATACGTGGTTTCTCGGGCCAGGGGAGAGGGTGGAGTATTGAGTATTATAAAATTTCCCCTGGCTCCGGGTTTTGAACTTGCTATCTTTCGGTTCTCAATCATACGTTTTCATGGGCAACGCGTATTTTCTGACGCGTTTGCCCACTCGGCCATACCGCCACCCTCATTATTTAATTCACTTGTGATTACACCGACTGAGTGAAATGTCGAGGGGAGTAGGGAGGCAGTGGAGGTCGGCCGGGATAGTGGAGCGTGTTGGAACGCGACCCGCTTAAGCATGCTCGAGAAGGCAGGCGGTTCGAATCCGCCCTGGGAAGATTGATTTTTATTTCGTGGAGGGCCCACGGAATAAATCTCGACCTACCCACCATGGTTAGAATAGGTTGATTACACCTATAGAGTAACCCCTCCCCATCCGTATGCCACATAAAAAAAGAGGTGGTGGGGGTACTTACTGAGAGGTTAGAACCCCCTCTATCCACTGTCTCGTTCAAATTACATGCCTGCTACTAGGCCGAGTACTGACTTTGTCGATCACCTTAGCCGAGTTCTCGGCGAAGTGCACCGTTTCGGCCCATGTATTCGGTAGGTGTAATTTGGCATTAAGTACTTTCGAGATCTTATATATGATGATTACCGTTCCATTATGAAACGAGACTAGTTTTGGATGGAAAAGGTCTTCAAGAGGCATCAATGGTCATGAAAGAAAAAGTTGTAATAACAGCTATTTGCCCATCGAGGAAGAATCCAAGCAACGGAGTATCCAAGAGGAGCGGAGGAAGTCGTGCCAGCCCTAAAGGAGGAACCAGAATCAATTACGGGGCAGTAAGGAGCGGCGCTGCGGCGGAAGGAAGCGCTGGAGACGGGGTGGATATAAATTGCGCTCGGCTGCAAGCGCCCCCCACCGGAGTGGTTCAAGTAGCCGTCAACATGTTTCTGGGCGGGGCTATCCCCTCCCACGTAATCATCTTTCCTCCGGGGGTCAAGCCGCCCCTGTTATTTTATTTATTACCCTTTTCATATGAAGATGAAGGAGGGCTTAGGATATAGCCCAGGAGAATGGAGCACTCCAAAATGCCCCTCAAGGCATTAGTGCCGTTTTTATTGGCCTAGGAGCTGGCGAACCTCTTTAACAACCTTTCACCGGCTCTTTGTACGGCATCAGGGGCTTTATGCGGTGGCCACTTGTCGAGAATAAACACCCTTTTATTAGGGGACACCAGCCATTTTCCTACTCTTTATGAACTATCCGCGTTATCTTTGAGTGTTCCTTGAGCCCGGGGCCTGCTGCCCCATCTCCCCCTGGCCAATCTCACATCTCCTCCCTCATGCTGTATTCATAATACTTTATCCATCTTCTCAAGTGCCCTATTGAACATTATAGACAATATGAGACAGATCAGATTTCCTGATCCTGGACACCTCAATAGCCAAAAATGTTATCAATCCAAATAAAAATAATTAAAAATCTGCACCACAACAACCAATAGAGGATCGTGGATTTTGTAGACATATAATCAGACAGGTACCAAACTAGGAAACCAAGTTCTCCTTTTAATATACTAAGCGTACCTACCTAGTTTGTTGAAGCTGGGAAGGATCAGAGAAAGTAGAAATGAAAATTTACAATCGAAAGAACACCGACGGGTTTGCAGAAAAGGAATAGCTGGAATTGTATTCTAATGATTAGAACAAATAAACAAGCATTAGTACCGAAGGACCGAATAATGATGACAAATTATTTTATTTTATTAGTGTTTTATGTAATCAATCAAAAAGAATAAAAAATAAAAATGCAAAAGTCCAGACATATTACTAATAATAATATAGATATAGAAAAAATGTTTAAATATTTACATTATAAAGTGAAAAGATTGGCCTATGTCCAGGACTATTTTCTCTTTCTCTTCCAAATAAAATATTTAACAATTATTAAAATAATTATAATGTGGTCACAAGAATATAATTGAATTTAATAAATATTACATACATCCAGATATATTACTTCGAAAAAAAAAAAAAATTAAATGGATTTTTAAATATATGGCTCAACTCTTTTTCATTCTCATCGTTTGCACCGGATTGCTTGATTATCTTAAATTGAATGAAATTAAACCATTCCTATAAAAAAACTTTGGGATTTCAACATCTATTTCTTAAACAGTCAGATTCAATACTGGAGTACAGGGTATCAACTACTAATTACTAATAAATTACTATTTACTAATCAATTATTAATTACTAATCAATTACCGTAAAACGAGGTGACTTTGTGACTAATGGGGTGACTTTGTGACAAGCCTATTTTTCTACAGTTTTTGAATTTCCCTCCTTAAAAAGAATCAGGTTAGGCAATTCAGTGTACTTGTCAGTTTGTCAGTAATGTGCTGCAACCTACTGGCCACATATAACTTCTTTCATTCCATTTACCATGGTGGTTTATTTCATATATGCTTGATTGTTTTCATTTACTTGAAAATTTGAAATAAAGCACCATGATAAATGGAATGAAAGAAGTTATATGTGGCCAGTAGGTTGCAGCACATTACTGACCAACGAACAAGTACACTGACTTGCCTAACCTGATTCTTTTTAAGGAGGGTAATTCAAAAACTGTAAAAAAATAGGCTTGTCACAAAGTCACCCCATTAGTCACAAAGTCACCTCGTTTTACGGTATTATTCACTAATTACTATTCAATACTGGATACAGGATACCAAGATTATTCAGGTGTTTTATTTATACTGTAAATGAATCGGTCGTTTGTGAAATCCCACAAATCCAAATTTATGGAAGAGCAAAAAACAAAAAAATCCTACTTCAGCATTAGTGAATTCACCCTAGTCCGATTTTTGTTTTTTAAAATTATAAATATACCTTATTAAAAAACAATCGCCCTCAAAATGAACGAAAATCAACTTTTTTGGACATGTCGTATTTCTCAAACGAAGAAAAAACATAATCACACGATTTCAGAGGTTAACCAGTAAATAAAATGAATAAATAAAGGTAAAATAAAATGCAATGATTAATAAAAATAAGACAAACTGGAAAATGTAAACCCATTATATTTTACATGAGCGTGTACATGCTTTCAATGAATTTTATTCTTATTAACTCTTGCCTTAATTAATGTTAATCTTAATTCCCTCCATTACATTTACAAAGTAAACATCGTAATCCCAAGCGAGCAGTCAACGGTAAATCAGACTCCGTGAAAAGCGCGCTTGATATCACAACGGAAGGAATTACGGCACGATTAATGCAAAGAAATGTTGCTAACCCAGTAGTATTTCGTGCGAAAAAATCTACGTCATTAGCAAAAAAAATAATAATTAAAAAAAAGCCAAAAGTGGATAGTATAAATCAAAAATAATAAATTAAGAGCCAATGAAAATTGATTTGTTTTACCTTATCCCAAATTAGTTCGACGTTAACATTCAAATTTCAAATGAATTTACTTGTAGAATTAACGATCTGAAAAAATATCGTATTTTTAAACAAGTTAAAAAAAATCTGCGCATTTTTCAATATGAGGTTATGATTTCATTAACATTGAAAAATATTTGCATCTGGAAGGCCATTCCAGGTTCATTTTTTTTAAACATAAAATTTTCGTGGATTTTTCAATCATCGATACATATTTTATATATGTATATATATGTATAATAACATGATTATTAAACGAGTAAGCGATTCAGTTTGTTAAAAAAATATTATTAGTTATATAAATAAGTAAAACTCGAATTTAGTGAAATTTTTTCATGAAAAAAAAGGTTACTTCGGGCTTAAGCAATATTAGTTAAAATGAGACATTCAGAGAAAAATTCCGTATTTTGGGGACTGAAAATGAAGCAGAATTTAAACATGGACAACAAACTATTTGGTAAGGGAAGATCGAAAAAAAAAAATATATACATATCGAATTAACTAGTTTTCAATGATAAAAGGTTTCTACGGACAACTCAGCCCCCTCCACAATCTCAACTCCATAACGAGTTATATATATGTAAATAAACCTATGTTTATGTCGGTTAAAACCGGCTGTAAGGAAATAGTAACCGGGTTACTTTAAAGAACCTGAAAACACTGAAGACCAGAAGCCGTCTATTATTGCTTGAATTGAAAATAAATAAATTCAACATTTATCTTAATAGTTCATAATTTTCTTCTTAGGAATAGCAGTAGCAGTTATTACTCAAAAACTACTCAATGTATGAGGCGCTTAAATTTTAACAAAAAGATTTTTTTAATAAGGCGAGTGGTTAAAAAAAATGTCAAGCATTGAACGAAAAACGAAAAGAAATCGAAGCTTTTTTCAAGAGTTCGACGAACTTAAAAATTGTAGAGATCTATTTTTTTTTTCAATTAACGTCGTTCAGAAAAATTAGAGGGAAATCCAATTTTTGGCAAATGGAAAGTTCTTTGATGATTCGGTCTACTAGTGACGCCGTAAGGAATGAATCATTAGTGAAAGGTGAGGAGAGAACTAGAACATTCCTTTCCTTGGCGGCCCCCCTCCTCAATATCCTGGGCTTGCGAAAGGATGGCAAAACTGCTTTCGACACCGCAGGCAGCGGCGGCCTCGACACGGCACATCCCGGAATGTTATTATAGATAGCGACCGGATAAAACAGATTTACAGATCAATTATTCCCTTTGGGGGGGGGGGGGGACAGAGGGCGGATCAATTATTCCTCCCATCTTCGCAGCACCAGGGTACGGTACGAGGTCCTTCGTACCCTTTGCCACCTCCACAAGCAGCATTGCCCTCGAAGTGCAAATGCTATCCCACAGCTAAGATATCCCCATGTTATCTTAAGTAGAACAAGTCATAACGCTCAGCAATCACCCGCACGTTAGACTAAGTCGTGAGATAAGAATGCGTAATTTTTTAAACAGAATTCTGAACAGTAGGAGAAATACTAGGTTTGAGTACTAGCTGTAAATGCACTTCGCCATGAATAGCTCTTTTTTTTCACACCACAATAAACATCATTATGTATTGCACCCGAGCGTTTTGTCTAATTTCATTATGTCACATATTATTCATCTATTTATCAAATTACTTTATGACATATCAAAATCAGGTTCCTGAAATATATTTGGGGATAACGGTCCGTAGAAAAAAATAAACGTAGGTAAAGCGTAAAAACAGTACCCTTATTTATTTATTAAACTATAGGAACTGAATAAACTTCATATGCAAGAGTACGTGATTTGCATAACTCAAAAAAATGTTTATACATATTTTACTTCATTGTTTGTTATAAATAATTGTAATATTAACATTATACAAAAAATCTGGTGCGTGCGCGCAACACACAACTTTCACTTACCAACTTACTTAGACTAGAAATTAATGCGTTTTGTTAATTGCCACTTATCAAATGAACAGAACAGTTTAATTATAACGCATTTGTTTGTCATTAAAGGCGTACAGCGCATGCGTGAGCTCAAGGTGTTTTATGAGTTGACGGAATATTTTTCTTTTTTTCTCCTGTATATGTTAACTTGATTCTCTTCATATATCATATTTAGCCGTTTCTTATTTTTAAGTGTGATGAGAGACAGTTAATTTCCCAATATAAACTATAACAAAGGTACTTTATAGAAAAACAAAAAAAGCCCCTTCCCCATTTAAGCCCCCTCAGAACATTTTAATAATAATAAAGCTTACCTGATATTAAATAACAACTAATTTTCATTAAACATAACGAATTTGATAAAAATCGTTAAAGCCGTTTTTGAGATAATCGATCAAAAAGGTAAAAATTGGACAACATTTATTAAGTAAAGTCCCCCCTCGTGTTGATCAATTTTGATGAAATTTTTACAGTCATATCTCGGGCATATAAATACATCAAATACCAAGTTTGATCAAAATCGTCAAAACCGTTATTGAGTAAATAAAAAAAACACGTGGAAATGATACAAAATTTATTAAGTAAAGTCCCCCCTCAGGTTAATCAATTTTGATGAAATTTTTACAGTCATATCTCGGGCATATCAATAGATCAAATACTCAGTTTAATCAAAATCGTTAGAGCCGTTTTTGAGAAAATCGAAAAAAACTTAAAAAGTTATTAAGTAAAGTACCCCCTCCCTTTAAGTAATTTTGATGAAATTTATGCTGTCACATCGCGGGCATATACCTACACTAAATACCCAATTTCAGGATCGCACGGTTTATAGTTTTTGAGCTAGTCTGTTCACACACACACACACACACACACACACACACAGACACACACACACACACACAGACCATTTCGCGGGACTTGGTTATTTTGACTCAGGGGACCCCAAAACGTGTATTTCCGTTGAAAACCGGAAGTCGAAAATTTTCACGATCGCAATACTTCCACTTACTATATATTTCATATATAGGTAAGTGAAAGTAAAAATTTAAGATTATTGATGTAATATACAAAAAATAAATAATATCTGTGTTCCTCTCCAATAAAATATACTGTGTTTAGTTATTTTCACATTATTTATGGTCTAAATTATGTTTAGGAAATTATTTGCACCAGCCGATACGTTTCATATTAATATAACTTTTGATTATTTCATTAATATCATTGTCGATTCAAGGATAAAAAGGTATTGAAATCTTAATTAACTGTGATATTTGTGCAAAAATGATATATTTTTTTAAAGAAGACGTGCTTACTATTAGTAAGTACAGAAATTTAAACCACAAGTTTTCTTGAATAAATATTATTTAAAAAAATACTTTTAACATGAAAAATACTTTTACTGGTAGCACCGAAAAATCTAGCACTTATACATATTTATGAACACTTTTTTTCTCAACACTAAAGATCGCGGGTTATCGTCCCACGGTGCCCATAGAATTTTTTTAAGGGAGTAAAAAATCCATGGCTATGCCGTCCCTGGCATAGGATGTAAAACGTACTCTTTAAAGATCCCTATTCTAATTATACCTGGATAGGCTAAAATTTAGGACTCCCACTGTAGCCTTGTCCGATTAGCCTTAGTAGCATAAATAGACGTTGAAGAAACAATTTTATTTTTCATACCATCATAAAAAGATTTTTTTTTAAAACAATATAACCAGAGATTATTTAAACATTTTTGATGGAAAATCTTTTACCTTATGAATTACCTAAACTGTTAAGTTATAGAATGTATATTTCTTTTATTTTGCTATCTGTACAGTGTTAAGTACTTAATGAACATTAATGGACAATACAAGGATATTTAGAAAACATTCGTTTTCCTCAGCAAAAAGCATAATTTTCTGACCTCACTGTCATTATAACCCCCCAAAAGATCGAAAACTCATTAATGATTGATTTTTACAATTATTTACAAAAAAGTGATTAATAACCAATAACCTGAATTGATATTTAATGTAATTAAAATATATCTCCACATCTGTCACTCATTACAGCAGCAAATGATTGAATAACCATCCAAAAAATATAAATAATTACAAATATAAATTTGACAGAATAATATGAGTAGAAGTAAAACACATTACTTCAATTTCAACTAAAATTAGCGTTCGTCAAGGAGAAGTTTATGCAGAGTTAACGAATACACTAACCCGGCTTAATTCCATAAAGGTAATTTGAAAGGGCAATCCCTATGCTAACCAAAGCATAAGCCCCAAAAGCATCAAATTAATTTATCCGGCTGTGGTAGAGAGTATATGGGAAGGAAGTTTGGGTTACAGTGTAATTAGCTAATAAATAATATATCAAATTATGATGAGAGTACTAGAAATTGCGGGAACATTAGTACAAGAGCAGAGCAAACGTAAAAGGCTTCTTGTCTGTTTGTAACTATCCCCCTTTCCTGCCCCCACCAATGTTATAGCTCTGAGATAATTCAATTAGAAGCAAGTTATTGAATTAATTATAGTGGTCACCCTTTGAGATGCTACTGAGCATTATTAGATTCCTCTCAGGCTGCAATAACTCCTCGAACTAACTTTAGAAACAACTGATTTATACATTTTGATCGAAACTTGCAGAGGACCAAAATTTAATCAAAATAAATATTTTGAGTCAGTAACTTTTAGATTTCCTACATATGTATAATTATTACTCATTTATTTATTTATTTGCAACTAAATGGGCTCTTCAACTACTTGGGTCATTTTAGCCAGAAATCAAATATAAATAAATGAATAAAATACAATCTTATTAATGAGTTTATACTCTTAATCATAAAAACATTGTGGGAAATAAAAAATGAACTTGCTATAATTAATTAACATTCTTTCATTACAAATTAAAGGCATCATCGAAATTATGAGGAATTTCATTACAATGAAAAGGTAATGTTCCCGAAGACATTAAATAAAATAATACATATCCGAAAAAGATAAAGCTATCGAAAAGTGTAACCTAAGAAGTAGCTGGTAAAATTTCATTTATGCATGGTCTAAAAATTGCAGTATTTCCATGGAAAATGTCCAACTGAACAATGGACTGGAATAATTATTTTTTAGAGAATTATGCTCTTCAAACATTCTCTGTATGTGGAGGAAACCTCTTTCATCAAAACCTTTTTAAATACCTGTTAAAAATATTTCACATACATATGATTAAATATAAAAAAACAGTTATGTTAGAAAAGTAAAGGGCTAAGTAAGAAAGACCCAATATTTCAATACATTGTAAATGAAAATAATGTAATAAAAATAATAATGATGATTCAAAAAGATAACTCCAGTGATTAATATTGAGACATCCTTCTGATACAGAGAGGGGAAAGAGAGAGTTGTGGGTGAGGGGGGAGGGAGTACAGAATGGAAAGAGAGAGAGTGAGGATCACATCTTTCACCAAAGGTTGACATTAGTTGGAGCAAGGTAAGGGAATCAACGCTCTTTCACAACTGGGTCATTGTCAATAACCAAACTACCTTTTAGTGTCATACATTTTGTAAAATGTTTATAAAACTTGCTAAATATTTGAATCTAAAAAAAAAAAGGCATATTTTTATAGCATGAAAACTAAGTCTTCAAAGCAGGTTATAATTAATATACAGAATACAAAATCTGAATTTATCATGATTTAAAAATATATATTGACGATAATGTAAATATTCTAAAACCTTAAAGAAAAATTACTATAGTTATCAACATCTTAATCCCTTGAATTATTTATGAAAGATGTATAACCAATAAATCCTTGACAATTAAACTCAGTTCAACGCTTATTTATATGTGTCATTCGATTATACACATTTGTTTTCTTATTCATGTTATGATGTTAATTTCTTAATTTGTTTTTCATATAAATCTATATTCATTTTTTATACATGTTTCTATCACTTCATGCTTTTAAATTAATTTCATTCTCTTGATCTCTTTCAATCGTTATCTTTGTATTTTTTCTGATTATCTTTTTATCCACTTAAGGGAATTCATTTTTTTTTAAATAAAATAAAAGGTATAAATACTGATAAAAAGAGGTTTTATGGCTCAATTTTTCCAAAAGCTCGCTACACCAAGTTATATACAATCTATAATTGTTGCATTATTTATCAATTTTCATCTATGAATAGTCAACAATACTTAATATATTGTTGAAACTAAAATATGTCATGTTAACTTTTTTGTTTTTTAATTTAAGATCATGCTTCCATCATTCATGCCCAAAATGCTTTAAGTTCATTCATAGTAAAACTAAATAGTCACTGGGTGACAGGTGTGAATTGAAGTTTGAAGTAAAAAAAAAAAAAAAAAAAAAAAAAAAATTATGAGTAAAGTAATAGTGAAGAAGAAAAAGATGATATGATAAGACAAGCATAAATTTAAATATTTAAATTTTCCAGCTTTGTTAATAAACCATGTATGTAGGCTACAGATTATTGGGATAATGATTTTTTTCACCCATGATATGTGAAGTTACATACATACATTATTATTATTAAGTTACATACATACATTACATGCATATAATTGAAGAGAATTTCTAATTATATATTGTAATAATGTATTTCGGAAAAAAAAAATTAAAGTTAAAGGAATATCTTAGAGAAAAGGTAGTAACCTTTTTTTTTTTGTCACTTTCTCATAAATTTGAATTTGTAAACATGTAGGATTTATCAAAAATCTGATTCAATTGTATTTAAATTCATCCCTTAATGGCATGGAAGTAAACATAATAATTGAGATAATAACCACATTTATAAAACATAAAATGCATTAAGTACTTTTCCTTTTCAAATTGAGGACAAAATTTATTTCCATCATTGAATCTCTATCTATCAAACCTTCCCCCATCATTTAAAAAAAAAATAAATAGATAATTATCTCCCCCAAGAAGTTATAAATAACAAAAGTATATTTATAAACCTTTTTTCTAAAAAATTAACTAAAGCTAAAAATTTAATCAAACAATTGAAAGAAATAAATTCTCATTCATAATAAAATAACTATGTCTTTTTGGTATTTATAATTTAAATTATTTTTATGTCCATAAGTTGAAGTTATTTATACTTTTATTATATGTACATATTTTTAAAGAAGATTGAACTTTAATTTAATTTTCAGTTCTACAATTTTAAGAAATTATAATAAAAAATATTTTTGGAGATTATAACATTTATTATTATTTAATTTTTTTTTTTTTTTTTTTTAACATGATATATGACCTCAATAATGTGCAATCCAAGAAGGTTTAGCAACTTTTAAGGGGAACCAGTTTAAACAACCTTGACTAGGCTTCCCAAGACACTTGAAGAACTAGAGGCAGCACTACTGTTTTTGCTACCAAAGGGTGAACACATATCAGGCGCATTTTCTCGAGGTAGGTGAATTTTCAATTTTTTTTTTAAGCAATAATTTATTTTCATAAGGTTATCGTCAATATTAAATTTAATTTATCTTTTAATGAACCCTATTAACAATTATTAACAATATTAATTATTTAAAAAAATAATAATAAAAAGAAAATCGAGTCTAAAATAAACAAAAATATGGTAAATGGTAAATAAATTTATAATGATTTTTAAATAATCCAATAAATAATTAATTATTTAAAAAATGCATAGTCAATCATAGTTCAAATATTCAAACTAAAACAAAAATAAAATAATAAACACATTGTTTAAGAAATTTCCAACTTTAGAAAAACTTATTCAAAGATGACAACCAAATAATAAATAATAATCTTTATAAAACATTTAATAATTAAATAAATGATTGCTTAAAAACTTGCAATAATGCAAAAGAATGATCTGGCATCCATAATATTTCAACTTACTTTTAAGAATATCCTAATAAATTTAGTTTCCACTTAATATGTAAATTTAGATGAATGTTTAATAAAAAAATATGGCATTTTTATATTTTAAAACTGTATCAATTCTAAGCAAGATCATTATTAAAAACCCAATTAAGGAATAAATTTGAAATAACTCATCTGATATACAGAATGGTTTATCATACAAAAGACAGAATACGAATCTAAATATTTCATCAAATGCTTATCAACATTATCAATTGTAAATGATCAACATGTCCTTGAAAATCTAAAGACATCAGCAAAATTATATCGAAAGCCAACACAAATGAGAATAAATTAAAAAAATAAAACTGTTCACTCACATTGTCCATCTTTTTCTTCTTCAAGGCTTTGGGCGTCAGCTTCTGAAGATGGTTGGGAAGGGGTGAGGAGCTCAGCTTAGTATCGCTAACTTGATCATTTCTAAATTCTTGGTTTTGATTCTTGGTATCTGAAATAACATTAAAAAATAACTAAGATGCAGGAAAATAATAATAATTTCAATTAAAAATCATAATAATTATTTTCTAATTAATAATAATTTTCTTATGTTTTAAGAGAAGTTATAAATTGAAATATTAAAAATGATCAAATAAATGGATATATTATCCACGAGATCTGGTTATTACCAATATAATAAGTTAATTAAAATCAATTTAAAAAATAATCAATCAATTAATTAATATAAAAATATAATAGGTTGTCAAAAAACAGTAAAACAATTTTACTATAAAAATAGTTTAAAAGAATTTTTATTAAAATACCTTCAACATTTTTATTGATATGCAATTCCTTTCCTAAATTTTGTTTTGTAAACCGCCTCAATTTTTCTGATTCTACTTCTTTGGCAATCATCTGTCGCCCGGGATAACCTAACTGCCTCATTTGTTCATATTCTTTAAACCTTCCTATTTCTTCAATATTCCTGAGTAGAAAAATGAACAGAAAAACAATATTAAATCAAGTTACAGTAAATTAAATGCAAGACTATTGAAAATAATGAACTGTTAGCTTTAGTTTTACATACTTACGGATCTAAATTAAACACGTAATTTCCATCGACAGTTCTTTCCTGAGTATAATTCAAGTTGTAATCAATCATAACATTGACAACGCGCTCAACTTCACTCTTTTCTTTAGGAGTATGCAGCTGAATATTTACCTACAAACAAGTGTTAATGTTAAAAAATAAACTAACTAAAATTTTATTTCAAAATTTCCAATCCTAAAAATAATAATATAAAGAAAGGAAAGCTATGGTAATATTAAAGTAGGTCTATTCTGTCATGTATTAATATTTGAAGACATGTTTTTAAAAATTATATTTCTATTCCCAAGTTTGCAAATTATATAAGATAAACTAGAACCATAAAAAATTAAATCTTATTTTTAAAACAACAAGATAAAGTTGTTGACAAGCTATTTTATGTGGTATATCGTACAAATATATATTTCTGACTTATCAGGATTGAATAAATAAACAAATACCATATATTAACAATTAATTCTTATGCCAATCTAAAAAAAAAATTATCTAACTGTAAATTTTTATCTTAAAATGTTTTTTAATAGATGTTTATATTGAACTAACTCATTAGTTCAGGATGTAACTAAAATGGAATGATGAAGATTTTGTTTAGTTCAATCCTTAGAGTTATCGAGTTATCATTGTTTGAATCCTAAATTTAATTATTGTTACTCGATATCTCTATATGACAAGATAATATCACTCTATATTACAAGAGATTTTTTTTTTATTAAAAAGGATTTTTTTTTTCTTAATTTAGGACAGATATCTATAGATAGATAGATAGATAGATAAATACGTTTATTTACAAAACATTTACAATCTAATCATCAAATTAGATTTACAATCTATCATTAAATCTCGTATATAGACAATGAACAAGAGTTCGTCTGTCGAGGTTATTTATTATTCAATAATACAATCAATACCAAATAACATTAGTATACATGTATAAAATTATATATAGTATATTTTAAGATTTTGTAACACTTAATAATTAAATTCTTTAACTAATTCATTTCTGTATTCAGTTGTTTTTTTTTTAGATATAAATATAATTTTTCACAATCTCAACCATTTAATAATTTCAACGTTCCATTTAGATTTAGTGTCTTTTTTTCCAAGAAAATTAACCTGAATTGTGTCAGCATCGAGCAAATCGAGATAAAGTGCATGGTATCCTCAGCAACATTTAAATTGCATAATGAGCAATTATTTCTTTTATTGATCCATGGCTGGTGATTAAGATTAAGGAGCTCTCCTCTGGCTTTAAAAATAAGTCTGATATAATGTGTGTCCTCCTGTGCCTCGAACTATGTTGTTTCATAATTTAATTTTTTATAAAACAAATGGTGTTCGGCATTTCTCGCTCTTTCGGGAAACCTATCCCTCGCTTGTTTACTCAATTTAGATAATAGGCCAGTTTTATGCCTCTAGTAACCCTACAGCTAAAAAATCTATGCCAACACTTCTGCCTAGTCTTTTTAAGGCACTCATCCAACTTAAATTTTTTTCAATTATTTTGAGGGCAATTACTTTAGGTAAATGATTGTTTCCAACCCTTAATACCTTTATAATGTAGTTCAGGTGAATGGATAGAGTGTAAATATGTAGCGGATCTAGTTTGGTTTCCAAATATAGCATAAAGTTCAGTGTAATAATAGGAAGCCCAATAATTCTTTTTACAAAATACCTTTGAAGTTTTTCTACTAAGTCTGAGTCTTCATATCCCCAGATCTGCGCTCCATAGCACAAAACCGTCCTTACCGTAGAATTAAACACATTAAATTTTTGTCACAGTGGGACTTGTTTGTTTGACATCAATCCAGACCAAACCACATTCAAGTTTAAGATTGATGTGTGTTTTTAAGGATAAATTATGGGTTATATTGATACCTAAATATTTGTAAATGTTTACAGATTCTATTGGTTTTTCCTTAAAGTACCACTTTTTCCTTGACTTATCATACTTTTAACTACATACCATTATTTTGAACTTATCAAGATTTAGTTCGACATTGCACGTTCTACAATAATCTTCTGATTTACAAATCATTTCTTGCAAAATTAGGCTATGGTCTTCAATTAATACCACGTCATCAGCATACATCAATCCTCAATATTCAGCCTTTTTCCAACGATGAGTATTCCACCCTCGACACATTCTACCAACAGATATCTATATATGCAAAGCCAATATTTTTCTAAAATATATATTCGCATTTCAGAGGGATATCTAAAGCATTTGAAATCTCTGGGGGACATTACTATGAAATATGTAGGTAAAGTGGAAACATTACACATGATATTGGCAAAACTACTTGGTAAACAATGAACTGAAACCAATACTGATATTATTTTACTAACATTTTTTAAACAAATTACTATATATTATTTTAGATATTATTTTACTAACATTTTTGTTTACATGTTTTTACTAACATGTAAACAAATATTTACATGTGATGATGTTTGAGGGATGAAAATATTATTCTAAACCAAGAATGTCAGTGTTTCTTTCGTTCCAATTTTAATGAAGCAAGGATTAAAAAGTTTAAAATCAAGAAAAAAATACTGTGTGAAATTCTCCACTTTGTAATTATTATGATAGCAGCGTGTTCTATGAGTCATTGACTGAAACATGCGAACAGTAATATCTCCATTCAATGAGGGACTGTTCCACATAAAAAATCAGTTAAATTAGTGTTACATACTTAATAAAGATATTGATAAAATATTAATATAATTGCTGTTAAAAAAAATTGAACTTATGAGTTCAAAAAGATTTGAAAATGTGGTTGACAATCTTCTATTACAATCGATAGCCAGTGCGAAAAACTCAACATTATCTTAAGAAAATTTTGATAATGATTTTGTAAATTATAGTATGGTATTAAAAATAAGAGTTAGAGTCTGCCAGTAAAAACAAGCTACCTGTAAAAATGGTGGCCCCAAACATTTTTAATTTTATGCATATACAAGCTTAACTCGAAAACAATTCATCCCACAGAACAAGAGCATAGAATTTAACGTCGAATAATAAAAGGAGGTGTATTTACGACTCGTAGTAAAGTTGTCTCATAGGCGTTTCTGGAAATCGAGAACGATTAATGTTCCTCTAAAATCACTTTATATTGCCTTCAAAAATTTATTATGGAAATAAAGTTTCTAAACTAAAATATAATTAATTAAAGATTATCTTATACCATATTTTTTCACACCTTAAATGCTTGAAATAATTTAAGCATTATGTATTTATTCTCTAAAGTAAAATCATTTTTTTTATAGTTAAATTAAAGTTTTTATTTTTAACAGTGATGATATGGGATGTGAAATTTCGTCTATCACATATATGCTTGGCATATACATACATCAAATACCTTGTTTGATCAAAATCTTTTTCACGATCGCAATACTTCCCCTTACTATATATTTCATATATAGGTTAAGTGAAAGTAAAAAAAAGTTTAATTTTATTAATTTAGATAAAGATTAATATAAACAATAAATAATTAGTGAAATATTTAATGCACTAAAAGACTCACCGGCCGGATGTTAGGAATAATAAGCTCCAGAAGATATGGAAAAACATCTAGCAACAGCCTTTCCCTTTGCTGATATTCTTGTATATGGGGAGGCATACCTTTAAAAGCGAAATCCACTATCTGTAATATTCTCGTTCTCTTCTGGTTCATCTAAAAACATAAATTTATAATCAAGTTGGTCATGATTTTATTTTTAATTAAAATTTCAAAAAGAAATAAAACATCTATAAAAGATAGCCTTGCTGTAATAGCATTGACTTGCTACAATGCTGTCATCAGGCTGTCTTACATCAAGTTTACATTATAGAAGCCACTCATTTATGTATATACTCTCATGAGGATGATAGACCCTTAAGAAATAATTAAATATAGAAAATAAATCTGGAGAGATCCCACTTAAAAAAAAAAAAAAAAAAAAAAAAAAAAAAAAGCAACTTAATTAAGAAAGATTAGTTTTAGATGTTATTTTTTTTCAATATTTACAATTTTTTTAAGTATGTATAAAAAATATTAGAAATACTAAATTATAATTTGAAACTGCAGTATAAAAATCAACTTGTAATTAATAACAGGAAATGAACAAGAGTGAAAGGTTTTGAGAACAATGAATATTCGGGGAGAATGTGCAGTTCTTTCAAGGACTATAATAGAAATGTATAAATGGTAGGGGAAATTTTTTATCAAAACAAGGAAAAGAAAAATACAAAATTATTCAAAGTGAGATGTTAAAATAGTTTATAATAATATTTCAACTCAATCAACTATTTGATAATAATTATTTAACTTTTTTTGACCATCCATTAAGTGATCTAGGTGATATTGGAAACCTTATCTAACATTCCTGTTTCTTGCTAAAATTAAGATTTTGCACCTACGACTTTTACTAAAACCTTAAGTAATAATTATAAATAATATTTATAATTCATAATAATAAAGATGATTAGAAATTAAAAATTTACCATAACATCTAGGAATAAGGTAGCAAGGTGATTTATATATAAAATCCCATATTAAAAATTATTTGAAAAGTATTAATCTTTTTTTAAAAAAAAAATTTTAAGATATGTCACAGGGAAATTTATTATTTAAAAATAAAAAAACTCTTATCTTTATTAATGCATTTAGTTCTTATGTTAAAACTGAATGATATAAACAGGGAATTAAGCGGATAAAAAAGAGAATAATCAACTGTACAAGTTAAAAAAGTAAATTTTTGCTTTTGTCTTAATTAAAAACCAGGGATTCTCCATATAAAATTGTTTTAAATTTTACATAAAGAAAAAAAAAACACATTATATAAGTCAGCTAAACTAACACTAATAATTTAATGGAAACAAACTTATAAAGTAAAAAAAAACATAATAAAAATCTACTATGCTGGTATTTTTTATGATGTAAAACTGAAGCACAGCAGCACAAATAATATTTTTCAAAAACTGAAAAAGTTGTACAAGCTTACGTAACTTACTTTTTTACGGTAATATAAATTCTGAAACAAAATACATATCCAACAGAATAAAACTGATTATTTTTTCCAAAAAAAGTAAGATGGAAAAAAGATTAAAGCAAGTCCTGACAAAATGAAGGAATAATTGATAAGTTAAAAAGCTTTCAAAAGAAATGAAAATTACTTCATTAGGAGTTGCGGGGATTAGCGATTCTGGAAGCATGAGAAATGATTAAACCCTGGGCTCATTACAGTTTGCTAATGGTTATGAATAAGAATTGAGGTTTCCACCTTAAAACTTCTAGATACTCTAACACTTTTTCATTTAGAAAATTCTACTTATTAAAATAATTAGGTATAACAGGGGTTTCGAGATGATCTTTCATTTCATAAATTATTTAAACTTTCTAAATAATTAAGTATTTAATTTGGAAAATTTATTTCTCTCAATGAAATTCTTACAGCATTTTCCTATTTTTTCCCCCTTTTTCATTAATAAAATTTGGAACACAATCTATCAATACTTAGGAATAAAATCATTATTATTTGTAAATTTTTTAAATACAAACATCCATATATCCAACTAGAGTAATTTAATAAATAAATTAGATTAATAAATATCTCGATTAACATAAATATTAAAAAGGCAACTTCTGATAAAGAAAATAAGAAAGAATTTAAATATGTCTAAACTGTGTCCTTATGTAATTTTGTTTATATATATTTTTTTAAATAAAACATTTGGCGAAACTTAATAACAGTATTTTTTTTTTTTTTTTTTTTTTTTTTTTAAGTGTCCCTCAATGGAAGTAGAATAATTTTCTTCCCTAATTTTCTTCTTATTTAGAAAACAAATATTTTACAAATATATTCAATAAAAAAATATGATTTTGTTCTAAACATAGAAAACTTCAAAGTTCAAAAATTCTAAGGAACAGAATAAAAAAAAAAATAACCTACAGATGTAACAACTATAGGTAGTTATTTTTGCTATTTACTACTAGGTAATTATATTTAACGGCCCAAACTGGGGCTTGGCTTCTACAAGAAATGAAGTCCATTGATCTCTATCCAGCGCCATCGTCCCCAAGTCCAATGCATCAGCACTCACAGCATTCCTCTCTATCTGCTCAAACAACCTGTTTTAAAGGCGTCCTTTTCAGTTCCTTGGGACGATGGAGCAAAATTCTTCTTAGCATTTGGCTATATTCCATTTACGCTAAGTGCCATACCCATCTTTAGCGGGCCCGAAAATTCTCCTCAAAAAATTTCTTTCTAATACATCCAAACTATGAGTATCCCTTTTCTGAATGACCCAGCATTCAGTTCCATATATTATTACTGATCTTGTTAATGTCTTGTATAGTTGCGATTTCCTACTTTTTTCAGTAACTTTTGGAGTCCAAAGTAGTTCCTATTTACAGTCGAACCATTTTACATAACTTACTTAAAGTGGCCCTAGGTCTCTTTGTATGGCCATAGTCATGTATTTGTTTTTCTCCTTATTTATCTGAAGAAGTACTTTTTTGGAAATGCAGAATTGGACTTTTAAAAAACCATCAAATATTTTTCTAAATTGATTTTTTTTTCAATGATTTAAAACTTAGATGCAAGTGTAGTTTTGTATTATAAAAGGGTTGAAAAATCTAAATAATTTTAAGACCATTATATTAACAAAGAAAAAGGTTAGCAAAGATCATTAGTGCTTAGGAATTACAAAGCATAAAAAAAAAAGTTTTGCAAGGGGAAGGAAGGTATAATAAGAGCTGGAATAAAGAGACCGTAATGAGTTTCCAAAAGCTGTCACCCCCTCCCCCTTCCCCCCTGCCTTCTGAATTATTCAGCAATCATTAGCCTCTTCCTTACACAGCTTGACTTATGGTCAGTGGCAATTAAAATAAAATTTCTCTATACACCATTATCCTCATCAATAATAAAGATTAACAATAAAACTTTTTATGAAATATTTAAGTGGAGAAATGAGAAAATTATAGTTATGAGTGAAAATAATTGAACCAGATAACTTTAAGATAGATAGACTTATTAAAAACCTTGATTAAATACAGGAGATGCGATTTTTTATTAACAAACCAAAGGCATTTAACAAAGCTTAAATTAAACTAACATACTAATAGAAACAATAATTAACATTAGCTTTCATTAAAATAGAAATTTTAACTATGATATTTCACAAATATGGCTTTAATTTATATGCCTTTAAAATGAATAGTTTTTATTTTATTCCAGCAAAATAACTTTTTATACGAAAAAAAAAAGAAGTTTAAATCAAGTAATTGATATTTATAAATTGATTCAATCATTTTTTTTTTCAATTCAAACCTTCACCATGTTCATCAAATCTATAAGATGTATTGTATCATATTTATGAATTTTAAGCTTTTTCATAATAAATTGTAACACTTCAGTGGGTTAACAATATTTATTCAATGAAAATATAACAATGGTCAATGCCACACGAATTATAACAACTCGAATATAAAAGCAGGTTACAAAAATTATCACGTTGTATCACAAATCACATGGTTTGAGCTTCACAGTCAAGACACAGACTCAGACTAACTGGTATAGTCACTCGCTCCTTACATATAGTCGTGGTCTGGAATCCTTATATAAAGGACTGGTCTGGAATGTTCGAGACCTTCGTAGAATCATCCAGGCCTGGAATTCGAACAGTCTACTCCCAAATACGTGCTCTAACGGTTCCCTCCAATCACTAGTTCGTTCCAACAAAAGGTTTGGGATTTTAAACCATATGTCTAAAGATTTAACCTGACAATATTAATAAATATTGGGATCACCTGAGGTATAGTGGTTAGCATGGCAACCTACAATACTAAAGGTCGCAGGTTCGCTCCCAGTGGTGGCCCCAGGATTTTTTAAAGGGAGAAAAAAATGCTTGGCTATGCCGTACCTTGGATAGGACATAAAATGGAGGTCCCAAGCCTGTACGATGTCAGGTACTCTTTAAAGATCCCTATTCTAATTATACCTGGATAGGCGAAATTTAGGACTCCCAATGTAGCATCGTCCAATTAGCCTTAGTGGCATAAAGTGACGTTAAACAAACAATTAATAAATATTACCTTTATATTAAATCATTATACATTTATTATTTTTTTTTTAAGTTTTAATATTTTTCATTGAATAATTAAAAAGTTGGCCATAAGAAATTACAGAACAGATAGTTTATAGAAGAGGCATACAAAAATATTAAAAAGTTTGAATATCTCAAACCTCAGAATCACTCTGATGTAATTAAAATAAATGATTATTTATTATAATTTATACCAATCAACAATTAACATTTCTAAAATACAATAATATATATTTTTTCACCTATTAATCATTTTTACTCTTTTGTAGTTAAGGGGATCTTAATTCTTCATAAATATTGTCTTGGTAGTACATATCTACAAAATCACACTGGTAAGTGTACATTGGTAGAGACCTATATATTATATTTCTATAAATAATTTAAAAATAAGATAATAATAATTTCAATATTCAAGACAGAAATGATTAAATTTTTTATTTCCAGTGATAAATTAACAGTAGTTATCCAACATGTAGCCTATCAAAGGTCTTTACCAGAGACCAGCCAGAGTATGAGGGTTTAGACTCTGAGGGTCCAATCTTAATTATAACTTTAAATCATTTATGGGATTTTTCAAAAGTTTATAAAAAAATTAAAGCTGCCCTGTTCAAACAAACTTAGCAGGTAATAAGATAAAAATACAGGGAAAACATTCATTAATTATTATGCAAAATAGATCATTGTTTTAATATCTAATGGATATTTTTTAACATTATTATTGATAAACATAATGGACGTAAAACACTTGGGCTGTGGCATAATTGTGGTGATCAGTTTAAAAACATTGGTGAACAAACATCAAACTAAAACATTTTAAAATGTTCTGATAACCCCAAGACCAATTTTAAAAGAAAAGAAAAAAAACCTGTAGCACTACAACCTAAATCCATGATGGGTCTTTACTGTATTGGTCTTTACTGGGGGTTGTACTGTATGAGGAAGTACTTTTCTTGATCAGTGATAGCACGGGTGTCACCGCTAGGGGGGGCGTGTCCCCCCCAATATTTTGGCATGACTGGACCATCCCCCCAATGTAAAAAATTAAATAAAAATAAGATTTAACAAATATATCTGAGTTTAATCAATCAATTTAATAAAATATAAATATAAAAAATTAGTTAATTACAGCATTGCTATTGATTGATTATACTCAATTACTTACTCTATCTGATACTTTATATTCACAAATTAGCGCCTTGTCACTTTTTTAAAATCATCGTTAGATGTATTCTATATTTGATCAATTATATTATTTTTATTTCAGCTTGAACTGTAGTTTTTTGAATTCTTTAACAAAGTTTATATCCGGTATCGGTCTCAATTTCTTTTTTAAACCAAGCGGCCTACTAATGCAATAAAAAATGAGACATAAATTGACAAGTTTTAAGAGACTATAAATACCTTTAACATACATCATTGGAAGAGGAATAAAATGTCCCATCAGTTATTTTTAGGCCTTATTATTTCAACTATTTTCAACCCCCCCCCCCCCCAATAATTTGGTGCTGGTGACGCCTATGAGTGATCGTGCAATTCTTGGTATCTGCTCGGAGTAATTAAAAATATTTTATAAGTATCTTAAAGAAAATGTAACTATTTATAGGCTATATAAATTTTACACTAAACAGGACTGAAAAATAGTTGCTTAAATAAAATCAGTAACATTTCTAACTTTCACAATTTCTTGTAGATGTTCAAGGCTTATACATACATTGACATGAAATGAATTGGTGGTGTCATTTATTTTAAATGACATAAATACTTATTAATTTTTATCAGAATTGAAAGAGATCAACTTAAACAAAATTATATAATGACAAGATTATTTTTTTTTTTTTAAATCACCTATATCAATTTTTTTTCCATTTATAATCAGATGTAGCAAGAAGAAAAAGAGAGAGTAGAAATTTGGAAACTTGCCAAAACTAAACAACAATCACAAGAAACAAATCCTGAGACGTTTTATTTTTATTAAGTCAATTTCTAATGTAAAACTATTCTTTAAAATTGAAATATGTTCAAATAATTAAATAACATTTAAATTAATCAATTAAAATTCTTATTTTTTTGATATTTAAGATTTTTAAACAATGCAAACATTTTCTTAGGAGTGTTTGGAGTGAGAAGGTAATAACAATTAAGAGGAAGACTTGTTGATTAAAATAATTCTCAATGATATAATATTATTTCATGCTTAAAACAATGGTATTGTTAACACTCAGGGAATAAAAAAAATTATAAGAAGTCAGCTTTCACCAATTAATAAAATAATATAGCATATAATTAGTGATAACAAAATAATAAAAATTTGTTGCAGAGAAAAGTTTTAAAGTACAGATAAAACTATTTCATTTTGAAAACTGATTTTGATGGAAATAAAAATACATAAAACGACAATAATATGTACTACACACAAATAATTGCATTCAATCAGGAAAATCAAATTACTGAATCGGATGAATCTAAAAAATATAAATAATTTTTTCATGCCATCATGAGAGTCAAACATATTCCCCTATATTGTAACAAGACTACAGAGTGACTATGAGTGAATTCCGTTTTTAATATGCGATACATCAACTGTTGGCACGAATGTCAGGAACTTACGTCAAAGCCTGGTCAAGGAGGCCTTGAAGTAGATTGGTGTAAAGAAAACAAAGTAACAATTGTATGATTTCATTTTTTTTTTTTTAACTTTTCAAAATAGATTTTTTAAAATGCTGTAAGAACAATGAATGTTTTGTGTGTAATCAGTAATTATAGTGAAAATTGTTTAATTTGAAAGTGAGAAGACCAAAATATTTTTTTGAATTTAAAATTTTTTATGTTAATGGATATTACATAAAAATATATCTACTCAACAATATTTTAGTACTTTTTGTTTGCATAAATATTTATGTATACACAAATTTCATAAAAACCATGTGTCATCAATAAAGAACATGATGTTGGGAAGAGTGGGGTTAGATAAACACCAATGGTTAGTCTCACCATCCATCCTGATTGTGTCAGTATTTCAAAGTCAAGTATGCATACTTTTGAAAGGAACAGGAGACACTGCATCATTTTCATTCCAAACCTCTCTTGATTCTAGCCGGTAAAGCAGGTGTTTCTTATATTTTGTTTAATTTTAGAAGCAAAATATTTTTGTGTTCACCGATTTTGGTTTTGGGTTAACAAAAAAAAAAATGTATGAAAAAAGATAGTAGTTTGTCGGGACCTAATTATTATTTACTTATTAATTTGTGCTAATCGATATTTCGCCTTAAGCAACTTCATATTGAATGTATTTCACTGTATATGAAAAATAAAAACTTATATTTAAAAAAAAAAATTTACTTATTTTCTATTCTAAGTAATACAAAATTACTATTAGCTTATAATCTGTAAATATCATACCTCATAGGATGCAGAAGGATAAACCAATTTCGGCCAAGATATGCCAGAAAACAGTCTATGCCAAGTAACAAATGAAAATGGTAAATATGGGTACAGGGTATACACCTGAGTACTTTGAATAACATTAGACATCAAATCGTGGAAACAAAACCAGCTTAATCCAACACAAACCTAGAAAACAAAAAGAATAATTAATATATTTCTTGATAAGATGGATTGTCACAAGTTCTCCACTCTGGAAGCGAGAAACCATTTTTGGCAGATATGTGACAAGATGACCCTCAATCGTCAGGTTTCTCCCCATACTTAATAACGAGCACCAGCTTTATAGGGCCTATGAGGGTAGATCAGAGAATTATCTCAAAAATAGACATACTAGGGCTGTAAAACACAAGACTTGCTCCGGTCTATAGCTCTTGTGCCCACCTCAAAATCTTTAAAATCTGACTTTTCTGTTCTCAACCCACCAACTTAGCAACTCCATCACCATTTAAAAACACATATTTTAATGAATTGTATTGAAGCTGTAGTTAAAATTTAAAGATTCAAATTATAAAGTCAAACTTCTCCATGAAATATGGTTTTTTGATTATCTCATTTGTCAAAATCTACTGCTCCTGAGAGCCGGAAAATGAATATATTCCAACATTGTATAACTGTATAAATGGTAGAATGTTAAAAGCTTCTGAATGATACAATGTGAAAATTCTGAAATGAAAATCATATTAGGCCGATGCCATATCGAGTTTAAACCATAGTAAATGTGCAAGAAGAAAGTATAAATAAATATTGTTTAAGCCGATCTTAATTTCTGGTCTAGTAGGATTATCATACTAATTTGTTTTGTATGATATCTGATATTTGTTTTAGAAGAATATTAAGAGATAAATTATAAGTATATAGGGAGAAAAAATCAGTATTTTTAGCCTTCCAACCTTTTAGTTAAGGTTGTTTAAAAAATGTTATATTAATGGATTAGGGGTAATAAAATGAAATAAAATATAAACTTAAAAACAAAGTTCAAAAATAAAATACTAGGCGAGAGGAAATATTTATTATTAAGTTATTATGAACTATATTTGACTCATTTATTTTTACCTCTATAGTGAAAATTGTGTAGAGAACATGCTACACAACAGCATGACTGTGAAATCATATGATTGCCAGCTAATTTTAAATTCTTCCAACATTTATCATATGTAGTTTTATAGGAAGCTTACTAAAAACCAATCCCCAAGAGGGTTATAATATTGTAAGGATAACTTCGGGATCTCAATTAAAAGTACTAAACCATAAAATTTTCATTTTAAACTATTAAATTATTAATAACATGAGACTTGATTACTTCATGTTTAATCAGGTGACGAAACTGTTCGACAAACCACAATAAAGATTAATAACTACAAAATATTTAAATGATATATTCAAATATGATTATATTTTGGTATATGCTAACTTATCAGAAATGGCTTGCTTCAATAATTATTCTTTTAATAGTGATAGGCCTTTTCCTATATTTTTCTAACCCCTACGCACATATACAGGTAAATCATATAAATAATAACCCAGAAATATTTGCTATTTATAATGAATAATTTTTACTTTCATATGAGGTTTATTAAACTAGGGACAATTAACCAATATAATAAAACATATGATCCTACCTTTTTTTTTCTTTTCCATTTTATTTTATTTCAATACAGTTAAACCCAAAATACAGATAAGTTTAATTTTCTTATTTCCAGAAAAGAAGAAAGTTGTTATGGATTGCCATTTAGCAGGTTGCTGGTGACATGAGGATAAAGAAGCTAAAAGTTAATGTTACACTAAAAAGATTATTTGAAAATCATAAGATGTGTATTACATTGATGATAACTTCTTTAGCAACGACACTCTGTAAGTTTATATAACATATACAATATAATTATTATAGAAAATAGCAGTTTGACCTCAGTAACTCAAATTTCATGGTGCTCACATTTATGATTAAGGTCGAGAACCTAAAGCCTTTGAATTATAGAGGTTTTAAATGAAGACAGTAATCTAAGCCAGTAGTAATCAATAAATTAATATAAATATAAAATCTATTTATATAACACTAAGATAAGAAGGAAAGAAATAAGCACTTTTCACTTTTTCAGTAAAACTACTGTTGAATTATTAGAAGCACTTAATAAAATTCTAGTTTTTGAGGCTTTCTGGATCCCATTTGAGTCTTCCCTAAGATATTTGCTATTATGAATGTGATTTATAGAATAATTTAACAATTTTCTACTAGTGAACGAGATCTGTTCCACTTTATTCGAATAATTCTGTAGTAGAGTTACCTATAGATTTTTCAAGTCATTGAGATGTTTGAGATATTAAGGGCTAAGATAAAAAGGGCCTCTATGTCTCACCAGTTTATTGCGAAAAGTTACCAATTACACTCCATTTGATGGAGTTGAATCCACAAAAAGGAATTTTAGAAAAAAATTACTATTGCAAGAACGGTTATATAGTGCATCAAAACACAAACCCTATAATATTTACGTGTAAAAAGTATTATAAAATAAAATAATTCATCCAAAATACACAATTTTTTTATTTAAACTAGAGAAAGTTCATCAAATTACTAAGGGAACTTATTTATTTTTCTGGCAAAACAACTCGCCCCAGTCAGGGCTACCACCAATTGCCTCAGCCTCTTCCCTATACCTAGTACAGCCTGACTACGGTACCAAACTATGAGTAGGTTTCTTCCATCCACCTCCCTGCTCCCTGCTCTTTAAATACTTCCCTAGTCTATAATAGCATAAGATCTCTTGTGGTGTGATTTTTCTTACTGACCTCTATCCCCTAAGTAAAAAGAGGTTTTAATACATTCAAACCTGAATTGACCGGCTTCGAAGAATTCCTCCTTTTCTTCTTGCAGAAGCGTACCTATCTAATGTCCTCAATTTAAAATATAATAATCAAATTACTTACAAAAAATACATTTATCACTAAGTATCTAATTATGAATGAAATCAGTGGTATCCCTGTTAAACAAGATCATAATAAATATTTTTTTTTTAAATTGTCAGCGATGAAATGGATCATTACCTATTTTAATTCAACAAAAGTTAAGTTAAAACAAACCCAGTAATGTTAGCAGTCATGATGCTACCACCTTCTTTGTGCAAGATAAGTTGTTTATAAGTTACAAATATAAAAAAACGGTGCTGTCAGCCACGTGATTATGAGAGAGGAGGGTCATAAGCCCCCCAAATTTCGTGCTGGATCTGCCCGTTCCCTCACCACATAAAAAAAAAGTAAATTGTAAGGACTTAAAATTTTATTTTTATGGTCCTGCATGTGGTTTCCAGCCAAAACCAAAATAAAGCCTTCATTTTGAATATTTCCTTTACTACTTATGATAAAAAATGAACAAACAATTAAATGAAAAGTAATGTTAAAAAATGAGAAAACAATAAAAAAAAGGAATTTTTTATAAAGTATGAATTAAATGTTTACATAAAAGTAAACTAGTGTCTTAACATTATTTCCACATTCTACTAAATATAAAATACATACAAATATAGGCAGGCACCTTTATGTAGGCTATCTAGGACAAACTAAGAATACTTATTTAAAATTTTACATGTATATATATTCATTAAAACAAAAATACAGGGAGTCAAAATATTTAATTTTACTCAAAGAAAAATTTAGTAAAACTTAGTAAAAACTGTGTATGCCAATAGATGAAACTTAGTAATGAGAATCGATCTAAACTTCTACCATGAATCACTAACAATATGTAGTTGCAGTAAGGAAAGAGAAAAAAAGATCGAGAAAGGAGTCAGAATTAAAGAAGCCTCATTCCTTTGTTGACGTTCAGATGATTACCTTGAACAATAAGGTTAAAAGAAAACACGCCAACAATGACGATATCAGCAAACCGACCCTAAACAAGCAGCTTCTAAAGACTTATTGATAATGTGGTTGATATCTAATTTAAATGTTGAGAAGAAATGAGTTTAGTGAAGCATCAAATTGAGTAAAACCTAAAAGTGTGTCTAAAAATCAATACAAACGAAGAAATAAAGAAAATCTGATTAAATTAACCTTCCATTATTTAGTTATATAAGGTAGTAAGAAACAACTATTAATGTTCCTTATTTTCTTCTTAAAAAATAATCTTAATACTTTTTTAAGTAGATCGAGTTTTAGTTAAGAAATTAATCCATTAATCCATTAGTAATAAACAAAAAATTATACAATAAAAAATACAGATATTTACAATGTCATTACTTTATTTGATTTCATTTACATTTACAATTACATTACTTCATTTAATTACAAAATATTTTATATCAAATATTTTATGGACATGAGTAACACACAAGACGTTTTCTTTATCCCTGGGAGTCTCCAATTTTGATGGTCATTAGTCAGAATAAATTATGGTTAAGTTTCTATAATGAATTATCTTAATATTGGTTAAACTTGATTATTAAATTATGATATAGAACATTGATTAACATTAATATTATAGTTATAAATAATAACTAATATCTTAATCTTGTGGATTGTCAACTTGAAGATCCAAAATAAAATGAAAAATCTTGTGTGGAAGAATATGATGCCACATTTGGCTAATTTTACATGTGAGAAACTCACAAGAGGATTTATTAAAAAATCTACTTTTCATAAAAAAATTCAATCCCAGGACATCAGAATTTGAATTTATGACCTTTCAGTTAGCCTTTTGCATGAGCTTTAATACACTCGCCATCATGACCCTTTCCTCTATTATATTATATATACATTGAAATATACCAAGAGGCCTTCAACAAGAGGCAACTTGTCCATTCATCTGACAAATTGTAAATAAGATAGCTAAAATGACATTTTATTGATTGGAAAAAAGTGTTTTATTAAAATTAAATGCACAAAATACTTTTGCCATGTTACCCACCATATCCAGGTATAAGTAGTCTCATAATTTCATTCCACTATTCTAACAAATATTTTATTTGTTATAATATATGATTGTTATAATATATGATCATGTAATATATGATTCCATACCTTCAGTAGATGATTCAACAAATTCAGTAAAGAGTCTCCAACAGGATCTCTTCTTAAGAGCTGAAGTTTTAGACCCTTACTGATTAGAAAACTTTGACCTAATTTATATCCAACTTTGATTTGTGTTGTTGCACAGTCATACAGGCCTTTAATAGATCCTATGAGATACTTGCTAATAATTGTCCCACCAAGTGTTTCCCACAATTTGCTGAGAAGAACTGTATCATAGGCCTTTTTTAGGACATCGAATACGAGGTGGGTCTCGCTGTTCCTAGACAGTTTCTTCTCAAATAAGTGGGTCAAAGTAAATACATGATTGACGCATGTTTTATTAGCTCTGAACCCTGCTTGTTCTGAAAAAATGGCTCAAACTACTGGTAATTATTATTCCCCAATAGTTGTCAAGGCATTTCTTGTTTTTGAAATTTGTAATATATCCAATATTCCATTCTTCTAGAACTTCTCCTTTATAGAATACATTTGGTAAACAACTCCCCCAATATTGTTTTCATTTCTAATGGCGCATTCTTGATCAGTTCAATACAGATACCTCCAAGATCAAGAGCTTTATTGATTTCATCAACTGTTACTGAGTCTACAGAAATATTTTCAGTGGACTTTAAAACTTCTATTTTTTTTAACAGTTCTTTTTAATGTTTCTCATTGCTTTCAAGGCTTCTGATGATTTTTCACCATGCAAACATCTATCTATTTTTATTAGGCATCTATATATATATATATATATCTATTTTTATTAGGCATCTATATATATATATATATATATATATATATATTTTTTTTTTTATTAGGCATCTCTTTAATGGCTTTCATTAGCAACATTTTCACTTTTTACTTTCACTTACCGATATATATGAAATATACAGTAAGTGGAAGTATTGCGATCTTGAAAAATTTCGACTTCCGGTTTTCAACGGAAATACACGTTTTGGGGTCCCTTGAGTCCAAATGACCAAGTCCAGGGAAATGTTCTGTGTGTGTGTGTGTGTGTGTGTGTGTGTGTGTGTGTGTGTGTGTGTGTGTGTGTGTGTGTGTGTGTGTATGTGTGTGTGTGTGTGTGTGTGTGTGTGTGAACAGACTAGCTCAAAAACTATAAACCGTATGAATCTGAAATTGGGTATTTAGAGTATGTATATGCCCGTGATGTGACAGCAAAAATTTTATCAAAATTGGTCAAAGTGAGGGGGTACTTTGTTTAATAACTTTTTAAGTTTTTTTAGATTTTCTCAAAAACGGCTCTAACGATTTTGATTAAACTGAGTATTTGATCTATTTATATGCCCGAGATATTGTATAAATTTCATCAAAATTGATCAACCGGAGGGGGGACTTTACTTGATGAATTTTGTATAATTTTCACGTGTTTTTTTTTAGTTACTCAAAAACGATTTTGATCAAACTGGGTATTTGATGTATGTGTATGCCAAAGATGCGATAGCCAACATTACATCAAAATTGATCAACCGGAGGGGGGACTTTACTTAATAAATTTTGTATCATTTTCACGTGTTTTTTTGTTTGTGTGTTTTTTATTTACTCAAAAAACGCTTTAACGATTTTCATCAAACTGGGTATTTGATGTATGTATATGCCAAAGATGTGATAGCCAACATTTCATCAAAATTGGTTTAACGGAGGGGGCACTTTATTTCATAACTTTTTAACCAATTTTTACCTTTTTTTCGATTATCTCAAAAACGGCTTTAACGATTTTCATCAAATTCATGGTGTTTAATGAAAATTAGGTGTTCTTTAATATCAGGTAAGCTTTATCATTATTAAAATGTTCTGAGGGGGCTTAAATGGGGAAGGGGCCTTTTTTGTTTTCCTATAAAGTACCTTTGTATTTGTTTATATGGAGAAATTATCTGTCTCTCGTTTTGCCTAAAAATAAGAAATGGCTAAATATGAGATATGATAAAAATCAAGGAAACATATAGAGGAGAAAAAAAGAAAAATATTCAGTCAACTCATAAAACTCGTTGAGCGCAAGCGGAGTACGCCTTCAATGACAGACCATTGTTCACAATTAAAGCCGTTCTGTTCATTTAAGAAGTGGCAATTAACAAAATGTATTAATTTCTAATCTAAGTAAGTTTGTAAGTGAAAGTTGTGTGTTGCGCGCACGCACCAGATTTTTTGTTAAGCAGTTCGTAGTTTTGTAAATTACTTGCAATGTTCTTTACTATCCTTCTCTGGTAAGATTCTTTTTTCTCTTTGACTGCTTCTGCTGTTTTCAAGTTTTACTAATATTTTTTAGCTTTCCTTTTTCCTTTCATTACACCAAGTGCTTCAGTTACTGTTTGGTGGTTATCTGTTTTCAACTTTTGTAATATTTTTGGCAATGAGATTTTCTCTCATCCTATGTTTATACATGTCTCTTGAGAAATGTTCAAAACCCTGCAATGAGTATTTAGGTTGTACTCTTTTAGCTTCTCTAGTATCCATTTTTTTCTTGTTAGTGCAATAATATTGGAACATTGTTAGAGTCAATTTGAATATTAGCACCCTTCAGTGAAAAAGAAGAAATTTGCTTTCAAAACCGACCATAAAATAATTCATGGTCATAATTCCTGTTATCTCCCATTGCTCACCTTTCTGGTATCATTGATAACCCAGACGGATATAATGGAAGGCACCACCTCGAAAATATCATCAGTTTACATTTAAGCTTTTCCTGAGGATTCGGTCCAAAAGGTCTCATATCTATGATTCTTCTCATGTCAAGTTCAAAGTGATATAATAATTTAAATTACTGTTATCAGATTCTTATTTTTTTCTAAAAGCTAACATTAACCAGTTCAAAATATATAAATACCACTTAAAAATTATGAATTCGCAGTATTCACATTCATAACAAACGAAGGGAGAGCAGGTAATCCAAAAGCTCCTCAAAATATGGTTGATCACTATTGAGCATGATATGTTAATGATATTTTAAGTATTATAAAAATGCCTAAATTTCCAATTCAAAACCTCAGCATTTTTTCTCAAATCATCATCCATATATTATAATCAGCATTTTTTTGTTCTGTACAGATGTCAAACGAGAATGGCTAATGAAAAAACTCCACAAGATATGGTTGCTGTTCCATTCAGGCCACGGACAAAATGGTTTACAAATGAAAACATATGAACCATATGACTTCATAAAATTTCTGTTAGAATTCAAAATCATTAATTAAGTGTTTTTTTTTAAAATACTGGTTCTTCAATTCTCGCCTTAACAACAGAAGATTTGTAAACTTATGTTTGTATGTGTAAATAAACTTGTAAAAAAACAATTTAAAGTTTTCACTTGTTAAAAAAGTTGTCTTATCACATGATTTAAATGTCATATGACATGAATATATATCACATGATAAAACAAAAATATAATAATAAAAAACTTTTGTAAATAAACAGTAAATATTAAAATAGATTTAAGTAGAAAGAGGTATTACTTTTTATTAAAAATATTCCTTTTTCCTGATATCAATAAATGTAATTACTATAAAGGGAGTCTATCAATATGAAGATTAAGTGAATAAATATTTGGTCAAGGCAGAGACAGGGGTAGAATTTTTTTGCATCCATGTAAAATTTGCAGTAATGCATAGGCTTATTTATTCAAATAATTTCTAAAAAATTGAAGTTCAATGTTCTTTATTGATAACAAATTTTATATTTGTAGCAGCCGCAGTTAAAGGTGACTTAATCCTTTCAGCTCTCTAAGATATCTGCAATCTTCCTCAATGGACCATTTTTTTTTTTCCATTTATATATTACACTGGTCAACACAATTTTTGTTTCCTTAATTTTTTTTTTACTGTTATTGGGTATTTCAAAGGCCCTGAGCATGAAAAAAATGATGGGAGATTGCTAATAGCTTTATTTTGTGAAATATGAATTTTCACTGTTTTGACTGAAACATGCAAGGAAATTAATAAACAATGTTAAAAAAATATTATTGAACACAATCAGATAATCTTTTGTAGGCATTTTTTGAATAAACGGCTTTAGGTAGATCTCTTTGCAAACTCCAGCAATAGTCGGTCAACATCTGTGAGTCCCACCTTCCCTGATAACGCTCTTCCATAATCTGAATGTCCTGATGAAATCTTTCACTCTTCTCTTCACTAAAATCGCCCAGATTTTTTGGGAACCGGTCTAAATGCGGGTGCAGGAAGTGGATTTTTATGCTCATGTTGCACCCTAGGTTTTGCATGTTCAGTAGCATAGTCTCAACAAGCTGGGCATAGTCATCAGATTTATTATTTCCTAGAAAATTATTTATTACTAAAACAAATGATTTCCAGGCTTTGGATTCAACCTCAGACATTGATTTGACTAAATCAGGATCCTTCACGAGTTGCCTAATCTGTGGCCCATCAAAAATTTCGGATTTCAATTTGTCAGTGCTCAATCCTGGAAACTTATTTGAAAGAAAATTGAAACATCCGCCACTTTTGTCAAGCGCCTTCACAAATTGTTTCATTATTCCGACTTTAATATGAAGTGGTGGAAGTATAATGTGGTCTCGGTTAACTAAAGGCATGTTTATAACATTTTTTATACCAACTTTCAGCTCTTCCCGTTATGGAAAGTTTCCCCGCCAAACTTTTTGTGACGAATGGTGTAGTTTGTCACGACTGTCCCAGAGACACAGAAAACAAGGGAACTTTGTGTACCCTCCCCCCCTGTTGACTTAGAAGGATGTTAACCATTTTTAGATCTACATAAATGGCCCAGTTGTGGTCTTGATACCTAATTTTTTCCATAACCTTTGAAATATTTGTGTATTCTTCTTTCAGAGTCGTCGAATGTGCAATAGGTACAGATCCGTATTTGTTACCGTTAGGGAGCAAAACACACTTTAAACTTCTTTTGCTGCTGTCCATAAAGAGACGCTAGTCCCTGGCCTTGTAGTTTTTCAAACCCATCTGTTGAAAAAGTCCACCAACATCGTTACAAAAGACTAAACCCTTCTCTTGAGAAAAATATGGTAACAGATTCTTTTCTCGGGAACGATAAAAAGTGATTTTGCATTCGGGAGTAAGCAAGTTTTTTTCTTTTAAATGAGATGCTAAAATTTCAGATGATTCTTTTGATAAGTTCAGATCCCTTACCAAGTCATTTAATTCTTTCTGATTAAATGGTTGAGGTTCTGAAAGGAAGGCTACATTTGTAGTCTGGATCAGAATCATCACTTGATATATTTTCTTCGCAGAGATTTGAGTCATCAGATAATTTAGATGTACTAGGTTGTGCCTGTCGTGATTTTAATTGAGGTCGTTGAGCAGAAGATAAGTTTGGATAAGACCACTTACTTCGATTCGCGGGGTTAATTCCATTTATTTTCACTACGCAGAAGTAACAGTCGTCCTGATGGTTTTGAGGTTCTCTCCAAATCATGGGAGTTTCGAACTTCACTGCATCTCTTTTTCCACTGGACCATAACCGTAGACACACGACACATTTTTGGCAAACAATATGTGGAACCCATGGCTTGTCCTGATTATTCAAATATATTTGAAAGTATTGATGATAAGCAATTTTCACAAAATTTGAAATAAGTTTTCGGTATTATTCAAATATATATTCGCCACAAATATAGGAAAAATAATCTGGATTGAGAACACAACACTGTCTGAACAAAGGCATATCGAAAACAACAGAATATATTTTACTTTCCAATAAAAATGAAAATCTGAGTAAAAACACTGAATAAGATTAATAACCTGTAACTCAAAAACAAAAGCTGTTAGAGAAAAATAGTTTTCATATTTAAAACTTATGTTTCACATGGAGATAGGAACAATAAAAAAATCCCAGGAAACAAACAATTTCTTTTATTTTGTTGACCAGTGTTATTAATTCAATCTTTACTTATCCAATAACTTATTTTAAGAAATGAATCTAAATTTCAAATTATAAATAATCAGGTAATCCTTTTTTTGGATACATGGATGGTGTTAAACTATATGAGATTTTTTTTTTTTTTTTAATTTCATAAAGTTTAATCCTTAAATCTACAGGAAAAGAATCATTTATGTACAACACTACTTTTGGAATATAGCAAAGTAGTTTACATATTTTCTATAATTCAGTTAGTGGGAATTCCCTTAAATACCCAAACCTATGACCATGAGTAGGAAGTCCGGTCATGAAACAGAAACCATTTCCCAAACCCTTTTCCTTCCTAGAAGAACCATTTTTGTCTCCTTTCCAGTATAAATAAAATATGTAATCACTTAAATAAAAAGAAAAACCGACTATAGTATTTGTAAATTAAAAAAATAGTAAAGCAACCAGGGAAAAAAAAAAAACTATGAACCAAGAGTATTGAGCTCTCCATGGGGACCAGTGTGGTCCATTACTATAGAAATAAAGTCCCTGGACCTGTGCTTGCCCCTTACGCTAGTTGACTTGAGATCCCAGGGATTGCATTGGAACTGAACCTATTTAGGTCTTTAGATATAAAGAATAATAAATACACCTAGATAGATAGATCTTCTAGATAAAGAAAATTTATAGTAAAGGATTCAAATACCATGTCAATGGGACTGTCAGAGCACAACTTTACATAATAAACTAAAAAAGTAATTAGCACATTATTAGATCATTTTATTTCTTAAATTGAAAAAATATAAATAATAACTGAAACAAAAAGACCTACACATGTATTATTAAAAACCGAAACTCAAAATTTTTCACAATTTGAATACTTTCCCTTACTATCCATTTCATATATAGGTAAGTGAAAGTAAAAAAAGGAAAAACATGTGATAAATAAAATAAAAATCAGAAAAAAATATATTTAAAGGGAAAAACTTACAGGTTTTATTGAACCTTCATGTGGCTTGACAGTAAGGTAATTCTCGAACACACCTGAGGCTAATCGATCATAATCTCCATAACTCTGCACAACCCGTAAGACATTCAGAAACCTACAATAAAAAAGTATGAATAATTTATATAGCTCATCACCCCATCAATCTTTTTTTTTTTTGTGCAAATATATATATAGCATAGATTTAGTTATTTTGTTCCAATATTCATAAAATAAAATGTTAAAACACATTAAATAATGTTGAAGATTTAATATCACTGATAAAATCATTTGTTTACTTAAAAAACAAATCTATATTTTCCTAAAAAAGAAATATTTGTTCTATATATTCAATGCAAACCTGTTTTTTATAGATGAATCACTGCATTTTTCAGCTGAATCAGAACTTTTAGAATGAACAGTGTGTGCTTTTCTAAAACACAATCGAAGTTAATATTTACATACTTATACATTATACATAGTAAGTACATATGATATTTTGTGCTAGAGAATTACTTTTTTGTAGGGATATGAAAAATAGTCTGCCATACTGAAAAGAGACCTTGCTGTCGATCCTTCGCACCTAATTTTGCACTACTGACTTGGCTCAGGGTAACGCGATCACCTTTCGCCTTCAGCATAGCAAGAAGTGCAAGGCAAGAACGAATATCATTGTTCGTTTTTTCACTAAGAGCCATCATAGTCCCCAAATCGCTTTTTATACATTCTTTCTTACATATTTCAATCAGCCTTTCCCCCAACCTGCAATAAATATATTCGTTAATAACTATATACTTCTGACATGGAAAAAAACGTATATTTATATTCAATTATAAAATTTAATAAAATAAAACTTAAAAATCCACTTTATTCATAATTATATACATCGAACCTTGCAGTTGCTGTTGGAGGAAAATGAAGGGTAAAAGCAATCTGTCTCAAAGGTCTCAATGCTGGGACATAAATGTCATTACATATGCAAATTACTGGTCTTTTTACAATTCCTCCAGCCTTTTTCTTCCCTTTTTTCTTTTCACCTTTATCAGTCACAAATTTTATCAAAACATCTATGGCAGCCTAAGAAAAAAAAATCATATTAATACAGTTATGTTTATATTTTTTAAATCAACAAACTAACAGAAACAACAGAAAGCCATTAAGGAAACAATAAATATTTAACATTCCAGCAAACACAGCATGTTATAAGGTGTTTATAGTTGCCACATGAAAGGTTGATAAAACAAACAAACATGATTAAAGAACCTATTCAACGGTTCTTTAATTTGTTTATAAAGGAAATGTAACAGAAACTAGAGAAAAATGGTTGTCAAAAATAATAATTTTTATGAGATTAAACTTTAGAACTAATAACATTTTTGTTGGTTACTGTTTATAGTTTTTTTTTTAAATTTGTTAAATTTAGTTTCAATAAACAATAAATAAAATAACGTTTAACAAATTAAAAATTCAGCTATTCTTTGATACTAATAACATTTTTGTTAGTTACTGTGTGTAGTTTTTTTAAATTTGTTGAATTTAGTTTAAATAAAATAACATTTAACAAACTAAAATTTCAAAAAATTCTTCATATGATTTAAAAAAAAAATTGACTTACTTTTTTTTTTTAAATAAAAAATATGTTAATACATACAAATGTAGTGTTTTAGAGAAGGAATTAAATCAATAACAATTCCTAATTAATTTAATGTTCAAGGTTTGTACATAAGAATACTGTATGCATTTACTAGACAAAAAGACAAAAATTAGTTTATGGCAACTTAGTTTGTATATTTAAAATTGAGTAACAAATCAATATTTGTTTTTCAACTAATTATGTTGATTATTTTTAGAAGCAGTTTAATAAAAATGAAATATTTATTTCACAAAATTTATTTTGACACTTTTTTTTATTTATTTTAGCAGCAAAAAAATAATGTAATTGTGAATGAAATCAAAATTTGTTAAAATGTTAGGAAAACTATTGATCAAACTGTTCAATAATTGAATGGATCCGCCGAAAAACGTTCTAAGTGACAAATACGCAATGCTGAGTAATCAGTGAAATAAAATCATAGTCTGAAGTTAATGTTAGTTCTGTAGGTGAATTTTTTTTCTCATGTGATTTGTTATGTATACATGTAAAATTACATAATGGAGAACTAGATCATACTATGACGTACTATTATACATTTTAATACATTCACCCAAAAGTGCCACTTCGGCAATTTTGTCGCTTAGAACGTTTTTCGGCGGATCCATTCAATTGATAACAGAGGTTCTTTATAATGCCTCTTAGAGGTGCTACCCATAATTATTGTATAGTTACTCAATCAAATAATATTGCTTATGTTACTAATAATATAACTTACTATTAATCATTGGACTAAGAATAATGATTATGAATAAGTTTTAAATAACATTAAAGGATATTTATAAATTTCGTTCAAACTGGGTATTTGATCTACGTATATGCCAAAGATGTGACAGCCAACATTTTATCAAAATTGTTCAAACGGAGGGGGCACTTTGTTTCATAACTTTTTTTCCAATTTTTACCTTTTTTTTTTATTATCTCAAAAACGGTTTTAATGATTTTGATAAAATTCATCATGTTTAATGAAAATATTAAAGATGTTCTTTAATATCAGGTAAGCTTTATCATTATTAAAATGTTCTGAGGGGGCTTAAATGGGGAAGGGGCCTTTTTTGTTTTCCTATTAACTTATAAAGTACATTTGTTTTTGTTTATAAGGAGAAATTTACTGTCTCTCGTAACGCCTAAGAATAAAAAATGGCTAAATATGATATATGAAAAAAATCAAGTAATCATGTAGAGGAGAAAAAAAGAAAAATATTCCATCAACTCATAAAACACTTTGAGCCCACGCATGCGGAGTACGCATTTAATGACAGACCATTGTTCATAATTAAAGCCGTTCTGTTCATTTAATGGAAATTATTTGTTTCATGGTAACTAAATGAAGTTTATACAACAACTACATAGAGAATTATAAAATCAGACGACTTGGAGTATTATGCCTGCATTGCCGAAACATCACAAGGAAATTTTTTTATTTAATAATAAAAAAAATTAGTGTTTTTTATACAGCGAATAAAAACAAAAATAAGAAATGAATATGGAAAAATGTGTGACTTTGAGAAGCGGCAATTAACAAAACACATCAGTTTCTAATCTAAGTAAGTTGGTAGGTAAAAGTAGTGTTTTGCGCGCACGCACCACATTTTTTTTTTTAATTGCTTTGTTATTCCTGTCTGGTCCTTTTAAATTGTCACTTTATGCCACTAATGCTAATCGGATGATGCTAATCAAGGTATAATTAGGATAGGGATCTTTAACGAGTAAATAAAATCGTACAGGCTCGGGATCTCCATTATACGTCCTATCCGAGGGACGGCATAGCCAATGATTTTTTACTCCCTTTAGAAAATCCTAGGGCCACCGCGAGACGCGAACCTGTAACCTTTAGTATTGTAGGTTGCCATTCTAACCACTATACCACAGGTGACCCCAACTTTTTTAATTGTTTCTTTTAAAAATCTACAATGAATCCATAAATAAAAAAAAATATTTTTTTTCATTTTTAAAAAAAGCTGATGCTTCAAAATGTAACTTATCAATGCACTGAATTTGTTATATTATTTGGCATAATTCCTAAATAATGGACTAAGAAGTAGAAGTATTTCAACAAAAAGATAAACAATGACTTATTCTCAACCTGTGGAGCACCATCAATTTCATCTAATACAAGACAATTTGGTCGGGGATCTGCTGACATAACTGAACGCATTTGTGTAGCAGCTTCTAATTGGGTCCTAAAAGCATCTGCACTCCTGTCATCACTAGCATTGACTTCTACAATATTATAACCTATTCAAAAAAGCAAAAAAATACATAAATACAAGTCTCTTTTTATATATAATTTATGTATCATATTTGTATTATATAAATAAAAAAAAAAAATTGAAAAGTTATATTTTATATGAAGAGTATTAATGAATAAGGTAAATATGGGTATAACATATAAGGTAAGTATAAGGTATTCGCTATCTGCTGAGGCCAGGAATCATTCCAAGAAATGGATATTCAAGATTTTACTTCACAAAGTAAATGCAAACTAATGTTATGATAATGGTTGGGGTTGTGATCAAATAAACAACAGTATGTGTGGATTAACATATATTGTGCCAACGTTTCGAACTGAGATTCAGCTCTTCATCATCTGTCGAGTCCTCTGATATAGAATGACTGGCCATTCTGAATTTGGGAATCAGGAAACAGGAAACCTTATTAAGAACACTAGTTCAAATTAGAAAAATTGAATAAAAAGCAACATTTCTTAAAAATCTAGGATTAGTTTAAACATCATTATAACACTGAAAACTAAGCATTTTAATTTCTGTCAGAATAGAAAACAGCTAAAAATAAACATTACTATTAATAATAGCGTAGTTGAACTAAGAATGAATTAACAATAATTATTTCCTATGCTAATCAAACCAAGCTAATAAAACAATTTCACTGTTCCACATATGCCTTAATCTGCAGTAGGTTCCTATGAAACATTTTCAATATTTTTTTTAATAAAAAAAGTCAACATCAGGGATAGCATTTAGCAGAAGGGAAAGAACCCAAATAATGTGTAAATATAAGCTAGATGTGGTTTAAAAAGAGATTCAGAGTTAAATATAATTTTTGATCAATCTGTTACAGCTTTAGATTGTATTGGATAAAATGTAAAATAAAATTAGGTTGGTGACAAAAAATTTAATATATTTCTTTGTAAGCTTAAAGATATTTAAGGTCAATTGAGTTCAATACAACTTTATAAAAATCATGGGCAAAGATAAATTTTTCTCCTAAACGCCATAGAAATAATCTCTCTCTTTTTGAATGCAGCTAATCAATTCTGTGTAAATAATTATATCTTTACAGTAATCTAAAGATGAATAAATACGCTACCAATAGTGTCCTAGGTCTTAATTATTTAAAATATTTATATAAGAAAATTACCAGCTTGCTTAGCAATCGTGTGCGCGAGTGTTGTTTTCCCCAAGCCAGGTGGACCACAAAGGAGAGCAATTTTATATTTAGGCCTACCAGTATCATCAAGTTCTTCAAGTTTTTCGTTATTTTTATTGTTAAAATCAGTCTTTATTTTCTTATTAAGAAACTTCGGCTCCCTATTGAAAACCACCTTATCCCAAAGTTTTAACCAACATAAGAGAGCTCGATTGGTAGACTACAAACAGATATTTAATTAATAGATTCAATACAATCAAATAAAAAACATTCATAATTAAAATTACCTCATCACTAAGAAGTTCTAAGTAAGTTCTGGGTTTATATTTTTCAACCAAAAGTTCACTTTCTTCCTTTCTTATTTCGTTGATGTTTTCTTTGTTCATTTGTTTCTCGATAGCCTCATTTTTTTTTGCCATCTATTCAGATTGATCATTAAAAAATTTAAACAGGACAATAACCGACAATAAATAAATATATATACATTTCCATCTTCCTTAAGGCAACAAAATATAAGGAACATTCTGTTATTTAAAATCATAAACATAAATTGCATAAAAAATCAAAAAGCAATAATTTTAAATAATCGTTATACCTCTTCAACAGCCTCTTTATAAAGTACTGCATAAGGTACTTGCAACAATCCAGTCCTGCTTGATTTCAAAGTCACAGATTTGATCTGGTAAAATAAATGTGATAAGTAAATAAATAAGAAAACTATGAATGATACGTAATCAAACTTCATACCTGATCATCTAATTCCTCCTTGGAATAATAACGAAGATAAATATTGTGCTTTTCAGCACCAGTGACGGCTATGAATGGCCATTCAGGGACACTTCTTGATATGCAATCTTTTAAATCCTTCTTGCTAAAAATAAATAAAAAGTAAATAAATAAAATAAATAAAAATGCATCATATTATTTTTTTTATTTATTTTTTTTTTTTATCATTATTCCTCTTGAACTGATTCGACTAAATAAATTACTCTGTGGATCATGGAGCCTATTTATACCTTATGAGAATTGTTTTAACTTTAAAACTTATTTGGATTTAAAAAAATATATATCTCTGGCGAATCTTTAGGAAATAAAACCATAGCCAACCACTCAATTATAAATGGCTACAATGGTATCTCAGAATCCTAGAAGAAAAATGTCTCTATGGTTCAGTTAACAAGGGAAAAATTCAAACCATTTATCAACAAAGGCCAACTCTTCCAGAATAGTATTTGAAATATACCAAAACATGACTGAAATGCATTTTAACCCCAGCAGGCTGTACTACTCGATGCATATAATCAGCCATTTATAAAACTTGTGATGATCCAACACTCTTATGCATTAAATAATACCTGACAGTTTCAGAAGAAAGTCATTAAATCATTAATTATAATAGTTCAAAATGTTGCATTGGGATAGAGCTCAGCATAATTTATAGGGTTTATTATGCACATCATAAATATTAACTTTTGATCTATAAGTAGTATCATTGTAAAACCTGATATCATAATACCTGCATGGACAAACCATATAATTTAATTAAATGAAATTCAAAAATTAATTTTAGTTATAGTATGATAGTATAGTAGTTTTGACTTGGAAATCTTATGTCACAAAATTATAACAAAAATAGTATTTACACATAAGGATAGCTTAAGTCAGTCCGCGTCCGCAGTCATCCGCAGAATGCTACAGAAACATCACCATTACCAAACTACCTTTGACTCTTTCACATATTCACCTGTCTGTTCACCCTGGAATCCCTTTTACTTTTTATTTCCCCTATATTATTAATTTCATTTGTCAATTTTAGGTGAGTAAGAAAAGTTAGCAAGAAGCGTCAGAATAAATTGTGTTAAAATATGGAATACTTTTGACCAATTAGTCCAATAGGACTCACCAGGTAAATAGGCTACAAAAATGAATACCTACAAAATATTTCTCGACAATGTGCTGGAGAAATTTCTTCTTTGTTCTAATAATTCTTTTCTTTGGAGAATTATATTGGTTATAGTACGTTCCTGTTTTTCATCCAAACTTAAGATCTTCTGCCTTTTAGGTAATCCTAGAATAAATAAATATTTATAATAAAAGAAACAAAAATTTTCCCTAATATTAAAAATGAATAGCACTGCCACCATCACAGTATTTCTTATTATTTTCATATATTAAATATAATAATTTAAACAACTGAAAGAAGTTCTATGTAGAGCTAAAAAAGATGACCTCAACTTAATTCGCTTATACCTCTCCAAGGATAACTCTTCACTCTCACTACAAGTAATTAAATGTCACCTACAATTAGTCTAATTTATTAACAGATGCCATAATTATAAATTAACTTTAAGTCATTGTAACACAGACAGGAAAACTGGTAAAAAATAAATATTTTTTTCAAATTATATTTATATTTTTATTCAAGTATTATTCTGAAATAATGCACTATTCATCTTTATCAACATTATTGTACACATCACTAATGTAATTCTACCTTTTAAAAAATCAATATTTATAAATATGACAGGTAAATAGAATTAAAATTTTAATAGAAAAAAAATTATATATTAGGGACATTTAACCATAAAGAAGTTAATATACTCACTTTCTTCCATTTCGATGTCTTCTATATCACCAAATAGGTCATCAACTGTTCTTTTATTGTACGTTTCTTCCAATGGAATGCAACCATCAGGAGTATTATATAGATTCTTGTTTTCTTTGAGGTGTGGGGAACTAATTAATTCATCTGAGAGATCAGATGGGCCAGCAACAGCCTATAAGAATATTATATGTAAACAAAACATGAGAAAAAGCAATTTTACTTATATTTCTAATGTATAATTATGCTCTTTTGAATGCACTGATTGAATTTTTACGTCAAATCCTTATCGAGTTGTACCCATATATGTAAAAAAATAAATCAGAGATACTTAAATAACTAACAAAATTCTGGGAGCTGATTTTTTATACACATGTAGAAAGGAATAATAAATATAATGGGTTGCCACCTATATATTACACTATTCACTATCTCAAATCCAAGTAGGGAACATCATAAATATTCGATTTTGTTTCTTGGCATCAAGGGCAAGGGTAGAAATGAAATATGCACATCACCGTGTGTCGATAAGAATCCTATAAACTTGAAAGGGGTTAAAATATTTTTAACCCACTGCTTCCTTTTTCCCATCAACAAAAGAATTATAGTACTGGTCAATTATCCCAATTGAGTGACTGAAGCAAATCATCCTCTAAAAGCACAATCAGAAGGGCATGGTTTGGCTGGTGTATCCATCGACCAATAACCCCTAATATGAGGTAAAAAAGGGGGCACAAAGGCTAACAGTAGCTCCTCCTTTCAGCTCTTCTGTTGTGAATTAATTCATTTTTTTAAATATATATATATATATATATATATATATATATATATATATACACAAAACATACAAGATTATGGTTACATGTTGTTATAAAATATGTATGTGATGGCTAAGAGAAACCATGATACTTAGTTCAAAATTATGATAAACCATTAATATTTTAAGATGTTCCATAAGAGATATTTGAATTTATATTTAAACAGAAAAATCCTTGTGCCTATAATATGAGAAAACAAAAGGAAGTACTAATATTACTGCTATAATAGTTGAGGACGTGGCCTACTTTGACAGGTTATGGGACTAAAATCTAAGAAACTTCCATTATGTTCTGTTCCGTTTTAAAGGTCTTAAATTAGCTTTAATACATCCCAGCTTAAAACTCTCACCCTCTCTTCAGAGATAAATAAACCCCTCAACATGTAATTTTTGGTTGACAGCGTCATATTGGCCACACCCAGAAGTAACATAGCAGTAGTTGTACAAAAAATGCCCTACATTTAGATTATAATTGTTCCTGAGTTATTAAGATAGCTGAGATGAATTATTATACTTAATAAATGATCTCACATGTGATGTTCGAAAAAGCAGTCATATCACTGAAAACAAATATAGCAAATCAGACTATCAGGGCAATTAAAATATATGTATATGTGTATGGAAACTTACAAAAGGTATTGACTTAGGAGAGGTGCAGTGATTGAAGTCAAGGCTTCTTTTAGATTTCTTAATTGATAAACTGGATGATAAGGGTTCAAAATCTAAAAAAAAAGCAGGAACAATTTATTTGAAAAAAACAGATAAAGATGAAAGCAGGATGAATATCTTAATTGAATACAAGAAGAGGCACAGTAAAATACATCTCATGAAATTACCATCCATTTCATTCATCATTTCAATTTCAGCTGCATGAGCTAACTCAAATTCCTCTTCAGGATCCGGAAAATCCATTTTAAGTAGAAATTAGGATAGACCTTAAAAATTAAATCTTCAAAAAAATTATCAGTCTTGAATTAGATATAACCTGCAATCAAGTACAAAAGTTTTCCCGCCTTCACCGCTATCACTAGCTGCCCATATACATTGGATAAAATATTTTTATAAGTGAATAAAAAAAAAAGAACACTAAGATTAAAAATACAAAAATAAATTATATATTATACAATTTTAAAATAAACTGAAAGATGAAAATATTATCACAATTTACATATACCATGTAACTTTTGTTTTAGATATGTCCATCTAAACAATTTACTATCGTTAAAAAGGTATTAACAAAATCAGTGTAGCTTGTTGAATGATTTAGCTTCAAATCTAATAATAGTTGTTAAAAGTTAGATGGTGTGCATGTGTATAATTAGTAAATGTTGAGAAATTTCTTAGAAGAAAGTGCATGTTAACTTTTATATGGTAGTTATTTAAATAATTTTTACAACAAAATTCATCAGTTTCGAAAGAAATTCAGCAAGAAACATAGGTAATACCAAGTAACTATTTTGTTACAATTTGGCGCGGATGAATAAATGCCATGCGCGCTACGGCTATGACCCAGTTTCAAGCCCTCTTCCAAAAGAAGTGTAGGTCTTTTATTGTGAGGTTGTGTTTCCTACCAACAGGGTCACACAACCCACTTTTTCGTGATTAAAAGTAGTTAAAACGCCAAAAAAATTATAAAACTTTAAAAATACAAAAAAATAGTAAAATATTATAAAAAAAATTAAACAAATTGTTCGTTTATCGTTCGTTTGTGAAGAAGTGCAACGTGGTCTGGGATAGGACTCTGACGTACGGTGAGCATTCGTTCGAAGCAATTTGTTAGCCCCGTTCTCTCCATTCGGTTAGTTTTTCTTGTCGATATTATAGCAAAGAGCCAAAATGAATACAGGACCAGGAGGACCAAATTACCCTATGGCATCTTTATATGTGGGTGATCTGCATTCAGATGTTACCGAAGCAATGCTGTTCGAAAAATTTTCATCGGCTGGACCCGTACTTTCTATAAGGGTTTGCAGAGATATGATCACTAGAAGATCATTGGGCTATGCATATGTCAATTTCCAACAACCTGCAGATGGTAAGAAATATGTGTTTTACTTCAATTACTCAACATAGTACATATATAATTTATATTTATAGGTTCATTGTTAATTATATTTCTGATTGGTCTCTTTTCAAATTTGAACATTACATCCCTATCCTGTGGTCATGTTAATTTTTAATTACAGTTATAAATTTTTTTAATTGTTCTGTTACTTAAATTAATTTTTTTTTAAAGTTTCATTATTTGCGAAATTACACCATAGCATGGTTGCATGTCTTTGTTTCCATATTTATGACCTTGGGTTACCAACCATGTTTCAAAGTGATGTAATTTCTTATTACTTATGAAATTTTATTTTCTTATATTGTAAATTGAATTGCTTATTATTGCAATATTCCTCAAACTCTTGGCTTTTACAATTAAAGGAAGCCTCCAATGTATTACTGAGTCAATTTTAACTCAGCAAGCATGGTGTTTCCTACTCCAACCCTACATTATAGCTGAGTTAATTTTAACTCATAAATTATACCTTCAAGTATTTTGATTTTACAATATCTTTTAATCTAATTTATTTTTCTGCAGCAATTATTGGAAAAATTTAAATTTGTTAATTCGTTTGGTCTATAAATGGTTGAGTTATTATTCTGAAGCAGCATGGTTAATGTTTTGCTGCTTTAATTCAGCTAAATATGCAACTACTCCGAAGTTATGAATAAAGATAGTTAATATTACAATGTTTTTATTCATTTTTAATAAATTAATGCAAATTTTCAAACAGGTACATTCCAGAAATGGCTGATTTTTATGATAGACAGAAAGTATGATTAATTATAAATACTGGTTATTTTCAGACAATTCATTTTTAAGGCTTTAAGAAAATTTACTAAAACTTTTTTTTTTTCCTGTGCTTGGAAGTATTAATATTTTATTAAATCTTTATTAATTTTAGGACATTGGTTTAGTTTCACATATAACTGTTTTAATTTTTTTTTTTTTTTTTTTAGTTAAGGCTTTTTATATTAAATTTTATGTTCCTGTTATTGGCTTTCATTTTTCTATGTAATTGGATATTTTTAGGGGTTATTTTTATTTATTTTTTTTTTCCTTTTTTTTTTATGATGCTCTGAATGTTTATTAATGTTTTTTGCAGCTGAACGAGCTTTGGATACTATGAATTTTGACAACCTTAAAGGTCGTCCAATTCGTATTATGTGGTCACAGCGTGATCCTTCTCTTAGAAAATCTGGCGTAGGCAATGTATTTATTAAAAATTTAGACAAAAGTATTGACAATAAAGCTATGTATGACACTTTTTCAGCTTTTGGCAATATTCTCAGTTGCAAAGTAAGTTAATTTTATTTTATATTATATTTTTCTTTGAAGCAGTTTTAGTTAGTTATGAATTTCCTCGAGTGTATTAATGTCTATTCTTTATAGGTGGCACAAGATGAAAATGGTGTCTCAAAAGGATATGGTTTTGTCCATTTTGAAACCGAGGAAGCTGCCACTAAGTCAATAGATAAAGTGAATGGCATGTTGCTTAATGGTAAAAAGGTCAGTTACATTTTTGTTCATTTTACTTTCATATTTTTTAACTGCTTTTATATCTGTTTATAAATTTCAATCTTCTAGGTTTTTGTTGGCAAGTTCATTCCACGGAAAGAACGTGAAAAGGAACTAGGTGAAAAGGCCAAATTGTTCACAAATGTATATGTTAAAAATTTTGGAGAAGATTTTACTGATGATATGCTCAAAGAAATGTTTGAAAAATATGGACCAATCACTAGCCACACTGTTGTAAGCCATTTTAGTTATATAATAATATTTTCAGATATGAATTCTGATTAGTTACCTAACTGTTGGAATTTTTATCAAGTGAAAGTTATTCTGCTACTCTTGTTAGGCCAAGGCCAATCAATTTCCCATAATATACATATATATTTTTTTATACATTAGAAATATTAGTCTGATTATGTAATACTGTTGCTTTTTAGGTTGTGAACAAAGATGGTAAATCACGTGGTTTCGGATTTGTTGCTTTTGAAGACCCAGAAGCTGCTGAAAGAGCAGTTGAAGATCTAAATGGAAAAGAACTTATTGAAGGAAAAGTAAGATATATATTTTAATTTAATTTATGATTAATTAATTTTATAATTTTTTAATGCTTATTTTTTTTTTTGTGTCTTTAGCCGTTGTATGTTGGAAGAGCGCAGAAAAAAGCTGAGCGTCAACAAGAACTTAAAAGAAAATTTGAACAACTTAAAATGGAACGTATGAACCGTTATCAAGGTGTCAACTTATATGTTAAAAATCTGGATGATACTATTGATGACGAAAGACTAAGAAAAGAATTTTCTCCCTTTGGAACTATTACTAGTGCAAAGGTTTATTTTATTTTAAATTTATTCTTGTTAAGTTATGAGGCATACCAGTTTTTTTACTCTCAATAAATATTTTAGGTTATGTTAGAAGAAGGGCGCAGCAAAGGATTTGGTTTTGTATGTTTTTCATCTCCTGAAGAAGCGACCAAAGCAGTAACAGAAATGAATGGTCGAATCGTTGGAACCAAACCTTTGTATGTTGCTCTTGCTCAACGCAAAGAAGATCGCAAAGCTCATTTAGCATCTCAATATATGCAAAGAATGGCCAACATGCGTATGCAACAGATGGGACAGGTATGAATCAACTAATTTTTTTTTATACCTTTTTTTTTTTTAATTAGTGTAACATTAATATATAACTATAACATTAATTTCATTTTTAGATCTTTCCTACTGGTGGTACTGGAGGTTACTTTGTTCCTACTTTACCACAGCCGCAAAGATTTTTCGGTCCAGCACAAATGGCACAGATGCGCCCTCAGCCCCGTTGGCCTGCACAGCCACAAGTCAGACCCAGCACACAAGCCGCTGCATCAGGTATGGATTGGCTCCTCATTTTCACTAAACTAATAGTCGTGGCAATCTTTAATAGTGCCTTTTTTATCATATTGCTTACCTAACACACTAGATGCGCCTTACACAGTTGTATTTAATCATTACAATTTATTTAAATCTTTTCTTTCTTTTTCTTATGTGCATCATGCTAAAAATCAAACTTAGGATAAATAAAAATTAAATTTTCCAGAAACCATGTGAGCTTTATCAACTAAAAGAATATACCTTGTTTACTGTATGTAACATGTAGAGTATGCACCAAATGCCCTTTCAATATATAAGCATAGGATTATGTACATATATCACAGGCACACAAAAGATCGTAAATCTTAATAATGTTAAACATGTACATTAAAAACCAGATAACTATGTATTATAGTGAAAATTCCCTTAGATGGATATCATTAAGGAATTAAAAATATGTCCGCTTATCAGAAAAGCAATTCAAATACGAACTTGACCAAAATCTATGACATTTTATTCTGAAGAAAAAAAATTATGACATGATGACATTATTTGTTATTTTTTTATGACCAATGATTAACCTCATCGGCTTACACTGTAACTCATCCGCTCAGTTTTGTATATATTTCCAAATCGAGATTTGAAATTGTCTAACCAACTTCTTTGAATTATTGAATATGCTTTGAATCCGTTTAGTCCTAATGCTTGTGCTACTTCCACTGCTTTTTATCATATCAAAGGGACACTAATCGAGATGTTAACAGTCCTTTCTCGACAAACCACTCATACACTAACTTCTCAATTTGAAGACCTCTTGTTTTCAAAAAAGATTTATTAGTCCATATTCACAATTTGTTGTTTTTTAAAGTTTCAACCTTTAGTGTTTTCCCATACATTGAAGCCATAATTAAGATCCCGGATGCTTTGTATATCTTTTTCGCTTACTTTTATAAGTTCCACCTTTTCTTTTAAATATGAAATACTTTTTTTTTGGAACCATCTTAATAAACCACATACACTTCTTGAACTAACACATGCGATTATCTCGTAATGATCTTAAGTTGGATGATTAAAAATTCTTCCAACAAGAACCTGTACAAGGCTGGTTTACAGTAAACAGGAAACCTCTATTATTCTTTCTTATAAATATGTGTAATATATGTTTATCTTTCTGCTTTCAGGTTTTCCCAATATGCAAGGGCCGTTCAGAAGTGGACCACGTGGGCCAGGTGCTGCTGGTGGTGGTGGTGGCCCAGGAAGTGCCGCCGCTGCTGCTGCAGCCATGCGCTCGTCCATCAGTGCCGCTGCTGCAGCGGTGGCTGCTGCCGGCCGTCCGACAGCCAACGCGGCTGCTGCTGCCGCTGCCGCTGCTGCAAATCCAGCTGTTGCTCGGCAGTTGGCCCAAGGAGCTTCTCAGGTTAGTTAATCTTTTGGTCTTTATAAAGTTTCCACTTAGAACCAGAAGTATAGTTTTAAACAGATCAAAATACTTCTTGTTGTAAATTATAGTTATAATTATGATTGGTGTATTTTTAATTCATTAATATTAAGATGTTATTCTAGTAGTCGCTTCAGTATTATTTATATAGATTCATTTGTTTTATAGACGTTTTTTTTTAACCAGTGAATCTAAAATTTCTGTCCCATTTGCTTTCTATTTTTTAAATGAACATTTCTTTTGTTCAATTTATATCTTTCATAAATTATAAGATCATGCCATTTATCGGCATTGCTTGAACACGTTAAATTTTTTTTAAAGGGTGCTCCAGTATCAGTATCTGCTCAAGGTCGTCCTGCAAATTACAAATACACAGCGAACATGCGCAACCCACCGCCGATGGGAGGTGGAGCGGGAGCAGGTGCAGGAGGTCCTCCACAACAAGCGCTACACATCCAAGGACAGGAACCACTCACTGCAAGCATGTTGTCATCAGCCAACCCCCAGGAACAGAAACAAATGCTTGGAGAAAGGCTCTTCCCTCTTATCAGGGTAAGTTTTCTGTACTTCCATCTAAGTAATTCTAGGTAAATAAGGTGACTTATATTTTTATTAACCTTGTTGAAACGAAGGATTCATATTATAGTAAGAATTCTGTTGCATTATTTGTATTATATCTTAATTTGACATGTAATTATTTAATGGCAATATTTCTAAACTTAGACTGTGAGGCAGAATTAGTAGAATGAGAAGATAAGATATGATGAGAATAAATATGTTGCTTATTATTATATGTATAATATATTTTATTTATTTTTTCAGAGCATGTATCCCGATCTTGCTGGGAAGATTACAGGAATGTTATTAGAAATCGATAACTCTGAATTGCTTCATATGCTCGAACATCATGAGTCCCTCAAGGCCAAGGTTAGTCTATCCTCCTTCTCTTGGACAAATTATCATTAATCCATTGATTCCACTAATTTGAAACTTTAGAGAAACATGGGTACGATCATTAGGTCAAAATTTCAAAACACAGCAGGCCTTTTAAGTTTTTCAAATGTACTTAAAAAATAAATAAATAAAAAGTCCTGTTGGGTTAACTGATGCTACCAATACATTCGATTAAGTATTGTGAATTACTATGCAAATTTTTAGGATAAGCAACCATTCAATGAGTGGTCACAGTATAATATAGTAGCACAAAGTAGGTAGAAGGGTCTTTCATTTTATAGTGGATGACATGAGTGCTTCAAATAAAAGATTTTTATTTTGTTTTAAGAAGTCCTCGCCAGTCTAATTTATTACCTCTCTTAATATATCTTAAGATTTCATACCAGAATATAATAACAAATTGCACTTTAGTGTTTTTCGTATTCATGCTATTATTAAAAAAATCCTACTTTTTTTTAATTATTTATACAGCAAGGAACGAAGCTATTCCTGCTTGGACATACACACACTTAAATTTTCTCTCTCCCTGCTCTGAAATGTGTTTCCTGCTCATTTTCTGGCTGAACTGTATTGAGTTGTGAAATTTTCCCATCACTATACATATTATTTATTAGTAAAAAATTTATTTATTTTACAATACTAATATTAGACGTCATATTGTTTAGGTTGAAGAGGCTGTGGCTGTATTACAGGCCCACCAGGCTAAACAAGCTGCTGCATCTGTCAAAAAAGAATAAGAAGTAAATCGTTAAGGATTAGGCTTGGCCTAGTGCCCAGCATAACTTGAGGAATGGGGGAAACCCGACCATGCTCTCTTCGCCCCTTTCACCCATCGAAAAGAATAAAGGAACAGAAATAATGCCTTACACTTATAAAAAAAAAAAAAAAAAAGTTGCTAAAAACTTAAAAAAGAAAGAAGTAACAGTCTTGAAACAATTTTTATAAATATTAACAGATCATTTTCAGTCATTATGTTTCGCCCATGATGTTAATCAGGCGGTAATTTTTTTTTTTTTTATTATCAAATTATGTTCTCCCATTCCTGTTCAAAATTTATTTTGTAACTTTTCTTTTTCCTTTTTTTTTTTTACAACTATTATTTCTACCTTTCTTGTGACTTTGCAGCGTATTGACATTATTTTTAATCTTAATTGTAATCTTGATTTGTTTTGTATAATTTTTCTTGGTTCTTAAATATTATTATTATATTCATACTATTAATTATATTATAATGGTGTCTTTGTTCAATAAATCTTGGCATTTATTTGCAACATTAAAATGTTTAGATAAATTTTATGTATTTCTTTTAATTGGAAGTTATTCTGGATATTGTTTTATGACCATGGTGGTGCTGTGGTGGAAAAAAAAATTAATAAAATCATCTTTTCCTTTTATATTTTTTACATTTTAAAGTTACACATTCCGTAGTTTTTCCAAAATAATTGTTTTGACTTCACCACAGTTACCAGTTACTGGATTGAAATTAATTTTTTTACATTAAGTTATGTCAATTTTCTTGATTTAACTTATATATTCCACTTCTGTTTTCTGATCAGTTAAAACACCCCTAAGTCTCATTATTTCATTTAATTTACCTCGAGCTTAAAAACACACAGAAACTGAAAATGTGGATTATCAGTTGTTATTGTTTTCATTATTATCCTGTGTTTATTGCTTGAAAATTTTTATGTAAGATGCTTGGCAGTCACTGGACTAAAGTATTTTTTTTATAAAAACTGATTAAAAAAAATTCCTTTTAAAAAAATAGAAAAAATCATCCACATTACTCGAAGTGTTTCGGTATTAAACATACAAATAAAGAGTGTAAACATTTCCTTTTTATTGTGTTTAGTACCAAGTTAATATTGCTGGTTTACAAGTTGAATATGTTTTCTATTTATGTGGAATGAAAAACATGTAAAAAAATGAAACTATGTTAACATACAATTAAAAAAAATGATTGAATAAAAGTTGTTTTTTTTACCTTCAGACATCCTTGGTGTTAAGAAATTAAGGTCAAATTCCTTGAATACTGATAAATGTTTTACTAGGCCTTAAAAACTATAGAGTTGATAATATATTTACTTTTTACATATATCAAACAGTTCAACACCAAAGTAGGTAAAACAAAATTTACTTATAAAACCAAAATACTTAGCGTTACAGCGTACTACTGGGTAAATGTTTTGGCATAGGTGAATATCATCCTTGGATTGGATCAAAACTTTTAATAAAATAACATCTCATCATTTACAGATTAAAGAGGGTGGGGTAGTTACTAATAGTAGATTTTTAAAAGTAATAATGGACGATACGGCAGAACCCATTAACTTAGATGTTTCAAATTAAAGTTAAATAATTCTTGATACTTTTACAATTTAATATATCAGTCTAAAATAAATGTACTGGAAAAATCTAAAAATGATAATGCAGTCCCATCAAGCATCAATATAGGACTTCCTTTGCATTTTTTTTTATTTTTTAAACTGAATTATCAGGATACAATTATACTATCTTGATTAGTACAGTAAATTAGATAATTCTCATTTAGTGATAAAATCACAGCAAAAAAGCATGGAACAAATAGAAGTGCAATGACTTGATTACAGTGCTGGTTTTTGCATTATCTTGTGTGAATGTTTTATCTGTCAATATCCTGATCAGGAGTTCATCGAACTTACTGCATGTGTTGATAACACATGTCTGAAGTATCATGGATTTACTGGTGAGATGAATTGATCAAGGATTAGATTTTAGTGCAGAATATACAGATGGGGATAAACCAATAAATTTTTTCTCTTCACATTGAATTTCTTCTATACTCTTATGAGGGATAATTTCTTTCATTATCCACCCAAATATATTCTGCTCTATTGATTTTAAAGTTGATTGGTAACTATTAGAAACAATGATCGATACTGTTTCAATGCTCAATGAATCAAATGGGAAAACCAATCAATCAAATTTAGAATCAGAAGAGTGGAGAAAGGACATGCACAGTCTGTAAGTTGAAAGAGTACACACGCTGGAATAAAGATGTGATTACAATTGTTGGAATAAAGCTTAAATATCATGTGGGCTTATTCAAAACAAGACCCTCCATAATATTATAAAAAACATAATAAAGTAATTGATGTTTATTGAAATATAAAAATACACGATTGTAATTTATAATTTGATCACAGACAGAATGATTAAACTGAAATCATACTTACAGTTATTCACAAATAAGGGAATAAATATACCTAGGAACTTATAAGAAACTGTATAATATTCAATTGATAAATCTAAAAAATTAATTATTTTGAGAAAAAAAAAAAACATCTCAATTATTTTGGCTAGAATCTATTCAAAGTACCAAAACGTTTTAGTTAAAAATAGATGATAAAATATTTAATTATTTACAATATCATTAAGAGGCAAGGTAATAGTTAAAAAAATCTACAAGACAAATATTTACAAAATGTGATAGTAAAAATCAATATTTTTAAAAAATAAATATATATATTAAAATATACACAATATAAAATACATAAGTTAATTTAAAAAAATATATCAGCCCTCTGCTTTAACTCTCCTACTACATGCTTCTTGAAAAACATTTTTTACTTCAGACCAAATTTCATCGAAGGATGTATCAAATAGTTCATTTAAGAAGTCCCTAGACGCAATCCGTACTTGACAAGTAGATAGGACATAACAAACATCACTAAACACACATACATCTTGAAACAAATCACCATGAGCTTGCTTGATTCTAGGGAGAAAAAAACACTTTGAAAGATAGGTATATAAAGTAATAAAAAAAGTTCACATCTATAGTAAAAAAAGTAAATGACATCTACACACAAAACATAATGAATTTAAAAAAAAAATAAATAAAATGTGTTATTTTATTTTTTACTTACTGAAGAAGAGATTGTTTACAAGTCTTATGCAAAATTGGGTTGGACAACTGCTCAACCATTCTTGTTAGTTCACTTCTAATAACTGCTCTACTTTTAAAAATAATCGGCATTGGTTTATCCACAATACCTAAAATGAATATCCAGGATTAAGAAGTGTAAAATATTAGCATAATAAACAAGTTCTTAAATATAGACTAATAAAAACATACTTTCAACATCTGATATAGAACTTTCATCACCACTATTATCCTCCAGAGGTTCTTTCTCAAGATCTAACTCTCCATCCACCATATACTGGCCTTCCGATTCTAATCAAACAAATTAATTCAAACTTATTAGATAAAAAAAATTAATAAAAAAGAACTTATAAATATGAAGATGGCGTGGAAACAATTGAATAAATGGGCTACATATGCTTGTATGAATGCTCAGAAATCCTGACCATGGACTAAGCTTTTATTTCCAAGAGACAGGTAATACTGCATTCAAGAGAGATATATTTAAAATATAATTAAATATTTTTATTAATTTCAACAAAAAGAGCAGGAAACTTTTAGTTTCATACATAAATATAGAAATACATAAAAAAAAAAAAAAAAAAAAAAAAAAAAAAAAGACAAACCTGATGTGTTGACCATTGTGTTATGAACACACTTTGGCCCAAGAAAACATATTTCACGGTGAAAAGAAGGATTTCTCAAATCGTTGAGACCTGAAAACAGCATAAATTAGTACATACATTCACATAAATTAGTACAGTCAACAACTTAATTAAATGTAACTGAGTAAATGAGAATAAAGAATCAACAATATATAGAAATTATTTTATAGAGATTAATAATAATTGGATTGATTTAATTATCCAGAAATAAAAAATTATTATTTGGAATATTCAATTACAACTTTTATACTTGTAACCATTTATTTTCTTCACTATTTTGGAATAAACAAACAAGATATATACTTCGTAACAACATATTGAAACCAACATCATCCATGGGTTATGGTAAAACAATTTTTTTTTTTGTATATATCAACTTTTTTTGTAATACTCATTAAATGCGTAGCATGGTTTTTAATTTTGTAAGAAATGAGTCAAATAAATAATCAATTTATCTTTGTTCGTCTTTTAACTGATTCATTCTAATGTCATTTACAGTAAAAAATTGTTTAGATGGTAGACATGAAGTGATAAGATTAAACTTTAGGGGGTAAGTTGAGATGAGCTGTCACTCTAAACAATTCGTGGTTCAATATCTTCTATTATGTCTCTTATCTTGTTCGATAAAATTTATCTTATTCATAAACAGATAATGCGTTAAAAAAAAAAAAAAAAACAGCAAAATTCTAATAGGAAATGGCGCTAGCTCATTAATTTGGGCTATAAAATGGCTCCTGTTAAATTTCTTAACAACAGTTACTTTGTGAATATAACCCAAACACTTAGCCTTAATATTTAAATATTTGTTTAAATATATGTATCAATGCAGTGTGATAAGAATAAATATTCTAGTAGTGGTAGATAAGTTGATGAACAGTTATCTTGAGACAATGGATTGTTCTATCTATTCTACTTTATATCTTATCTCGCTTGATAAATCTAAATTCTAAACTTTTGCCTTTAAAGTTGAAGTATAACTTTAAATATATATATTCGCCAATTAATGTATTTTTACTTTGAATCCCATGATTAAACAAGCGTATAAAATATATGCTACATGTCCGTACTAATTACTTGTTTGACAAACATACCTAAAAGCAATTCTTAAACAATAAAAAAAAAAAATCTGGTGCGTGCGCGCAACACACAACTTTCACTTACCAACTTACTTAGATTAGAAATTGACGTGTTTTGCTAAATATCATTTCCCAAAGTCACACATTTTTCTACATTCATATCTTATTTTTGTTAATCGTTAAAGCCGTTTTTGAGTAAATAAAAAAAAACCGTGAAAATGATACAAAATTTATTAAGTAAAGTCCCCCCTCCGGTTGATCAATTGTGATGAAATTTTTACAGTCATATCTCGGGCATATAAATACATCAAATACCAAGTTTGATCAAAATCGTTAAAACAGTTTTTGAGTAAATAAAAAAACACGTGAAAATGATACAAAATTTATTAAGTAAAGTCCCCCCTCCGGTTGATCAATTGTGATGAAATGTTGGTTATCACATCTTTGGCATATAAATACATCAAATACCAAGTTTGATCAAAATCGAAAATTTTCACGATCGCAATACTTCCACTTACTATATATTTCATATATAGGTAAGTGAAAGTAAAAAAATACATTTAAAATTATACAAGATGATTATTTAACTATGAATACAAAAGTATTATAACCGCTATTATGAATTTAAAAGTTTTATTTTTTTACTGAGAATTGAGTTTATAATTAAAAATAAAAAAGTCAATTAATGAACAATGGAAGAGAAAAGATACGAAGTACCCAAGTCTAAACTGAGCTTACATATAACTCAATAAAAAAATAAAATATATCATCTAAAATAAATGTAAATTACAAATCCGTGTGCGTTTAATCTAATGGACAATGATAAATAACATCTATTTATCATTATATAAATAGACATTTACTAAATATATTGATTTTTTTATAACTTCTGTAGTGCCTTGCAAGATGAAATAGGTTCATAAATAAAAATTCTGAAGATAATGCTTTTAGTTTCAGATTTTGATTTATACCCTTTCATTACAGATGTTCGACAAATAATAGATAAAAATCACTGTTAACAAATACCTTGCACTCGAAGATTTTTCGATACAAATGCGACATGGTTGTTCAAAAGATTTTTTTCTTCTTTTAGGAAAAGAGATTCGATAGAAACTGGAAGAGTGATTCCCATATGAACAGGGATGGGTAAATCTAGGAAACAGTCAAATTTCAATATAAAATACACAAACTGAAATAATAGTTTCAAATCAATAGAATATTAAGAATCTACCAGGTCCTGAAGATTGAACCGAAGCTTTATCTGGTGTACTCTCGTCTAGAGTAGAAAAATCTAACTCTTCTTTGACTTCTGGCTCATTCCAAGCTCCGCTGTTTGGCCTGCAGTTCATTCTTAAATCTTAGACAAATATAGTTATAGAAATAATTGTAAATTATAATATCATTACTTACACAGGTTTCTCTCTCATGACAGGTGACATTTGTTGCAGTTCACCATATGTTATTAAGCCAATTGGCAATGCAGGAGATTGTCCTAAAGATTTTAAAATGCTCTGTCTACTCTCTCCCGTGCTGCCTAGGCAAAATAAAACAAAACGATTTAATGTAAACTAGCATGTCAGCATGCTTTGCATGCCTTCTGTAAGGCAGCACAAGCTGCAACCATACTTTTAGTTGAAAGTTACCAAAATCAATTATTTATTGTCATTCAAAAATTTTATATACAATTAAATAGCTAAATGCAGTTGCAAAAGAGAAAGGCTAAACCAGCTCTTTTATAATAATTATAATATAATAATTAATTATATTGAAAAATGTTCCATTTCCGGGTTACTACTACTTTTAACCCGCCATTTTGAAAACAATTTCACTTAAATATTAATATTATTTTTTTATATTATTCAATTTATGTTTCACATAATTTTATATTATTATTCAGCTTTTTATAGAGTAAAAATTTTTTTCATACTTAGTGATTTACATTTAGGAGCCAACTAATTTTGTAATAAGGAAGAAAGATCGAATAAAACTTAAAATAAAAATTAAATTCTCGGACAGAAAAGTTAAGAGTCTACCTAATAGCAATCCAATCACTTCTATTATAACAAGGATCATCCTCTAATTTTCATTGCTTTTTAAGAAAATTAAAATTTTAATAAATTTTAAAGTTAAATGAATCTAATTAAAAAAAATAAAATAAAAATGAGATCCAAAATTAATAAGTGGTACAGAATCTATTTAACAAAAATTCAAATAACTAAGCCATTTTCGATAATTTTAAAGTTTTTTTAAAAATAATACTAACAATTAATTAAGAGTAACACTAATTTTAATTAAAAGTAAAAAATAATTTTTATAGTTGAGCAAATACTGCCATGATATCCGATGTTACCAACCCAATCAATCTAAGAATTGCTAAATTGCGTTCAAAATCCTAAAACTAACTACAAAAAAGAAGAGTTGGTCATTCAATGAGAATTTTATTGATATAAAATTATAACAAATGAAAATATATTTAACAATTTTAGTAAATATACTTCTTGAAAAACTGGACATAATGCTGGCTCTTCTAGTGTGAGGTGGATGATATGTTATCAAGGAACCAGTACTCGGTATCGGACTCAGTGTTTGCACCCTTTCACTGAAAAATAAAATTAGAATGAAACAAAATAATTTCAGATATTCATATTGCTAATGCATGTATACAGGGTGACATGTTACTCGTGCGACAAACTTCATCAGTAGATTCTCCACCATAAAATGAACAAAAAAGTTAATATTGACCATGGTCCGATTCTCAACCATTTCGGAATAATTTCGCTTTATATCAATTTTGAAAGCTATCATGACCAGGCATCGGAAAACCGTGATGTCTTTAAATCTGAAAATTTCTCCGAAAAGGTGATAGCACCTTTCAAATCTACATTAATATTTCAATAGTAAAATGGCTATTTCAGAATTTTTGGGCCAATTTTTTGAATTTTATTTCAGCCAGAACAATAAAATTAGTGACAAATTTTATAAATCGGAAAGTGTTTAATGTAATCCAGAGTTTCTAATTTTAGTTTCAGAAGGCAGCAAAGTTGAGGGAAAATACCTCATTTAATAACGCTTCTAACGCACTCTTCACTTTTTAATTTGGTGTTTCTAAGACCACGATATCGATGGCAAAAAGAGAAAAAATTAGGGTTCAAGGATTGTTAATGTTTGAGAATTTACATTTTAAATTTGAAAAAAACTAATACAACTCACCAATAACTTTAAAATAAATTTATTAAAATAAAATAAAATAAAAATTTAATGTTCAAATTGGAAGCCATTCTCTGCAATACACAAACATGCCCGTTTTCTCATACTCCCATCTGCCACACCAAAAGTAAGAAAACGTCGAAGTTTTTCAGCAGCGGAGAAGATCCTTGCTCTCAAATTGTCTATGTTTGTCACTTCAGTGCTGTAGACCAATTCCTTGAGATATCTACAGACGAAATATTCCATGGGGTTGAGACCAAGAGATCTTGGTTACCATAGAACTGTCCCATTACGGCCGATCTACGTTTCGAATGTTCTGTCAAACACGCATAAAATTCAAGAGGAGTAAGGAGACGCACCATCGTGCTGAAAAATTATGTTTCTCCTCATTGTAAAAGAAAGTCCTCCAGCAAGGTGGGCAGCGTGTTTTCAATAAAATTTAAATAAATTGGGCCAGTTAATCTCGCCGGAAAATCTAAGTAGGGGCCGATGAGTACATCTCCAATAATTTCCGCCCAAACACTGATTGAAAAACGCCTTAGGGAATACAGTTTTTACCTTTTTGTCATCGATATCGTTGTCTTAGAAACACCAAATTAAAAAATGAAGAGTGCGTTAGAAGCGTTATTAAATGAGGTATTTTCCCTGAAAATTTGCTGTCTTTTGAAACTAAAATTAGAAACTCTGGATTACATTAAACACTTTCCGATTTATAAAATTTTTCACTAATTTTATTGTTCTGGCTGAAATAAAACACAAAAAATTGGCCCAAACATTTTTTTTTTACTATTGAAATATTAATGTAGATTTTAACGGTGCTATCACCTTTTCGGAGAAATTTTCAGATTTAAAGACATCGCGGTTTTCCGATGCCAGGTCGTGATAGCTTTCAAAATCGATAAAAAGCGAAATTATTCCGAAATGGTTGAGAATCGGACCATGGTCAATATTAACTTTTTTGTTTATTTTAGGGTGGAGAATCTACTGGTGAAGTTTGTCGCACGAGTAGCATGTCACCCTGTATAATTATGTTGGAGAATCTTATCAAAATGTAATTTAAAAAAAAAAACAGCCATAAAATGCAATGGTTTTAGTAGGGAAACTATAGATAAAAAAATACTCCTGTCAAAACATAAATCGCTTACCTTATACTGTGATGCCTCATATATGTAGTGGAATCACCACTCGTACTGCTGTCAGTATAGCTGTTAGATCTGCTCTTCCTGCCACTTTCATATCTAAAAATCATTTTGAGGCATAAAAATAATTTGAATCATTGGTTATGAAAACATATTACTTATATATATATATATATATATATATATATATATATATATATATAGTCTTGTAGGACATTAAATATAAACATTTAACCATTTTATTCTTTTTTATTAAAGTTTTTTTTATGAGGATATAGTTTTTATTAGGAAGGTTTGATTTAATTGGAAGCCTCAAGTGTTCTCCAAAAGATATTATATTTCATTGATTTTTTTTTTTTTTTTCATTGTGCCTAACAGTACTGGCTTCTGAAATTTCAGAATAATGTTCTCATTTAGTTTATTATTTTTAACTTAAGAAAATTTACTGAAAACACCATAATGGAATTCCTCACAAGATGTGATTAAAGGGGCTTTTTAGTAACAAAACAAAAAAACCTATGTCTTGGCTGTAGATCCCATTCCTTATCTCTAAATGTTTTTTCAATTGTCGTTCGCTTTTTGTTCTATTAGAAAAAAAACACATTGTTTCAACAATGTATTCAAAACATCGATTTTTTTTTCATTTAATGTTTATATCGATTTTTTAGCTACATGAACCCATCCTTACTTAACGGTAAGCTGCTAGATGTTATGTCATAAGTTTATTACAAAGAAACAGAACATTTAAAAAGGAAAAATATGAATTTCAATAAACGCAATTTTTAATTTTAACGAATATGTAGAAGTTCCACCTTAAGCTTCAGGAGCATTTTAGTTCTATAAAAATAAATTTAAGTTTAGATCTTAGTAAGTTTGAAAAGTTTTGAATTTCAGTCAAAATGTTTAAAATTATTTAAAATGCTAAACTTCAAAATTATTTAGCATACTTCCACTTCTCAGAATTCCATCTGGTACAAATACTTAATAGGTTCACAAATTTTTTTTCGACCTTGAATAGATCAAACCCACTTAATAATCAACCATTATTCATAGTCACACACTTATCTCACAAAGGAATAATAGTTATAGGTAGAAGACCTTTAAAACAACTATTTAGTATTCTCACCTCGCATAATCTGAACTATCACTCTGCTCAGCTTTACTTTCACTGTAACTCCGATTATGATAAATAGCAGGAGTACAGGTGTTGTGAGGCAGAGTAGCAGACCTTCTTTCACGCTGGGTTCTTCCACCTGAAAATATGGAAAAATAAAAATTGCCAAATAAAAAGTATTATGAATTTTATATTTGGAACAAATATGAAATTAATAACGGTTTAAACTACTACAAGTTTGTCTAAACGAACGTATGAGTATCACAATGCAGCATTTAGGGGGTTTGGAATTGTCAAACAGCTAAGTTTTTAATTTTAATAACGGAAAGAATTAGTCATAGTGTAGGTGGAAGTTTAAAACTACACATAGTAATAAACTCTTTTATTGTAATTTAGGTTTTGACCCTGCAAGTGCTCTTTAGTGTAAGATTAGTGACTTGCACTGTTCGGTCAAATTTAGGCTGTAATATAATAGTTTATTACTGCATGTAGATTCTTTGACCACGCCCGGACTAATTCTTTTCTAGTGGAATGCATGGTCAGCTATCAGTTATCACATATTTTAATCTTAATTTGGTAATTGATGGATTAAAGTATCTTTCTGAGAAAAAAGGATATTTTAGAAGAGGCACTATTGATATAAGTACATAAACTACTATCCTAGTAATTAAAACGTTTTCAGTAAGGAGTGTCCAATACCTCTCTACAGCTGCGTATTTTTTATAAAATAAATTGCTGTGGCCAGATTGACTTTTTTAAGTTCTTTTGAATAAAGAACTATATATTCTTATAAAAAAACAAGTATAGTGTATCTTATGTCTCAATTTGTACAGGGTTATTCCCTAAAAGCAAATTATTCCTTAAATATGAAATATTGTACCTTATGTGATATAAAAATTGATCTAATGAAGCATCTTTAGAGAAAAAATGTGAGTGATCCACTAGTCGGTCGCTCTGGCCCAGAAGCAAACAAGTGCAACCTACCGATCACACTGGTTGTCTCACTTGGTGTTATCTACATTTAACAAGTGTTTGACCTTGACCAAGGAAGGTGAATCGTCCCGATGCTTTCCAAATGACAGCACCTCTAGGGCCTGGTGGTGGCGATATCATCCCTGGATGCTCCTCATTTGTCATAGCGAAATAATCTTCGTTCAGTCATTTTTAATGATTTTTAGAGTGCCGAGATGAATTGTATACATGCTAGAGTTCAACCTCCAACCAGGAGAGCTATGTTTATAAAGCTTTTAGGAGTAAGACCACCGACTTTCATGACTATACAGTACATCTGTATATGACTATACATTTGACTCTATTTTCCTGGGCAATAAAGGGAAAGTTTGTTTGGTCCCAACTGGGGGGATGACCCAATAATGTGGAGAGCATGAATCCCACTGGTGGGTCTCTAGAACTATCACACAAAAATGTTTTCGTTTTATCAAAACCTTTTAAACTGAATTCATCAACCCGCTACATTCTCTTAAGGTCCTAATGGATCAGATGTTAGAACAGAACATCGTTCCTACTAACCCTTTAAATAAAACAGTCTAATACAGTGGACTCCATATAATTCGGTTATCAGATAATCTGGACACTCCCTTAATTGAGTCATTTCTAATAAAACAGATAAAATATAGCTAAATCATGACCAGCACAAGCTAATAACTGATACTGGAGCAAACATTTAGCAACCCAACGGTGAGGGTTGCTCCAACCCTGGGGAAACCCTTAGCAACCCTTTCCAGACTATAAACATGTGTTAACTGCTTTCTCTATGTTCCTTTTCGTAATATACCAAAATCACCATACCATTAAAAAATAGTTGTCAATTGCTTTCTATATGTTAATAAATTAATAGATGGCAAGATATAAGGGAGGGGCGGGGAGTATAAAGTGATGAGATGATTCACTACAGAGGACTTTTTATTGTGACATATGTTGTAAAAGGTTGACGAGACCTGTACTATAGAGGAAGAAGACCTATGATAATTGATAATTATTGACAGCAAAAGTACTTAGAATAAACTATTATGCTAATATTTGGAATTAGAGAAACAAAACTCTAATAAAAGAATTCATATACAGAAAGAAAGAAAAACAAAGTACATTATCAATTTAAAAATAAAACTTCATACCAGCGAAGCTCCAAAATGATTCTTCCCCATGACCATCAACAGATAGAGACTCTTCAGGGAGGTCAAACAGTGGACTTTTTTCACACTATAGGAAAAAAAATATACAATTAAATAAAATACAATATTATCGTAATATAATAATAATAAAGTTAATAATTAATCAGCTCCATTATAATCCATTGAATTCCAGAAATATTTAACATAAGGTAGTGATAATGAAGGACAAATGGTCCCAACAATCCTGTTTGCCAACTCCAAGATAACCAAAGAGACTCCTCCATATTAAGGCTTCTCATTTTCTTGATGATATAAAAACGGGATTTATATTATAAGGCGAAAGCTTTATCTTTGTCCATGCATATTTTCAGAACCCTGTACACTATAATAACTTAGTGAAGCTTTAATTTTAGCTGAATGCATGTACAGAGTGAAATCGGAGGATCATTATACTTAATGTGCATATTTTTCATATCCACTACCCTCCTCATACCCCCGAGCCAACTTCGCTTATATTGTATTTAATTAGCTATTAGATAAGATTAAGTAATGATGTGTAAATAGTACCTCTGTAGTTACAATTTCATTCTCGAAAGCTGGGTGTACCACGCGAGGAGGAATCAGAGGCCATCTCTCATGTCGATTGTGACAGACACTATACCATCCTAAAATAAATAAATAAATAAAACACCAAAATTGACTAAAACTTTTTTAAATTGTAATTATAATTTTAAAAGTAGAAACTTTTAATAAATCAGTTAAGGAATCTACAACCAGTTATTTTTTAAAAGTTGGTAGATAAATAAAAACAGCAAATTTATATGATGTAAAACTTCATAGATTATTTAGTGCTAACAGCTGATTCAAAAATTTAATATTAATTTAATCTAATCAAGTTGTTCTGTGACATAAAGAAAAAAAATGTTTAGTTCATTCTTGTTTAGTTTTGGTTAATTTAAACCTTGCTGGGCAATATGTTTATTTATTTAATGTAATCAGAAATATAGACTAATTGTATTACATTGCTCATGTTATTCTTTTCATGTGGTAGATATATCATTAATGAAATTATGATTTAGTGATTTCCTTATTTGATGTTTTCACCTCACCTCTAAGAAAATGTTTCATGAAAATAAAATATGAAGATCTGAAAGACTTCTTAAAATTTAAGAATGATTAATTATAATCAACTAAAAAAGGTTTTTAGTTTTTCTGTTACAAAAAAAGATCTAAAAGTTTAAAGTCTCTGACATACTTCAAATGCACCTTTTTTTAGGATCTATATTAGGGGACATGCTAAACATAACTTACATGGACTCAATATTTTAAAGGAAGTTGTTGAATAAAAAATATTTGTAATGACAACTTACCTAGAGCCTGAAGTTTAGATACACCATGGGGCGATGTTGCAACATTACTGACTGCAATGATTGCGACCGCTCTCAAGCTGTATATATTGCTGGTTGTAGCTATGCGAACCATATTATATACGACTGAATCATCTAAGACACTTGCAATACCTGAGAGAGAGTAGAGAGCAGTTTTAACTTCCATCAGTTCCTCGTCTATCTCAGGATCTCTAGACCTTTCTAATACCTGTGGAAAACAAACAGTATAATATAACTGTACCTAATTAAACAAAGTAAATATAGCAATATAAACATAAACAGACACTAACTATAAAAAATAAAAAAGACATATTGTTTAATTAAAAAAAGTTTCCCTCAATTCGCCAGACCAGCCTTTCGGTTTTTTTTTTTACCCACATAACACCATGAAACATATAAAGACCTCATATTTCACAGCTATTAGTTGGTATGGTAAGAGCAGATAGCTTAAGGCCAATCATTGAACCGTGGGGCCACCAATGAGCTAACCGTGAGGCCACTCCCAATGGTGTGGTCCTCTTCTGTGAGCCCACCCACCATTGTAGCGAAGTACCGTGGGGCTGAACACGCTTGGGTGTGACCCCACGGTTAGCTCACGGTGCAACGGTGATGCAGAGGACCTGGGTTCGATTCCCGGCCAGGTCGAATCTTTTATCTTCTAATTAAATATTTTGAAAATTATAAATTAATTATTTAACTAATAATCAATGATTAAATAACAACATAAAAATATATTCAAAATTAATCATTCAAAATTTGAAATTTATCAATGATAAAATGTATCTATTCTAAGCTTGAAGTATAAAATATAATTTTTTCACATACTATTTAATCATAATTACTCTGAGTTTTTATTCTTATGGTTACAAATAAAGGCCTGATATAATATTCCTCAGTTTTTGGAAGATGGCACCTCGGACAGTAATAAGTTTAAATTGTCGCATATACAATAGCATATGGTAAGTTTGGTATCTGGCAACAACATAACCTTAAAATACTAATGCCTTTGTGTTAGCAGCACAAATTTTTTTCAAGCAAAAATGTTGTACATATTTATTTAAAAGTTTTATGCAATATAAGTGTCATTTGCGGTTGATTTATTTAATATAATGATTGTTGATTTATTTATTTTGCTTTAAAGAAATCGGTACCTGAGGCCCATCGACTACTTGTCTACTACGCATCGACTACGACTACATGCGGTGATGCTGCTTTAAGTGAAAGTAGTTTCAAAGAGTTTAAAATAACGAATTTGATGAGCAGGACAATGAACACAGTGATGCAAAATTGGAAGCTTTATTTGTGCAAGATGCCTGCGAAATGCAAGAACTTGCACTTACCCTAAGAGAGAATCAACAAGAAATTTCACTTAGTTTAAAATCGTTTAATCATACACTTGGGGAATGATTTATTTGAAGAAAATTAGGTTCCCTATAAGCTGAGATGTATAGAAGAAAAATTGAACACTGACCGGAAAGGTGTAAACGTGGAGAAGTCTTACCTTACCTGAAGTATTCACCAGGCATTGTGCCTACTGATTATCACTTGTACCGGTAAATGGCATCCGATCTGTCTTAGCAGCGCTTCAGATTACATCAATATACCGAAAATTGAATCAACTCGTGGAGAGCCCCAAAAGATGAAGGGTTTTATCGATGTGGTATCCAAATTTTGCCAGAAAGATAGGAAATAGTAATTGATAGTGGGGAACAATATTTTAAATCAAATTTAATGTACTTTGTTTTTTGTTTTTTACAATAAATTTGATATTTTTTAAAAAAATGGCAACTTATTTCTATACCTAAATATTCTCAAGTTTTACATTTATTAACCAATTACCAGGAAAGCCAGGTAATTAAATTGAAAAAATTGATGATAAAATCTCAATGTGCCAGATTGTGATAATTCAGATTTATTCACCAATCAAGGTTTCATGAACTAAAATCTACCTTAGCATGTCCCTCTGTTCCTCAAATTCTATTGAGCATAAAATATTATTTTATTTTTTACCTCCCATCCTTTCGTATCTTCTTTTTTTTTTGCATTGATTGTACTTTTTTACATATCCCTACCAGCCTTAATCCCCTAAATGCCTTAACATAAGAATAGACAAAATCCCATATTTTATTCAAGACAAACATATCAGTAAGCAGTGAACACCATTTACATGGTAAAGCCAATTATTTATGTTGGCTATTAAAGTTACCTGAATCAACTTAGCAACATAAGGATCGGCAAGAATCATCGCAAGCCCTTGTTGATGACAAGCCAGTTGCTGATAGAGATGTGGAGGTAAGAATACTTCTTTATTTCCATTAGAACACTGTGTTGCTAAAAGGCTTTCCACAATTGTTACATACCTGTAAATGGAACACTTTAAATTTTAATTTCATAAATAAATATAAAATCTATTAAGTAAAAATTTATAAATTTATTTAAATGAAAGGAGACTTTAGAATAAAATTATAAAATTTCTCATGGTACTTTTATGATGCAATAACTCAAAAAAACAAGATATTCATACTAGGAAATACGTAATTATGCACAAGGAATCCCAGTTAAAGCCTTTTTTAAGACCCCTAATACTAATAATAGAAACAAGCAGGTTAAGAATTAAAATTATTGTCATAACCTATTTTAGATTCATATCCTTTTATATTTGAATGTTAAAATATATTCAAAATCTACAAATTAAAGAAAAGACACAAATCTTCTCATAGAGCTTCGATAGGCAATAAAATTGTTTCAAAACATTTTTATTTTAATTTAAAACAGATCATATGCTAATTTGAACACGAAAACACAGCCTTCCTAGGTTACTTCAACAGGTCGTACAAAATAAAGAATAAAAAAGATATAGACAGCCACTCATTAGAAGCCTGTAAGTTCAATTTCGGATTCTAGAAACAGGATGTCACACAATAATTAAAGACTAATTTTAATAAAATTACCAATATCAAAAATGAGTAAAGATAAAAGGAGCAAGAGAAAAAACGGTGTAGGATCGCTACTAATTAATAAATTTATTTATATCTTCTTATCAGGGCTGGAAAATTAAATAATGATGATAAAAATAAAAATATAGAGCAGCTGACACCAGATATAATCTCAATTTAATTCTGAGAAACTTCCATGTCACAAAGTGGCTGGGAGCCTCATGCAATGCCTTCCACGCCAACATTTTTCCCATTTAGTCATACTTGAAAATTCCTTTCTCCAGTTTAAGCTATTCTTAAAGTCAAGAACCTTTAATATGTACTTCACCCTTTCATCTTTCAGTCCTTCCATGAATCCCCTCACTAGAATTTGTTTCATAAGATGTTCAATCCTGGATAATTCTGTAGTACCTTTATTAGAATAAATACCAGGAATAGAATAGGTTCTAACCATATGATGTGTTTTGAAAACGATATATACTATCCAGTTCATTAAGTCTTTTTCATCGATAAACTTTGAAAAGTCAGACTCCATATTGTGGAACTTATGCATCTGTTTCACCAAACGTTCATTTTCATTGACAACTTTAGCTTGCCATTCTTTGAGCCTCCTATAGTCGAAAACTTTCCTGACACGAGAGCCCCTCCAATAAGACTGAATTATAGTAGCGTAACGATTATATTCACTGTGAATATGAGATATGAAATATTTATCAACATACACTTTTTCAATTAGGCGGCCTGAATATCCTCTGTAATACCTTTGAATCACTATAGCAGCCTCATTCAGTTTTTTCAAGTGTTTTCGTGTTAAATATCCTCTTACCCATTTTTGTATGGCAGTAGCAGCTCTGTATTTCACAAATAGACAACAATCTTCGATGAAACTTTGCCTATTCAAATATTCATCAATTGTAACATCAATAACATCTAAGCCAATTTCCATTATGAAAAGATATTTTTGGCTACTATAATTATGAATTTCTCTGTTTGTATAATTTAATTAATTAAATTAATTAAACACTCTCAGACAGATCATGTAATAATGTTTACACATTATAACTGATAGTCTTTTGTTTTTATTAATGATGTTAATAACAATGTAAAATATAACACATTATTAAGCTATTATTGTATAATAAAAGCACATTCATAGAAAAGTATAAAAAAAAACTTATTAAAACTATGCTTTGTTTAAATAATGCTTTGTTATTTGCTTAATTAAAATTATGTGATAAAAGAAACATTAAAAATATCTAATAGAATTTGGATGATCCTGTCGTTATCAATATTAGTAATTAAGTACAGTATAATATGACTGTGAGCCTAAAGGGTTGGATGGGAAGGTAGGAGGGGATAAAGTGATTTCTGCTGTAGCAGCCCCTACTTCTAATTGAAACCTGACCCGAGGAGTCAGTGTTGCCATAAAGTTGCGAACATACCTGGCAACACTGCGGGTAACCAGATATATAGACTCACTCTATGAGTGTGTGTTGTTTACGTGCGTAAAATATTGTGACTGCTAAAAAAATAAAAAACTGCATAATCAACACTTATCTTATTTTTTTTTCAAGTGCTTTATTTATTTATATTTTATTTTCGACAAAAGTTCTTTTATTTTCATTATTTGTTTTTTTTGTTTGAATGCAAAGTTTTATTTTATCAAACTTTTTGTTGTTATTTTCACCTCAACCTCAAATGGATAAACACCCCACAGTGCTCGAAGCCCTTGCTCTACGAGACTAGCACTTCAAGAGTACGCCCATACCTGCCTGCACCATTGAGGCACGCCATATTCCGGAAGCTCCACTATCTCAATCACCCTGGAATACGTGGATCAAGGCGACTTATTGCCCAGCGCTTCTTCTGGCCAAGTATGCAGATAGATATTGCCTCCTGGGCGCGCGGCTGTGTGGCCTGCTAACGCAGCAAAGTACATCGCCACACCGTTACCCCTCCAGGCTCCTTTGCTCCGGTTGGGCGCTTTGAGCACGTCCATATCGACATTATTGGCCCCCTACAGACGTCGGAAGGCAAACGCTATTGCCTAACGATGGTGGATAGATTCACCCGGTGGCCCGAGGCAGAACCCATCGAGGACATCAGCGCCAATACCATAGTCAAAACCTTGCACAAAACTTGGATATGTCGCTATGGGGTACCAGCAAGGATAACGACCGATCAGGGAAGACAGTTCGAAAGCGAACTCTTTCGCAACTTGACACAAATCCTTGGTATTAAGCGCTGCAGGACAGCGGCATACCACCCGCAAAGCAATGGGTGTGTCGAAAGGTGGCACAGGACACTTAAAACAGCATTGACAGCTCACCTCAACGGTTCATCCAGATGGACCGACTCGCTGTCTACAGTATTTCTCGGTTTAAGAGCAACTTTACGAGAGGACAACAATAGAAGTGCAGCAGATTTCATATTTGGCCAGCCCCTCCGTTTGCCAGGCGAGCTCATCGCAACAAATCAACGGCCCGAAGACACGAAAGAGTTCCTGCGGAAATTGAGGGAACACATGAAAGAAATGCGACCAGCACCTCATTGTTCCAGCGACAAGCCTACTTTCGTCCCAGAGGACCTAAAGAGCTGCAGCCACGTCTTCTTGAGGGATGATGCAGTTCATCAACCCCTGACGCCACCGTATTCGGGACCCTACCCAGTTGTGGATCGGCAACAGAAGACATTCACAATCCAGCTGCCCTCCCGGCCAAAGGTTGTCTCAATGGATCGCCTGAAGCCAGCCTACACCGTCCAGGACCCTACTCTGCCGACGCCACCCAGACTACCAGCGCAGACACCTTCAACCTTCCAGCAACGACTCAGCCACTTAAGCGGAACCATTCCTTCAGACTCACCTGGGGCGACTCATCCATCTTCCCGTTCGCTTTCGTGACTGAGCCGTTGGGGGGAGTGTTGTAGCAGCCCCTACTTCTAATTGAAACCTGACCCGAGGAGTCAGTGTTACCATAAAGTTGCGAACTTACCTGGCAACACTGCGGGTAACCAGATATATAGACTCTCTCTACGAGTGTGTGTTGTTTACGTGTGTAAAATATTGTGACTGCTAAAAAAATAAAAAACTGCATAATCAACACTTATCTTATTTTTTTTTCAAGTGCTTTATTTATTTATATTTTATTTTTGACAGAAGTACTTGTATTTTCATTATTTGTTGTGTTGTTTTTTTTGTTCGAATACAAAGTTTTATTTTTTCAAACTTTTTGTTGTTATTTTCACCTCGTACTTCAAACTGATTGTTTGAAATCCACAATAAGGTTTTTATTTGTTTGCGGCTATATGCACCATGACTACCATGGGTCTATTGTGCGCCTATGTTAGTACCTGAGTCTGAAATTATTATTTTCAGAGCATCAGTAAATTTTAGTAGGCTTGTTGGATTGACTAGATCGTTTGAACCTGAGTCAGGTTCATCATCAGACTTGTGAAGATTGTTCTGCGTGGCCTTAATCAAGACCTATAGTAGGGAGGCATAGTCTGCATCCAGGATCTAAGATAACATACCAGATTAGTGAATCCCAAACATGGCTGTTGGTAGCACTATGTTTGACCGTAAAAACATTTACTAATCCAAATGGGTCACCTTAAACAACAGGACCAAAACGCTATTGACCACATTCTGGGATGAGACAAAGGTCTCATGGAGGTGAGAAACTTCTGAAGAGCAAATGTAGATTGCGATCATTATCTGGTCGTATTACACATTCAGATATCTCTCAGATTAATGAATTTTAAATTCAAGCTAGAATAAGTAATGCTCTAAAACCAAAGGGGCTCGAAAGGAAAGGATCAATATCCGGAAACTGCGTAAACCAGATTGTAAAGAACAGTTTACCCGAAAATTGAATAAAACTTTGGAATTGTAGCAGCATGAGAAAAGTAATTTCACAATAATTAATGGCTGTAGGTTGCGCCACCTGCAGTAAGCTTGGAGGTGGGTGACCCACAGGTATAAATACAGTGGCTGACTCCTCTCAAGGCACCCTGCACCTTCTGGCCTTTTCCTCTCAGTACTCCTTTTCTCTTCCTGGTCACTGCTCCTCTTTCACCTTGTACTTTTTTAATATACTATTCCTTTATACATATTTCTTATTATTTGTCAAACCTTCTTTCCTTCCCTTTTTAACAGGGGCGAGCCTACTAGCATCCGAGACACTTGTCAATGACGTCACTAGTAACCTCCGAGGTAACTCTCCTTGATCGTCGGTGAAGGGTCTAGCAGCGACCAAGCACCAGTCTAGCAGCTAAAGGCACTCTCCTACCAGTTACGAGCCTACCTGCCGTCGAGACCTGTGACATCTGAGTACCACCGAGGTAAAATTCTTTCCGTCTGTAGCAGGTCTAGAAACGGCTGAGACCCACGTCCTTGACCTCATCATTTGAGACACTATCCTTCTTCCTTGATGCCTGTAATGCATGAAATTGTCACCTTCTGATCTGGAGTCACACCGGTGACCACCCCACACAATGCAGTGGTAACCTAAGAAGACACAGAATGAAGCCCTTCAGAGGATACAGTAAATGGAAAATGGAACCACTTCAAAATATCCATCAAACATATAGCAGAAGAGGTGCTCAGTATGGAGGAAACCCACCAGAGGTCCAAGTGGTTCGACTTGGAATGACCGGCAGCCTTAGACAAGAAAAAAACAGGCCTATAAGAATATTTCAGTAGAGCAGAGAACTCGCCAAGCAGTTAAATAATATAAAGACAGGAAGTGAGAAGAGAAGCACATTCTTAAAAAGAAAAGGAGAACGAAGAAACAAGAAAAAATGGCAGAAATCCAAGAATTTCTTGGATTGGCATCCAAGAAAGCCAAGCAGATGCAAGTCCAATGCTTGCTGAGGAGACAATGGATTTTAAGGACTAGTAAGGAAACCATCCTCAAAATATGGGATATATATTTTAAAATATATATACATATATATTAGAAGTATTTGGGGAACTTCCCAGGGTTACACTTTGGAAGAAGTAGTTCATGTTCTGTGCAAAGAGGGTTTTAAGTTGACTGAATCACTAGATGACGAAGAAATCATCCAAATATCCATTCAAAACCTGAATAACAACAGAACCCCATAGTAGCACAACTTCTAAAGGCCAGTGGAAACAATCTGGTGATAATAAGATCAAAGCCGAGGCACTGAAGCTCCTGAACACGCAGGGTTGGAAAATCTCAGCGCAAGACAGAGATTAGTGGAGGCGACGTCTTGATGCAATCAATGAAAACCTGTATCTGGTTGTAGTGCCTGTGATGGTGATAAAAAGTCAAAATAACAGTATACAAGAAACTTAAAATGAAAATGAAAAAAAGCAATAAAAGATCAACAATCAATGGATCATTATCATTTCATTGATAATATTGTCTCAAACCACTGTAAAAAAACATAAACCCAATTGGAAACAGGATCCTAAAACCAAAAACCCAATTGGAAACAGGAAGTGTGTCAAACAAATGACTAAAACTATAAACCCAATGGGAAACAGGAAAATTCATTAATCAGTTACCCCTACAATTGGAGGGGAAAGCCGGTGTTGTGGAGAGGATAAGAAATTGGTGCAAGCACATTAACAAGGATCACAGTTCCACAATCAGCCTATAAAACGTCCATTTATCCAGACTAACTGGGACCAAATGTGATCTGGGCCATCGAAACACTGGATATTCAGGAAAAATGGGTAATAAAAACAAAAAAAATCCTCAAGAAAGCATATTTCCATTTACATCCATTAAAAAACAAAAAACAAAAACAAAGAATAATAACTTTTCTTATTGTTTCGGATGCCGCTCACATTCTTCTAAAGTCATAGGGACTTCACTTAAACGTCTATCCTGCTTCTCATTTCAGTCTATTTATTTTCGGTAAAATTGAAATTACATTCTGGCTATCAGTGTTAAAAATTATAACCTAAGTAAACATTTAATAAAATAAAAATGTCTTTAAATCTAATCTGGAGATCCGGATGAACGAGGCCAGATAAACAAGGACGAACTGTATTACATACTTAAGGTGTAATTTGCAGTATGAATCCTAACTTAAAATAAATTAACATTTTGAAAAATATTACTTTCAGAAATCATACTTATATCATACTTAAAAAACGTTTCATTTTTAAAATGGTCTTAGGAAAAAAATTTTGGCCAAGAATTTATCAATGGTTTTATTATGGTGGTAAGCCAATCAATAAAATAAAATAATCCAATTTAAATATACCTTACCTATAATTGTAATGGGTCCCCCATTTCGCCAACTGACCTTCAACAAAGTTGGCCTGATGTAAAGCCTGAAAACCTTGTTCAGTCGACAAGCAACGGATAAGGAGGAGTAACCCGCTATCCCCATGGCGAAGAAGGCAAGGTTTCTGATCCACTATTTCTTCAACATATTCCTGATAGAAAAAAATTCATAATTTTTTGAGAAATATCCTCAACTTTAAGGACAGTTAAAGTCAAGTCTTTGACTCTATCATTTAAAGTTCATAAAAACTTAGTGTTCTCCAAGATTTTTAACAGACTGATATTATGTCAGAAAGCTTCATATAATTTTTTTAAAAGTATGTGTGTATTTTATAATGAGGGTTTTTTATTTAAAAAATATGTGAGTTCTTTTAATATTGTGATAGGCTTGTACATTATTATGAATAAACTTATAAATATCTGGATTATATATACCTTACAATATGCAGCCTCTTGTAATGTTTCAAGAGCAGTCTGGGAAACATTTCTATCCAAATCACCAGCTTGACAAACAATCAAACCAATAATGAATTTCATTAATGATTTATTATGACCGATTCCAATCCTTATTAGTGAGTGCAAGATTTTTGTAGCATATAATCGACAAGATACAGACTTGGATTCTAAGCTGAACTTCAATATTTTCCTTTAAACAAAAAATGAAAATCCTTTTTTTTTTTTTTTTTTTGTTTTGTAAATAGGCAATAACAATAAAATGTAGAAGTATTAATTTTTATTAATGATTAAAATAAAACATATAAAGTATAATTTATTACCGAGCCATTTCATCATTGCAGTAATCTAATGTGGAGACGATGAGTTTTATGTAGCATTCTTGATTAGTTGTTTTAACTAATTCCAACAGCCTAAAATAAAATAAAATTGTAATGATACAAATAAATAGTTCATCCATTGAAAAATAAATGCAGAAACAATATTTTTAGATATTTTCAGATTAGCCAAAACCTTATTAAGAAATAAAAATATACAAAAATGATAAAATCATATAGGACCTCCTTTTATAAAACTTACTGGTGATATATTTTAGCTTTTTCCAAAGCTTTTCTACCAGCTGGAGCCCTTGTAAGATGTCCAATAAAAAGAAAGTAATCTTGACAAAGGGAGCTGGAAATGTTGACTGGAGAAAGGAGGCAATCATGGGCTGATTTCGCAGTAGTGATGTCTTCTAGCTGCAGGCGAATAGCGCCCAATAATTCCAGTAAATATTTGTGGCTATCGGACTGAAACAATTTAACATACTTCAATAATAAAAAAAAAAAAAATGTTATATTAAATATTTCATACATAAAGGAAGATATAATTTATATTATTCAAGTTATTTGAAAACTATTACTAACCATAAACACTTGTGGAGGTGAACATTCTGTTTGTAAAATGAAAATTAATTTTGAAATGTAATGATTTTGTTACTGCTAATTTAAGATTAAGGTTTGAATTCACATAAAAAACATTTATAATAAATCATCGAATAAAGACATAGTTCAAAAATCGTACCATCGTAATATGGGGTAATGGCCATATCAATTGGCTCCACAAGAGAATAGTAACAAATCAACAGCTCATACAGGCAAATAGCCACCTCAACTTTAGGAATTAGGCTAAATATGTGGTTTGTTCTCTTTCAAGAACCAGTTTTTCATTTTGCAAAAGTCAATACAAAAATTTCTAGCTTAAAATTTGTAATATTAGTTCTGTTTCTATTATTTTAATAATTAAAATTTAGAAACAGTTAAAAGTTAGATATAAAGTCCTGCATATCATTTTTGATGACACTGTCCCAATATTGAGAGTAACAATATAGATAAACATTTATTTAAAAAAAAAAAAAAAGACCTAATAGTATACTTACTTCTTCAGGAGATGCTAAAAGCATTGACAACAACGACAGAGCAGCAAGAGTTAACCTATAGCTCACTTTTCGGTCAGAACCTATTTCTGTTCTGCCGTACTGTCCAGTAACTGGTAGGAGAAAGTTGACAAGTCTTCTTAAAAATAATTTTCTATTAGAATCTGTACTTTTTCTGATAGTTTCACCATGTCTCTGAAAAGAGTAAAAAACAAAGTTAAGAGTAGGAAATAAATTCAGGGCTTTTAATATTATAGGGGAAGAGGGTCTTAACAAGACAATTTTAGTGGCTCCCTATGACAAAGATCTTTCAAGGAACATAAAAATAAAATAATTTCGACAAGAGGATACTTCATGTAAAACTATCATAATATTTAAATTTTTTTTTAATTTATTATTAAATTTCATATAAGCATATTATAACCATCCCTAGCTAAGTATAAGACAATGGCATTATTTTAAATTAAAAATCCTGATAACTTTTTTTTTTTTGTTCCTTCCCTTCCTCGCTTATTAGGCTCTACTGGGTTTCCTGGGTCAGGGGAGAGGGTGGGGGATTAATGCCGGGTATTATTAAATGTCCCCTGGCTCCGGTTTTTGAGCTGGCCATCTTCAGGTTATCACTATGTTGTCAGGCGCAACGCGTAATGATAACATAACTAAACATGAAAAATATTTATATTTAAATAAACTTTCAAATATATACATCGTGATCACCTTCAATACAGCCCTGATTACATCCCAATTCCAGACATATGGATCCTTCGAAGTCATTACTCCAGTTTCTTTGATAGCTTCATCACAAGAACAATGAGACTAAAAATGAACATGAGGTGATATCTGTTTGTTAGATAATTATTAGATAAATCTTATATAATTGTAGAACGGAATTATTTTAGAAAATTTTAACCTACAATAGGTGGCGGTTTTTCTTCAGTTTGTAGTGGTTCCTTGAGGCAAGAGATAAGGTGGCTAAGATACAGGGAAGGAGTAGGTGGCTTTTTGTGAAGGCACGATATCGCAAGTATCGCTGATAAAGCTCGTCCTTGAGCTTCACTAGAATGGTTTGGATTGCAACCTGTTCCTAACCTTAAATAGAAAGTTACAAATAATAAAGGATTCATGAATATTTTCTAAGATTATTCAAATCTAAACATATTTAACAATATAAAATAAGAGTCAAATAAAATCTCTTAAAACTATGTCACATGGTCAATATTATTGAAGCAATATCCATGTTGACACAATAATATAGACCATTTAAAGAGGCATATTGAAACAATATTATTAAAACCGTTGTAGTATAACCATTTCTTTTTTTTTTTTTGACCATATACTGCCTCAATAATATTGACTGTGTACAGTAGATTTTAGCCGTAAATGATTACCTACTTTCATTACTATAAAATTATTTTAACATTTAAAGATGTGCAAAGCTGCTTTAACATTCAAAGTTTCAAAGAACAATTAATTTTTATACGTTGAAAAGATTAAAATTTTCATGAATGAATTTTTTAACATCCGCCCTGCTGCTACAAATACCAAATCAGCCGCAGGCACATATGGTATAACATGAAATTATTAAAAACCTACCTGAAGAAGCAATGACATATACTATAAATTTTTACAATGAGTTTTAGGATACTGGCAGTTTCCTTGATGATTGGAGGAAGGTTTTGGTGATACCTATTCTAAAAAAAAGCATTGTAGGGATAAGCATTCAATTTTTATTTTTTTTTAATTCTTTTCATTAGTGCTTTAATTAATCATTTGTCTTCTTGAACCTCCTATTTTTTTGTTTATGTATAAAGGAATGGTATCATTAAACCAATTGGAAAAGCTACAAATTTCCAATTTGAGGGGTTTTAACCTGACTGTTCACAGGGAATGAATGTAAGTGTGGCCGAGTAGGTAAAGGCGCTAGTTACTCATAGTGAAGTTTTGAGGTTCGATACTGGACCCCTCTAAATTTTTTTTTTCCTTTATTTACTTTTTAAATATTTTCGTTTACAATCAAATAGATTTCTTTTGCCCTTGGTAGAGGTAGAGTGTATGGATTAGGTTTTCGACGTTTTTCCGGATCTTAGATTTTAAGAAAAAAAAAACGGCGTGGCGCCTACAATTTTTTTATTATATTTTTATTTCCCTCCCTGCTAATCAGAATTTATTCATTGAATTATTTTTATTTACTTCTTGATTAATTGTTAATTATTTATTTTTTTTTCCTTTTTTTTTTTTTTTTTTTTGTTGCTTCTTTTTCTACCACCCCCTTCTCCACTGAGCAGGGCATATATTTACGTTCCCGAAATTGGGTAACAATAAATACATAAACTGTTTGGTGATTTGGTTGGTTTTGTTGGGAAACATTAATAATAGGTGAAAAGATATAAAATTTTAGTTTAATTAACTTTTTACGCTAAGTTGAAACATGTTCTAAACTACTAGAGAAGAATTGAAGTTGTTGCTCCTTTTTATCTAAGCACAAAAAAAGTAAACATTATAAAATTTTATAAAACAAAATTATTTTTATAGCGACTTGATTTTGGGGGTATTTGAAACCATCATAGTAGCCTTATTTAGTATGAATATTTAAAAATATTTTACCACTTAAAACAGAAATTCCAAACCCCATCTCATAAATAAATGACTGTGCAGACGAGATACACATACAATGATCTAAAGGCTTAGGCTTACTGAGGTGAATTAAATTCAGTTTTAATGAATTTTCCAAAAGATGACTTATAAGTTGACCATAGATCTTCCATATTTCCTATATTAAAAGATTCCTTCAGCTTTTCTTTAACTTCATTGTAGCCAGGAAATAAATTGACCGGAGAACCTCTAACTGCATATGATATAAGATTGGGAAGGCCGGGTGTAAGGCTTACTAACTCAGGAGGCAGTAGAGTGTGCACCAAATGAAGGATTTCACCTGTACAAAAAAAAAAAATTGAAAAACTCTTACACTGTAGTTTATTTTTAAGAATAAACTTTTTAATTTTTTAAGAATCTAATCAAGGCTCTAAGACAGTTACAGTAAAATAATTTAGACGAAGTACTCAATTTTTTAGGACAATAAGGCAGCTGAACAAAAATCATTACCTTACAATTTAATGATTTACAGACAGTGTACCACTCAACATTATAATGGAATAACGTGATAGAATTGACTGTCAAAATGTTCTCTCACTGATATAGTATTTTCTGGTTCATGAGACCTATTGATATTTTCTGTTTTAGTAAATACAATGTTAACCGATCATGATTTTCTGGTTCATAACTCATTAATTATCAGTTCAAGCATTAATTCTAGGTCATTCTTGATTAATTATCATCCAAATTCTACTTAATATTTAATTCTTCTTTTTCTTCTTTTATTTTAGACAAGAAATCATAATGATAGATAAAATGGAGTATGAATAAATTTTGTTTTGAGTAGAAAAAAATTTGTTTTTGCTCAAATTGAATCACCCAAAATTCACATCCATTTATTATTTAGTAGATTATATTAAATTACAAGATTAAACAAATAAAACAATGAAGAGGAGGTTTATTAATATAAACATTACTTACCCAATTAATGTTTTATTTTTTAAATCATAACATTCTACATACCTAACAAAATAGTGGCATGAACAGACAAAAATGAATCATCTGAAACTATGACATGAACAATAGCATCCAGAAGGTTTGCATCCAAGAACAAATATAGCACAACAGCACGATGAACTTCAACTAAATTAACACTAAAATAAATTTCAAAAAGAAAAATTAAATTTTCATCCACAAAATATCCTTTAAAACACATACAAAAATTAGGGAATTACCCAGCTTTCGCAAGATGTGGAACTAAAACTGCAGCTTCGGCAGCGACAAAACCTTCAGCGATCCGATAATTATCTTGCCATCGTGAAGGAGAAACTGCTGAGAGAGCGACGCTCATTTCATCAGTCCATTCAGGTTGCACAAGTTGAAAAAGTTCATATAGTAACTCAAGGATGGGTTTCTGAAAAATAAAATTTCTTATTTTTGGATTAAAACTATAATATAAATATAAATTAATATACAAGCATTAACAGCCACACGTTGCTGTGGCTCAGTAGCTATAATGCGATGAATTAATTATATCCTATTCTTTTTGATACAGTCACATCAAAATTCACTGATTAAGATAACAACGTTTCAGCTAATTTAAAAACGAACGGCTTTTAAAATGGAACTTTATGCCAAATTTTAAATTGTTTGGTAAAGCATTTAGAAGGGTTAAAGTTTTTATTTTTTACATTTCATATTTGACTATAGCAAGTATTAATGATCTATTCATTTAGCATTTACTGGATTATTTCAGCAGAGGCAAGATTAAATATAAGTAACCCAAATGTTTGTTTAATTTTTGAAGTTAGGAAAATTGTATTAGAATAAAAAACAAAACAATAAAGAAAAACATATGTTAAAATTGTAAATAGTTCAGTTTAAAATAAAGGCTTGTTGAAGACGGTCACAAAGTTTATTTTTTTCTTATTCGCTCTAATTAACCAGAGGTAGAGCGAACATTGGTCCTCCGGGCCGGATGATGAGCGAAAAAGAAAACAAAAACATGCGTCAGTTGAGGAGCAGGAAAATCCCGCTTTCAGACCCAGGGTGAGGGAAGAAGATGCCAGCCATGGACCGCCCAGCGTGGTAAGTCAATGTAGAAAAGAGAGAGGCTCAGCTACATCAGGGACCGGACCACGGCAAGGGGAACGCGGCGTGGGTACTTCAGCCCCTTCGGTAAGAGACGAGGAAAGGCAGGGAAAGTCTACTTCTCGAACGCACGTAAGTAGAAATTCTCACAGGTCAGAAGATATTAAATCAGTCATCGAAGAGATGGAAGCTGATATAAGATATCAACAGCAGCTGAGAGAGTTGGAGCGCCAGGCAGAACAAAGGGAGTTGGAGTTGCAGCGCCAGGCAGAACAGAGGGAGTTGGAGCGAAGGAAAGAGGAACTGAGGCAGCTACACGAGCTTCAGAAGCTCCGAAGAGACCTGAAACGAGGTAGTCAGTCTGGTAAAGCTCATCATCTCATTCCTATATTAGCAGAGCTAATTCACCCGATCATAGAACCGCATCATGGGTCGAAAATCAAAATAAATTTTTGGGGGATAATTCTAAAAATAAATTTAGTATTTCAAAAGACCAGGTGCAAAAAATTAATTCTTCTGTTATTTCAGGGGCGGTTAAAAATGTTGAAAATAATTTATCATATGGTAATATGAGTCAAGATCAATGCCATAACCTTCCCATTCATAGCGATAATAAAAATAATACTACACCAGCTGGTTGGGATGCCTATTTTGCTCGAAAAGCAGCGAGTAAATCGCTTCCTTATTTTAATGGTGACCCCTCCGAATGGTTAAATTTTATTTCAGCCTACAAGAGAACTTTAGCAAGTTGTAATTATACTGACGAGGAAAATGTAACGAGATTAGGAAAAGCTTTGACGGGTAAGGCTAGAGAGTCGGTTAAATCTTTGCTGGCAGTGCCTAATGCATCACACGAAATAATTAGAATGCTTGAGTTACAATTCGGCAGGCCTGTAGTAATAGTTAACACTCTCATAGAGAAGGTTCACAAATTTCCTAAATTAACGGATGAAAATACACAAGGCATTATCGATTTTTGCGTTAAAGTAAATAACCTAGTTGTTGCTATCGAATGTCTTGAATATGATATGTATCTTTCAAATCCTCAGTTAGTTCAGGAAATAGTAGACAAATTGAGTCCGGGACTCAAACTACAATGGGGAGAATACGCGGCTATAGGTCTCGGGGGTGTCGCAGATTTACGTGATATTAATAAATGGCTATACAGCAAAGCTTTAGGTGCGGCCCACGTTACAACATCTGTTAGTGTAAATAATTTTAGAAACAATAAGGTTAGTGATAATCGTCAGGTTCATGTTGTGAACGAGGTTAAAGGTAACTTAGCAACGGAGTGTTACTTCTGTAAAGGTAACCATCTTATCAAAACCTGTCCAAAAATTAAATCTATGTCCGTTAGCGATCGTTTGGCTTGGGTTAAGGAAAATAATTTGTGTTTTTGTTGCTTTAAAAAGCATAGGGTCTCCAATTGCAAATTCCGTAGAAAGTGTGATGTAGATGGGTGTGTAGAATATCACAACAAGTTATTACAATTAGGTAAAACCGCGAAAATTAATACAATATTAGAAAATGAGGCAAATATTGTGGCACATAGCTCGAATAAAATATCTAAAGTTCTGCTGAAAATTCTTCCGGTTTACGTAAGAGGATCTAATGGTGAGGTTAAGGTTTCAGCTCTCTTAGATGAAGGGGCTGACTGCAGTTTGATTGATAGGGATTTGGCTTTAGGTTTGGGTCTAAAAGGTGTAAGGGCACCACTGTGCATCCAATGGATTCGAGATGATGTTCGTAGGGACGAAAACTCGGAAATAGTTACTTTTTCGGTGTGTGGTGTAGGCTTAAAGAGTAGAAAGTATGAATTGAATGGGGTAGGTACGGTTGGCAGGCTTTCCTTACCAAGGCAATCGGTTAGTAGGGAGGAGCTATCAATCATATGGCCGAATATAAAAAATATTCCACTACAGGATAACGATGATGCTCCCAAGTTATTGATCGGGCAGGATAATTGGTCGGTCTTAGAACCTTTGCGGGTCGTAAAACATTCGTGGAACGGATTAGCGCTAAGTAAAACCAGGCTAGGCTGGGTGTTACATGGCCGAAAAGGAATATCTAAATTATCCGAAATAGTACGTCCATTACACATATGCCAAGTAGAGATTTCGGACGAATCTTTACATCGTATAGTTAAAGAACATTTTTCATTAGATTTTTCGGAAAATTCTTTATCAGCCGCTGAAAAGCGAGCCATAAATATTTTAGACAAAACCGTGAACTTCAATGACGGCCGTTGGGAAGTAGGGTTCTTGTGGAAAACTGACAATACAAAATTAGTGGATAGTCGACAAACTGCCCTTAGTAGACTTTATTGTGTAGAAAAGAAAATGGATAGAGATGCTAATTTCGCTGAGCAATATAATGAAAAAATAACGCAATATATTAATAAAGGTTACGCTCGCAAATTATCAAGTTGTGAATTGGAAATACGGTCGGATAAAATTTGGTACTTGCCACATTTAGCTGTTTTCAACCCTACCAAACCCGGGAAAATCAGAGTAGTTTTTGATGCGTCGGCTAAAACTCATGGGATTAGTTTAAATAGCCAATTGCTCAAGGGTCCTGATCTCTATAATTCGATCCCGGAAATCCTACTGCGATTTAGAAAAGGCAAAATTGGGTTTGGGGGGGTATATCAGAGAAATGTTTTTCCAAATAAAAATTCGAGAGGAAGACCAGCCGGCTCAACGATTTCTCTGGAGGGGGGGAGATAGAAATAAACCTCCCGACGAATTCATAATGCGGGTCATGCTATTTGGCGCCATTTGCTCACCTTTTCAAGCGCAAGAAATTAAAAATAGGAACGCCTCTCGATTTATTGATTCCCCTCCGAAAGCCGTACATGCGATTCATAATGATCACTATATGGACGATTACTTAGGGTCAGCGGATTCAGAAGCTGAGGCAATCGATATAATTAAAGATATTATAATGATTCATCGTAGCGGTGGTTTTGAAATGGTCAACTGGGTTTCCAATGCTCCTAGGGTCTTACAGGAAATTCATTCAAATTTTGTGAATTCTATAGATAACCTTTTCGACTCTAATCATACCGAAAAGGTTGGAACCCTTTCAAACCCCTTTGAAAAGCCTGGAACCCTTCCAAAGATGTTTTTGTATTCAAATTTAATAGTCATACAGTCGCAGAAGAAATTCTAACCTGTCGTAGAGCGCCTACAAAGCGGGAATTTTTAAAAATTGTCATGACAATCTTTGACCCCTTAGGATTTCTTGGTTGGTTAGTTATCACCGCGAAAATTATCTTGCAAGATATTTGGCGAGCAAAGACAGGGTGGGATGAAAGGCTGGATAACACTCTTAGCGCTAGGTGGGATAATTGGCTAAAAAGCCTTTTACAGATTCATAATATAGAGATCCCACACCACAGTGGTGCTACACACCACTGATTCCTCAGGCATCCTTAGAATTGCACATTTTTTGTGATGCTAGTGACAGGGCTTACGCAGCGATTGCTTATATTAGGGTAGTAGCGGATAACCAAGTAGTATTTCATTTGTAACTGCAAAAGCTCGTGTAGCCCCACTAAAACAAATATCAGTCCCACGATTGGAACTTCAGGCAGCGGTCTTGGGCTGCCACTTACTAAAATTTATCCTTAAAAGTTCTCTTTTATTTCATAAGATTTATTTTTGGAGCGATTCAAAAACAGTTCTACACTGGATTAGACACAGTGAGGCTAGATATCGTATGTACGTAGCCCACAGATTAAGTGAAATAATAGAAAATTCGGAGGTCAGTCAGTGGAGGTGGGTTCCAGTCAGGAAAATCCTGCAGATGAAGGTACTAAGGGGCAATTTAAAATGTCATCCCATTGGCTTGAGGGGCCCAAATTCCTATGGTTTGGTGAGGAAAAATGGCCTAAGAGTAGGAATGATAGCTCTGATAATATAGAAATAGAGATATTGGAGCAGATTAATTTAGTTACTATATGTCAAAATGATTCCAGTGCTGGCCTACCAAATATTCAGAGATTTTCGAAATTCTTGAGGCTCGTGCGTACCACGGCATGGCTAATTCGGTTCATAAGTAATTGTAAAAACAATAGAGAACACAGAAGAGAAGCAGCCCAATCTATGGAGGAATTGCATGAAGCCGAAGAAATGTGGTGACGTCAAGACCAGAAACGACGGCTTCACAAGAGTGGTTGATGTGAAGACGAAGGAAGGCATCTCAAAAAGACCTATTAAGGCCCTCCTCCCGCTTCCATCACCAGTAAATGAGTAGCGACTCATACGAGACGCTACTGGGGAGGGAGAATGTTTGTTTAATTTTTAAAAGTAGGAAAATTGTATTAGAATAAAAAACAAAACAATAAAGAAAAACATATGTTAAAATTGTAAATAGTTCAGTTTAAAATAAAGGCTTGTTGAAGACGGTCACAAAGTTTATTTTTTTCTTATTCGCTCTAATTAACCAGAGGTAGAGCGAACACCAAATGTAAAAGGAACTAATAAAGAATATAATTGGAATAGGGTTTAGTAAAACCTCAATAGACAGTTAACTAAAATGTACCAAATCAATCTTTTATGTTAATACATATTAATTAAATTCAGAATATAGCACCTGATGATATGAGATATCGCCTACTTGTTGAGGTTATACCTGAAACAGGTTATGAAGAGCAAGCAACCTCAAACCAGGCTGAATGTTACATGCTACTTATCAAAACATAAAAATTTAATATTTGTTCATTGATGGTTAATTGCTATCTCTTAAGTTGAACAAAAAAGAGATAAAGATCGTTTGAGTAGTTTCTGATTTTACCTCCAACAACCATTGGGACATGAGATTTTTATATATATAAAGATATATAATATATATAATATAATATAAATATGTTATTTTTATTAACAAATTATTACACAGGGCTAACTAAATGAATTATTGAATATATTAAATATTTCTAAGAACCTGTAGCTGAGATATATATAAGCTGTTGATGATAGAATGTATGGCTTGCCTCTTTCCCTGGCAAAGGTGTAAAAGACCAGTCCATGACCTTAATAAACAAAGCAGTGATGTTGTTGACCATCTGATGTGTCCATTACCACTGTTTGCATGCCTACGATTAAGACATACACATGAGAACTTAAATAAATAACAAATTATGGATATTTTATAGAGATTTTTATTTTATTTAAAATAAAATTTCTGAATGTAGAGAACTGGTCATTGAGCTTGTTCTCATTCAATTTGTTCATTATAATATTATGTATATTTTTGTTTTGTTTTTTAAATGCTTTAAACATAATAATAAAATCCTTCATTCCTAAAATACTTATAAGTTATGTAACATCCAGCTAACACAATTTTCTCATAAATGAAACTTGCTTAGTCATTTTCATCGAGTCTAAAAATTTTTTAATCAAATAATGTTAATTAAACATGATTTAAGAACAAGCTTCATAACAACAACAGAACAATAGAACAAGCTTGTTGTAACTCAACAATACAATTTAGGTTATTTTATTCACAAAAGAAAAACAGAAAATGAAGGGGAAAAGAAAATTAAATGCGCATTAAAAAAGTCCTAGTTCTGAATAAATAATAATATAAGAAAAACTCTTAACAGATCGAACATTTATAAATAATCCTCTTCAAAAGTGAAATATAGAACTTGAGAGGTTTAAGTTTTCCTTAAAATATGGCGAGAAAATTCACTGAAGCAACTTCGCTGGAAAGATGTTTATTATTATTATTTTTTTAAGGCAGTTAAATCCTGTAATGTAATTCAGCTACCTTATTTAGGTAATTCAATATAATTAAAGTATTAACAACACTATTTTTTTTTTCAAAAGAACAAAAATATTGCCCAGATGTCTTGCAATTTATTAGAACCAAAATAAAGACTAGATATAATTATCCTCACAAAGGACAGGTTCATATCTGATAAGTCCAGTACGCAAAAGCATACATTTAAACCACTGCATTAATATTTGCTTCCAGATGCATATTGGAGAGTCTACCACTCCTTTTGTACACAAAGATGGTTGTTCATAAAGGTTTATTTTTATGCGGCCCAATGGTAACTCGAAGACACATAGCTAAGATGAGTGTCAATTTTGATGCACCTATTATTATCCAGAGTATTTTGTCCATCTTTTTCAAATGCTGTTATCAAAAGTTCTCTAGTTTATTCCAAACACAATGTGAACCATAAAACAATGATTTCTACCAGCTAGTTAGAAGTGGAGTACATTCACTACAAAACTTTTAAGTACGAAGGCGAGTCAAATATAAACCGAACTTTTTCCATTATTAATTATTTGTTTAAAATTAAATTTCAAAAATATTTTATAGTTTTTCTATCTAGCCACCTTCCACGTTTACACATTTTCCCCATCGGGTGGGGAGCTTCTGGATCCCCCCTTGATAAAAAGTTTGAGGACGTGTCTTGAACCAATTGTGCAACTACTCCTCTGCACTGCCATTGTTTTCAAAATGATGTCCGCCAAGTGCTTCCTTCAAAGGCCCAAAGAGATGGAAGTCACAGGTGGACAAGTCTGGGATGTAGGGAAGGTGTTCAAGTTTTTCCCAGTGCAATTTATCCAATTTTTCTTAAGTGTGAGCCCCAGAATTATCGTGCAACAAAATGGCGTCTGACTGATTGGTTGCGTCTTTTGTATAGTTTGCTTTAGCGCTATCTAGCAGCAGTCAGTCGTTGATCACCTTCAATGAGATCATGAATGACGCAAATGTTCTCGTCTGTCCATCATACTTGTCCGTGGACCGTTGCATCCCCAATATGAGCATTAAGTCTAGTGAGAATTTCACTGGGCTTAATGCCTTCTTTCATCAAAAACTTATTGATGACGCGTTGCGCAACTGCAGGTGTGACCTCTTCCTCAAACATGGCTGCACAGACAGAACCAAGGCTGGACCAGGGAAGCGAACGGTCCCTCTCCCATCACCCCTCTCACTTCTCACCTACCCCATTTCTACCCATCCACTCCTCTCAATATTTTAGCCTTTAAAATGAAAGTCCGGTTTATATTTCACTCATCTACTTCACTATAGAAAGAAGAATTGAGAACAAATAAGTATAAACTCATTCAATGAAAAATGTGAATGAATTAGAATATTAGGGTGAACAATAATTGGTTGTGGTGGCATGAAATTTTTCTAAAATTGTATTGTCGGAAGCAATGTCAAATATGAGCAAAAATCAAAATAAATGCCTTAAAAATTCCTTTTAAAAAAATATATAGAAAACCTTCTTTACTTTAAAAAAAAAATAAATAAATAATCTGCTTGAGATTGCAAAAATTTAAACATTTCAATTTTGTTTGATATAGTGCAATTTGCACTGAAAAATGGTGCTGTAAAAGAAAAATCTGAAACAAGAGAAATCAATATAACACACCAAAATTTAGTCATTAACAATGGGTAAGGATTTGAAATTTAAGAATACCCAAATATAATTTTAAGAAAACAGATGTCACAGAATTAAAACTGAATTTGTACTAAATATCGAAAAACAATTAAGAAAATTTATTTTACAGGAATTAAAATATTTTGAGAATTTAAAATTAATATTTGATGGAATTAAAATCAATACAAAATATGTCAAGAAAAGTGACCACTTAAAAAATGTCTAAACCAGAATAACAAGAATGAGGAACTGGATTTTAGAAATGATCAAATAATTAATTATATTTTGTAAATGTTTACCAATCATGAATTAACTTTTATAAATTTTTATCAATCATGAGTTAACTTATTAATTACAAGCTCAATATAGATAACCTACATAATATGTTAAAAAGACAGAGTAATAATCACTTGTTGCTAGTAAAAGAAGGATCCATATAAACAGACGCTGTAAGGCATTGAAGACTAAGACCAGATTTGTGCCTAGTTGATGGCCGGTTCGCTAGATACAGAAGTGGTCCCAATAACGCTTCCGTCATTTTAGGAGATCTCAAAGACGGAAGAGGCTGGATCAGAGCACTAACACCTCCACAAGTTATGAAAACACTGGGGTTCAATAAAGCTGAAAAACAAATCAATTTAACAATGACTGTTCATACCATCACAATATATCCACACTAAAATGAAAAATTGATTTTTTAAGAGGTCCAATTAAAGTTTCTTCTTTTCCCTTTATTTGAAACCCTCGCCTGCCTTATACAATTGCTAAGATGTATCACAAGTGAATCACTGACTGTAAAAGAGGTCCTCAACAGGGATAGTGAAGGAAAATCGGAAGATAATTCACGAAAAAAGTAAAAGAAAAATGTGATTTTGAGTTGGACTGATCTTGCACTGAACCAGCCATATCTTAAAACTTTATATTTCTGAATTTAAATTATGATTAGACTCGTTAATGTTGAAATTGGCCTGAGTGAATTTACACTTAAATTAAAGTATTTAAGGGTTTGTTTTTCGCAATTGTTTGTTTGTGTAACAATTTTTACACAATTGTTCGAAAGCTGAGATTATCTCATTAAATACTTATGAATTAAAATATCTTTCCCTTCATCACTGCTTTTCAACATCTTCAATAATAAATATCTCAATTTAAGAATAAATTAACTTTTGCCACTTTTAAAATAATTGTTTATTATATTATTGGAGGACTAAGCAATTAAAATATTATCTCAAAATTATGAAGTCATTTCATCGTCTTCAGGAGTACTCTTATTAATTAGATTTCTCTTTATTTTTTCCATACTACAACTACATCCTTCACTCCTATTTTGAATTTAATTTATGCAACAAGCTATTAAAAGAGGGCATTGGATGATACAATCAATAGAATCAGTATTATAACAATTATAAAGTGATAATTATGTGAGGTGCATACAGCACAAGTTTTCTTCAGGCTGAGAGAAGGAAAAAGAAGAAACTTTAACTGCTTTCTTGAAAGTTTTTTTTTAGTTAGACCTGTCTGAAATTTTACAAGCGATATAATGTGATTAGATTAGCTTTTCTTTTTTAATTGAAAAACAAAAAAATATATTTCTATGTAAATGATGCATTTTGAAATTATATCAGCAAATTTGTAAGGGAAAAAACTCTTGATGTTAATTAAATCAAACAGATTAGCTGCTACCTGCTATGTTATGATTGTGTTACTACAAAAACAGATTCAAAGAAAATTTAATATTTTATCACTCTAATCATAGAGAAACCAGGCATGATATGCTGAAAAAATTCTTGATGAAAAAAAATCCAGGGTTCAAATTATTCCTAACAACTTGCAGTTTTTTAGACTAAAAAGTTTCAATAATTTACTGAAGGAAACTGAAAAAAAAAATTAAAGCAATACCTGTTTCAGCTAAGAATGCAAGAGCAGCAGACTGTAGGTTATCAGTGTGACTTGGATGACTAAATGCAACCATGGCTCTAACAGGTGCATGAGTTAATTTATGAGGTGCTACAACTAAAATTCTACGGCAAAGTTGTATGCCACCTGCTGTTATTTCTCTGAAATATAATTAGAATGTTTTTATTTTTATGATACAACATGAAGAAAGAGAGACAAAATCGTAGATTAAAATGCAGAACATTTTTTGTTAAACAACTTTCTCATTAAAAAATTAAATAAACCTTTACGGAAATGTAATAAAAGCATAATTTTCAAATTAAATAATGTGAACTAAAAATGAAAAACTAAAATTATATTACAACAATTATGTTTTAAGTCAATGAAGATATAATACATTTGTGTATGTTTATAATCATAAGAAATCATCTATTATAGGCAGTAAATATAGAAAACTAATTGCAGAAGTTACTGCCATTAATGTCACTAACATCATGACTGATTAATTACCATAAATATACACTAATCAACTTCTCCGAGTTCCCAGTTCTATTCTCAACAATAGTCAATATTTCAGCCGTAGTAATTGGTAATTTATATTTTACACCGAATGTTTAAAGGATAAATGTGTTGATCAGTATAAGTAAAATAGAAACAATTGTTTACCTGGCAATAAGAAAGTCATATTTTAACTTGATTAAAATATCAACATGTTCTTCAGTTTTAACGTAGTGTCTCACAGCTCTATATGCAGCATTTTTCAATTTTGTAGATTCCAAAAAACATATTGGTCTTAGACTAAAATACAAAATTATAACTAGTCTGATGAAAATGTAGAAACAAATATATATGGCTATATGATAAGAAATTTCTTGTTGGGGTGAAAATAAAACAAATAAGATGCATCATCAATCTATAGGAGTTTAGATCAAAAAAAGTGAACTTGAGTCAACCAGCTGACAATATAACATATATTCAAAACCAGTGACTGATAACTAATCTTTAAGTTCTTGGGCTAATTAAAAAAAAAAAGTGTTTAAAATTGGAGGTGAAGTGTAAAAGCCTTCCAGAAGACAAACTTAAAAGAGGAAAGAGACACATTCACTAAAAGATTAACTATTACCAGTATAAAATAACTTCAGATGTAAAGCCAAAATCTTCATATTTAGTGTCAGGTTTAGAGATTAACTTAACAAATGCATTCAAGTATCCTATTCTTCTACCTTCAGGAACATTTTTATGCAATGCAAGATTTGATAGAATATCCGTCATAGCTTCTACAGGATCTGCCAGGTAAATGAATAATTCAAATAAGTATACTTTCTAGCATAACAAAAAATAAAAATCACCATTTTGGCTCACCATGAAACATTTTCTCAGAACCAGATGATACCCCTTTAAAATACCACGGTTCTGACATTTTCGAATATTATATTGGGTAAATTTTAATTTATTAATACATCCAAAGTAATTGCAGGTGATAACCAAAGAATTTGTTATCAGAGGAATTTATTAATCAAATCAAACAGTTTATAAACAGAACGTAACCTTTCGTTTATACACGTTACTTTTGTTTTATTTCAAAATAATGACGTCATGATTGGGAATATGAAGATAACAAACTTAATTTTTTCAAATGTTATTACATACTTAATTTATACTTGAATGCGATTTAAAAAATTATACTGAGCATGGGCGTCATCATTGGGAGGAGGCTCAATATTCTCAGAGATCGGGTAGGTCAAAATTCAAGAGGCTAGGCGTTGAAAAAACAACACCTAACAACAACTGTTAATTGGGACATGAATGCATCATCCGACGATGTATTTTTAAGTTATTTGGTCTCTTAAAACTTGCCAATTTATATCTCAGTTAGAGTGTATGTAGTTGCCCATAACAAAATAGTAGAGGGAACGCCCCCCCCCCCTCCGGCACTGACGCTTATTATTATTATTATATTATATTAGCTTATTAGGAGTCAACACTAAACTTCATTGTCGTGATTGATGAACTTATTTCACATAAAGAGTACATAATCTCCATCTAAAGCTAACTTCATGGATCCTGCACATAAAACTCTATCTCTGTTGGCGAGTTATTTATGTTCTAGCTATTATTATTAAACAAAGAAACGTATTAACTACTGATGCGACACACACTAGGCCAAGTACATATTAGCGGAAATGTAATCGGAACGCTCAGATGGTTTCAATCGGATAGGTGGAAATACGAGGTGGAAATAAAACAGGAGCAATCCACCCAAAATGCAGATAGCCTTGCTACCTGATACCGTTGGTCAATCTCGTTAGGTAACCGGGCTTACACTAGCGCATACGACATGAAACAAGTCTCGTCTAGTCCACACTGGTAGTCCTGTTGCGCGATTATGGTCTCTGAAATATATAGTACAATCCCCAGGTCTTAATTCAACCGATTATAGTGAAGACCGCATGATTCAAAACTTGATGGAAAAATCCGGTTTAATTTTCTAAATCAGTAGGCGTTGGCCGAGTGAAATCCCGAAAACCCATGACGTCTTCCAGTCTTAATTTTTTAATAATGTTTAAAGTTTAATTTAAGATGAACAAAGAAGACAAACAAGAAATAAACAAATAGCACACACAAAACAATTTTATTCAAAACACGCTAGGCAACAATACCAAATCGCTAATCCAAAATAAAAGTCCATATACAAATTCCGGGTCAATGACAATCATAATTATAATATACAAGAAATAACACTTTACTAAGGCCGAATAACTCACAATTAACAACTGACTTTTTTAAAACCAACAACATTAACACTTCAGTTGTTTGAAAAGACGTATTTACCACTGATCAAAAAATAAAATTCTTTTCGATAAAACATGAATACAAAAATTAATTACGATTAGATAAAATAATAAGATTAAATAATAAAATAATAATAATAATATATATAAAACTGTAATCAGTGGTAAATTAATTAAACTGGCCTTTAACATAAACAAAAAGTTGGTCGTTCGCTCACGACCCATTACACCACTTAAGTTGTGCGTTCAATCGCGACCCGTTACATCACTCCCCCCAATGACATCGGCACAGAACTTCACCTTCGGCTTCACTTCTCTGCCGAAGCGGGTGCGGTAGCCAGACTGCGGTTGCGTTGTAGGAGGTTCTGCGTCGAGGTCATTCGATGGACTGCTGTCCAAAGGCCTAGGAGTGGGTCGATCTCTGACGATGGTGTCGTCTGCGTTGGCCTGCAGGAGATGTGCTGGCTTCAAGCGGTCGATAGAGACGGTCTTCGGACCTGAATGTAGCAGTACGGAGAAAGTTTTTGAATCTCTTGAAATCCCTTGAAACGACCTTGTAAGGGCCAGAATAAGGAGCAATCAGTGGTCCACGGACATAATCATCTCTAATGAAAACGTGGGTGCAGTTTTGTAGATGTGGGTGGACAAAGGTTTTGGCGTTACTACTGCGATGAGGCGCTGGGCGGAGATCCTTCATAGCCTGACGGAGTACTCTGAGCGTCGTCTCGGAGTCTTCTGGGCGTCTAGAGGACTCGAAGAACTCACCAGGCAAGCGTAGTGCCTGCCCAAAAGTCATCTCAGCAGCACTAACACCAATGTCCTCTCTGACTGCGGTCCTGAGACCGAGAAGAACTGTTGGCAGCACTGTCGTCCATCCTTCCGTGTTGAGCGCTGTCATGATAGATGCCTTGAGGGTTCGGTGCCATCTCTCAATGCAGCCATTAGATTGAGGATGGTAAGCCGTAGTGCGACATCTCTGGATACCAAGGATGTGAGTGAGGCTCTTGAACAGGTCTGATTCGAATTGGCGCCCTTGGTCCGTAGTGATTCTGGCTGGTGTACCGTATCTCGAAATCCAAGTGCCAACTATAGCTTCTGCAACGGTGTTGCTCGTAATGTCCTCCAGCGGACATGTCTCTGGCCAACGAGTAAACCGGTCAATCATCGTGTGGCAGTATCTCTTGCCGTTTGATGGTGGCAAAGGGCCAATAATATCCACATGAATATGCTCAAAGCGAGAACTGGGAGCGAAATTTCCTGGTGGAGATATGGTATGGCGCACTACCTTAGCACGCTGGCATGGAATGCAGCAACGAGCCCACTTCGAGACGTCGGCGTTCATGTTAGGCCAAAAGAATCGCTGGGCGAGTAAACGTCTCGAGGCTCGAATTCCGGGATGGCTGAATCCATGAAGACGGTTAAATATTTCTTGACGCATCGATTCGGGGACGTATGGTCGTGCGTGAGATGTGGAGGTTTCGCAAAAGATGGTCGCAGAAGATCCTGGGAGCTTGAGTCGACGAAGTTGAATGCGAGTATTCCTCTGCAGTTCTGCGATCTCCGGATCTTTCTCTTGTTCCGCCGCAAGACGATGAAAATCCTCTGTGCAGTCGATGTCCTCCACTCTCGACAATGCATCAGCAACCGCGTTTTCATCTCCGGGTACATGGCGGATATCAGTAGTGAATTGACTAATGAAGTTCACTAGCCGAATCCTCATGGGTGTTGCGGTTTCCGGCTTTTGCTGAAAGACATGCTCCAGAGGTTTGTGGTCTGTCCAAATGATAAAATGTCTTCCCTCCAGATAGCATCGAAAATGCTTGATGGCTCGGTGTATCGCCAGAAGTTCTCTGTCGTAAGTCGAGTACTTTTGTTGAGCTGGAGAGAGGGATTTAGAAAAAAATCCTAGGGGACGCCAATCTTTGCCCTCCTTCTGCTGCAAGACTGCGCCCATGGCTGTGTTAGAGGAGTCACATACCAAAACGAGCTCTGCGTGTGGCTTGGGATGACCAATAACAGCTGCGTTTTGGATCGCTGCCTTGCAGTCTTCAAAGGCTTTTATACTCTCCTCTGTCCATTTTATTGGAGTTTTGTCGTTTCTCCGCGCTCCAGCTTGATATCTGTTGAGGGGTGCCTGAAGTTCTGCTGCCCTGGGTATGCAACGTCTATAAAAGTTGAACATACCCAAGAAGCGTCGAAGGTCCCTAACTGTAGAAGGTAGGGGATAGTTTGCAATAGCGTCCACCTTAGCAGGGCGCGCAGTAATGCCATCTTTGTTGACCTTGTGTCCCAGAAACTCAACTTCGGATTTCGCAAAGACACATTTAGTTAAATTAATTGTGAGTCCGTGGTCTTCCAGTCGTTGGATGACTTCCTCCAGATGTGTTCGGTGTTCTTCTTCATCTTCTGATCCTATGAGGATATCGTCTATGTACCACCATGCGAATTCCAGACCTTGAAGAACTCGGTCGAGAAAGCGTTGAAAGGTCTGAGACGCATTCCTGAGACCAAAACACATCCGTAGGAACTCAAATAGGCCGAAGGGTGTTATTACTGCAGTCTTCTGCACGTCTTCTTTCGCTACGGGAACCTGGTAGTATGCACGGTTAAGGTCCAGCTTGGTAAAGATCTTCTTACCATGCATATTCATGTTAAAGTCCGCCAAGTTGGGTACTGCGTAGCGGTCAGGTGTGGTCTTAGCGTTGAGCTGCCGATAGTCTCCACAGACGCGTATACCTCCATCCTTCTTCTCCACTATATGTAGGGGACTGGCCCAAGGACTACTAGACGGCCTGCAGATCCCCTCTTCGACCATCTGCATGAATTCCCGCTTAGCCACGTTGTATCTTTCTGGCGGTAAGCGACGGGCTTTGGCCGTGACAGGTGCACCCTTCGTCTCAATATGGTGCACTACATCATGTTTGGGCTGTTTTACCAAAGAGGTGGGCTGTGTCACTTTAGGATAGCGCCTGAGAAGATCTGTGTACCATTCTCCAGCTGGTACTGAATAAATCGTAGGCTCCTCGACATGTGCATGTCTTCCTTGTGACTTTAGCCCGGTGATACTATCTACGAGCTGGCATCCGGCGATGTCCACCACAATGATATAGTGGAACAAAAGGTCTGCGCCTATGATGGGGTAACTGACCCTCGCTTGAATAAAGCGCCATATGAGTCTCCGGCGAAGGCCTAGGTCCAGATCCATGACCACGGTGCCATAAGTAGGGATTGGGGTTCCGTTTGCTGCATAAAGTGTGAAGTCCTCTTCCTGCTTCTTCGTCGTTGACTTCACCGGGAAAACAGATAGGGCGGCTCCAGTATCCACCAGGTATCTGATCCCGGACTTCCGGTCTGTGACGAAAAGTCGGCGGTTAGTAACCCCAGCGACGGTTCCCGCCTCGTCCGTCGCTGAAACTAGTTTCCCGCCGGCTTGGGCGGCGGTGAAGGCTTCCAGTCACATGGATGTCGACATTTGGTAGCCTTTGAGCGGAACCGCTCGTGGTAGAAACACAGTCGTCGACCTTTGCTTCTGCTCCGACTGCGAATGGTCTTCTCCATCGTCCTGGTGGAATCTCCTCTTGTCTCCAGGGCCGCTACCCGCTCTGTAAGTTTTTCTAACGCTGTAAGCAGCATGTCTTCACTGTCAGTTGACCTTCCCGGCCTCATTGCCGCTACTTCCGATATTCCGGGCTCGTCCACTTCAGCGATGCGGTCTGCGATGACGCTGAGCTTCGTAAGATCCGTTTGCTCGGTCGCTGCCAAAGCTGATTGCATGCGGATCGGCAGTCCCTTCAACCAAATGGTTCGCAACAGGTCTTCCGTTATCATCGAACCACCCAACTGCTGAAGCGATCGCAAAAAATGTGAAGGACGCCTGTCTCCGAGCCGCTGATCCTCTAGCAGTCTTCTAATTCTTGTATTATCAGATTCTCCAAAACCTTTCATCAACCTGGCCTTTAATATCTCATAGGGAGTCTCATCTGGAGGTTGCCTAACTATGTCTATTACTTCCCTCACAGCCTCACTTTCCAACTGAGAGACGATATACCTAAACTTATTAATAGAACTTTTAATATGATAGAGGTTGAAAATTGTCTCACATTGTAGAAAGAAAACTTCAGGGTCGCTCTTCGAAAAATGAGGAAGGTGGGACTTAACCGTAGCTGCTGAGGCGGCCTTTACTGGCTGGGGAACAAGCGCCGCTGGGGAACAAGCGCCGCTGACTTGCCATCTTCTTGGTCATCCAGTGATAGTAAATCGTGAACTACTACGTGAGCCATAATAAATATGTAAATTGTACTCACCAGTTTAGAGGACGATCACGTCGGGGTCACCACTTTAGAGTTTAATTTAAGATGAACAAAGAAGACAAACAAGAAATAAACAAATAGCACACACAAAACAATTTTATTCAAAACACGCTAGGCAACAATACCAAATCGCTAATCCAAAATAAAAGTCCATATACAAATTCCGGGTCAATGACAATCATAATTATAATATACAAGAAATAACACATTACTAAGGCCGAATAACTCACAATTAACAACTGACTTTTTTAAAACCAACAACATTAACACTTCAGTTGTTTGAAAAGACGTCTTTACCACTGATCAAAAAATAAAATTCTTTTCGATAAAACATGAATACAAAAATTAATTACGATTAAATAAAATAATAAGATTAAATAATAAAATAATAATAATAATATATATAAAACTGTAATCAGTGGTAAATTAATTAAACTGGCCTATAACATAAACAAAAAGTTGGTCGTTCGCTCACGACCCATTACACCACTTAAGTTGTGCGTTCACTCGCGACCCGTTACAAATGCATTACTAAACCTAGGTCTTTCTGCAATCACTTCGAGCGTCCACCAGCGTTTACGTTTCCGCGTATTTTCACTCGTACTTAACATTAAACAGGTTCTTATTCCTCAAAAACCTTCTTGAGCTATATTCGAAGCTATTCGAAGCTACTCGAGCTATTCGAAGATATTTGCGAATATTCATATCGTATGGTGGAAGCAAGGCAAAAAAAAAAACAGTTTCTCTTGACAGTGTGCAGACCTCAGAAGTGGTAAGTAAAGTAGGTAAGGAAGTGATGGCGTAATAGGATTTGCTAAAAAATCTTGGGGCCAAAAAAAAAAAAAAAAAAAGGAAGTGATGTAGTTGAAAAAATAATAATTTATACTTTTATATTAGTAATAGAAAACTACAACCTATTTTACGTTAAAAGTAAGTAATTTTGTGAGTTAAGTTCATGCTGCTTAAAATATGATCTGATTGTTAAAAAATATGGCAATCTTTAACCTTTCACCAATACACTTAACTTTAATAACTACCTATTGTAAGAACAATAGATTTAAATAAAGAAATATTAACAGTCTCTCCTTAAACAAAATTGAATATTCCTATACTCTATCTATTCTCCCCTTCCTCCTTCCTGGCCACACGCTATACGTTTTTTTTTTCGAGGAAGGGGACAAAAACGAGAAAATCCTTGAACTGGTCTGCTCTCTTGCCTACTTAGTTCATTCTTACAATGCTTATATCCCCAGGGAATTCCCAGCGATGGGCCCCGTAAGTGAGTGGAGCCTACTCCAATCTCCCATTGAGTACACGACCTTAAGAAACGCACTAAATACTCTACAGTTTTTTAGTGAGTGAATATGTAGCAAACACGTGATGTTAAAAATATGTAAAGCAGTTTTTATTGGGGGGCGGGAGGACATATGGTACAAGGTAATCTTTAATAATTGTATTTTAGTTTTATAAATTTTGCTTATATATTTTCTGAATAGGTGTATTTAAATAAAAAAAAATAGACACGACTGAGGATCAAGCCCGAGGCCTGTGCTTCACGATTGCATCGCTCTTAACTAATATTGATCCACAATGTCAGCCCTCTTCAAAGATCCGTCCACCAGGATTCGCGACATTGCAGCAAAGTAACCGGGGGATCTGGATTGTCCAAATGTTGAAATCTAATTAAAAAACCGCCATAATTAAAACATTAATTGTTGAATATTAACTTTTTTCATTATCTTAAAAAAATTATTTGAAGAGAAAACATTGGGCACGGATGGGAATTAACCACGGTTAGCTCAATGGTTAAGAGCGCTACAACGGCAAAACAACACCCGGGTTCGATTCCTGGCCTCGCATCGCATCAAAGTTTTTTGTTCTGTACCCCTGGCTAAGTGTTGCACTTTATAGATGTTACCAGGGACGAATCCAGCACGAAATTTAGGGGGGTGGTCATGACCCCCTCTCTTATAATCACGAGTCTGACAGCACCGGTTTTTAATGAGATTATTACCTTGTATTAATAAGGACTACGATCTAAACAACCTAAAGTGTTATGTTTAGGGCATAGTAACTACCTGCCTTGTTCGCGTAAAAATACAAAAATTGAAAAGCCAAAATACTTGTGGGTGGTCATGATCCCTGTGATCCCCCTCTTGATCCACCCTGGTGTGTTACTTATTCTAATCAGGGCCGAAAGGTTTAGATTTTATTCGTGGGCCCTCTACAAAAAAAAGTCAACCCGTTAAGCTGGTTGCGAACCACCGCCGTTACACTCGAGAATGCTAAAACTGGTTGCGCTTCAGCACGCTCGGGCTTCCTGGTCCTCGGGGCACTGCATTCCTGTGATGAACAGAGCCTACTGGATCATGGAGGATTATCTGATTTAAGGTCTGGTCATACATAATCGCATCGCAGCACGGGCGTGTATCGGGTCTGATTCATTTAAGATGGATAGATAGTAACCGGTCACAAATGCCCGACACCGGGTCAACCAACCCATTATTATCTATCCTACGTAAATGAATCAGATCCGATACATGCTCGTGCTGCGGTGCTGTTATGTGTGGTCACATATCAGAGTACACAGTTCTTTATAAATACAGAGAACACTGATCTTTATAAGTTTTCAAGGAACAAATCACAGAAGTAACTCCTCTCTATTCTTATTTGAAGGCCATATTCGCCAAGTAAGATTAATTCTTTTTGAATAAACACCTATGCTTTACACTCTTGGCGATTGGTTGATTTAACGTTAGGGGCGATTCGATCACATAATTTCGCTCTGACTACCGAAAATTCAAATATCGCATTATTAGCGGCTTCTGACCGACCACTGTTTGTGTAGCAATCTATCAAGTTTCTCATATCTGATTTTCGAAAAATGTCAGAGAAAATTACACATAAAACATTTTGAAAGAGAAAAAAAATAGTGGAGAATAGGATGAGTATATTTTTTATTAATATGATTTTCTAAAGGTTTCCTGTTGATATCATAGTTTTTCTCGTTCCTAAAGATGTTTATCTTTTATATTGAGTGAGGTTGTTCCTATTGAATATCACTATGATCCGGGTATCGATGATAACTGCAGCTGTTGGGGGGTTCTCTCAAATATCTAATGTTTTATAATAATAATAAGTTTATGGATGATTGTGACTTATTGTATATTCTTTCAGTACATTGATACTTTTTAAGTTTTATTGTTGATTTTAGTCTTCAAAGTACCTGAAGCGATCTAATTTATCTCAATTTTCTTTATCAAACTGAAATGAATGACAGGAGAAAAAAGTTTATGCCAAAAAGACACAGAGGTTAGTGCTTATTTACATTCCTAGTAACTTATTTTACTTTGTAATTTAATGTTTTACTCTTATGGAAACTCAGTCATTTGATGTTTTAAATTATTGCACCAATCTATCCTATTCAACTAATGAAATTCTACATTATTGTTATTGTAACGTATTTTATAGATATCATGTACTATTAGAAATTTTTGAAGACCCAATAATCTATGACATGGGTTGATAAAAGTTATGTTAAAATGGAAATACATAACTATTACTGTGTATTTGTTATTTATTCTCATCAGTGCCTCTACTCAGATTCGTAGCCATGAAGTTTTAGATTGATTTCGAATCTTTCAGATTAAATAGTTAAATTATACTCTGGTTGATAGAATAAAGAGTTCTGTTGTTCATGATTTTTTATTTTCTTGTATATTTTGGGATTTGTTACAATAGTAAAGTAAAAATTTCTTTCATTCAGTAAGGTTCCCTACTCATGGAGCTCCAATACCTACGGACGAGTTTATCCGTAGAAGAAATGTTTCTGCAGAAGAAGAAAATGCCAATGTTTCTGGAATTGTTGCTTCAGCACCAAGTGATATTCCGTCAACTTCTGGGGAAGAAACTGATGACAGCCGCCCACCACCGGGATTAACAGGAAAAGCTTTAGGTATTATATTGCTCAATATAATCATATGCTAGACTTGTGATTTGTAAATATTATAAAATTATTATCAATATGCATTAAATAGAAGGGAAGTTAGTAATTTTATTTTCTATTGAGAATGCTTTCAGTAATTGTAGGAGAAAGTATTTTTTAATTATTTATTTATTCCCTCCCCTTTCTCCCTTTTGGCAGTACGAAAGGAATAGCGCCTGCCACTTCTCTTATCTTTTCACTGAACTTAGTATCGTTAAAGTAAATTAAAGTAGGGGTCACCTATGGTGTAGTGATATATGACGATACTAAAGGTCTCAGATTCGCATTGCATGGTAGCCCTGGCATTTTTTCAAAGGAAGTACCAAAGCTATGTTGTCGTTTGGTCCCGAGGCAGTAAGATATCATGTACTCGTTTAAGGTCCCTATCCTAATTAAGCCTGGATAGGCAAAATTTAAGACTCCCACTGCAGCATTGTCTGATTAGCCTTAGAATACATACCTTAGAAAAGTATACCTTAGGATACCCAGAAAAATTCCATTATAAATAATTAACATTCCCAGGAACCTGAAGCATCAGAAACCACCTCTAATATGACTTAGTTGGTTGAGGGTTAGTTTCACCAGTATTTCTCAGATAATCCTAGTAAGGAATAAAATTAAATTTTCTACCGAAGTTTACTAGATAGGTGAATTCTTCAATCAGGATTATTGTTCACGCCAAAATCGTTAAAAGTTAAGCGCGTATCCCTGGACTTATGTCCCAAAAAATGAAAGGTACCAAAATGCACCAACACCACAAGAGGTATAAAAAAAAACACCAATGGTGAAGAAATACTATATGGACTGTATATTATTAGATGAGATAATAGTGTGCCAATATCCAACTCTTTCAGGTTCGCACAGATAGATAGCAAAGGTGATGTTGCTCGAGCTGGCATCCAAGTACTACCCCTTCTTCCAGCCTTTTCATGAAGGCGTACGAAGTCCAAAAAAATACCTAATGAGGGCTGGCAGAACAAATCGGCATACCCACGCCGTATATTGGGAATTGCCGGTACTAATTATGTGTAATTAATATAAATGTCATATTGACATGTATTATATTATATTTTTTCAACTCAATTATTTTTTATTGGAATTATTGAAATGGCGTAAACAATTATTCTTATCCCTTATATGTTCAAAACTGTTGGGTGAGCCTTAGCATTCTTACGTTTCAGAACGATATTCAGTATTTTGGCAGCAGCCATTTCTACCTTATTCCTTTTGCACCATGTTTCATGTTGGCACACCTTTCAGCTTCTTTTTTCTACAAGGTAGCACTCCAGCAGCCAGGTCTCCAATTTAGGCCATGGCAGGGAATCACTCCTCTTATCGAAGACTAACTTCAAAAGGGCAGGATTGAGAACAGAGACCCTATGCAACCCTTTTTTTTAACCTTATTGAAGTTATCAAATATCTTCATATTTTTGTCTTCTAGATATTTAAGTCTTTTGGTCACCAGGTTTCAATTCTCCTCAATGTCATGACATACTTGAAGCAAGGCGTCGCCAGCTCCCTTATCTTTAGTCAACCCATACTGCTGGGGATGGCTGGGTCTCTCTAGTGTCAGACTGGTTAGTATGAGAAATTCCGGTGATTCTCATCACAGGGACAGGACAGATTGGTCTGTATGACTTTCACATCTCTATTACCTCCTTGTAGAGCTCTCTCAGATATGTGATTTTCCTCTATCATGGACAGTAACCACTGTCTGGACAATCATTAAAGATGCTCAACTGCTCTTCTTGAATATAGGTGGTACTCTTCTTCAAGATCATGGCATCAATACTATCAATGCCTGAAACAGAACTGTTCTTCTGCCTAACTACGGCACAGTGGAGATCATAAATGTCCCAAGTGTACAAGTCTGTTCCTGGTCGATACACTATAGCACTTCATATGAACATTTCAACTTGGCCTTGGAATGGGTCATCTGTAAAAGTGCCTTTACACCTTATGAACCTCACCTTCGAACAAGTTCTCCTTCGAACCTTGCCGTACCGACGTGAAGCGAACAGCCATTTATACTTCACGTGACGTTAAGTGAACCAATATGGCTGACGCACCCAAAGCTAGCTTATTATAAAGAAAAAATCTCCATTATCAATATAATTTATATTATCTGAAAAATAAAAAAATAGGAGACGATTTACAACGTTTCACAAATTACACTAGTATCACAAACAACTCCTGTCACTTAGGAAAAACCCAAATCAAAAGTGACACTAGCGCTACCCCCGAACCCAGGCGAACAGATGAAGTACCTAGAACACCCGAACAGTTGATGTGAAGGCTTCACGAAGGTTGTTCGAGGGTGGTGTTCGAAGGTAAAGTTCGTAAGGTGTAAAGGCACCATAAGGTCTAGCAGCATCTTCAGGAGTGTTTGCCAGGGCATACCCATGTTTTGAAGCTGAAATAGTCTGTAGTGTGAAACTGAAGCAGTCAATTGATTAATTGGTATAATCTATTATAGCCCCAGGATTCTGGCCAATTTTTTTATAATTAAATCATCAATGACTTTTTGGTAGAGCACCTCTCTTTGGTATATCCTGGCTTTTTCCTTGTCCTTGTGTGCTTCTCTTCACATCTGCAACTCCGATATGGCTGCCAGGCCTTGTAGATGTCCCTTTCCAGTATTGTTAAGGCTGGTTTATATCATGGGGCTGATATAACTCATTTTTATATTATGAAGGGAATTTTGTTTGATAATACGAATGGCGTCATTCAATATTGTTATAATTTTGTTTGATAATCCTAGATACCTTATAGTCCTGATCATTCCTCAATTCCGTCTCAGTTCCTTCCCATTCATCATCAACCATCATCTGCTCCAGTCTTCGGTACATGTTTTTAGCCCTTCTCAATATTGTGAGATAGCCTGCATTTTGCACTAGGCCAAATAGGAACTCATTTCAGATCTGGAGGCTTAATCAACAATGATACTTACCAAAACAGCAAAACCAGTGTTATATCTAACTAATATTCTCAATCTTGAAGATAAATTTTGTATTAACATTTTACTGAAATTTTAAAAATAAAGGGTAATGCAGCTTATTTGGTTAATAGGTTTTATCTCACCTTTGAAACCTGATATTTAAAAAAGATATAAAATAACATATTAAAAAATTTTACCATTTACATTTTTATAGTATGAAACTCCATTTTTTCTAGAATTTTCAGTTGTTTAGCATTTAGCTAGGAACATTTATCCAAAAGTGATTTTAAAATAATTCACATCTTTTGAAAATTTACTAGAAAATAAAAATATATTCTTAATACTAAATATAAAATGTTCTGTGATATAATTATGTATTTCTAGGCTTGTGGCATAGGGACAAAAAAAGGAAAGAGAAAAAATTACGTAAACTAGAAAAGCGACAGGAAAAGCGAGAACAGAGGGAGAAAAAACAGAAAAAAAAGAATGTGGTAAGAGTTTATTTGTTTTATGAATCAAATCATGATTTGGTTCATATTCAGTCAAAAACATCAGAACATCTCACCAGTATGGAATTTTTTCCTTCTCTTTATTATCATTTACATGAATGTTTACACCATGAACTACTTCACTTACACATAATTCTATAATAATAATTACACCATATAATTCTGATCTAGAACTAATCACCTTAATTTGATTGTTAGTTGAGGGATCTTTTTTGTTAATTTCATTTAATTAAAAAAATTGTAAGTTGAAATTATTGAAAATTAACGAAAGATAATTGTTAGTAAAATTACTTTTAATGTTTTTAATTATTAAAAATCAGATTAAACTTTATAGCTATTGTAATACTTGGTACATTAGTTTGAAAAGAATTTAAAAAAAAGAACTCGTCCATCTAGTGTTCAACAGTAGGTGAGAGCGGGGTTGGTTGGCATAGTAGGTAGGGTTGGCCATCGGCTTATAGTTTCCGTCACACCTGTTATGAAGCCCCCACTATTGTACCATGTGACCCACTCGATTGTACCATGAAGCCCCCACTATTGTACCCATGTGACCCACTCGAGTCTTGTCCTGAGTTTTCAATCCGATGTTAGCAGTGTAGAGAAGAGTGTGCTTCATTGATTGATTTTACAACACGTAAATATTTTTTTATATTTTCAGTAAATTTGGTTTAAAGGCATGGTTAAACATTTGACTCCGACTCTGTTCACATAGCCCCAAACTCCTTTGAAAAACCTAACCTTTTGACTAACCAGTTTCTTGTTTGATTGTTCTCCCCTGTCCTGGCAGCCATCTTTCATATGTCCTCTCCTGTGGGGTTAGTTGGCTCTCTTCGACTGGGGTTTGTTAGTGCAGTAGCAATTCACAAAAGCAAGGTAAACTTAAACAAAGGTGAAACTACCAATTGTCTTTAGTTCCAGCAAGGAGGATGAGAGAAATTTTTCTTATGCAGAAAGTGACGACAGTCTAAACTTCCATCTTCTTCAATTGTCATTCTATTTTCCCTTAAAAGCGGTTAAAAACTGATTCAAAATTATTATAACATTACAGTGCAGCTTTTAATAACAATAATATGTGTCAAGCAGTACTTGAATGAGATGGCTAAACAACCCTACCTTCTAGGCCATCCTGCCCCACATAGGGGTTTAATTGGCATACTCTGGATTGACGAATTCTTCAATTTTCTATGATCTTAGTATTAAAACATTATGTGGTGAAAAAAATACTTGAAGTACTCTAATACTTGGAGTTTACAGTGGTATCAGCCCTATATCCCTAGTGGGATTATATTAACAGGAACGACTCAACAATCAAAAAAGTGAAAACCCGCTCTCCCCTACGCATTCCATAAAATGGTTGTGTTTTTGAAAATTTTCTTTGTTCTTTATCATATTTTTTAATCAATTTTTATTTCAGCAATGTATACCGCTGGAACTTGGTGATGAAAGAATTGATAAAATCAGGAAAATGATTGGGGATGTTGATTTTGACAGAATTAAAAAGCTAAGGTTATATATATTCACTTTGAAAAAAAATCTTCAATGTTTTTGTATATGTTTTGAGTTGTATGATATTTAATCATGATTTCTCTCTATTTTTCTCCTAACAGCTCAGAACCAGTTAGTGGTTCAGGATTTAACATTAATGAAAGATATATGGATATGCAGGACAGTGAGTTTAAGAGAAGATTTTTGAAATCTATAACTGGGTCTTTAGAAAACAAAATAAAAGAAGGAGGAATACATACCTCTTCTGTAATCACTGTTTTTATTCTTTAATGTCAAATTTAATTGGCCTTTCTCTTTATTTATTGAATGAATTTCTAATGTTTTACATAGTTACCAAAAAGACCGGAACTCGATTTGCGATATAAAGAAGAACTGCGTGATAAATATGTTTATAACCAAGAATTTAAGCACTATCTTTCTGTTCGAGAAAATCTGCCAGCATTTAAAAAAAAAAGAGAGATCATTGATGTATTAGAGAAAACAAATAAGCTCTTAATCAGTGGAGAAACAGGTAGTTGGTTTTTTATAATATAAAAAATGTGGACTAATGTTAAAATTAATTTGTTTTTTTTTTAGAAATAATCAATGTAACATGTTTTACTGCACTTAATAGGATCATTATTTTTTACTATTTATTTTTATACTTAATGCATTTAAATGAAGAGGATAATTTGTTTTTTATTATTATTTTTTAAATTGTTATATTTGTGGGGTCAAAGTGACATTTTGGAAAAAATTGAGTAAACGACAAAATGTGGTTGTAAAAATGCCATTTTTTTTTTTTTTTTAGAGAGATAAAGAGATCCAAGCAGTCTTATTAATAATAACTGTTCCCTAATGGAGAGTCCCTGTACCAAATAGCAAATGTAGTACTTTATTTGCACCTCAAGGGTTATAGGTGTCGTCACTTGGTCAAAGGTTGAACACTTGTAACATTTAATAAATAAATGTTAAATAGATGATAAATAGATATTACAACTTATAAGTTTTTACTTTTGTAAACCTGAAGGTAATAAGGTAATTGATCTCCAGCAATCAAACACATTTTCCCCCAAAACTGTAAAGATATCATTTCAAAAACATTAAGACCATCATTGCTCTTTTACGAGAGCAGAAGAGAAGGAAAAAAAAAAAAATCTTTTGGAACTTATCCAATCTGTTCCTCCTATCTGCCATCAATTCTACATTTATTCACCTGCTACATAGTGGAACTATGGAACACCAATAGTTGGAGAAGGAGAATTTTTTTCGCGCACACGCACACACCACACACGCACGATCAAAAATATCGCAACACCTAAGAATTTCTGGAATTTAAAATAAAATGGAGAGTGTGTCTCCTGATTCCATTAGAGGGTGAAGTATGATAAGCATTAGGATTATATAGGAATCTTATGAAAGGATAAGGGAAGGAAGAAGGTCTTTTTCCAATTATATATTGGATAGTAGAATAGTTCATTCAGTACTATCATGCATTTCATTGTTTTACAATCAGTACGGTCATATTGTGAATAATTTTGGCCTAGTGACTGGATCCAGACATTAAAATGAACAGACCTTTGCATCTCAGTCCAGAGGAATCCATTCGTATTGTCACTTTAGCAGAGGTGGGCCTTTCTGAATGTCAGATCGTGTTACGTATAAATTTCCGTTATTCTACAGTCCTCAGATGCATTAAATGACACTAAGAGACAGGAAGGCATTCAAAGAGGCCAACTAGGGGAAGACCAAGGGTCACCAGCGCCATCGACGATCGCTTTCTGTAGGTTTAAGCACTCTGCAGACTGGAATAGATAAATCCAGAGCTCAAAAATCTACTCCTTCAGGTCCATAACTTACGCATATCAATGTGAAGTGTCGGTAGTAGGCTTAGTGAAGTTGAACTTACCCCGAGAAGGCCCATGGCTTACCAGAGAACATCGTCTAGCGAGGCTTGCATTTGCAACAGAACATTGATATTGGACTATGGATGATTGGAAGCGCATATTCTTCACTTAAGAAACGAGAGTCTCTCTCCATAGTCCAGACGGTCGAGCAGAGTCTGGAGAAGGCCTTAGGAACGGTTCAGCCAATGCTGCATCAGTCCCCGTGTGCCTTATGGAGGAGGCTTTTTAATGTTCTGGGGAGGCATCTCCTGGGGAGCTTGTACAGGGGTTGTCGTGGTGCGTGGTGGGGTTCTGATGGGCCCCAGGTATGTGGAGAAAATCATTCAAGCTGATGTCATGGATTTCATTGGCCCAGACGCATTGTTTATGCACAACAATGCAAGGCCCCACACTGGGAGCTGCGTCACTGACTAGCTCGATTACGCTGAAATCGAAAGATTTCAATTGCTTGCAATAACCCTGATTTAAATTGTATAGAGCATCTGTGGGACACACTAGTAGAGTATGGTTAAAGCCCGAATACTGCACCCACCCACCCATTGGCAAGGCTGGAATCAGCAGTTCTGGAGCAATGGGCATAGGAAACCATTCAAGACCTCATTAAAAGCATGCCAAGGCGCATGGAAGGTGTAATCAGAGCTAGAGGAGGAAAAAATGGCTTATTAAGAACATTCTGCATGCAATCAAAGGTTTATATACTTCAATGGTTCTAATTTGATTTTGGTGCATATTTAGTTTCTGTTTATTTTTTTGTGAAAAATACTTTTTTATTGTCCAATTTAATTAGTAAACCTTGTTTTCTTCTTCTATTTTGTTTTTATAAATGGCCCAAATCCCTAGAAGCCATGTTTTTCAATAAAATTAAGAATATACAGGTGTTGCGATACTTTTGACCGGGAGTTTATGTATTAGTGTCCGACCGAAACCAAAATTTTAGTCGAAACCGAATTTCAGCCATAGACCTCGTTTCGGGCCGAAACCGAAACTTATTTACGTGTCTATATATAATACATATAAGTGTGTAGTATGTCTAGTTTAGCAATAATATCAATGAAAGCTTATAAAATAACAGTAATTTAACTCAATTATTCATTTAATAAGTGAGCTGGTATACGAGAGTGGTAAAACAGGTGTATTAGTTAAGTTATAGGATCCAATCCCGGCACCCCTTCCTAGTACGGCTCCGTACGTCTAACACGTATGGTCTAACATCCGTGGGATGTTAGGCCATACCCCCTTGACTAGTACAGCCCTAAAAGTTGAAATAATCTTGAAATAATAGGCTGATATTAATAAAAATTCATATTATTATGTATAAATAATAAATAATATAGTAAATCTTTCCATTATAAAGTCGATAGAATACAAAATGACGGCCTATTAAATACGTAAAGCTGTATGTCAGAAGCTATTTAATCTACTGAGTCAGTTTTGGTCTCAAATGTTAGTGGATATAATCTAGTTTGAAAATTTATAGAATAGTTTTTGTCCGAAAACGTGCTTTTTCATGGTAAAAATTGAGACAAATTTTTGGGATGTTATTGGTGAACCGCTGGGGGAAAGGGGGCTGCCATGGTTAAAAAATTGGTTTTTCATCTGATTCCCATTCCATACAAGAACAAAGACCAAAACCTACTACCATCATTTGATGCAGCTTTTAATGACAAAGTTACCTACTAAAATATTTTTTTCAATTTGAATTGAATCCATGGACATGTCGACTAATTAAAGTTTAAGTATTTAGAATATATATTCTTATTTATGTTAATATTTCTTTTTTTTTAAAACAAATTTCATTATTAATGAGGAGATGATTAAAAGCACAAAAAGGTTATTAACGCTCAAGGTAATGAAAAAATACTATTCTTTACACCTAACGTAAAGAATTCTGTATGAAGAGCTTGCTTTCATTACATGTTAAGACTTGATGTGATTTACGAGGACATTTCTGTTTGTCACTCTCAAATTATTGTCTGCACACCCAACTTAAAGTTTTCGATCAAGTAAAGATACCAAAAGAAAGAGAAAAATCTGTGTTCTGACGAAATACAATACAAATTAACTAAAATAATAGATACTTCCCACTATTAAATTCAAGGGTGTTAAATGTCATGAAAGAGATCGAGCTTACAAGCTGAAATCGTGTAGTCCTACTTCCTTCTTGGAGATATCAGACACAGGAGCTAGTTTCGGCCTGGCCAAAACCGGCCAGTTTCGGCCTGGCCAAAAATTGGCCGAAACCGAAACTGTGGCCGAAACCGAAACTTCGGTCGGTCACAAATATACATATACATAAATAAACAAATTAAAACCAATTTTAAACTAAAAAATTTAAAACTGATAGTCAAAGCCGAAGACCTTATTAAGATTTTAGAATTAAAAAAATAAAATTATTCTTTCATTTCTTTTTATATAAAAATATTTTTTTCAAATTTAAGCTTTGATTATTTCAAAATGCAAAATGTCCACATTTATAAAACGTTTTACTTGTTTTCTTTTTAGTGATTTCTGATTATTTTTCTATAGTTAATTTGCAGTCCTTTAAAACTAATATTTTATTATAAATGGAATAATAAATGAACTTCTTAAAATTAATTTTTCTAATAATGAATTTGTTAATCTATTAAAAGAAATGCTAATTTATGTAGCATCTGCTTTAAAGGAAGCAAGATGTAAACTATTAGTTTAGATATTATCTTTTGATAGAATGAGATTCTTAAATACTTTCTGTCTCGATCATAGTAAAAATGCAGAAATAATAAAAGTCCTCAGAATTTTAAATAATAAATTTTCTTAATTTTAATATCATGTTTTCATTTTAGGTATACCATCTATATTAATAAATATATATTTTATTGTTATTAAAGGTTGTGGCAAAACTACTCAGGTAGCTCAATTTCTTTTGGAACATGAAATTGTTTCAAATCGTGGTTCAACGTGTTGCATTGTTTGTACCCAGCCAAGACGGATTAGTGCTATTTCTGTTGCTGAAAGAGTTGCATCAGAGAGGGGAGAGAGGCTTGGAGAAAGCATTGGTTATCAAATAAGATTAGAAAAGTTAGTATTATAGATATCAATGTATTTATTATTGTTATTATCTTTTTACTGATTTTGCAATTTTTGAAAATATTGACGTTACTCATTATTACAGAAATGGTGAAATCAATGCGCTGTTAGTTAATAAACCATATCATACCACTTGAAACGGTATTTCAAAGAAATAAATTATTATTTTAAATTGTTTATCTCTTTTTCTTTATCCGTATTGTTCAACATAAATTGTTTGAGTGTGCTTTCGTTATTTTAAAAATAAAAAAATCAGGGTCTCTACATGAACTAGAGAAGGGGGAATTTTTTGAAGCAGCACTGAAAGTCTGGGAAATTTCCATGCTCTAAGGTATGACATTGAGATTACTAACTCATTCAGAATAACATGACTCAGAATCATGATTAGTTAAATAATAGTAATACATAAGTAAATTACCCAATATGAGAGGGGGGAGGGTTACCAAGCGGGCTTACATGGAACACGCATTGCTTCTAACCACCATTAATAACTCGAAGTTAGTGAGTTCAAATCCCAATTGCTGGGGATTTTTCCAATCCTCTGAATTAGACCCATGCCATCATTCCTGGCCTAAAAAAAACCGTGTAACTGTAGAGGCTCGGATGGGAGGAACAAAATCTAAGTATACTCAGCTCAGGTCAAACATATTACAATATTTTCATCAATTTCTAGTTATAAACTGTTATTCAATTTATTTTTCAAGTCATATTTTGTTTTTGTTATTATAATCTTTATTATGATTATAAATTAAACTGGTTTGTTGCTTTTCCAAGAAAATTGTGTTTTTTAAATTATTATAATAATGAGAAAGGGTGTTTTGCCTTAAATTTTTGAATATTTTTTTTATCGTATTATATTTTATAAAAAGGTTGATGAAATTAAATTATAAATGCAAAACTAAAAACCAGTCTTGGCTGATTTTAGAAATCTCTGATTCATTTAAACACCAATTATTCAATATTCTTTTATCAAAAGCAAATGACATGCTACTGTTTACCATTTTAATCTATATTCTTTTTTTGTCTCTAAAACTGAAATTTAATGCCATATTTTTGTTTTATCACTAGGGTATTACCTCGGTCTTCTTGTTCTGTATTATTTTGCACGACTGGAGTTTTGCTGAAGTATATGCAATCTGAACCACTTCTTACTTTCGCATCACACATAGTCCTTGATGAGGTGCATGAAAGAGATACTTTATCAGACTTTGTCATTACACTTCTTAGAGACATATTGCCTGTTGTAAGTAAATCAATGTTATAACTTGATTATTCAGAATTCCAGGTTTAATAAGTTGAATAATTGTATCAAAATTTTTAGAGACCTGATTTAAAAGTCATACTTATGAGTGCTACGCTTAATGCTGAAAAATTTTCTAAGTATTTTGACAACTGCCCTACAGTACATATACCAGGCTTTACTTACCCAGTGACAGAATATTACTTAGAAGATGTACTTGAAATGACCAGGTATTAAAGCCAAAGAAAACTTTACTATTTTTAATTTCCTAATAAATTTTAATTTAAATTTTGTTTGAAGAATGAATACATAAAACATCTCAAACGCTTTTCACAAAAGTACTGAACTTTAGATAAGCTCTAAAACATTATTAATCCATTTTATAAATAATGTATGTAATGGTTAAAAAAAAAAAATCGAATAGAAAATCTTTACTTGCAAAGGGTGGCAGGACCGTAACCCCCCAAAAACCCCAGGATGTGAAACAATTGGTAAACTAGATGAAGGAGGCTACTCAAATTATGGAAGCATTGGATACATCCGGTGCTTAGGCTCATTTTTATATTACTCTGTTACTGTTCTAGGGTTAAAAAGCATATAATTTTATTTTAGTTTTCCTATTTCGTACATTACTGAAGTACAATATAAGCAAAATTTTTGTTTATTTTAGATTTCAATACAATATGAATAAGCAATCTCCCAAAGACGTAGTTAAGGAGAGAGAAACAAGTGTTATGCCATATTTGAGGTGAGTTTTAATTAACATAATCTATTATTTTTTGTTTTGGTTGTGTTTTTAAATTTTTATTTCTTATAATCTTATTTTTTAGGATGCTGGAACATGAAAAGAGATATTCAAAAGAGGTTATAAATGCTTTAATGAACCCAGCATCTGAAGATATTAATTTAGATCTCATTGTTGCCCTGCTAAAGCACATTTGCTCGGATCCTGAAAACCCGAAAGGCGCTGTTCTCATTTTCCTCCCGGGCTGGGATAAAATTTCAAAACTTCATAGATTAATCACTGATAACAGTTTCTTTCATTCGAGTATGACTTTTTATAATTTTCTTTAAATTTTTTTCTTATCTTAATTGATTTTCCTTTATGGATGGTTTCTTTACTAATAGTTCAAATTTTGAACATATTAATCTTGATAGAAAGCTTCTTCTGTCTTAATATTAAAAACTTGTAACATCATTAAAAAATTCAATAAAATACTTCAGTAAATGTTGGTGGTCTTTGATGTTACTTTATATTTGGTCTATTCCCTTTTTTGTGAAATAATCTAATCATCGTTATATAATTATGGGGGAATAATCTCTAATTAGAGGAAGATGGACCTGATATCTTGCAGGTTTCCTCGAAATTGTAACAGCAGTCTAGAAATATTCCACTGGTCCATCTCGAAATAAAACAAACCAGTACCAGTGCCACTAATGGATAACCATGCTACAAGGGGAGCCGATCCAGGGGGGATCAGAGGGGTCATGACCCCCCACCAGTATTTTGGCTTTTCAATTTTTTGTATTTTTAAGCAGATAATGCAATTAGGTAGTTATTATATCCTAAGCATAAGCATAAGACTTTAGTTTGTTCAGATTGTAGTCCTTAATACAAGATAATCTCATCAAAAACCGGTGCTGTCAGACACGGATTATGAGAGAGGGGGGTCATGACCCCCCCCCAAATTTCGTGCTAATTTAATTTCTTCTATTTAAAAAAAAAGTATTTGGATTTGGGTGTTTGTTTTATTTATGCAATAAAAGACCTAGTTGTTATAAATTCTCGATTTTGCAAGAGAAAAAACTATACATGAGAGATGAGATAGTTACTTTAAGCATGTTTTTTTTCGAAATAATATAGTATAATAGTTAATTTAATTGAATGTAACTGTTTATTGTTTACTCAGTCATTTGTTTTAACTTTTTTTAACTTTATAGGTCGCTATGTGATTTACCCTTTACATTCTCTGATGCCTACAGTTTCTCAAAAATCCATTTTTAGCCACCCTCCACCAGGTAATTTAAACAAAAGTTTATGGTGTTTATATGTCGTAAATAATTTAGAAAATGTTTTTATGTCTATTAATAAAATAAAAAATTTAGGAAAAAGGAAGATAATTATTGCGACCAATATTGCTGAAACTTCTATAACAATAGACGATGTTGTATTTGTTATTGACTGTGGGAAAATAAAAATAAAAAATTTTGATATTGATAATAATATCACAACTATGAAAGAAGAATGGGTTAGTTTAGCCAACGCGCAGCAAAGAAAAGGGCGAGCTGGAAGGCAAGTTATCGCATTTCTTTATATTTAGATTAACATAAATAGTTGTTTCCTTTTGTTTTTTAAATCGTTATGGTACTTGTGTATCTTCATATACCCTCCAATATCTCATATACTTTTAAAATATCTCATAAACCTAACAGAACTTTATTATCACTTACTTCTTTTCCTCGTCTTTATTTATTGTGCTTAATTTTAAGGATTCTATTTAAAAAGTGATCATGATTTGTAAATAGCCTTTTTTTTTACTTTCACTTACCTATATATGAAATATATAGTAAGTGGAAGTATTGCGATCGTTAAAAATTTCGACTTCCGGTTTTCAACGGAAATACACGTTTTGGGACCCCCTGAGTCGAAATAACCAAGTCCCGCGAAATGGTCTGTGTGTGTGTGTGTGTCTGTGTGTGTGTGTGTGAACAGACTAGCTCAAAAACTATAAACCGTGCGATCCTGAAATTGGGTATTTAGTGTAGGTATATGCACGCGATGTGACAGCGTAAATTTCATCAAAATTACTTAAAGGGAGGGGGTACTTTACTTAATAACTTTTTGTGTTTTTTTCGATTTTCTCAAAAACGGCTCTAACGATTTTGATTAAACTGAGTATTTCATCTATTTATATGCCCAAGATATGACTGTAAAAAATTCATCAAAATTGATTAACCGGACGGGGGACTTTACTTAATAAATTTTGTAACATTTTCACGTTTTTTTTTTGATTTTCTCAAAAACGGCTTTAACGATTTTGATTAAACTTAGTATTTGATCTATTCATATGCCCGAGATATGTCTGTAAAAATTTCATCAAAATTGATCAACCGCAGGGGGCACTTTACTTGATAAATTTTGTACCATTTTTACGTGTTTTTTTTTTTTTATTTAGTCAAAAACGGCTTTAAAGATTTTGATCAAACTGGGTATTTGATGTATGTATATGCCAAATATGTGATAGCCAACATTTCATCAAAATTGATCAACCGAAGGGGGGACTTTACTTAATAAATTTTGTATTGTTTTCACGGGTTTTTTTATTTACTCAAAAACGGCTTTAACGATTAACAAAAATAAGATATGAATGTAGAAAAATGTGTGACTTTGGGAAATGATATTTAACAAAACACGTAAATTTCTTATCTAAGTAAGTTGGTAAGTGAAAGCTGTGTGTTGCGCGCACGCACCAGATTTTTAACAATATGCTGTCGTTTTATTAAAGTAATGAGCAAGTTATGCCTTTAGTGAACCCCCATTTCATTCTTACCAGTTAAAAAGGGCCTTGATGAGCTATCTATAAGTCCTTTCCATTGGGGACCGTGGCCACACTGAACTGCTCGAATTTCTAAAAAGTGGTCAATTTCTATTTTCATTGGTAAAAATTCATGAAAAAATTAAATTGTTTTTTATTCAAAATGTTTATTCATACAATACCAACTGCATGCTATTTATTTATTAGCACCTCGCTATTGTGTGTTAAGTTATAAACTCCATGTTGGGTTACTATCAGGAGTAATATATAGATCCATTATTACCATGGTTACTTATAAAAAAAGAAAAAAAAAAGTATATTAAATCTTTTATGTTTTGCGTTTCTAAATGTTATGGCATCTACTAGAGTGGGTGGATCATATTGAACCCAAATTAATTTAATAATTTTTTATATTGTAAAACATAATTAAATAAAAATATGATATATAATATGGATCTACCACTACCTAAAAGTTATAATTTGTTACTTAATTGCTGTTATGTTTTTCCCACTATTTTATATTAGGCATTTATAATAATATGTATTATAAAAATCTCATTATAATTATTAAATATTTTAGGGTCCAGGAAGGTGTGTGCTATCATCTTTTCACACGTGGAAGAGAGAAAATGCTGGACCAGTATCAGCTTCCAGAGATGCTAAGAACTAGACTTGAGGAAGTGATCTTACAGGCTAAAATTCTTCAGCTCGGGAAAATTGAACCTTTTTTGAAAAAAGTACTCGACCCTCCATCTCCCAAAGCAGTTACATTATCTTTGACGGTTAGTCTACTATTTAGATTTTTTTTTAATCTGCAAAACAATCAAAACTTTTAATTAATTTATTTAAGATATTGCGTTTTGTTACCAAATTAGTATGGTTTCAATCAAAGGTTTGAAACAAATCTTATCTCTGCTATAAATCAATCTGAAATGAGTTTATTTAATTGATTTTTAAAGTAATTGAAACTTTTTTTTTTCCTTTTTACTAAAATATAATTGATATAATTTATATGATTATCTTTCGATTATTTATTTAGAAGCTGTTCCATCAAAGGCATTTAATTTTTTTTAAACACACTAAAATCCCGATAATCCATGCCCCTTGTATGAATTTTGTCCACTGATTCTTTCATAGATATACGTTGTGTTAGTTTTGGCATGAGAATGTGATGATTGATCTTGAAATTGATAATTCTTCAAGGAATTATCATTCATCAATTCTTCAAAATCAAGAATTGCATTCCTATCATTAACAAGTAGTTAAATGCCTTAATATGATGGGTATGTTTTTATCTATTCCAACATAATTTATGTTTATCTTAAGTAAATAATCTATTGTTTTTCTAATTTCTTCTATTTTATTAATAACTTAATTTTGTATTTTAACCGTTATCAATCAATTTTAAGGCTGTTGAGTAAGACTATCCAGAAAAATAACTTTGTTTTAAAAAAAATTATTTTATTTTATTTTATTTTGGTATATTTTTTTAGCCAAAATGCTAATAGGTTATACCAATGTATTCAGTTTAGATTATGCTAATTTGTTCAGTTCAGATTAAAGCAAGCATTTTCATTTCCTTAAATTAAAAAAGTTTTGCTTTTATATTCAAATTAATATTTAATTATTTTTAATTATTTATTTATGATTATTAATTATGTGTTTAAGCTCAAATATCTAAATAATTTGTAGCTGTTAGTGGGGATGAGAGCATTAGATGAAGATGAAAACCTTACACCTCTTGGCTATCATCTGGCAAACTTACCTGTTGATCCTCAGGCAGGAAAAATGTTGATATTTGCTTCTTTGTTCTCTTGTTTTGACCCAATCGCTTCAATTGCTGCCTGCCTCGGTTTCAAGGACCCATTTATTATTCCTTTGGTGAGTGCTTATTGTTATTAATATCACTATTCTAATATTTCTAATGAAAGTATTGTTTAATTTAATCTTACTTTATTAAATTTTTTTTTTTTTAAATGTATACTGTAGCTTTGATTATTTTTTGCTCTTTACTGCTTAAAGTGTGTGTGTAGCAAAGTAATATAATTTTGCTTTTTTATTTATATTTTTGCATTCTGATGCATTAAATTTATACAAAAATTTATCTAAAACTTATTCAGCTTCTTTTTTCTCTTTCTTGTTTCAAAGCTTTCTTATCTATCGTCTTGTTTCAAAGCCTCATTATCTAACATGAAAGTACTGTTTCCTAGAGTAGAGTTTTTTGGTTTTATTGAGATATTTTTTATATGTATCTTCATTGAAAATTAGTGTTTATAAAATGATGCCATTGAATATAGGGGAAGGAAAAAGAAGTTGATCAGAGGAAAAAGGAGTTGTGTGCTGGAATGAAGAGCGATCATCTTTTGCTCTCTGAAGTTGTATCTTTGTGGGAAAGGGCTGAAGAGCGAAGGAGAGGATGGGAATTCTGTCGTGTTAATTATCTCTCTAACTCTACCCTTACTCAGCTTTGGTAAGTACAGCATAAATGGAGATTATACTTTAGACCTTTATTACATTTTTTTCAAAATCAGTGTTTATTCAAGTAATTTGGAATTCTACTTTCTCCTTGGTGCCTTTCAGCATGCAGATGCTTCTGTTAAGACAAATCAAGTCTCCCGATCCCGAGCTTTCGCCCTCATGGGATTCCAGTTTTTGCCTCTCTTCTCTCCTATACTGGAGATGTAATTAGTCTAGTTAGGTGTCCCTGTCTCCTGGGATATATTACTGTATTATTCATCTGGCTGAGATGTCCTAACCATCAAGAGCATCCTTTAGAGAGATAACCCCTTGTTCCTTTCTAGATCCCTCATTCCTGGAACGATCCCTCCTGGTTCGTCCCACTACTTTTCGAAGGTGCCTCATTTCAGCTCCAGTGACTCTATTTACATGATTATCTTGTGGTACCCAGCTTTCACTTCCATATAGGAGGTTAGGTGGGTAAACTTAGAATTAAATTATGTTAAATTTATTTTCTTTTACTTCAGTTTCCTTATGTAGCTTTTTTATTGAATGTATACTTATGTTATGTTGTTGTTTAATTTCATTTTACAGTGAAATGAAGAATCAGTTTGCTCGGCATTTATATGATATGAGATTTTTAGATAGTGACAAGTCGAGATGTACCTCTGCCAATTTCAATTCTAATTATCCAGGGCTCTTGAAGGCTATAGTCTGTGCCGGTCTCTACCCCAACATAGCAATTATAAAGTAAGATGTTTTCCATTTATGAAGTAATTTTCTAAAACGTCACTCTGATTTTCATCTGAAATCTTCCTATCATTTTTCTTTTGACTTATAAATGATTACATATTGATTGATTATATTAATAAATAATTATTTGGTGTTTAATAAGTAATTCTTATTCATAACTCTCCTCTTTATTTTTATACCCTTTCAGTTTACATTTTCACTTATCATCAAAATTATTTTTAAATTTACAGAAAGCAGAAAATAATAAAGAAAACAGGGATGACTCTTGTTATATTATGCACTCCTGAAGATGGAAGGGTTCGATTACATCCTAAATCTGTTAATAATAACCAAAGTGACTTTCGCTCAAAATTTTTGGTTTATTATGAAAAAATTAAAAGCTCAGGGATACTTCTTCATGATACCACTATGATTCCTCCATTAGCATTAATATTTTTTTGCCAAAATTTGACTGTCACTGATAGTGAAGATGGAAAGGGAAAAGTAATATCAGTGAATGAATACATTACATTTACTTGCTCCAGTTATGTGGCACAGTTGATACAGGTTATATATTATTACAATTAACTACTATATTTATGATTCAGTTGTATTTATTCCTTTCTTGGTGTTATCAGGAACGATCAAAAGATAGGGATTTCCTAATACTTATCCTTTCCTTCCTATGATTGCTAATTTTATGGATATGATAATGTTAAAAATTAAAGTGAAAATAAAAAGTAACTTGTGAATTTTATAAAATATCACCTGATAAATTAGTTGCCCACATAATTTGCTCCACTAACCCATCATTGTTATTATCAATACTTTAGTTGACAATTATCATGTACTATATTCATTATATTTTTTTAATAGGATTTGAGAACAGCTTTAGATTGGATTTTGGAAAACAAAATTGCTCATCCAGGTATCTCAGATTTATGTGACCCTTATTCACAATCTCTCGAATCACGTCTATTAAGGTAATTTAATTATTTTATTGACTTCATGTTCCAAGTACTATTTTTGTTATTGTTTTGTTTAACAAGAATAAATATTTTCACATGTTTTGATATTTCCAGGGCCATTATTGAATTAATAACTATAGAAGATGAAGAAGTGAACTATGATGAAAGTGACTTTTCTGATGACTTTTACTGAAACTAGGCTGTGGACCAAATAGGCTGTGGATAAATTTTGTAAAAGTATTTTTAAAAAATCTTTTACAATTTGTGATTTGTACAGTGCTGTTGAAGTTCCGTTTCGAGTGTGGAACTATTTTGAATATGAAAAAAGACAGCATTTATGTGTTGACCTGACATGCATAATGGTGAAATTTTGTATGTTTGAACATGTTAGGCTAAAATTGATAGAGTCAATAAATATTTAATTTAATTTATTGATTTTCACTTCTTATCAGTAGTGATAAATTGTTTTTTTTTAATCAGTATTAAATAAATGAATACCAATGATAGTTTAGTTATTAAATGGAATCTTCATTATAGGGTTTTTAGTTCTTTCTTGAGCAGAGTTTCTGGTTTTATAAAATAAACACATTACTTTAAAGTATTGTGAAATGTTTTAATGTTTTAAGCACAATATTTCTTTTTTCATGATGAAAGTTTTTATTTATTTATTTTATGATATATATATATATAAATTTTTTTTTAATCCACAAAAGAAAATAATCTTTTGTCTGAATTATTTATGTTCTCATATTATAACGACTGTTTCTTATAGAAATAAAAGTTATAATTTGTTTCAGAAAATTTCAATTTTGCTTTGAACCTTTTTTATGTTCTAACCCTCAGAAATCTTTAAATATGAACTAAATTTAACATTTATTTAATAACAATCTTTTGTCTTTTAAAAAATATTTGTATTGATTTATTGAAATATGTACATTAACACAAGATTACCCAAACAAAAATGGCGTTTAATAGTGTCTAATTGCTCTAATTTAAACAATAGAGAATTGATGAATAATCAAAAAATGATCTCTTTTGTATGATGATATAGTTGTCTTAAAAAATTTAAGAAATTTTTTAAATAGTTCTGTCATTTTATATCCTGTAAATAATAAATAAAGAAATTAAATTAGTTTAATATAAGTAAAAGATAGAATCAATTTTTCAGAGGAATGGAATATGATTTCAACTGGTAATATTATATTTTATTATAACTTACCAAAAATGTATTTTTAATTCTTTTGAAATTATATAGTTGTTTTGAATCTCAATTGTTTGATTAATTATTTTTTTGTTTTTCTAGAAGAAAACCTAAGTTCTACAGTTTGTGTTTAATATTACTTTCTTATTCTTTGAAATCATTGTCAAGCAATACCATGTAATTAAACAATAAATATTTAATATTATTGTTTTACTTATCTGCCCCCCTTTTTTTATTAGCTTTCAATGCAGAGCCTATTAACTCTGGCCACCTATAAAGATATCACTGTCACTTCGTGGGAATCAGAAAAAAATTATAGTGCATCCAAGATAAATCAATTTCACCCTATTCTTAAGCTACTGAATTAGAGACATATTAAATGAAATACAATTCAAATATGAAATAATAAGGTCTTGAGCGTCATATTTAGGTTCTTTAAGATCAGTTAAATTTAATTTTTTTGATAAATAACTAAATTTCTCCCTTTTGTTTACTCCTACCATAATGAAAAATGAGTCAGGTAAAAAAAAAAAAAACTTGTTCCTTACGTATTTATATATATATATATATATATATATATATATATATATATATATATATATATATATATATATATATATACACACATCTCTTGGTTGAAAACATAATGCACTTAAAGATTAACAAAATTTAATGTTTCTAAAAGCATTTTCAGTAATTACTTTTACTTTATTTCTGAATAAAATGTCCAAATGTTACAATTTAGAAAGCCAGGTTGATTGGTACCAGATTACTAAGTGGGATAGCTTGGAGGAGGGAGAAGTAAATATTTTCTCTATAGTCTGACTGCACCCAAATTGAATATTATCCCATTGAATAGGTAGCAACTAATATTCAGGATTCATGCCCATATGTCTTATTGAGAAAGTTCTACTTCAAAGAAAAGTAAAGGGAAGACCACAAAAATCTATTTTGAGGTCCTAAGTCAGATTTTTGTTAGAAGGTTAATGATATAGTTTGAAGATATGAGGGGGCGGGGTGCTTGAAGTAGAAGGTACATACTTATCATCCCTCCCCTTCCCATGGGCAAATATTTTTGTACCCCCAAATACTACAATACATAGTTAGGTGTAATGGAAAAGAACCTTCTTAATAATTATTATTATTTTTTTTTTTTGGATAATATAGCATTGATGGTCAGCTGATAGAATGAATTCTATTTTTTGTACAGTATATCCCACGAAAAATATTAAAAAAACTAATGTCGTTGAAAGAAAGCAGAAAGATGTTCATTTAAGATAATTAATGTCAGCTTCAAGTTAAAATAAATGTTATTCTAGCATTAAGATATTCAGCTCAATAATGTGACATTAATGTTTTTCAAAAATTAATTTTATTTTAGTGTTTAGTCACTATTAGAATTAATACAAGTGAAAGACCTCATTAGCATTTATAAAAGTGAGGGGGGGGGGGAGTACTTTAGGACTGAAGCCTCCTAATACAGAAAATTTAATAAGGTATTACATTCTCTCATTTTTATTTATCTGAATAATCTGTGATCCAACTTTCACAATTTATTTTTCTCACACAACCTAAAAGAAAAATATTGTTAATAATTTTGGCCATCTCGATCCTGGATCAAGATTGTTAGTGACTGACATTATTATCATTTAATAAAATGAATATCACTGTAACAAGAAAATGAACGTCCTCTTAACTGTTGAATAGCAATTTAGTCATAGGCAGATTCATGGGGGCTGCAGTTATTTAAAGATAGAATTTATCTTTTCTGAAAGTAAGGAAGTAATTTAAAGGACAAATAATATGCAAAACAATTAGGACATCAGTTGTGTTAAAGTAACATAACAGCTTATTGGGCAGATCAAGGGGAGGGGGTTGTAGCCCCACAGCCCTTCCTGTTGATAGGCTGTGGGGGGCTGCAAACCCACCTCCCTCTATGGGAGAGCAGCCTCCCTTTGCAAGTAGCTATATCTGCACTTGAATTTAGTGCTCTGTTATTAAAAACCTTTAAGATTTTTTATAAGATAAGAAAATACTTTTAGATTTGTTCGAATATATAATGTAAATTCATTTCAGACATTAAGGACCTTTCCGAAATCTCCTAGTTCAGTTCCTAGCGAGTAGAAGACGAATGCTTTTTAATTGAAAAAGTGCACTTGGATTGATGAAGACCTGAAATCAATATAGAAAATTTAGAGTTGTAAAGTAATGGGCATATTTTGTAATTATTACTTTAAAATATCCTGTATTTCATTAATGCATGCAAGTGTTCACCGGAGAGGACAGGGACGGATTTAGCACCATGTTTGGGAGGGGGGGGGTCTTGACGCCCGATCTCATAATCACATTTTTTTTTTTTTTACAGATTATTTTATAGTATCATGTACTGCGATCAAGGCAATCAAAATTATTACGTTTAGAGTTAGCTGCTTTCCAGTTGCATTATTCCTGTAAAAATACCAAAACAAAAAGCCCAAATATTTTAGGGGGGTCATTACCCTTGACCCCACCTGGATATGCCCCTTGGAGAGGTGGCACTTTTAGGTCCTTTTATAAAAAAGTTTGATAATTATTGGTTAATGTTCCAAAATTGTATATAAAATTCTATTTCAATGAACAAACTTGCTTCTTTAAAACTCTAACTATTTAATAGTAATAATAATACATAAATTGTTTTCCTCTTTCACAGGCCTTATAAATCATGATATGTTGATATTTCGAATATATAAAATTAAAAAAAGAAAGAAAGAAGAGGTGACTGGCAAACTTAAAAACATTCATTCTCGATTTTAAAAGTAACAGTTTGGTGCTTAATTTAAATTAAAGTATCATTAATATATTTAATGAACCGAGAATCGCGAGTGAGGAAGTTTTTTTTAAGTTAGCAATGCTATATTAATGGTTAGTGAGCGGGAAATTGCCAATAATTGTGTTAGTTCTGCTAATCGGTACAATGGCCTTTTTATATTAATCTAGTTTTTCTTTTGTGTTACTTTTATTGGATATCGTTTTAGGAGTGTTTTGTCCTAGTAAAACAATTAAGTGATTATAATTTTATGTTTACTTCATTTTGTCTCTAATAATGTACAAAAACTGGTTATTTTTTTGTACAAAAACACTTTATATTTTTAACCGACTTCGAACGAAAGAGGAGGTTACATTATACGATGAGTATGTATGTTTTTTTTTTTTTTTTTTCTATGTATGTCCACCGAGTACTCCGAGATGGATGGACCAATTGGAACGAAACCTTTTGCATCTTGTAGAGTATTTTCCCAAGGTGGTCCCATTGAAACCTTTTTTGGGTTCTTAATTTATTTAAGAAGTTATTGGGAAAAAACATGAAAATAATTATTTTATTATCGCTCAAAATTTTTACTTATTGGAAAAACGTATGGCATATATAACCTAAGGTATGCTCCAACAAGCTATTAAACTCATTGATGAATAACAAATCTCTATACTGTTTTAATGCTAGATGAATCGAATGGGAAAACCAACCAATTAAATTCAGAATCAAGAGAGTGGGGGGGAGGGGAGAACATGAGCAGTCTCTTAGTTATCGACTTGTTGATATTGACGTTATAAATTACTGTAAATCTTTAAATACAATTCATTTTAAATTAGTGGACTTGAAAAATGACTAAATATAGCTAATTTTATAAAGAAATAGTAATACTTTATGAGTGTCCTCACCTCTTAGGGGGGGCCGCCTGCCCCCCTCGCCCCTCCCCTGGATCCGCTACTGTTTCTACATCAACTAAATATCTCCAATAGGGTCAATATCTTCATCATTATTACACCTAAGGTTTCTGTAAAAATCGTGGAAGTAGGGGGGAATTAGTTGTAAAAGATCTAGCAGATCTTTTTTCTTTTACTTGGATATAGGGATTGGCTCACTGTAGGTATTTTTCAACGTGATATGAATGTGCTTGACCGTCGGCCTCTTCTTTTAAATGAAACATAATCAAAGGGATCTTCTCTATTCAGGCTGTTTTTAAAACTAATACGTCCGTTGTATTTTTGTTTTGTAGTTGAAACTATTACATCATTGTCGTACCGGAACCATTGTGCTTCCCTTCACATAAAATGAGCTCCATTTTAATTTTTTTTCTCAAAATTAAGATAGTGTATGTCTTATTCAGTCAATTATCTTAATTTTATGAATGAAATCTTGATAGTTTGTTAACAATCTGAATATTTAAATGAAATAATAATAAAAACTGAGTATTTAATTTTTATTTTTTAGATAAAATTTAATAAATGCATAATTAGCTTAGATCCAAATCGGTTGTTTTTCCATCAAAATTAATGCATGCTGCTTAAGAAGAACTTGGTACCAGACATATGTTTGTGAATCAAATCCAAAGGGCGTAGAATTTGCATAACTACATAAACCCTTTTGATCTGCACACGTTCTGGTATAAAGGATGTAAGTTTTATCAAGTGTCACTTAACCCCTCTGGATCATTGCCAAATAGCAAATAAGACTTGTGCCGTTAAGATCAGCTTAATTACACCATTTAGTAAGCTGATTTCACTTAAGCCGATTGAACCATTAAAAACAGATAGATTTTTTTGTTAAGAAGCCATAAAAACCTCATTTTCATAAAAAGGCACTTAAGCCCTTTTGCCCAAACACCAGTGAATTGATAACTAACAAATCCCAATATTTTATTACTGCTGGATGAATCAAATGGGAAAACCAACCAATCAAATTCAGAATCAGAAGAGTGGGGGGAGAACATGAGCAGTCTGTTAGTTGTTTTACGTGCTTGTTGGAACAAACCTATACATAACCTTAACTAATTTTTCAACATTAGATTTAAATGAAGATATAAATATCAGCAGAATATAATATCGCTGTCGTTTTCTGTAGCGATATTAGCATAAATATTAGATAGATATATATTCACCGATAAAAGTAAACCTTCTTAATTTAGATCTAATCGACGGTTGGACACCATAATCATAAGACAACAAAATTCGTGGAATTCCAAGAAAGACTGAGTATTGGTAATCGTTTTAAAGCAGAATTTAAGACTTCTTCAAGTTCCCGAAGGATCGTTTAAATTTAAAATCGTAGCTATTATTGATTTAAATTAGATTTTGATTTCTATCTTTTATTGACTATGCACATTAAAAAAGAATACAATAATTCCTGGAAAAGCTCATTTTCAGTTGACTTAATAAAGGATTCAGATACCTCTGTCTTCTTCCGGATACACTCGGCCACTGTTGAATATCTTGCCGGAGGTCTTATGCCGATCCTTTATGGGTGACACTTCTGTTATGTCGGTTTTTAAATTTGTTTCTACCACTATCGAGGCTTTTGCTGGTGTTCATCCATCAATAAAAACTACAAAATAAAACTTGATAACTACCCGAAAACAACCTCATTATATGAAATTCCCCTCAGCAAAAATTTGGCAGTCATGGAAATGATTGTTAAAAATGATGATAAATGCTACGCCACTAGGATTGAAGCAACAGTGTTTAGCAATTTATTTTCTGAATAATGTTTTATTACGAAGGATATAATTCATAGTACTTCGGTAATAAATTTAGTCAAAAATTCATCGAAAGGAATTACGAACATAATTGACTCAACCTTTGGAATTAAGTCACTAGTGTAATACAGAGAATAATAATATCCTTCGTAATAATAACCATATAACCATATGTGAGTCCCAAACCCAGTTGCTTCTATCCTAGCGGGGCAGTCTTTTTGATATCGATAAATTTTATGGTTGCCCCTTTTTTGCTGGGACTTCTATCCAATGATGTTTAATCTACTTTTCCAACGATCGATTTAAATAAAGCAATATTAACGGTCCCTACCGGAGTCGTGTATAATATCGCCATAGTTTTCAGAAGGATATTCAAGCAATCAAAATTTGAAAATTACTTTCAAATTTATTATAGGTCATATTACCATCCTCATCGATTCTCCATTAACAATATCTTGTCTAAAACCGGCCAAAATCTCGACTGTTCAGTGACGTATCTACTTCATCTTGGAATGGCCGGATTTATGTATATTTAACTCAACACATCTCGGAACACTGATGCTGTACGTAAATAACAAGTACTTACGACATTTAGCAAAGGAAAAATATTGTCATTGTGGAAAAACATTTTATGTGTTCCCTTCCCAATTGAACATTGATCTTTTTTTAAAAAAAAAATCCATTTATAATCATAAAACGTAGTGTATTGAAAGTTGTATAATACACGCGCTTTCCCACTTTTCTGTGTGTATTCATAAAATTGAAAAGGTGACTGTTTATACAATTATTGTATAATAAAAAGGCCTGGGAAAGACAAACGTGGTAGAGCGTAAAAAGATTTCGAAATTTTTAAACCAACGTTTGTTTTACCAACGACCAATTACCAACGACATTTTTAAACCAACGTACGGTTTTCTAAATTTGTTATCTTCTCCAACTAAAAATTGTGAAATAAAAAACGTTTTATAAAAAAATATTAAACCGACTTCGAAACCTCGGAACCAGTAAAAATAAATTCACTGAAAAGTATGAAATAATTACCTTCTGATTTTTATGAATACACAGCAAAATTGAAAATGGTATAAAAAGTGGAAAAATGCAATAAGACAAATAATTTTATTTTGATTTGTGCAAATACACACTAAGTAATTGTTAATAAAAATTATTAATTTTAAATATTAAATACTATGTTCAATACAACCAGGGGCGGATCCAGCCGATCGTAAAGGGGGGGCTGCAGACCTAAAGGGGGGGGGGCTGCAGCCCCACAACCCTTCATTTGGATCTGCTTATCAGCTTTTTTACCTTTATGTTCCTTTGCTACAACTAAAATTATACTTGTTCTGCACATTATTTGTTCTTTAACTTGCTTCCTTACATTAAGGAAAGTCAAATTCTATCTTTTAATGACGGAAAATTTTCCAAAGGGAGGGGCTGCAGCCCCCACAGCCCCCCCCCCCCCCCTGGATCCCCCAATGAATACAACACAATCTTTTCGGAGGCGGCGCAAAATTTAAATTTTTTTACACTAGACCTTATGAAAATCTTCTAAATGGATATTCTCTTCCCATCTATTGATTTCAATGCCTACTAATGGAATTGCATCAGTAACATGTCATTTCTATTTTGCGCCGCCTCCGAAAAGATTGTGTTGTATTGAACATAGTATTTAATATTTAAAATTAATAATTTTTATTAACAATTAGTGTGTAATTGTACAAATCAAAATAAAAGTATTTGTCTTATTGCATTTTTCCACTTTTTATACCATTTTCAATTTTGCCGTGTATTCATAAAAATCAGAAGGTAATTATTTCATACTTTTCAGTGAATTTATTTTTACTGGTTCCTAGGTTTCGAAGTCGGTTTAATATTTTTTTATAAAATGTTTTTTATATTGCTGTAATTTTCTGAAGCGATATTAGTGTACAGTGGCTCACAGTCAAAATGATGCAATCAAATATTTTTATTTCAAATGCTAATTACTTCTTCTTTGTTAGAATTTAAAAACCAATGCATATGAGGACATAATGATTCACTGTCGTACATTAAATTTATATAATCAAATCAACTCAACAGCAATTATAGAAGTAGAAAAAAAATTCTTCATTAAAACTCGTAGTATTAAAGGTCACAGTGTAAATGATGCAATGTTTATTTCCGTTTAGAAAAAAGTGAAATAAATAAGTATTCTTCAATTATCGGGTAAATGAGTTTATTAACCTTTTAATTCCTTTTTATTCTTTCAATGAAAACAAAAATAAACAATATGAAAAGAAGTAATCAGTCTAGTTAGAGCTTTTGTTTAAAATAGGTGAGCATACAACTAATCGTGAACGAGAAATAGGGATTAAAAATTTTAAAATGGGCAATACACAGCGAAAAATCGCCACTATTATCAATAGGAGTTATGTCATCGTTCAACATATTATTAAAAGTTTTAAAAAGGAAAATAGAATAATAAGGAAAGGTAGGGAGAGTGCAAACATTTTTTTTACTGGTAACGATGAGCGTTGGATTTTGCGGGTATTACTTCGGATGAGCAGCTCCAAGATGGCGGCCAGCGTGAGTAAACAACAAGGTATTCCGATCACGCCCTACATGATATTCACGATTCAGTTTGGGGTCACCGAGAGTTCCCGAAATCCGATGTCGGCTTTATCCACATTTTTGGAGGGGAATTCATTCGTTGCTTACTTTTATTAGGTTAGGTCTGATGCAGCTATACAGTCTGTACCTATATCCAAATGGCATATTTATATAACGAATTTCCAACAGCTCGTCGAAACTTGGAAGTATTGATCGAAAAATGATTGATATATATGTGTAACTTTTAATTAGGTTAGGGCAGAATAACATTAACAAATATAAACACTTAATTACATTAACATTGCGCAGAGGCAATATCTTAACCAATGAAGGTCTACTGAAGTGCGATTATTGCTAGTTGAAACGTTTTTAATTAAATTAATTCTATTTAGTGGATTATAATACAGTTAGCCGATAATTATAGTTAAATTGATTTTAATTGGAACAATTTCTTAAACCTTTTACTCCCTTTCTTCAATCTAATAAATCATGTAGTTTGTTTTTTTCCTATGGAGACATATCATTTAAAATCATCATCAAATCATTTTTAAAAATATCCTGTTTTGTAATTTAAATAAATTTTTCTTGAAATAACAAAAAATAATAATCTGGTAGTTAAGAATGCTCGGATTCTTATATTATTAATTATTTGTACCTTATGCATTTAACTCGATCCCATTTAATAATTTAAACAGGACAATAACATATTTTAAAAAAACAGACAAATACATTTACAAAACAAAAGATTAAATTATTCCTTTTTGGTTATTTAAATACATTTTTTCTTTAAATAACAAACAAAAAATAATCTGGTGGTTAGGAATACTCGGATTCTTATATTAATTTATTTGTACCTTTTCCATTTATACGTGCATTTAACTTGAACCCTTTTAATAATTTAAACAGGAAAATAACATATTTTTAAAAAACAAACTTTTAAATTTATTTGTTAGATGGTCTGTTTAGTTTAAAATTTAAATTTTTATGCAACCATCACAGGTAATTTTCATATATTGAAATAGTACTTCTACTGATATCTATTGTTGTAATTTAATTATATTAAACAAACATTCATTTGTACATTACGTTGGTCGTTCCCATAATTGAGGCGGGGAGGTTGGTTATCTGGACTACATCTGCTCGGGAACTCTCGGTTAACCCGAACTGAATCGTGGATATCGTGTAGGGCGTGATCGGAATACCTTGTTGACTCACGCCGGCCGTCATCTTGGAGCTGCTCATCCGAAGTAATACCAAAATCGTTTCAGCTGAAACCATTCGAATGGTCTTAAGAAAAAATCATAATCATAAAAGTACAAAATTCACGGAACTCCAAAAAAGACTGAGTATTGATAACCGTTTTAAAGCAGACTTTAAGACTTCTTGAAATTCCTGAGGATCGTTTAAATTTAAAATCTTGGCCATTATTGATTTAAATTAGATTTTGATTTCCGAATTCCTGGAAAAGCTTATCTTCAGTTGATTTAGGGGCCATAAATAAGGATTCAGGCACCTCTGTCTTCTTTCGGATACACCCGGTCACTGTCGGATATTAGTAAACAACGTAATCATGAAATCTTGTGCCGATTCTTCATGGAGTGACACTTGTGCTCTGTTATCCGGATTACTATTATCGGTTTTTAATTTTGTTTCTGCAACTATTGGGGCGTATAAATTATAAAGGCTGTCAGTGCCTAATTATTGATTTTGAGAAAACAAAAATCTGTTATCTAAGCTAAAACTTGGTAGGAAAAAAAAAATTAAGGACATGTCTAGTTATGAAATAATTTAAGTTCTCGACTGCTAAATAATTTCAATATTACTTTGTTCCATCTCCATAAATGAATGAATTTTACTTAAACAGACAGTGAAATTGGTTGTGTTGTGGTTGGTAGTCATCTCTAATGACACTAACTGACATTAACCCATTAACGCCCAGAACTATTTTTGTTGCATTTTTTAAAATCTTTGCTACCACCACTTGCTAAGATTCTATATAACATGAAAAAATAAAAAAAATAAAAAATTTCTCAATACAAGCTCATAATGAGGTGTTACATAAATGTAACACCGGGCACCTGTGCCCCCGTGTTTTTTAATGAGCTTTTTTTTTAAATAATTCTGAATTTGAATAGTATAACTGGTTAAAGGTGGCCAATAAACAAAACTATAAATTAAAACTTTTACTATATACCTAAAAGAACAAGTGAATAAACTTTATTAGTGACAACATTATACTTCGCCGCATGGCTTGCGAAACCAAGTTTTGCACATCCTTTACTTCTTCCCAATACATTCATTTATTTGGAAGATTATTATACCATGTCAAAATTAAAAACCGGATCAAGCATTTTATTTCCCCTAAAGAAAAGTTCTGAGGCTCTTCATTTTTGAATTGGACGTACTTTTCCGTTTCAGTCAAGAGAAGATGGTAAACGTTGCTGTCAAAGAACTTTTCAAAACATTCGACACAGCTGTTTTCGGCTTCATTTATTACAACCTCTTCTTTCCAAGGTACAGGATTGGCGTAAAAGTCACCTGGAATAAATAATGGTGTTGGTTTACCTTTTCTTACACGATTTATTATCCATTGGAACCCTTGATTGTTAGAAGTAGGAGCTGGAACTGGATATAGCGCTGACATCGTGGAGGTCGAATCTGAAGCTCCAGGCGGAGCGGGCGTAGAAGGATGGCTAACTGGTGGTTCAAGCACATCATAAATGCCACCAAGACGTTCATTGTCGCACAAAACAATTTCAGCAGGAGCTAGAAGCTGCCCACCTGAAAGGTGAAGAGGATCTCCTAGGTCTTCTTCATTCCCAGACTCCTCGTCAGTAACTGCAGAAGGGTCCGGTGGCTCTGCATAAACGGCCGTTGCCTGGATGTCATCACCGAGTATTAAATCGAGAGCATCTTGAAGAGAAAAACCCGGTCTAACACAATAAAAACAATAAAAGAAAAATAAAAAATACAGGGGGTCCAAACGCCCGGTGTTACATTTCGGTAACAGTGGTAAATGAAAGGCTATAAAACTCTTAAATACCAACCAATACGCATAAAACTCAACAGATATGCCGAGAAAGTCTTCCTCTGTTTTGAGTAATAAAATAAAAAATATTAAACGTATGTAAAGGTACTTACTGCAGGAGACTTTGCAGACTTTCGACGTCAGCAGGGAAGGACATTTTCAATCTGTTAAAATCGGTAGTCGAAACAATAATAAAACAGTAAACATCGACTCTATCTCTTCTACCGCCTTCCTAGTATATTATAAACACAACAAAAACCCCGAAGTTCTAAGAATTTTTTCCGTTCTATGACAAAAACAAACTTCACTTTGGCGTTACATAAATGTAACACCGGGCGTTAATGGGTTAATATTGTTAATTGTGTTTCCCAATTAATGAAAATTTTCCTAGGACACCTTATCAATACAGACATACATTATTTAAAAATGAAATTAAAAATTCAATGTTTGCTGATGTACATCCATCAATAAAAACTGCAAAAAAAAAACTTTATATCACCCAGAAAACAACCTCATTGTATGAATGATTGATACTATAAAGGCTACCCCACTATAATTGAAGTAACAGTGTTTAGCAATTTATTTTCTGAATAATTTTTTATTACGAAGGATATCATTCTTAGTACTTAGCTATTAAGTTTTGTCAAAAATTCATCGAAGGAATTACAAACATAATTGACTCACCCAAGAAATAATTTTGAATTAAACCAGTGGTGTAGTATCGGGAATAATAATATCCTTCGTAATAATACTCATAAATTAACCATAAAATGAGTCCCAAACCTTGTTGCTTCTATCCTAGCGGGGCATTCTTATGGCTACCGATCACTTTTATGGCTGCCCCTTTTTTGTTGCGGGGACTTCTATCAAATGATGTTGTTGAATCACTATTTTTCCTAGTGATAGATTTAAATAAAGAAATATTAATGGTCCCTACCGGAGTAGTATATAATATCACCATGGTTTTCAGAAAGATATTCAAGCGATCATAATTCCAAAATTACTCTCCAATTTATTATAGGCCATATAACCATCATCATCTCATCATCGATTCTCCATTAACGATATATATATAAAATATACCAAAAAAGTGGTAGAGCGCGAAAAAATTTCACAAATTATCTTCTCCAACTAAAACGTATGAAATAAAAAACATTTTATAAAATGAAAAAAAAAATCTGGTGCGATGCGCGCAACACACAACTTTCACTTACGAACTTACTTGGATTAGAAATCGACGTGTTTCGATATGTAAACGCCATTCCTCAGCTTCACACATTTTTCCACATTTAAGTATATACTTATATTTGCATATCTACATAAGTTAAAGAGTATCTGTATAGCAAAATTTGGTAATTCTTAGCACTTTACGATTCATTATTGCTAATTTATTTATGAAGGGACTAATTTCATCAACAGTCGAGTTTTTTTTACTGCTTGCTTGTTTCTTACTACGAGTTGCATTTTCCAAATACATCGTGAAGGTGAATCGATAGGTGTATTTACGTCTCTTTTAATCAAAATCGTTAAAGCCCTTTTGGAGTAAAAAAAAAAAAATCTGGTGCGTGCGCGCAACACACAACTTTCACTTACCAACTTACTTAGATTAGAAATGAATGTGTTTTGTTAATTGACACTTCTCAAAGTTATACATTTTTTCACATTCATTTCTTATTTTTGTTTTCATTTGCTCAAAAAAAAAAAAAAGAACTAATTTATTTTATTATTAAATAAAAGTTTTTACTTGTGATAATTCGGCAATCCAAGCATAATACTCCAAGTCGTCTGATTTTATAATTATCTATGTACTTGTAACAAATGATTTTCATTAAATGAACAGAACATCTTTAATTATAACGCATTGGTTTGTCATTAAAGGCGTATGGCGCATGCGTGAGCTCAAGGAGTTTTATGAGTTGACGGAATAGTTTTCTTTTTTTCTCCTGTATATGTTTACTTGATTTTCTTCATATATCATATTTAGCCATTTCGTATTTTTAGGCGTGATGAGAGACAGTTAATTTCGCAATATAAACTAAAAAAAAGGTACTTTATAGGAAAACAAAAAAGACCCCTTCCCCATTTAAAGTAAATAAAATAAACACGTGAAAAGGATACAAAATTTACTAAGTAAAGTCCCCCTTCCGGTTAATCAATTTTGATGAAATTTTGGCTATCACATCTTTGGCATATACATACATCAAATACCTAGTTTGATCAAAATCGTTAAAGCCGTATTTGAGTAAATAAAACAAACACGTGAAAATGATACGAAATTTTTTTAGTAAAGTCACCCCTCCGGTTAATCAATTTTGATGAAATATTTACAGTCATATCTCTGGCTTATTATTACATCAAATACTCAGTTTAATCAAAATCGTTAGAGCCGTTTTTGAGAAAATCGAAAAAAACGTAAAAAGTTATTAATTAGTACCCCCTCCCTTTGAGCAATTTTGATGAAATTTTTCCTGTCACATCGCGGGCATATGCCTAAACTAAATACCAAATTTCAGGTTCGCACGGTTTATAGTTTTTGAGCTAGTCTGTTCACACACACACACACACACACACACACACACACACACACACACACACACACACACACACACACACACACACACACACACACACACACACACACACACACACACACACACACAGACCATTTCGCGGGACTTGGTCATTTGGACTCAGGGGACCCCAAAACATGTATTTCCGTTGAAAACCGGAAGTCGAAATTTTTCACGATCGCAATACTTCCACTTACTATATATTTCATATATAGGTAAGCGAAAGTAAAAACACGTGAAAATGGGACAAAATTTATTAAGGAAAGTACCCCCTCCGTTTGATCAATTTTGATAAACTTTGGGCTGTCGCTTCGCGGGCATATTCATACATCAAATATCCAGTTTGATCAAAATCGTTAAAGCCGTTTTTAAGTAAATAAAAAAAAAACACGTGAAAATTGGACAACATTTTAATGTCTGCTAATGAAATTGTATCAGTAACATGTAACTTCTATTTTGCGCCGCCTCCGAAAAGATTGTGTTGTATTGAACATATTATTTTAGATTTTAATTTAATAACTTTTATAAACAATTAGTCTGTGTTTGTACAAATCAAAATAAATTATTACATCTTATTTGTGAGTCCATCAAGTTGACTTAAGTGCTTTAAATATGAAATGATTTTTTTACTTTCACTTACCTATATATGAAATATATAGTAAGTGGAAGTATTGCGATCGTGAAAATTTTTTCATTAATAATTTTGCCCCTGATGCTTTAAATAGAAACAAACACAAATAGTAATAAAATATAAATATGTCGTAAGGTATGTACATGGAATTAAAGATAATTAAAAATTGAATTCTAAAGATGCAAATTATCTTCCCTGGCATTGTCATTTAGGTTTATTTATGTGTTATTAGTTGCAATGAGTTTTATTGGACTTACAAAAATTCTTACGCTGCTCCAATTTCCCACTGGGAACGAAAAGTTAAGGAGAGCTTTTCATTTCTCAGATATTTGCTTCCCAATATACGACCAACTTGTTGGAGTATAACCGTAAGGCAAACTTCATCAATTACTGGGACTTAACGAACCTCCTAACCTCATTGGGCGACCTACTTCAGCTGGCCAGTCCTGTAGGATCCCGGTTTCATACTATACCTTAAAGAGGCCTTCACCTTCCTTGGTTTATTAGTCCAATAATATGGATATATCTCGACAACAGTACACTAATGAATGTATGAAACCTAACGTATTTTTTCTTCATATGTTCACCAATTTGCTTCGATATCACGATTATCAATAATGTCATACGACTATATAAATAAAAATCTGGTGCGTGCGCGCAACACACAACTTTCACTTACCAACTTACTTAGATTAGAAATTAATGCGTTTTGTTAATTGCCACTTCTCAAATGAACAGAACGGCTTTAATTATGAACAATGGTCTGTCATTAAAGGCGTACTCCGCATGCGTGGGCTCGACATTTAACGCTTACCTGTTATTAAAGAACCCCTAATTTTCATTAAACATGACGAATTTGAAAAAAATCGTTAAAGCCGTTTTTGAGATCATCGAAAAAGGTTAAACATTAAAAAAAAAAATCTGGTGCGTGCGCGCAACACACAACTTTCACTTACCAACTTACTTAGATTAGTAATTGACGTGTTTTGCCAAATATTATTTCCCAAATCCACACATTTTTCTACATTCATATCTTATTGTTGTTAATCGTTAAAGCCGTTTTTGAGTAAATAAAATAAAACCCGTGAAAATGATACAAAATTTATTAGGTAAAGTCCTCCCTCCCGTAGATCAATTTTGATGAAATTTTTACAGTCATATCTCGGGCATATAAATACATCAAATACCAAGTTTGATCAAAATCGTTAAAACCGTTTTTGAGTAAATAAAAAAAACATGTGAAAATGATACAAACTTTATTAAGTAAAGTCCCCCCTCCGGTTAATCAATTTTGATGAAATTTTTACAGTCATATTTCAGGCATATAAATAGATCAAATACTCAGTTTAATCAAAATCGTTAGAGCCGTTTTTGAGAAAATCGAAAAAAACTTAAAAAGTTATTATATAAAGTACCCCCTCCCTTTGAGCAAATTTAATGAAATTTTTGCTGTCACATCGCGGGCTTATACATACTCTAAATACCCAATTTCAGGTTCTCACGGTTTATAGTTTTTGAGCTAGTCTGTTCACACACACACACACACACACACAGACACACACACACACACACAGACCATTTTGCGGGACTTGGTTAATTGGACTCAGGGGACCCCAAAACGTGTATTTCCGTTGAAAACCGGAAGTCGAAATTTTTCACGATCGCAATACTTCCACTTACTATATATTACATATATAGGTAAGTGAAAGTAAAAATCTGGTGCGTGCGCGCAACACACAACTTTCACTTACCAACTTACTTAGATAAGAAATTGACGTGTTTTGTTAAATATCATTTCCCAAAGTCACACATTTTTCTACATTCATATCTTATTTTTATTAATCGTTAAAGCCGTTTTTGAGTAAATAAAAAACCCCGTGAAAATGATACAAAATTTATTAAGTAAAGTCCCCCCTTCGGTTGATCAATTTTGATGAAATGTTGGATATCACATATTTGGCATATACATACATCAAATACCCAGTTTGGTCACAATCGTGAAAGCCGTTTTTGAGTAAATAAAAAAAGCACGTAAAAATGATACAAAATTTAATAAGTAAAGTGTCCCCTGCGGTTGATCAATTTTGATGAAATTTTTACAGACATATCTCGGGCATATAAATAGATTAAATACTAAGTTTAATCAAAATCGTTAGAGCCTTTTTTGAGAAAATCAAAAAAACACGTGAAAATGTTACAAAATTTAATAAGTAAAGTCCCCCCTCCGGTTAATCAATTTTTATGAAATTTTTACAGACATATCTCGGGCATATAAATACATCAAATACCTAGTTTGATCAAAAGCGTTAAAGCCGATTTAGAGTAAATAAAAAAAACACGTGAAAATGTTACAAAATTTATTAAGTAAAGTCCCCCCTCCGGTTGATCAATTTTGAGGTAATTTTAACTATCACATATTTGGCATATACATACATCAAATACCCAGTTTGGTCACAATCGTGAAAGCCGTTTTTGAGTAAATAAAAAAAGCACGTAAAAATGATACAAAATTTAATAAGTAAAGTGTCCCCTGCGGTTGATCAATTTTGATGAAATTTTTACAGACATATCTCGGGCATATAAATAGATTAAATACTAAGTTTAATCAAAATCGTTAGAGCCTTTTTTGAGAAAATCAAAAAAACACGTGAAAATGTTACAAAATTTATAAAGTAAAGTCCCCCCTCCGGTTAATCAATTTTGATGAAATTTTTACAGTCATATCTCGGGCATATAAATACATCAAATACCCAGTTTGATCAAAATCGTTAAAGCCTATTTAGAGTAAATAAAACAAAACACGTGAAAATGTTACAAAATTTATTAAGTAAAGTCCCCCCTCCGGTTAATCAATTTTGATGAAATTTGTACAGTCATATCTCGGGCATATAAATAGATGAAATACTCAGTTTAATCAAAATCGTTAGAGCCGTTTTTGAGAAAATCGAAAAAAACGTAAAAAGTTATTAAGTAAAGTACCCCCTCCCTTTAAGTAATTTTGATGAAATTTATGCTGTCACATCGCGGGCATATACCTACACTAAATACCAAATTTCAGGATCGCACGGTTTATAGTTTTTGAGCTAGTCTGTTCACACACACACACACACACACAGACACACACACACACACACACACACACACACACACACAGACCATTTCGCGGGACTTGGTTATTTTGACTCAGGGGACCCCAAAACGTGTATTTCCGTTGAAAACCGGAAGTCGAAAATTTTCACGATCGCAATACTTCCACTTACTATATATTTCATATATAGGTAAGTGAAAGTAAAAATTATGAAATAAATTGCCCGCTCCGTTTGACCAATTTTGATGAAATTTTGGCTTTCACATCTTTGGCATATACATACATCAAATACCCAGTTTGATCAATATCGTTAAAACCGTTTTTGAGTAAATAAAAAAAAAAACATTTGAAAATTATACAAAATTTATTAAGTAAAGTCCCCCCTCCGGTTGATCAATTTTGATGAAATTTTTACAGTCATATCTCTCATATATCTCATATCCCGCGAAATGGTCTGTGTGTGTGTGTGTGTCTGTGTGTCTGTGTGTCTGTGTGTGTGTGTGTGTGTGAACAGACTAGCTCAAAAACTATAAACCGTGCGAACCTGAAATTGGGTATTTAGAGTATGTATAAGTCCGTGATGTGACAGCAAAAATTTCATCAAATTTGCTCAAAGGGAGGAGGTACTTTAGTTAATAACTTTTTAAGTTTTTTTCGATTTTCTCAAAAACGGCTCTAACGATTTTGATTAAACTGAGTATTTGATCTATTTATATGCCTGAAATATGACTGTAAAAATTTCATCAAAATTGATCAACCGGAGGGGGGACTTTACTTAATAAATTTTGTATCATTTTCACGTTTTTTTTATTTACTAAAAAACGGTTTTAACGATTTTGATCAAACTTGGTATTTGATGTATTTATATGCCAAAGATGTGATAACCAACATTTCATCACAATTGATCAACCGGAGGGGGGACTTTACTTAGTAAATTTTGTATCATTTTCACGTGTTTTTTTTATTTACTCAAAAACGGTTTTAACGATTTTGATCAAACTTGGTATTTGATGTATTTATATGCATTAGATATGACTGTAAAAATTTCATCAAAATTGATCTACGGGAGGGGGGACTTTACTTAATAAATTTTGTATCATTTTCACGGGGTTTTTTATTTACTCAAAAACGGCTTTAACGATTAACAAAAATAAGATATGAATGTAGAAAAATGTGTGACTTTGGGAAATGATATTTAGCAAAACACGTCAATTTCTAATCTAAGTAAGTTGGTAAGTGAAAGTTGTGTGTTGCGCGCACGCACCAGATTTTTTTTTTGTGGGGAGGATTATATCGTATTGTTAGATATGTAGGGTTTATTTTGCATGTGCAAATATTGACTATATTGGTCAAAAAATAAAATTAATATTAAAAAATAAAATAACAAATAGCTAAAAGGATAATTAAGAGAATTTTGAGATATGATAACGCCTAACGGAGGTTATTGCTGATTCTATTTACCGCGAAGGTATAAAATTTACATTTATTTTTATAAAATCAGGAGACATCCCGTTATGTACCTACAGCTGTCCGGGTCAATATATTTTTTAATCTGTGTTATGCCGGATGAAAAATAAACCCTTAAACCTTAGTTTTTCAAATATATAAGCAAGTTTAATATCGTTAGATTGGAAAATTTAAATTTATTGTAACTGAAAAAAGAATTTGTCTTTGCAATGTTTTTTTTTTTTTTTTTTTAAATTCGATATTCCATTTACATAAATTAAATAACAATAACATTTTTAAGGTTGCTCAGAAATAATCTTGAAATTTTAAATATCAAATCATAATGGGGAATATTTGAAAACCTACTTCAAATTTCTAAGATAACGATAAAAAATTCTACTCTAGGTACTAAATTGAAACCCTTCATTAATACATTTTAAATTAAGTCTGAATTTATTTATGTTGTTAAATACAGAAGTAATGGTCGGTAAGTCTAGTAGGAAGTTAACTGTTGATTAAATTTCAAATTTCTGACCAACATTTAGGGCATTCATCAGTGATGAAAACCGAGAATAAGAAGATGGAACTACTAAAGGAAAATGTTTGTATTTTTTACTAATATTACCCTAGCGACGTTCTTAATTCATGTTATTGTTTTTATTAAAATTAATCAAACAAATAAATAAATACACATTGGGTTATGTTACATTTAAGTTGGTCTCTTCAAATATTGCGGTGGTGATTTATGTTTTTTAAAAGCTTTTCATAATGATAACGTAATAATTTCATAATGCTATTGGTTTTTATTTTACACGATAATGTGATATTTATCAAATTTTAAGAAGGTTGTTTTGACATATTTGACCTTTTTTTCTTACGTATTTGTGTCTTTATAATTATATTTATATGTAAATGATGAGCTTTTTATTTTACATTAAAATCCGGGCGCTAATGTTCACTCATCAGTTTAATGTCGTTTTCTTATGATGGCGGATAGATTATGTAATGTAAATAAAAATTAAAAAATATATGTCATATGATTTATGGTTGGCAGCTAGTTGTCTCTGCTTTTTCCATATTAAAATGAAATTCATTACCAGGGTGTAGCTGCTCTAAACCGTAGGGAGGGGTTATTATTTTAGAAGGGGGAGTGTTAATCAAGTTTAGGAGAACTTTTCTTTATTCCTTTAATTATTAGTTTGCTAAATAACTGCTTGTAATACTTTACCTCAAATATCACCCCCTTTTGAAGAGAGGAAGCAGCTGCTACGACCCCCCTCATCCTTGGATACGTCCTTGTATTTATTGTATAGTTATTTTGGTGCATTTTCCATTTCTTAAAACCCCTGTGGTATACTCTCATTAATACTGATTTCGGTGATTTTTGATAGCCTGTTTGTTGTAGAGGTGTTTTCCCGAGAGGGAGTTCCTTAGGGACCGGATTAAGTGGGTCACCAGGAACTAGGTCCGGTGAATAGACAGGATGGAGGTGGACGCCGCATCAGAGGTTCAAGATTTTATTGCATTCGATGGTTTCTAATTCTTAGTAATTCTTTTATATGTTTACTTTGAGGAGTAGTTTTTAGTCCTTTGATCTTGATGTCAATAGGTTACGCCGAATAAGTTCTCAATAGTTTTAGGTTATCAATTTTTTGTTTTCTCCAATGTTCTGTTATAACTTTTATAAATGACTGTATCGTCGTAGGAATCTTCACATTTGAACAGGTAGTGTATATACTATTTAAAAAATGCACCATTTATCACACTACTTACAGTAAAATTCATAGTTAATTTCGGCTGACCCCTGACAGTTTGATTAATGTTCAACTGTTGTTTTATATTTTGTCTACTCTTTTCGGTAGTTTAAATAAATAATTTTATTATGGTTTGTGTAAATGTGTACTAATATAAAATGTATAAAATAAATGTATTTAAAAGTTGCTCAGGAAAAAAAGACTGCTTCCACTTTTTATAACTGGAGATTATTGTATTTTTCAGTGTTATTCTTATGGCCCTACTTTATCCTTAACCACATTTTAATACGTAAATATTCTTTATTCAATAATAATTACTGCCTGAACTCCATTAAAATTTAAATAACAGATTAGCGACGAAATTAAGCGCGAAGGATCATACAAGAAAAAAAACAGGAGCTGCCACACGAGGCTATTATGAGCTCCGGCTGTTTCTTCGCCCACAGTTCCCGGAACCTCCCTTGGAATATTCTACAGTTATCGCTGGCCCAGTAGCGTTATTTGTCTCTGGCCGAAATACAAAAACTAAACAAAAAACACGGATAGGAAGTGGGCCTAGTTATTTGCCGGAATAGAGCGGCTATTTTGGCTGTAAAAAAGGCAGGAGAAGGATGCTGTGTTGGGGGAGGTACCGTTAAGGTCGGGGTTCGCTAAACCAGTTCCCTTCACCGTTATTCGGTCCATATCTAACCCCCTCCCCCCATGACCCATTTAGCCCATCATTCGGTGACCGCGGGCATCGCCCCATCTGGGGGTGTAGGAGGCCCCGTCCCCTTGTGGCCTACATCCGCCTGTGCCGGGTTCGGGGAAGAAGAAGGGCTAGCTGGCCAATAGTAGGCAATATATATTGTCGAAGTAACCTGAGTAATCAGGTGGTATCGACAATGAACCTATTTGTTGATTTATTGGAAACAACATTTATTTATTTATTGGAAACAACAACCCTGCAACCTTTATCTATTCTATCACAGCTTCTCTACTACGGTATACAGGAGGGGGGGGGGGGGTTACAAGTGTAACCAATCTATTCTCACCAGGAAGGGAAGGGGGTGCTTTATGCCACAATAATGTATTTCAACCCGTCCAAGGCAGTTTCGATCTTCTAACACTATATTCGAGAATTCGGGCCATGCTCTGTCCATCATTAAACACTTTAAAATTATAGTATGATTTTTGGAGAAACTATGTAGGGAAAGGAAGACGTAGCATTTATACATTGTTCATTTTTAAATTTTAAGGTGTTTGATGATGGAAAAGAGTCCGAAACCTCGCACATAAGTAATACAAAGATCATAAGAATATAGTTGGATACTAATCACCTGAAACGAAAGACAAACAAACTATAGTTTGTTTATTTTTAGTCTTTTCCATATTTCCCCTTTCAAGTTTCTAAGATTTTTACCAAAGAATTCATTATTAACTAAAAATGATCCCCCTCAAGTACATATGAATCCCATTTTTTTGCACGTTATCACATTGGGCAAAAGAGTTTGTGAAGAGACTCCTATTTGTTTCTTTCTTATAGAGACGGTTATGAAGCTAATGGATGTTATTATTTAAAATTTTGTTGACTGAGTAAATGCCAACATATAGTGATAGTGAACGCGAAGGTTGGATGCTGAAAATTGCTACCGATACCTTATCCTTCTCAGTTCCTTCCCAGCTAGCCTATCCACCCGGTCACGCGAACTCCCATCTACGTCTCGGTCCACTACTCTACTACTAAATGAAGAAAAAACTTTTAGGAGTCCAAAATTTTTCGTAAAATAAATTAAATGAATGAAAAAAAAAATGTTTTTATGAGTTAAAAATATTTTCATTCAGGTCGGTTGATATGATCTAGACGTATTGTTGCTATCATATGAGTCTGTACCCCTTCTTTGTCAAATGTTACAAACATTGTACATAATTTTACAAAAACCATGTATGGCTCTCTGAGCCGATCTGGAAATAAAGAATTATATGTAAAAAAGTTGCTATCCAGAAAAAAAGAAATCCGAATATAAATAGTTTTCTAATAACTATTAGTCTTCTAATAACTTCTAATTGAACCTTCTTCGTTAGATTAACTAACTAATGTAAATTCAAGAATAAATCAAAAATTTATGTGTTAATACTCAAGTTTTCTTGTCTTGAGTTTAGTAATCAAGTTTTCTTTTTATGTGTTAATACTAAAAATTATGATTCCATGTAAAATATATATATATATATATATATATATATATATATATATATATATATATATATATATATCATTGATTACAGTGAATCACATACAACCCAACAGCGAAAATGGCCTGATGGTGTTGCATGCAGTTTGAATAATAAATTTGATTATTATTTCGTGGAAACTGTTTTGTTAGACCACTGCCGTATCGATTACTTCATTTATTCAAGGTTAGTGTTATTTAGGATATAATGGTATGCAGTACAATTTGCTTTGCCATTTAACAATTGTATAAATTTATCAATTAAATTTACTGTTCTTTGAAAATATATATATATTGGAAAACTGCCCATAATCCGAAGAATGTAGTATATGTTGGCAGGTAGGTTGACTATTCCTATAACATTTATTTCGACTCTTAAAACAAAAAATTGAAAATAGATTCAATAATATCTGAAAAAAGAGGTGGTTAAAAAAATGGTGGGTTGTTGAGGGTTCCTGATTTATTTATTTATAAAAAAAAATAAACACGTGGTCATAAAAAATAGAAATAAATCACGTTTTCCTTTACCGCATACCACTTAGACAAGTTGCTATTATCCAGTTTCAGTCAGGAACGAAAAGATCGCGCCCCGATGGCCTACGCGTGCACAACCCCAATTCAACTCTGTTAGGTAATGATATGGATGCCTCGAATCAGACTCTGTATAATGCCTGATATTACTTGCTCGATAACTGGCATTACTATTGTAAAGGGGAGTGGATCAGCCGGCATGAACGCTAATTTTTCCATTTGTCGTCTAAACGATTGATTTATTGCTATTTAACATCACTTCGTGTTGTACTTCACGGAAAACTGTTTTGTCTTTACAACATTCCTCAACTACCGATCTTGTAAAGCAGCCCTTTCCGGTATTTAAAAAAATAAAATAAGGTATTTTGTCATTTACTTTATTTATTTATTATTGAATATTAATTTTTTTAATGATTTAAGTGTGAACATCTACGGCATTGTGGGGAATTATAGACTGGAAAAAGGGCGAATTTTTTTGTAAACTAAGATATTTTTAAAAATCAGGCTATGTATTTTTCTTAATTTTGACATGATTTGACTGTATTTATATGCAATGGACCAATTTTTTCCAAATTAAAATAAAAGTAAATGTTGACAGAAACAAAAAATAATGGCATGAACAGGCTTACAGAGGAAGTATCGAGGCTTTGTTTTACATCATGTTACTAATCAGTGATGTTTCCAGTATGATGTTCTAGTTTATAGTATGATACACAAGAAACTTTTACAATTATAATTACAACCAGTATATTCTTTGTTGTGGTCTTAAATCTTTCTTCGTTGCAATGAATTTTTCTTGGTAAACGACGTAATTTGATAAATAAAATGCCCCGCTTCGAAAACCTCTGGTATGGCAAGGAGCATGGTTTTTGAGAGTTGGCTACATAGCTACTGTTTTATTTTTTAAATAGTATTATTTTGAAAAAAGCGAACCAATTTTTATTTTTTTATTTTTTTTTTTTTTTTTTTTTTTTTTTTTTTTTTTTTTTTGTTTCATTAGAAAAAAAAACGTTGCAAATAAAATTACATGTTGATAAATAACATGTGGTATAAAAAACAAGACCCGAGCTATCATATGATGCCATTCAAAGGTACTTCCGTATTATTTGTAATGAGGTAATTCCGTATTATCCGCCATCTTTTCTATAGCTTGAAACACACCGATTACACCTCGTTTCTTGTTTGTATTTATTGAAATTTAAATAACTTGTATTAGTAGACACATTTAAATAATTTATAAAAGAAGAAATTGAATAACGTTAAAACAATTATATTAATTTTATAACTATTATTATTGCTTTAAGAAGAAAAATATTATTTCGTAACCTACACACAAGAAAATTAAGAGGAACGAAGCGACAGACAAAGTTGTTATTGAAGCAGCGTTTGAATAGCGTCCTCATTAAAAAAAAATCTGGTGCGTGCTCGCAACACACAACTTTCACTTACCAACTTACTTTGATTAGAAATTAATGCGTTTTGTTAATTGCCACTTCTCGAATAAACAGAACGGCTTTAATTATGAACAATGGCCTGTCATTAAAGGCGTACTCCGCATGCGTGGGCTGACGAGTTTTATGAGTTGACTGAATATTTTTCTTTTTTTCTCCTCTTTATGTTTTCTTTATTTTTATCATATCTCATATTTAGCCATTTCTTATTTTTCGGCGTAACGAGAGACAGTTAATTTCTCCATGTAAACAAAATCAATGGTACTTTATAAGAAAGAAACAAACAAACAAAAAAGGCCCCCCCCCCCTAAAAAAAAAGCCCCCTGAGAACATTTTAATAATGATAAAGCTTACCTGATATTAAAGAAAATCTAATTTTCATTAAACATGACGAATTTGATAAAAATCGTTAAAGCCGTTTTTGATATAATCGAAAAAAGGTAAAAAATGGAAAAAAAGTCATGAAATAAAGTGCGCCCCCAGTTGGACCAATTTTGATGAAATGTTGGCTTTTACATATTTGGTATATACATACATCATATACCCAGTTTGATCAAAATCGTTAAAGCCGTTTTTGAGTAAATAAAAAAAACACGTGCCATATACCTACACTAAATACCCAATTTCAGGTTCGCACGGTTTATAGTTTTTGAGCTAGTCTGTTCACACACGCACGCACGCACGCACGCACGCACGCACGCACGCACACACACACACACACACAGACCATTTCGCGGGAATTGGTTATTTCGACTCAGGGGGTTTCAAAACGTGTATTTCCGTTGAAAACCGGAGGTCGAAATTTTTCACGATCGCAATACTTCCACTTACTACATATTTCATATATAGGTAAGTGAAAGTAAAAATATATATACACAAAAGCAGGGACCAACTTGGGCAATCGACTAAAGTAAGAAGTTGAAGTACATATATCCAAAAAAAAGGTACGAGAGCTTGAAAAAGTTCACTAAAGACCTAGTGCTGTCTAAAACAAATTTAAAAAATTCTTTTTTTCATTCAACTGATGATAATAGCTTAACGCTGTTCAAACTAGCAATGATTGGGTCCTCTTATTTATGAAATTTGCATATGTAAATATGAATCAAGATATTCTCTTGCAGGAGGCCTCAGTAATATAAAATATTTTACAGCATCTTCTGAACATGGCAATACCCAAATCTTTATCATATCCGAAAAAACAAGGAAAAAACAAAAAATTATATCCATAGGCCAACGATAAGAAAGCGAGATGTTAGTTTACAAGAGGTAACATCAATAACACTGAAGATTGTATTCAGATCGTATAATGCTTAAGTACCTATTAAAATAACATTTCTAAATTAGGCCACGATGCCATCTTCTTTTCAAACGATTCGGAACATTATCAAGAATATAAGGTTCGAAACAAGCGGATTCGGATGGGCCTGGAGTTCCTTATGAAAGAACAGTTATCTGGATTGGACCGATCTGGAATCCAATGGAGCACTGGAACGTCATTTGTGATTTTATATCAGGTTAAAGCATTATAAATATACTAGCAGACCCGGCCACCCCTTGCTGTGGCTCACTATAATGCGTTGAATTAATTACATCCTCATATTTTTAAATAAATAAAGTCAAACCAATATTCACTGATTAAGATGAAAACCTTCCAGCTAATCAAAATCCAACGAGATTGAGAATAGAACATTACACCTTTTAACCGTATTTGGTAAGGAATCTAGGAGAGTTAAATACTTTATTTTTTACATCTCATATTTCAATGTAGGTTGTATTAATGGTTCGTTTGGTAAGTTCTACTTATCAAAAAATATAAAATAGCATTTAAATATTTAATTTAAAATATAAGGCAGATAATGTTAAATTACAAATATTTATTTATAACAATAATTTACTATTTTTTACATTTTACAATTAAGAATTTTTATTTTTTCAAGTGCTAATTTGTTCACAATGTTTTTGGTTAACCTGTTTTTGCTAACACAGGCAGATTTGATGGTTTCCCACATGTGGTAAGGCGAAGGGTAAGGATTTTCTAAGTCCAAGCCGCAAGTGGACATTGTTTGCCCTTGGGATTTGTTTATGGTCATGGCAAAAGCCAAACGAATAGGATATTGAAGCCGTTTAAATTTTATTGAAAATTCTGACGGTGCCAGGGGAATAGGTGGCAACAGGACGATATCTCCTATAAACCTTCCAGGCAACATTTTTGCTTCAATAACATTTCCTGTGATCCTTTTAATGACCAAACGTGTACCGTTGCACAATTGAGGTGGATTTAAGTTACGAAGAAGAATGATCAGTAAGCCAATCTTCAACTGGAGATTGTTTGGTGGCATTCCTCGTATATCCAGGGAATTAAAAAATTTAGATGGAAATTTACGTTTACATCAAGAAAATTGTCAATTGATTTTGGAAGTTTATTTTATCAAAATCAACATTTTTTGCTGCCAGCCAATGATAGTCCAAATAATTGCTCAAAATATCAGGAAAGACACAAACTATCAGTTCATTTTTAGTCTCTACAATATTACAGAAATTTTCTGGTTTTTCTGGTTTTAACTATTTGTCTGTAGAATATAATAATGGAACAATATGAACAAATACACAACACAAAATTATTGTAACCATATGCCTCTAAACAAAAGGTTATGAAATTGACATATGAAGCCATCTTAATAAAACGAAACACGATCTACTGTATTTGCAATAATTCGCTATATAAGAATTATTTTGGTCACTAATCAAGTTAAAAACTATCCTATCTCTTAAGTTGGTCAGAACTATAAACATTGAACCAAATTTCATTAAAATCGGTTGAGTAGTTTTTGAGTTATAGAAAGACAAACATCGGGACACGAGATTTTTATATATATAAGGATATATTTTTGAAGGCTTTTGGATTGCAAGCTTTGTTTGGGAGAGGAATTCGATATTTTGATTAACGCAAAGGTCGACTCCATAAATCAGAATAAATCTATCAATGTTGAGTAGTAATTTTGTTTGTTTGTTTGTTTAACTTCCCTCTATGCTCCTAATGCTAATCGGACGATAAATATTGCCTATCCAGGTAAAATTAGGAAGGGATCTTTTAAGTACCTGACCTCTATTTATGTCCTATCCGAGGGACGGCATAGCCAAAGATTTTTTACTCCCATTAAAAAATCCTAGAGCTACCGTGGGACGCGAACCCGCGACGTTTAGTATTGTAGGTTGCTATGCTAACCACTACTCCACAGGTGACCCCAATAATGCCTTTTGTAATGGAAACTTTGAGAGCTTCTTCAGTATGCATTGAAGAAACGGTTATCGTCAAGCAATTTCTTGTCGTTTCAGTCATCTGTAATGATTCCAACTAATAAATTTTTCTATTTGGTGAAATCCTAAATATCTGTTGGTGAAGACCTAAATAATCAGTTCAATAGGTATAAAACTGAATGACATTTTAACGTTATGTATGAATTTATTTTAATTTTCAATTGTAGTTAATATTGACGTGTGAGTAAAAGATGCAGCCAGCGGCCCTATTTTATACATTTTTAATTTCAGTTTAAATTTAAATGCATTTTTCCGCCGGATTTTCCGATTTAGGTATTGATGAACCTTTTATATTCCAAATTTAGTGAATACTAAGAAAATATGAATATAAGTTAAACTTGTTATTTTCTAGCTAACTATTAATATTTTGTAACGCTCTTAGATTAAAACTATTATAAACAGTTTAAATGTATACCTATTCATATCATAGTTTTGAGAGCCAAAATCTTGACATTGCTGGAAATAAAAGAATGATCTAATTAAAATTAAAAAAAAACTGTGCTTTGAAATTATTGTTTTCAATTCGGCTTATTCATCGGAGCAAAAGTGACCTTAGAACGATGGTGAACATTAACAAGGAATGTATTTTTGTTAAATGTCTCGTCATTAGGCTATGCTAATGCATTCCCTTGCATGAGTGAAAATAATTATGCTTCATTTGCATAGCATAGAACTCCGTGTTATATTTAGCATCGTCAGTATCCCAAATATCTTGAGACTTGGACATCCAAAGTAAACAAGCAAAATGATGCTCATCAAATAATACAATGGCAAAAAAAAAAAAAAAAAAAAAAAAAAAAAAAATCACGGAAATTGACCCATTCGTAACAAAGTGGTAGGCTTGTTTACACGTTTTGGTCTATTCAGCGGACTATTATAATAGAGAAACAATTACTTTTTCTTCTGTAAAATATCTGTCTAATTATTCTCATTTTATGATAATAAGGTCATTGATTAATAAAATATGGAAACTGTTCACGCTGACCAGACCAACAAGACCATTTCGATATATAATTATTTTTTTTTAATAAATGAGAATTTTATCTTTATTATTTTGAATTATTTATAACCCCCAAAGGTCAAAATAAAATTAAAATAATTTTTTTTCAAGATTTTTTTTTTTTTAATTTTGAACGTTTTACAGATTCTTAATAATTTTTACATTATTCGATTATGATAAATTATTATTTTTCGATAAAATAAAAATATGGGATTCATATTAAAAAGAAATATATTTGAAAAATGTTTGAAGTTCGTCATTTTACATCTATACGAAATTTCTTTTATTTCATAATGTAATCAACAATAAATATTCAGACTAAGTGTACCTAAATAAAATATTTAAAAAAAAATATATTGAAAATTGAGATGAATGTGTTCTATTTATTTATTTTTGGTTTAATGAACACGGGTGGAGTGATTTGAACAAATAAATAACGAAAGAAAAAAAGTATTTTAGATATTTCTTGGCTTAATAATTTTCGTTATCATAGTATTATTATAATTATTATTTTTCTATATTTTTTTTTTTTTGCTTACTCAGTTTCTCCTGAAGTCCTTCATAATTTGGCCGAAAAGGCGTATTTAAAAGTAAATCAAATAATCACTGCTTGTTTTAGTTGTCTTACTTTCATCTTTCACCAAAAATTATTAATTACACCATGAAAATGATCCTTATGAACCATCAACTGTCGAACTTTCGGTTTTAAATATTCAAAAAATCACTTGTAACATTGTTTTATTAATAATTTTATATCCCTTCCTTTGTATATCGCGTCTTTTTTTTTATACGTTTACTTTCCCATGGATTCATTCGAATCTTATTACTATCCATACCAAATTCCTTATGTGTTATTCTTACAAATAAGTCATTATTTTTTGGCAGTTGGCAGAAGGAAATATGCAAAAATGAGTTAGAGGTTGGATTGAACGCGTCAGGAATTTTTAATCGAAAAGTGTTAAATCTTCCATTGAAAATATAGAAGAAGAGAACAAACTGTCTTAAAAAAATCGAACAACCATGAGGTTATTTTTCGGATCATTTTTAGTTTGCATAAAAATATGGATAAAATGTAGTTTAATGTTGGATTTATGAAAAAAACAGTTTTTTTTTCAAGAGATTTCCGAAGGCTGTCAACTTTTGTTGAGTTTAGTACAAAACGTGAGCTATGTAATTTATGCTAAATACCGTCCAATTTATCGTTTTAATTCCACCTATATTAGAGAAATCCATGTAAATAAAAAGGATCTCTTCTCTACTCTATAATACAAAAAATCTTCCTTCTTAAGGATTGCGGACTGAATACATAAGTCACCTATTGAATTTATATCGATATGCACCACTCAAAGCTTTGACCTAACGTTAAGGCTGTTTGTTGCCTTTCTCTCAGTTGCATCAGTGCCCGCAACCTTGGCGTTTAGTTTAGACGTAAATGACACGTAATTGTTTACGATTCGTAGGTTTGACGTATCCATCAGTCTGGACCAACCATCTATATCAATTTGATCGGCTAATCGTCCCTAACGCCTCTACTATGCCAATCCTAATTGCTTCATTGTCTCTCAAATGTGGTCGCAATAGTATCGAGATGAATAAACTGGATACTTTAGCTGTTCACTTTGTTCGCATCTCTAATAAGCAATGCCTCTTAAAAAACGTTCAATGCTTCTCCCAGGCGCAAGAAAAGTAATTGATATAAACTAGTTTATTCCATTTCAAATAAGAATTTATATTTGACAAAGCGTCATATTATCACGAGAGATTTAGAAGAAGTGAGGTTAGTATAAAATCCATTTATAAAATAAAAATGATATATTTCGGACCACCTTCGTCTAATTCACAGGACTCCGCTGGGCCAGTCACTTCATGAGAATGAACCAGGAAATCACATTAAAAATTTTGAGTAACTTAGGCCTAGGTAAAGCTGAGGTAAAGCCTGAGTAACTATTTGGTACCAGACGGATAGGACACCCTAAGCTTCGTTGGGAGGATCGTGTGTCTTTAATGCAGAGAGCAGCTTGGTTTATGAAGTTGCGAAAATTTGAAGGCAGAGGCACACAATAGAGAGGATTGGCGATACTCTGGAACACTCGTCCAGTGGGTCCTGATACTGTAAGCAGCTTGTGGGTCGCGGGTAAGGCCAAAAAGCCAAAACCGAGAAGATCTCTGAAGTGATGTACTAACCTTGATTAAACCATCAGGTGTAAGGAGGAGGGACGTACAGGCAATCAGTCGGATGGACCAAGTCAGTTCCTCACGCAGCCTGGGTGATTCTGAGGTAATGTGGAAAGTGAGCAATGGAAGAGGAAGTTTCACGACATTTACACCCCTCAATTTGTCCTAAAGGTGCGATCAAGCATAATTCAAATAAATGTGGTTTCCCTAAAGCTATATTTTTATATTTACTAATTATATGCATTGCTATACTTCTACATAAATTAGTAGAGCAACATAAATAAAAAAAAGTCGAGCAACACACAACTTTCACTTACTAACTTACTTTGATTAGAAAATGTGTTTTGTTAAATGCCATTCCTCAAAGTCACACATTTTTCCACCTTCATTTACTTCTTTATGCTTGTATTTGCTCTTTAATGAATAGAATAGAATAGAATAGAAAAATCCTTTATTTACAAAATAGTATAGGTGTTTACAAATTTAATATTTATAAAGTATATAATAATCAGTGCTAACGAATTTCAAAATAAGTTACGCAGGACAAATGCTGACATGGCTTTAGCCGTCTGTTAGGAGTTTGCCACTTTTTAGATCCATTTAAAAATAATAATAAAATCAATTTAATTTTCAAATGAAAAAATAAAATTTATATAATTAAAATGAAAATAAAGAAAACTCACAACATATAAATAGATTTCCTTTAATTTATTTTCCTTTAGCATTGTTATTAATTCCTCTTTATTTATTCGTATAAATATATATATATATATATATATATATATATATATATATATAAATATTTTTTTCTAATGTAATTGAAAATTGGGCACATTCCGATAAAATGAAATATATCTTCTATTTCACTTTTGTTACAGATAGTACAAATGAAACTAATATCTTTTGACCATGGTTTATAATTTAAGTCTAAAAGTTCTCCTCTTACTCTAAATATTGTATTTATAAAGTCCAAACTATTGAAATCATTTATGTAGCTAACTTTACTGGGAACTAATGATTTATACATAGTATGGTATGTGGATTGTCGAACTGCTGTTAATTGATTATCTATAAACTGTTGTTTTAGGAGGTGTGTAATTTTGTCAGTTTGTCGACGCCATCTGTCTATTGATATGAAACAGTCATCCAATTCAGTATTGAGACTAGCAGCCATAGCTATCCATTCGGCAACCAACGAACATTTACTAATAACTATTTGTTTGGCAATAATTTTGGGGTATCCGTACTCCGGTAAACTGAATATTTTTAATATATAATTAAAGTGCTGCTTTAGGGTAGAGATAAAGATTGGGTCTAACTGAGTAAATAAATTTGGTAATTTGGTGTATTTTTCGGAAGTGAAAACAACTTTTTAATAAAGAATTTTAAAACTTTCAATTTCTTCAAAATTTAAATAACCCCATACCTCACTTCCGCAACAGAGCGACGCCTTTACTGTCGAGTTAAAAATCCTTAGCTTGGAGGATACAGGGATCATAGAGTTTTTGTAAATCACGCTCCAAATACTGTTGATTGCTTGTTTCGCTTTTTTGCACCTTACTTTATTATTTAAAGTAAATCGAAGAGAGTGGGTTAGCACAGTTCCCAGGTAAATATGATAAAATATTATTTCCACTCACAAAAGAAATTTAAAGTCTATTGTTTTTTTTTGTTGATTTTAAGGCGGCTTTCGATACAGTCGATAGACATGCATTGTTCTGTAAGCTCTTCAGCATGGGTGTCTCCTCAAAATTTATAAATATGTTGAAAAAATTGTATAATAATCCACGGATTATTTAAATTAAATGGAGGTATTTCAGAATATTTCATCAACAACATGGAAGTGAAACAGGGATGTCTGCTAAGTCCGGTTTTATTTTCCGCATATATAAATGACCTCGAAAAAGTTTTGGCGTGAGGGTTAAAAATTGGGGATGTTTATATAAAAACTTTATTATTTGCAGATGATATTGTATTAATTGCGAAAAGAAACCCCATTGACTTTCTAAAAAAACTCCATCAACTCTCACAATAAACTGATTTGCTCTTTAATGTGCACTAATATTTTTATTATTAGTTAGAAGTTTTTACTTGTGATAATTCGGCAAAGCAAGCATAATACTCCAAGTCGTCTGATTTTATAATTCTGTATTTAGTTGTTGGGAATTTCATTTAGTTAACATGAAACAAATAATTTCCATTAAATGGACAGGAACATCTTATATTATAAACAATGGTCTGTCATTAAAGGCGTAGGTACTGCGCATGGGGGCAGGGGGGGGGGGCGTACCGTGTTTTACGATTTCACGGAATATTTTTCTTTTTTTCTCCTGTATATGTTTATTTGATTTTTGTCATATTTCATACTTAGCAATTTTTTATTTTTAGGCGACACAAGAGACAGATAATTTCACCATATAAACGAAAACAAAGGTACTTTATAGGAAAACAAAAAAGGCCCCTTCCCCATTTATGCCCCTTTAGAACATTTTAATAATGATAAAGATTACCTGATATTAAAAACTACTTGATTCTCATTAGACATGATGAGTTTAATCAAAATCGTTAAAGTTATTTTTGAGAAAATCGAAAAAAACTAACTTAAAAATGGGAATAAAAGTTGATGAAATAAAGTGCCCCCTCCGTTTGATCAATTTTGATGAAATTTTTACTGTCATGTCTCGGGCATATACATACATCAAATACCCAGTTTTATCAAAATCGTTTGAAAATCGAGAAAAAAAACGTAGAAAGTAATTAAATAAAGTAACCCCTCCGTTTGACGAATTTTAAAGAAAGTTTGCAGTCACATCATGGGCACATACATATACCAAATACTCAATTTCAGGTTTGTGCGGTTTATAGTTTTTGAGCTAGTCTGTTCACATACACACACACACTATTTCACGGGACTTGGTTATTTGGACTCAGGGGACCCCAAAACGTGTAATTCCATTGAAAACCGGAAGTCGAAATTTTTCACGATCGCAATACTTTCCTTCACTATATATTTCATATATAGGTAAGTGAAGGGCCGGGGATAGCCGAGCGTGTTCGAGCGCGGCCCGCTTTAACACGCTCGAGCCGAACGGTGGCGGTTCGAATCCGCCCTGGGATGGTTGACTTTTATTTCGTGGAGGCCCCACGGAATAAATCTCAACCTACCCACCATGGTTAGGATAGGTTGGTTACACCTGTAGAGTAACCCCCCGTATGCCACACATGGCCAGGTAGGGGTACCGACAAAAAAAAAAAAAAAAAAAAATATAGGTAAGTGAAAGTAAAATTTTACACACACACACAAAAAAAAAAAACTGCAACACTCATTTCCCTTCTCTTACTGAAAAGGGTAATAAGGTTTTCCACCATACCTTACATCAAACTTATTAGACATAACCCAACATGTGGAAAGCCTTGATTGATTGTACAAATATGTGTACCACATTGTTAAACACTGAGAAAACTCCGAAATTTTTCAACTCATTGTAACTCCTACAACGTAAAAAACGAAACAAAGATGGCGAAATAGAGTCTTTAACCAATTCTCCCTTCACTAAACCATATTTCATCATTTAAAAACTATTCTCTCTTTATTGAATCCTCGTTATCTTAATTAAAGACCACTAGATTCAGTGATCAGCCACTTGTTCTAACCTAATTAAATAATAGTATGAAATCAATAAATCATTGCTATTTAATTGTTTATTTAGTTTTATTCATACCTAACTATTATGGATGCTTTCTATAAAACATCATCCCTTCCCTAAATAGATAGCTCCTCATGGTAATAAATACGGTTGTAGTTTCAGTTGTTCTTTTCAAACTTTGGGAACTTATTTTGTTGCTTCTTAGAGTAAAAGGGGTCAAAATACAAAACTTTGAATGAACTTAGCGAATAAAAACAGACTAGACTACAGTAATTGTTAAAAGTTCTAGAATTAAGGAGACTAACAGGGAGTACATCAACCCCTTAAACATTAACAATTAATGTTTAATGTATACTCTGTCTTTATTTCTTTTGTACGTTACCTTCTAAGATTTGAACATTTGGGCCTTAATTCCAGGCAAAAGAATGTTCTTTTTTTTTTCGTAAAGCTAAATACTCAAGCCAAATTAGGAAAAATTATTTATAATTATTATTATTTATTTATTATTATTATTCATATTATAATTATAAGACTAAATAAACAATTAAATAGCAATGATTTATTGATTTCATACTAGGCGTCGAGTTCTGGGATTTTTTTTTTTTAACATTAAAATACGTTTATTTACATGTTTATATACACGTATGGTGAATTTATTTTTTTTAAAAGCCTCCAAAGAAGCTAGCTCTAATAGTAGTGAGCTCAAAAGCTAAAAAACAACGTGAAATACGAGCAGCTGAAACTCTTGACGAATATCAAAATAGGATTGAACAACAGAGGCTTAGACAGGCAGAATCGCGGGAAACTGAGCATATTAAAATTGCATAACTTCAACTAATCTGTTGGTATATTCTTTATTGTTATAAAAATCGTTATGATCTTGCTTTACATTGGTTTTTACAAAATAGACAGTTTGAGACGTCGAAAAATGAAATTCCCCGGGTGAAACCGGAATATACAGCTAGTATATGAATAAAACCGACGATGTTGTGAATGGATGCTTAATTGAGTTGAGCTTCTAGATATAAGCAGTGGCTACTGATAAATCTATAGATATAGTTTAAAAAAATAGCTTTTATTTATATAGCTGAACAAAATTAAGAAAATTATAAATTGAATAAATTGAAGATCATAGTTCGCCTTGTAAGGAATTTTCTGTCCCTCTGTGTGTGATATCCTTTTACGGTTACCGTGTACTCTTCTATAATAAACTTGAGTTTTTGTGTAGGTTCCCAAAAAAAATATACATTAAAAAAAAAAAAAAGCTGCGTCGCCTAAATGTGGCATCGTCGTCAGCTAACTGTACCTGCAGTTTGGTAGTGCCCTATAAGGCAGCGGTCTCGATAGTGACCTAGATAGGTCCTTAAATCGACCTCCACTTCTTACAGTACCACCGAAAGAAGACTTGATGGCGTTGAGTGTTAAGTAACGTTACCGTAGGTGGATGGCGTGGAGTGAAGAAGTCACGTTACCGCACTAACGCCATCTCCCCTAGATGGGAGCACGTGAGCCCTTCGGTCGTCGACCCAGGCAATGACCCGGTCAGAAGGGCGCGCGGCCTTCACCTCAACCTCCTTCCTCCCTCCTCGCCCGTATCCTCTGTTAACGTTTTGGTAACGGCTCTTCGCTTTAGGTTAGCGTCCCTCTCTCTCCTTGGGAAGTGTTTCGTGCTGCTAGAGTCGAAACGGGAAATTTCAATTTCAAATTTATCTTTCTCACCGTTAGGTTCAACAACATCCAAATGAACTATTAATACAATAGTTGTTTCTCGATAGGAATCGATTAGTAGGCTTATACTGTTTTATAACCTGAATTTGAAAAGTGTTTTGTTTTTCATAATCAAGAGATTAAAAAACAAATCTCTGGCAAAGAAATTTTCGAAAATAATTTGACTGACTCTTGTACGTGGACCTTAATAGGCAAGGGACATTTCTTCAATTTTTAGTCAAGCATTATTTGGGAAAATATTTTTATGTGGATTTAAAAGATTAATTCTATTTATATTATAACATGAAACGAAACAGATGATTATTTCTGTTTCAACTAAGATTTCTAGACATTTTTTGGAACCGTTACATAACCGTGTTAGTACGTAATTACGCGTTCCATTCCCGACTAAAATTAAGAAGCGAGGGACTAGGGACGTAGTCTTGCTTTGAACATTGAAGAAGAAGGTTACTTTGGTGTCACTGTTGTGTCACTTATAGTTACTTTTTGTAATGTTGTTACTAATTTGAGCTTATTAAAAATTTGTTTAAACCCACATTGGTGTTGCAATATGTTTATTTTTATCCTAAAATCTCAATAAGGCTTTTAATATAGGTCATAACTAGAGCTCGGATTCCCGTGCAATTGCATCTTTTTATTGGGAAGTCAGTATAGAGGGAACTTAAGTTACTTATCCGAATCAAGCCTAATGAAATGTTTTAATGAAGTTTTATGCTGCACGATATTGCACTTTTTGGGGTTTACTGCATGAAGAAATTGCACGTTTTGCAGTTTTATTGCACGAAATTCAAAAATGAAAAGCATCATTTGATATTTTGAAGATTATCACCGGTAGATATAGACATCAAAACATTAGTGGAAAAATAAATGTGAGTATCATAGGGAAAAAAATAAAGGGAACTTGGGAGATGTATACCAACACAAACCTCCAATTTCCCAGGGTTCAGTAGTTCCTGGATGTTTACATTTTGTTTCTCAATTCTCATCGTTCTGTCAGTATCAAATTACCTTCTATCGAGTATATTGTTACTAAAAATGCCTAAAATTGGAGCAAGTGTATCTTCGAAAACTGCGTGATGGGTTGAAAAATATCCTGCACTCAATAGGGATGGTTGTGTTGTGTTCTGTAAATCTTGTGGTAAAAAAATTGGATGTGAGAGGAAAACACAAATTTATACCCAATTATAATAATCACAAATTTATTAGATGTAGCAAAAGTAAGTACTTAATTTTTTTTAACCCTAAAACGGTAACAGGGGTAGTGCATGTCACCAGAGTGATTTAAAAATAAGCCTACGCACCGGATATTGCATCTAATAATTCCATAATTTGAGTAGTATCTTTCTTTCTTTAAGATCTTCCTATTTCCAATATATGTAATTACAGCTCACATGCGAGTATTTTACTCTGTATTCCACATCTTGCTATTACTATTTTAAGTAAATATATTATGTTCCGATTTTTTACCGGAATTTTTTCAAAAATATGTCAATAGTATTATACAAAAGATCCAAAATTCAGTGATTTTACCAAAATCTATACCAAAACAAATATTATAAAAATAATCTGTAAAAATAAAAGAGTTTCTATTTCAATTTACTCTCCGCTACTTTCTTTTTTCCAAAGTAGCTATTTTTTTTTCACAAAAATTATTTAATGCCTGATTCTCAAGCAATACATTTTTATTGCATGTTTTTGTATGTTCTGAAGTTTTTAATGCACGTTTTTAGGTTTTTATTGCACGTTTCAAATTTTTACTGCACGGAATTCCGACCTTTAGTTATAACTTTCTTAGTTTGTGGTATTTTGTATTCTATTAGGAAATAAGATAAAATGGTTAGTTAAACCATTTGTAAATCAAGAAAGGCTTGTCCGATTTGTATATTTTAGTTGTTGGATTTTTCTTCGTCCTAAATATGAGAATAGCTATGCAAACAGCGGGAAATTGGTTTGGAGGGGTGGTTTGGGGGCAATTTTTAACAGTTTGCTGTTTAAACCTCGAATTTTACAAAAGCAATACATTTAACAAACTTATTTATTTAAACTAACCACTACGGATCCACTTCGGACTAATGTAAGTATTAAATAACGCCCCCCCCCCCCCCAAAAAAATAGGTATATGTATTTACATATGTAAATTATACATAACTGGCCTCAATTATGAGGAATTTTAATATTCACTGATAAATCGAACCGTCATGTGAATCATGAATAACTGTTACAAAAAAAAAAAAAAAAAAAAAACGGTTTTTAATAGCAGTATGGTATTTCTCGGTCTGCTATGTTATCTTTCAGGTTTCCTCCCTCTGCTATTCAGTTCAAACCTAAGAAGGTTCAGAACCAGTTATTTTTATTGCTATCTATTTTCAACCCAAATACCAGTTTCGTAAAAGTCCAAAAGTAGCTACGATAAAATAATAGTTAATTGGGAACAGGTTGCATATTAGGTTGGCTATGAAGGCTTTGTACAGCTGTGTATTGTAAACTGTGGTATTTTTATTTATTTGAATATTGACAAGGATTTACGGGGTGTTAAAAAGCGATTTGCTTGAGGAGGCTATAGAGAAAATCGCTTAAAAGGTTTTCTCTGTTTCCAAATTGGATTAGTTAGTTGTAATGGTTGGGTTAATTGTTTAGTTTAGAGAAAGTAGGTAATACATTTAACGGTAGTTGACTGTTTAGGGCTTCCTATCGTATATCACCATAAAGCCTGTGCTATTTCCTGGGCTGAAACTTCCTTCGCCCGCCATCATGCCTCCGTAATTTATTACCCATGCAATTTACGGTTTGATTTCTATTAATCTCTGTATTTATGGTAATCGATTCGGTCCATGTAAGCGTGCTTGTCAGTGAAAGTTGCAGATCATTGATTAACAGTTGCACAGCTCTTGCTGGGTCCTAGGCATCACAACTCATTTCATAATGATATGTTACCATTTTGTCACCGAATAATTCACTCTGCTAATAATGCACACTAGCCTAATCTGTTTTTAATATTTGTTACAAGTAACTGTTTTAGATTTATAAAAAACAAAGTGTTATGTGTCTTTTTATTTCTTTTTATACTGTCCCCATTATACTTTTTATACCCAAAGGCTTCGAGAAACAGGGTTTCGGAGCGGAAATAGAGACAGTTATGATGATTTCTCGAGTTTTCCTTAACTGTTGTTGGTTACTGGTTCTGTTATTTAGATGGACAGTTTTGATTTTATTTTTTTTAATATCGAGGAATTTTCTTCTTATGTTTTTCTTGTGTTGCAAAAGCAATCGAAAATCTTTTGTCCTTTTCCTAGATATTCTTAATTTTCAGCAGTCCTCACACCATTTTTTCTCACCATATCTCCTATAGATAAATTAATTTAGGTACATGTACTGCGCGAGCTGTTCATGTTTGATGGAAAAAGTTAAATTTGTAGCGAAGGGTACTAAACGTCAGCCGTCAACTATCCAAACTCGTTGCCCAAAGGGAAGTCAACATCATCATGTGACCACAGCGTGTGCTTGGAAAATAAAACACTAGAAGAGTAGGTGAGTGGACTCCCCCCCCCCCCCCGACATCTATATAATCCACGTTTCATGTTCAAAATTAATGGTCACCGAATCTAAACCGCCCCCTGATCTTAATGTAGATACTTCAGTTACCATAACCGCATAGTTTACCTCATTAAACGGAAATTAATAATAATTAAATATAATTGAAGAGTTATCAGCAAAAAGTGGAAAATCCGAAAATAGAGGAGTAGGTGGTGTTCCTCCATTTTATCCCTAGAGGCTTCATGTTCATTTTTAATGAACATTATACAACATTAACTTATATTGCTATGTAATGGGGGTTAATTTAATATTGTTTTTAATTAAGAAGTGATTAATAATTTAATGGGATGCCAGAGCATTTTCTGGGAAATGTACAAACTAATAAAATATTTACTTCCCCTGATTACATACAATACCTTCCCCTTTTGATAATAAAATAAAAATATGATTCCCCTTTTAAGAATCAAAAGATAATAATTCCTCTCTCAAAGGCATATGTGGGGCAATATAATGTTGCATGCTTATAATATAAATAGGTATGTATATGATTAAAATAGATAAAAGACTGCATATGTATTTATGGTAATATTACTGTTAATAATAATTAAAAAAAATGTATTAACTATTTGTTTATTAATATCAAAGCAAAGTAACCAACATTTTAAATATTTATTATTCATCTTTAAAAGAATTAAATGAGATTTTAATTAAATTGATGATTAACACTGTCATAGCTTACAACCATTACAAATAATATATAATAGACAAATAAACCAAATATGATTAAACCAAATGCAACAATATACTAAAACTACCATATTACAAAATAATCAAATATATATACATATTGGGTACTCATCTAGATACCTCCAGGATCTAGGACAGTTCTCTCCACTATTGCAACCTCTGATAGATCAATTAACCAATAGCGCCAAAAGATGAGAGTAGTTTGGAGTCTTGTCAACTTGACCATCATCTTTAGTTTTTTAAAAATGTCTCGAATGAGACAGAATGTAATAATATCAATAAAGAGTTTTCCTTCTCAGTTTTTTAAAAATTCTCAAATACTCTTTTAAGCTCACCATGGATTAACATGTTAATTAAAAAGCCACTAATGATACTTTATATATCCTGAAGAGACACCCTATCACTCCACATCAGGACTGTCCAAAGTTATAACCAATATATGTTGACCGTACGAAGTCACATTCAAGAGTAACCCACTGGAACATCCCTTACCTCACCTAAAGCATTGGGGGGGGGGAAATATTCCTCCACTGACAAATTTATTAAAAAGGCATTTAAATGGAAACAAAAATGATATATTTGTAGGTTCTCTACCAGGGAAAACACCTGTAAACTTTAATTCGCATGGTTCTTGTTATTAAGATAGTAATTAATGAAAAACAGATAGCGTGGGGACTATATTCTATTTTAACGGCTTTTATTTTAGCGGTCGAAACGGCTTTAATCTGGTAAACCAAAACAGGATGTCTTGAATGTAGCACATTATCTTCCTAAAAAGGAACTTGGAAGAAAATTACGTTTCCGCATCCGATCAGCACCTAGTCCTTCTACTAATTTAGTTATTAAATAAAATATTGATCAGCTGATTTTAAATTTAGACTCCTTATTAAACATGAAAAATTTTGATATCCAACAAGATATATTTTATTTGATTACTTATTAAGTTTTTTAATTGGTAAGTGGCACTATCATCAGCTATGACAATTATATATGAATATTTTGGCTACCTCTTAACCTGATACATAGCAATATTAAACCACAGCGGACATTTTATTCTCTTAAAATTTGATAGTGTTTATTTCTAACGAATTTTATTGATATTCTTAGCATGAGTTTGTTCATTCTAGACATATTAAAATTTCCCCAACAACCTGATTTTCCTATATAAATATTTCAGGATTTTCCTTAGTGTTAGTTTGAATGGTATTCAACATAGTCGAGCTGTAGTAGCTCTTTACTGAGATTTTAATTATCATTGGCATAGATCTTTAGGGTTCTTTTATCAGTCTTTTATGATCTAAATGCCCATATGATAATTTATAGGAATGCCTGTACTTTGTTATTAGTTTCAAATTGACAAATAGAAATAAGTGGATTTTCATTATTAATTAGATTTTTTTTTTTTAAATACAATACATCGGATGCATGTTAGCATAACTTTAGGATAACCATATATTAAAATCCTTGTGGTCTCACAGGATGGTTATTAGGTTGACGGAAAGTTCTTAAGGATGCATATCGAATTAAATTACTTTGGTTCATGCGGTTTAGATGGTCTACATATGACATACGACATTGAAATTCAATTACCAACTTTCAACAATAATTGCTCAGTTTTTAATACCATTCCTCCCAATTATCTTGGTGAAACTATTTCCAGGAAGTAATGCCGCTTTTCCCGAAGATCACTGGTCTTAGCATCCGAACATCTTAGCACCCATCGTAGATGGGTACTCAAAGAAAACCTGGTATTAGTACCAAACGTATTTCTTAAATGGTGAAAGGTTTCGTATCCTGTTCGGGGAAAGAAATTGCGTCCTGGTTATAGTAGTTGTATAATGTTTTTTTCCATATTTGAAAACAAGTGGGGAGTGTGAAGGCTCAGTGAATTTAGGGACGGTGATGCATGAAGAAAAGTATAAATCTTTACAATACTTTCCATTTGTTTTATTTGTTTGTATTCTACCAGGATTTCCTGTTTATTTTTACTCTCACTTATCTATGTATTAAATACATGGTAAGGGTAAGTGTTGGCATGGTGAAAAATTTCGACTTCCGGTTTTCAACGGAAATACACGTTTTGGGGTCCCCTGAGTTCATATAATCAAGTCCCGAGAAATGGTCTGTGTGTGTGTGTGTGTGTGTAAACGGACTAGCTCAAAAACTATTTTTTGACAAACAACAACAAGTTTTTGTTTGTATGGAGAAATTATCTGTCTCTCTCTATTAAATTAACATCTAGAAATTAACACCTCTCCATATTAAAATTCCATAACTTCAGCCAATCTCTTGGTATATTCTTTATTGTTACAAAAATCGTTTTGATCTCGCTTTACATTGGTTTTTTACGTTTAAAGAGTCGACATTCCCCAGGTGAAACCGGGATATACAGCTAGTTAACAATAAACTATTATCATAACCATTATATAGCCTTAAAATGTAACTGTGTTATAGCAAAAGGATCTAAATTGCCTAAAAAAATTAATATCCTCGAAACTTTCATATATTGTTAAAAAAAAAAAATAATTGATGTGTAAGAAGCACGTTAAAAAATAACATTTAGTAGTTTGTATTACTTTTAACTATTTGTAACTTAAATTATAGTTCTTATTCCAATTTCTATTAGATGAAAAACAAACATGTTGAGTTGCATAGTTAATTCGATCGATAATTATGTTGATATGTTATATAGGATATATAATGTATATCAGGGGCGTCCGCAAGATTTTGTCTATGGCAGGCTAATATAATTTTTATGACCGGGGGGGGGGGATGTGGCGAGGTATTCTGACTATGTAAGGCTCAATTAATTTTTCAAACAAAGCATATTTATTGATTCTTCAAAATTAAGATATTTGTTTATATAATACTTAATAAATATAGTAAATGAATATGAAATTCTCAAGTTTGAAGCTTCCTAGTATTTTCTGGGACGCCCCATGATGTATATGGCTGTAGAAAAACGACTCTACTGTTTTCGCCCATTCCTGCTTGGATGGGTGACTGTTGACTGAGACTGTAGTCAATAATTGCGTTACAATTCATCCTGTTACTCCTAACCAGCAGAATCCGTTCATCTCCCTGATTCTGATTGGTTGGAGTACTCTCGTTTTCCAGTAGATCCTCGCAGTTATTGTTCTACTCCTCTTAAGCCTTTAGATCCTGATGAGGGAACTCTTGAGGTACTGGAGATGAGGATCACCAGGATGCCTTAAATAAACTTGGTGAATTAATGACACCATAATTGAATGTTGTTGGCCGAGGAAGGTGGTTCGGAACAGGTTTTTGTCTGCTTCATCATAATCATATCGCTACCGATTTGATTAGTTAGTGTAAGCTTACCTTTAAATTGCCGTTTGGGAGATGATTTGTGGTAAATGTTATTACTCACCGATAACAGTTATTAGCGCGATTGGTTGATCCTAGAGTTTAGAATCCAATCAAGCGGTTAGGAGGTTTTTAGGTCAGTTTTTGTGGATTAATATATTAAATTGTTTATGAGCGGTGTTGTATTTCAGAAATTAATTACATGCATACCACAATTGTAGTAATTTTGTTAAATTCATAATTTACGATTTTGAAGTTATCTTATGATTATAATTTTCTATTTAGGAGCTATTTGGTGGGTTGAATTAAGGACTGTTTATCCTATCCTTTAAAATATATATATGGTAATGCTCATATTTTTAAAGGTAGATAGGAATTTAGATTAAGCGGTAGGATTGAGATTGTAGGATACTTGACTTCATATCTACCTTTGAAAATATGATCATTAAGCATTAGCATATAGACCTCAGAAAAATAGGATGAAAGAATATGTTATCATACATAATAGTTATTTATTATACAAGTGACGAAAGTAGATAATTTTACAACTCGAGTAAAACGTTTATCCACACGAGCGAAGCGAGTATATCTTATAGCCTAACCTTTTTTTTTTGAAGATCCATTATAAAATCTAACAATTGATTGTTAATTACGGTGTATTTATTTGGCAAAAATAAATATTTTTATTTTCGCATTTTTTTCAAATGTCCGTCATCTGACTAGGAAATGAGGCAATATTATTTATTATTACTATTAATGAATATTGTTCAAAGTTTAGATTTGATCTCTTAACATTCTTGGGGAGCTCTAAAGAGGAAAAAGAAATTAGTGAATAATAATACAAAAAATGCCATTCTTTTCTTGAAGCTAGATCACGACCGATTCAAAGAAAAACTTCAATTCTTCAAAGCCGAAAAACATTTCCGTTTTTCGCTACTGCGTCAAAGCACAATATCAAATATTTTTAAATGGAACTAGGATTTAAAAATAAAAATCTTTTGAACGAATTTGGATAAAATAATCTTTTTGGGCACTCTTTTTCCATCATTATCAATTATCATCTTCTACTCTTTCATTTATTTTCGGAAATTATCCCTAGTTACAGCTTTTTGGCATGATTATCTATAGTGAAGCCTATTAATGTAACGGCTCCACTTGTTGGTCCATTGAGAGAAGACTTTGGCTGTTGGATTTCCGTTTTATTAGCTGCATGATGTTCCTATCGGAGCATACCCAATCACTATAAGATTAACTTATTTATTAAGATCGAGAAAAATGTACTGGTTAAGCGGTGTCATATTTCACAACAATTTTACATTCAAAAAAATACTACATTCCTTACACCCTTTGTAATTGCATGTTTTTTACAAATCTTTTTTATCTGTTCAAATCTTATTTTTTTGATTAGGAGAAAAAAATAATTAATCTCAAAACAAGAAATGTAGCACTCTCACACTTCGATTTTTTGCAGGAACTAGGAACTGCAGGTATGCAAATTTACGGGGAAAGAATGATTAAGTCACCGCCAGGAGCCGAATGAAACATTAAATCACAAAGCTCAGAATATAAGGACACATCTCACTGACAATGGCTGCCTTGCTGAGTATAGTCACACGTTTTACCATAGTCTTCTTATTCCTGAATTTGAGACCCATCATAATGATAATTGATTTTTAATATATTTGTGAATGAATCGTATTCCAGTTCATTTTCTGTTCTACTGCAAACGAAATCGATCAAGTGCCGAACATTGTAAATATCAGAGCTTCTATAGATCCCAAGTACCAAGGCACTTATGTGAGTAGTAGCATATTACAACTTAATTTTGTAATTTTATTCCCTAGATAGGAATACCTGTGGAAGTACTATTGCCGTTTACATGGTGAGTTGAACGGACACTTGAGCCTCTTGAACACTTGAACCACAAACCTTATGTCTGAGAACATCAAAAGACTGGAAAGGTTTTGGAAAAAGGTCCCACTTTCATGATTCAATTAGTGAAAATGACAACAGTAAATCTCCAGATCAGATGTTGAGGTATCAGGAGGAATGGTTATTCTAGGACTCACTTTTTCCTTGGACTTCACTGTTTCTTCCCTAATTCATTTTCTACCAGACCCAATTAAGTAACCCGAATAACAACCAAGTGTTGTTAGCGTACTCTGATTCTGATCATCGTCTAGTTCTACTAGTTTCAACCCACAAAAAAGTTATATTTATATCTAGTTTTCTAAAATGGCTAAAATTGTTTTTTGACTATTTTTAATCCCTTTGTTTCTATTATATTATTAAATTAAGGTCGCCAGAGAGAATTATTTATAGGTTTTTCTAATGCCGATTAGGCCAATTTCATTTGGTTATTTGTATTTGTTTTTTAATTTATTTTCATCTTATTACGCTTGATCATCTGCTGATTGTTAGGAGCAGAATGAAAAAATATAAGTAAATAAGATTAAATCAAGCCTTTTAAAAGCCATCAACTTTTTCTCATCCTTGATACAATATTGAACATACTAAATGCATTTTTAATGCATTGCAATCAAATGCATTGAAAATACTGTTTTTGAATATTTTCTCTACACGACTATGACTCAATAAATATTTAACAAAATGAAGTATCTTGAATATTTGAACGAATAACTTAGGAAAACTGAAAGTTACCATGAAATTTTTAAAGAAACTTTTGAAAGGAAATGCCAAATTAAAACAATTTCGAGGAAAATAACCGCTTCCAGATAGGACAAAGGAGACTGGTGGGAGGGGGAAAAAATGAAAGAGAGAAGAAAGAAAAGAGGATGGCTATAAATAAATTAGGAGCTTGGATTTATGAGAGGGGCGGCTCAAAGGAACCATGGGCTAACGAAAACGGAAATAAATTATTCAAAAATAATTCAGAGTAGAGACAAAAAATCATTAACAAAGGATGATGGTTTGTAAATACTAGGGTGTTTATAATGTCTGTATACTCTATGCTTCGACATAAAATATATATATATATATATATATATATATATATATATATATATAAATATATTTGCTTAACATGGTTTCTCTGAAAATAGGTATATAGCTACCATAAGGTCTTTGTAATTATTAGGATGAAATTAATCTAAGTCCCCAGCCTTATCTTTTAGTAAAAAAAGAGATGAAACGTTGTTTAGTTTTTTAATCGTTATTGCCGTTTTTATTATTATGTCGTCAATTATCGAAACTTACAGGATCTGAGTAAGAATTCAACAACCGGCGGAAGAACTAATATCTACAGCTTTAGTGTTCTCATGAGTTAGTAGTTTTCTGTCAATTTGATAGTTAATATGTAGAATCTGTAGACTTATTTATTAAATATACTAAGAAATATTTAGACATATGGAGCAGAAATATGGGATTCAGCAAAACACGTTACCTACAGCAGAATATACCTCGGGAAATCGTTAAATCAGTGTGGTCTTTCCCAAATCGGATTAAAATTGTATGTAGCTTTTCAATATTCGATTCGAAATCACCCAAAGCTACTTCTTATATACTTAAGCTACTACTTATAGTTTCTTGGCTTTCTTCCTTCCTGCTGGTCGGTCGACGGAGGTTAAAAACATTATGACAAAAACATTTGCTACGCCCCCAGTTTGGGGGCAATCATGCAAGAATGGAATAATCCACATATGTAGTTTGACTTTTTACTGGTATTTTCACAGGAAATTAACCAACTGATTGAAGTTATGTGACAGTTATTTATATAAACTTACTTTGGCGGTTGTATTATTAGGATTGGAGTTGAGATTTTATAGTCCCCCCCCCCCCATTTTCACTTCACTTTAGTCAGAATATAGTCTCAATGTACTAGGTACGGAAATGATATATAATTAAATTAAAGAATTCCGAAAACTGACTCAGATTTCAAGGTTTCTATTTGCGCAGTTGCTAAGTAAATGGATAAATAAAGTCAAGTAATTTTAGTCCTGAATATTTTTTTCTAGAATATATACTTTGATATAGAAATTAAAAGTTTCCCATTTTCCCGCTATTATGAATCTGTGGTCGAAACATGGTTAACATGGCTAACATGAATCTGTGGTTCTATTTTTCTCCCTCCCAATATAAATGACGTTGATTTCTTTCTTGATATCTTTATTATTATTATTATTATTATTATATTATATAATATTTTTTTATTCATCAACGAGATCAGGAGTGTTATAATAATTATTTAAAATAGGTGAAGAATATTTATTTAAATTTATTAAAAAAGTTAAGTGAAGGCAGGGGCAGGCGCTGGTGGATACTAGGCCCGCTCAACGAGCCCATGCCCGACACTAACACGGCGCCAACCCTCTTTCAAACTGGAAATCCGATTTTTACGGTTCATATCCGAGCATGGATCTATTGCGAGACTATGTCGAATCTATATTTTTTTATACATATATATGTAATAAAAATGTTTATATTGCGTGATTATGTAAGGTGCAGGGGTTAGGGTCCTAGGGATTATTCGGCGCGATTTCTTGATAGGATTAGATTTGCCCGATTATGAACAAACCATCTTCTATTAAAATTGATAGTTAATAGTTCGTTGTTCCAACAGTTTAGGGTGTCCTGTTAATTTAGTTCTGCGCACTAATGTGGCATTTTCGGCTGCCATCATCGTTCACTTTTGTTCTTAAACGTAATGCTGAAGCTCAAGGTTTGAAAAATATTTTGGTATTAAAAAAAAAAAAAAGGAATTAAAAACTATATTCTCTTATTGATTTTAATAGTTGTCAGAGAGGGTGTAATTATATCACTCTTCGGTTATGAACTATATATTTTTATGTGAGCTGTACTGAAAATGATAATTTGTCGCTATGAATGCCCACCGTACTGTAAAATCGCCGAAGTTGGTAGTTCTAGATCTGCCGAATTACTTATTGGAATGATAGCGTTTTTAAAAACTTAACCCACTCTGCAAAACACAAAGATACTAAGAAGGCTGAATGACTTTTCAGCAATTTAGTATAATAATGGCAAATTTTTAAATGTTTTGAAATTTATTTTGCAAAGGTTTAGAATAAGGAATAATACCATTTTATAAAGGAGGCGCCTCATAATACCTGTGATAATATTAGTGTTCGGTATTTTGATTTTATTTCATCATACATAATTCTTTTTTTTTTTTTTTTACATTTCAATTTGAATTTGCCACCTTAACTGTCACGGAGATAGCAATCGCTGAGCCAACAATTTGGTTATCAGCGGCATCATGATGGCATTTGTAAGGGTTTAGAATTCCGGGCTCAGCCATTTTTTTTGCGCACTTGCTCTCTGGATGTTGGATAGTAAACATCGTGTGTGTTCCTCATTTAGAGTCCGCCGCCGATGGTTTGGTTGGTACCTCTTGGGTGTCAATTTATTACGATTTTCTGCCTCCTGGGTATGAAATTCATAATTGTTTTGAAGTTTTCTCTTCAACCATCATTGTTTGCCGCTGGCCGCAAAATTCAAGAAGGACGAGCAACAGGTGAAAATTTCCTTCATCCTAAAACCTCCTTTCAATGTCTTTTACCCGATTATCCCCATTTCACTCTTGCCCGAAATTCAGAATCAGCGTACAGCGTAAGCTTGGTAGGGTGCATTAAAGATTTATTTAATTTTTTTTATTTTACAGTTCATATAATTGTATTAATTGCTTTTCCAGCTCACCAGAGCGGAATAATTTTTTTATCCCGTTTTTTACATTAGTGATATTGATCAGATTAAGTGTATTTTTTCCCCTTTTTTTATTTTCACTAAAATTATCGTACAATTAGCATATCGCATCTGCATTCATACATGATGATAAAATAACACTTTTTTTCAAAATCGTATTAATTGATATTCACAGCTGTATTATAACATATGTAATACATCTAGTAAATGTGAATTAATCACATGATTAGACTAGTAGAGAAATTACCCGTCGGTTGCAACTCTAATAATCATTTTAAATTAGAAGGTCCGGAAGCGATCTTCTTTTCGGATGTCTTAGTAGATATCCGGAAACAAGAGGGTTGGGATGAGTAGGGAGTTTATTGTGAAAGGATTTGTCAATGTACGGCCATATCGGCGATATATGAAACATCCAGGTCTTTATGGAATTGTGACGAAATAAGGAGCATTAAGGATTTTGCGTAGGATTTGAGATTGTAGGGATTGAATACGAGAGGAGTTTGATGGTTTAGTGGAGTCCCAAAGCTCAATTCCTTAAAGTTCAAATAGGCCTTATTATTGTCATGTAAATGAGTCTTCTGTAAGCGATGGGGAGTTTTGAGCGTTTGTGCAGTAAGTGCATTAGTAGGCGGTAACGTCGAGCAGTTTCCTGTCGCTTTAATCTTTAATGAGGATTCCAAATTAAACGTTTGTCCAGTTGGAGTCCTGAATAGCGAATCTGTTTAACAGGGGATAGCGGAGAATTTCGAAAGGATGCTGTAGGATAGATGGTCATAGGTTTACAACGAAGAAAAAGGGTATTTGTTGGGATTAATTTTGATTCTACATTTTTGACAACATTTTTTATGACCTGTGATGTGCGCTTGCAGGTTTTGGAAAGCAGTAAATGGACCATTATTAACTGATAACACACAAGTGTCATCAGTAAAGCTCGGAATTCCGTGCAGTAAAAATTTGAAAACGTGCAATAAAAACTTAAAAACGTTCAAAACCGCACAATAAAAACTTTAAAACGTGCAAAAACATGCAAACAAAAATTTATTGCTTGAAAATCATGAATTAAATTATTTATGTGAACAATATATAGCTACTTTTGAAACAAATAAGTAGCGGAGAGTAAATTGAAGTTAAAACTATTATTTTTAAAATATTGGTTTTAATATAGATTTTGGAAAAATAATGATTTCTTTATTAGTAAAGAAAAATTAATGGTGTAAATTGGAATTATTTTTTTTAATCAAAGTTTGTAACTAAATACATTTCTAAATTTTATACTGTAAAATAATGTCAAACTGTCACTTAAACTTTCTTTCAATTTAGAAAAAGATATCTCAACTTCTACAATCGTTAGAGGACAATATTTATAGCGACTCAGCAACTACTAAGGATCTCCTTCAATTCAACAGTGACGAAATTTCCGTTCAGGCAATCATTACAATTTTTTAATAGTTTGTATTCAGGATTTTTCTTTTAAAAAATTCGAAATTTTTCTTAAAAGATAACTCCTTTTTCGCTCATGATTGTTTCCAATGATTTTCCAACGTCCTTAACTATTTTCATTTGGTCATATGGAGAAAGATTTTTCTCCTCTAGTTCTGTAAGAGCAACCGGCTAAGCTGCTAAATTCCATCTAATAAATGCCAAATCAGATTGAATGGTTGGATTCAACCAAAATTCAAAAACAAATCAAAATATAAAATTTTTACTTAAAATAGTAACAAGATGTGAAATAAAGAGTAAAACACTCGCATGTGAGCTGTAATTATATTGGAAAAAGGGAGATCTTATAGAGGAAAGATACTACTCAAATTATGGAATCGCTAGATGCAATATCCGGTGCGTAGGCTTATTTTTAATTCACTCTGATGACACGCACTACCCCTGTTACCGTTCTATGGTTAAAAAATAATTAGGCACTAACTTGTGCTGCATTGGGCATCAATTTGGGATTTCCTCTCACATCCAATATTTTTATAACAAGATTTGAAAAACACTACACTACCATTCCTTTTGAGTCAGGATATTTTTCAATCCATCCCCCAATTTTCGAAGACACACCTCCAATTTTTGGCATTTTAAGTAACAATATACTCGACAAAAGCTAGATTGATAGTGACAGAAAGATGAGAATTAAGCAAAAAAGTGTAAACATCCAGGAACTACTGAACCCTTAGTTCTTGGAAATTGGAGGTGTGTGTTTGTGTACACTCTCCCAAGTTCCCTCTATTTTTTACTTTCACTTACCTATATATGAAATATACAGGGTGTATCGCAAGTAGATGACAATATGCAAGATGGAAAAACTAGATCAAAAATGTAGTTAAACGCCGCCAACCGCATGATTCTATCTCATTCCGTTGCGCAGATATGCCGTTCCAAAGGTTATTTCGAAAAAACCGTGTTTTTTGTAGGAAAACCTCAATTTTCTCTGCTTCCACACATTTTTTTTCAATGTTCCATCACAGTTTTGAATTCAGCATTAAATTTCCTTTAAGCCTAATGCACATTCAATGTTCACAAGTATCTTTTCAAAAGCGCGATACCTGATCAAGAAATAAAACTTTTAAATAAGTGTTGTCAGCGACAAATTTTCGAGGATCACTACTCTTCCAAAAAAAATCCTGCAAGCTGCCGAATCTCACAAAAGTTGTAAAATTTAATTACCTTTCTAACGGTGTACTCAAAACTGCAATTGTCTCTCAATTTTGTAATGCAATTGGAATGGGAAGGAGAAAAAACTGATGTCATGCTTATTTTGTAGGATCTTATCTCCAATAAATTTAATTTATTTTTATGTAAATTACAAAGAAATATTTAAATTAATTCTTACATGAAAGTTAAATAGTAAATAAAATGCCTTTGAACATTACAAAAGTTGCTGGAACTGCCTCCTCCTTGCAGTACACACTGACGACATCTGTTTAACACAGCTGATGTAGCCATTCGAATCTGATCACGGTTAGCTCTCATTGCTTCACATGATTCGCGAATTCTTGTGATCAGATGGTTCATATCTTGAATGGGTACTTTGTACACTTCCGATTTAAGCCTACCCCAAATATAAAAATCCAGTGGCGTCAAATCAGGGCTTCGGGCCGGCCAATGCACAGGTCCCAATCCATCTTCCTGGGTACTGTTGATTGAGCCAGTTCGTTACAGCTCGTCCATTATGCGCTGGACACCCGTCCAGTTGCCACCATATCTCTTCTTCAAGTGGTGTTGCTTCGAGTAGTGCCGCCCTTATATCATCCTGAAGTAGATCATAAAAAGTATTTGAATTTAACCAACGAGGTAAGAAAACAGGCTCTGTCATATGCTGCCCACAGACCCCTAACCACACGTTCACACTGAACTGATATTGAAAGTGGTGTTCCTTAGTGCCATGTGGATTATGATGAGACCAAAGGTGAGAGTTGCGTGAGTTAAAAATTCCTGCAAGTGTGAATGTTGCCTCATCTGTCCAAATTATGCGATCAGGGAAGTTACGCCTCTCGTGCCACTGTTGAACATACCATCGCGCAAACACCATCCGTAGCTCAATATCACCTGTAGCAACTCCTGGACAGTAGTCAGGTGATAAGGATATTTATTGTCTTCCCTGAGAGCTCTAAAGACTGTAGAGTGCGATATTCCTAGTCGATTTGAAGCGCGACGGGTACTAGTTGATGGATCATTATCAAAAATAGTCAAAATGTCTTCAACGTCCCTTCGAGCTCGGCCCGCATAGTTAACAGGTTGTCTTGGAATAGAGCCTGTTTCTCTCATGATGCGATAAGTGTTTAGGAAACATATTGCGATATTCTTCTTGTGCACGAAGACCATTGCCTCTTGCAGCCCCATATGCGAAAATCATGTCAACGTACTCTTCAGCTGTGTATAAAGTTGGCATTTTCTTCTTGAACTCAAATCGAAACTTACTTAACAGACTGAAGATTTGCACGATACTGACAATTATTATCAGTATTAAACACAAAGTAGGTAGACGAAGAATTAAAGAGATAAGGCAAACAAACCTTAATGCGAACATAATCCCTAAGAAGTAAACAAAAACATTCATCATGCCAGACGTTCTTCAGGTTCTTTAAGGTTTCAATCACCTCCCTAGTAGATTTATTAAATAATTATTTGTAATTTACATAAAAAATAAATTAAATTTATTGGAGATAAGATCCTACAAAATAAGAATAACATCAGTTTTTTCTTCTTCCCATTCCAATTGCATTAAAAAATTGAGAGACAATAGCAGTTTTGAGTACACCGTTAGAAAGGTAATTAAATTTTACAACTTTTGTGATATTCGGCAGCTTGCAGGATTTTTTTTGGAAGACTAGTGATCCTCGAAAATTTGTCGCTGACAACACTTTTTAAAAATTTTTATTTCTTGATCTGTTATCGCGCTTTTGAAAAGATACTTGGGAACATTGAATGTGCATTAGGCTTAAAGGAAATTTAATGCTGAATTCAAAACTGTGATGGAACATTGAAAAAAAATGTGTGGAAGCAGAGAAAATTGAGGTTTTCCTACAAAAAACACGGTTTTCTCGAAATAACCTTTGGAACGGCATATCTGCGCAACGGAATGAGATAGAATCATGCGGTTGGCGGCGTTTAACTACATTTTTGATCTAGTTTTTCCATCTTGCATATTGTCATCTACTTGCGATACACCCTGTATAGTAAGTGGAAATATTGCGATCGTGAAAATTTTCGACTTCCGGTTTTCAACGGAAATACACGTTTTGGGACCCCCTGAGTCGAAATAACCAAGTCCCGCGAAATGGTCTGTGTGTGTGTGTGTGTGTGTGTGTGTGTGTGTGTGTATGTGAACAGACTAGCTCAAAAACTATAAACCGTGGGAACCAGAAATTGGGTATTTAGTGTAGGTATATGCCCGCGATGTGACAGCAAAAATTTCATCAAAATTGCTCAAAGGGAGGGGGTACTTTATTTAATAACTTTTTACGTTTTTTTCGATTTTCTCAAAAACGGCTCTAACGATTTTGATTAAACTGAGTATTTGATCGATTTATATGCCCGTAATATGACTGTAAAAATTTCATCAAAATTGATTAACCGGAGGGGGGACTTTACTTAATATATTTTGTTTCATTTTCACGTGTTTTTTTTATTTACTCAAAAACGGTTTTAACGATTTTGATCAAACTTGGTATTTGATGTATTCATATGCCCGAGATGTGACTGTAAAAATTTCATCAAAATTGATCTACGGGAGGGGGGACTTTACTTAATAAATTCTGTACCATTTTCACATGTTTTTTTTATTTACTCAAAAATGGTTTTAACGATTTTGATCAAACTTGGTATTTGATGTATTTATATGCCCGAGATATGACTGTAAAAATTTCATCAAAATTGATCTACGGGAGGGGGGACTTTACTTAATAAATTTTGTATCATTTTCACGGGTTTTTTTATTTACTCAAAAACGGCTTTAACGATTAACAAAAATAAGATATGAATGTAGAAAAATCTGTGACTTTGGGAAATGATAATTAGCAAAACACGTCAATTTCTAATCTAAGTATGTTGGTAAGTGAAAGTTGTGTGAAGCACGCACGCACCAGATTTTTTCGTATGTTTCCTTTCTGTTATTTTTTTTCTTAATCCTAATTCCCATTTATTTTTCCACTAATTTTTTATGTGTATTTAAGAAAATTAAATTTGTAATAATTTTTTTTCTTCAAAATATGAAATGATGCAATTTCTTGCAATAAAACTTCAAAACGTGCAGTAAGCCCCAAAACGTGCGATTTCTTGCATTGCAACTTCATTAAAACATCCCATTAGGCTTGATGCGGATAAGTAAGTTGAATTCGCTTTATGCTGACTTACCAATAAAAAGATGCAATTGCACGGGAATCCGAGCTCTAGTCATCAGCATATGTGGTAAATACAGTGTCAGGATGGGATCGGTGGGTATCAGCCATATAGTCTATACTAACTTGACGAACCCCAGCAAACTGGGGGAAGAAAATAATACTTGAATTTGATTTTTGATCATGAATGATTAGAAATATTTTATAATTATGATTATTAAAGAAGGATTACTTCTAATTCAGTCTTATATTCAATTATTATTCTGATGTTTTTTTGCTTTTTAAAGGGACTAAAATTGCTTTGTGATGAAAAACCACATGTACAAAGAAAATAATATTATTTTTTTCCTGCCTTGACTTTTTAGTTATGCGGGTGTTTTTCCTGGACCTGGGGAGAGTATGCAGGATTATTCCAAAGCTAAGGAAGCCTGGAATTGGTACCTACTCCTACTCGTTATCTACATTTTATCGTGTTGGAGGGATCCAGCATTCGGAATGCGTTATTCCGCTCGGGCCGCCCCGCCCCTATTACTTTCAGAAAAGAATACCTATTAAATTAAGAAAAAACAGGGAATTTTTATAGCATTTTCTGTTTTTTTAATAAGAAAAAAATCTATTGTTCGAATACCTCCAGTCAGTCCTGTTCTGCGTACTAATACGTTTCTTCTAAGTATACGTTGTTTGTTAAATTATAAGTTTTTTCATGTTGTTGGAACATCTCGTTTTGAATATCAGATCAGATTGAATAGTTATACATTCCTCCTGCAGCACTGCCTCTCAGCTTTCTGTAGCAAGGGAGTAAAGAAGTTTAGTATTCCCATCGCCCTGGGCTATAAAACTTATCCGGAATTAAATTGTGAGGAAACCTGTGTATCCCTAATCATTAAAGTACATTATACCGAGTACGTTTACATCTCTGATTCTGTCGTGGAGTTCCGTTCTATCTTTATTATCGTGAACAATAAGTAATCTAAAAACTTCATTACTTATTATAGATATAATTTCCGCATATCTTTAATAAGGGTCAATTTATTCTAACTATGCAGACAAATTTCGGAAATATTCTGCTCCGTAGTCTTACAAATTTAAACTTTCTTTATTACTGTAGGCAGTTAAATTTAAACTTATATTAAAACCCTTGAGTGAGTCAATGATCCACAGTATTGTTTGTATTTATTAGTTATAAGGTGAAAGATTAACCATTTTCAAAGATCAGGAATAAATTTTTTAATTATATTTATGAAGTAATAAGTGCTGATGAATTATTGATCGTGTTCCATCAATACGTAGAAATGAATGATGCCTACATCAAGACAGCAATCGTTACTGTTCGATAACTTCCTAATCATCTAGGGCTTCGCTTTTACAGAGTATTATTGCTAATTTTTTAGTCGATCGTTGTTTTGTTAAGAATTTTGCTTGTATCCATCTGCGTGGTTTAGCGTTACTTTTAGTCCTGAGTTCGTAGTTCAGTCGTCGCCAGTAAAGTAACTTATCGGTTTTGGCGCCCTATTTTTTTCTAAATATACTTGTTAATTTCTAAAATATTTTAACTACTTTTAATAGTACCGTTTACTTATGTTCGAAATATATATGTTTTCCTTTATTTTTGCAAATAAACGCAGTTTCTCGTCTCAAAAAAAAAAAGAAAAAAAAAAAAAAAAAGAGAATTAAGAACTAAAACTAGAAATCCACTCTGGATACCAGAAGACATTGATTAAAAAAATTATTAAAACTATATCAAATGCTGTTTTTTTCGACTCCTAATTGAAATATTTTAGATGGTTCAAACTTGTTGCGACCTAATATCACTAAAAATAGTTGCATTGAAATCAACATTTCCACGTTCGCACCCTCTCCTTATTGCTATTCGTTTTACATATATTGATAAAACCATTAATAAAAATGTTTATAGCAATCGAAAAATAAAATTAGTTGGTCAGAATTTTCCTCCACCTAGGATTTTTATTTGCCATGTCATGTCAGCCATTCTACGGTAACCTCACTGGTCAAGCAGCATATTTAATTTTCACAAAATTTTGCAGGAAAAGTAGTTAAAACAACCTTTTTATTTATTTAACTACTCTCCGGTAATTATGTGGTATAAATATTTGTATTCAATATTTTAGACTGAATTAAGAATAACCTTACTTGACTCTTGGGATTCTTCATTTTGGCCATCATACTACTCATTTTAGTAGATCTATAGATATTTTATAGATATATTCTGGTTGTTCGACCAGATATAGTATTGATTAGTATCATTTATGACTATGGAAATGTGTATAGCATATGTAAAAACTAAAATAATATCAACGATTAGATAAATAAAATATATTAATATATAACTTTAGTGAAGATTCATAAATAAAAGAGATAAAAAACTCCATTTATCTTTGGACTTCTCTATCATTAGCTATTTAAAGCTGTCGGAAGAACGTCACAAAGAACGATTATTGATGATCGATCATGTCTGGGGTTTAACTTTACGATTCGTTTCTTCAAGATTAAAAGGATAGAAGAATATTTGGACGCTATTGATTCGCAAAAAATAATACACGTTGCATTATTATATTTTCAAACTCATATTCTTATTTTTTACATTCCATTCATTGTTTAAAGCAAACAGAAAAATTGGTTTGTTAAAGATTTCTCAATCAGCATATTTTTAGTAGTTAGTTATAGGCATCTCAATCCTAAAATAAACTTATACGTACGTTATCTATATATTTACTTCTGAGTTTTTATCAATTTCATTTTATAAGTGGCCAGTGTGAACAAAAGAAAACAAAAAAGGAAATTTTTAATCTGACAAAATACATTCTTGTACATGGATCAAACACGTTGTAATTTTAATTTAATTTGCACAATGTTTTCATTCATCCATTCAAAAATATTGTATGTAATTTTTCATTTTAAATATTCAGATAGTATTCGTGTTTTTTTAACAACAAAGAAACTTATTAGGGCCTATGCTTCTTTCTTCTTTCATTTAAAAATAAGCTAGAAATAAGAAAAGGAAAATTGTAAATCGAATGTTAGAGCCTGATAAGATGAATATAAGTCTGTGATTCTATTTCTTATTTGACAGTTTTTCTATGGTAAACCTATTTTGTTTTTTTAATTTTTATTTTCGTTAGTTGTTTTAAGTGAATATCCCTAATTCTTACAAATATAGTTTATATTGTGCATGTATGTGTTTTGTTACATAATTTTTTACATTTTACATAACTCATCTAGCTCTGATGGTCGAAACGACAGTTTAAATAAAGTTTTAGTCTGAAATTCCTGATTATCAGTCATTCTAAGAATCTTGGAGGAAAAATTAGATCATTTTCCACCCCTACAGACATTAATTTTATCTTAATCTGTATCATTTATTGTTAATTTATTAAATGTTATTTTATTTTATTATAAATTATGATTCTGAATATTAACTGCTATTCCTCTTGAGGACTTTGTCAAAAAAATAAAACTTGAAATAAGCGAAATGTGGCAGACCAGATGGAATAATCAAGATGCTAAACTAAAAATCATAAAGAGGAATCCAATCAAATGGACAACCTCGAACAAAATATCACGAAGGGAAGAAACCGTCCTCTGCCGAATAAGAATTGGACATTGTGAATTTTCGCACGCATCTTTATCAAATGGTCTCGCACCTCCAACATGCAGAACATGAGGTGAGGAAATTACAATAAGTCATATCCTAATAGACTGTAAAGCTTTTAAGAATCATATAACAAATATAGCTTGAAATGGTAAACTGAAGGAAGTTATAGGAAATGATGAAAAAACTTTGAAATATTTAAAATCAATCAAATACTATTCGCAAATCTAAAATTTATATGTTGCCAATGACCATGCAGGGTAGGGGCAACAAAAAAAAAAAAAAAATATGATTCTAATAAAATTTATTTTTTAATTTATGAAATTTATTGATCAATAGTGGCGAGTTAGTGATGTTAATTTATTGTTCTCGATCAATTTCTTCTTTATTTTTCCATAGGGTTTTAAAATGGAATACACCGACTTCCAAGTTCCACATTTGTTCATCCGGTGGCGCGTGCTATCCAAGGACTTATAAATGTCATATCCGGAAATTTCCTATTTAAATATTACTAATTTCGAAAATTGGGGAAGGTTATTGTCTTATCCTCTTCCTGCACTACTTAGTCCCAGTCAAGGCCATCCTGTTGGCAAATGTCACGTTTAATAAAAATGGTGTTATAATTAACTTAAAAGAAATTAATCCTAACTGTATTTTTCATTAAAAAATTATTATTTAAAAAAAAGATAATTAGTAATTACTGAAAATTAGATTCTGTGAAATATGGAGGTGCATTGAAATTTTTGCAAATTTTTGTTCCTATCGCCTGATTTTAATGGCATTATTAAGGTTTATGCGGGTTGGTACCCAAATTGAATTTTTTGGACTTTTCTAAAATTCATCATTCAAACATCAGTATACTATTATCAATTTTCTGCTCACCGGGCTCTTACCATTGAGCTAACCGGCCAATCCTAGCCATGTCAATCTTCCCCATCATCGATCCCACGCACTAGATCCCTCTTGTTTTTTTAAGTATGTAAAACAAATTGATATAGAAAAGTTCGGCCTCAAAATTTCTATATATAAATTATTGTTAATTATATTACACTAAAAAAGATAATCAATAATAAATATCTATCCGCATGAACGTCCTATCTTGTCCGAAAATTTTTCTGTTTCAAGGTACTTTAAGTAACAATAACCTATATGCGTGACTTCAGAGGCATAATCTTTCAACACTAATAGCCTCCTGATACTCTCCATCTGCTCACTTATTTACTGTAATACACATCATTGTTTCTTGAGAGAATTTCACGTTCACTTTATGTTTGAAGGAATCCTTTTATGTTATGTTTTAAGTTGAATGGACTCGTGGGACCGATAAAAAATAGAAAGATAATTATAATAATTAAGATATTAGCTGTCAAACTTTTTGCTATGAAACGTTGAGTACAATGTAAAATGTTAATTTATCTTTATTCATGAGGCGAGATCAGTTTTTTTTGTTCATATTTATTTATATTTAATTTAGCTTATAATATTCCACGTTATGGAAATTATGATTGTGGTCACAAGGGCAAGAGTTAAAACCGTTTTTTTTTTTTTTTCCTATGGCGGACTTCCCCGCAAGGCCAGGGTTAGCCACGGGGAGACATATCGACCCGAGGAATGATTATTTCATCGGGTCTGGGCTGTCTGGGATCGATCCCCGAAATGTAGAGAACGTTGCCCCGGGTCAGTGCCAGGATCTTGAATAAATCAGCCAAGGTCTCGGTCGATCATTTCCCAGAAAATGGTCCACCCTCTTGAACTGCCCTATTTCGGGATCGCGTGACTGCACATAAGTCTCATGGCCGCTGGTCGAAACGTTCTCACAGCCGTCCTTGTTGGCAATAGGAGACCTGAAATATTTTTCTATGCAATGGAACGGCTTGGTATCCTGGGAGTTGATATAGTTATTTGAAGTAATTGCTTGATGTCATTTTGGTCATATTTGTGTCAACCATCTGTTTTAACTTTTTACTCATGAGACGGGCAAAAAGCAACAATTCTAACTATGATTAGAATGGGTTTGGGAAAGGACTTCTGAAGAAACAAACTTATTTTCTGCCCGAGTTGGAGTACATGAAAACATTACATCAAATAACCGAATCAGGACGGATATAAAGCTAAATATTGAGATATTTATCAATGTCATCAAAGCATTTGACACTCCTTAATTTCAATCGGAATAATTCCAAATACCTCTTTTATATTAATTGAATACCAAACAAAAATTCTTAATCTATAGCAGAGAACTTTGCCAAATCACGATCAGACTCATGTGAACAAAGGGGTATATTGTTAAAAGTCACTGTGATTGAATTATTCTTTTAAAAATGAGAGTTTTGGGCTCCTTTCATGCGGACATTTAATTCAATAGAATAATATCAAGTGATTTATTCAATTATTCGGCAGGGGAAAATGGCCAAGCAAATATTGTAATTAAGATTATTTCATCATTTATTTATATATATATATATATATATATATATATATATATATATATATATAATTACGGATCTCTCAATTTAAAATAATAATTAGAGCCTTTTTATAATCCTGTTGCATTTACTATTAAATACACTTATGTATGGTGTATAATAGTCGTTTGAATGGGATTGCTTACCTTAACAGATGATTAAACACAGGATGGTGTTTATGCCTGGTGTTCAATGTGGAATCGCTGGATCAAACCTAATGATAAGGGCTAAACAGCCAGGAATGGCCGCTTAAACATAGGTTAACTTTATTAATTTTGTTATCTCTTAAGTTCTTTTTATTTGTATTGTTTGATTTATATTTTAAAAGAATAAAAAAGTATGAGTGACATTCAATTATGTCCAATCTTCTGAGAATTAAATTAAATTTCAACCACTCCTTCACTTTCATTGTATTGGTTAGGTACTGCATCTGATTTTTTTTTTGTTGACAGTGCACTCTCTAATGGCTGTTTAACAAAACCGTGCTCTGATAATGAATTGTATAGTAGATAAATTTATACTGGACGGATAACGTACTGTACAATAGATAAATTTAGTTCTGTGGTTAATCACGTTAATCTTGTTAAAACGACGTTAACCTGCCTCCCTGTTCAAACAGGGAATTGTACACCCTGCCATTAAAAGAAAAGTAATTTCGGGATATTCGTAAAGTATAATATTCTTTGTTATACAAAGTATTCTTGAAATAGCAGTACACACCATCATATTTTAATTCCATTGCAGATTTTCTGCGTTGTGAAGTAGTTTTTTAAAATTGTGTATTGCGAAGTTTACATTCTTTATCTGATGTACTTCAAGCTAAAAAGTCTATTTTTATTCATTTTTGTGTCTAAAAAATGTAGTTGGGATGATTAGGCTTGCTTAATAAACCCAGATTAGAGATTTTTTTTTTGAAAGGAAAATATAGGCTTTACAAGTAATGCAAACGTAATTTAGTCAATTTAACTCTGTCTCAGCCTAAGGAATCTCGTCACCGCGGAATGATCCAATCAATTTAGTATATTTTTAAAGTTGGATTAAAAAAGTGGGTCTAAACACTAAACGATATTTTACAGATATGCGTCTGAGCTATTGATAATTGTCTAAAAAAAAATCACCTGACCCGCATATTTTAATATTTCATGAAAAATCACCTTGGATCTCCTTTTTGCATATCCACGCCTCATGACACATCCACGCCTAGATTGCATTAATTTCTGGTACCATGGACCTCTGAAAAGGATCATCTTGATATTCTTCAATTGCAAGTCATATGTGAAGTAAAAAGTTGAAAGATAAAAATTTTACTCGTTTTAAAATTCCTTGACCGTTTTGTGTTAGATATTATTCTAGTATGTCAATGCCATGTACCAGTTTAAAAATACTAGTTAGCTATAATTTTAGAACATGAACATGTCTTTTAGATTATTAGATCCAGGAAATGAGATTGGCTGTGCTCCGAAGATAATTGTTGACACGAAATGGAAGCCAGTAAGCCGTGACGAAAGCCCTGCCCGTGACACGCGGCTCACATAGTGCTTAACAAGGGAAAGAAACACTAGCAGGATCCTCCAATACATCTGTAACGAAAAATAATTGACATTAATCCTGCTAATCATGTCTTTAGTCACACTTTTCTTCCAATATATCATCTGTACACCCTCGACGTGGCTTAGAGGAATATCCGTCTTATTACGTCTTGCGTCACTAGACGAACGCTGCATCAATTTATTTTAATGATTATCGAATAACTCCTCAAACAGTCATGGAACACCCCTACGAAGGAAAGCCATTAATCTACTTATTCGGTTATAAATTTATTCATAACGCAACCCAATCTTTTCCCATCAGCATCACTAACGAGACTGCCTCCTTGGAAGGTATTTTCGGATCTTACGTAAGATATCTCGGATGTAACAAGACACCCGGCGGGTACAGAGGAGGATCTCGTAACCTGTAAAGTCTTCGGTATCCTGAGTGCTGTCGGAGGGCTCTTCGTGTTTTGGTTAGGAAGGTAGTTTTGGAGTTCACCAACACTCTCAGATAATATTCCACTGTTGAGAAGTTTTATCAACATTGTTCTGCGATAGGCACATCGTGGGGCGTTTTGATGAAACAATAGTAAAATTCAGATTCTTCAACTGTATAGATTTTATATTAATTTGGGATAAACATTTATAAGTGGAAAAAAATGTCAGTCTCACCTTGAGATGTTGCTCAGTCTATTCTCTGCAGTTTTACAAAAACGGCGCAAAAGCAATTTGCACGGTATCTTATGTGTTCCAATTCTATTGTTTTAAATGTTCGTCATTATTTGTTGAACTAGCCCGCTGTGGGTAAATATCTGTTTCAGACCAAGTGTTTCCGGATTTCCTAGAAATATATAAGAAACGCTGATAATGTACCTCGTATTGATGTAAAACTATCGATAGTATTGTACTATCGATAGTTTAAACTATTGAGACTATCGATAATATTATAAACTATCTATAATACTATCGAAAAAATTGTTTTTAAAAGAATAAAGGAGAGCCTCGGCCTCTAAGCAACCGTGTGCTGTATAATGCATGGAAATGAAAAATAAACAAAATTTAACAGTGTAATTTTAATTAAGCTTCTAACAAAAAATGCCAATCTACTCTACAAAACAAAATATTAACTTCACGCAAAAAATGTTGTCATGTCAAATTAACTATTTCGACAACTAGTAGTAGGTAATCCTGGTTGCATAGTTAGTTGAAGAGGGTTGATATAGCTTTCCTCTAAATACAGCTTCTTTGACCTATTGATAAAGTTTTTATCTTTGCAGTTAAGACTAAGCTTGGAAATGATAAAAATTATTTCCAGGTATCCGTATTATGTCAGACTATCGATAGTATCGATATTTTTATGTCCGATACTATCGAAACTATCGATAGCCGTGACTATCAATAGTTTTACATCACTAGTAACTCGTGATATATTTTTTTAAAATGGTACTTATTTTATTTGGTGTTCATCTTCCAAAATCAAAGTGAAAATGATCAGATAAACTTGATATATTGTTTGTAATTTTTGGTTATTGGTTATTTTAACAATTTGTCTATTTATATTTTATAAAATAATCTTACATACGAGGACTTCATTAATTAATTAATAGATATAGATATGATATGTATGAAAACCTATGCGTGATTACTTGTGTTTGAATAGTTTGAGACTTCTTATGTTTTATTGATTCTGTACTGAGATGACAAAAAGTCATATGTAATTTTTTTTTATTAATTTTACGAGAGGGAGGTTTGCTAGCTCGCTATTTGTTGGCTTTTGATTTAAATTAAATTTCCATTGTTATATTCTCAATAATGTATATAAAAAAAGACATGACATTTCTCTAAACAATTACATATAAGGAATGAGACTCAGACAGAATGTTTCAGGAAACTCAATATGTGAGAGGAAAAACTGGCTTTTTTAGTAAATATGAGATATGTCACATAATTTTTATTCAATTTTTCCCAATAAACACTCATAAGATTAAAATCTAATCAAAAAATAAATTACCAAGTTGTCTTTTGGAAAACTTTTTGTTTCACGTACGCTATGTCTGATCACTTCCACGATTATTATCCTGTAACATTTTTATTTAGCTATTAGTTTTTATTTTATCCTTTTTTTCATTTATTTTATGCAAATACCGTTATTTGATTAATTTTCAAATGTCCCACAACCTCACTTGCAATTTATATCTTACTTATACCATACTAAAATATATATTATTGGTTAATTAAAATAACGAGGTAAAGGTGATAATAATAATGAAGTAAATATATAAATAATAAGTAACTATATAAATAATAAGTAACTATTTTATTTAAATTTAAACGTGACTCTATGCCGTGATGTGAAGGAAAATAAAGTTTAAGAATCGAGTCTGTCATAACCATATTTTTTTTTGTATTGTTTTTATTTTCTTTGCATTCTTTTCTGGACCTTTTACAGAACCATGTGTCCGATATCAGGCGATCTACTTATTGTTTCAGTTTATGTCCTGTCGTTTAAGAACTGGTTAATACATTATGCCTATATGCAGTAATGTTCTTACAGGGTTATTGATGTTAATTTGTGGTATAAAGTAACGCTTATTCATTAAAAAGACAATCCTCAGACTTTTAAAAACAGCAGATTTCCAACCTTGCATGTTTGTAGGACACGAGATCAACTTTACGTGTAAATATTTGATGAAGTGACTGAAAGAAACGTTCAAGGGTAGTGCGCCTTTTAGCGTGCCTTTCTAACGATACTGCAAAGTGCTAAAGTTATATCTTAATTTGTAGTGTTATAAAAATGGACACTTAATGTACCGAAAAATTCCCAAGTTCACTTCCTTGTCATTGACCAGTCCAACTTCGTAATGAAATCCAAGGACGCATTTAAAATACTTTGTAATGCGACCTTCCTTGAAATAAGGTAACTCGTTTTCTCCTAATGGAAAAAAATATATATTCTCTTGACAACCCTTTTCGGTTTCTAAATCTTGTTTAGATTTAGTAGTAGAAGATGTGCGCAATGTTGAGTAAAACACATTGAATTATTTTTACTTATTATCACGACGTTTCGGCGGCCATAGATATTTTAATTCAATCTTCTCATGCGCAATTTGATATAACAGGAAAAAATATGTAATGATTTTATATACCTGTATAGCAACTCTAATTTTGTTTCACTAATGATGTCATAACATTTAAGATTTATAATATAAATATTATTTATAGTTTTTATTAGATCTTCAATTTAATTCATTTGTTAAATTGTATTTTTACAATATTTTATCCGGTTATTTATCCCACTTCTACCTTCTCTGTTTATGACATATTAAACAAACTTGACTTTTGTTATTTTTTAAAGACAAAAATGATCCTTTGTGCGTAGAACTTTTATTTTTTTTATTTTTTGGTTTAAGCTTATCAAAATTCAAATAGTTTTACAACACAACTATTGTTACTTCCTTAGTATATCTAATGTTCAAAGAAGTTTTTAAGTCGGACTGCTTGTTGCTGAAATGATGGATTTCAAAACTACGAATTTTTATATTAGTACTAACTTTATTTACCGTTTTCACCCGAAATTTAATTTTTAAATCTATAAAATCTATTAAGTGAGACTTTTATCGACTCAAACCAAGGTATTAGGATACTTCGTAAAAACCAATGTAAAGCGAGATCAAAACGATTTTTTATAATAATGAATAATATACCCAGAGATTGGCTGAAGGTATGCAATTTTAATATCAACAGATGTTCGAACCTGGTATCAAAGAACCACTGAGCGAAATTTGGAGAGTTTAGGACAAACGGTATGGATTTCTATAAAGAATAAACAAACAAACAGAGTTTCATCTTTACTAGCTACTAGCTTGCGATTTTTATCGTACTGTAACTCTAATTTGGGTTTAAATAATTTTGTCGAATGTTGTAAAAATATAAAATCACAACATCAAGCAAACAATAAAACCACAAACTAGTAAAAAATTTACAAAACAGTAAATGCTAGTCACAGTGTCTTTAAAGTAACCATATGCTTCGATGCTCAAGGCGAGCCTAAGCAAGAAGCCTCTCATCGCTTCTTATATTTAGTTCGAAATGGAACAATCCAGAAAGGTCTAGATCATATCCGTCACATCTAGAATATGTGATTACGTACTGATACGGTGACAACTTAACAACTATAATTTTTTTTAAATTTATTTATAACTAACTGTATGGGGCCCGATGTGGCTGTGCGGTAAAGCGCCGTACTCCCATGCCGAAGCTGCGGGTTCGAGTCCCGCCCTGGGTTCTGCTTTTCTTTCGTAGGAGAAGTATCACCCAGTGCCATGGGTGTTAGTATGGGCAGTATAGGGCTTCAGTGGAAGCCTTGAAGTCCCAAAAAAAAAAAAAAAAAAAATCTAACTATATATCCCGTTTTTACCCAGGGAATTTGGAAACCAATGAGAAAAGCCGTTAGGACAGAAATAAGATTTTTTTCCAATATCTTCCAACCGGTGATTTCGTAAAAATCTAATGTAAAGCGAGATCATAACGATTTTTTTTAAGATATCCAATTTTAATATGGACAGGTGTTCGCTCCTGGTATGAAAGAACCACTAAGCGAAATTTGGAGAATTTAAGATAAACGGTAAGGATTTCTATAACGAACAAACAAACAGAATTACCTCTTTATTTATATAGATTGTATTCGAAACAATCATATAATTTTTGAAATGTTATCTCTTGAGTTACAATTATTTTTTTTAAACTTGAAGATGGTGAATTAAATACAAGTGAGTCTAAACTTTTGACTGGTACTGTACATTAGTTGATATTCTAGAAATGCTGGTATAAATAACAATTAATATAATCTTAAAACAAAAGAATCTTTGTAGCTTTGTTTAGAAACGTAGTTTGCCTAAGGTAGTGGGCGACCTCAAGTGTTTTAGGGTCCTTCAGACCGCCTTCCATATCTCGACATTTATCTGTTCCTTATTGGATTTTGGGTATTAACCCATGTTATATTGTCTAGGAAATAGTTTGTTTAGAATAAATCGTGTTCGAATAGACCATAGAAGAGATCGTAAAGCATTGTAACCATCCTGGAAAATTCCCTAAGGAAACAAACATTTCAATAGTTGGAAAGTTAACCGTCGATTATTTGCAATTCAATATAAAATACGATTTTTAATAATAGTTTATACATTTGGTGTATAATTCGAAGAAAAGGGAATAGCAGTGTGTGAGAAATGATAAAATTAAAGTTGAATATTTTCGAATAAGAAAATATAAGAACTTTTTCAAACTTAAAAAAAAAATCGATCCATCTATCTCGATTTCGAAAATATCCGTGTCGGTTTTTTTTTTGAAAAAAAAAACCTTTTTTAGAACCAGGGATCTTTTAAAGGTTAAATTAAATCTCTATTTTTTAATAAAAACATCGCAGTACTTGTACGATGATTAATTGAAAGAGAAATTATTGATAAAAGGTATAAACTTTTTGTTGGTATAAAAAATGTTGGCTGATCAATAAAAAAATTTCTTTAGGTGCATTTGTTCTAGACGTCGAACAAAAAGGGTATTATTGATCTTAATATTTTACCTTTTTTGTTAAACTCTTCGTAGTCGTCAGTAGGATTAAAAAAAAAAAAAAAAAAGAAGCAAAGTAGTATAATGTTAGCCGCTCTTTGTTTTATCGCATATATAGAATCTACATATAATTAGTCATCGAAATCAGATATAGATAACCGCAAGGGCGTCCACAACATTTTGTCTAGGGAGGGAAGGCTGGTAAAATTGTTATGGGGTGAGGGCCGAGATATTCTGACTATTTAATAAAACCTATTGATATTTGAAAATATAAACATTTTTTAATTAGTATTTAATAAATATAGTAAATGATTACGAATTTATTTAATTTGTAGCTTTTGTTTCTTATATTTTCTAGGAGGGCCAGCTTGGATAACCGATAATCAATACACATAATTAAAATATCAGTCTGGGATCACCTGTGGTATAGTGGTTAGCATGACAACCTACAACACTAAAGGTCGCAGGTTCGCGTCCTGTGTGGAATTTTTAAAGGGAGAAAAAATCCTAGGCTATGGCGTCCCTCGGATAGAACGTAAAATGGAGGTCCCGAGCCTGTACGATGTCAGGTACTCGTTAAAGATCCCGAACCTAATTATACCTGGGTAGGCAAAATTTAGGACTCCCATTGTAGCATCGTCCGATTAGCCTCAGTGGCATAAAGTGAGGTTAAATTAACAAACAACAAAAAATATCAGTCTGTAAAATCATTCTTTTTGAAATCTTTTATACGATAACTTTGAAGAAGTTTTAACTTATTCAAACTTTGCATTACCAATGAGCTAATTAATATTTAACTTTTCTCGAAACCGACGTTACAATTAACCGTTCAAAATGCAAACGATGCAGTTCCTATGGCATATGATAATCGATATGCAACTAAATAAAAAGTGAAAAATCACCTTACAGATGATAAAACCTATTTATTTTCTTGGGCAATATCTAGAGCCAGGCTTACTGTTATCTAGATGAGGGCAGTTAGCCCAGCTTGTGATAATTGTTCTTTAATTGATTTTTTTTCAAGCAACATATATAAATCCATATCTGCTAGTATCTGACATTTATGACATTGTTGTGTGGCTTTCTTTACGAAAATATACCTTTTCGATTCCTATTTACCGTTCCATCCTAAATAAACATCTTCCAATCTGCGTTATAATTTAATATATTTGAGGGTATTATAAAAACTAAAATCGGAATAGAACAAAACTCCAGAGCAGAATAGGGGCTCAGTCCTATGATAGTTGGCTTAGAGCGCACGCACTCTTCTGCACGAATGCCGATTCCGCGAATTCATCAGTTTCACAGTTCGCAGCTTTCTGCTTCCACTCGACTCACGCTCGACTTAACTTTTTTTCAACTCCCTTCGACTCTTCATTTTTTGATCTTCATTAAAAAATAAAAATCTTCATTTAAAAAATATTTAGAAAAATGCTTTATAATTTTAGTTATTTAATTATATATATTTTTACATTTGCAACTACGTTAAACGGAATCTAGAAAGTTTAATTAATTGTTTTGTTTTTTCTTTGAGTATCTCGGGTAACATCTAGAGTCTTGCTTAATGTCATCTAGCTGAACGGCAGTTAGCCTAGCTTGTCATAGTCATATTTGTCGTTTAATTGATTTTTTACCATCAAAATATGTAAAATATGCTATTATCTGACCCATTTGCGTTATTGTTGTGTGGCTTATCATTTCTTAAAGGTAAGTCATTTGAGTAGGTATCTTATCCGCTTGCATCAAATGGTTATCAGGAAATAGGGAATATAAGGGACGAGTAGATTTGGGTGATTTTGGACTGTAGAGTGAACTTTGGTGTTTATATAACTTGAATTACTGTGTTATAGTTTATCACAATAGGTGGTCATGAGGGTTTTCTTTGGAAGACACTCAAGTGGTCATAATTTATTTTTACGTTGTTATTTTCTTAGAAATACTTTTTATCTTATTTCTTTTTAGCTAGGAACTTTCTCAAAACCCCCATGTAACGTTTCTTAAATTATTTTTCTTAGTCTGAAACAGTTGGCGTATGACAAGTGAATCAAAGATTCAATAAAACGCATGCATATATTCAAAAGTTGTCTTCTTTAACCTTTTGGTGGAAATTACAGAAAGATCCGGGCACGTTGATGTAACTTTCGGATCGCAGAATATAGTGTCAAAATTATGCCAAATAACCTCTCCTACCACTTATCAAAACGATCCGGTCTGATTACCCATAACTCTATTTATGTATAATATAGGTATAAAACATTATCACTTGCATTGATTTCTTCTAAACCTTCATTTATTAGTTACAGCTAGTTCCAGTGGTCCAAACTGTCCCAATGGTAGACTACTTGTGATCAAAAACTATTTCACCTATTCGCTGTTTATAGGTAAATAGTAAATTTGAGAATGCTGTTGAAACTTCATTCATTATTTAAAAAAAACTGATTTTGAGTTGTAATCATCTTCTTGCCGACGTGCGATATAATTAACAGTTAATTTGCCCCAGTGGAACTTAATAACAGAGTACTTAGTATACTTCTGTTTTCTTGGTCTGCATTCATTTTCTTAATTATTAAGTCTATTAGTTCAAAGAATCAAATTATTGATTTGTCAAATTAATACTAGGGCTAATTGAAAAATTAAATATAATTTATAAGAGTTCTTATATAAAATATTACTTCTTATTCAAAAATATTTTGAGGTTTTCGATAGCACCAAAAAACATTTTAAAAAATCGATAATCTTGATAGTTTGAGATTAATGATAATCTTCATAATATTGATTGTCTATCTATCGATATTTTTACATCACTATGTTTTCCCTCCGTCATTTCATTCAACTGTGAATTTTGGGAGAGTTTAATCAGATACCACACATTTACACGCTTTTTCTAACCATTATTTGGGTTCGCGACGTTCGCGAAGTTGTCTTGTTCAAAATAGGTCTGATAATTGATTGTAGTGTTTATTATCATAGCGTGAGAAATAATTAAAGAGTGTTAATTGAATTTCGTTCCTCCATTCCATTGTTTATTAGCTAGCTATATAATGGACATGGGGATGGAGAAACTAGAGGGGATCTGGAATAAACTAAAAAAAAAAAAAAGACAGTAAAGTTTCTAGCGTTATTTACGAGAGCAAATAGAGAAGTGGCCTGAATTGTAGAAAGAAATCTAAGCTTTCTCATTAATTACTTTATTGATTTTCTTTTCCGTTGTGCCTTCAATACCACTGTCACCATTTTTTTTACCCTCGATGCATCTGGGAAATCTAGTTATCCACTCCATTTTCTTTAGAATATATGTTAAATTTAGAATAAAATTATATAATAAATTTTATAATCTGTCTGTAATAATTAGACTAATATATAACATTGTCGGTAACTATGTTCAGTCTAAAATAAAAATATGTTATTTTTTAAGTTCGAGTACTGTAGAACAAATCTAATTTAGTACAATGTAATTCTTGTGTAATGTCAAAAGGCCCCGAAAACCTTAAAAGGGAGCAAATGGCCTAAAATATTTCCACTAAATATTTAAGTTACTACAACCGGTGGCTATCCAGTTTCAATGTAGATTTCACTGAGATAAATGAAAAATATTTTATATTATTTCAAAAAAATTAGTATTTGTCTTTCATTTTTCACTATAAGTTAAAAAATTAAAGTCAGGGAATTTACTTCTTCATTAAATAAAATAGCAAACACAAGAGATAGTTTTAACAACAAAAAGATACGATTGGAGTTCGCTTATATTCGAATGTTTATAACCTCCTGAAATAGGCCATGCTTAGAAATAGCATAGAGATTGCTTTACCGATATATCAATGCAGATCTGAATTAGAAATGAAGAAAAACTATTAGTAACGCAAGTTTTGCCCTGAGATTTGACATGGGGGAAGGGGGATAGCGGAAAATGTTCTAATATGTAAAGCGGGCTGGAACCCAAAGAGGTTTGGTAACTTTGATTTAAAACGAATATTTTATTTCGAATTCATATCATCTTGTTGTTCAATTCTGAATAAAACCGCGAGATTGGTATTGACTGCATAAGAATACTTTTGAATTGCTAAAAACGGGACATTGCATTCAATTAATATAGTAATTAAAAACGGTAAGTACAATATTATCTTAAGTAGCAAAAATACGAATGATAATGAATTTATAGTCCATTCAAACTTTGTATTTTTTAGAAGAGCTCTCCCTTTCATCATTAGGATCTAAGATTGGAGGTTGCGAAGAACGGTCTAGAATTTCATTGGGATTCAATTAATGTTCGTCTTTTAAGAATCATCCATGTACTGTTTATTGCTCAATTTATAAGTATAAATTTGGTGGATAGAGTAATTTAGCCAGTAGAGTTGCGTTTTCTTTTCCCGCAAGGCTAGATAACAAAAAATAAATAAATAACTAAAATAATAAATATTGTTGATTTTACTAATTGAGGAAATCGTTGCATACGATACCAAATCGAATAAAAAAAAAAAATTTAAAAAAAATAATGTATGCATCAGTTGGACCTGGATATTTGGTTGGTTGTGAACTCCTTTCATCCGGACTATATCCCAGAGGACGTCCACCGCGAAGTGTTCTCGAGGAGGTGGGAGGGGGGGGGGGCGAGTGGGGAGGGGGGCACCCGCGGCACTACCGCCAGTTCGCCCTGGCACCTCGCCGCGGTCACAGATGGGGTTCTCTTTCGAGTGTTGTTAGTTCCTTGTCGTCTATCTCTTGTACGTCTGTCTGCAGGTCAGCAAGGAATATGATCATATCCAAGGACCTCTTCCTCCTAGGGGATCAGGACTACCTCCGCCTTCCCAAGGACGAGAAGAGGGCGATGGCTAGGCCCACTACCACCAAGAACCTCAGGTCAGTGCCTCGTCTATGTTTGCTTTCAGGGTACCTCATGCCTCGAGTATCACTACACTTTTCATAAACTTATAGTTTTACTATATTTTTAAAAGATATTATAGAGATCTTTTCGTATTTTCATGCTATAAAAAATGATGTAAAAGAAATAATAATAATAATTATAATAATAATATAACTCGGCGTGGAATAATTCCGAAATCCCCGGGGTAGCACATACGCCTCAGACGGAATTAGATATCGTTTCGCAACGGACGGTGCGCATAGACGTGAAATTTTTTTAAGGCATGGATAGAAAGTGAAATGTTGTAGATAGTTTATGCTAATAAAGGATTTGTTTTGGTTTGGTAAGTGTAGAAAATACTTTAATCGAGTGTAAATTTAGTTGTGGACGGAGCCGTAGGGCCAGAGTCAACGACCCCTCTCAGGAATAGCCCTTCCCCGAGCAGTGATAAAGTATGCCAATGCCTGATAACGCGTCTTCTCTCGCTATATCCGATTCCTCTTTTTCCTCTTTATCTTTATCCGTTGTAACTTGTTATTTATTTATTTTATTTTATATTCCTTAAACGTTGGTATTGGTTTCGAAAAACCGTTTTATAAGGGGCCCGGTTTGGTGTTGCCGTGTGCTCGGGTGAAAGTGATCTTCCCGGTTCTCTCACATCCTAGCTCCATCTTTCTTTTATTTATTTTCTCCTCGTCTCTTCTTAACATTCAAAGTAAGAGTCGGAGTTGATTTTTATATTCACCCTGCTTCGGAATATTATTATATTGTCGAAAACGGAGAATCATATTCAACTTTACTTTAATAATTATATCAGATTCCATTGCCATATCACCAAGTCTCTCTTAACCTTTGATTATTTAAGGAATAATTTTGAGTTTATATCTTATTTGTTTAAAAATAAAATTATTGTTATTTATACTCTTTTTGTTTTTTATTGATCTGGTACACTTTGTATATAGCAACCCAATTTATTTGGGCAGCACTGTCTATTTTATTTTATTATTAAATAAAGCATTTCTCTTTCTCTATACATACACACATGTTATCGATAAACATAATTATACTATTTTTTATTTCCCTTAATTATGATTACTGGATAGTACATAATGGCTTTTATTATCTTTTATTTTTTTACAAGAGAGTTTTAGAAAATATTTATACATGTATCTTGAACCATCCATTTTGAAGATTTCACAGCAGTGCATTATGTACTCAGAATTAGTAAATTAATTAAATTTAGACTGTAAATAGAATATAAATTTATATTAAAAAATACATAAAAATTAAATATTCAATGCTAAGAATCATATAATTATGGTTTTTATCATATTTTATTCATTGTTTATTTTATTGACGATTTATTTGTTCTTGTGATTTCAGCATTAATCCCAATTTAAATATTTATATACATATTAATTTATGTGTATATATTTATTGAAAAAATATTGAAGTTTATTTTTTTATAAATCTGCTTACAGAATTCCAACCATTTGTCTAAATTTATGTTAGTAATGATTTTTAAAATACAAAGATATATTCAAAGAAGACGAAAGACTCTAATTTAAATGTACCTTAGTAGTTATAATTTAATAATATGTACAAAATGAATAAATTAAATTGTTGGCTTTTTCAATATTGTCCAAAAAGATTTTGAAATTCATGTTTCATTTTTATGTAGATATATTTGATGTGAAGAGTTTGTTTTGTTTTGTTTTTTTTCTGGGTCAGATAACGGAATTAGGAATAACGTTTCTCTGTATAATGTTTCAACTGTGGAATTTGGAGTAAAGCGATTAATTTTCTTATTGCATATTTTAACAGAGGATAAAAAATGTTTTTGTTTATTTTTCGTATATTCGGTTTAATTTAAAGAATATTCCATGGCGCAGGCGCGGTAAGAATCGCCCCACCGTGACGGTTTGTATGTTAGTGGGGGAAGGGAGAGTGAAGGGGAAGGTGGTTCACTAGCCCATTTCCCGCTGCCATGGTAACCTATAAACAACGGTTTGCAGAGGAAAATGGATGTTTTCATCCTCCACTGACACATTCTCTCCATTTTTATTCCAAATACTACGAAAATTCTATGGCTCTCCGACCAAATTCCACTTAACTTAGGAATAGTCTATAGAATTAAAAACTCATTGATTTTCAACCATACATATAATTTTTATATTTTAACGAAAATTATTGTCTATTACATAGAGATGATTCTATAAAAGAAACAACTAAAATTATAAATTGGTCTTAAAAATGTTTAAAACATATTTTTATAACGAATACTCTATTTATATTTGTATGTTACCGTTATGTGAACGGCTGATATTGTGAATATTAAAATCCATATTAAAAATATTTAAATAATTGTAGAGGTGAGAGATAGTCAACTTTTATTCTTTACGATAGGTTATTTGATCATTTAAGCTATCGTAAATATTTAAATAATTTGAGAATTTAAGCATTAGATTTTAATTAAATTAAAAATATTTTGCTTCTCAAACATAAATTTTTTTTTTCTCGATTGTAATAGCAATTTTCTCGATTGTAAATCAATAATCCTAATAAATTGATTAGGATTATTTCGAATTACTAAAATAAAAAAGATCTATAATATTTAAGCTTTCCTACAGATATATTTAATTTAATTTACAAGATTAATAAATAATGGGATCATATTTTTTAGTTTTTATTCCCATATATCAACATCTATTTTTATTTAGATATATCTTTGAAGAATTTTTAAGTGAACGTTCGTTAAAAGTTTTTATCAGGCTGCAAAGCTCTGAACTATTTTTGACTGATCCAGCAGCAATAGTGTTTTCTATTTACAAACATTTATATCCAATACGTATAATCATGTTTCAAAACAAAAAAAAAATTGTTTTTTTTTCGATGTAGTGAAAATTAGTTCTAATTAATTTCTATTTATTTATCTGACAATGTTTATAGTACACTAACAATGTTCTTTTTCTTCTTCAATTATTGGTTCGTATAAATGTGAATCATTCTACATGATTTAAATTTATTTTCCATAGCTGTTTCATTTAATAAGTTATTAGGTAAAATGAAACGAAAAAATTTCTTCTTCCATATAATTCAAATTTGTATTAGTAGTTATACAATTACTCGTATTGTTTTTATGTATTCTACTCGACACATACTCAAAAATGATATCTGCTTTCTATATCGAAATTATGTAATTGAAAGATGGAATTTTCTCTATTTTTTCTTAGGAATTATGAAACTACTTCGTCCTTAATAATATGTCAGTAAACAAGATAACGATTGGTTCCTTCAGGTTGTTTCAAACATTGTTTTATTTTTTTAATAATTATGCTAAGTCGTAAATATTGCTATGTTCAAAAATTCAAGACTGTGTTATATTTCTTTAATTTTTCATTTATTACCTCTCATTTATTCTCCATATTTAATAACATTCTATTGAATATTTTAGTTTTGTATATAATACTGATCTCCATCGTTTTATACTTTAAAAAATAATAAGTAATACATTATTATTTTATTAATAGTTTCTTGTGATATACTTAGACTACCTGCTACTCCTAGAGCTGTTTGAAGGAAATGCAGATGCCTTGGAAGGCACAGAGTATTTTTGAACTCCCTCAACTCAAGGTGTTTTTTTGAACCCCAACGCATCGGGTCAGAGCTGTGACAAGTGTGAGTTTGGACAACGGAAATACATGTGCTCCAAACAAAGTCACTCCCAACGTTACACATATATATATAACATATATTTAGAACGAGATGGTACTCACAACAGCTAAAAAAAAAAAAAGAAAAAAAAAAGACTTCTGGCAGGTATAATTGTTCCTTCTAGGCATTCTGTCGGGGTAGTTTACTATTTTTAGGCCCAGATTTTTTTTAAATTTTTTTTTCCACCGTGGGTTGAGCACTTTCGAATATAGTACAACCTATACAAGCATATCCGTTCTATAAGTAATTAATTTACTGAAACGTTCCGAGTAAGTTATACTTTGTTATCTGTGTACATTGTAAATTTTATTGGAAAATATAACATATGAGGATAAAAAAAAAATGTTTATATACTGGTTCAATTTTTGTTGTGATATTAGTATTTGTTGCTAAATTTATTGTTTATTACATATTTTTACTATAGAGCACCTTTTTTAATGTGTTATGTTACGGTGTATTGAAACATTTTATGAAATGAGTATTTTTAAAAAAATGCAAGACTTCAGATTATAACATTTTTAAAACAATGAAGTCAACAATATTTAAATATTGAAAATAATTTCGTTTTCGCAAGGTACTATACGTGACTAGTAAGTAACATATCCTTTTTCATATTTCTATCTAAGTTTTTATATTAAATTGTCTCCATTAATGCCAGCACCCTGAGCCACCATGTACCATAGGGCACAGTCTGGATATTTATAATATCAAGGTTAATTCAGAAATAAAATCAACTCATTTTGGATTAGTCCCAAAAATTCAGAGACGTCTATAGTAGGTTTTAGTATGTCTTTTTTTTTTTTCATTCTTTCATTCTTTACGGCCAACTCATATTTTTGACTATTTAATAGCTTTAAAAAAAACAAACTTAAAAACACTCCTAATTTATACTGAACATGACTACTAACGTTATGCGACATTATATGATAGCCATAAGGTACCTATGTAAACCTTTTCGAGGACGTTCTATGAGTGTTAACATGTAACTGTGCCATGTTACGTTTTTGTTGTTATTTTTTTTTTTTTTTTTTACCAAAGAAACGTACAGTTTATAAACAAACTGCGTTTACGATAATAAAAAAAAAGAAGATATTTATGTAATAGTTGTAAGAGATTGGTTTTTATTTTATTTTTAAGCAAACAAGGTCTTCATATAGTTACGATACATAAGTGAATTCAATATCTAATACCAGCTTTACTGAAAAAAATAATGTATTTAGTATAGTTTTTGCGTTCATACGCAAAAACTACTATTTTTAATTTATAGCAGGGTAGTAGTTAGTAATTTATATTTAATTTTTTTTCTTTCTTTTGGACCATATATATTTGTCTCATTTAATGCAGAAAGATTCCTGTACCATTGCATAGATCCTTTTTTTTATCTGAACATAGGCTGACATTTCCTACCGTCTAAATATATTTCGATAAGGCTTAATGTAAATTAGGCTTTGTTAATGGCGATTAAGGGAAATTTAAAGGTATATTATTTCATTAAATTTATGTTCATTTTTCCACTACCAATCTCATTCTCAAAAAAAAAAAAAAAAAATATGCCGCTACCCAAATTTTACAATAATAAGATTTTATTAATTTTAATTAAGTAATCGATATTTTATAGTTTTACATTATTACTAAATTTATCTTCTTTAATCAGTTTTCTTCAATGTTTTTTATAACTGAATTTCAATAAAAAATCTCTTGTACATCATTATATTCGAAGACAAATCGAAGTTATATAAAAATCTTACAGCTTTTAATTATTATTCATCTTTACGCAAATAGTATTTTGATATATATTTATTAGTATTAGATTTTTTACATAAATATATAAATAAGTAGGTACATATAAACTAATCTAAAAAAATCTTATTTATTTACTTATTTTTTATATGAATGATCTTTCTACATGTATATTAAATAAAAAAAAAATCGTGTGCTGTATTTAAATTTTTAATTTAATCTATGGGAAAACGTTTTTAGGAATAACAGGCTTAGAAAACTGCCAACAATTGAATCGTTATCTATTTAATTAGTATCTTGTGATAAGATGTAATTAATTAAATCGGGTGTTAAATTAACGATTATTGTGAAGATTATTGTTTTAATTATACACTTATTTACAATAATTATTTAAAAGAAGCACTGGTAAGGAACTATACAAACGAAGTATATTTTGGCTGTTTTGAACGCACATTCCTCAAGTACACTTACGCGACCTTGGCAAGGTGCAAAAATACTTCTTCAAAACATTTTTTCTCCTCTTTTATAAGTTTGTATTTTTCCTTCGTAGCCGTTCTTGGTACTTTTAGTTTGGCACTTAATTCTAAATATTCGACTCTTTTATCTGAATCCTACTCTTGAATGCAACATTTTCCTTTGAAAGGTGGTAGCCTCGACCGTCTGAAGTGTACAAAAGTTACCCGCGTGTGGTCGTCAAGGTGAAACAAATATTTGATTATAAATTTTGTCTGATAAGCCGCGCGATAATACCAGGTGTTTTAGGCGCCACATTTCTTTTTTAAATTAAAAAAATGTTTTATTTTTACTTTACTCAATCCGCTTCATGTAACTTATTCAAGCTTAATGCAATTTTCTCATTACTGAAATAATGATATTAAATAAAATATGCAGTTAACAAGTTTATTATTTATTATATCACTGGTGTTTGGTCAAAAGGGGTTAAGTCGTCGAACTTAAATAACGATTTACCAAGCCATTGAAAATCATTATAAATTCTTTCTGATTCAGTAGCGGATCCACAAATATTCTCAGGGGGGGGGGCGCACTTATTTATTTTTTGAATTTTTGCGTCATAAAGGACCTAATTAAATATATTAGTTCACATTTAAGAAGTAAATTTCTATTGGATGTTTAAGTACAATCCATTTGTCATTTGAAGGGGTTTAAAAAATAATAAAAGATAGCCCTTTTTATATAGAAATAGTAATAATTTATTGGTGACCAAATTTCAAAATCTCCTTATGTATGTTAATATATTTTTTCAACTTAATTTTCTGTGGTCCATGAGCTAATGCTTAATGGTCATATTTGTCTGAAGTATATGACAAATAAGGCTTCAGGTAACTTATTTAAGCTAAATGTATGTTTCTCATTACTAAAATATGCAGTTAACAAGTTTGTTATTTATTATATATGAATTTACAAAGGTTTATTTATTTTTTTTGTTGAATCGAATTTTTTTTCTATTTACTTGAGAAAAACCTTTGTGAGAGTATTGTGCTATGGAATGTATGCAGGCCTTCGTTTTAGTCTTCGTTAATGCCTATCGGGTAACAGTGAGGAGAAAGTGAAAGAATGAATTATGGTAACTCATTGTTGAAAAATGAAGTTATGTGAAGTCGTGTACGTATTATTTTACTGCCAATATGTTCTTATCTTTCAGTAACAAAAGTTTAAAAAAATAATTCAAGGTGCGTTTGCAATTTTTGCGATGGATGTTGGACTGCTGTTTGTATTTCGTTCATGTGTACGTTATTAGTGGGTCACCTATTTCTGAGTGGAATGTTTTTAAAATATTATTTTAACTTCAGAATAATATAATTTACTATTTAATAATAGAATGGAACTTGTTTCATAAGTTTCTTGAATATTTTAAGAATATTAAAGAGAATGAAGATAAAGATTATACCTATAAATATTCTCTTCGTCTGTTGAATACGAAACGTAATTGATCTTTTGTTAGAATTAAACAAGTTAATAAAACCGTAAAACTATTGTGTGTTTGAATACTACTTTCATCCCCTTTTACGTTAAATAATATCGTTTTCATGAGACGTGATGATGAAAAAAATTTAAATTTTGTTACTTGATTCTTTGGACGATTTTGTCCTGTTTGTGAAAATTTTTGGCAATATACGCAGTGCAACGTGCCGGGATACCTCAATCCAAGGCCAGCCGGGTCGGTATTGTCGAAAAGATTATTCTGGTTTCTTCTAAATATATATATATATATATATATCTTTTTTAATAAAAAATTATTTTTGAAAAAAATTAATCATGTTAAATATAAATTAATTACAATTTTTAAAAATAGAAGGATAATTATGATTATTTTCTTTATTTAATAAAGATAAACCTATTACATCACATTTTTTATCCTTTTCGATACCCTTATCAATATTTTATTTTCTCTAAATGTCTAAAATAGTTGAATAGATATCTATATTAATATATATAACAGGTGGGAAGTTAATGATTTCAAAACTATCCGATTATTGAAGAATGCTTAGTCCTTAAGAAATTTATTTATTTATTAATATCAAACATTAAGAAATAATTAGTACTAATATTAGTGCTAGTAAGGATCACGCTACAAGACATGGGTATAGATAACAGGTTAAGGTTAAAAGATTACTTTAGGCACTTAAATGCAGAGTAGAGTACAACCTACAAGTAATGTTTTTGAAGCTGATGAGCTCCGTGTTATGGTCCATTTTTTGTGCAGATTTTATTGAAAGTTGTACTTTTTTTTTCATTTTACCTAAAGAAAATCAAGATTGTTCTGACTAATATAATTTCCGTGGGCTAGAGCAAACGACTCCTTTTTTTTTTTACACTGGAATAAAAGTTTTAATTCTTGAAGCTCGATTTCCCTTTCTAACAACCTAAAAAAAAAAATGAAGATCCAATGTAGAAATGATTATAATTAGTAATGATTCAAGTTATTTGATTAATTTTCCCTTCTTTAAATGATGATAAAAATGGACCGACAAAACTAAATTTGCTTCTTCGGGTCTTGGTTGATGTACATTTCATTTGAAATAAGTTAACATGATTTTATTTAGTTGCTTAATATTTTTTTTTATAATACTTTTCTTTGAAAGAAAAGCAAGTATCATATCACAAAAAATATTAATGCTGCATATAGACTGTATTATATTCTTTAGTCGAATATATAGTACATATAACTATACTAAATAATATAGTACATATACAAGTTGTATAATGAACATATAACATTCATACATTTAAACATACAAACATATAATACATTTAAAACATATACTTAATATAAAAATATAATTTAAAAAAAATTTAATAGTCGATTATTTTTTACTTTCACTTACCTATATATGAAATATATAGTAAGTGGAAGTATTGCGATCGTGAAAAATTTCGACTTCCAGTTTTCAACGGAAATACACGTTTTGGGGTCCCCTGAGTCCAAATAACCAAGTCCCGCGAAATGGTCTGTGTGTGTGTGTATGTGTGTATGTGTGTGTGTGTGTGTGTGTGTGTGTGTGTGTGTGTGTGTGTGTGTGTGTGTGTGTGTGTGTGTGTGTGTGTGTGTGTGTGTGTGTGTGTGTGTGTGTGTCTGTGTGTGTGAACTAGCTCAAAAACTATAAACCGTGCGAACATGAAATTGGGTATTTATTGTTTGTATATGTGACAGCAAAAAATTCATTAAAATTGCTCAAAGGGAGGGGGTACTTTATTTAATAACTTTTGTATCATTTTCACGTGTTTTTTTTTTTATTTACTCAAAAGCGGTTTTAACGATTTTGATCAAACTGGGTATTTGATGTTTGTATATGCTAAAGATGTGATAGCCAACATTTCATCAAAATTGATCAATCGGAGGGGGCACTTTACTTAATAAACGTTGTCCCATTTTCACGTGTTTTTTTTTTTATTTACGCTAAAACGGCTTTAACGATTTTGATCAAACTTCATATTTGGTGTATGTATATGCCAGCGATGCGACAGTAAATTTTTTTATCAAAATTGGTCAAACGGAAGGGGCACTTTACTTAATGAATGTTTTCTCATTATCACGTGTTTTTTTTATTTACTCAATAAGGGCTTCAACAATTTTGGTCAAACTGGGTATTTGATGTACGTATATGCCCGCAATGCGACAGCCGAAATTTCATCAATATTGGTCTTATGGATATTCAAATCTAAGTATGTCAATGTGGAAAAATGTGTGAATTTGAGGAATGGCGTTAACACATTATCGAAACACGTCAATTTCAAATCTAAGTAAGTTGGTAAGTGTAAGTTGTGTGTTGCGCGCACGCACCAGATTTTTTTCTTATTACACCTGTTTTTATTTAAAATGAGAATGTGTTGATTCAACCATGAGCGAGAATTGTATCTCGTTTATGTAAGAGAGGTTTAGAGAGGAACTGTAAATCTTTACATAAATCATTATTTTTTATATGCTTGAATTAAAAATCTTCCTCTATTATATCCAAATTTTTATTTTTTCCTAAAGAAAATATTGAAAGTCCTGTTGGATTCCCTTAGGCTGAGCGTAGGTTAAGCTACACACTCTTTAATCCCCCCTAGTTTGCGTTAGCAAGCCCTTAGCCCAGAAGGGTAGGTGACATTGATCCTAGGATGGGGCCATACGATCCGTGGTGGGAGAGGCTGGGTCAAAGAACTCATCATGTTTAATCTTGTTCCATTATTTATCTATGTGTTGTTCTCTCATCTTTTTTTCCTCTCCGCTTATTCAATCTCTCCCGCTTCTATCCCCTCCCCCCCCCCCCCACGCCCTCTTGCAATCCGTTTAAACAAGATTTATCCTTAGTCAATCTCTTGGTTAAATTATTACCTTAATACCTCCTAATAGGGAGCACATTGGTTGCCGGTAGCGCTTGGATGTTTCATATAACCTTCAGAATTAGTCGAGGATTTTTCATCACGGTCTCTTTTTCTTAAGTCATGAAATATAGTCCTAACGTGTAGATAATCCTTTGGAAGTGCTCTAATCTTTGGTTAATATCGGAGAAATTTTTTTGGAAAGTTTATTTTTTACGTTTTTTGTGCATCATCGCTCACAAGGGCGTCAGCAGGATTTCATCTAGGGGGCAGGATGGTAAAGTTCTTATGCCTGTGGGAATGGTTCGAGGTATTTTGAACTTGTAAGGCTTTATAATTTTCAAATAAAACCTATTGATATTTAAAAGTTAAATTTTTGTTAATATAATGCATAATTAGTGAATACGAATTTATTCAATTTGTAATTTTTGAATCTCAAAATTTTTAAGAGAGGGGAAGCTGTCTCCCCTTACCCCCCGGCGGACGCCCGTGATCACTCATGATGATTTTAGTCTGCAGCGAGATATATAATATTAGGTAAGTTTGAGAAGGAAAAAAAAATTCCATAAAATTCCAAGCTTATAAACGTCTATTTTACCTTGAAAGGCCATGAAAATCTTTCTTTCATAACTTGTGAGGAATTTTTTACTGGGATCACACTCAACTCAACTTCCAGATTTTTGCTTAGTTAATTTTAAATAATTATGCAATTGAGAGTATCCGCTTTATAGAGGCTGAGTGTGCTCCACGGAGGTCCTCCATATCAGGGACGAACCATGGCAGAATAAATATTAAATCTAAAGTCAAATTCGAACCCTTGGGCATAGTATTGGAGTCCTTAACACAGAGCATCTAGAAATTCTCCCATTTATCTAGAAACTTTAATATTGAAGATATGTTATAACTATAAAATGGGATTTCTAAAACTTTTTTCCTTCAAATGTTGTAGTTTCAACTCCGTTGTTACTTTGTAGAGTTGCGTTTTACTGTATTTTTTAAAAATATGTTGATACATATTATGAAAAAATAAAAAAATTATGCATTTCTCAAATAGCATTTTAACTTAAATAAATGTCTTCTTGTCCGTCACTAGAAAAAAGTGAAAGATAAACTAAGTTAGTTAACCTCTGCTGATATAAGTTCGCTCATTTAAGTTGTGGACTTGGTTAAATGACATCTTGTATGTCCTGATTATTATGTTCTTATCATTTTCTTTACTGTATCTTATCATTAATTAATTTTCAAGGTATTCAAAGAATAAAAATAGACTAAATAAAAAATCCCAAGAGAGCGAGCTGAATTTGACTATTCGGTGTATGTTGCACGTCGGCAAGATAGGTATCTGCAAATAGCCTCCCTCCACATCCAGAATCTAGATTGCTGCTTGTCCTCCCAAGATATCCACCCTGGATTTATTCTAATGACGGTAGATATCCTTGCTGACATTCATGGAAATGTGGTCGGGTTCAGTTTTTCCTTTTTGTCTCTCCATCCTCGGGAAGAGGTTTTGTCTCTCAGGGTTACGCCAGTCTGTTTAGAAAATACGCCTTTTAACTTTGTTTTCTTGTTTACACAGAATCACTTTTTAGTACATTTATATCATTTGAGAGTTAATGAAGCAGTTTACTGTTATGATTAAGTATAACTGTTTAACCTGCATCTTTTTTCCTGTTCCATGAATCCTGTTTTATTTATTTATGAATACAATTTTTGAATTTTTTTGTAAAGAAAACTTTAGCTTGAATCATGCAAATAAGGTTTTAGTAATTTAAATTTTGCATAAAAATTATTCAAACCGTTCTTACATGACTATGTAACAAAGCAAGCTTTGTGTATAGTAATTGCTTTTATAATTTTTTATGAATATTTGCGTCCTACATCATTAAACAATATTTTATTCGGTATGAAACCAACAAATTTTTTCGTTTAAATAAAGCTTCATTATTAAAACTTGTTTCTTACTAAATTTGAAGACGTTTGAAGCTTGTTTTTTTTTTTTTTTTTTTTAGAATTTTGAAATAATATTTGGTAACATTCTACCAATTTTAAAAACGTGCTTTTACCAATAACAAAATTTATACATTAATTAAAGGTATGCCATGTAAGTAAAGTGAATATTACTTCTATGCACGTTTATTTACTTGTATTTATCCAGTGTATGAAAAATAATTATTTCATTATTATTTTATTTAACAATTTCTCTCAAGTATACACTTACGAATAAACAGATGCTTGTTAAATCCTTGGGCATCTTGTAATCGATGTAATATAAATTATAAATAATCAATGTGATTCTTGTTAAATTGTAAGATTTGTCAATCCTTTATTAGTTACTTCATTCTATTTAAGTTACAGCCTTTTCAGTAGTAAGAAATATTGTAGCCCAGTTCGACTTCGCGTCATCTGTCAATGAGAATAAACCCGGTTTCTCAAACTACTTTATTTCTTTAGATGTAAGCTACTTTATACATTCTTTTATTTGGCTTAACATGTTAAAGAAATCATTTTTTTTCTTTTTTACTTTTTCTAAAAACATTTTTTCTTGCTTGTTGGCTTTCTAAACGGTCCTTAACTTTCTAAATAAACATGGTTGTGAAAACCACCATTTTTTCCCCGGTGCGTTACTCTATCCAATCACAGCAAGGCCTTCGCTTGGCGGCGTCGTGTGATTGGGCAGTTTTAGCTGGCAGAAAGAAAGATGGAGGTTTGTTTTTAACGTAATTCACATTTAAAGTATTACATTTTTTTTCTTTTTCATTTACTCTGGACATATTAATTCATTTCTACATTATAAAAATTAAATGATTTGAGTTAATGAAGAAATATAATCAAACGTAGAGAAACGTTGTAACGTTACAGATGCTTACAATTTCTCTTATCAAACAATAAAGATTTCTTTGTTCTGGTTGCTCAAGTCTTATGTTGGGTAATCGTTTTTGGCTAGACAGATTTGTCATAGGCTGTAACTTTGACGTGATTATATAAAGTTAATTGTATGTCGCGCGTGAAAAAATTCTTAAAACCCTATGCATTATAAAAAAAATATTAGTACTGTTATTCTAATTTTTCATTCTTTTATCCATTTCTGTTAGTACAATTTTACAGTTGGATTTCGGTTCTTATTACACAGAATTTTATTTTTCAAATGGTTGTAATGATACTATACCTGATTACCGGTACTTTTTATAGAACACGGCGTTTCATCCGCGGTTGCGAACCAATCGAGACCGACGTTCCCCCCCATAATTTTGCAAATTTTCCGCGAACAGATTTCGTTGTAGATGTATAAGCTGCAACATTGCACTGCAATTGACTTTTGCACAGCGCGATCCCTAACTTTCTCCATTACGACATCCTATCCCCCCGGCAATCCGATTATGAGTTATCTTGAATAATAATCCACCATTCCTTGCTATCCTGGCTACGATTGTTTTCTAATTGACCCGGAATAATTATTCTCCGCAGCACCACAGCGAGCCATGACATGCCCTATGCCATGACATAAGATGGTGTTTGAAACACGGGTGAGGGTTTCCGATCCGGGCGAAGAGCTAAGAGGATTGTTCCTTATTATCCCATTGCCCCAATAGAGGCAGGAAGTTGGCCAAGGGGGCCTCAAGTACAAAACAAAAATTCCTTTCCCCCTCGTGTAACCTTCACTGATTATACAATTGGTTACAGCAGTTATTCCTAACATTAAACATTTAATTTTCTTTTCTTTTTTTGGATTGTTCATCTTTCCTATTTTCTGTTAGATTTTCTGGATAGCATTCCTTGTTATTGCTCACATTTCTTGAGGGGTAACATATAAAAACTAAATAAGATCCAGTTATAGTTTTTATTAGTTAATACTTTTCGTATATCCTATGAAATATTTAAAGGAGGTAAAAATGTCTGCTAACTACTGTCAAATAGTATTATATATTGCCGTTATATATCTTAGAATTTGAAGTAACAGCTTATCTGCAAACATTGTGTTAATGACATTTGGACAATTTTGACGATTGTTGAGTTTAGGTTATTTTCATCGGATATTTCTTGTTTTAATTGCTTAATAAATTATATCCTTCTTCATTTTTGCCTCTCGAGTCTGATGAAAACCAAATTAAAACACCTTGAAAAAATAAAACAAGCAAGAATTCCCAAGGAACCAAATGGAATGAGAAGCGATGGTCGCTGCTGGCTAGAGGAGTGGGAAGTTGGAATTCGTTAAAAGTGGACGGGGAGGTGGCGAGGGTGGCATGAGTCCAAACGGCTAACTAGATAATGAAGTCGGGTCGTTTACCCTTCCGCCGTCCACTTCCGGGGGTGCCTTCAGTCTTCTTGGTCCTTGGTTCCCGTATGGTCGTCCCCAAGAACGCAGGAGGAATCGCTAAGCAGAGGCTATGACATCCAAGAGAATATGGAAGGCGGCCGCATACAAATAGGAATATGCTGTAAGGCGTGTAGTTCCGAAAACAAGATATATTCTTTTTTTTTGTAATAAAAACAATAAACGTTTCCCCGTGGAACAACCAATACTGCAATGTCGTTGGGAAGACGTAGTCCCTTGAATATTGAGGTTTGCGCTGTTTTCTTCATATCAATGATTTATGTGGACTCCTACGGGTAGGATATTTAGGACAAGCTCCAAGCTGAAAAAAGTTGGGCACGGTGAAAACATGGAGGGTGTGACGAATGGTTGCTCAGGAACCTCATCTTAAATCTAATCAGGAAATAAATCTAAGAATTAATAACATAAAAAGTCCGAAAACGATATTATTGAAGATAGAGCCCTCAGTAAAATTCTTCGATCGCATGGTTTTCTCTATGATTGTTTTCATTTGTTTTAACATACTTTACTGATATTTACTCAAGAGAAAAATTAAATGAGATCTTAAAAACATTTCTCTAATTGTAAAAAATGAAATTATTTTTGTGTCCTAAAGCGTGGTAATGTTAAATAGCTATTTATTGCTAGCTTGCCACATCAATTATTTTCGAGGATCAGTGCATTCAGTTGACAATACCAGGCTCTTACAAAATTATGAAATCGAACTATGAAAGTGTGGAGTTTCATAACGTATATATTTTAATCATAACGTTCTGTCTTTGAACATTTTTAATACTAATACTGTTTGGAATTGAGCAAGAGTTTTAAAATCTTCATAAGAGCTTTTTCAATCTACTGATATTTGTAAGTGTTGGGTAAGTTTCACTTTCTAGTCGGAGTTTTGATTAGATTTCGTTGCCTTACGCAACTAAAAACTATAGAAGCCTTTTGAACTTTACATTAGAAGAGAGTTATTGTTACGATAAATAATCAGCTCTGTCACAAAGTAACGGAAGGAAATAATCGATGTCGAATTTACATATCGGGGGTGGTCCTTAATCCCAAATCCTGTCGGCGTAGATTCGAGTTCTATGGCTGCTTAAGAAATTCTTAATATTTACTCGATTATTTTTATAAATCATAGTTTTATTCGTTCGGCAGTGATAATTAGCACTTAGTTACAGTTTAGTTAATTATACCTTCCTGGAAGAAGGGACATCGAGTTAATTGAATGTTAATCGTATCAATTTGACAGCTTAATAATTTCTAAATCGGGACCCTTTAGAAGGCGATTTTTTATTTACTTTTTTGTTTACTTCCTTGACACCTGATTTCCTCAAAATGTTTTTTGCAAGTAATTTACCCGAATGATTAAGATTTTTTTATGATAGGTAACCACCTATTTGGATTTTTTTTAATTTTTCATATCTTCAGCTATGCTGAATATGATTCCCCGTTTTAAAATTCCGTATCTGATAATTATTTTATAGTTCTTTGTTTCTTTTCTTAGCCCTTTTTTCATTTGTGTGATATTATTATCTTGTGAATCGACTGCTAAAATATAAGACAGCTGCCAATTTAAAATTCAATATTAAGTGGTTTTTTAATTGGTCGAAGTTGTCTCAATATAGTGTAAAGCAGTGAACTCTTCCGAGTTGAAAGTTTAGGGCTTCCCTTGGCTCTTAACTAAGGAACCTTCGGTTAGGAGAATAAACTCGGTGGTTGATCTTGGATGCTAATCACAGGGTGTCTAGCGTGCGGGAAATGCGTGAGTTGCTGGAATTACACGGGAATTTTCAATCTTCACCGAAAATGCCGGATTTTTATTCATCTTAGCATGTATTCAAATTAATTGTTGCAAACGGTTGATATAGTTTTGTACTTCTTTTGAATATTGTATTACGTTAGATTAGAATGGTTATAAATAAATAAATTTCAAAAATAGCTTACAAGCTTATGACTTTATCAGAATAAATTTTTTTCACTAAGTTCTGTATTACCTCTCATTATATTAATTCCTTAACTAAATATTTTCTCTCGAGGCGTTGGAGGGTGGGGGAGATAATCCGGAATTACTATATTAAGCAACAAAAAAAATAGAGTTTTTATGAATGAAATCAACACACGTTATTAAGTTGTTTCATTACTTAGATATTTGTAAAACATGTTGCCCCTGACAAGGGATGATTACCATAAGGTAGTGACAAGTCGCAACGCCTCTATTAAAGTTATTGAGGCATTGGGTCTTGTTTAGAGCAGGCCCGCCAGTGATTTTATAATGATATTTAGTAACTGTTACTATGTAGTTTGATACCATCGATACAGAAATAAAAACACATGTTTAAATACTATTTAATTTAGTATTGTTTGTGTATTTGTGGTTATAAAAGTATTAAACTATGAATATTTTTGATGTTTACGATTTATGCAAAGAAGAGCCACGAGCCAGGATTTTCTTTGTCGAAACAGGAATTCTACCCAAGGAAAGATATTGTAAAAAAGGCCACATTATGATATTTTACGAAGAAAGAAAAAAATATAGATGCAACAAAAGAGAGTGTCGGTTTGAATATGGCGTGTATAAGGGTACGTGGCTATGTGACAGCAAGTTACCGTTAAGTAAAGCCCTTTTATTCATTTAATCAGTTCCTCCAGGTGCTTACACTCAAAGAGTTGAGTCTATGTGGGCGAAGGCCAAAAGGAGAAACAAAAAGGAATGTGGGACACATCGCTCTATGATAGACTCGTATTTATGTGAGTACATGTGGAGGCAGAGAAACTCAAATGAAGATGGTTTTGATAAAATCCTTAAGGACATAGTAGAATTTTGGCCTCCAGATGTACCTGGAGGATCTGATTAAAAGTATGATAATGTTTTTGGTTATGTGTAAAAAGTTTTTATTAAATAAATCATATGTTCCTTTAATCCATATTTTTTACTTTCACTTACCTATATATGAAATATATAGTAAGTGGAAGTATTGCGATCGTGAAAAATTTCGACTTCCGGTTTTCAACGGAAATACACGTTTTGGGGTCCCCTGAGTCGAAATGACCAAGTCCCGCGAAATGGTCTGTGTGTGTGTGTGTCTGTGTGTGTGTGTGTCTGTGTGTGTGTGTGTGTGTGAACAGACTAGCTCAAAAACTATAAACCGTGCGATTCTGAAATTGGGTATTTAGTGTAGGTATATGCCCGCGATGTGACAGCATAAAGTTCATCAAAATTACTTAAAGGGAGGGGGTACTTTACTTAATAACTTTTTAGGTTTTTTTCGATTTTCTCAAAAACGGCTCTAACGATTTCGATTTAACTGAGTATTTGATGTATTTATATGCCCGAGATATGACTGTAAAAATTTCATCAAAATTGATTAACCGGAGGGGGGACGTTACTTAATAAATTTTGTAACATTTTCACGTGTTTTTTTTTTATTTACTCTAAATCGGCTTTAACGATTTTGATCAAACTGGGTATTTGATGCATGTATATGCCCGAGATATGACTGTTAAAATTTCATCAAAATTGATCAACCGGAGGGGGACTTTACTTAATAAATATTGTATCATTTTCACGTGTTTTTTTTATTTACTCAGAAACGGCTTTAAAGATTTTGATCAAACTGGGTATTTGATGCATGTATATGCCCGAGATATGACTGTTAAAAGTTCATCAAAATTGATTAACCGGAGGGGGGACTTACTTAATAAATTTTGTATCATTTTCACGGGTTTTGTTATTTACTCAAAAACGGCATTCACGATTTTGATCAAACTGTGTATTTGATGTATGTATATGCCAAAGATATTATAGCCAACACTTCATCAAAATTGTTCGAACGGAGGGGGCACTTTATATCATAACTTTTTTTTCCGATTTTTACCTTTTTTTCGATTATCTCAAAAACGACTTTAACGATTTTCATCAAATTCGTCATGTTTAATGAAAATTAGGTGTTCTTTAATATCAGGTAAGAAATGAATATGGAAAAATGTGTAACTTTGAGAAGTGGCATTAACACAACGCATTAATTTCTAATCTAAGTATGTGGGTAAGTGAAAGTTGTGTGTTGCGCGCACGCACCAGATTTTTTATTTATCAATAAGTAACTGTTACTAGATAAAATCAATGGCGGGCCTATTCTAAACAAGACCCGAGGCATTAATCCTCCATGCTGTCCCTAGTGTGGAAAAGACCATGTATTCGAAAAAATTATGAACGGGATGAAGAACAAAAATATTTTTTTATTGTTCTATCTTTATTCTAGGAATATGTATGTTTTACATTCTTGTATATATTTTTTCTTTATAATTTGTCTCATTAATTACATGCTTCTTCATCAATCGCATGCAAGTTGTTTCATACATTCTGCGATGTAGAAAAGAATAATTTATTTGAGGCGACACGCCTTCTTGACTTTGGGATTTCCTTTACATCCGGAGATTCTGGAAGAGCTACTCTCTAAGAGGCGGAGATTCCCTCTCCGAGTTAATCCTCCTCATTAATTCCTTGATTCCAAACTAATCCGGTTACTGATCCAATGGCTTGTGTACCTGTCAGTTCCGAAAGCACACTCACCGAAAGGTTGCCTGCCAACCTTTTGGCTCTAAAAACAAACTGACAGTCTGCTAAGAATATACCATTCACTTGCGAGCATGGACCCGCTTCCTAGCGTAATTCGGCGCAATAACTAATAGTATTCGTGTTATTTTTTCCCCCCTAACAAACTAAAATAAATCCTCTCAGAAACGGAACACTACAATTGGTAACTTTTGTCTTTTAGGATACAAAAGCTACTAGTTGGTTTCTTCTCTTTTCTATCCTTTAATTAGGAGAGGGATCTCTAACGAGTACTTGACACCGCACAGGCTCAGAATCTCCATTTTACGTCTTATCTGAGGGACGATATAGCAAAAGGTTTTTACTCCCTTTGAAACATCCTAGGCCACCGTGGTATGCAAACCCGCGACCTTTTGTATTTATATGCTTATTATATATGTATTTATATAATAGGTGTAAAGAATTTCCATTCTAAGAAACATTACTTTGCTGCCTACCACTGAAGTCGAGAAATTTACTCGTGTTTTTATAATACTGCTGATTGAACTGGAATACACGTAATAAAGCCTAGTAGAAACTTAAAAGCTTTATATAAATCAAGAATAAAAATGTATTCAAATAAATGCCTATAGTTGCCTATTATATATGTATTTATATAATAGGTGTAAAGAATATCCATTACTTTGCTGCCTACGACTGAAGTTGAGAAATTTACTCGTGTTTTTATATTACTGCTGATTGAACTGGAATACACGTAATAAAGCCTAGTAGAAACTTAAAAGCTTTATATAAATCAAGTATAAAAATGTATTCAAATAAATTATAGTTGCCTTCAGGCAACTATAGGCATTTATGGCAAGTGATAGGCTATAGCATCTATGGCAAGTGACTATAGGCAAGTGATGTAAATTTGCATTTTTTTCATCGATTTTTCTATACCTTCTTTATTTAGCTGCTCATATCTCAGGAAGCTGAACGATCTTCTTACTCTCTGTCATCCTCGAATTAGACTCGTACACAGAAACGAATCCTTTCCAAAAACTCAAAGCGTAATTAGATATTGTTGGAACCGAGAAAATTTCCGGTTAAGGCATAAACGTGCTCATGTAAAGAAAGACCTTGGTCCAAGCCTTCAATATATAAGTGTTACGAATAATTTTACACCTGTTTACCCTTTGGAGAGGGTCCATTTTGGCAAGTATTCCACTAATGGAGTGGTGTGTGGTATTTTCAAGGATGCGGATTGCAAGTAACCCTTCTTATTTTTTCTGACGCTAGAATTAGTGTAGGTTTTTAATTAAGTGTTGATGAATTTTCTATGTCTCGATTGAAATAATTTATATATATGTATATTCTTATCAATTTGCCACTTACTTATCTTTTTATTGCCATCAGCGACAATTTGGGTATGTGATAGTATAAAAAAATTAATTTGATAGGCATTTTTGACATAGAAATACGATGACAGCTGCAAGCACATCGGTTTTCCATTAACAAAATGTTTCTCGCTAATCTCTACGAGAACATTAACCTACATGGAGTGGTGTTGGATGTGGACTCGGTTTGATGGTTGCATTTAGGGGCAGGCGGATTCCACACAAAGACACGCTTGTATATGTAACTCTACCGGGTCTGATAGAAAATCATATCCCTAAATGAAAACTTATTACTTTCACTTACCTATATATGAAATATATAGTAAGTGGAAGTATTGCGATCGTGAAAATTTTCGACTTCCGGTTTTCAACGGAAATACACGTTTTGGGGTCCCCTGAGTCAAAATAACCAAGTCCCGCGAAATGGTCTGTGTGTGTGTGTGTGTGTGGGTGTGTGTGTGTGAACAGACTAGCTCAAAAACTATAAACCGTGCGAACCTGAAATTAAGTATTTAGAGTATGTATATGCCCGCGATGTGACAGCAAAAATTTCATTAAATTTGCTCAAAGGGAGGGGGTACTTTATTTAATAACTTTTTAAGTTTTTTCGATTTTCTCAAAAACGGCTCTAACGATTTTGATTCAACTGAGTATTTGATCTATATATTTGCCTGAAATATGACTGTGAAAATTTCATCAAAATTGATCAACCGGAGGGGGGACTTTACTTAATAAATTCTGTATCATTTTCACATGTTTTTTTTTATTTACTCAAAAACGGTTTTAACGATTTTGATCAAACTTGGTATTTGATGTATTTATATGCCAAAGATGTGATAACCAACATTTCATCACAATTGATCAACCGGAGGGGGGACTTTACTTAATAAAGTTTGTATCATTTTCACGTGTTTTTTTTTATTTACTCAAAAACGGTTTTAACGATTTTGATCAAACTTGATATTTTGTGTATTTATATGCCCGAGATATGACTGTAAAAATTTCATCAAAATTGATTTACGTGAGGGGGGACTTTACTTAATAAATTTTGTATCATTTTCACGGGGTTTTTTATTTACTCAAAAACGGCTTTAACGATTAACAAAAATAAGATATGAATGTAGAAAAATGTGTGACTTTGGGAAATGATATTTAGCAAAACACGTCAATCTCTAATCTAAGTAAGTTGGTAAGTGAAAGTTGTGTGTTGCGCGCACGCACCAGATTTTTTTATTTCTTGAGAGGTTCAGCATTGAGGCCCAACATTTTTTTTTTTTTCCTTTTATTATTTCTTGTTTCATGCTAGATTTTGTTCATTTTTCCCTCTTTATCACGTAATGTTTGAAAATAGCTTAAAGTAGTATCAATATTAACTCTTATTCAGTCATATAATTTAATTGTTGCTGATCTTTCCCTTTTTATTTATGCATTATTTAAAAAAAAAAAAAAGGGCTCATTTATATAAAACGGTAATTGTTGAAAATGCGATTACCAACAAACATATATAAAAATACTAGCTAGGGTGCCCGGCTTCGCTCCGGTAGTTGTGTGGTAGTTTCAATAACAGAAAGACTTTACAATTAAAGGAAATATAGAACAAAATTAGCAGATTCTTGAAACTTTTAACATAATATCAATATTAAAATTCGAGATCTGCAGAGTCCGTCCAAATAAGGAACCCTATATACTTTAGAGGGTGTTGAAAATGGCGAATAAACAATTAATTTGGCTGCAACTTTGTCGAGTCATGCATGGTTTTTGATGGTTTCTGTGATTCTGAATCCTATATTTCTATATTTCCTATATTTCTTTTTATCCTGAACTATGAGGGGTGATAAAATCTTATTAAAAAAATGCTGTAATTGGAGTTAGTCATTTTATCAACAGGAATGCTCATCATACATAGTAATAAAACCATTTTTCATAATTGCATACAATAAGAACTCTTCAAACTTTTTATTTTCAATTTATAATCAGTCAATTCAGCTCTTCTTTTTTGCTTTATGTCTGTTTATTTTGCTCACTGTACTACTAAAAAATGTTCAGTCATATTGCATTAAATTTACTTAAGTAGATGTTATATATTGATTAAATATAATGTGTAAATCAATTAACCTTCTCATGAGAAAATTAATTTTGTAAGGTATCCAGTCGGTTTTCTAATTGATTGCAGATATGTAAAATCATTATTTTATTTAGAAAGAAATGGTGAAATTTTTTTAAAAGTAATTTAAAAAGAACAGCTGAAAAAATATTTAACCTTTACAAACTGAACGGAATGAATGAACAATAAACATTGAGTGGAACGCACCCTAGCGCTTCCTGGTAGCCTGGAGCTCGAACTACATTTTTCATTCATAACCTCGTATCTCAATCTCAGAGAGGCTAATTAAATGGTGCGAGAGTCTTAAAATTCCAGTCCTTTTCTCTTCAATTTTACACCCTTAAGAGAAAAACAGAAACCTTCTTCTCCGTTATGGGTTTTATAGCAACACGCTGACATAACTCTCTTAAACGTGCGTTGAGTCGTTTTTGAGCCTTTTCGGCACGCACATTGTACACTTTGCTTTATAATATATATTGATTAAAAGACTAAATAAAAAGTGGTTATTTATATAAAACAGAAATTGTTGAAAACGCAAATCAAGGTAATGGACATATCTAGATCTATCCACTATAACATATCTTTTAGTAGATAGATATGTCCATTACCTTGATTTGCGTTTTCAACAATTTCTGTTTTATATAAATAACCCCTTTTTATTTAGTATTTTAATGTTTTTATATGTTTGTGTTGATAATTTGTTATTTTTAGTTTTGATAATGCTTAAAAGAAAAAAAAAAACCAAATGTCATCAACAATTAAATTAAATGAATTGACTGAATAAAAGTTAATATTGAGACTACTTTAAGCTATTTTTAAACCTTATTTAACTATAGTAGTCTCAGAAATTTCTCATAATTTAAAGATTATAATTAATCTTTATAAAAAGGATTCTTCCTTTTCTGTTCTGGATGTTTTCTTCTTAATATTTGATTTCGCTTTTTATTAATTGTTAATATTCTACATGCTTCAGAGTACTTATCCATTGTCTTGATTACTAAAGTTCAATAATTTAGTTATCATGTACCTCTAAATTTTACTATATACTAAAATTGAATTATTATTTATATATAAAAGTCAGGATTTTTTTTATTTTATTTTTGCGAGTGTTGGGATTGCTGATTGGTCTCGGACAGCCTCCGCTAGGACTGCCGACTTCATTAAAGCTATTGTAAGCAGCTAAGCCCTCATTAGGGACCATTACTACGAGCTTCTCCTACGGCGTCCAGTTTAAATCTGGGAGTCTCATATTAAAGCTACATTAAACTAGTTCCAAAAAGAAAAAGGAAAATAAAAAGAAGAAGAAAAAATAAAATAAAATAAAATAGAGAACTATATAGCGAGGAAGACTGGGAGGGCGGACATATTGGCGGTGTGTGACGTTAATAAATGGATAAAGAAGGCCTTTGCGGCGCCGAGTCAACGCCCTCTTACATAATTATAAAACTTTCTGAAAAGTTTTTAAACGGTTTCGCCCACTTTCTAAATTATTTTCCAGGGCCTTTACCATTTTCCTGTATGTTTTGTTGCGTTCTTTCGAGCGGGGGGTTCTTTTAAACTAAATATAAAGACAGTAAATATTTATAACATGCATGGATTTATATCAGTGCTTTAAAGTTTATTCTTGTGCGAAGTGCCTTAAGAATAACAGATCAGTAAAAACAAGAAAAATAAATCATAAAAAAAATCATTTCTGACCTAATAATTTATAAAATGGTATATATTGTTCTATATATTAAAAAAAAAAAAGTTACTATAAAGAAATAATGGACAAAAAAGTACCTGAAAAGATTAAAAAATATATAAAATGTTGATTAACATACTCGTTACTGAAACAACTAATATCGATAACAAATGAAAGTAATTTTTCAAGCAAAAATGGCAATATTAATATCACAGAGATTCTAAATATTTCATAAGATGAGAAACATAAAATGGATTTATATATTTTAAAGGTTATCAAAAAGCATTGGTCTTCTATTGAATTTGCTTTCAAAAAAGTATATATGGTTCGTTTTAAAATTATAGATTATTTTGATCTATACTTTTTTCAAGAAAAAAATCTCTCATTTTCGGTGGGATTTTTTTATAAAGTGCCTCAATATCGGTCTCTTAACTAGCCTTAAAAGCACGCACACAGTTCAGTGGATATTTTGGGAAATATAGGTTTTTGAAACCCATTGTTTCTAGGGAGTTAGAAATGACACGTCAAATCAAATTTATAACTTTTATTTGTTAGTTCACAAAAACAACAAAAAAGAAACAAAAATAAGTACCTATACATTAAAGTAAAAAAGAAAAGAAGAAAAAAGGGATCTATTTACTAATTAAACAAAATCTTGAGAACCATGCATCATTCCCAACGCGTTATTTTAATCTTCTATAAGTTTGTACCACGTTTTTTTCCTTCTTCTTTTTCAAGAAAGAACAATTTAGAATAGGTAATTGGAGAAAATATTAACATTAGGCTGGAACTGCTTTTGCAATCAAGCAAAACCGCCCCTCCTTGCGCCTCCTAGCTTACCGCTAGCGTACTTAGCCGTCTGTTCGGACTACACTTTGCTGATATTCGATAATATCGGACAAAAGTTTCAACACTCAAGTATCGACACATAAAAAATAAGATAATTTAGCAAAAAAAGATGCAATGGAATTATTTGACAAAACGGATCTCTTCAAAGGAGTGACACCGAGACACCAGTAAAATTCAATAATATCAAACAAAACTCATCGAAATAATAACGCCACACATTTATTACAAATTAACTTAAGATTACTTCAAAGTCTATGAAACTACAGAGAGCCAATATGTACAAGTTTTCATCCCAATTAACCAGTTAAACAAACTTTGAAAATATCGGTTATATCGATACTTCCTATATAACGTTGAACAATTGAAGTATTGATGCAACTATGGCGAGTGTTGGAAGCAAAGTATCGATACTTCGACATAACGAAAGTATAAAAACGTCCCCTATACACAACGGCTAAATGTAGCCCCGGCCATAGAGTAAGATATTTATCCGCACCTACAAATATTTATATCTATTGATAACAAGGTGTGACATATTAACCCTTAGAACTAGTCTCCCTCAATCCCCAAACCTCGTCTCACTCCATAAAAATTTGATTTTTTTCATTATTTGTTGGGAGTGAGATTGTAGGGAGTGAGGTTTTGAATGTTTTTATGCTTTGCTGGCCAGAGGTTCCAGATTTTCTCATATTATAAAATTCTCATATAATGTCACCATTCATGCTCATATTAACTGCCCATCATTAATAGATTAAACACTTACCTTAATTTGCAAAAGTCTTGTAGAGAGTGAGGAAGTATAAAAATACTCTAACGAATTCCACCACAAAAAAATTTCTTCAACGAACACATGTAGTCTAATGAAAACAAGGCTAAGTTAGTCTGGTAGCTACGTAGCAGGTGCATTACCTTATATTTTTCAGGCAGTGAAATATATCTTTTCCTGGTTGTGGAGGGTTAGTTAAGAAGATTTTTAGGGTGTGAGGAAAAACTGTGTGACAAAAATAAAACCTATGAGATGTATGATTAAAGGATTTTATTTTCATAATCTACCCAGATATTATCGCACCGGAGGGTACACAGAGGGCAAAAATAATTTTTTCAATAATATATGCACTCAGTTAGGGTAGCATAAAACTATGAGATGTAAGACACCTATCCCGTGTGACAGTTGTAGGGAGTGAGAATTGACGTAATTAACAATTTTCAGCTATGATACATATTAATTTTTTAGCCTCAGATTAGTTTGTCCATGTAGGGGCCAGCTTGTTTTACCTCTCCAAAATTTTTGAACTTTTTATGACGAATAGTTTAGGCGTAGAGACCGTGTGACACAAAATAACCCATATTTTTGTAATGACCCATATATCTTTTTGCATATTTAATAAATTCATGTACCTAATAAGAAATTAACTGCCATATAGTCGGTGTAACACCATAGTGAACTAAGAATATATAAGTATATTAGCTAAGCTCCATATTTTGAGAAAACTTAAGTTAGAATTTAGTGAAATAGGTTTGTGTTTACTTCTATTGCTTTTGATGTACAGCATTATTCACTTTGGCTTTTATATTACCATGACAAAAAAAAAAAAAAAAAATACTTAGGTAATTTTTAAAAGTAATGAAATTTTTTAAATTATTTTTACGCTTAGTTTACTATAGTTTTATACGTAATATAAGTCAGATAATAATAAGAATTAATAGTTTTCCGTATTAACTAAATCGGAGATCCCAAAGTATAAAAGGACCTGGGGTTATTTTATAATGTTTGAAAATATTCAAAAAAATTATAAAATATTTGGAAGTATATCATTAAACAAGAGTCGAGTTTCAATGAATTGTTTTCGTACATTTCATTTTCATTTTTTTTTTAATTCTTAAAAAAAAAGGATACCTATTTGTCTGACTAAATCAGATTTTTTTCTTCTGCTCATTTTCCATTCTCATCGGCCTTGAGGGGAAGCCTTAGTGGGAAATTGCCTTAAACGGCTTAAAATCAGTTCGAATCACGATACCCTTCTATAAAGTAGAGAACGCTCTCTGAAACCTTTTAGGAAAAATGTTTGTATAAACAGCGAGATTTCTTTTTATTTTTAAACAGCTGTTTCTATTTTTTTGTCTTTATTTTTATCTTAATTTATAAAAAGTATATAGGTACTGAAGAGATTTTTTTTTCCAATGAGGTCCAAAATTTTGTTATTGGAATGCTGTAATAAAACATTTTTTTCTATACAGCCACTAATTTGCAAATTTGAAGTCCTTTGTTCTCGGAATTTTCGGATTCCAACGATAGTGAACTAATCGGGAAGTCCAGTCGCCCGCATTGGCGAAAAGTTATTAAAAATTCGGGCACGCATATCTAGTGGTTCATAGCTACCTGCCTAAACTATTGATTACTTATATATTCTAAATATGGCTCTCTCAAGGATTAATTGTATTCTTAAGCTTTGATAAAATATTTTTCGTATATAAAAAAAAACAATGCAGACCTGCATTTTTCATTGATTACTTGTAAAAGAAGTTTTTTTTTTTTTTTTTTTTAAGGCGGCAAATAGCAATCAACAAAGTAAATTTGCTATAAAAAATAAATATAGTCACCTGTAACGTTTGTCATAGTTCTAATAGTTTAATTTTCACATTTTACTATTATTTTCCACAAAATTATATATATTCCGTCAGGGTTTTTGTTATATAAATATTTCCTTATTTACAATAAGAATGAAAATTTAGTACCTAAAAGCCAAACTGTCCGTTTTATTCAATATCGAGGTAAGGATCGGTCTTTACTAAATCAAACAACTGAATCCATTGAAGATTAGGAGATTTTAAAAACCAAACTGTCTTTGTATACCTAATTCCAGTGTTTAAATAAAATAGTCTATAAAATGGACATCTTGGCTCTCATGTGCCGATTGGATGTGTTCGTGTGTTTTAAATTAACAAGAAATTGATAATTCCGGTCTTAAGACAGTCTGGGGTCTGAGGTATCGGATTATTATTGCACTATTTAATTGTAAATTAAAATTGATAAATAAGTTAAAAATAATTAAATACCCATTAAAATTGTTATTTCTTTAATAGGACTTCAATATTCAATTTAAAGAATACGTTAATCTATTTTTTTTTTCTATCATTCTGTTGTACGTAGTAAATATATTTAGATTTTCAAAGTATATTTTCATATAATTGATGCCTTATTGAAAATCCATGATGGGTCAGATCTGTCATCATTGAAGATGACTTCTACGTTCCCCGAAGTATTAATTATTTCTCGCCAGCCCGACCTAACTATTTTGAATAATTTTTCAATTTCTCAGAATGGAAATCACTCACCCACTTCTCGGAAGAAAATATGTAAGACAAAGTCGGCAAGTAGAATCGTATAATTACTGAAGTATATTATCCTTTTGATTTTTTTCTTAGCTGATTTTTAATGCTTCGAAGACATGCGGTGCAATGAAGAAAAATGTTGGATGCTGTATATAACATTGTTAGACTGATCAAAATCTAAAAATTGTTCGTACTTCTTTTCCCAATTGATTTAATAAAAAAAAAAAAAATATTTAAAAAAATGTAGGCGAAATATAATCAAGAACCCTATTAACTAAAATATGTCTTCTTTTAAATAATTATTGATGTATTATTTTTTTGCAAGGGTTTACCTATCGTTTGCTTAAATATAAGCTCGCTTGTTAACCAAGTCAGCTAAGAAGAATGGGAGTTCATAATACGCCTCATTTAACTCTTTAAAAAGTCCTATTATTGAAGTGTTAAACCATTATTAAACCTAGCTTTCAAACAAGATTTTGTTCTGTACTTATTCAATCAGTTGAATTTTAAATATGGAAACGATAAAACTTTCTACAATGCGGATCTGATCCGTATTTAGGTTTAGAATTTTGGGGAGGGAAAAAAATGTGGTTTGAGTTTGTCCTAGTTAAAACCCATTTTCCCCCGTAATATGCGTTTATAACATGCATGCACGTATTATAACGAGACAGAGATCAGTGACATTATGACTTATCATGTTATAGTGACTATCACTATATTATTTTCGAACCGATAGGTATATTTCTCACAAGGGTGGAGCTAACTGTTGAGTTGTGTTCATTGTGCAGGTTGATAAAATCTGTCGTAAGTGAACCGCGTACGTAACATGTATTGTAATTTGTTATTTTACTTATTGTATATTAAAAATTGCTTTCTATATTGGCCTTACCTTTTGAGACAGAAGTATCGATAAAGCAATCTAATTTGTATTATTTGACCTCAATTCCTAACTTTTCATTTACCCTCGATTATCCGGAATATTTGATGAACCAAAAACTTGTTGGTCCCATATTTGTCTATATTTTACTGTATTGAATAGCTAGGTATATCCACGTAGTTATTTGGAATAAATATATAAATTATCGTATTTCGGTACGCAGAAAAGAATTAAAGAGTTTTCAGAGGCAGACGGTTAGTAGGTGTTCTAAAATTTAGGCATATCACTTTCTCCTAACCCAGAGGCCTATTGTACTAAATTGAGAGGGGGTAAGAGCTGGCCTTGGCAGTGCCGCTAACCCCGGACTTCGGTTTTCGGGAATAGACTGAGTCAGTCTGAGTCACCTTCTACTAGCCTCTTCTCGTCTATATGCTTGCAGCATATTTCGTATTTATATATGTGAACATGTATAAGTATTTGCGTATTAAGATGAAATAAACAGCTATTCGCCATGATGAGAAGGCTATTTTAGCAAAGATAATAAAAGGCTTTTCACATCCACTTATCACATGCCAAAATCCTTTGCAGGACCCATAATCCTACTCATTTTTCACAATTAAAGTCATCCATAAAGTCTCTAATTTATATTCATCGATGCCAAATTCGTGCGGTCTTATGCGATTTGTTCGGCCCTATCTTTCCCTATTCTCTCTTCGCTTCTCCTTGGCGCTTGAAAAGAAGATGACCTCGATAAATTTCATCGATGGAAAGCTACCAGTGGGTAGTTTATCTACAAATCTGTTCATGCCATGATTTCTATTCGCATTTATTCATCGAATTTTTATTTATTATACGCTTTTTAATTCCAATTCAAGTTTAAATTGCTAAGAAACGTGTAATTGGTGATTTTCTTCATTATTTTATATTTCTCGTAAATTGGACAAGGGAGTGAATCATTAAACTATTGAAGCTAATACCCGATGGTGGTCTATTGTAGTTTAAGTGTAATACCCTTGTCTATTGAAAGATGAACTTCCCACACTATATCTTCTAGTTCGGTTCCAGAATCGTTCAGTGGTAAAAACATTTTAGAATTTTTAATATAATCTGAATATTGTCGTATCTTTTGACCCGATCGAAAATAAATAAAAAATAAAATCATAGATAATTTTGTAAGTATATTTTAAATCTACTCAGAAGAATTGACTGTTGTTGAGAAATTATTGCGGTATTTTGTACCGTTAAAATCAGCAAATTAAAATTTTTTAGACGTTTTTAAATGTTTTTTATTTTAAATGATGAAAATAACTGAAAAGGAAGAAAAACAGTTTAAAAAACTGGCAAAAATGAATCAATTATTTTAATAAGTATGTATTTTGTTCGAAACAATATTTTTTACTGGATTGGTAGCAGGAAGTTGAACATTGTTTGGCACTGAGTTTTGTAAATACTAAACTGCATCACAGCGCAGCAGTGCTGTATTTGCATATTAATGGTTACCATCTGCTGCGCGTTTTAGTTCTTTAGTTAATTACCTATACTTAAATAAAAAAAAATATTATATGTAGAAAATTTGTTCCTAAGAAGAAGAAGAGAGATGGAAAAAAAAAAGGAAAATATTAAGAACGAATATATAGTATACCATATATCACCATAAAGTGCATGGAAAAAGCTGATCATTGTGATGTAATAAAATTGCGTTGTGTACAAGTATACTTTATTAAAAAGGTACTCATACTTAAGTATGATTTATTTTTATTTATAATTATAAAATTGAATATAATATTCATAAAATAAATATAAGTGTAGAAATTACCTTAACCTGTCACAAAATTGAGCCCTATCTCTTTTCGATAAAATACACTAACTGCCGAAAAAAAAAACTTTTAATTTCAATAATGATAGCAATTGAATTTTGAATATATTTATAAGTTAATATTTTATAGTAATCAATTGGATAGTCATTTTAGTATTAAAAATGCTTTTTTTCTATAATTTATTTTAACAACCATGAAAGACCAGACATAATTAGATACCACTCCAGTAAATTACACGGCACCTATTTATGACCAATAAAAATCAATTATTATACCCGCCCCTATTTTAGGGTTGTATTACCCTATAATATCTTTAATAAACTAATTGAACGTAGGATGCGGGTACGGTATTTGAGGACCCTGTGACATATGTGTTAGAATACTTACTTATTTATCGAGTGGACTTAAGGCTTTTCTCTGCTGACAAAAGATATCCCACTTAAAAATGTTTCAAAAAAATATTCAAACTAGCAGACAAGAGAAAAACCCAGTTTATTCTTTAGATTTACTTGTATTTTAAGATATTTGAAGAATAAATTTATAGTGCCAAAAACAAAATCAGTCCGTATCTATGGTGAACAATTGATTAATTAAAAAATAAATAATTTTTGTCAATTTTATAATCTTTAATGGATATTTAAAGATACGTTTCTTGATCCGCTGGTGATATTTACAATGATTGAAAGTGGAATCATTAATGAATAAGCATATTAGAAAAAATAAAAGATTTTGGAAAAAATAAATAGAATACCTCACTTAGTAAAAGTAATCATTATTTGAAAAAATATTTCTTTCATCCATTAAGTAATAATATTTAATAAGAAGATTTTTCATTTATACTCAAGATTATTTCTGTTGCATATCTCTCCTTGCCTGTATGCAACACGATTTGTTTTGTTAACCCACCATGTCCTAAGGGTAGAAATCATATTAATTTTTAGTGTTTATATCGTTTTCAAAAATGTATTTATTATGTTAGTCAAAAATGTGTGACGTGTAAATTTATAAATTATTGCTCTTCGGAAACCCTATTTGGCCCCAAATTTTTTTTTTGTATTATAATATCCCTTAAACCAAGATTGAAAATAAGGGAAAAAAAAATAGAAATTGTAAAAAAATTATTTTTCATAATATAACCTTTGAACACCAATAGTTCAGTGTGGATTCATTTATTTCACATTTCAAGTTTTAAAGTTCACAAAAAACATGCATAACAAAAATTTAAATTATCTTTGGCTTTTAAAAAATAATTATTTAACAGAAATAAATTTTAAAAAACTTACAATAATATACTAAAACAATGTGAATAATAATGTAACATAAACATATCTCTGGGAAAAAATAGGTTCAGATCACAGAAGGTTTTTATTTCTGGGACACAGGTATAACGAGTTAAGTTGAAAAATAGTCCACAAAAGTTTTGCGTGTGCATGTTCATATCATGAAGAAGTTGATAGGTATATAGTAATCAGAAAGATCACCTAAACTTCTTTTTTAGCTCAAATTGTTTAGAACTGTTAGTGATAGACTTGTTCATTGTGTGCAGAAGGCTTCTGAAACGATACTCGTATGGACTATTTTCCAACTTAGCTAGTTGTCCCCTAGGACCATGAAAAGTACGGAGCAAGAGAGACTTCCAAGGACTCCAGTTTGATTTATTATTCAAAAATGTTAATGACAGTTTAATATGTTACTTTAGATTAGCGGTGTACCGCGACCGGGCGAAATTCGTACAAGTCACTAAATTTGGGCGGAGTATAGCGACCTTGCGGCCCACACTCGCCCAAAACCAGTCTGCGCCCGGCTCCAGGAATTCGGCGCTCCTGCTCTCCCGCCATGTACTACCATATTTCTACTTCTGGTATCCTAGCCTATCTATGGGTCCGTTATAGCCAGTCTTAGTATGCCAGTATGCTATGGGTTTAACGACAATACTTTAATTTATAAATAATTAAAAATTATAAGAACGTCTTTTCAAACAGTTTTTTTTTAATTATGTTAAATTTTATCTTGAAGCGTTAAATAATTACTTGGACATTAAGGAGTTAATAGTGTTTGATAGTATGTATCCTTTTGTTTGAATATACGTGGAGTTTTGAGGTTACACCATGGTGTTTGGACTAGTTCCAATACCTGAAAATTCTGGATTCAAATGATTAAATAACAATTTTAACTCTTAAGTTCATAAATGTTTTAATTTTTCATTAAAAAAACTTGAATAATTTATAAGACCATATAACAACCAAATAATTTGAAAAATGTTTGTGATATATATTCTTAGAAAATGTTATCTTCGAGAGAGGTGCCATGCATTAAAATAACTCATTTCCCGTTACAAAGTATCATTGGCATAAAATCTCTTTCTTTTTTTTTTTTTTCCTTACCAATGCATTATAAATGTACTATAATATCCTTGAAGCATATATTCATTTATATATAAAATAAACAAGTCAAGAAGATGAGGAAGAAATTCCTCAGGAACTTTATATACAATATTGAGGCAATTTATATATAATATCAGGTGAATCCAGAGGAACAAGTTGCATTTAAGGATTAAAAAAAGGGTCTTGGGTGAATTGTTGTATGAGTACTGTTTCTTGGTCAGTGGTCGTGGATAGAGGTGATTTGACCGTGATCATGTTCAAACGCCAGTCTTTTTCCAGTTAATTTTTCAGTTAAGAGTACCCATATTATAGAGGATGGGTTTGCCCCAGGTTATCTGCGGCTGAATATTAATGATATCCTGTCAAGACAGCAGTATTCCACTTTATTTATTTTAAGAAACTTAAATTATATTGAATTGAGTGTAGCTCTGTCATCTTTCATCTAGTACTCACTTCATGTCGTATTATGTTTCAATTTTATTTTCCGTCCTCAAACTCTTACTTCTAAATGTCTTGATATATTTATTTTTTCGTTCGAATAAAAGATTTTAATTCCTTGAAAGCTAGGAAATCAATTAATATTTGGTATTATTTTTTCTCTGTAATTATATGCAATACTTAATTGTAGAATGAACTAATGTATTAAAAAAAAACAAACAGATATTAACGATGTTCATAATGCAATTTATATTTTTAAAAACAGCATGCTCTTCAGTCCTTCGAATATTACCAAAAAATGTTTCTAATTATAGCATTACTCTTTTATTAAAAAAAAAAAAAATCTAGTTTTAAGGCTTCTTTGAGAATCTTTAGATTTATTATGAATATATACATATAAATGCGTGTACGTTGTAACGTATTATAATAGTTTTTTATAACTACGCTTTTTTTTTCTGTGCCTCGCTCTTTGCGAGTGTTACTAGAGAGAAGAAAGATAAAAATACTAAGATTATGATAAAAAAAAATAATAGCAAAGAAAAAAAAAACATATTCGTAAAAGATATAAAGTGAAAAAAATATTATGATATTACAATGGATATAAAATAACGATTTAATAATGTAATTTAGTTGTACGTATGCATGTATTTAATTATTGGTTGGTATGCAGTTTTATAGCAACCCAATGTATTTCGACAGCGTTGCTTATTGTTGAAATAAAGCATTTCTCTGTTTCTCTCTCTATCTATCTATCTCTGTTTCTCTCTCTACAGATCATACCGACTTTAATACAGGACTACTGTCACTCCTGGGAATGGAAGCGAGTGCGATAGTGACTAAACACTATTGAGTCCTTTTGTAGTTGTTAGATTGTGAGCTGGGTACAATGTACCTACAGCCTTGTACCCGTTTACTCCAATAACTACGCACTCTAGCCGGTCAATCTCTACTTGCTATCTATCCAGTCATCTCAATTATCCAATATATTTCTAAAATCTAACGATAATATCCATAAAAAAGTTTTTTTATTTATTTTCAAGCTTTTATGCAGAATGTCGCAATGTATTAACTCGTATTTATTATTTCTCTTATAACAAAATAATTTAAATTGCATTAATACTACATAACATACAATTATTATCCATTTTATTAACTTTCTTCTTTTCTGTTTCAGGTATGTGAAATGCATCTTTCATCATTGCCATGTTTGTCTTCAGTGTGTGAGTTAAATTTTATTTTTTGGTAGATATTAATATTAAATTTTATTTTACTATGAAGGAACACCATATTTTTTTTCTTTGGAGTTTAGCATCGGTCTTTTCCGGCCATGTTCGTGTAGCGGTTGTGTAAGAACCCTCTGCAAATGACAGGAGAATCTACCTTTTAAGCGTCGTTTCCAGTCCGGGCTTGTCAGTTTGCCGGAGTTGGAGTTATGAGGAACGATATGGAAAAGAGGTGACCGTTATCCGCTTAAAATTTTCATTTAATTGTACAAGTTATTCACTTCTCAAAGTCAAAATATATTGTTAAATAATTGGAGAATTCGAATGTATTAAGTCTTAGACATCATACCATGTTATTGTATAATGATACCATTTGATTAAGTTTTGAGAAGAATTGAACAGCTCCTGTTTTTGTTGCTTGGTTGAAAGAACTATACCCCTTGGTTACGGCCATACACTATGTTTTTATTTAAAATTATCCTGTTTTATAACCGAAAGATCCTCCATTCGTGTTGTTCATCGAGTAAATAAATGATTTTTTTTTTTTTTTTTTTTTTTTTCGGGATACTTCATATAGTTTATGCTGATTGGCATGCTTTTTTGAGCTTTCTCAAGGCATAATACTCTTGTGGTCAACCATCTTTTTCGATGGGGTCCTGACTCTTTGTAGAATTTGTAAATAACAACCAAACAGTCTTGTCGAGTGTTGGTCGAGAAAAAATATTCCTTCTTTTTCTGTACGATTCTTTGGGTTTCATTCTAGTTACCTCAGATATTATCCTTTTAGTTCGTTATTATACTTCATGAAAAGTGACAAGTGAGAATTGACGAAATTAGAGATATAAAGGAAGAAAAAATAGTCTTTTGGAAATTAAAACGAGAATTAATGAAAAAAATAAATTTTTCAGTGGTCCATTTTTCTTTTGTGAATTTCTTATCTACAACTTGATCGATGTAAAAGAAATATTATTCAGTAATCAGCAGTAACATATCATTTCTCAACCAACGCTTTTAAGTGTTCTGATTTCGCTTCAAGGATTTCGCATTATTCATGTCTGAAGGTTGGCTTCAAAAAAAATTTTGGATTAAGGTTTATTGATGGATTGAAAAAAAAAAATCATAACACGCGCTAACATTGACCTGTAGACCGTGAACTCTCTATCTGCGAATAAATTTTAATAACGTTTTCATCGATTGTATTGAAAAATGAAGAATTCATTTTGATAAATTTGAATTTTAACGTTTTCATTTAAAGATTCGGTAATTCTTTCCCGGTTTACGAAACGCTTGTAGGTAGATACTCATGAATCCTGTGGATATGGATCATTTTATGTTTATATTTTAAAGACTTGATAAATTCGTTTTTAGATTAATGCGATTTGGCAAGTATTTAGGTTTAAAATATATTGATTGTATACTTACGAGAAATAACGAAGATTCCGTTGATTATGAATAGCTTTCGTATATGTTTGGTGGATTCGTTTTTCGGAGAGGTATTTATCGCCTTACTCATCTGTATCCTTGATACTTCTCCATTATCCACCCGATCCTGTTATGCTATGGTACTACCCAGATAAGCGCAGCTCCCCTATGTACACGGTACTCGCGTGAGTTACTTGGACTAGACAGTTGCGCTGGCTTAATAGCCCGAGACGGGGGGTCTGCAGTAGCCACCTGCCCGTTATTGTACCACCTCCATCATAATGACTCGGGCGAGACAATGCTATTGAGATCGTTCACCTCACACGTGTAGAACACGTGTGCTCCACCACCCCCTATCTCTTCTCAGCCATTTAACTTTATTTGATGTTGTAATCGGGGGTCCTGAAAAGGTTGAAGAGGGTCGACTAAAGACATGTTATGAAGAATAATTTACAGTCTAACTTGGGAGATATCGATATTCATGAAATAAATCATATAAATATAGATTTTATTTTCGATCGGGAAAGGTATAACGTTTCTGGTTGTTACTGCAATAGATTATGCAGAATATTTATTATTTGGCATAACAAAGTTGCTGAAATTCCTATCAAAGTATAATTTTCCATACGTGTATGTTGAGTGTATGAAAAAGAATAAAAAACTGCAGTTTCATATGATGTTGGGGGAAGGGTATGTATCAGCACTTTCAGAACAGACTTATACCTCAAGTTATATCTTAAGTCTTTTCATAAATTTGCGTCTTCAAAGTTTTAATGTTGAAACGTCCTTCCTACCTATCCATTCACCAAACACTTTACTAGCGGAATAGTCAATATTTTTTATCTTTTAAATTAATGCTTATCTTTTCTTATCTGATTTGCACTCAAAGCACTCTCGGTTTACAATTTTTATCTATGTTTGCCGAAGTAATATTGGTGGCTATCTAAAAAGAGATAAATTGTGATTTGATTCCCTCACCTACCTGGCCCATTATTGAGATTTTTATTTTTTTTTTAATTGAAACAAATAGTACAATCTGCCACTCTCACTGGCATTATTGGTATTAGGGCTCTAAGGATTTATTCAAAATACATATTCATGGAATAATACAAACTAATTGTAAATTTAAAAAAAAAATAAGTAGAATGAAGAAAAAATAATATAAATAAGAAAGAAAAAATCATAAAATAACACTGTAATTCATGCTCCTCACCCATTGGCGGCTTTCCTTAATGATTTTTGCTCTATCGGATGGGAGTTATTCAAGGGAATTATGCAGTATTGACGATCCAACATTAACGGAATAAACGATACAATCCTACCTCTTTATACATCGTCGTGTAAAGTTTTGTGATTGACTAAAGTGTCCGATGCGCCAGTCTAGTGTGAGCCACCGGTGGTACACGACGGCGTGAACGTGTAAAATTTAGCAGGGCAACTTCGACTCATGATCAACTTTTGGAAGGCCATGAGATCCTAGTGATTCTCTCTCAGCCGCATCACTGTTATTACGAGACCTGGCCAATTAGCTGCGCTGGACTTATTAAGTCTGAGTTTTTAACTTAACCTTTCATTAGCATGTCAAATGTCTTCTCTTCCCTTTATTATTATATAAAACATTCTTCTACTCTACTCGATCACTAAGCCATTGATTCGTATTGTTCAGGTATAAATTTTATTTATAGCGAAATGACTACTTCTATATTTACATTTTCATTGATATAATTATCAGTAAAACGATTTTTTTTTTTTTTTTTTTTTTTTTTTTTTTTTTTTTTTTTTTATAAATTTTATAATAGTTTAATTTTTTTCTTTTCGTAAAATAATTTTGATCACTAACATTTGTTTCTTATGAGGATTCCCGAAAAACTTTAGCTACACGAAATTTATTTAAAAAATAATGAGACACTAATGAAAATTTTAATTCCGAATTACGTACATTTTTACGATTTATTTGTCAATCAAATATTTTTATGATTAATCCTGCTATTGATTGGTTTATTTTTTCTAATTTTTTATTTCACTCTTCTCAAATATGAATGGGTTTCAGAATAATGAAGAGAACTTTTATGGAAAGAGTTATGTAAATAAATATTATAGAATAGCATTATCAAAACGTTTTTATTATAAATAAGTTCAAGTTCAATTAAAATCTCACTTAGGACAAAGAAAATGTATTTAAATTAATATGAAGAGACAAATATATTTGATTGATATCGACGGTATTCTGGTCAACCGGAAATGATTGGCTTTAATGAGCGTAAATATCTTACAAAGATTAAAATTTATTCCTAAATTAAGCAAGAAAATAAATGAAAATATTTTAATACTACTCTTGAAAATATGTAATTACTCTTACGCTCTCGAGCAGTGCAAAGTTTATATATTTTTTAAACTGTATTGAGTATATTTGCAAACAAAAATGGCTGTCGTTGAAATTGCTAAAGGTTTCGCTTTGTTATTTATCTGTAGAATAATCAAACATTACCTTCGAAAAAAGAAAATAATTTCTCAAGAAATAAGCAATCGGAAAAGAAACACAGGGACCGTAACTATAACTAACTAAAACTATCTCCATATAAAAGGGAAACTTAAAATCACTATTAAATTTTTAAAAATCTAATTTAACTCATCAAATGGTGTTCAAAATTTCTCTTATTTTTCCCCATCACTCGTCGCCCGACAAACTGATAAGATGTTTCAAGGTTTCGCGATAAAGTGTGCTATAGCCCTGCGGTCTGAAATGTTACGACTACATTTACGTCACGGCTGTCAAATGCACAAACTGGCTTAGCCCCTTTACGGCTCCAGTAAACCAAGTCTGCTTTTGACAGAGTGTGATTTAACGAACATCCAATTCAGGGAAATTATATCACGTTTGTCTTGTATTCATTTAGTAAGTTTCTTGATCATATAATGTACAATATTATATAATGCATTACTTGAATGACGACAAAAAAAAATTACTTCTATACGATATTAGTTCTACTAATGATGATTTAAAAAAAAAAAATTAGAAGTAAAGAATTCTTTAGATTAATGTGGCACAGGGATTCATTTGGCTGAGACACTATAATGCCTTTTGTTTTTTTTTATATGTTATAATTGTTGATAAATTTCTTGTTACTTGTCGTTTTAGTTCATTCATTTTTTTCATGGAGAAGACTATTGGTAAATCTTAAAATTGTTTTTAAATTAAATATTATTAACACTCAAGTAATTTGATATATACCTAATATTAAAAAAAAAAAAAAAAAAAAAAAAAAAAAAAAACTATACCCTACTACCCATGTAGGTCCTATGTAAGGAATTAGGTAGGTACTATTTCTTAATTACCGTGATCACGCTCAACCCTGGGCCCCCTCCCTTAATTTTCTAAATTAATTAACGCTCCATAGAGCTTGTGTTAGCCCCAGAAGGGTCTATTTGTGGCGGGATAAAAAATATATTTTGCCATATTCGAATTCTAACCAGATTCGAATTCAGGACCTTGAGCACTCAATAGTTCAAGTATTCAAGATTCAGTAGTTCAATGCCTTACCACTAGGCTGCCTCACTCCCAATAGATAATAAATGATAGGTAATTATTATAAATTACAGATAAACATGTTTAAATAAAGAAATTGGTACAAAATGTTTTGTTTAATCAGAATTTAGCCTTTAATGCAACGATTTTAAAACAAATTCAATTTTCATATTCATATTTTTTATAAATAAAACTATTTTATCAAATATACATCTTTAATATATAAATATATATTTTTAGATGCTACAAATTGTTAAACGCCTTCCTGCCACTGTGTTTCAATCGATTTTCCCCTAATACGTAGTTTGTGTTTCTACGTGCTTGTGTTTTTGTACTTACGTAAATCCAGTTTAAAACTCACTTCAATACTCTGGTTGAATTTTTATCTTTTATATTAACCCATTGAATGGACTGTTTAATCAGTGATTTACTTTTTAAGAAAAGATTGATAGCAAATTGCAATTAATTAAAAGCCGCTGAATAGCATCCTGAAGTTAACGAACAAAAGATGGTTCCGTAAAATTAGACAAAATAATAATGTTAAAAGGTGACATAACATAATTCCTATCTGAGCACGGAAATAAAGAATTGATTCATGATAAAATCTGTATAATAATAATCATTATAGTTAATATAAAAATAAAGCCTTCTTAATATGCAAACAAATTACTATTAACACCATAAACTAATGTGCATAGATTGATTTTTTTGTGTTGTCCCTGATCGTTTAAATATTTATCACAGTATGACCCGGTGTTAAAATTAGTGCATTTCTAAGAGATGCTATCAAATTGTAATTGAGCAATTTTGAATTAAGTCATGCCGCTGAAGAATTGTTAATTTTCCTCGTTGATAGGCTAAAGCGATTACCAAAGAGCCCGGCAGAAAATTGCTGTTATCTCCCCCCGAGAGGCAAACTGGCTCCTCGCAACTCTTACTTTCCCCAACTCACTTTCTTTGAAAAGCGAAAGTAACCCTCAAGGATGAAATCGAACGTCCCTCTTCTCGTCAACTTGGGTTCGAGTCCTTGTAGCTTTCCATGGACATTCCACCTAATCTTTGGCGAAAATTTGGGGTAATTTAGAGGTACCGAGTTTAAGATATTACTTCAAAAATATAAATTGCAGGGCAAGTTGAATACTTTTGGAGAAACTCTATTATCTCAATGTGATATGGTCTTGAGTGACGTATTTTTCAAAATTTCCTAATAAGAGTCATTTTAAAACTGTTAAGACCTTTTTACACGGCTAAGTTTCTGGTAAAAAAATCATTCTTAGGATGAAAATGTATTTAAATGATTAACCGGTTAGTAAGAATAAAAATCATGACCGGTGAATAATCATCCCAAGTAAACTTTTTTTTTTTACTAAGGCATCAACCACGAGGGTGGTTATTGCCTTATATTATATCATAGAAGGGCGAATAAATTATGCAACTGCAACGTGGTTGCTTTACATTACAATTTGGCGTGTAGATTGGTGTGTCTTACGAATGGATCATAGATGGATAGGATGGGTAATAAAAAACTTCCCCGTGTAAATAGCTTTATTAGTTCCATTGTAATAACATTCTTGGCGTCCAAATAATGAAGCAACCTTCGATTTGAAACTTCCTTGAAAAAAAACACAGCTTTGTAAACATGTCTTTAAAATAAGTTCTACGAATTCTCAAAGCAACCTGCAATACAAAACTTACATTTTTCTGGATTAATTGAAACATAGAATTTTGGTGATGTCGGCGGTAGCTAGAATCCACAAGAATGGCTAACTTTGTCAGAAACATACAAACATAATGCCTGATTTAATAATACATTTTTTTTTTTAACTAAGAAGGTTTTAAATATGCTTTAAACCTATTAAAATTTAAATCAATTTAATATGTGAATGTAGTTATAAATATTTTAGTAGAATTGGCAGTTTTAATTTTATAATTTTTCTGGGTGACTTATAGTTTTTAGTTTGATGAACTATAAAAACTTTTTTTAATCTTTTCATTTATTATTTTATTTAATAGTTATATGATCATATCAATATTTCGAGGCCTTTTCCACGTCAGAAGTAAATCTGTTTGTTATGTATATAATTATTATTATTATTATTATAAAAATACATAAAACAATTAATGAAGGTGAAGTCCCTGTTGTGATTCTTTCGTTTCTTCTTCCAATTTTTTTCATACCTCATAATGACTAAGAGGGGAGGCTTCTACGTAAAGACTAATAAGATCCGTTGTTGACAGTCTTTTCCCACATACCCTGATCTTATGAACTTATCCCTCTTAAATAAAAGTAAATTTAGTTTAAGCCATGTTCTTTTCTCGTAAGCATCGGACTTCTGTTTTTGGGCAGAATATATTTTGAACTGTAGACCTCGATAATTTTACCGAAGTCTCTGCATTTAAGATGTCACACATAAATAAGTTGAACATGCCCTCAACACCCATCCTAACCTATATGGTCCACCCATATCCAAGACGACGCGGAAAGTACCACAAAGAGGGTAGGAGTACCCCGGGGTCAAAGTACCCGCTGGCCATACTGGGTAGCTGACCATAGAGGGTACCGGGCAGGTGCAGGCTGCCTCCAGTTCTCCAGTCTCCTCCAGCGACCATCCAGTCCATCACTCTCCAGGCTCAGGTATATACTTCATTCATAAAGTTCTACTTATACTAGTGCTCATCCAGTATTTATGAATGCTCGTGTATTGCTTTGCCCAAGTTGGTAATCTGGAATGATTAGTTTAATTGTCTTTCTAAAATCATGGGGAAGGGGATAGTGATTATTAATATGTTTGCGTATAACTTTATTAAACATTTATGTTATACTATCAAGTAGACCTAAATCGAGTAAGTGAATATTCTTTTGGACCTACCGGTTCCATTCAATGATTCTCAAACATAGCTCTATCAGTACACACAAAATTTTGAGACTTTTTTTTGTCGCATATTGATTATTTTCACGAAATCTTTATAACTTTCCGATAAAATTTCCGATTTCGAGACTTTACTTCTCAACTTAATATATGTCTTAAACCGGGATGTGATGCTGCCAATAATGTTTATAATGACTACTTTCAATGTGATTTTTTGAACTTTATTACAAAAAAACAACACTAACAATACTTTTGTTAGTACAGTAGCTCTTTCAATATATTTCATTCAACAATATTCGTAATAATGTATAGCGAAAATCCATGGAAAAATGCTAAATAAAGTTTTATAATTTATATATCGATTCCATTTTTTAAATGTATTATATAGCGGCTAGCCTTTTGTTCAATATTTGAATGTAAGCTTTATTTATGATTATTCCGTCTTTGATTATTATACTGAACGTGACCAATATAATAATTTAGGCTAGGGATATAAATTAGGGCAGAAGGTCATATAAATCAGGATTCTTATTGCATTATCCCATTTACTTATGCTCAACGTAATTCACCTCTTCCTCAAGTTTAGTTACTTGAGCCTCCAAATCAAGGTGATGTTATGGTCAGAATAAAGATCACATGCTATTATCTTATGTGCCATGTGTACTATATCTTATAATATTTTTTAAAAATATAATAAACTATATATACGCGGCTTTCAACATTTTTTAATTATTTTATCATTTATTTAAATATTTTATCAATAATGATCTGTTTATAAATACACTGAATAACCCTTGAAATTTGGAGTAGAGAGGGAATAGATTTTATGTTGAACGATGTTAATTGTTAACTAGTATATAATTTAATTTATTTTGCCTCATGATATTTTCTAACCATGAAAATAATTAAATTCTACATAAATAAACAAAGAAAAATACATTGTACAAAAGAAAAAAATTGAATCTTAATAAGTGTTTTTCCTAAAGTAAAATCTTTTGGCTCAATACTAATAGTCCATTAATAGGGTTTTCGTTCGGCCGATAATCAATATATATTATAAAGTAAAGTGTACAATGTGCGTGCCGAAAAGGCTCAAAAACGACTCCACGTGGGATTAAGGAAGTTATGTCAGCGTGTTGCTATATAACCCCTAACGGAGAAGAAGGTTTCTGTTTTTCTCTTAAGGGTATAAAATTGAAGAGAAAAGGACTGGAATTTTAAGCCTCTCGCACCATGTAATTAGCCTACCTGAGATTGAGATACGAGTTTATGAATGAAAACTTTAGTTCGAGCTCCAGGCTACCAGGAAGCGCTAGGGTGCGTTTCACTCAATTTTTATTGTTCATTCATTCCGTTCAATTTGTAAAGGATATGTATTTGTTCAGCTGTTCTTTTTAAATTACTAAAACATCAACCGAAAATAATTAGTTTCACCTTTTCTTTCAAAATAAAATACATCTCTACAATCAATTAGAAAACCGACTGGATAGCTTACAAAATTTATTTTTTCATAAGAAGGTTAATTGATTAACACATTTCATTTAATCAATATATAACATATACTTAAGTAAATTTAATGCAGTATGAGAGAACATTTTTTAGTAGTACAGTGAGAGAATAAAAACAGACATAAAACAAAAAAGAAGAGCTGAATTGACGGATTTTAAATCGAAAATAAAAAGTTTGAAGTGTTCTTATTGTATGCAATTATGAAAAATGGTTTTATTACTATGTATGACGAGCATTCCAGTTGACAAAATGACTAACTCCAATTACAACATTTTTTTCCATAAGATTTTATCACCCCTCATACTTCAGGATAAAAAGAAATATGATGAAAAAATTGTTCCCTCATGATATTTTGGTTTTCACTTTGTAATGGTAGGTGCTGAGTCCGGCCAAATTACGGGGGCGGATATCTTAAGGGAGGTTGAGCTGGAAGAAAGGTCTTAAAAAAAAAGTTTCTAAACTTCTGGATCTAATAGGACCATCACAGTAGTCGGCGCTTAAGTTGTACTCGAAATATAGTTTTTTTAACTAATAGATTTTTCAACTATAATCTAATAACTTATCTGCTGACTGCCTGGAATGGGCTTATAGGATTGAGAATCACAGAAACCATCAAAAAGGATGCATAACTCGACATAGTTTCAGCAAAATTAATTGTTCATTCACCATTTTCAACCCCCTTTAAAGTATATAGGGTTCCTTATTTGGGCGGACTCTGCAGTTTTCGAATCTTAATATCGATACCATGTTAAAAGTTTCAAGAAAGTGCTAATTTTTTTCTATATTTCCTTTAATTTTAAAGTTTTTCTGTTATTAAAACTACCACACAACTACCGGAGCGAAGCCGGGCACCCTAGCTATTTGTCTTATATAGAAAATAACTTAACCAATAGATTAAGTATCTATGATAATTGTCTTATTAAAGAAGATAACGTAATCCAAAGATTCATAATCTTTTTTTTTAATTTTTATAACAATCCGTTAATAATTTATGGGCTTTATAATTACTAGACATATTTTGAAAAAGTCTATAGGCTAGATTCTTAAAAAAATTATGATAGCGATAATATTTAATTATATAAGCATGATAATATTTAATTTTTCAGTCAGGAATCAAATTTCCATTTTAATAAAGCAAATTAAGTAAAAGAGATTTATCACTAATTATCTTAATTTGCTTTATTAACATGCATATTATAAAGGCATATTATAATTTCCTTAGAGTATACATCCTTATATTAATATAATAGGAAGGAAGGAAAATAGGAAGAAATCCATGAATTCGAGGCAAGCTTACAATTTCTTACCAATACTAAGAATTAATGCGATACTACCAAAGTTACTTAAATGAAAAACACCATCCCTCCTGAGAAACACGTTTTTTAAAGGGTATATTTAAAATTTAAAGTTCAATTTGAAATTTTGGTGCGAATGTTATACTTTACTGCTAAATTAGTGGAACGAAAACAGGAGAACTAAATAGCTTGCAAAAATAAAAATAACCGGACATTAATGCGTCACCGGTTTTAGCATTATTTTAGCCTGACAAGAAGAACCCAGTGACAAGCACTGCTCATTATAACTCTCTATTAATACAAGTGCTTTCTTTGGAGCAGCCTGCCCTTCATCTCCGTTTAAACTATATTTATAATCAGTTTTGATGTTTTTTACTCAATTGTATTTACAGCGTGTCCTTAAAAGGATTTGTTAGACATTACAAAAAAATATTTTAAATTATATTAAAAAAAACAACACAAAAAAGGCATTATGAGACTAGCATATAAATTAACATAATAAGAAAAACAAAAGTAAGGTGATGATATGTAAAACTAAATTGTGGGATTGAAATAACTCTAAAATCATTGAAAAATAAGATGACTAGGGTTACAAAATATGTAGGTTAACTTTATAACCATTAAGAATAGAAAACACAAAAAGCACTTTTGTACTATTTTGTACTTTTATAAAATTTCATGCCATTTATAAAAAAAGTACTAATACTATTTTTAATGTAATTGTAGGTTTTTTATGCTTGCTGACAAAACTATTAAAGACTGTATAGGAAGTTAAATTAGAAAAAAACAATTACTTAATTCTGCAACTTTGCATGCAAATTTACATAAGAATAACTTGCCGGTAAGTAATTTTGAAGGCCATATCTGGCCAAAAACTACATTGATAAAATAAAGTCCAAGTCAATACATTATTCAAGTAACGAAAAATATGTAATTCACAGATCAGAGTTCGTAGAGTAAAACTATGTAAAAGCTAAGTACAAAAGAAATATAATTAGTTGATTCTAATATTGAAATTTAAAAAAACGTGAACATATTTCTAATCGATAAAAAAAAAAAATTCTAAAACTTATCGTTTAAAGGTAATTTTCACTAAGTTGTGGAATTTCTATGTCATAAGAAATCTTAACTCATCCATTATAAACTGCAGTATAAACATTTCTTAGATATAATATTTAAAAAAAATTATAAATTTTATTTACGATTGTCTACTTTTATTATATAAATCGCTGTATTTCATGTAATGGATTTACACATTACAATTCAGGCGTTTATTTATTTCATTACCAAAGGATTTGATATCAATTATTAAAAAAATAGATGCTAAAAATAAAGTCCTATCAAAAATTGTATCTCAATTTTGATGATTTTAGCCAATAGTGATTTTTATTTTTGATCACAAGTGAATGAAATCATATCCCGATCATAATTTTAGAATAAAAATGTTACCATTAAAAATAATAATAATTTTCGAGCAATACTTTTTAAATCCGAAATATAAATTCTTTAATATTCTCCTAAGTCTGCAGTTGTAAGCGTTATTAACTTTTACCAAGATGATCGGAAATGCACGAGAAATTTGCGCTAACAAAAAATATATAAAAATAATAACTTCCTTGGTGCAGATGTATGTTAACATACTTCGGTGGAAAATTTTTAATAAAATTCTTAATACACCAGGCCCAAATATGTTAAACAAAATAACTATGACTGCATGGAAAAAGTTATGAAACTTCCAAATCTAATTAAGTAGTACTAATTAATTAATCAAAATAATAAACATTAAAGATCGATTTATTTTTTTATGTATAAATCAAGCATTATTTTTTAAATGAAAAATCAAATATAAGAATTATTTTATGGTTTTTTGGAAAAAATAATGATAAATTTCCAACACTGGATTAAGTTTTATTATATTAAATATTGTAATAAAGTTTTATCCCACCTGGATGAAGATATTTTGGCTTGGCAGAATGTGATAGGCAGAGGTGGTTTGCTTAACTTCTAAATAGAGTTTGCACAGCCCAAGGACGTTCGTCTTCTTAGGCCAAACACCCCGTCCATATACCCTGTTATTCAGTCTAGAATTATTTAGCATCCTCTAATCATTGTTAAATTGATATTCTCAATGCCGGTTGTTTATTTTTTGAATGTTTAATAAAATATTTTAAATAATTATCACCCATTGAGAATAGAGAATGAATGCCATTGCGACAAACAACTCAACGATTATGATTGTCTCGTTTCATTTTATTTTTGAAGTTTGATTAATGACTGCGCAGCCGAAAGGAAAATAGAAGTATTACGTCGAAGTCTCAAAATAGGTAATGTCAGACAACATATTCAACAATTATGTCATCACTACTGAAAGATTCATGAATTAGTTCCGTTCACACGTAAACTCTTGAGATTAATTTTACAGTAAATTCAATAATTCTTTCTTTCTTTTTTTTTCATTTAAATTTTACTTCCAATTCGTTCACAGTAATTAGACTTTCATTGAAAGTACGAGAGTACTAAAAATTCTATAAATTTATTTTAGAAAATCGAATTTCTGAGTTTCTTCGTAATTTTCTGTTACTTCAGTCGTGAATTCATGTTAGGATACGAAGACTCTCCCCCTCCTAACCCATTAAAGTGATTACTTTTAATCAGTTTTTGATTTCGGAGAAAAATCCTGGCAATTGGCTGAAATTTTGGTCTACTTTACGATCGACTATTCAATAAAACTATTCTAACGTAAATGCGAAAATTGAGAGTAATTCTATTAGAACATAATGTATCACCTTAATATTCTATAATTGCATAAAAATTGGGTGCATGGGGTTAGTAGATTTCATCAAATTATGTTTAGATCAGAAATGAAGAAACAGGTCATATAAATATGATCAAATAATCCAGCAGTCGATGTATATTGAATTCATTAGGAAAACTGCTGCATATATGTTTTTTAATCGTGAAACACATTTTTTATTGGTTATCTCATGGCATATAAATCAAATCGCCATTCATTTCACAAAATCGTTTGTTCTCTGTCTATTTGTCGTTATGTAAGTCCCTTCCAATATAGTTTGTTCTATTTGTGTGTCATAGGATAAAGGTTTCGGAGTCCTTAGGGTTTTTGCATAGACTTAAAATTATATTTTCTATTTTTCTACATGTCTCTATGACCTGAGTATAATATAGTACAGTTTATACGAAGTTAAATCAATGACCCTGCTGCTTTCAATGGCAGCTAAAATAAAAAAAAAAAACAAGTGGAGTTAGGTTGATGCCTCTTGAGCAAATACACCACGTGCCTGAACTAAGCCCCTGTATGGATAGTAGCTCATCTAAGGGAATCACGAATCCCAGCTCGAAAGTATGAGGACCATTTTTCAAAATTAGCATTTATATTCCCACTACCATCTCTCCTACTGCTACAGTGGCTTAATGGTAGGCCGTTGCTACCTGTTAGAATGCTAAAATGAAACATGGACTTGATCAAATGTATCTTCAGATGCTTTTGATGCTATTTCTAAGAAGATAATCGCGCACACGTTTTTTTTTTCTCTCACGAGGAGTTCTGCATAATACTCCAAGATTCATAATTAAATATGAATTTGTTGCAGTTGCAGAATTTGATAATAATTTGGTTATTTCAATGAAGGATCACTAGATCAAAATGTATTTTTCAATCAACAACAATCTATATTAAATTATTTTCCAATTTTCCCCTACCACCTTTGAGTAATGTTAATATAGACAGTACAGGCAACGGTTATCTAAGGAAATCGCTTTTTTTTAGATAGTCCGGTTTGCATTTCATGAGCCATTTAAATAAGGATATAAGAATTATTGCTTATCTAAAATTAGTTTGATGAATAGGCAATTAGTTAAAAAATCACAAAGGGCTGATGTTTAAAATTTTGTTGCTTTTCAGGCTATGTAAACCCTTATCTATCGAATCATATTCTCATAAATAAAATTGTACTTAAGTTGTCGAGTATAAAATATTTATGCGTCAAAGATTAAAATATTATCCAGGTAGCTATGCGATGTGGGCGTAGAGCAAACGTTCTAATGATATGCTGGAGGGATTGGCAGATGGTTACAGAGGATGGCCAAGGCCGAACGTCAGATGTCACTGTGGAGTTGCAGACGGGTTCCAGCCGTAAACAGCCAGTCATCCCCCTCTGGCACTCATCTTCTTTTCAGGAGAAAACAAAGCCATCACACCTTTTCAACTACTTATTTTCTTTGCCTCGGCAAACAACCTGCGAAGAGGTTTTTCACTTAGTAGAAAGGGAAATGTTTATGAATAGCCTCAGCGTAAAGACGTTTCTTCTTTCCCTTGACTTTTTTCCTCAGCTCGTACTAACTAGTAAGTTCTTCTCGAGTCAGCTGCTGCTTCGGCGGCGACTTCTACCTATTAAGGTTAGGATCTCTGTTAACTAATAACTACTGTAAAGCTCTTACGGTAATTTTCATTAATTTTTTAGTTATCATTATTAATCAATAATAAATTTTCTTTAAATTTTTATATTGTTAATTGAAACAAAACGGTTTAGAATAGTCTAGACTTGTTTTTGGAACAGACTATCTACTAGGCTGTTCTTTCTACGACTTAATATAAGGATGTATGTACTGGAAAGTTAGTCTTGTTCTGAAACTCAAGTCATATGGTTATTTTTGCGTTACGAAGTGATACTTTTTGTGATCTGTTTAATTATTTGTGTTTTCATAATTTGTGTGGCATCATAAATTATTATTTTCGTTTAATGAAAATTGTTTAACCCTCATAAGTATTACAATATGTATAGATAACGGCATTATTATTTTTTTTTTAAATTTGCTATCTACTATACTATAATAATTTTATACCTAATATGGTATGGAATAGTCCGATATTTTTAGCGAATATATCGTCGTCACCATGCTAAAGTAACGAATATGGATAGGTTTTTAGTTGCACATTGGTTACTTTAGCATGGTGCCGATGATATACAGGATGTAGACTTTTAGGCCCATTGGGGTTCCGAGGCCCATCTTTTCTCTTCAAAAATCAAATATTTTTTTATTTATAAATATTACTTTATATAGTTAGAATACGGCTACATTATTTCAATCATCCCAGTGAGTACCTGTTTAAGTCGACTTTAGCCGAAAACTAGATAAGTGATTAAAAAGAATCAAGAAGGCGGTGAATGAGTATAATTTGCATTGAAACAGTTTTCATCGGACGTGAACAATTAGTCAAGTCTAATATCTCATTTCTGACTTGTATTTAGTATTGTATTTCTGACTTGTATTTAGTTGGTTTAATGGCAATGATCGGTAACCACAGTTTTGGTATTTTTGACAAATTTTCCAAGCTTGATTATGAAAACCCGATTTTCTACCTGTACTGTTCAAACCTGAGTAAGAAAACTAAAGCTCAAACCTGAGAGTAAGTAAATTAGACTTAAACGACTTAGACTTCGAAGAGTCTTAACAATTATTTGAACATAGGTTTGATAATGTATTAGTATTTTATTTTGGTAAATATCAAATTTTATTCTATGTGTGAGATAATGATGAGATAGTCAATAATCGCATTGATGAGTATCTGTCATATTATTAGATAAATTTATGATTTATTAATTCTAAAAATTGATCACTTTTAATCTGTAAATTTGTGTAAACATTTGTAATATACGTTACAATACGACTCAAAAATGAAAGCAGGAAATGTTTATCGTCGATAATAGACATAGTTCATTCCTAAGATCCTAGAGACTCCCTTTATTGGTTGTAATTATAGATTTAGGTTGAAACATATGTTATACAAGAAGTAGAGAACGACCTTGAAAGTTCTCTAGATATCGATAACGTGTACATTATCGATTTCTCGAGTGGACTAAATTGTATATATTTTTTGTTTTTCCGTTTTTGTTCTTTGCAGATATCAGATGTCATTGGCCTTGCTATATCGACCTTCAAATTTATCTTTTTCCGCGTATGGCCATTTTTGCCCATTTCGTTTCTTCTCATATCGTACACTGACTGATTTCAAATATCGTATTTATATTAGAATTTAATGGAGCATAATTGCTTTTTAATTGGAAAATGATAAGTTAATGATAATCTTGTATGTTTCCACTTTATGTCAGAATGATTATTTGTTTTCTTATTTAATTTAAATTTTGTCCTTATGATATTTTAAGATTCATAATCAATAATTTAGATTATACAAGCAATATCATTTTATCAATATTGGAATTATTTTACCGAGATAATGCGATTTATATTATTTAATAAATATTTAGTCAATGAAAATTAAGAAATAGTAAATTCTAGAATAATAAAATATGGAATATTCATTGTTTAATTGGTATGATGTAGTAAATTATAACACCTTTAATACTTAACATCTTCTTTTCATTCATTAGTTAATCCATCTTTTCTTCTCCATTTCATACTTGTAACTTTGTTAAAGAATTTTTACTGCACACATACACTCCGCCAAAAGAAAAAATCTGGTGCGTGCGCGCAACACACAACTTTCACTTACCAACTTACTTAGATTAGAAATTGACGTGTTTTGCTAATTATCGTTTCCTAAAGTCACACATTTTTCTACATTCATATCTTATTTTTGTTAATCGTTAAAGCCGTTTTTGAGTAAATAAAAAAAAAACCGTGAAAATGATACAAAATTTATTAAGTAAAGTCCCCCCTCCCGTAGATCAATTTTGATGAAATTTTTACAGTCATATCTCGGGCATAAAAATACATCAAATACCAAGTTTGATCAAAATCGTTAAAACCGTTTTTGAGTAAATAAAAAAACACGTGAAAATGATACAAAATTTATTATGTAAAGTCCCCCCTCCGGTTAATCAATTTTGATGAAATTTTTACAGTCATATCTGGGGCATATAAATACATCAAATACCAAGTTTGATCAAAATCGTTAAAACCGTTTTTGAGTAAATAAAAAAAACACGTGAAAATAATACAAAATTTAGTAAAGTCCCCCCTCCGGTTAATCAATTTTGATGAAATTTTTACAGTCATATTTGGGGCATATAAATAGATCAAATACTCAGTTTAATCAAAATCGTTAGAGCCGTTTTTGAGAAAATCGAAAAAAACGTAAAAAGTTATTAAATAAAGTACCCCCTCCCGTTGAGCAATTTTGATGAAATTTTTGCTGTCACATCGCGAGCATATACCTACACTAAATACCCAATTTCAGGTTCCCACGGTTTATAGTTTTTGAGCTAGTCTGTTCACATACACACACACACACACACACACACACACACACACACACACACACACACACACACACACACACACACACACACACACACACACACACACAACACACACACACAAAGACCATTTCGCGGAACTTGGTTATTTCGACTCAGGGGGTCCCAAAACGTGTATTTCCGTTGAAAACCGGAAGTCGAAAATTTTCACGATCGCAATACTTCCACTTACTATATATTTCATATATAGGTAAGTGAAAGTAAAAAAAAAAAATCTGGTGCGTGCGCGCAACACACAACTTTCACTTACCAACTTACTTAGATAAGAAATTGACGTGTTTTGTTAAATATCATTTCCCAAAGTCACACATTTTTCTACATTCATATCTTTATTCTACATTCATATTTTTATTAATCGTTAAAGCCGTTTTTGAGTAAATAAAAAACCCCGTGAAAATGATACAAAATTTATTAAGTAAAGTCCCCCCTTCGGTTGATCAATTTTGATGAAATGTTGGCTATCACATATTTGGCATATACATACATCAAATACCCAGTTTGGTCACAATCGTGAAAGCCGTTTTTGAGTAAATAAAAAAAGCACGTAAAAATGATACAAAATTTATTAAGTAAAGTGCCCCCTGCGGTTGATCAATTTTGATGAAATTTTTACAGACATATCTCGGGCATATAAATAGATCAGATACCAAGTTTAATCAAAATCGTTAGTGCCGTTTTTGAGAAAATCAAAAAAACACGTGAAAATGTTACAAAATTTATTAAGTAAAGTCCCCCCTCCGGTTAATCAATTTTGATGAAATTTTTACAGTCATATCTCGGGCATATAAATACATCAAATACCCAGTTTGATCAAAATTGTTAAAGCCGATTTAGAGTAAATAAAAAAAACACGTGAAAATGTTACAAAATTTATTAAGTAAAGTCCCCCCTCCGGTTAATCAATTTTGATGAAATTTTTACAGTCATATCTCGGGCATATAAATAGATGAAATACTCAGTTTAATCAAAATCGTTAGAGCCGTTTTTGAGAAAATCGAAAAAAACCTAAAAAGTTATTAAGTAAAGTACCCCCTCCCTTTAAGTAATTTTGATGAAATTTATGCTGTCACATCGCGGGCATATACCTACACTAAATACCCAATTTCAGGATCGCACGGTTTATAGTTTTTGAGCTAGTCTGTTCACACACACACACACACACAGACACACACACACACACACAGACCATTTCGCGGGACTTGGTCATTTCGACTCAGGGGACCCCAAAACGTGTATTTCCGTTGAAAACCGGAAGTCGAAAATTTTCACGATCGCAATACTTCCACTTACTATATATTTCATATATAGGTAAGTGAAAGTAAAAATCTGGTGCGTGCGCGCAACACACAACTTTCACTTACCAACTTATTTAGATTAGAAATTGACGTGTTTTGTTAATTGCCACTTCACAAAGTCACAAATTTTTTCACATTCATTTCTTATAGTTGCCGTTTATGAGTAAATAAAAAAACACGTGAAAATTATACAAAATTTAATAAGTAAAGTCCCCCCTCCGGTTGATCAATTTTGATGAAATTTCGGCTGTCGCATCGCGGTCATATATATACATCAAATGCCAAGTTTCATCAAAATCCTTAAAGCCCTTTTTGAGTAAATAAAAAAAAACACGTGAAAATGGGAGAACATTTATTAAGTAAAGTGCCCCCTCTAATTAATAAATTTTGATGAAATTTTCACAGTCTTATCATGGGCATATACAGAGATCAAATACTCAGTTTAATCAAAATCGTTAGAGCCGTTTTTGAGAAAATCGAAAAAAACCTAAAAAGTTATTAAATAAAGTACCCCCTCCCTTTGAGCAATTTTGATGAAATTTTTGCTGTCACATCGCGGGCATATAAATACACTAAATACCCAATTTCAGGTTCACACGGTTTATAGTTTTTGAGCTAGTCTGTTCACACACACACACACACACGGACACACAGACACGCACACACACACACACACACACAGACCATTTTGCGGGACTTGGTTATTTCGACTCAGGGGACCCCAAAACGTGTATTTCCGTTGAAAACCGGAAGTCGAAAATTTTCACGATCGCAATACTTCCACTTACTATATATTTCATATATAGGTAAGTGAAAGTAAAAATCTGGTGCGTGCGCGCAACACACAACTTTCACTTACCAACTTATTTAGATTAGAAATTAATGCGTTTTGTTAATTGCCACTTCTCAAATGAGCAGAACGGCTTTAATTATGAACAATGGCTTGTTGGTCCATGCGTACTCTGCATGCGCGGGCTCAACGAGTTTTATAAGATGACTGAATATTTTATTTATTTTTCTCCTCTTTATGTTTTCTTTATTTTTATCATATCTCATATTTAGCCATTTCTTATTTTTAGGCGTAACGAGAGACAGTTAATTTCTCCATATAAACAAAAACAAAGGTACTTTATGGGAAACAAACAAACAAAAAAGGCCCCCCCAAAACAAAGCCCCCTCAGAACATTTTAATAATGATAAAGCTTACCTGATATTAAGAAACACGTAATTTTCATATAACATGACGAATTTGATAAAAATCGTTAAAGCCGTTTTTGAGATCATCGAAAAAAGGTAAAAATTGGACAAAATTTATTAAGTAAAGTCCCCCCTCCGGTTGATCAATTTTGATGAAATTTTTACAGTCATATCTCGGGCATATCAATAGATCAAATACTCAGTTTAATCAAAATCGTTAGAGCCGTTTTTGAGAAAATCGAAAAAAACTTAAAAAGTTATTAAATAAAGTACCCCCTCCCTTTGAGCAATTTTGATGAAATTTTAGCTGTCACATCGCGGGCATATACATACACTAAATACCCAATTTCAGGTTCGCACGGTTTATAGTTTTTGAGCTAGTCTGTTCACACACACACACACACACACACACACACACACACACACACACACACACACACAGACCATTTCGCGGGACTTGGTTATTTTGACTCAGGGGACCCCAAAACGTGTATTTCCGTTGAAAACCGGAAGTCGAAAATTTTCACGATCGCAATACTTCCACTTACTATATATTTCATATATAGGTAAGTGAAAGTAAAAAAAACTGGACAACGTGATTTTTTTTCCCATAATTCTAGTAAATTTTTTATTTTTGGTTTAATCTTCTAAATAATTTAGTTCCTTCATAAGTTAATTCACCCATAAAAAATAGTTCTTATAATAAAAATGTACAAATAATTCTTAAAGTAATAAAAAAAAATTATTGTTTCCCTGCAATTCTTAATTATTCGTTTTCTTCAAGTTCTTTAACTAGGGGATAGCTTCATGATATGGTGTATGACCCCATATTGCTCAAATACACAAAAATCTATTTACTTAAAATTGAGGAGAGATGAGTCGTGAAGGGATTGAAGACTTGACTCCTGCCCTATTAATCCCGAAGGAATTATATCAGAGTATATAGCTATACTTATATAAATCAGATTTTTTTACTTTCACTTACCTATATATGAAATATATAGTAAGTGGAAGTATTGCGATCGTGAAAAAATTCGACTTCCGGTTTTCAACGGAAATACACGTTTTGGGGTCCCCTGAGTCGAAATGACCAAGTCCCGCGAAATGGTCTGTGTGTGTGTGTGTCTGTGTGTGTGTGTGTGTGTGTGTGTGAGCAGACTAGCTCAAAAACTATAAACCGTGCGATCCTGAAATTGGGTATTTAGTGTAGGTATATGCCCGCGATGTGACAGCATAAATTTCATCAAAATTACTTAAAGGGAGGGGGTACTTTACTTAATAACTTTTTAGGTTTTTTTCGATTTTCTCAAAAACGGCTCTAACGATTTTGATTAAACTGAGTATTTCATCTATTTATATGCCCGAAATATGACTGTACAAATTTCATCAAAATTGATCAACCGGAGGGGGGACTTTACTTAATAAATTTTGTAATATTTTCACGTGTTTTTTTTATTTACTCTAAACCGGCTTTAACGATTTTGATCAAACTTGGTATTTGATGTATGTATATGCCCGAGATATGACTGTTAAAATTTCATTAAAATTGATTAACCGGAGGGGGGACTTTACTTAATAAATTTTGTATCATTTTCACTGGTTTTTTTATTTACTCAAAAACGGCTTTAACGATTAACAAAAATAAGATATGGATGTAGAAAAATGTGTGACTTTGAAAAATTATATTTAACAGAACACGTCAATTTCTTATCTAAGGAAGTTGGTAAGTGAAAGTTGTGTGTTGCGCGCACGCACCAGATTTTTTTCTTTAGGATTGTATATCTGATGTATGGATGCCCGGTTACAAAGCTAAGAATCGAAGCGAGGCAGTCGGGTCTATAAATACCCTGCTACGACTATAATTATGTGTTATGTTCAACCAATTAGTGAAAATCTTATAATAAATGGTTCTAGGAAGCCACTGTTTCTTTCTTTTTTTTTTTTGTATATGAGATTTAATTGATTCGTTTATTATTTTAGAGCTTTCCGTTTATCTTAACTGTTAAAGGGGAAGTCCTATACTATTTTGGGTCGTTGGCGTGACCTTAACATTATTTCTCTAACATATTATATATTATTAAGACCGAACCGTATCATGTGGAATCAAATTGTAGTGATTCGGATATTATTTTGATTTTACAGTTCTGAGTCTGACATTATTTTTTTTTTTTTCTGCAAATGAATGAATATGTATTATATAGATTACAGTTTGCAGTTCAATCCTTCTAAAATAGGATACACTCCACTGTTATTCACCTCAATCACACATATTTTTCCAGTCTGCTGGCGACCAAGGAGATATCCTTGGTCCTCTTCATTGACTATGCAGCCCAAATCTAAAATATCGTGATAATTATTTTGACCTTGGAATAAAATAGCTCGTCCTTGTTTATCCTTTGATAACGGTGGCGTTTCCTTCCTTTTGAAAAAAGTTATCTTTTTTTGGGAAAATCGCAATTAAAGAATAGGAATAATCTTTATATTAAAGCTGTTTGTTTGTATTCTACTTTATTGTGGTTGATCTCTGATTTTTTATGCATTTTTTTTTTTTTTTTATGCATTAAGTAGAACTTTAGGCTTTATCTTACTAAGCAGTAAAAATCAACGTCACTCAATTTAGTCTCTCTTTCACACCCGTTAAAATACGTTAACTATTTTATCATTTTTTTAAAAATCAACACGTTTTTATCATCCTATAAAAATAATAAAGCATAATCATAAAATTATCTGCCAGTTGAATGTCCTCAATATGAAAACATCGAGGGAAAATGAACCTCCCCAGATCCTGGAGATAATGAAGAAAGAGTCTCTACACTTGAAGTTTTTGAAGACCACAGGATGAAAACTTTGAAGTTAAATATATTCCACTTTGTCTTCTATATTATTCAAACTCAAGGAAGCAGGATATAAAAATACTAATAGGTAATTTAAAAAAATAAAGTAAACAATAAAATAGATATGACGCCAAGCTCATTATGGTTTTATCTGCTAACGATTTAGCTGTAAAAACTTTTTTCTTTAAAATATTTTTTCTTGTAACTAGTTTCCTTTTATTTTCGAATTATATTCAGTTAATTTGAAAGCTTTGCGCTGGTAAAACCTAGTAGCTAGTATCTATACAATAAAGCACGGAAGAATTACTGCTAGGAACGGACTTATAATTAAATTAATAATAATGATATCGTTTATATATCTAGCCGTGTAATAAATAATCCCGATGCGAGGGGTAATAGTCCCATTAATGTGTGGGTAATAAAAGTAAATAGATAGAAGGAGGGGGCATAAGTTATTACTGCTAATGACTCTACAGCACGGAGTCGAACCTATTTAGCCCTAACTGCTACAATTTACCACCCAAATTATCTCCTTGGAAAGCTTTTTCCCTCAGCGATTGTTTGATATCTGCAATTATTATCTTAAATTGCCATGATTGGAAAAACGCTTGTTAAAGGGACGATTATTGGCTAATGGGATTCTGGTCAGTGTGTCGTATATTCTATGCCAATAGGGGATACTCGCATTTCGACTTAAAATGCCAGAATAAAAAAAAAAGTAACACATTTTACCTAAGTGCTATTGTATCATATTGGTATAATAATGTTGTATGTTATTTATGAAGTAATATATAATAAAATATGCTATATAATGAAATTTATAATACTATATTTATCAAATCGTTTGAAAATTAATTATTATACAAAACATTTTTTTTATACACATATTATTTTCTATCTTTATTGCTTTAACGACTTTCAATCATTCAGATGTACCAGAGAGTTCCATTATTTTTTTTTTAATAATTTAAAAGAGTAGATTTAAAAAAAAATCAAAACAATTGTCTGATCCGAATGTTGTTTTTTTAATGAAAGAAGCCTTATACAGAGTTTTAAATAAAAGGAAAAAACTTACTGAATTTTATTTCTTCTTTAAAATTATAAAACAAGAATATTCGACATAATTTAAAACAAATTATTTACGATTTCATTTTAAGGCATTTTACATTACAAAAAACGCTATTAATATAAACTTATTAGAATTAATTACATTTCCTTGATTAATATGTTTTTTCCTAATCATACATATTTATTATTAGAAGAACTGTCTTAAAATAGGTATTAGCGTTTCTTCTTGAATTTAATGTATTATATTTGTATATTTTTCGCCATCAAAAGTTTATACTTACAATTACTCTATCTTCATTACTTCTTTGCAATAATGTATTATTTACTTTATTTTTATACTATTTAATTTATCATCTTTTTGTTCAATACTTGTAGGAAAATTAAATATATTTCAGTAAATACAAATTAATTAAAAATTGTCTAGTATCAAAATTATTTCTTTTTTACGTTGTTTCAAAAATATTAATAAAACAGATAAGTACAATGAGATAATAAAATAATTTAGATAAAATTTTATAATTGAAGCGTGGAAATGCATAAGGGTCTATGTGCCACAAAAAATAAAACAAAGTTTTTTTTTTTTTGCCAAATTGTCATATTTTTTTACTAAGTGAAGAAAAAGAACCTAGCAGATAAAAAAACATACGGAAATGGAAGGATGTATCAGAAGATTAGGAGAAGAATTAAGAAAAATTTAATGAACGAATTGGAAAAAGAAAATATAGCAATTTAGATAACCCCAGAGGATGAGCCAATAGCTCGAAACGTCGGGAAAAAATAATAAAGAACTACAAACACGGAAGAGCTCCTTCATTAAAAAACCCTTAAAATACAGCACTCTTCCTCACTAAGTGAAGAAAAAAAACCTAGTCATATTTTTCTTTTATTAAATTATTTTTAATGCATAACATAGCAGTATAGTTTAAGTGATGCATATTTTTCCTTAGGTTTTTTTTTTTTTTACTTTATTGAACTTTATTGATATAGAAACTAAACTGTTTTCCGCGTTTGGTAGGACTGGATTTATTTACAGATGTTAGATTTCATTTTTGGATTCTTCTTTCAACCTCGCATTGTGGCAACTCAATAAAGTAACAATTGCTCTAGCAAAATGGGTTGACGGATCCGTCCTTGATCGGAAAACCGCCATCGACACTCATGATGACCGCAGTTAGTCCTAGAAAAACAAACAAAAAGCATGTAGATGAAGTTCGTATGTGGGGCGAAGTACCGCTATAGCCCATCTAAATTCCCACACATACCCATGACCCAGAGGGGACGTGCCCAGCCACAATACCTCACTTCACGCCTCCGAAGATTACCCTTCATAATAAAAAGTACGGAGGAAAAACATGGCGAAAATGGAGTTTCTCCCGGGAAAATTTTCTCGTCTCACTGGGCCCCATTTATCAAATGATTTTTCTCCCTGACCCTGTTACATCGAAGGAAAATGAGTTGGCCGAGATATTTTTTGCCAAGCTCTATTTTTCTCCGAAGTGGGCAGAGTGTGTCAGTGGGGAAAAGTGTTTTATTTCTCGTTGAGTTTCTTTTCTTTTTTTTTTTTTTTTTTTTTTTTTTTTTGTTACTGTAATTACATTTTTGTAAGCAGCTATTTATTTTTTATTTTTTATCACCTATGCTATTTTTTTACGCATAAACACTATTTAGGTATATTCAGAGCTTTGGTCTTAATAACTTTGAATAAGTAAAAAGAAGTTGTTTAGAAACTTAAAAGCAATATCATGTATGTAACGATACTAACCATCATTGTGTATTGACATGCCATTATTTCTTACGGGGTCTCTGTTCTATTTACTTCCAGGAAATTTCTTTCTCACAATTTAAGTAAAAAAAATATACATTTGTTTTGTTTACATTTTAAATACATTATTTTGCTGCTTCCTTATTGTGGAGGATTTACTGTGGCATAAACATCACTCTTTTCTTAAATACTTTAATTATTTTTCATTTATGTTGTTTCATAAATGTCGAGTAAACTAACCAATCTATAAAAATCCCAATTTTGAGATGTTTGGCACAGAATTTTATGTTTTACAATCTTTCAAATGTCCACCATTCAATCTTTATCCCTTCCTAGTTAAATAAAAAAAAAATGCAAAGAAGTATACATTCTTAAAAATCAAGACCTTGACCATGTTCCAGGCGATTTCTAACCCTGTACATTATTTAGACTATTAAATTATACATTATGTATAAATTATACATGATAATTTCTAAAAATCGCGGAAATTATACTTGAAGTGAGAAACGGTTTCTTGTTGCTTCTGGAAAGTTGTGTGTTCGCAGATAGTTTACCGTGCCTTCGGCGATAAGTTGCACCAAGATTTTCTGGGTGTTTGGTCAGAATTAAAAAAAAAAAAAATACATAGTTAACTGTTATTCCAATGTCTGACTGACTTCCTGCCCTTCTCACCGTGCGTGGCTGAGTCCAATAATTAATTTATTGTCACTTCTGCTATAAAAATTACAGTTTATTTTTCTAGTTGGTAACATTTGAAAATTTCTTAAAATATAACCTTGAAAGTATATTAAAAAAAATTATAAAGGGAAAAGTACACTTCATGTGTAAATAAAAACAAAGATAACATATGAAATAAAAAAAAAATCTTCTTTAGATAAGGTAGTGATAGTTATTATTATTATTGATAGTTAGATATTGATATTTTAGGCATAAAACGATTAATTTTCACTCAATTAAAATATCAAGTATAGTATTATCATTTATTTTTAAATCGATAACCATAATAAAAAATATATTATTATAGAAAAAAAAAAGAAGGTTGTAAACTTGTTGGATCAACATAAGGAACTAGTGTTTTTAAATTAATTTTTGTTACCTATTCTAACAGGCATACACTTAATCATACTTAAAGTAATATCAACTTTTTTTTTTTTTAACAACCTATTATTCTATGAGTCTGCTCTGGTATACTTACTTGGTTTACCCTGTAAAAAAACTGCTATAAATTTTTTTTTCAGCTTAGAAGAAAATAAATGATTAAGCATAAACAAAATTTTGAGGGCCGAACATTAGGGAGGCGAAACATCTGGCAAAAAGTTGTTGCACGTGGAAGGTATCTCATACCGAGACAGAAACTTAGCAAACTCAAGGACGGGATGGCTATTTGTGTTGGTAATGGTTGGATCATTAGTTTCAGGTAGATCAACTGTCGAATCGCCAGATATCTATCGCCAGTTTCTCTAGTAATGGTCTTTTTAAGTGTCGTCTTTGTCAACAAACCTTAGGCAAATATTTAATATAATATATTATATGTCGCAATATAATGAAAATCGCCGAAAAAAAAAAAAAAAAAAAAAAAGTCCTATTCATGCGGGAACACCAAATACATATGATTTAATACTTCAATTCAAGAAAGATCTCTAATCCAGGTTAATTTGTGTCAATGTGTCCATGTCATTTATAAGCATCAACACGAGTCAATGGTACCTATATGTTACCCGTTTTAAATCGATTTGTTCATTTTTATTGTCATTTACGTGCTAGTGGGCTATTATTATTAGTTTTGAAATTTTGTAGAAAATATAAACTTCTGAGATCTGTAATAGTGAACAGCTAACTAAAAGTAGTAATCGATTATTCCACAAAATTTATTTTAAAAAGATTGTATGTGCCATGTCTTTGCTACTGTATTGTTATTTTTAATTATCAGTTTTTTTTTTTTTTTTAATATGAAAATGCTGATAAGAGGATATCACTTAGGATATCTCATTAATTTTTTTAAAAATGTAAACAAAAATTTAGTAGGTGGTAAACATAAGCAAAATTTTATATGAATTCTTTAAGAAATTAACCTGATTAATTTTGGTGGTAATTGTTTTTTCTAATTATTATGCAATATTAGTGGAATCCTCAACCTCCCATCTTCTGTCAACAATTTTTAGTTCGCTTGAAAATTATTCTATAAAAATCATTCTATATGTTGTAATTTGTTTGCACTATAATGGAATAGCATTCCCCGTCGCGGCTTTGCCCGCGAGCCTTTAAAATCAATTCTGTGATCATTATCTTGGTATTGATTTAATATAATATGTTAACTGATGTTAAGGATATTTAGTAGAATCGGAGCTTCCGGTAGGTGCAATGTTGGAGGGGGAAGCTGCCGGCTCGGTAGAAGAGAGGGAGACGCGCAATGGAGAGAGTTCACTAACAACGCCGAAACAAAAAATTGCTTACTTGTCGTGAACGCTTCACTTTTCGGCTTTAAAACATGGTTTTCGAAGCCTCGTTGGGGCTTTAGAGTTAAACTCGTCGTATCAAGATCTTTAAAATGAGTCCAAATTAGATATTGTTTTCTCGAAGTGCAAAAATAGGTGTCCGTTAGAGTTAAACGACAATTTCGCCTTTTGAACCCCTTAGGGGTTACATTTTTTAAATTCCTTTCTTAGTGGTTACCTACATCGCGTTTAAAATCTAAATTCCGAACTTCAAGTTTCTATCATTAGTAGTTTTTGCTCTGCGTTGATTCTGTCAGTCAGGACAAAACCTCTTGTATATATATAGATTATGATAATTATGTTTCTTCTATAAAATCGGTGTTACTGATTTCAATTGGCTCTGTCTATTATTTATATAATACAATAGAAAAGATAAATGTCGAAAAAACTTTTAATTGTGTATATATATTAATTATTTTGATTAACGACCGAAGTAATAAATTTCTATTATGTTTTTTTTAAAAGATTATTTTTAAGTATATTTTTTTATCTTTAATCAAAGTTAATAGATTTTTTATACGTTTTCTTCTCTTTTTTTTTTACCTTTATTGAAGCTTATGAATGTATTTCAATTTTTATGTAAATTCAAGGCAATGAAAGTACTAAAAGACTTGTTTAACGATGTTTAGCCAACATGAAGCGTAAAACTGTCACTGGTCAATGCGTTTTTACGACCCATTCAGTTTCTACTACCGTTAGCAAATATCATGGTAAACACGACTTAATAGTTGGGTAATAAATTATTTTTGGAACTAGCTCATGTTTAGATCCTGGTTTCAATTTCCCAGTCTTAACGTAGACGTAAAATTCCGGGTAAGACGTTTTACTTTTCTCCTTAACAAATAATTAATTACAATCAAATGAAAAAATTGCCTAAACATAATAATAAAATAAGACGCTACAAAAATCGTAAGGTTTCTATCAATCCCCGTTAATTTCATGTTACAGGAGACCAGCTTCCTTGTGAATGCTATCTCGTTTATTGTAGTTAATTAACGTAAATTATTTGATAAGTTCATAGCTGTCACAATCATTGTGCACGAAGCATTTAAATTGAATGAAGCGCTGTAAATTTAATTAGAATTAGTAATTAATAATTCTTGCATTTATCTTGTATTTTCTAATTTTTTTTTTAGTGTTTTGTTACTTTAAGAAGTTTCTAATCCAACCCTAAGTTTTGTTTCGAATTGTCGGATGTATAAGTTTGGATTTCCGAACTGTATGTTGAGGTTCCATGATTTGTTTCAGTTATTCAATAACTACCTATTTTATGTTGAAAACTGTATTTGTTATATTTCTACAATCTTAATAATTCTTATTTACATGGTTGCTATATTCAATATATATCTTTCATTTTTTTCTTAAGGCAGCATCCCATTAAAATGAGGGCTATGCAAATCATGGTTAAGTTAAATATTAATTTTCCAAAAATTGTTTAAAGCAAAGCAATTTTACCATTAGATTTTTCTTGGCTTACTTGTATGTACGTCTGCTTCTCTTTATTGTTTAGTATTTTATTTTCGTATTATTTTATATCTGTTTTCCATATTATTTAATTTTTTAAGTTCTTTATTTTTCTGAAAAACTAATATTTAACTAATATAATATAAATTTTCTTATGACAGTCGAAACTTCCATGTTTTTCTTATGTCCATTAATAGAGTTTAATTTTTGCTACCTTTTTAAAAAAAATTTCCCCTTTCTTAAGATTTTTCTTGGCTTATTTGTATGTGAGTGTACTTCTCTTTATTGTTTAGTATTGAAATTTCGTATTATTTTGATTCTTATGATTATTTCTCTTTTCCATATTATTTAATTTTTTAAGTTCTTTATTTTTCTGAAAAACTAATATTTAACTAATATAATATAAATTTTCTTATGACAGTCGAAACTTCCATGTTTTTCTTATGTCCATTAATAGAGTTTAATTTTTGCTACCTTTTTAAAAAAAATTTCCCCTTTCTTAAGATTTTTCTTGGCTTATTTGTATGTGAGTGTACTTCTCTTTATTGTTTAGTATTGAAATTTCGTATTATTTTGATTCTTATGATTATTTCTCTTTTCCATATTATTTAATTTTTTAAGTTCTTTATTTTTCTGAAAAACTAATATTTAACTAATATAATATAAATTTTCTTATGACAGTCTAAACTTCCATGTTTTTCATATGTCTATTAATACGGTTTAATTTTTGCTTCCTTTTTAAAAAAAATTTCACCTTTCTTATGCTGGTCGAAAAATGCATGCATTGTATTTCTAAATTCCTTATACTGTTCATCATACTTTCCTTACTTTATATTCATGTACATATATATTCTTTACTTTATTTATTAACAGTTTCATTTAACGTCTTAGGATCGCAACACTACTTTGATACTAGTTATTTATTTACATTTAGGTAAATCTACTTGTCTATTTTTTTGTTCTTTAATATTGAAATATTCCTAATTTTTCATGTCATCTACCAATTTTTATGTATTTGTTTTTATTCAACGTCACTTTATTATCCATGACCATGAGTATCTATTTTTATTGTCTAGAGTATTTTTTATAACATTATTTTCTATGTAGAGAGTCGGGTTCATAGCATTGATGCCGATGCTTTATTTTTTTTATGTTTTCGACTATACGACGAATAACTCTAAACTCCTCGAATTCTAAAACGTTTTTTTTTGGAAGCAGGTAGAGTTGAAATACCATTGTGTGCCTGATTCTTACTTTGCTTATTTTACAGAATTTTTTTGCTGCTGTCGAAAGAAAATCATTAAAAAAAAAAAAAAAAAAGAAACTACCTATAATTTTTAATTCGTAATAACCCATAATTTGTAAAGAAATGACCTGGAAACTAACTAGATAGGTCATATTATATAAAATCAGTCCTAATCCTTGAATTTGCAATCGTTCTTGAAATGGATTCACTTCCATATTAAATTCCGTCGAAATTGTCTGTGACCTGAAATAACACATATAAAACCTATTTTCTTCGACCCTCTTAGGCAGGACAGCTGGGTACTTCCTAACGACGAGGGTTTCCCTTTCTGTTTTTATCTGGCTAGCCCCCCTGAGAAGCCGTAAAATTTCGGTAGGGGGGGCCGGGGTGAACGACCGGCTACCGACAGATAGGGCCGTCTGCTCCCCCTTATCTCTCCTCTCTCTGCCTTATCTTATATTTGGGCGTACCTCAACACCGGCCCATTTAGGAACTGTTAATTTACTTAGCTGTATTCGTGTTTAATTAGTCTATCTCAGCTATTTACTAAATAGTCAAGATTTACTGATAATTTTCAAGAATTTGAATAAAACTAAAACTATATAGGTATATATGTTTTTAGTTTTTATAAAAAAATAGAGAGGTGAAATATAGTTATCAATAGAATAGTAATAATTAAAAAAAAAATAGCAAATTTATTTAGTTATTTCTAACATAAACAAACAATACGAGAAATTCTCCATCAAAGTTCCTACCTAAAAGAACCTATGAAACATGTTTAGTTTACACTCTCTTTTCGATCAATAGTTTTTTTGTTGCTAGTTGTCATTGACTGGTTAACTAGCGGCAAATTTAGAACCCCCTTTAAGCAGTTAAGCAGTGACAAGTTTAAGCTGTTTGATTTTTATTCAAACTTGAATTAAATAAAGTACTTTTTTATAGTTGCTGTAAATTTAGTCTGAATTGAAGTAAAGTTAATGTAATAGGACATAATAGTTGATACATTAAAAAACGATTTTTTTTTTGCCTTATCCGAGACTGGATGAGGGACTGATAACAGGGCTCTATCCCACGTATAATCAATATATTATGATTTTTATGATTAGGGTTCCATTTATAACAGATATTGACAAAAAAAAAATTATATTTTACCTTTTTCAGAAAATATTTACCCTGGCTGTCTTAAAATAAAATCCGCTCTTCGCTAGTGTATATGGGCGTGTCATCCACCCCGAAGTCAATCTCGGCCCTGAGATCTGGAAGGACGAGCGATGACAGGGGTTTCCTCTGCCTGGGGGTGAACGACACCTCTGAAAGGGCCCCCGGGTTAGCGCTCTCCTATCAGATCCCCCCCCCCCCAACCTCGACCCCCGGATCAGATGGACCCGTTTAAATTCAAATAGACCCAGCGACCCCGAAGGATAGAACAAAGGGCCGGAATCCAGATGAGAGCTTATCGGTCAAGGACGGCTTTCGGCCCTTCCACCTAGCAACAGCCAGGCAATAGTCAATAATTCCAGGGGTAAATCTTGAATTTTGAACTCTGGACCAAAATATATGAAATGAATAGGTAATACTACCCATAATTAATATTCTCATCTATGAGATAAGCCTCAATGTTTGGTTCTAATATAATTTAAATAGAAAGAATGAAAGAGAAGAGAAAGAATGAAATTAAAAAAAAGATATTCGTGAAGGATTGTTAAAGGATTACATTCGATTTTCCCAAAACAATAATAGAACTTAAATATTTTTATAAATTACTGAATAAACTGATTGTCTTTCTTACTGATTGTCCTTAAGTTATTAAATACTTTTGATTCAAGGCTTATATCAAGGAGTTGATTTAACCGTGATCGCGCATTATCATTTATTGAATTAATAGTATCTACTTTGTTGTGGGTGTGTTCCCAAATCCTAGGTGGCCTCTTCGACTTCAGTCCCTTAATCTCCTGGCTTCCCACTACAAGTACTTGTATATAAAAACGAATTTCCTGCTAACTGTAAATAAATGAATTTTACTTTCACTTACCTTTATATGAAATATAATGCAATTTTATTTATTTGGCTTAATTGACCGTCTCTTGTAATTGATAATTTGAGTTGAATTGAGAGAATTTGATATCTACGTTATACCTATTTGGTCAATCCATATCAAGTGGTCCAAAGGTGGTTGCTCGACCATTTTAGAAAAAAAATCACATTTGCATTCTTATACCCAATACTTTCCCTCAAAACCGGTCTTTTGGAAAATTAAAGCAGTTGTTTTCAGTTGTTGTTTTAAGTATTGGACTTCAAAATATTCGAATAATAAAGAAAGCATAACGAAATATACAATAGAACAGATTGTAAGGAAAACAATCGTGTTTCAATTATTAGTCTATGACTTACCAGTCTTGAGAAAATGACTTTTCTGTAAGAGCTTAAAAACTCAAAAATGGCTGCTATTTTAAAACGGTTGACCCTACTTTTTTTTTTTTTTAATTGTTTTGAACTACTGATTCCATACGTAATCGTAGATAAAAATAAGATTTTTTTCTAAAATGGTCGAGCAGCCAAATTATTTTTTTCTGGTCCATTTCAAATCGCACTATAAGACCATGCAAAGCCCGGACGACGTTACTTCGTATGTTAAATTAAAAAAAGGTCTCAGGTAAGCATTGCGTGGTCCATATTATTTCGCAATGGAGGACCTACGTGTTTCAAAATTATTTTTTAGTAAATCCATTTATGAGTAAATATAAAAAAAAAGTAAAAGTTGTGTGATACGTACACCTCATTAGAGTTTTATATGTTTGGAAGATTTTTTCTTCTTCTTTTTTTTTTCCTAAAACCGTATTTATACAGTTTCTTGCAAATCAAACACCGGAGATTAGATTTTCGGATATATGATTTAGAGTCCAAGAATTTTTTGTTTAGTTGTCGCTTAAATCTTATAATATTGCAGAGTCCTCCGCAATAAATGAAGCTCTTAAACAAATCGAGTCATATGGCAGTGGGAACTGGGTATTAGTAACAGACTCAATGAGTGCTCTGTTAGCAATAGAGAATACAAGACCTAAAAACGGATTAATAATAGCGATTAGAAACCGTTTGTGGGAATTAAAAGAGAAAGGGAGTGATATAGTTTTCTTATGGACCCCCTCACACTGTGGAATTACGGGGAACGAACAAGCAGATACAGACGCCCGCTCAGCAAGAATTCCCGGAACCAAAGAGGTAACAATATTAAATGCTATTCCTCTTGAAGACTTTGTAAAAAAAATAAAACTAGAAATCAGGGAACACTGGCAGACCAGATGGAATAATCAAGACGCCAAACTAAAAATGATAAAGAGGAATCCAATCAAGTGGACAACCTCAAGCAGATTATCAAGGAGGGAAGAAACCGTCCTCTGCCGAAGTAGAATTGGACACTGTGAATTTTCACATGCATATTTGCTAAAAGGGCTCGCACCTCCAACATGCAGAGTATGCGGTGAGGAAATTACCATTAGCCATATCTTAATAGACTGCAAAGCTTTTAGGAATCAAACAACAAATACAGCATTAAACGGAACACTGAACGAAATTCTAGGAGATGATGAAAAAACTGTAAAAAAACTTTGGAATACTTAAGAGCAATCAATTACTACTCGAAAATCTAAACTTCTACATGTTGCCAATGACCCTGCAGGGTAGAGGCAACAAAAAAAATAAAATAAATAAATAAATCTTATAATAAAGTGATCTTTCATCAATAAATTATGATATCTCTACCCCACGTTTTGGCCGAGGTGTAGGAAGTAGGCGCCTCAGAGAAATGAGTCAGTCGTGAGTCATCCCTGTAGCGGGCGCCCTACTTAGGGCACATTTTGCCATCATGGCTTTCAACAAGGGCTGTCTATATCTCCTAGCAGCTTCAATTATAATAATACTTATACATAATGTACCTATTATATTCTTTTAGCATTGGAATAATTGTAGCGATTCTTTCATATTATCTACATACATAAATTTAACATAAAAACAAGTCGGACCGGTTAAAACCAGATATCCAAAAAAAAAAAAAAATGGTTTCTTTTTGTTGGGTGAACAATTTTTTTTTTATTTACGTTATTCAAGGTCTAGAAAGTTATCTAAATTAAATTAAATTGATTCTTTTTCTTTTAAACTGTTTATATTTAAATAACGGGAGAATATTGAAAAACAAATTTTAATCAATTATCAATAGATTTTATTTAAAGCTTTTAACTTCTGTTAGGAGTGTTTTTTCTAATCAGTATTTTTACCAAAAATAAAATTTATGCAGTCTTTATATCTCTGCAAAGTGTTACATTTTTTAATAAGTAACATCTAATTTAATGTAATATATAAATAAGTATTTTGCAAAATAGAAGATATTTAATGCTTAAGTTAATCCATAACATTAACATTACGTAATTACATGTGTATTAAATTATCAAGTTAATACTAATGACAGGGAATGAAAATAACTCCCCTATAAATATGTTTAAGCATTTATTTGAAGCATAGTTTTATACTTTGGAACAAAATGGCAACTCTTTTCCGGGCTTTGGGAACTAGAATTCCCATTTGTCTCTTTCAAAATCTGATAATTACAGGAATAACCGACATTTTAAAAACAAGTCTTCTAGTATTGCTTCGATTACTCCTTTTCTAATACTTTTTCTAAACCAAATTAATTTGTTTAGTCGGGTCGAAATGAGTAAGTGTTACTGCCAGTTTATGGTCATGAAACAACTGTAAGGCTTTTGCTATGCTACTTATGGGCATCGCCTATTTCTACAGGTCATATGACCTAATATGTGCGAACTCCTATCGCGTCCCATTCAGTTAAAAAGGACCTATTAGATCCCAGTTGTTCACTCCAGCTCGCTTTGGTCGCTCTAAAGGGATAAATCTATCAACACTAAACGACGCCATATTGGTCGCGTCCAGGTGTAACATAGCAGAAGTGAAGAGTTTTATTTCAAAACCAGCTACATCCTTTTTTAACAATTTTTCAAAACTGATCAAAAAAGGATCAACCGCTCCGCTGATCTATTGGAACCGCTTTCGATAAGAAATGGAATTTTTTAGTATTGCTTTTCCAAGGATCTAGACGTGTGAGAAACAAACGCGTTTAACACATTTTTTTAAACATTAAAAACTTGAAAAAAACAGAAAAAAAATGTTTGAAAAAAAAAATGGATGTAACCGATTTTGAAACCAAACGCCTCAAGTAGTATAGGAAAAAGTCTGGACTTTAACAACCTATGACCGCATGTTGTTTCAATTTTGACCCACTTCCGTACGTATTAATGAACTGCGCTTCTGATTCAATTTAGATTATAAATATTAATCGTTGGGTACTAGAATATTAAAAATACCTTACATTTATTTCTCAGAAGTAAAAAGTTTAAATGCTTTACAATGCCCCTCTCATAAAGGAGCTATAAATAATATTTATGATGTTAATTCAACAATTATGTAATTTGTTATGCAGTCAAATGGATGGAGTGTTGTTTGCCCAACGACAAGTGGAATTGTCTTTAATTTCCTAAGGTCATCGAGACGTGAACGACCTCTCTTACTCATGGCACTTGTACGATATGTGATGCGATATGGCCACGCATTCCTAATCCCATGCTTTATAATGCAGCATTTATTTAACAATCTCTATTCCACACAGATCTTTAGATTATATTACATATTTTATTCACGTTATTTAAATATTTAACAGTCGCTGGCTATTTAAGATCGTTATTTATTGAGGTTTTTATCTCCTTGTTTTTTTTTTTTCTTCTCTCTTTATCTAGAGGTCAATGCCTGAGAAGTGTTGATAAGTTTCCATCCGCGTATTTTATGATTATTCAATTCATGATTAAAAATATTATCACATTACCTCCGGCTAGGTATTTTCAGAATAATCTTTTTACAAGTTTTTTAAAATGAAATTTGCTCTGACTATAAGATACGCTACAGATGAAATTTTTAACATATTTCCATGATAAAGCTTACCGTTGTTGGTCGAAGACCAAAGACAGAGTTGCCAACTTCTTCAGAGATTTATGTGAGATATGGCTGTGGGAACTCCACCTGCCCTGTTTGGCTTCCTGGGCTTAGTCCAAATCTGAAGGAAAATATTTGTCTAGCTTCTTGTACCGGCGTCTCCGGCTGTTCTTATCTCCCTCTGTGGGTACCTGAAACTTCCTGATTATAGAAACTAATTAAATAAAAAATAAATAAATATTCAGATCTAACGTATTTTTTTTTTTTTTTTTTTTTGTATCTACATTTATGTTGCGGTAGAATTGTTGATATTCTATGAATGATTGTTGATATTCATTTTATTGAATTTTCGCTTACTGTATCTAATTCATGTTGGATACGGTATAACTTTAATGCTATGGAGGAATATGATCCAACCATAGTCATATTATTTAATACAATCTATGATTAATAGTGTTTCAATTAAGGAATTGAATGGAAAATATTATATCTTCTTTTATTGTGACATGAATTTATAATTATTACTATAATAATCTTACCTTCTTTTTTTCCCTTTCTTTATGAGGAATTGTATGCAAAAAAGGAAAATAATAAAAAAAGTTGATAGATAGATAAATAGCTCTATTAAAAATAAATTATACATGAATTCCTTTATACCAAATCATAAATAAATAAATAAAGCATCTGATGGCATTGCTTAGACCGTCTGCCTAAAGTTGATCTACAATATAAGACAAGAGGAAATACATCGTTTAGGATACAAATCATGAATTTTACTGTATTTTGTTAATGTTTTATCCTTAATATAAATATATGAGTGAATATATTATTCCAAAATAAAATGCACCCCCGGATCACAAATATCCCCAAACATGTTTAAGTCATCGAAATAAATTAGTGATATGCAAGTTATCGAAAAAAAAAAAAGGTGATAACCTAAAGTTCGTAAAAGAATGTTGAGCACGTTTCTTCACGGAATTTAAGCTAATTATGCCGTTAAACATTGCAATGGCTTCTTCCATAACCCATGTATGCAAGTAATTCTTGAATAACGCTCTTTGGTAATTGCATAGGCATAGTGCATATGCAGGGAGAGTGTTTACTGAGCACTAGAAGGCATGCTCAAACCAAACAACGGTACAAACGGAGTAAGGCGGGAGGTTGTAGGGTGTGTTGACCCTAGGAAGGCCTTGCCAAACACCCCCGGGCTATTCTGGATCCTCCTCCAGTTCTAATTGCCGGCTATCACTCTTCTAAAAAAGGACCACCATCCATCTCGTTGGATCGGCGGGCACCTTCAAGGAGAATTCACCTTTCTCCCCAATTTCTTTGACTTTTTAGACAAATAATTTTTTAGCTGAAGTTAACTCTATTCTTAATGGGAAAGAATAAAAAAGTTCCACTCAGAACTGAACTTTACTTATAGTTAAAATATATTTGAAAGGCCATTCATTTGTGGGATGAACAATCATGGTGATCGAACTCTATCAAAAAAAAAAAAATCAAGTATTAAAGATACTTATATGTATTTTTATATAAAAAATGAAGAATAGAATTATTTAATTAAAGCGCTAACCCTTTTGAAAACCATTATATCGCGAAAAATCCGCTTGTTTTAGTTAGGACTGTTTTCTGAATGCGCTGACAGAGTAGTATTTCCCCTATAAGATCGTCGATTTTTTAACTCAATCAAGGCATCTTGGGGTCACCTGTGGTATATAATACTAAAGGACGTTGGTTCGCGTCCCGCGGTGTCCCTAGGATTTTTTTAAAGGGTGTAAAAAATCCTTGGCTATGCCGTCCCTCGGACGTAAAATGGAGATCACGAGCCTGTACGATGTCAGGTACTCTTAAAAGATCCCTACTCTAAGTATAAATTGAGGCGTCGTCGGATTAGCCTTAGTGGCATAAAGTGACGTTATTAATTAAACAAATAAAGAATCAAGTCATCTTCTATAAAATTTTTAACAAAAAAGTCATAAATTAAAATATATTTATTTTATAATATATTTATATCTAATTAAAATATATTTATTCTTCTTCAAATAGGCATTAACTAGCCACTCATTATCTAAAGTGATTAGCAAGGTAAAATGTTAAATCGGAGGCTTATTCTGAATAAATTTTTTTTTAAACATCAAATTCATTCTTCTGAAAAATGAACTTTTTCTTAATACGGCGTTTTTAAAAGGAGAGGTTTAACGTTTATCTATTGGCAACTATCATTAACAATAGTTTTAGGATGATGTACATCAATATTATTTTATGCATGTATAAGTATACTTACGTTTTATTGAGAAAGCTGAAGATTAGAAATTTCAACACCCATTTATGAAAATACAGGAAAACTACTCAAGTCTACTATCATTTATTTATCAAATATTTGATGTGTCTATTTTACCTTTTATTATATATAAGCATAACAAAATAAGTTAGCTATACCATTATGTGTTACTGAGTAATGTAATTACACAGTTTTACAAAAAGATATAATCAGTGAAAAAATATTTTAATATAGTTGACCCTGACGAATGTATTAAGAGTTCAAAAATACGCTGGCAGGGATGGAGATACGTTTCATTATGTCGTGCTAACTTCGTCCATTTAGTTAAGCCACGCTCATTGTGCATTCCTATCTCATTGCAAGGTGACCGATAACCAGCACGCACTTCCATGACACGGTATCATAAAGTAAGAAATGACACCCAGTGAAGAGGTAAATTTTTTAACAACGTTAGGAGAAAAAAAATGGAATTTTCTGAACGATGTTCTCTACTTTAATTGTTTATGGCGGTCATTTTTTAACAGATCTTCAATAAATAACGGTTTATGAATAAGGCACTGTTGTTATTCATCCTTGTACATCGGCGGCCGTGAGACGGACTTTTCGAGGCTGGGATATCGTAGCTATTCATCTTGGTGTAATACCTCTTTTGATTTATTGCGTAAATTAAGAAGCAAGCATAATCCAAGTTCCTGGCTGACGAAGGCCAACCGGTGGCCGCTAGACATTGCAAGTACTCTGCAAGATGTTTGATGAGGATATTCAAGCACATTCTATTCCTCGAGGCTTAATCAACAGAAGACATATCAGTAGGCATTAAGCAGAAGGGTATTCCCTCTTCTGGCTTCGTAAAGATTTTTCAGGATGAGTCTTCTTATAATAATTATTCAATAATTCACTGGACTTTTGTAAGAAAGAAAGAAAAAAAGAAAGCATTTTTTATTCTGGGACATAGTGTAGTGCTTTGTTGTGATCTCTAAAAAAAAATGAATATATTTAATGAATTCATATATAATGAAATTGACATGGAGTAGTAATGGTTTACAATAAAAAAAAAAGTTTTGGAAACTTGGTGGAAGGTAAGTGTTCGAATAGGCGGGACTTGAAGGTGGGGAGGGTGAGAGTCCTGGAGAACGGCGGATAAAGTGATCCTTATAGATTATACCTTTATCCTTTTTATACTTTTTCATACCTGGAGGACGAGCATTGTAGAGAGTTGATGTAGAAGCAACCGTATATGTATTGAGCGAACGGTATCTGAGGCATTACACTATCTAATGCGGAGTCCTTTGACCCAAGGTATTATCATCCTCCGTGCTTTGGAAGTCAGATGTCCATCGCAACCGACCATCCCTCCTCCCCACCGTAAACAGCTCAAGGATCTTCCTACATAGGTGTCGCTAGTGTATCGTCCGCATTGATATGTATGTAACATGGCCTCGATATCGAATTACCGTTACGTTTTGCAACGGGTCAATAAATAATGATTATTTACCTGTTGCCAGATAGTTTCCTGGGTTTTTTACACTCGCTGAGATTCATCTATACTGCCAAAAAATGGAAACACTGCTTATATATTTGTTTTTCTGACAAAAAAATAAAAAAATAGCTTGAAAAGTATCTAGAGATCATCTTAATTCTGAACAAAGGCCTGTTAGATATAATACATACGTAAAATGCCCAAAAAAAAGTAGTATTACGAAGAGACCAATCATAATAAATAAATGAATGAATTAAGAATACATTAATAGACGTTGTTGACCTTATGTTTTTACGCCTTTAAAGAAAACGAAAATAAAAATAAGTAAACTCATATATTTAGAAAGCATAATTAAACCAGTATAGTTATGTATAGAGTTAAGTAAACCAAATGGCGAAAAATATCTTCAATACTAAAATCTATATATCTTCACTGATCCTTTTTCCCCAACCTCGACGTTTTTTTTTTTTTTTTTTAATTTATACGTTGGTGTGAATTTATTGTCCCTGGGTGAATTTATTCATAGATGCAAAGATTGATAGAAGATATAAAGAGATATATCTTCACCAACGTATATTTAAAAAAAAAAAAATTGTAAAGGGAAAAAAAAAGAAGGTAATAAAAAGATATCATAGAAAAGGGGAAGGAATAGAATAAAACTTTAGAATCGATGACGCAATGCTTAAAGTATCGCTGCCAGTATCCAACCCTGGAAACTTTAGTTTGAGGAACTATTTAGGCTGTGTAAATTTGTTTTGGTTTTTTTTTTTCTCTCTTAGAGTATTTTATTTCTGGTGTGGTCTTGGTCAAATTTTCGTTTTTTGATCATTGTTTTATCTCATATCTAAATTAAAGCTCAAATTTTTAAGGTTCTAAAATACTACACAGTAACTGGAAAAAATAAAGGGAAGAAATGATTTTTAGCTTTAGATTTTATAACATTGTCTGGAACGGGTGTCATGTTCTGATAATTTACGACTACGATTTTACAGCTTTCTAAATTTCTTAATTGCGGCGGTATGAGATAAATCATGAAAGTGTATATCATAATCTATAAGTAGTTAAAATAAAAAGAGCGTCAATTGCCCGACATGTTATAAATAAAAGCATATGCCTGCTCTACATACCTCAGGTAGAAAGTTGCCGTGGTTCAATATCTCATACACCGAGCTTCATCGAACACTGTTGTATTCACAATCTTGTTGTATTATTACGTGTCTGGCTTATAATTATAATTTTGTGTTTATTATCGTTATAGTAAACCCAAGTTATTAGCATCGTTAGTATTAACCGCACGCTGACTGTGTAGTATCTTCAATTGTAATCCTTTAAAACAACACTATTTTCAAGATATTTGAGTTGGACGCCATGACTGGGTTTTAACCCCATTCGTTACCCCGGTACTTGGCTTCAAGCCCATCTGATAGTGCATCCAAGCCCTCGTTTTATCTCTGATTTGTCATCAATGTCTGTTTTTGTTTGCTGTTCTGGAATGCGGCTGCTAGATGATAAATAGTGAGGATTCATCTTATCATTAAAAGAAAACTTTTACTTCCTACGCTGTACATTTCCTAATGCAAAGAAGTATTTTTTTATTGATGTTCTTCTAATTGCTTAAATTTCGAAGTCGCATTCTTATTATGTAGATTTTGCTATGAAATTTTCTTCAATTGAACCTTTCTAGGAGTTTTAAATTTGAACTGTTACTTTGTGGATCTTATTATTTATTACAACTTCATTTACATCCATCTGTTATCTTGTCTTCTCTTGTCTTATATAAACATTGGTTTTCGTTTTTACCAACTAGAGGTTTCGTCAAACCTACTCCATTCCCTTCACATATTCAATGTTTGTAACCATCATATTCTTGTTGTCAATTGTTTACTTTTAATGAAGTGCCATTATTTCCAAGTAGACTGGGACACACACAAAGTCCTTTCCTTAGCATTGCCTTCTCATCTGATCCAAACTTAGAATCTCAGATTTGCAGTCGCTCTTTCCAAATCTGCAACTCAGTCGTGTGACAGACAAAAGACAAACTTAAAAGCTTCTTTGAGTATCTGTTTAGCAACTTTTTGGGTGATGAAGATAAATCTTGAAGGAACCTATTGTAGGTTCCTCAATTCCCGTACAGCCAATTCGAAACTTTTCGATACACTTGATGAAAAGGATACATCAATGGACGAAGAGATGCAGGATGGAGTGTCAGTTGAAGATCGGCCTAGCGGTGACGTAACGTTAAGGGTATTTCTTTCCATATGTATCATATGTCCTTAGGCGTCTGGATCCACGGCGGCATATTAAACAGCTTCCTCCCCATAGCAATTAGGATAGCGACCTGTCAATGAGGCCTCTAGCAAGAGTGAGATAGTTTGTGCATGCTATAATAAAATATAATATTGTAACACTTATACTGGTTAAAATAATTTTGTTGCCGTAAAATTACAACAGAAAAATCTCAACAAACGAAAAATTAAACTCGACCAATAACAAATTAAATAAAAACGACAGACAGGGACTCAAAATACTGTGTTCTTCGCTACGGAGGCTAAGACTAAACTACTAGTCCATTGATTCTATTCGCTATGGAACTACCCAGAAAGGCCTAGATAGGTACAAACATCTGATCACGTACTAATAGATGATTGTAACCGTTCCAGGCAATTTTAGAACTTTGTGCATACAACGTTACAGAAATAAAATCTGTTTTGGTTTTACAATACGTTACGCTGTATAAAATGATATAAATTATTTAAAATTATAAATTGGGGTTTATGTTGCGTTACTGGTCGGTCGGTAAAAGAGGAAAAACGATACCCGGATATTCCTTAATCTTAAAAAAGAGAATACTTTTAAACTTTTGCGAGAGCTCTCACTGTCTTGTTCAGTTTTCTTTCATGCTTAAATTTTCTTTAGATATATAATTGGATATACGTGTTGCCCAGGGCAACATACGATTGAGAACCGAAAGATAGCAAGTTCGAAACCCGGAGCCAGGGGAAAATTAATACTCGGCATCAATCCCCCACCCTCTCCCCTGGCCCGAGAAACCCCATATAGCCTACGAGGCGAGGAAGGGAAGGACCAATAAAATAAAATAAAAATATAATTGGATAGATAAATTTTTCTAAAAATTGTTATATTTAAAAAAATCAGGAAAATAAAAGGAACAGTTATAAATATTTGTACCCTGAATTAATTTTAACGTGTTAGGCTTTAAGAGTGAGTACATATATATATATATACTGTTTTCCTTTGGTTGATATTTTTCCAATGATACTAAAATGGTAAGTGATTCCCATTGCAAAAAGATTTTTTTTTCTATAAGTTAAATTACCGTGTAACTAAACATGAAAAAAAAAATATGTGATAATATGCCCATATGATGTTAAAGAAGTATGAAAAAAATTGAGTGAAAATCCAATCCTGAACATACACATTAATTGCAATTTTCGACTTATAAGATCTAACACGTTAGAATTTGTCTTCATTATTATTTGCAACGTTTTCCTCGTTCCTTCTTATCTCTCGTTATTCCCTCACCCGAATTACCCCAGGAAATATCTCTTCTCAAGGGCCTATGCAAAGTTCCCCGAATAATTGTCTCAATAGGTGTTAAATTTACTTTTTATTGAGACGTCTTTTTATAAAAAGAAGAGGAACAGTGTCGTAAAGGCCAACTTCTGGTAGCCTTGAGGAGTGGCACTCTGTTAGCCCAACTTGATGCGATCCTACGCTGTTACATTCTTACCATCTGAATCATTATCCTTTCTTTATTTTTTTACTGGTGTTCATATTTTTTTATAAAGCTCATTTCATTATGATTTATTACAGCTATAAAACCAAACAAACATGCACGGTTCTATGTCTCAAACAATAAAGTGTATATCAGACCTTAGCTAAAATTCTATCAGACACTGAGATCGTTTTGATTTGGGTTAATAAAACTTCACAACTCTTACAACAACAACTTGTATAATTCCCTCAACTCAGCATTGATTCGAATCCTCCATACTCCATTATCATTCAAGGGGGCCAAATATTTTTCTCAAGATGCGCCGTTGAAACCGAAGGAGGTGGTCTTGTGCTTATATCCTTTAATAAGGCCAAAGTAGCATCTATTGTTCTCTGAACCTCTGCCTTAATATCATTATCAGAATTCACCTGAGAGCCTTAGTAAGTAAACTCTTCAACCCTCTCAAAGATTGTTCTCGATCTGTACCTCGGAGGATTTCGGGATGTATCGATGCGGTCCCGCAAGGATGTATTTGGTTTTTTCCTCATTCACTACTAGCCCCACTCCTTCCATAAATGCTTGACTCATATCCGTGGGCCTCATATAATGCCCAAGTCATCCGCAAAAGGTATTTTACCTAATAGTAATATAATAATTTATTGTTTATCTGGGAATTAAAGTCACTTTTTGCAGCTTACCTGATATCTAGCTATTTAGTTATATTCTATCCGATTATTCTGTAAAAAAAAAATAATAAAATTTCTCTCTCTGTGCATCCCAGGATTTCTAAAAGAGCAGGATCTTATAAAATTATTAAAATAAAAAAATACAATTCTGTCTAATTCAACAATATTTTTCTCATTAGGACAAAAAAAAGTACACGTTATATGTGATGATTAGAATGAAGGACACGGTATCTTTCTTATATTGGGTTTTTTAAATATTTATTTTTCAAACTTGCTATTTTTATTTATGAGAAAAAAGAGGACTTATAAGGAAAAGTATTTTTTTATTATAAATAACTTAACCACTCGAGGAAGACTTTATTTTCCTAACGCCATTGGCAATTGTCATGCATTCCTAGTTCCACGCGTCTCGAGCCTGCTGATCACTTAACCACTGGCTTGCAATTTCACATTTTCTTGTTGCATCAAGCTCTACTACAAGATGTCCTTATTATTTAGTTCCTCTGTGAATAGGATTAGAATTTCGAAGATTCAAGTACTAGTGGCTCAACCAGGATTAATCTCAGAAAAATAGCTGAATGGAATTCGGTTTGTATTCATGAATTATTATTATTTTTCTCAATTGTTTAACTACATTATACCAACATTTATACCAAGTTAAATTGTTGGTATAATTCTACATTTCTTTTTTTTAGAAAATCATTAGGCTTTGCTTTATAATTAAGAACGACTATTTATGAAAATAAATTTGTATTTTAACCGAATTTATTTAACAGTTGCTAGGTATTCGTTGATATATTACCTATACCCATACCAAATATAAAGTAAGTATAAATAATAATACTGATAAATAATGGTTGTGTAAAACATAAATTGTACTACTAATTCTCTAATAAAATATTAATATTATTACTATGAGCCTTTATTTCAACTTCAGGCTTACCCCAATTAAGGGAGTAATAATGTATATGTATAGGTAAATTATAATAAAAGGAATATTTATATAACAGATGAAAAAAATAAAATAAAATAATCCATCTTAAACATATTAAAATATAAAATAAATTTCTTAATATGAAAATAAGTTATAAAACATAAATTGACAGAGTAATGAATTTTATTCAGTTATCCAGACTTATTTATCTGTGAAATGATTTAAAAAAATAAAAATAAAGTACACATCCAAAGTCTATTGGTATTCCATCGTGGATGATTGTTGACATTTATATTTCTGTTTCCTTAGTTACGTGCTTTAATTCGACTAAACGTACTACTTTAAACAAGGTCCTGATAGTTTTGGAATATTACTGTTCTCAACCATATAATTTTTTTTTTTATATAATAACCACATCAAAAGTTAAGTTCTGTAGTATCAGAGATTAGTGATGATACCGAGATTAATTACAATTTTCCTCTCTCCCCTGTCAATGAATGAAGAGAATGCAGAGCTGACAAGACTTGATTCGCAGTATTAGGACGGATGTCGAACCAACTTCATCAAGGAATGCATTTTGTTCTGGGAACGCCGACCAAGTTTCAGGTTTCCAGTTTCTGCCATTGTTTTATAAATGGTTTCTTGACATATCATATGCTCTAACCTTAGAATCGTTAAGAAATGTGAGCTATAATAATTAAAATATTTTTAAAAAAAAGGGCTATATCATTTCTGTTCTTAAGTTCTTATGTTGGGTGATTTGTAGTCTATAAACCTTTAGTAAGGTTCATCATCTTTCGTATTTTCTAGCATTGTCCATAATATTTTAAGCAGTACTACGCTATTGATGATTCCTACTATTGTTATAGAACTCTTCAAAATCTTCTAAAGTTTAAAATTATGATCACATTTCTGATTTCATCCTCTAAATACCACTGACTATCACTTCAAGAATCAAAATTTATTTCTTCTATTTTTTCAAACAGGAGACGAACGAATGATGATTTGGGATGACGACAAGGTCAAATTCGTTTTATGATTTGTGAAGATGTTCGAATGATCCAACATGGTCTGGGACATTTTCGGAACTTGTTTCTGTGACCGCGAAAAAAAAAAAAAGCGAAAATGAAAACCTGCTTGAAGGATAGCTTTGGAATCGGAATATGGGAACTAGAAGGTTGTAAATTATTAAATCTTGGTTAGAAGAGGGTGGTGGGTTGAGAAAATCATTTTTTTTCCTTTATAACTGTATTGACCTTGCGTTTGCCATCTTAAAGCTTACAATTTTTTTCATACTACAATATCATAGGTGGTAAGCTATAAAATCTATCATCTGAACATTACTTATTAACTAAATTATTTTGCATAATTAAATGTTTATGATTAATTTCAAGAAAATTATAATTTAATGTAAACTAAATATGACATATTGTGCTATAACAGTTTTATATGGCTCTGAGTACCATAAGAAATTCATTTTATATCAAACACCTAAGATCTATAAATCAAGGCGTCAACTATTAAACTGCACAACTGAATCCAAATTCAATGTATTGCATGTAATGTAAATTAATTATGGTGTATTGTAAGTTTTGCAATAAATCCGTAGTGTGATAAAGTTACGAATCTAATATCTGCTAATTTTTAAGTATATCATCTTTTAAAGGTCATATTTTTTTAATAATAAATCTGTGGGCAGTTTTTAAGTTGTTAATGTTTTTTTTTTCCCTACCGACTAACACGCACCAAATTAAGTTTTTTCTGCGTTTGTCTCTCGTTGTGGATATAGTACGAAATTTATGCTTCGCCTATGATTTATGAATTAAAGCCCCTAATAATGAAACACAGTAATAAACCTAAATTATAATTTTTTTCCAAAAACAGATACATAAAATAAATAAATTATACCCTAATGCAAATCAATGACAAAGCGAGAAGCTTCCAAAGGATTATGTACAACGTTAGACATGAATACTTAAAAAAAAAATGAATTTCCCTCTTGTTCAAATGCTTTCCCCATTTATATATTGCCTCGTAAATATGGACTCACCGTATCAAATTATCATAAAATTCGATAACGTACATTGTGAGCAGAGCAAGACCAACAGGAATAAAGTTAAGCCTTCTGTAAAAAGATGAATATAAATATATATGTTATGCTAAGGTTTAACGGCATAAAGATGCTGATCTCTGGGGGCGTTGTAGACTAGGAGTCGGCTCACGTACTCACCGCTTCCTCTCATTGTTCGTCTCAAAAAGAGCTAATAAATTCATAACATAAAATATATTGCCCCTCCACAGGTTCACCGGCTGCACGGATTGGCTGCATTCGGTCCTGTTACTGACCAATCCAATGTGGATTCAGGACCTTTAAAACATAATTTCCTCGGAGCATAGACATTGTGAAATCCTCGGAAAGAAAAATATGAGGGCTCTACATAATAAAAGAGGAATATCCCTTTATAATATTTGCTGTTACTAATCATTGTAGTTAATAATTAGTGAGGGGCAGCTCAATGGTGATCACTGAAACGAAACCTAAGATATTATATACCCTAAGAAGGGGACGAACTTAAGATATTATATTATATACCTAAGATATATTATATACCCAGCTATAAAGTTGGTACTATTTGTAAAAAAATTAAAGGGAAAACCTGGCGGTAGAACGTGATCCAGACCAAATTCAATTCAAATCCCTTCCTCCCACAATCGCCGACCTAGAAATAGTATTTCCTATCACAGAAATCAAACAAAGTCCATCCTCTTGGATGTATATTGGTACAGTTTATCTTTCAATCAATCTAATTAGTTCACAATAAGCATTAGCTGGACGACGCGGTTTAAATTTAATTCATTACAATAGCTTTTGTAAAAAGAAATATTTTAACAAATAATTGTAGATATTTTAATAGCAATTGCACTCATTCAATAAAGGCCCTAAAGACGACCCTCAGTGTTTTAACCGAAACGCTGTAAAAATATATAAAGCTGTGTCAGGTTTGATACTGATACTGGACAATAAATAATAATTATGAATATTAAAAGGAAACTCCAAAGTTTCCAAAGGTTTTTTATCATTTAATTTTTTTATCATTTGTATGTAATACAATGCATTGGTAGAAAGTTTTTATAAGGAAGCAACCCCGCATAAAGGTTGTTAGAAAAGAAATCATTTAGATTTTTATCTAACTACACAAATTTGGCTTTTCTTAACATGTGTATTTTTTTTTTTTTTTATAAGACATACCTGTTAAGATCGCTATTGTTTTTGAGGCATATATTACCTGAACGACAAGGTGGAAAAAATCTTCGCTAACTGTTGGCCGCCTTGAAAATAGAAAAGTAAAACAGTTTTATTAAATGTTATAAAGCTATAAAATTGTTGAGGGACACTTAATCTGTTAAATTAAATCAGAACTTTAATAATGGGTTCTTAAGGTCGATCCCTTTATGCTGTTTGCTACGGAGCTTATCTTAGAAACAATCTTAGGGACGTTAAAAAATACGGGCTAGTGTTAATGTAACTGGCGTTATTTTTACATTTACCCGACTTTTTTTCCACTTAGCAACTGATGATAATTGGTCAATTTGTTTGCATAAGGACATAATTCTATATCCATTCATAATACTTGAAATGAGATGAGGGTTGTCATAGGCAATTGTGGAACGTTATGCCCTTGAATTTCGATCTGTTTTGATGCAGTTGCCGCCTATGCAACTCTCGCAATACTCTCTCATTATTCGCAAATTGCTCCGGTCATACTAATTGCTCTTGGCATTGTCAATCTTCATTATTCCTCTACGAGAGATAGAGATGTTCCAAGCGATATGATTAATTACAATTAACACAGGGCCAAAAGGGGTGAAGAAACTGAGATGCGTTTTAGTGCGCACTTCTTTCCTACTTTGGGCATAAGATGCAGAAGTATATATATAGAACCTCGAATACTTATAAAAATAAAAAATAAAAATTCATCGGAGTCCCTTTATAGGAATCCCTTCTTATTTTCCGGGCTGCACTATAGATTGGTCTGCCACGATTTTATTTTTTGAAGTAAGTCATAGTCTGATCTCATCACCATGTTTTCGATTTCATCAAACCAAAAATGCTCATTCATTTTTCCATCGTTGTAGGCCGATTCAAATATCGTTTCGGTCTGATCCGTCTGTAATTGACGAGTGATGATTGCTGACAGTAACAATTTTTTTTTTACTTGTTTTATCTTTTTTTGTACCATTATCAGTTTATCGAAAAAGATATGTATTCGTAATTGTTTTGGATGCAGAGCTTTTAAAATTCCATTCTGATTTCCTTTTATTGATTTTGTATTTTTACTTTCATTTGTATTTGAAACATGAAAAAATTAGCTGGAAAAAAATCTCTTGAAAACTGATTTTTCTACCGTTTCTCGTCAGCTGTTTAGTTGAGAGGAGAAAACGCTAGGTTCGAATTCTGCGACTTTTCGCGAGGCTGCATGTTGACGAAACCGGTTTGCGAGGAGCGGCCGAGAATGTGGTTCAATGTGCCAAATCCTGTTCAAAACATCTACAATCAAATTGCCCGCTTCCTTCCCCCCGAGGTCTCTTGATTAAAATAGACTTTTGAAAAAGTTGCCGTGGGTAGTTACTCCTGGACAACTTCATTCTTTCAGGAAAACATTGTAGGCGATGCATGCGAATAAATGCAGGGCGCTATTGAAAGGTGCGATTTTAGACGTCCGGATGAGGCGTACATGCAAGGTAATCATTGGGTATTATCGTTTTTTTTCAGGCAGTGCTCAGCTTGCAAACTACCGTTTAGATTCAAGGATAGTATACTAAAGAAATAATCAACTTACTGTAAAATAAAAATTTTTTTAGATGGGTAGAAAATTTTTTTTTCCCTGTACCACATCTCATTATATCTGCACGTAGGGCTGAAACTTTTCGTACATTCTGGACACTACAATATTGACTTAACAGTGACCAAAAAGACTTTCAACATAAAACTTAAAACAAAACTCACATTGATCACCATTCATCCGTATTTACATCTTTAATTATTTATGTCCCTTATTTTCTTAGTATAACAAATATCCATTAAGACCTGAAATATTCCTTTTGTTTTTGATTTGACTCAAAATAGCTGAAACGGTTTTGTTCCAAACTCCTTGCTCAACAAAATCCTCAACAAATTTCATACAATCCTCTTAAGGCAGCGTTTCGCTAATCTTTCTTTTTTTAAATCCCCCTGCTTTTGCATTTTTTTTTTTTTGTTTGCATGCCCTCTTTGCATTTTTATAAAAAAATTAAATTTACTGGTAATTATTAAATGAAATTCTTTACATTTTTTTTCCTAAGGCAGTACCACTTTAAGAGTAATTAGGTTTGGCCTTGGCTATTATGTTTGGGAAGCTTTCTAACAAAATATCCAATCTTTGTGACCCCTTCCACAAATTTGAGAACCGCTGATGTAAGGCATCTAGAAAGGAGATGGTCACAGAACTTCCGAGTTATAATAATCAAGATGTACCACCAACAGGGAGTTGCTTCACAATATATAACTTATATTTATTTATACAGTTGTAATTTCAATTCAAATAGGATATGCCTTACATCCTTCAATTTTAAATTATATTAATCACATATATTAATTTACTCTTCTTTTTTGTAAGATTTATATAACAAATTAATTTATAAAAAAAAGTTTGATACATTTTTCATTATTTTTCTAATATAAAAGACCCGCTAAAACTGGTTTTAGCATTGCTGTAGGTCAGGTTATATATAATACGAGTATTAACTGAAATATGTTAGCGGTCTGAATGACCTTCAGCTGCAAATTATCAGTTTCATTGATGCACCTGCTGGTTATGGGCTGTAGCGCTCAATGTCCCGCAACATACGGTTTAAATAAATGTTATATATATATATATATATATATATATATATATATATATATATATATATAGAGAGAGAGAGAGAGAGAGAGAGAATTTAAAAAGATTTTGGGAGTTTTTATATTAATATAGATTATTAACCCTTTGCACTCGAGGTCTCCGGAGCGGAGCCATATAAAATTTGACTTCAAACTCGAGGGCTCCGCTACGGAGACAATGCAAATAATTTTCAGTTTTTAACATATAAGGACATGAACAAATCGTAAAAACTATTTACAGGATATTTCGCTTTAGGTGATAAATGAGGGTCGTGAATCGCGTTTTTTTTTTCATTATTTTTATAGTACGTTAATCTATTCACATCGGCTATATTTTGTGGTTTTAATTCATCTTTTATTTCCTCTATTGTACAATAATTTAGTTCGGGGCACCAAATAATCCCTTTACTTTGATTTAGTTTCCCATGTGCTTCTACTTTAACCGGAAAGTTATTAAGTAGATTTTCACATTTTAGGAGCTTTTCTGATTGGATATCTGAGAAAACTTCAACTATAAGGGTCCCATCTCGTAATTTTTTAACTGTTTTTACTTCTCCAATAAGATTTTGTATGCTTTTATATATAATAATGATAATAATAATAATAAAATTATAAAAATATATATAAAATTAAAATTTTTTTTTAAATTAATATTGAAGGCTGCTGCTATCCACGAACTTTCATTAGACACCATATCACCTGACACACCTACTTATTTGCCAACTTCACAACGGAAAACTCCAGACCTCCTAGACTTTTTCATTACTAAAGGACTTACACAATAAATTCGAACTCGGATCTTTGCTCTGATCATTCCCCAGTACAGCTGGTTATTCTTGATGAGCCCAACAAGGCACTAAGACCACCAAAGCTAATCTACGGAGCGATTGATTGGGATGCTTATAGAGCATTTCTAGATTCCGCACTTTCAGTTCCAGGCTCTATTAAAACTGCAGAGGAATTAGAAGAGGCTGTGGAAACATTCATTAAAAGTGTCCAAAAGGCCGCTTGGTCGTCAACAATATCAAGGGAATCAAGTGAAAATCACCTTCCCAAATACCCACAGTATGTAAGGGACTTGATCAGAGCAAAGAGAAGAGCTCGTAAGGTGTGGCAGACTAACAGACTACCATCAGACAGAAAATTTTTTAACAAACTGAATAATGAACTCAAACGCCAAATCAAAAAAATAAACAAGACAAACTATGATACTTACTTAACAAATTTATCGATGGACGATGGGAGTTTGTGGAAGCATACTAAGAATTTGTTAAAGCATCGAGAGGTGTCAGTACCCCTGCGAAAAGAAGATGGTTCGTGGGCAGTGTCGGATAGGGAAAAGTCTGAACTGTTTGCTGATCACCTTTCCACAGTATTTACTCCACTCACTGACTTCACAAACAGAGAACATGAATCTATTGTACTTGACACTCTGGAAATCTCTTTACAATTGACACCACCCACTCCTCCTTTTACTCCTTCACAAGTAGCTCACCACATCAGACACCTTCCCAAAAGAAAAGCCCCCGGTTATGACTTAATAACAGCCGAGGCGCTCCAACAAATGCCTAGGAAAGCTCTAGTGTTCCTTACTACAAAAATTGCAAACTTTCAATCAAAAATTTTGAGTCTAATTACGGACGCTCCCAGATACGTAATTAACCAAACTCTACATACAGACTTACAACAACCGACTATCCAACAACACATACGAACGCTTTACTCACGCTTTTTTGTTAAATTGGAAGGACACAACAACAGATTGATTAACCGCATGGCCACGGCTGACATGCCTGTTAGAAGGCGGCTGAAAAGAAGCTGGACGAGAGACCTCCTCACCTGAATTAGTATCAAGCCCGGAAAGAGGTGCTGCTGAGCACCTTCCTTCCCTCATGTCTTAATGCCATACGTTTTAATGCGTTGCTGCGGACCACGAATTCGCTTATTGTCGCCGATCGCTGACAGGTGCGAATCAATGTATGAAGAGAAAAAAAAAATTAATATAAAATTATAAAAAAATATAAAATCTAAAAAAATTATTTATTTTTTTAAACTATGTGTTCATGAAGCTTCACAAATACATATAACCTAAATTTCATTACAATTCCTTACTTGGTTCTAAAATTTTACTGCATAATATGTTTTCAGGGTGTACGTTTTCGCGAATAAGTTGCGTCGAGTTGCTGGTAGGGAACGTCCGAAACGGTGCCGAGTGCAAAGGGTTAAAAATTTCATTTATAGAAATAAATGTTCTTAAAAGCCAAATTTGATCTATATATGATAATTTTTTTTAGCTTCAGCCGTTTTTATTTGTTCTATACTCGTAGCACGAAGTTGGGAAATTAATGGTTTGGTATTGTTGGATTCACTGCATATGAAAAGACCCTCATAAAGTTCTCATGTTGCGAGACTCCTTAGGTTTAGATTCACCCTTCCTTAGGTTGCCAAGAATTAAATTGGTGGTAACGCCTCTTAGATCTCTGAGAGGGGGGGGGGGGGGAGTGGGCGTTGCAGCTCAGATGCACAACACGGCACCTCTCTAACTGCTGTCCCTTGAGGTATGCCGTCCGAAATAGAACTTTTGGCGTAAAGTCGTTTTTTGCGGCACCTTGAGCTGGTCAGGGCAGGTGATCAAGATACCCGACCTCGCTTATGTTTAAAAATAAATAACTTTTTTCCGTCATGGCTAATGGTATATTTTAAAAGGAAAGAATATTTTTGCACTTTCCTCATCATGAAAATTCTGATGAAATCGCTGGTTATACAAGTACATATATATATTTTTTTTCATTACTAAAAGAGAGAAATATACTTAATTCCAAAACAATCTCTGTCAGACTTGGTGTAAATGCTTTTATCCTTTTTATTTATGATTTTCCATTTCCATAATCAAGTCTTAGTCATTCCCATGATTTCTAAACAATCTGTTATTACCTTCTTGACACTTATCGTTCATCTCTCAAAAGATTCTATATTTTTCTTTTCCGTTTAACCGCAGCATTTATAGTTACTTTATATTTTCAGAATATATAATTTATATCGGAGTTTATATAAAAGTATATATAATTTATAAATAGGGCAATGTGGGGTAGGATCTTAGACCTATTCATAGTGGCCATAAAAATGCAAAAGCTTTTCTCGTCTTTCTACACAATCAGATAAATTATTATTTCGAATGAAGTTAACTATGCGATATAGTGAATGCTTCACAACTAATATCGGGTTCATATAACACAGAATAATGAAGCTCTTACGTCATTTAATTTATCAAACTTCATATCATAAATTTAAGGTATTAATACTACGATGTTTCTAAGGGGCGGCTTGAACATTTGTTTTTAATTTAATTTTGAGAATTATAGTATTAGGATTTCAGAATTGGATATTTGTTTTTAAATTATTTATTTCTACTACAATGTTTTATTGTAGTAGAACAGAAAAAACTTGAAGTAGTTTGTAATTATCTAGATATTGTATTAAAAATGATACGAATTTTGTCTCATATATCGTTACTCATCATCCATCCCTCTGTTGCAGGTATGTGCTGACGAGACAGGAATAGGTTTTGGGTAAGCATGCTGTAGAGGAATCCCAAAGGTAAGATATTTTCGCGAGATTTAAGGAGCGGGCCCGGTTGAACATTGTTAGAGCTGACGGAGGCAGTAATTTATGTTTTTCTCTGTTGTTGTGTCGTTTTTTAGACGGTTCCTTTTGGCAGCTGTTCCCACTAATTCCACGTTGCATGAGCACGTGTGTGCAAAGGGTGAACAACCTCAGGTCAGGTCCCAAGGGTGTTCTGGGACCGTCCGGATCTCCAGGGACCCTCTTCTGTCGGAGGGTTGTCATCCAAGATGGTAGCTTGGAGATAATACAGGAATTGGATATGACATGACCTCATGTCTTGTGTTCGTCCCTACCGGAGCAATGAGAAATATTTTTGTCTGCGGATTTTCTCCCCTCCTATCTGTTGGCCATATTGCAAGAAGACATCTTTTTTTTTCTATTGTAGTTTAAATTTTTCTAATGCGCTGGTGACATATAGGATTAATTGACATAGCAATGCATTGATTCGAATTTTTTTTAAATGCAGGATTCTGCTTTTATATTGGCACTCGACTTCCGTTGTCTATCAAAACCCTATAACATACATATTGATTACAAATCGAATAATAAATGTTCGATTTGAATATCGTAGTGTAATGAGACGGGATGGGGATGGAAATTGGTTTTTTTCGTACCTTAGCTTTCTTTTTTTTAGTTTTTTTTATGGCTTGATGTCCAGGATATGGAGAGTGTTGAATGAGTTGATAAGTTACACAATTTTCTTGGAGCTTAAGGAGCATTAGTATTTATTAGTGTTGGTTTGAAAAAACAATTCACTCAGAATTTTTTTTTTTTTTTGGACTGATTAATAAATCCAGTAAACTACCGTTATACAAGAAATAGTGCACGGCCGCTGCAGGTATTCCGTGAAATTTTCAAAAAGACTTAAAAATGGCCTAATTCGGATTGTTTGTTATATTCAATTGTTTGTTGAAAATAATTTCGGCGTACAGAATATATCTAAAATGTTTTTTTTTGCAAAAACAATATTATCTTTCTTTCATCATTTAATCTCACTTCAGGGCCTTAAAGTTTTTTGATAATGTTAAAATAAAAAAATAAATAACATTAAAATAAACAAAATTTATTTGCATAAAGTAAACAGAGATATGTTGGAATGGATACTGACATACACATTAATGTCAATATTAAGAAACGCCAATACTTAATAAAATAGGAATACGTCTCATAATTCTTCCAGTAATTGTGTGTATTATATCATTTTTCTCTTAGATTTTTGAGAAAAACTGTCACGAAGTTCGAAAAATTCATTCGTAAAAACGGTAATCGGGGTTTACTGTCTGAAATATTCTTCTGTTTTGTTGCAAAGGAGTTAGTCCTTGAGAAATTGGCTGATTTTGCTATCTTCTTAAAAATACTCAACTATTTTCATACTAATGGGATTGAAATGTAGGTAGTTTAAAATCCGATTTTATTTGATAAAAGACGTTAATTTATCGATAAAAAGAAAATTATAATATTTCGATAGTTCCTGTGTTAATAAAGTCACACTTAAGTTAATAAATTAAACCTAATAAATATAATAATATACAGTAAACGAGTATAATTAATTAAACACTAATTATTTGTTAACGAACCGTTGTAATGAAGCCACGGGCATCTAAAGCCTTACTCAAAGACAATAAGGCTGTCCTTGACCTTTCTTGATCAATCGATCATTTACCGTACCTTCATTTTCTATTTTTCTTCAGGTTATCTTTTTTCTTTTTATTTATGGAATCATTTTTCTTTACCCTTCAAGTAACAGCTTTCTCATTAGTTTCAACAAGGCAGGATTTTCATTACGAAATATAGATTTATCTTCGTATTTTTGTTAGAATCTCATCTCAAAATATTATTGAAGGTACTACTATAAAAATAACCATATAAAAATAATTTCTCCTGTGTATTGTATATGTTAAAAAAGAGGGATGAAAAAAAATTAAATTAAGCTAAATTAAAAATTAAATTTTTACTGTATTAAACCATTAATTTGATGATTTATAATGAAATATTTTTGATGAGAACCCTAAGAAAATCATTAAGTGGTGAGGGTTTTGGAACTTGCAACAATATATTTCGTCATGAATGAAATTTTATAAAATCTAATGTATCCATTTTATATATATATATACACATATTATATATATATATATATATATATATATATATATATATATATATATATATATATATAAGCAATGGAAACTGTGTCGTGTACAAGGAAGGAAATAAATCTCTCAAACGGATAAATTTGTCTTCCTTGCGAGATTCCGCCTTTTCTTTTTCTCCTTGTTCTTATTCCTTCTTTTTCAACATGTTTATGTTTCTTTTATTTCTTTTTTTCGTAGTGTAAGACCATATGTAAGGTATTCTAATCGGGAGCTGAATGGCTAATGAACATTTACAAGAGTAAAGATTTACAAGAATGGTATATACGTGGGTGATTGAGGGGGTATAAAACAGTTGTTTTATTGTGATAGTTTATTAATGGTTTGTGTTTAATTTGTCTGCTACTCTGTTGGATTTTAAATAAATTTGTGTTTTTTTTGTTTCCTTTTTTATTCCCGATATGAAGGACCACTTTAAAATTGAGGATAAATAATGTCCCAGTATTGTTGTTCAGGTTTTCATTTATTACTAATAATAATTTTTTCCTCTATTATATTTTGAGATCTTCACTGTTGGAATTTTTAGGTCTGGAAATAGGAAAAAAGTAGGATATTCAGTTTAGAAGATTATCCAATTGATAAAGTAATATCAAATTATTCTTCTGTCTGAAGGAACTAGCGTATGATAATATATGTATATATATATATATATATATATATATATATATATATATATATATATATATATATATATATATGTGTATATTAAGAACACTCGTTAACAAATCGAAATATGTGGGATCATGTCGAAAAAGTCGTGGGAGAAAATTTAGCTAAAAAGTGAAGGTTTTGGGACTTTATACATCATCGTTAGGAAGAAAACTGCCATATTTTGAAAATTTAGGTTCTTGATATTTTTTTTTTTGCTTAAAAGACTTCAACTCACTGATCATTAAAAAAAATCTATATTTATAAATCCAATATTTATTGGACGAATCCATGGCATTATTGCATGAATTAATATATAGCAATAATGACCACAAAATAAGCTTCTCCTGTAAAATTTCAGTTTTTTCGAATGTGGCACTCTTCTTCCAAACTATGAAAATTCCAATTAAGGAAAAGTGTTTTGGAGAATAAATTGTTTGTTTAGGAGAATAAATATCCTAAACATTTACATTGGGGCATCTATACGATTTGCGAACACGGTTTTGTACACCCTTTTCAGAATTGAGAAGAGTGCAAAGCATCGTGCCCTTTGAAACATCTTTGCTTTATTATTTATTATTATGTTGTACGTAGACCGTACTATATTTTATTTTATGTTATGTTTCTAAACTTTTAGACGGTTCATTTTATTTTTAAAAAATATTTTAGTATTTAAAATAATTGTCGTTGTTATTATTAATCATTATTCAATTTAATTTTCGTCTGCATATTCGTATACAACTCGGTGTGCTTTACCTCGATCTATCTGACCTTAGGTTTTCTTAAACGCCAGGGCGTTTGCGGGGAAGTCAATTGTTGTATTTTTTATTTTTATTTTAAATGTATAAAATAATTTATTGATCATATCAAAATTGACGGTACTGCATTGCTCAAATCTGTTTACCTAATAAATTGCATTTTATATTGGTAAAATACTCTCAATTTCCTTCTTTATTAGCTTACTATAAGTGCTAATAATATATCTCGATATAATTTATAAGTGATGTTCTTATTTTGAAAGCTGTCATAAAAGGGTAATTAATTGCTGGTACGTGTTGCAATTAGAGAAGCTCTCTTGAAGCAGCTTCGGACCAGACCTTGAACTTGTAGCCAACCTTAGTGGCATATAATATTTTATCAATATTAATGATTCCCTTGTCTTGCATGTCCTCGTCATCAATTTTAAGATAAATAAAATAAAAAAATAATATATTCATTATTATTATTTCCAAAGTTTCATGTAATTCAAGTTAAAATTTTATTAAGTATCATAAGCTCATACAAGTACTGATCAATAATAATCAAGAATTACTGAGTCTCAGTAGATTCCACATTCCTCATTTTTTGGGGAAGTTTCGGGCCTCGATGCTGGTCCTACACCCTGGCTTTAAATTATTGACGGAAGAGGTATACTGTTTTTTTTTTAATATTTCCTTCTAACAGTAACCCTGCCAGAAGGGAGTTTATTTTGTATACTGTACATACCATACATTTCTGTATACAATGTACATGTTAGTTGTGTCGCCGGTGGTACTTCAGGGGCCCGCCTCCAGCGATACTGGTGCATAGACCTCTGCAGCATCAACAACGACACATGTTATATGAGACGTACTTATATTATAGTACGAGGTATACTGTTTAATGAATAAAATGATTTAACCATAGAATAGGTTATTATAAAATGAATAAATTTAATTTTTTTAAATTATGAAGGGTCAATTTCAATAAAAGAAGCACTTATAAAATATAAGAGATTTTTGTTAAGAAGTTAAAGTTAGGAAAATACACAAAACATAATCACACAATATAATAATGTGATTTATTATTATAATACTTTCATATTTTAAAAAATATTTATTTTTACGTTATTCTTGGTGTAAGATGCACCTGTAATAAAAAAAAAAGTAGAAAGGATGAAGTCGCTGATGGTCTTTTAACGAGGCTTGGTTCCATTGAAACCATTAAAAATAAAGAAACGAAAAAGAGATAGATTTGTACAAAGAAAAATATAATCTACTTGAACAGGCTGATCAAGCTAAATTTTAGAACTACTTAAGTAATCCTAAATATCTTTTAGGATAAAACTCTGCTGTCTACTTTTTATATGAATGTTTGTCCGTCTTCCTCCCTTATCTGCGAGTAATGAATACAAGACAATTATTCCTAAAAAAAGATTTTTTTTTTGTACTTGTACCCTGCAAGTTCATGCTCCGATGCCTACTTCTCCGAGTAGGCAAAAGCATGCAGAAGACCCGAGAAAGGCCGAGGGTCTAATTCGAGCCCCGAAGACGAGTCGAGTCTGTTGGACGATTTAGTTCGCGAGGGCCTATTTATAACGAGCGGCTCACTTCCCTGCCAAAAGTCAAAGCACTCGGATGATTTACGATTCTACCCTAAACGGCACTCCACTATCCATCTTCTTTTCCTCTGAATTATGATTGAGCCGATGGTTCGGTCCTTCTGCGCCCAAGGGGCATTCTGAACTTAAAACAAAAATTAGAGTTAGTTTTTCGATTAGATAAAGAAGCGTTATTCGTACTTCATCTCTCCTGCAAAAGTAGAGGATCGCTGGATCTTTTATTGCTATGCCGTCTTGGTTATTGTGCAGGATCATTTGCACAATTGCCACCATAACGAAGAGGCCCATATACCATTGGACCTATAACGTAGGAATATCCATGTAGTCTTAATATTTATTTGAAAAAAAAAATCATTCTTTTATTTAATATGGTATCTTACTTGAATTTTTATTGTGATATAACTAAAGAACTTCGTATAGATGGGTCCAGGTTTTAAGGATAGGTGTAAGTTAGCTTATTGATGAACCCAACTGAAGAAAATGTAATAGAACTTAAAATAGAGGTATAAAAAAAGCGAAGATCTGCTTATATCGGAAAGTGGGTTTAACCATATTTGTTACCGAGCTACTAGCTACGGTATACTATTTTTTGAATTCCTTTATAGTGATTGACAAAGGGAATGGTGAAGAATTCACTTATTAATTTTTACTCTTAACTTAACCCTGTGTGTCCAATAATTAGGCATGGCACTTATATGGCGCTAATGTGGCTGTAATCAGTTATCGATTATTAGATTTCCGTTTTATGTAAGTGAACTGATGATAGGTTTTCCATCCTGAGATAACTTATCGAGGGCTTCAGCGCCTCCTTTGGGAGAAAAAAAGGAAAGGACAGTATCAATCTGCATATGCAAAGCTGTAATTAAATTTTCTTTCAACAAGCAGCCTTCACGGGAGCGTATCCTTGAGGGGCATACGGAACATATTATCTCCCAATAGAGGTTGTAATTATTATCTGTAGTTTAAGATAAATGATCCTAAGGGCAGTAATCTCATGTTGACTTATTGTATTCAAATCCTATCATGGCTATGGCGCTCAGCGTGACAATGGGCATTTATTGGGCGATTACGCGATTTCTGTGTTTTATTTCAGCTATGAACTCTAAGGCTATATTTAAGGCCATGAGATAAAGAGATTTTTCGGCATGTGTTGGTTTTACCCTCTCAAGTTGATATTTCTTCTGAAACGCACAGAACTCTTACTTTAAGGTCACGTGCATTTTGAGAAGTTGAGTTCAATTGTGTTATCATTAAAACTGACAGTTTGGCATGAAGTGCCCTTGGCCTGCTACATTATGCGGACAAGGAAGTAGGTTGTGCTGGGTTGAAAAGGTCATGTACCAGCTATTTGAACTGCACATAGCAGCTATACAGTCATAGGAACGCGACCTTGTTTATACATTCGCTAGCCCTTTTTTATGTTTATCTAAGACATTCATTCCTACTGCCGTTTATCTCTGTAAAGTGCTACATGATATCTGAGTTCTTAAAGTGTTTTCCTGGGTCTATATTCATCAAGTCATTTGTTTCATATATTCATATTCTTTTAAAGCCCAACTGTGCTGTGTGATATTGAAATATTCGTGACGTGACATTCAAAGAAACAGTTCCTAATCCTTAGTCTTTAGTATTCATATTATTCTCTACCTCAAAGTTTTATTTTTTTTATCGTTGATAGTAAGGGAAATCTACCCACATTTTAAACAGTTCCCCTTCTAGAATGTGGCTTAGCGTCCCTGGGCCACAACCGCCTCCGGCCACTGATAACCTTAACTCGGTTCCGGTTGGGATTTCGGATTCCATGACCCACAATAAACGCCTTCAAGCAGCTCCTTAAAAAACGTTAAGGACTGGTTAATTAACCTAAAAATATTTATCTCGGCTTATAAACCTATTATTACTACCTACAACTGCGAATCATGAACCCTTTGGAACGTATGAGCCCTTAGTGACATTTTCTTCTTTTGGACAACGTGTGATGATTTAAAAATATTTTCTGAAACTGATAATTCAAACCGTGGTAAACAATTGTATATAGACATTTCAATCTAGAACATAGCAAGGGTTTCACTTGATGGTAAGAACGTAGTTAATCGAACAATGAACAATGGTGGTAAGCATCTATACTTAATCTCAAGGTTTATTTAGCAACCTCCTAAGGAACTTTATAGGTGGGAGGGGTCTTGAAGAGGGTCAGAGTTTCTATAACTATGTTCTTCTGCATATATTACGTTTTTTTATTGTCTACACTTGCACTGGTTTACCCTTCTTTACTTATACAGTCCTGCTTTGCATCTATCATAAAATATATTCGAAAATGAAATATTATTTTAGTTTTTAGGAAAGTTTAGAAGTAACTCGTATCATTTATGAGGATTGCGTCTATTGAGCTTCTCATGCAGTAGCGCCGACTACGCCATCAATGGACCCGCCAAAAGATGGCTCTCCTCGGGGAATGCCCTCCCCCTCCTCATCCCCTCCTTCCTCCACGAGGCCAAGATAAATGAGAATAGTTGCCGGCGGTGATGATGATGATTAATACCCACCGCGGGCCATCATGACCTGCCCCAACCCCGTTCCGGATCTCGCTTCTTACGAAGTCTCCCTCGCAACCTCTTCTTGAGCAGGGTGGAGCTTTCCCTGATGGAGGAAATGCCCGACATCGAGGAGGCGATTAAAATATTCTTCCATTTAGATGGATCGAACCACTCGCGTTAAATACCGGAACCCGCGGAGATGCTAACGCCCGTCCCTGAACATGATTGATGTGTTTCACGTGGGTTTTTTTTTCTTCGATCATTCCTTATTTGCTGATTCATAGCCATTTCCATACCAACCTGTAAAGAAAATAGCTGTTATATGTTTGTTAAGAACTAACAAGATATGCAATAAATCGAATTTATAAAATATTTTGCAAGGGAGAAATAAATTCATTGTCATCATTAAAAAAAAATTAATTACTTATTATTATTATTTATTTTTTTTTATTTTTTTTTTTTTTACAATTTTAGATACGTAATGACAATATCTAAGATGCTTGATGTAAGTACAAATTTTACAAGTGATTGCGTATTAAGATATAAAATTTGCTCACATTCTTATTTTTTATAAACAAAGTTATTATTTTGAGGTGAGAGATAGTCAACTGGTAATCTTTACGGTAGGTTAAATGATGATTAGGATTTTCAGTTTGAAAGTTTTTTTTATTTTCGAAAGCCAACGCTTCGATCCAATTTGTGGATCTTCATCAGGGCTTCTGAGTCAAGGTAGATACAAAGACTTAGTCGAGTCTTTGTATCTACCTTGTCTCAGAATCCCTGATGAAGATCCACAAATTGGATCGAAACGTTGGCTTTCGAAAAAAAAAAAAAAAAAAATGTAAACTGAAAATCCTGATCATCATTTAACCTACTGCAAAAATATTATTTATTAATTCTCCCAAATTCTTGAAACGAAGAACGTTTGTGCAGATTTATACAGAACCTAAGGTCTATAACTCTGAATTGAAATGGTACTTAACAGACCCATGAAAGTGTGCACTGACGATTTTCATCGATTTTGCTGTCTAATGTTTGCCTAAAGTTACTCTACTTTTTTTACTATTTTTTCGTCTTGAGTGATAACATTTTATGTATGTAGGTTATGTATGTATTGGTTAGCTCTTTGGGTGAGCCATTCAACCCCTTCTACATGACTAAACTAAAGTATGAAGATTTTTTTTTTTTCTTTTATCAAAGTTGTCGGTTTCTTTCTACACAACATATGTGGAGTTACGGGCACAAACCATGCGGTTAAGGGGTGGTTAGAGTACTTTCTGAAGGGACTGTTAAATATTTGCGGAGCTTTACACCACAAAATACGGTTGCTATTTTTTTATTTGCTATTTTAGAAAATGCAAGCGAAATGGTGATTGCAATTTTTTTTTTTTGTCTTTGAATTGTAATATGCAATGTTGAGATATCCATAAGGACTGTTAATATTTTATTCTTTTATCGAAGCCGAACTTTCCTTGATTTTTAATAATATATTTAAATTTTCCACTCTTACAATTTCTTATGCCTCATTATTTTAATCTTATATATATATATATATATATATATATATATATATATATATATATATATGTGATAGTTTTTGTATTTAACATCTTAGAGGCCTTTTTGGATCCGAATAGTTTTACCTGTCACATTTTTCATTTTAAATATTATTTTATAATATAATTGTTATTGCTATGTACTTTTTATAAAATTAATTATATTTATTATGTTCAAGTTTTTATTACTATTATTTTTTAAATTTGAAAGGATGTTATAACTTAAAACAAATCTTGGTTGGAAAACTTGACAACTCTCTTTAGCGATAAACACAATCAACTCTCGATGGTAGCTATTTTTAGAACAGTTTTAGAGCGTTTCTTTTTTCTCAGGTCATTGAACCCTTATATGGCGAATTATGTTTTGATTTTTATACAGCCGATTTGTTTCGGAATTCGTTTGGGTCAGTGCGACACGGTGGTTCCTAATAGTTGTTTGTTCCATATTTTTCAAAACATTATCTATCCAGACGCTGCCATGTTTAAATGATTCGGCAGGATGTTTATCTACATATAGGGTAGTTTTCGTTTCGAAATTTTGCCGTTTAGTGGATTGCAAACACGGATGGCTTTTTTTATTTTTATTTGTTATACATACTCTTCTTTTTTGAGGTCACTAATATTATGGTAGATTCAGGCCATTGTACTCTTTATGCTATTTCCTAATTAGGATTTTTTTTTATGTAACAACTTTGCAATATATCAACTTCTGTTTATTTATTTAACTGGCTGTAAGTTTCAGTTAATATTATACCATAATGGCTATTACGGTTTATGACAGTTTATTAATAATGACAGGGGTGTTAATTAATTATTTAATTAATTTATTATCCCGAGCGAAGCCCCTCCTCGGCTGACTTCTCAACAACTGCCCTTCTTCCTGTTCACCTTCACAGCTTCTCTTTTTCTCCTGTCACTTTGCCAAATTCGCAACGTCCAACCTTACCCAGCTGGGTTTCGTTTGGAGTCATTTAAATATATATAGCAACTATTTTTGTAAGGTAAAATAATTATAATACTATTTTTATGTCGGTGCGCTCATATATCTATACTGTATAATAAATAATAGAAAAAAAGAAATTTCATTTAGCTTAAAACAAAAGAAATTAAAATAAAATCTACTGATGTGCTTAGTAATTATTAGTTGGCAAATGTATAAATTGAATTTTTTAAAAACATTATAATAATCTTTTATAAACATATTAATAGGGTGTGGTATAGTGGTTACAATACTAAAGGTCGCAGGTTCGTGCCTAGCGGTGGCCCTAGGATTTTTTAATGGGAGTAAAAAATCCTTAGCCATGGCGTCCCTCGGATAAGACGTAAAATGGAGGTCCCGAGCCTGTACGATGTGAGGTACTCTTTAAAGATCCCTATCCTAATGTACCTGGATAGACAAAATTTTGGACTCCCACTGTTGCAACGTCCAATTAGGCTTAGTGGCATAAAGTGACGTTAAACAAACAACCATATTAATTAGTATTTAAAAATAATAACTTTCATTTGGTAACTAGTAAAATGTTTTTGTTAAATTGCTCCATATTTTATTAATTATTTTTATTAATTAATAAAATATGATAATTTTTATTAATGACCTTTGAAATAAATTTATCATGGATACTTTGATATACATTATTAGAAATCAAAATATCGAAAATCAAATTCTAGTTAAATCAAATAACTAGTTAAATAATTCTATTAGAAGAAACAAGATTGACCGCGGCCGGGAATCTTATCTTTTGTCTTCCAATAAATCTTTTCTCTTTTAATAAAATTATTTTTTAAAAATTTAATAATTATTTCTTACAATAATCATATCATTCTAATAATAAATAATTACCATTGTTAACCCCTGTTTCAAATAAAACTGAAAAAAAATAATAATTAGGTGTTCTAATTAGAGGTTTATGAAACTTTAAAGTTGACGTTAAAGGCCCTCTTGAATACTAATAACGTAGGGGAGAGCGGGGTTGGTTGGCATAGGGGGTAGGTTGGCCATTGGCTTATAGTTTCTGTCACACCTGTTGTGAAGGCCCCACCATTGTACCATGTGACCCGCTCGACATCGGGAGTCTTGTCCTGGGTTTTCAAATCGGATGCTAACAGTGTAGATAAGAGTATGCTTCATTGATTGATTTTACAACATGTAAGTAAATTTTTATATTTTCAGTAAAGTTGGTTTAAAGGCGTGGAAAAACATTTGACTCCGATTCTGTTCACATAGCCCCAAACTCTTTTGAAAAACCTAACCTTTCGACTAACCAGTTTCTTGATTGATTGTTCTCCCCTGTCCTGGCAGCCATCTTTCATATGACCTCTCCTGTGGGGTTGGTTGGCTCTCTTCGACTGGGGTTTGTTAGTGCAGTAGCAATTCACAAAAGCAAGGTAAACATAAACAAAGGTGAAACTACCAATTGTCTTTAGTTCCAGCAAGGAGGATGAGAGTAATTTTTCTTATGCAGAAAGTGGCGACAGTCTAAACTTCCATCTTCTTCAATTGTCATTCTATTTTCCCTTAAAAGCGGTTAAAAACTGATTCAAAATTATTATAACATTACAGTGCAGCTTTTAATAACAATAATATGTGTCAAGCAGTACTTGAATGAGATGGCTAAACAACCCTACCTTCTAGGCCATCCCGCCCCGCAGAGGGGGTTAATTGGCATACTCTGGATTGACGAATTCTTCAATTTTCTATGATCTTAGTATTAAATATTATGTTGTGAAAAAAATACTTGAAGTCCTCTAATACTTGGAGTTTACAGTGGTATCAGCCCCATTGAGATAATATTAACAGGAACGACTCAACAATCAAAAAAGTGAAAACTGTTACCAACTAACCCCGCTCTACCCTATAGTAAAATATTGATATTAAATAATGTTCGGAGGACTCCTCGGTAGGAACGGGTGGGAGTGAGTTATCTGCCCGTGATCTATTCTGAATTTTTTACCGCCTACGCCTTGTCACTGCACCGCCACTCCTCACCACTCGCCCGTCCATTTTTTCTGTACTTTTTCTTCGTATCATCACGCTTATTTATAGCTCCTGAGGCTAATATCAATGATAAATCGTCTCGTGGAATACATATTTGAAACGAAGAGCTTAGCCCTCAAATCGTTAGTCGCCACGACAACTGGGACCGATATGGTAAATGGGTATTTAGTAGAAACCTAAAACTCTTAAATTTTTTTTTAACTGTTGCCACATTATGATTTTGGATTTAGACTTTTTTTTAAGGTTTGAAGGGCTTACATAACTGTTCTTTGATGCAATATACTATTTAATGAAATATTATCTACATATGTTTTCTATTTAGGGGATCTTTTCTTCAGACAGTGGTGAAGATCTTTCTACGTCTTAGTTCTCTCTTCTCTACTCTTAATTACTTTATATTGAGACTTTTATATTATAATTTCCTGTCCGCAGCAAATCATCCTCCTATTAGCATAATGACAATTAGCATTATCCTTTTAAATTAGAAATATCCATCTACTATTGAAGCATTCTTTGCTATATACAGAATTCCTAGAGGATTGCTTGGAGCCAGATATCTCATCATTTTAATTTAATGAGACGAAAAACAGTTTTTTATCATTAGTGCGATTCGGCGCATAAAACACAAAACTGCCTATGGGTTTTTATTTGTGGTTATTGGCGAGTAACCCATTGGTGATGGTCGAAAAAATGCATGGGTTTTGAATCGCCTGGAAAATTACCAGAATGGCAATAAAAAAAACAAAATTTTGGAATGTGAAATGTTTTTTTGAACTATTAAGGAATAAAGTTTGAATCCTGAATTTTTTTTTGTTTGAGGTACATCCGGAGATGTGATTATCAGTTTCTATTACTTCTAAATGATCTTTTTCGTTCATGCAACACTCAGCTGCAGTGTTGGTTACTTTTTTCAGGACACTGCTTAATGTTTGTCTCCCTGGCTTATAAATTGTTATATAACGTTATCATTAGTACACAGTCAGTAGTATACAGTAGTACACAAAAGAAAATGTAATAAAAAAAAAAAAAGATAGCGTTCATACTTCATCAATTAAATAATTTCTAAAGATATTACTGTCTTGATTTTTATATTATTTAGCGAATTCCCCTTCAAGATTCATGGATCTAAAGATTATTCCTTTTGTCGTCCTCACACGTCATATGTATCCTCCTTATGCTTATTCAGAATAAAATAATATGTATGAAAGTTTTGCCTTGCATTTGTTAATCATATTGGGCACAAAAGAATATTCTGATAGTAGAGATTAATGCTGTTATAGACATTTCCTTTCTAATTATTTGATGATATCCAGCAAATTACTTGAGGATTAACTGACTGGCAACAAGTCTATAGACTATGGGACAATGGAACATTTGCTCCAACGTTCCTTGCAGCTCGCTCGTATAGCTCAAATCGAATCAAGGCGTTAGCCGGCCTATGAGGTGTGCACAGCCTTGTGGGCAGCCGAACTGGAAGAAAGGGTCTTTCCATTTTCCAGTAGAGCTCTCTACTGTAGCGGAGGTGCTCTAGCGGACATAGCCTCAGGTCAGGGATACAGCTCTTCCGCTTCGTTTACAGGCTCGCTTTACGGGCCATCGACTCGTCCTCACTATCAGCCTCTATCTTCTTTCAAGGTTATCCGGACCTCACTCTCCGGAATTTGTTGTTACTTCGAAGGTCTCCCCGCTTATCCTGGATCAAAGGGAAGGTTCCAGGTCTTAGGGTCAATGTCCCGTTGAACTAGGTTACAAGGCGTCCGCAAAATTACATTAATCATAGGAAACCTCAAACGTAAAACTAAATACAGTATTGCGGGTAGCGATTGCTAATAGCTATTACTTTCTGATTTTTTATTAAATCTCTAATCAGAACTTCCAATCACTCATGTTGACGTTAATATCAGCTCATAGGCATGGCATGACAGGCATGACATAGAATTGATCCTAGCAATGGTATTTCATTTTGTTTTGGGGTTAACATTAATTGTTAGCCCAGTGATCCCATCGTCGTGAACCTCTTCAGCCTTCTACGGTTGTTACCTGCCATGTGTATTTCGGCCTTCTCCTTTTTAGATATTTTGCATTGTGTCCTTGCGCATTTGACATAGAGCGGTTTGTATTGAATCCGCGTGAGTTCGCAGTTGGCTACTGAATTTGTTTCTTAATAATTATAAATAATAATCGAATATAAAAATAAATAATGATGTTCATATTTAAAAATACATGCGGATAGCCAGCACATGATATAATTATGGACTCCGAGTCCGATGATATAGTTATGGACTCCGAGTGATATAAAAAAGTACGAGAAGCATGAATGAAGGCAATGGCCTAATACATCTCAAACTTTCTTGGTTTGATGGTTTCTAGTCACGCATGGCGATAACTCCATCTAGTTTTTTTTAGTATTCAGTTGTGGGAAATTATTGGTGCCAACTCACTTAAAAATATTTTTATATTTTTTGGGTATGTCTGATTTTCGCTATTTATTTCACAAGCGTGCAATGTTACCATCTTGACATTCAAGTTTGTACTATCAAGAAATGATTATAATTACCTTAATTTTTTTTTTTTTTTTGTGTTATCCCTTATCCATTTGTATTATTGAATCCATGGTTTTTTTTTTTTTTTTTTTTTTTTACAATTACCTCTTTATTCTTCTATTCTACCTCTCTTAATGTTTTGAAACGGTTCTGACCATCGCCGGATTTCATCGCCGTGGTCCCGATTATTTTTATTTTGTTCTTATTTGAAATCGAAGACAAATATTTCTATTTGAAAATAAATATGAGACGCTATCAAACTCATCTGGAGAGGTGGGAGAACGGCTTTCCCCATCGCGTCCCGAGTCAGAGACCTCTTCAACGTTATAAAAATAAACGCGCAATGCAAAGGACCACTTGAAATAGCACCTTACCCGACCATGTCTAAAATTATTCCTGAATAAACAAGCTCTTACCTGTTCTAGGAACCTTGCTGCGAGCAAGTACTGCAAGTATGTTTTGTCTCGGTTAGTACTGTAAGCCCCCGGATCTGACCTTTACTTCGTTGGGTTTTATTTTTATTTTGCGAAAAGAAATGTAAAGCAGGATCATAAGATCCGCAGCAGCTGGTAGCTTGTACAAGCGCGCCGTCATTTAGTTTGAAGCAAAAAAAAAAAAGTAGCTTTGTCCTCTAATAACAGTAAATATCTTTGTTATGTAATGAAAATGTCTAGTGATATTTTAAACTGTTAATGTTTTTTTCTATGTTGTGCCAGCAGTAAAATATAAGCGTGTAATTCGATGATTATCGAGAGTATACGGTTTTATTTCTTTATTAATTTTTTTTTTTTTGAACTTGCTTATCCTTCATATAAGATCAATGAGTGCTCGAGAGAAGATAAGAAGGCCCTGCCTGAAATTACTTGATAGTAATTTACTTAAAAATTTTGAATGGACTACCCTCTTGATTAATGGAACTTTTTTCTTTTAACTAGTCCAAAACTTGTGTAGAAGTCGATTCCGGCTGTCCTATTACTTCAACTAAAAACACATCTCTGAATGGCCGAAGCAATTATAGAACCTCTATGGCCTATTCCAAATATATTTTTTTCTGCTTTACAAATCAAATATATACACTATATCTATAACATATATGTATATTAATATAATCAGTCTTCTTCTAGCTAATTGCTGATTTTTAATAAATGAGTACGTTTATAAAAATACCAGTTTATATTTTAACAATGGTGTTGCTGTTTCTCTAATATCGGATGGGCTATGCAAATAAAATGCATTAGTGCATAATACCTAGCACTTTGAGATTGTTAATCTTGCGATAGTGTATCATTGCAGATACCTTTTCGTTGAGTTGAATGGCTCCTACTGTTGAAGGATAGATACACGTTGACGCATCTGCTATTCCGAAGGCCTCTCTGCCTTTATAGAACATTTTTAGATTGAATTAACTCTGCGATTCACAACTTTTATCCTTGGAACGTAGGGAAACGTAACACGAAGCCCTAAAAAAAAAGCCATTTTTATTTGTTTACCGTTGTTTGGATCTACAATAAGACTCTTGAATGAATAAATACAAACAATTATTTTTCTGTCCTTTATTAGGGAATGACCTCGGACTGAACTGTAAACGGACGATTGACTGTGTACAGCTGAAAATTTGCTTTTTTATTAGTTAAAAATTAATTCCCAGGAGCTATCGAGGAATTATTGTTTGCTGTACATCCAGTCAAACGCAATGGGAAGAGCTTGTAATTGTCATTGGAATTGGCCTTTTTTTAAATATTATGGGAGTTTTTACTAACGAAGATTTAATTTAGCTTAACATCATTCGTTTCGAAGAAGAGAATTTCAAAAACTGAAATTTTACAGGAAAGAATCTGTTGTGAACATTACTTCTGTTTCAAAAGACATTTTTGACTTCTCTTCGGGGTTTTAAATATTTGATTCAAAATCTGGCATTTTTTCTTAAAGAAATATAATGCTGCTATTTTGGATTATGGGAAGGTTTCTTAGTCGAAAATCAATTTTATTTTCAATTCATTATAATTAACGTTTTTTTAAAATCAGGAGGATTTTTAATAATAGATTAAAGTAGTTCCTTTTTAAGGTGGGATATTTTTTGTCTGGAGATATCTTTATAAATGTTGTTATTTTGAGCCAATGTGGAAGACTTTCTTCGCTCTGTAAGCAATGCCGACGTCGGGGACTCTGATAGGACGAACGGACCCCGGGAGTTTAGTATGCACCGATGGTAGGCTTCTACGTCAGCCAATTGTAAAAAGTTTTTCATATCCTGCTCTTTTTCCTTTTTGATCCATCATCATCCTTGGCGTAGCCCCGAAGCCGTACAATAGAAAGATAGTTTTGTTGCCGGGTGACGGGGCCTTGTGGTAGGTCAGGCATTGCTCGCATCCCCACCTTCCTATGGTTTTCGTTGTAACATCCACCAAGGACACCTCTATCAATAGGAACTGACGTCAGGAGTGCCGAACCTCTATCTCCGAAACCGCCATCTTTTCCCACCTGCTCTAGGGTATTTCGATAGCGGGTGTTGGCTCTTCGAGGAAGGGCGCAGATGCGTCCCGTCTTGTCTCAAGTTCTGGTGGGGATGAGGATTGTCTGGCATGAGGTGGGGGTAAGGATCGGTTCTGGCAGCGGTTCATCAGTGCCATTCCTGTTGCGATTATTAGTCTAGTGTTAATCTTCCTGAAAAGGTCTCAATGATAGGCGCTGCGGTACTCCTTGATTGAAACAGTATAGCTAATAACAATAGGGACTTGATAACCAGAAGATAACGAGTTCGAGTCCCTATTCCAGGGGCGTTTCTTCGGCATGAATCTCTCTTGCATAGAATGTATATTGTTCTTGGATCATCTTTTAAATTAGTTATTACAAAATGCTCGGAGGTATAACCACATATATATTGATTTAGGATGTAGACAACATTCATCTTGCAGTTTCTACAATTAACGAAGAAGCAAATTTCGATAGCTCCAAATTGTGGGAAATCGGCTCTACAGGAGAATAAAAAAAATGTGACATGGTCTCTGTTTAGATTTAGTGATGAGGCACGATACTTTTGGGAGATGTTAAAAATAAAATGAACCGGGTACATGCCCAGTAAACATGGTTTATTGAACTAACAGTTTCCTGGTGTTTTAGAATTAGCTTCCCATACTGTCTGTTGTATGGTTGCTTGATAATTGTAATGCTGATGCTAATGCCTCACGTGCTACTGTGAATAAGGTCTGGTTCAGCTTTTGTAAGTCTTCTTGCTCTCCATTTCTTCCAGGCGGGAAACCGTTTCCTCGCAATTACCTCCTCATCTTTCAGAATGAAGTCACATGACAATAAAAGAAAAAAATCTACATTCTTTTATTATAAGATTTTAGATTCTTCTTATCTATAGCTGTAGCTCACAGCACTCCTTAATTGCTTCTCTTCATCTCTGCCCTCAGGAGAGGTCGGCGGTGGGGGCATCTTGGGGGTCCTCCCATTTGATTTGCCCTTAATATATACAATACTATGTTTATTATTAATAATTTTAGATTATATATCTCTATGTTGGTATTTGTATAATCTCTTCTCAATCGAGGAGACAATCCTAATGCTCTGAACACTTTCACACTCTATTTACTAAGTATATAAATAAATAAAAATATTAGAGTAGAAAAAAATCAACCAATATTATAATTATACCAATATACCTATAATAAAACATGTATTTTTACGTCAAACTTTCTTTATAATTAAAACAATATTACGTTAACTTTCTTAGCATGTGACATACTCATACTATGGTAACTTCCTCACAAGCTCACGTTTTTACCAAAATTTATGTTTTCATTCTTCTCAAGAATTGAACACCGTAGATACAAATATTTAATTTTCTAATATAACTCATTTTTGGGGGAATTCAGTTTCAAAACTCAATAATTGTTACTGCAATCTATATAATATTATAAGAACATTCTGATTTTCTTTTAACAACTTTTATGATACACTTAACGTAGCATTCCAAAGATAGCCTACTCATAAATAATATCTTTAACTACTTTTTAAGAACACTTAAATCTAAACATATCCAAGAACTTCTTTAGATATCGAGAAACCAAAATGTGTTTCGCATTACTTATTTAAAAGCCCATAAAATCTGTGCGTTTCCTTATTTGGTTTTTAATATTATTTTCCTCCATACATTTTGTATTTCATTAACAAACTCATACTCTACAGTTGAAATTTCTGGGCTCTGTCGCCGTTAAATATCCTATGATTCCCAGTCGCATGATTGAAAGTCCAATCATTTTTATTATAATTAATATGTGATATATTATTTTTTATCATAATATTCTTTGAAACCTTTTTTTATTAGCTCTACATACCCTGAAATGATTTTTTTTTTAAATGTAGACTACTTTATTTAAACTTAGGCTAAAATAAAATAGTATAATGCTGTCCGCCACACTAGATTAATTCTTGAATTCGGAAATTTATTTAATTTTATCATCTTTTTTTGAAATTTGGTATTTATCTTTTTTAGAACATACTTTCAAATAATAATTTGAAAAATTGATAACATTGTTTTATAACTAAATAAAAAAAAGTAATGAGAATTACATACCTATACTAATGAAGTTATTTCGAATTTAAAATGTAGTACAGACGTGGTTTTTTGTAGCTCGCAACAATCATTTACAAGGTCTCTTCAAGGTAATGCTGATGGAAAAAATTTGATGTGTCCTGTGTAACAGATTGCCAAATAATACCTCCTTTATGAAACTTTTTCTTCTATAAAAAAATTTATGATTAATTAATAACTGGATAATTTGTCATTAAAAAAGTTTTTTCATGTAGTTTTAATTTTTGAATTCGTTTTTTATTATTGGGGAGATGGTTCTCCTCCATTAGTTTTTCGTGAATTTATAAATTATGATGTTAAATTAATTTAATATTGTCGAAAAATCATTTGTTTTTGGATCTAATTATTTATGAGTTGAAACTAATCATTTTATATGTTTTGTTTTTTTAAATCGAATGATAACATTTTGCTTTATCGTTTTAACTTTTATTTCTTTAGTAAAGTGAATATATTTTTGCAATGCTAATATTAAAACTACATTTCTATAGAATAATTTATCTTCCTACTGCACTTACCTTTCCTGAATCATTAAAATTCCTCAATTGATGGCGATGGATTTTTGGTACTCCGCCAGAGAAGTCGAGATCCCCTCGTTATTCAGAAATGGCCTTCCCTTAAAGAGTGCAAGCTGCTAGAACAAATTGCATTTGGCAGGATCTCGGACATTGCAAATTTATTATGTTTACTAACTTTTCGATGTTTTCACTTACTTAGTTGCGATATGATTCCAAGGGGTTTGTTTGTACCGTCTTCTCGTTATAGCTATTTTAGATGCATTAAGTAAAGAGATCCTTTTGACGCTGTCACATCTGAAATATTTTTAGATGTCTATACACTGTAAACTTTATTTTGTTTACAAGATATTTTAATTTGAGATCATTACTTTAATCACGTCCTGTGCAATGTTTATTTATTTATCTTATTAATACGCCTTGAAAGTAATAGTATACTAATTTATTATTTTTCTCATTTACACCATAGAATTATGACTGTCTGATTATTAAAACTATATGCATGGCTAACTATATAAATAGATAAGAATTTGTAAGTAATAAGTTTTCGGGCATAGAGTTTTTCATTCATACCATTAATATTCAAATACATACTGAAAGATATACTGACTAAAAAAGCATTTATAAACCTGGTTTAGTTTATAATCATCTTGTAATATATTTTTTAATCTAATCACCTAATTTGTATTTGAAGTCAATTTTTTGAGATTGAGCCATAGTAGGTAAATTATTATATCGTCTAAAATGTTTTCTTGATCTTGCATTATTAACTTGATTTATTAGACATAAGAAGCGAAACCTAAAATATAACCAGTCAAATTACCTAGTTGCGGCTTCCGTATTTAATACTACTTCAAACAATATTAGTTTGAGGTCAGGCTTTTTGTGAGTAAGTGATTTAACTGAAACGATGCTCAATTGCCACCTTTCCCTTCGTTAATGAACTTCATCATCCTAGTTAAAAAATAAAGTAATAAGTACACATCACCGCCGGTGGGTGGCCTTGTATTATTATTTATATAACTGATTATTATATATTATAGATGATTGTATACTACCCCGCTTCTTACCTAACTATTTACCATAATTTATTTCATTAACACACGTTCATTAACACACGTTAAAACCCCTTCGACTGACATATTCACTTACATATTCCGCATCTAACGCGATTTTCTCAACAATTTCAGATTGAGAAATTATTATATGCCTTCTAAAGCCTGCTTTGTCTACCTTTTCAGGAGACGAAAATTAGCTATCTAATATATTTCTAAATTGTACTTACATAGTGATTATCCCAGTCACAAATATACATTTACACCCAAATTCACTTCTATCATTCGTAATAAACCGAACTCAACACTCTCTCTCGCAGAAAGAATCCCCTTTGCATTCGAATTCCTCTTAGATATATCTGTGTATAAGGTAGAAACATGTTCTAATTTTTATATGTGATTTTTACTTGATATTGTTAACGTACCCACGACACATAGTACGGCTGATGTACGGCACTGCAAAAGAAGAGCATACTTTTGATTGATTAGTGCTTATGCACTGATTGGACTTGATCCATCGAGATCATGATGGCCTCATGAAAAAGATATAGATCTTTTTGATTTCTTTCCATTTATTTTATGATACGATGATACGATTTCTTTTCAGTTGTTTTCCTTGGAGCACACGACGTAAAGCGGTAGACCCATAGGTAAGCGAGGATATCCTCAAACCGAAGATTAAAGCTTGTTAGAGGGTAAGAAGGTATTTTGACTGATGGGCTCCGTGATGCCGTGATTCCTCATGGCTCCTGTTATTAAGGCAGATTGCATTCCCTGTCACTCAAGGATGACTTTGTGCAAAAAGGAACAAAAAAATAAGATGGCGAAAATGGGGAAGGGGAAGAGAAACTATTTAGTCTTTATCCTCTGTATTTTACTCCACATTTTTTTTTCTTTCGAAACTCCATCCATCAGTTCCAGGCCGATAGCCCCTCGAAAAGTGACATTTCCATTTTAATTATCGTTCATTCTGATTTCTCTCCGTCGGGAAGAGAGGGTGGGGATGGAGCAAGTGGTGGGGGCTGTATTAATTTCAAGGTCGAATTTGAATATGACCTCGGTGGTTAGTTTTGTTTGAAAACATCTTTCCAACCACCGATTGTCGCCTTGTCCTCTTATCCTATAATTGAGTACCATTCCTACATACGACAACAATCCTGAACTGAGATCACTTCTCTATTTAATTTACAAAAACCTCCATGTTATCTGTTGATTTTCTTATCCCCTTAACTTAAGCAATTATATAAAAAAAAAATATACCTCTACAATCCATGGAATATACTCAAAAATATCGCTTCTTGATAGACGATTGTGATTCGACTGAGATACCACTCAGTCAACAAGTTCCTACCTAGATTTATGTTGGGATGTGCGCCCAGACTTCCGACTTAAGGGACGATCCGCGGTTGTTTTAACAGAAAAGAAATTGCAAGGAGGCATCGGAGAAAATACCTATGATATATCGCCAATGAAATATGACCAGCGGTCCTGAGAAGTACTATTCTTCTAACGCGTCTGATATTATTTTTTTAAATATTCATTTTTAGTTTTTCTACACCAAGTTGTTTTGCTATTTTTACGCTTTCAGTTAGCTTTATCATAGTAATTCCATTTTATTCCATCTATTTGCTACCTAAAAATGTTCCCTTATTCACTTTCAGATCATGAAATCTACATCTGTCTATTTATAAATGCTCTCAGTTACATATAATTAGTTTCTTGTTTGATCAAATCTTCCAGTATTTAGATATACCTTTTTACAAATTCATCGCATACCTATATTTTCATCAAACATTGAATGAATTCATGTGGAATCTACTATTAAAATAGCATATTTTTTTTATTATTTTTTTCTGTTTTTAGTTCCATTTTTTAAATTGACTAAAATATCCTATCGTGGACTAAAATACGGATAGGCTACATACTAAAAAGCTGCAAAGATGGCTTGTTGACATTTCAGGCATATAGTATATAAATAACGAATATTTAGAGTTTTTTTTTTGAAGTTTTAAATTTTGTATTATTATGTATTGTATAAATGTCTATTCTTGAAAGTCGGCTCTTTACTCGTCCCTTGTCAAGTAATGATTTAAATACTAATGATGATAATTCGCATGCAAATTATATCATTAAATCTATTGTTTTTTTTATGATTTTACTAATACAATGTCATTTACTTTTGCATGATCACACAATGATATTTTTGTGATTTTAATGACAAAATATTATAACTTTTATTCCCAATTTTCATTGTTTTTTTTTTTTTATTTTGTTTACAGGTTAGTTGTTGGAACATTGAATTCTGAAAAGAAGTACTGCTGGGTATTTATCGTAATATATGTTTTATATTATTTTTTTACCTATATATAATTATTTACTAAGCTAAGTTTCTTTTAATTTAACTTATTGTGTCTTTTTTAACTTATAATGTGCATTTCATTTTTTTTGGTTACGCGCTTGAATCGCGTGTTGATCATTTTTTTCTCACAAGTTTTGATCATAAAGGAACGGAATAGTTCGGTGTTTAAGCGCCCCTGTTGAGGTCACGGTAAGTGGGGGGATATTGTGGATGAAATAATTCATTAATAAAAAATATAACTCAGCCTCAAACAGAGAAAAGGCATTTCCTTACAAGACACTATGAGGTGTAACGGTACAGTTTTTTTTTTTCTTTAACTAAATATAAGATGACCATTCTTACTATCGCATAAACTGTGTTCTTAGACAATACCAAAGTAGGAATTAGCCGTGTCAATAATAAGATAAAACGCTTTGCTATGTTCCGGTATGAAAGTTGCCCCAGCGGGGTTAGTGTGCTCGCATCAGATTTTCCTTTACTTTCTCCTCTCGGACCTCGTGAGTTAGGTAAGGGCACCACCGCGAGGGCGTGTCTTGTCCACTGTAGGAAAGTTGTTCTTTATCCGGACTTAGGTTAACCTTATCCAGATAACTTTGAATAGCGTGCTCGGAACAAAGGCCATTCTGTAGTACTACCTAAGTACCCTCAAATACAATAATATTATCGAGCGATTTTAATCGCAAGATATGGAAAGATTAGCTTTTGAGGTTAAAGCCATACATCGGTTGCAAGGCATTGTATACACAGTTTGCGGCATAAAAACTTAATGCTCCTACTCTAAACTTTTTTGAAAAACTTTTGTAACGTTAAATAAAATCATATGATTTTTGTCAGCTAAATTGAGTTCTTCCTGACTGCATAAGTACATGATCACACTAGAATCTTCTAAGCACTTCTAGAAATTTTAATTCCGGACTAAATATAAAAAGCAATGGACTTGGGGCTTTGTCTTTCTCAGTACATCGAAGCATATGATTACTTTGGTGTCATTGTATTGTCACTACTAGTTACTTTTTGTAAATTTGAGTTTTTATCGTTTTTTTGGCATTGTGAATTATTGTTTTTCGTAAACAAAAGTTAATTAAACCCACATTAGTGCTACAATATATAAACTTACACAATTTTTAATCTTATTAATTGTAAAAGTTTTGCCTGATGACCAAATTCTCCTTGAGATGTTCTTGGCTTTAGGAATACAACCAACATCATCCATTTTTAAAATCTCCTTAATCTTTATATTACCCAAGTCTAAAAATTTTATGGAAATTTCAGTGTGGTTACATTTTTGCCTTCGAAAATTTTCAATTCAAAATTCATTCTCTTTCTTGAAGAGTTTTTTTTTATTAATTTCCCTGCTCAAGAATGATCCTGTAAACTCTTATAATCGGTATTCATCCTGTGGATGTAACGGTTATTTTTTACTCTAGGATTCTCTACTTCAAAGCATTTATTATTTTCCCTTTTCATTTTCTCTCATAACCAATCTCATGCTAATTATAACCAGTACTTTGAGTACATGAATCTAAATCTGATATCTCTACTGGGCAGTAGATCTGTTTTCCAACGCTCAGTTGGATTTAAAAAAAAAAAAAAAAAATAGCCTTTTGAAGCTTAATAAATTTTAATCTATACATTTTATGAATAAATAAAACCGTATGGTAAGAAAAAATAAAAGATAATTTAATTAGAAAAATGAGAACTTAATCCATTAAGATTCAAATTGTGAAACAAAATAGAAGAACTTTAATTCAGTAAAGATTGAAAGCTTGTATTCTATTTCTACATGAGTTACAAGCCAAAGTATATAAAAATACAAATTCAGCCACTCAAGTATCTAAATAATTTGCTTATAAGTTTTATTTTACTAAATACTCAATTCTTTTAAAGAAATTATTTCATGATAAAGACCCCCCCTAATAGACCTAATAGCCTTTTTATTAGATTTAGGCCCCAACAATTATTTTTCAGGTGTTCCTTAAAAAAATGTTATGCCTATGTAATGTGGTGCAGTTGCTTTCATTAAATCTATTTTATACATCTTTTAAATGAAATATATGCTGTTCTTTTTTTGTTTCCGTTGTTGCAAATTAAACATTTCTGCATAGCTGCCTACTTATAAAAAATTTGATGCCATAATCGGGCATGGTCGGTATGACTTTAAATATAACAACAAGAGGTTCGATTTAAAAGACTTTAGCGAAATTAAAGTTATTATCCAATTCGAGATCTTATGAATAATTGAACGTTCTGCACCTTAGTAACGATTTTTTAAAATTCATTTAATCATCTTTATGTTTATACGGTAAAATAGCCAACAAATATTTTTGGGTTTATAAATTGAACCATAAATTCATTTCGTTGATTGATGCCAATACATGTAAGTAAATAAAACTTATATAAATAAAAGTAGATAAAACATCATGTTTTATCTTACCTGTAACTGACATAAAAGTATCTAGAAACGGTGCAGCTGAATATTATAATTACTGTTTTAAAATAAAATCTTGTTAATTTTTTTAAAAAATGAAAAATAAAAATTTTCAAGATGTATCTAAAATATCTTTCTAATTTTCACTTATAAAAAAAAAAAATGGTTTTTGATATAATTTCATCAATTTCTTTTCCTATTTTTTTTCTACTGAATGTTATTACTTTGTAAATTTGTGTTGGTTAGTTCCATTCTCTATAAGTCATTTCGACTTGTAAAAATTAAAATTAAACAGGTTTTGAAAGATTTGATAAGCACTTTGCTGTTATATGTAAAATTTTGAATTTTTACGCAGTCTGACTATTTAACATTTTGACACATCATGTTGTAAACATGAATAATGTTTTTGTTTTTTTGTTTTTTTAACAGTTGCTATTTGTTTCTGTAAAGATAGTGTTACGGCCGCTCATTTGTATTAAAAAAAAAAAAAATCGTAATAAAGATGTTTTAGTTATTGTAAAAAAAAAAATACTTTATCTTTATTGTAATGGTTTTAATTCATTTTTTTTTATCGTTAAGTCGAAACTCAAAATTTGAATAATTGAATCAATAATTGAATTGAATAATTCTTGATATAATTGAATCAAATAATAAAATTAAATTAAATTGTATTTTAAATTAATGAAAATCATATCAAATGTTTGTTATAGTACCGTGATATTGTATACTACACCGTACACTGGTGTTTACTATACCTTTTGTGTACTAAATGTATAGGATTAAGAGGCAGTAGGCAACTTGTCGTCAGCTGGTACACAGGTGCTCTGTGACGAACATTATTTTTTTTTCTCAAATATCATTAATCGCATATATTGCGATTAAAATTTCCGATCGTGCGGTCGGTTATCGGCAGTTTGGAGGCCGTTTCGTTTTCTCCAGGTTGGTTCACCAGCAAGACGACACCAATTTGTATTGTTACGATCTTCTACGGGATGGACGCCTACTCACCGTCGAAATTTTAAGTTGATCAACTCATATTCACGAAGTCCATCAATGATTTCGACAACATCGCCTGATTCTTTACCCAGGGTATTTAGACATTTTGTTTTATTTTAATTGCGCAATTAGTAAATTTGAATGAGCTCAGTAAAACTTATAATATACATTCACTGAAAAGATATTGAATATAAACATTAATATAATTATATAAACATTAATATATAATACCAGAATGGTTTTATTTATTTTTATGTAATTTGCAGAAGTTTATTTTTTTTTCCTTTTGTAAGTTCTTTTTATAGCTAATTTTATTTTTTATGTTTATAAAGAAGTTGTATAGATATATTTATTTAATTTGTAATTTTTTTTTCTCATTTATTCTCATCTTTTTTTTTACTAATAACTTTTATCAATAAACGGTTAAAAAAGCATTCGGAATTATATTTTGAAATTCCTTAATTTGAGTCTTTACATTATATTTTTAAAATGTTTTCATATTATATTAAAGCTTATATTTTAATTTAAGGCTCTTTAAAGGTAACCAGTGTTGTTGCATTAGGGAAAGGTTGATCAAGGTTGCAAGTCTGTGAACCTTACGACGCCCTAACAACTTTGGTCCTCCGGCCGCCGGATGCTTTTTTGAAAGTTTCTTTTTTATAATTTTTTTATATTAATTAACACATATATTTATATTTTTTTTTCTATTTTCAGAGTTGTAATTAATTACTTTAATTCTTATGTACATTGGGGTTTTGTGGCACGTATTCTCCTTGTTCGGTTATTAATATTATTTCTCCTTGATTTTTTTTTCTTAAATTGCTATTTTTTAATTTTCATAACTATGGCTCCTAAGGTAGATAAAGTAGAACTTCTCGAAGAACAAATGGAAGAAATCAAAGAGTTGGCTTCAGACATCAAAGATACTCAAACTCTAGGTCAATCACTCGATTCAAATCCCGCTAAAATTAATATTTTTAAAGCTAAGCTCTCCCGAATCGATTCGAACTGGGATAAATTTTTTTCTATTGCCATGAAAGCAAAACGGACAGCTGCTCAGATGGAGAAAACGGCTGAATTAACCCATATAACAAATTTGATTTCTCAAACACGCGATGCATTTTATGATGCACTAGCTTACGATATTCCCTATAATGAAGGAGGAAATACTTCTGTAGTCAATAATTCCCTATCCGAATCAAGTAATAATAAGGTTTTTAAATTACCTCCAATTTCGCTACCAACTTTTAATGGGGACATTTCCCACTGGGTATCTTATAAAGACACTTTTTTGTCACTAATTCATGCAAATAATAACTTGTCACCGATTCAAAAATTTCATTACTTAAAGAGTTCTTTGAAAGGCTTAGCACTTCAATCATTGGCAGCAATACCTATTACAGCTGAATCATATCTGCAAGCATGGAATGTTCTATGCAAGAAATATGACAATAAACGTGTACAGGCGGCTAATTATCTTAATAAAATTTTTTCATATAAACCGATGCCTAAGATAACGCTTCCGGCACTTGAACAATTTTCCAACACTATATTGGAAAGTTCCTTGGCCTTTAAAAATCTTGGTTTAGAAGACCCAGCCGGTTTTATCCTCATCTCATATGCTTTAAGACTATTGGACCCCAAAACCAGGGAAAAGTTTGAGTCTGAAATAGGGGGAGAAGAACTTGTATTTACAGAATTTGTTAATTTCATACACAAACAATGTACAATATTACAATCAGAAGCCTTAACTATGGGGGCGAGATCTCATTCACCTATTCCAGCAAAACCAAGAACATCGAAGCAAGTATTTATGACTACTACTACCTCAGAAGGAATTAACTTATGTCCACTGTGTAAAAATCCACACCGTATATACAAGTGTAGTAAATTTCTAAGCATGACTCCACAGCAAAGATTTAAAGAAATCAAAACCCGCCTACTATGCGTAAACTGTCTAGCCCCAAATCATTCTGCAAAAACATGCAGGTCTACAAATACTTGTAGATATTGTAACCATAAGCATCATAGCCTACTTCATTTTAAACAAAATAAGGAGGTCTGTGCTAGTCAAAAGTCTCAGAATACTACAACGAACCTAGATGGAAAAGGCTCTCCTAATGATTGTGTTCCTTTAACAGAAACTATGGCCTCACCGGTTCATGATCAAGCTCATGGTGCAGTACTTTCGGGCCTTATGAAAGGAGAATCATTGGTACTTTTAGGGACTGCATTAGCTAGAATAAAAGACCTGACTGGAACATTTCATACAATTCGTTTGCTTATCGATAGCGGAGCCCAACGCTCTTTCATCACAGAAACTTGCGTAAAGAGGTTAGCTTTGCGACAACAAAGAAATTCCCAGGATCTCAGTGGGTTTGGTAATATTCCAATAGAAGATGGAAAATTTAAGGTCACATGCGTATTAGCTCCCAAAGATAATTTTCACCCACAATTCCAAACAGAAGCAGTGGTTGTGAAAGAAATAACAGCACTTATGCCAAATTCACCAGTACCTCGAAGCGTCATAGACTATTTTAAAGAGTATGAATTAGCAGATCCAGGGTTTTGGCACCCAGGTCGTATAGACTTTTTATTAGGCGCAGACCTGTTTGGAGAAATTCTTAGCGGCGACTCCGTCATAACAGCGAAAGGGTATCCCAATGCAACAAAATCAATATTTGGATGGGTCATCACAGGAAAGATTGATGTTTCATCTCAACAAAATCAAGTTAATGCAATGCTTGCCGTTACACCCTCATTGAACCAACTTATAGAAAATTTTTGGAATATAGAAGAGGTTGAGGTCCCAATACCCGCCAGCAAAGAAGATATCTATTGTGAAGAATTTTTCAAAAACACTCATTCCAGAACAGATTCAGGACGCTATATGGTACGACTGCCCTTTAAAAATCCTTCAGAGGTAATATTAGGAAATTCTCGAACTACCGCCCTCCACCGTTTTTACAAACTAGAAGCCCGTCTCCTTAAATCCCCGGCTAAAAAACTGGAATATTCTTCAGTATTTCAAGAATATTTAGATAAAAACTTCATGGTTCCCACTTCTTCAGAAAATGCATATTTTTTACCTCATCATGGGGTTTTCAAGGCAAGCTCTACAACAAAACTACGCATAGTTTTTGATGCTTCTATGCCAACTTCTAAAGGCTCAATCAATGATAAACTAATAACAGGTCCAAAATTACAGGCGGACATTAAAAATGTTATTTTAAACTTTCGAAAATTTCCTGTTGCATTGACTTCAGATATTTGCAAAATGTATTTACAAATTTTAATACATCCGGAAGATCGCAAATATCAGCACATATTTTATCGTTTTAACCCGTCAGAGAAGGTTCAAGAATACGAATTAACCAGGCTAAGTTTTGGCATGTCATGCTCTCCGTACTTAGCGTTACGGGTAATAAAGCAATTAATCAAGGATGAAGGATCAGCTTTTCCCTTAGCTGTCAGTGCTTTGCAGCATAACCTTTACATGGATGACATTTTAACTGGTGCCAATAATACTGAAGAAGCTTTAAAATTGTACCAAGAACTCCAAGAACTTTTACTTCGAGGGGGTTTTGAATTGAAGAAATGGGCCAGTAATTCCAACGTGGTAGTCCAATCAATTCCAGAAGGCTTAAGAGAAACTCCAATGGAATTCACAGCATCTGACGAATCGTCAGTAAAAATCCTAGGAATGATGTGGGACCCAAAATCTGACAAATTTTATTATAATGTTCGAACACCTTCAATAATTAGAACAAAAAGAGCAGTTTTATCTACAATCGCTAGACTGTTTGATCCACTGGGGTATTTGGCTCCAGTACTCTTTAAGGCCAAGCGACTACTGCAAAGTCTTTGGAAACGTAAATTAAATTGGGATGAATCTTTGCCTAATGATATCAACACACAATGGGAAAGATTTATTAATGAACTTAAAACTTTAGAAACAATTCACATTCCGCGTTGCATAATGCCATCTCAAACACACCAACGCTTCATTATGGGGTTCGCGGACGCATCAGACTTGGGATATGCAGCTGCAATCTATCTAAGATCACAATCATTTGAAGGGGAAGTTAATACCTATTTGTTAGCAGCAAAGACTCGTATCGCCCCAATTAAACCCTTATCTATACCTAGATTGGAATTGTGTGCAGCATTGCTGTTGGTGAATCTCCTAAATTCCTGCAATGATGTAATTTGGCAGCTATCTCCAACATCCATGTTTCTATTTTCTGACTCAACTGTTGTGTTAGGCTGGTTAGGGACACCTCCACATAAGCTAAAAGTATTTGTTGCGAATAGAGTCGTACAAATTTTACAATTATCACGTTTGGAAAACTGGCACCACGTTTCTTCAAAGGACAACCCAGCTGATATAGCCTCTAGAGGAGTCTTTCCAGCTTCTCTCAAGGATCACATGTTGTGGTGGCAAGGACCAGTTTGGGTAAAAGAGGATCCCTCAACATGGCCAATAACTCAAGCATTTAATAAAAGTTCTGACAACCTACCTGAAATTAAATCTGATTCTACCCTTTTGTGTCACGCATACACTGCCAAAATCTCAGGGGATGAATGGTTAAAAAATGTTTCTTCTTTTATCAAAGTTCAAAGAATAACTGCCTACATTCTGAGATTCATCAACAACTCTAAAAAGAATTCAGTACGAATGACGGGCATTCTGAGCTTAAAAGAGATTCGTAAGGCAACCGAGATCTGCATAAAAATGAACCAAGCTCACTTTTACCGTAAGGAACTTCTTCTGGTCGCAAGTGGAGAAGGTGATAAAACGCAATTATCATCCGTTGCACCCTTTTTAGATTCTCTTGGTGTTCTGAGGGTGGGCGGGCGTTTACAGAACAGTCCTTTGACGTATGAGGCTAAATATCCAATCATCCTACATCCTAAATCTCATTTTACAAGGAAGCTGGTGGATCATTTGCATATATGTTATTTACATGCTGGACCTCAACTGCTTCATTCACTAATTAGGAGACAATTTTGGATACCAACTGCAAGGAAACTTATAAGGTCAAGGGTACATCAGTGTGTTACCTGCCACCGTTTACGTGTATCTAATTTTGCGCCATTTATGAGTACATTACCAGCCACTCGTTTTGAACAAGGCCGAGCATTCATCAATGTGGGAGTAGACTTTGCCGGACCTTTCCTAATTAAGGAATCTTCAAGAAAAAATGCACATGCGACCAAAGCCTATGTATGCTTGTACGTTTGTATGAGCACAAAAGCGGTTCACCTTGAGCTGGTTTCTGAGCTCACTACCGATGCCTTCATAGCGTGCCTAGATAGATTTGTTGCTCGAAGAGGAGTACCTGCTCGCATTTTCTCGGATAACGCAACAAACTTTGTGGGGGCTGATAGAAGATTGAGGGAGTTATGGAATTATTTCAGAAACCCAGGGACTCAAGAGCGTATAACTGAACATTGCACTAGGAAACAGATTGAATGGAACTTTATTCCTCCATCCTCCCCTCACTTTGGAGGTCTTTGGGAAGCGGGGGTAAAGTCAATGAAAACACATTTGGTAAGGGTATTACATGAGCGCTGTCTTACGTTTGAGGAGCTCTATACCATTGTTACCAACATCGAGGCCATATTAAATTCTCGGCCATTGTGCCCACTTTCAACATCTACGGATGACTTCGATCCGTTAACACCAGGTCATTTCCTTATTGGAAGCCCTCTAGTTGCCACGCAGGAATTAGCACTAACCGACATTCCAGTGAACAGATTGACCCGTTGGCAATTATTGAAAAGGTCAATTCAGGACATATGGCAGCGATGGCGGTTAGAATATCTGAACAGTTTACAACAGCGGGTCAAATGGAAATCGCACACAAAAAATGTCACACCAGGAACCTTGGTTCTAATAAAAGAATCACGATTACCTCCCCGTTGTTGGCCAGCAGCACGAATTATTGAGACCTATCCCAGTAAAGATGGTATTGTTAGGATAGTAAAGTTAAAAACCGCAACAGGAGAATACGTGCGACCAGTTGCTCAGTTAGCACCTTTGTTACCTCCTTCAGAGGAAGGACCTGATTGAAATTTTATTACATAAAATTTGGTGGGCGGTATGTTACGGCCGCTCATTTGTATTAAAAAAAAAAAATCGTAATAAAGATGTTTTAGTTATTGTAAAAAAAAAAATACTTTATCTTTATTGTAATGGTTTTAATTCATTTTTTTTTATCGTTAAGTCGAAACTCAAAATTTGAATAATTGAATCAATAATTGAATTGAATAATTCTTGATATAATTGAATCAAATAATAAAATTAAATTAAATTGTATTTTAAATTAATGAAAATCATATCAAATGTTTGTTATAGTACCGTGATATTGTATACTACACCGTACACTGGTGTTTACTATACCTTTTGTGTACTAAATGTATAGGATTAAGAGGCAGTAGGCAACTTGTCGTCAGCTGGTACACAGGTGCTCTGTGACGAACATTATTTTTTTTTCTCAAATATCATTAATCGCATATATTGCGATTAAAATTTCCGATCGTGCGGTCGGTTATCGGCAGTTTGGAGGCCGTTTCGTTTTCTCCAGGTTGGTTCACCAGCAAGACGACACCAATTTGTATTGTTACGATCTTCTACGGGATGGACGCCTACTCACCGTCGAAATTTTAAGTTGATCAACTCATATTCACGAAGTCCATCAATGATTTCGACAACATCGCCTGATTCTTTACCCAGGGTATTTAGACATTTTGTTTTATTTTAATTGCGCAATTAGTAAATTTGAATGAGCTCAGTAAAACTTATAATATACATTCACTGAAAAGATATTGAATATAAACATTAATATAATTATATAAACATTAATATATAATACCAGAATGGTTTTATTTATTTTTATGTAATTTGCAGAAGTTTATTTTTTTTTCCTTTTGTAAGTTCTTTTTATAGCTAATTTTATTTTTTATGTTTATAAAGAAGTTGTATAGATATATTTATTTAATTTGTAATTTTTTTTTTCTCATTTATTCTCATCTTTTTTTTTTACTAATAACTTTTATCAATAAACGGTTAAAAAAGCATTCGGAATTATATTTTGAAATTCCTTAATTTGAGTCTTTACATTATATTTTTAAAATGTTTTCATATTATATTAAAGCTTATATTTTAATTTAAGGCTCTTTAAAGGTAACCAGTGTTGTTGCATTAGGGAAAGGTTGATCAAGGTTGCAAGTCTGTGAACCTTACGACGCCCTAACAGATAGCATGAACTATACATTTATTTTTTAAGAATTATTTTTTTTGTAGTTTTTTAAATGTGGATAAGTGTATATGTTAAAGGGGAGGTTTAGGATTTCATAGATTCTAATTTCTACATTTTGGTTTTATAGAAAAAAAAATCTTTTTTTTTTTTAATTTTTGGCCCCAAGACTTGCAATCACAAGTCCTATTTCGCCAAAGCAAAACAATATTGTTCATTAGTACATTAAAAAATGATGTAATGATGTAACTAAAAGAAAGCGATAAAACCTCGAAGATGAGATAATAAAAAGCTGTTATAACATAATTTTATTAACCTTTAAGTTGTACCTGATTATATTGTGAATTTTATTTCATTAAAAAATTTACATAAGCTACGTGCTCTTTCTTTATTCATAGATGTTAGAAAAGCGGTATTGTCATCTATAACGGAACTCCCCAATATGTTCTTTCTCTGTACTTCAAATCTTTTACATTGGAAGGCGATGTGTCTTGGATCCTCGGGACATTGGCATCTCGCAAAAAAATATCTTGTTTCGCTGGGCATGCCTCAATCGGTCCCAGTGCCGTTAATTGATTATCTGCTTGCGCAAAGATCTGGTTAAAATTGCCCTTTTGCCCAACTGCGGGTTCGCCGAACTTCGGGTTTTACACTGGGTTACGCCGATTTATGAAAGTGAAAACTAAGATCACTTAAAACAATACGTCTCTTGATAGTAATAGGAAGGACCACGGGCCGGCTGAATCAATCACTAATATTACTCACTAATGGCTCACTAATTTGGTGTGACCATTAAAGGCTGAGTGAATAACCGATATTACTGTTGCCAACATTTAACCAAGGTTACCCATTCTTCCTTTTGTCTTTGAGCATTAATGATGTGCTATTTGTGACGCAATTGCCAACAAACACCCTTAATAGTTTTTTCCTGGGAGGTATTCCGATTCTGCTGTTAGGGTGGCGGTTAATTTATAAATTTTCTTTATTAGATAACAGAAGAAATAGTTATTTTTAAAAAATGGCATAATTATAATATGGATGGACAGTTGAAAGAGTATGAGTAACAGTAATGATTGCATTTTTAATAGATAAATAAAGTTTGAAAACCACACGAATCAAAAACTCTCAAATCAAGCAAACATGAATAAAAATAAAAATAATAGAAGAATTTTGAAAACCAAGATATTCAATTATTAATTTTTTATTCCTTTCAAGTTAAATCACTGTTATATTTAACGAAATATGAAAAAATCGTATCCGACGCTATTTACCAAAAGAAAAAAAAAGTTTAAATATTGACCCGCTTTTAGAAATATTACTTCCAATCTCTCAAATGTTGCCCTCGATAAGGAGAAACAGTTGTTTGGCTGACACAGTTTGCGACTGTCTTCCCAAAGAGGTACCTCAAGCTCATTAGTAGCAGTCCAAGACCGGAATTTTATAGCTCGCTGGCATCTGCGCTGTTGTCAGATGTGTCTTTCACTAGTGCTCGTTCAGCCTTCCTTCCTCTTTCCCCATTTATAATGTAGCCATATTCTATGTTTTTTTTTAACAAAATAATTTTTTTTTTAGTACAGAAATAACCTATTAAAATTTGTATTGTTGTTATACTTAAGTTATTTTCTATGCGTGCTTTCTACTTATAATGTGCTGTTTTAATTAATTATAATTAAATTGAATACTTTCACGTTAAATAATTCACAATTAAATGTACAAGCGAGGTTGTATTGACCGCTTTCTGCCCGACTATTATTAACCAGAGGAATAAGAGGGTTTGGAAGAGGTTGGGACGGGGAGAACTATCTATGTAGGGCAGGCTTGAGATAAAGCTCAGATAGATAATCTCCATGGAGGCTCCATTGTACCTAAGTTAGATCTCAGCCATGACGTAACCAGTTTTCCCCTCAAGGTACCTGCAGCGTTAAAATCTCCGCCTGTTAGTTCATCCAGGGCGCAAGAGGCGGGCAAAAGTCAATGCTGACTGCCTTGCAAGGACCTGATCTACGATGCTGCAATACTTTGAGGTTTCTGTTGGTTTCGCAACAGTTTTCTTTTCTATTTAAAAGTATTTTTCTTGTGTATAGGAATGAATAATTTACTTCGTTTTTACACGTTTCAAATCGTTTGATATAATGAGCTTCTTCTCTGGACAAGTATATCACCCATCTCTGCTTACTCTCAAAAATATAATACAAAATATTTATTTATTTTTTATATCCATACATGTCTATAAGGTTCCTTATGATCCTTTCGCTACCTGCGCACTAAGTTTTTTTTACAGGTTTTGATGCATTTAGGGATTAGGGATAGGGTTCTAACAATGCTGAATCGGCATTCTCACCCACTACCCGGGGTATCGTGCAACTGCTCTTACCCTCAGGGGCCTCCACTGACGGACGAAAGTAAAATAGAAGATGAGCCAGGATGTGGATGAGGGAGGTCTAGGGAAAGGCTATCGCCCCTGGGGCATCGAAATTCCGGGAGCAGGCGACGCGTGAGCTGCGTAACAAGGTGCCCAGCACGAGTAGGACCAGCTGGAACGTCAGTTATTTCTTCGGCTGGAGATGGGTTCAGTCTTTTAGGCTCTCATTTCATAAGAAGTTGAGGATTAAACAAATATAAGGATATAGCGTTAAAAATATTTTAAATCTGCGTTTGTATCAAGGATTGTGTGCCGGGGAAACATGAACAGAAGGGAATTAATAAAGGCAGTTCCATGCTGATACTAGGGTGTGTGGTTCACTCTTCTTCTGCATGTTATTCATCGATCACGCCTCAAACTTTTGCTGTGAACTAACTGTATATATAATTGCACAAATATAAACATAACACTTTACCGACATAAATAATAAAATACATTTGTATTCGCACTTTTTCGAATTAGGTAAATTATTAACATGTTGTTTATGCGAGTTTTTATGATCATATTGCTGAGATAACCAGTATGTATATTTTTGCTGAAATTTTCTTTAAATAAATGAAAAAATATTGGTTTTTAAAAAAACATAATCTTGGTCATAAATAATCAATGAATCTTATTCTGTATGTCAATTTTTTTAGAGGTGAGAGATGGTCAACTGTTCTTCAATTACGATAGGTTAAATGATGGTCAGGATTTTCATTTTACAATGATTTTACTATGGTAAGCCAACGTTTCGATCCAACTTGTGGATCTTCATCAGGGCTAAAAGAAAACAAATATATGAGTATCTATGCTAGAGGGTGACAATAAATGGATACATTACAGAACTGATAATAATATAAAAGATGGTGTATACATGAATATTAAAATAAGAGGCTGGTTAACAAGATAAAATAGAATCTGATATTTACCTACTGAGTCCAGGTGGATACTAAGACTAAAGGTAAAAATAAAGTGAGAGGTAGGGGGTTAGTTTGCCGAATTCAAAGGTTTATGACAGGGAAATCCAACGCTTTTAAAGTGAAGGCACATGACAACTGAGTGAACAAAAACATTTAAAAACTAACAAAATAGATGGTACTGTATACAAATAGTGTGTCTGGACTTAATAATAACATAAAAATGAGATAATACATAATGTAACAATGCAAACAATTTGGATAATATACAGAAAGAAGCATACAATACAAGTCCTTAACTGATTTATCTGCGTCCCATATTAAATTCTTGTGGCTGTATTCTATCTTAAAAGCGCTGCGAACTTCGGAAAATCTTTCGGGTTTTTGAATTTTTGAAAAGCTCGAATTTCAGCAGGTATCCGTGCAAAAATTCACAGTGCCCAAAATTGTAATTATTTTGCACAAAATTGTACTTCTGTATTGCTTTTACTGATACAATTGATATTGTACTTTTTTTTCTGTAATATTTACCTATTTAAACGTTCTATAAAGCGCTATTAATAAAAATTTCGTATCGAATAATCTTTGACTAAGAATATTTTCTTGACAGTTATAGCCACTGTAAATCCGGAGATGAAGCTAAGCGCTCCTTTATTTTGAATTGATTATGCCAATAATTTTATAGATCCGAGTCCTGTTATCGAGTTAATCCTCTTTAGGTTTATTAAGTAATGAGAACTTTTATTTTTATTAGGTCTCCATTTATTTTTATTTTATCAAGCTAATAAATTATTATTTTTTTATTATAAATATTCAATTAGCCTGTTTTATTTATACGTATTAAAATGCATCATTAGTAAATATATTGATATATTTTATATCTTTATCATATTTACTATTATTACTACTAATTTTTTATCAAAACTTTTACACAAAAATAAAATCAAAACTGCTTAGTAAGAATTTTTGTTGTGTCATATATTTGCCAATGCGTCATATTTTTTTCTACAATTTTATTTATTATTTCTTACATATTAATTTATAGATATTGTTACATAATAGTTGTAGAGATTGGTTCATATGTTTTATTATTTATGTGTAATATTTAGTTTCTGATTATTTTAGGTTTTACCTATAAAAATTAGTAGTTAAGTTAAAAAAGTTAGAACTTCTTATACGAGCTACTTCATATAATTTAATTTGTGGAAAATATAATGTTTATATTTATCTCTTTTAATTTAACTTTTTAATTTAAAAATAATTATTTTCTTTAAAAAAATAGATTTTTTTAGAATATATAATGTTTTATCTGTAAAAATTATAGTTCTATATCATGTTATTTAGAAAAATACGGTTTTTTTTTTTAAATTTATAAAAATAAGAAACACAATCTGAAAATACATAGTTCTTTTTAAGAAATACAGAAGTTAAATATAGTATTGATTTTAGACCTTCCCGTCTGTAAATACATTACTGGAAAACAAAAATAAACCAGTTATTATATTTAGATTAGATTAAATACATTCATTACTAAAATATTGAATATTGTAGATTGAATTTATTGTCGATGGTAAAGGAATGTGATAATCGGTTATATTTGCGTATAATCAGTTGCAAGGCTTTTTTGCATATAATCAGAGAATATTTATTTATTTTTTATTGGCAAGGTTTGTTTTTGAGCAAATTTATTACTTCATATTTTTGTTAGACGAATAACCTGTTAGTTCGATTATATCTTAAGTAAATTACTATATTTTAAGTTACTATTCTAAAAATTCATATACTTACCTAAGTATATGAATCTTATTTTTTTATTAATTTCAAATGGTTTGTGTATTTGTATATAATCTTTTTTACTGAATTTTGTCATAAAACGTGGTGAGTAACAAACAACTTTGTTATTTCTAATCCAGCTGATTCAATTTACAACTGTGAAATCAGCCGAAAGGAACCCGTATTTGCCAAAAACTTCAAATCACAAAAAAAAAATTTAGATAACATGTTTTACGACCCAGTGCCTCATTTCATGGACAGATGGTTGTGCTTTTACGGAGTCGGTGAGTTGTGGTAATGACTGGTCTCCATTTGATTTTTTTTTCTTTTTTTGTTATTCCTTTTTTTGCAACTGTTTATCGTACGTCGTTAAAAGTCGAAACTAATTACGAAAGGACTCTGGCATGATAAGGTTGGAATGAACAAGAAAAAAATTAAACTGTTATTTGACTTTTACACGATGACAGGTTCTCCTTTGTCAAAAGTGTCTACGGGTGAAGGTTGTTGGTATTCAAAGATGCGCACTTTTGGGTTATAGACCCAATGACCTTGGTACAAATTGCCCCCTCCTTTCAACAACGAGCATGCATTTGAATTGTGAGTCCTTTTCATTGTCATCAGCTTCAGTTAGTGAAGATAAAACTTTTGAAAAAATATAATAATCATATAAATATAAGAATAAAGAATAATCTAAATTAAGTTATATAATATGAATATTTCGGTATTTATTTTGAGCACCTGACCTTGTCAGTTCTTAAACAAAATAAGTTCTGTAATGGTTCTGAAGAACTTTAAGAACATTAGCAAGAACAACCGAAGCCTTGTAATATGTGACTTTGACATTTTCAATCTGTTTTTATTTTTATTTTATTTTTTGCATAGTCGCGCGATAAAACACTTAAAGTTGATTGTGTGAATGATCTCTGATTTACATCGCCACCTCCAGATGGCTTTGTTTATTCTTCGTTGCTCTAGCTTTAGTTGACATCCAGTTACAATGTTGTCCTGACCGCAATAAAACGGAGTTATTTATTGCAACAGCTGTGCTCTACTGGTCCTCATGAAGTTGTTTAGCCTCCTGTGATCGGATGTTAAACCCTTAATGTCTTATTCCAACTCGTAAAGTAAAACTCTTTTTACGATAAAAGTATACTCAGCGGTGTAGTAAAGGATGTCACTGAATGTAGAAAGATCCTTATTTATATTTTAACCTTTAAGTTTTGGGTGCGAAATTCGCGATATAGATAAAAAAAAAAATCAATGTATTCTTTATATTGATTGATTAGATTAATTAGATTGATTGAAGATTAAGGTTAAAATCGAGTGGGTTCGGGTCTTTCGAGTTTACTGTTGAACGGTTAAATTTGTTTATATTGGATATTCCTTCATGTCCGCGATTGTATGAACCAAAAGAACGAACAGTTATCATGACATTGTTATGAAAAACCTTGGTCTGAGATGTTTGCAACCAAATTCATTCAATGTATCCTTCAAGTGAATTCCCGTTCCCGAATTCTTGCTGAATGTAAGGTCACCGTTGGGATTGAGACACAATCGGAAAGCTGTTAAGAAAAGTGCGAGTAATGGAGGATCCGTGCCGTCACCAAAAGTACCTACCAGAGTACCAAGCTTTTGAGTCCTTGTTGGTTCCTAAAAGGGTTAGTAGGGTGTAGATTTAGTGCTTTTTCTCTCTCTGCCATTAGTACTCCATATTCGGCATTTTTCTCTTTTGCTGCTATTTGTTTTTCTCTTTCTTTCTTTATGGTCATTAGGCGCAAAGGCAGGAAAGCAGTTTCCTGGAAGTGGGATTTCGTGAAGTGAATCCTTTGTTTCCTCCGGTTAACATTGCCTTTATTTTACCATAGGCCAAGGTGAATGTTTGCAATTTACACCTCAATCTTGTTTTTAAAAATGGCGTTTTCAGCACATTAGATGCAATCCTTCTGCCCATTTTTTCTATGGGTCGATTTTTGTAGATTTTTATATAGCTATGTTTTCATTTTAATTTTTAAATAGATGATTGTTTTTTTATCATACGTAAAAATGATGAAGTAATAAAAAAAAAAATCTGGTGCGTGCTCGCAACACACAACTTTCACTTACCAACTTACTTAGATTAAAAATTAATGCGTTTTGTTAATTGCCACTTCTCAAATGAACAGAACGGCTTTAATTATGAACAATGGTCTATAATTAATAGGTAATCTATCTATTATAGGTGTATCTATCTATTATTATTATATCTATAGGTGGTATAAGTTGACTGAATATTTTTCTTTTTTTCTCCTCTTTATGTTTTCTTTATTTTTATCATATTTCATTTTTAGCCATTTCTTATTTTTAGGCGTAGTGAGAGACAGTTAATTTCTCCATGTAAACAAAAACAATAGTACTTTATAAGAAAGAAAGAAACAAACAAAAAAGCCCCCCCCCCCAAAAAAAAAAGCCCCCTCAGAACATTTTAATAATGATAAAGCTTACCTGATATCAAAGAAAACCTAATTTTCATTAAACATGACGAATTTGATAAAAATCGTTAAAGCCGTTTTTGAGATAATCGAAAAAAAGGTAAAAATTGGAAAAAAATTCATGCAATAAAGTCCCCCCTCCGGTTGATCAATTTTGATGAAATGTTGGAAATCACATCTTTGGTATATACATACATGAAATACCCAGTTTGATCAAAATCGTTATAACCGTTTTTGAGTAAATATAAAAAACACGTGAAAATGATACAAAATTTATTAAGTAAAGTCACCCCTCCGGTTGATCAATTTTGATGAAATTTTTACAGTCGTATCTCGGGCCTATACATACATCATATACCCAGTTTGATCAAAATCGTTAGAGCCGTTTTTGAGAAAATAAAAAAAACATGTGATAATGATACAAAATTTATTAAGTAAAGTCCCCCTTGCGGTTGATCAATTTTGATGAAATTTTTGCTGTCACATCGCGGGCATATACCTACACTAAATACCCAATTTCAGGTTCCCACGGTTTATAGTTTTTGAGCTAGTCTGTTCACACACACACACACACACACACACAGACACACACACACACACACACACAGACCATTTCGCGGGACTTGGTTATTTCGACTCAGGGGGTCCCAAAACGTGTATTTCCGTTGAAAACCGGAAGTCGAAATTTTCCATGATCGCAATACTTCCACTTACTATATATTTCATATATAGGTAAGTGAAAGTAAAAAATGATTTAATGATATACAGATTGTCTCACGCAAGTGGTACATTAAAATAATCTTACTTGCTAGTAAAGTCAGATTAAGATTTTCCTGATCTCAATATTAATAGCTGTGTGCATGTTGATGTCACATAGGTTTCGAATAAACCTATTCGAAAAATGTTCAATTACTTTATCCTTCTTATTTTGAAAGTTAATAATAATAAATAAAATAAAAAACTTTCTCTCCAAGCTAAAATAAATAAAAAATAAGGACCATCAAGTAGCGTAGGTTTGGACAAATGAACCTCTGCACAATTGAATTGAGTTTCTAAATGTATTTTTAATTACGAAAACATCAAGTGAATTTTTTTATGTAAATTAGTTGAGGATAATTGCTCTGTAACATGTCCGCTTACATATCCTTTGGCTAATGGTCGAAGGGTACTTGTTGTCTCTTGCACCCATGCTAATGAGTCATGGCGGGTTCTCTAGGGTTGCGCGAAAAAAGAAAAACAAATTGCCTTGCAGAGTCCTTGGTGTACTGCGAGCACTTAGGCCAAATAATTGTCACTAGTAATTTGCTAACAATAGGCCATCCTACGTAATTAGGAGGGTACTCTCGGGAGAGCATTCCGCCATGTGTCTTCCAATTGTTCTTTTTATCTTTAGCCATTGATAATTGTCAAGTTGTTGATGTTTTATTCGGCGGTAAGCGCCACGATTAAGTTTCTTATTGATGGACTCTGATATAAGTTCCTTAATTACTAGTCCTACTTTCTGCGAAATAAATAGAATTTCGCTCTCTACATGTCATGAAAGTGTATGATGTCGAGTTTTATTTGTTTCACAACAGGCGCAGAATAAGATTGCGAGTATACTGGAAATATCTGATTTTTTTTTTCAGGTTCATCTGATTACTTCAGTGGTCCTCCATTATATCAAATTTGTATATAATCATATCGATACCAATACAATTTGGACTAAAGTTCAGTTTTAAATAAATCAAGACGGTCTCAGCTTTTTACCTACCGCTCTCTCGTGTAATTTTGTGATGATAAAGTATAATGGAATAACTTCATCTCATCCAAATACGGTTAACTGACTCCAAATTCCAGAGAATCATAATCAATTCATTTCTGATCTTTAGATAATTTTTACGCACAATTCTAAATCCAATCAGGAATCAATATCTGATAAAATACTCTAAAATTAAGAAGTATAATAAAGGGATGCGCCAGAATATTTTAATAATAACAGATTATGATAAACTCAAAGATATTGTTTTCATTGTAGAAGGCGCTAAAATAAGAAATTTCGTATTGTTTGATTAAATAAGATAGAGAAATGACACATCATTATTTTAATTTTCTTATTGTTATTTTTGTCATTTATCATAAACTATCTCATTATAATTTTTAGAATAAATTATTATGAGGCTAATGTAATAATGACATAATATTGTATCCATGTATAAAACTGATATTTATGTATTTTATTATTAAATGTTTATGTATATTTTTTGTCGTTAAACCTTGTTTCATGGTGTTTTAGCATTTAACTTTAAAGCAATAACGATTATATTATATTCTACTTTAGCTCATCCAAGTTGGGTTATGTAGTTTAAAATATGGATGTGCATGGAATTTCGTTTTAGAAGAAAGCAGTCCTGAAGATAAAGATAGGACCTCACTATTTTAAAATAGTGATATGTTTAAGGGTGGTTTGGGGTTCAATACCCATAACTAAACCTAGTTAATAGGTTTTAATACTTCTATAACAAAGCTTTTTGTGCAAGCTTTTGTCTTTTTCATATAAAATCTGTTATTATTATTATTATTACTTCTGTAACTGCATTTTAGTTTGTAGCCGTTCTTATTCAGTAACTGTTGCGCCCTGCCTCGGTCCTCGTGTATTTATACGAGAACAGTCACACTCTCCTAGCGCGGAACGACACGAACTGTTATCGACGAGAGGGCATTCTACCTGACAGCGACCTTGAAGGCACAAAGGGCTTCATTAGCAGCGCTCGGCCTTCATTAGGAAGGATGCACCGCCGTTTGGTTAATGCAGCCCTGTCACCTGATGGCTTCCATTTCTGCCTCTACGTCGTCCCCACCACCGCAGGCGATGTAGTCCGTCATTTGGAGTTCCTTCAACCGCAGCCAGAGCTATTTCTCTAGATTATACCTGAGGACTAGAATGTTCGCAGATAAAAGAAATGAGGGGGTTTGAGGATAATTACGCAACACATACTGCCGATTAAAAAGCTCAAACTTTTTCATTATTGTGGACTTTTATAACTCTTTAATTAGAATATCATTAGCAAAATACGCAATTAAAATCTGGATCTGCTGGCTGCATTATAGAACTCCCTCTTACCATAAAACATATTATAATAGATTCGTGGATAGCGCAGCTTTTAGCTGAATTCCTAGCCTTTTTTTAGATTAAAAATCAGTTTGTTAATTAAGTTAGTAGTATTAAATATTTAAGAGGAAGAAGGAGATAAGTGAGTCTCATCTACTTTTCTTCCATAATACCTACATTCATTACATTGTTCTCGGCTCGCATTTTTACAGTTTTTTATCTATTGCATATTTATATCAGTGTTGAAATATTTATTTTTATTTGGTATTTCAGTAATTTAGTTGTATAGTAGAACCTTCAATGAAACCATCCGATTATTTTACAATGTATTCAAAATATTTGGGGTGACTAGGTACAAGTTTATCATAGTATTGGCCACTAACCATATTTAGTGGGTTCTCTAATTCGTTATTTCAACATTCGAAAAGATACAAATTTTCGAAACATTTTAATCTACCCTTTAAATTGATTTATTTGACAGACCCGGTTATTTCAAGGACCCCTGGTGGGGGGGGAGGGTCATTTCAACGGTTCAAGGCAGCCAAACCTTCCAGGCTTTAAGTTGGGCTTCAATTATGCCTTCAAATTCGCTTCTTCCCCAGTTTGGCTTCTTATTTAGATGAACCCCGCACCTCGAGAGTAACAAAATGGTAAAACCTCGCGGACCGTCCTTGGGCGTTTACAATTGGGAGCCGAGGAGGCCGGAGAGTGGGGGCAGGAGCTCTCATTCATCTCGAGCCCGAGGACAATGGCACATCAATCTGGCCCGGGCAGCCACCGTCCCACGCCCGCCATTTTTTTATCCTCTCTCTCTCTCTCTCTTGCTCTCTACTTCCAAAGGTAGAACAGGAAAAAAAAAAAGAGTAGATATGAGATAAAAGAAAGAATTACACCGAGATGAGGAGGGTTAAAAAAGGAAAAAGTTGGGGCAAGTTGTGACGAGGGAGGGAGAGCTTTGCCGAGTCATTTCGCCGGTGGGTCAACAGCGACCTGGTGTGTGTCAATATTCGGAGGAGTGAGGTCACCGTGGGAATGTCGTTGCCGAAGGTCACTCCCCAGGGGCTTTTCTTATCGATCTAAAGTAGGTAATAAGGAGTGCTCTCGAGTATCTTTGGGGTTAGTGGTGGAGAGGTTGGCTGAGTAGGTATCTTCTAAATATAGCCCTTGGTTTGTTCCAATAGCTATTTTTGTAATTGTTCAATGGCGATGATATCTGTTGGAGGTCAGATAATTCTCAAGCTTATGAAAGGAAATTTATATATTATTAAATTTAGATAGGTTAAATGATGATCAGAATTTTCAGGTTTAAAAAAAAAATTTATTTTCGAAAGCCAACGTTTCGATCCAACTTGTGGATCTTCATCAGGGCTAAAAGAAAACAAATATATGAGTATCTATGATAGAGGATGACAATACATATATACTTTACAGAACTGATAACAATATAAAAGATGGTGATCAGTTCTGTAAAATATTCATTTATTGTCATCCTCTAGCATAGATACTCATATATTTGTTTTATTTTAGCCCTGATGAAGATCCACAAGTTGGATCGAAACGTTGGCTTTCGAAAATAAATTTTTTTTCAAACTGAAAATCCTGATCATCATTTAACCTATCGTAAAGATTAACAGCTGACTATCTCTCACCTCTACAATTATTAAATTTAGAGTATCGAAATAAATATGGTTTCATCAAATTAAGCTTAATAAAAATAAATCTATCTATATATATGACTACTTATGATAGAAACTTGAGGTTCGGAATTTAGATTTTAAACGCGATGTAGGTAACCACTCGGAAAGGAATTTCAAAAATGTAACCCCTAAGGGGTTTAAATGGCGAAATTGTCGTTTAACTCTAACGGACACCTATTTTTGCACTTCGAGAAAAAATATCTAGTTTGGACTCATTTTAAAGATCTTGATAAGACGAGTTTAACTCGAAAGCCCCTACGGGGCGCCGAAAACCATGTTTTAAAGCCAAAAAATGAAGCGTTCACGACGAGTAATTTTTTGTTTCGGCGGTTTTAGTAAACTCTCTTCATTGTACGTCTCCCTCTCTTCTACCGAGCCGGCAGCTTCCCCCTCCAACATTCCACTTACCGGAAGCTCCGATCCCTCTCCCCCTTCGCTTACTTCGTTTCCAACATTTGTACGGTTCACATCTAACAATAACATTAATATTATATTAAATCTTATATATAAATATAATATTATATTAAATCAATACCAAGATAATGATCACAGAATTGTTTCAAAGGCTCGCTGGCAAAGTCGCGACGGGGAATGCTAGTATTCTATAAAACAATAATGCCAATTAACAAATTTTAAAAAATCGAAAGATCTATATGAAAAATTTAGGGTCTAGTGACGGCGTATTAGTAAGTGAAACAGCTCTTACAGTTTTATTGCCAGTCTTTGTAGCTTATAATCAGTAACACAGGACTTTTCTAGGAACACTCTAATTCAACACAAATATTGACTGGATCAAGGACAAAACAATGGAAATCACACAACTTTTCCTTCACTTGACCATATTTTTCTTAGGTTTCCCTTGTTGAGGATCTTTCTGCTCATAGATCAACACTTAATGGACGTTTCAATGCTTCCATGATAGCTGCTCACTAAACTAACACTCTTTCAACAGTAACCCTTATATCATTTAGTACCATTCTTAAATAAACCAATCACCTTGGTATGTATGGCTTGGCAATTTTTGGCATAGCTTTTTCACTTTATTCAATTATGAAGATTTATACAGAAATCTTTTTCATCTAAGGTGATATTATTTAGTTTTTCCCCTGCAATAGTAATCAATATCTAATGCGTATTTGGCATTGTACTCAACTGTTGTAATAAAACATTTTATCACCATTTAACATTTGCAAGCGGTTTCTTCAACTTTATTCAATATCTGTGTTTGTTAAGGTCATTAATTTCTAAAAGAAGGGAAATAAGTCATTAATAATGGTCATATTATTTTACAAATATTTATTTTTATTACGCATGTGGGTTATTTTCCCTAGAAAGTTGGGTTATTATCCTTATCTTCATGATTTTGTGGCTTAGCTAGCAATGCAATATGCAACTATGATTAATGGAGTATTTTTAAAGAGAAAAAATAACGTCAGTATATATTTAAAAAAAAAAATAGACATCAAATATCTGATTTCCAAACCCAGTCCCAATCAACGTTTTAAACATTTAAAGAAAATATTAGGGTACGATTGATAGTTTTTCTGTATCAGTATTATTGTAATTGATAAAGAAAGGTTAGAATATTTCATTATTCTTCAATCTAGTGTCTTAGTGACATCAAAAACCTTTAGACGTAACTGTAATAAAAGAGTTTTTTGTTCTAGTAGGGATTTGAAATAACCAATGTCGTCGCAAATTACAAGTTAAAGATGGTTCATTTACAGACGAACTAGTTAATTGCAGTCTAGTTGAGTTATATGTTTTCATTTGTATTATAAAGGCTGCATAGGTTTATTGTTACAGTACATTCCCTCGTACAATCAGACCATTTAAAAAAATATTTTTTCATTTTAATTGACCTTATCTTTTTCGATTTGGGTGAAATTTATTTATAAAGTTTTAAAGTTATTTAAAAAAAAAAAAAAATTTCATTTTTCTCATTGTTGCCTCACCAATGTCTTCATTCGTTCATGTAAGGTTTTTACTGGATAGATACCCTGATGAAATAAGCATGCAGCTGTATTGAGGCTGTAATAATTCACTGTTTAATATGTATAGGAGTGATCTGAATGATGTGGTAAAAATTTGCTGTAAAGTAACATTTCCGAAATTTCGGGACCGTAATTGTAAACAACAATGTGGTACTATTGAGGGGGAAAAAACATATAATCAAACTTATTGCTAATGACGTATTCATTTATAAACATTTAGGAAAATCATTTGTCCTCTTAGGTCTTCATATTCCTATCTTTGCATACAAAACAGCTATTATTATTGAATGCTTCATTTTATCCAGGTTCATACAGTCATTTATATTCCTTCCATCATGCAAGTTATCAGCTGCTTAAACAAAATAAAAAAAAAGACTTCTTAACTGAAAAATAAACTTTCCCTTATATCTTTTACTATTGTTGAGTTGGATCCTTGGACCAGATCCTCATTGGGCTAAGAGAGGAAACGCTGAGGACTATTAATATGTATCGAGCCGTGGGTCGTGTCTCCTTCGTTTTTCCCTTGGGTCGCTCACCCCCGGGTCTTCTGGTAATAACTTCTCGGAAGGACGTTTCGGTTTCCGGAGGACCCACAATAAAACGCCGCTCCTGAAGTTTTTTTCCCTTTTCCTGCCATGTGCAACATCGTTCCTCAGCTTCGGGATCGGGGTCCCTTCCCCGAAAGGTGGGCTGTTATCTTCCCCTCTATCATTACCCGCCACTCTTACTTTCATTAACATTTTATTCATGATCCGCCCAAAGGGAACAAAAACGAAAGTTGACCTAAATTATGGGGTTAGCGCTAACTACCGCATGCAGTTAATTTAAAGTATAGGGAGTTTTTTTTCCCTTTCGTCCGAAACGGACGTCACGACAGCATCACACACATAAAAAAATCTGGTGCGTGCGCGCAACACACAACTTTCACTTTCCAACTTACTTAGATAAGAAATTGACGTGTTTTGTCAAATATAATTTCCCAGTCACACATTTTTCTACATCCATATCTTATTTTTGTTAATCGTTAAAGCCGTTATTGAGTAAATAAAAAACCCCGTGAAAATGATACAAAATTTATTAAGTAAAGTCCCCCCTCCGGTTAATCAATTTTAATGAAATTTTAACAGTCATATCTCGGGCATATACATACATCAAATACCCAGTTTGATCAAAATCGTTAAAGCCGATTTAGAGTAAATAAAAAAAAAAACGTGAAAATTTTACAAAATTTATTAAGTAAAGTCCCCCCTCCCGTTGAGCAATTTTGATGAAATTTTTGCTGTCACATCGCGGGCATATACCTACACTAAATACCCAATTTCAGGTTCCCACGGTTTATAGTTTTTGAGCTAGTCTGTTCACATACACACACACACACACACACACACACACACACACACACACACACACACAGACCATTTCGCGGGACTTGGTTATTTCGACTCAGGGGGTCCCAAAACGTGTATTTCCGTTGAAAACCGGAAGTCGAAAATTTTCACGATCGCAATACTTCCACTTACTATATATTTCATATATAGGTAAGTGAAAGTAAAAATATATGACTTCAACTGTCCAGAAAAGCCAGAATTTTTAAAGATTTTTTGAAGTCAGATAACTTATTTATTACTTAAAGTATTAGTAAGTGTATAGACCATCCAACCTAAGAAGGTTTTCTAATCCGATTGGTAATTTCTATGATTAGCGTGTTCAAACAATATTAATTAGTTTGAGTTCTAACAATTAGAATAAATAAATTAGGCCGGGAGAAAAGTACATTTCAACTTACAAAAGTAAAAGTTTATTTTTTGAACTTTATATAACCAGGGCAAACCACGTCTTCCAACCAAATTCCCTTCGGAAGAATTTTCTGTGGCCTCAAAAATTTGAAACTTGGTTTTTTTTTTGTTTTTTTTTCCTTGTTCCCTTGTAACTCGAAAACGGTGCATCATACCGTAAATCTTACATTCTTTAAACTAGAAGTACTTAAATTTTTGTTGTAATGGCTTACTTGAAGGTATAATCGGCTGATCGACGAATTTGACCATTATTGCTGAAAATGGATCACGCTCATTTTCAAACGCCACGCCTACTCCGAATGAAAAAAATTGTCGATCATCAAATTTCCTCATTCCTGTGTAGAGATGTAAATAAAATATGGATAAAAATTTTTCTTTGCGCTTTTTACGTATGCAGCGATCTTTAATTTAACAACTATATTGATTTTAACGTCAAATAAACTATTGGATTAGATAATGTATAAACTTTTATTTTAATGATCAGTTTTCAATTTTTCATTTTTCCGAGTGATGTATCGCTAAGAGAAAAACAGAAAAAAAGGTGAAAACGTTTAGCGTTTTTAAACAATTGAAGGAAATGTAGTTAAAAAAATTGGTTTCACCATGTTGGTTTAGTTATACACAAGTATAACTTCAAGTCTTCCACTGGAGCCCTATACTGCACAAGCTAAAACATTCTTGTTGAATGTGAATGAATGAAATGGTTATCTCCAGGAGCAGTACCACATGTGTTAGTTGGTGAAAACTACAGATCTAATGCCATGCTTTAAAAAAAAAAAAAAATCAATTTTTATAGGAAGAAACTGCCTCTCAACTCAAAACATCCTTAAATTGTTTTTTTTTTCAACCCGATCACTTAAAGAAAAAAAAAACTCTTCCTACCCTACCCTTCCCAAGAAAGCAAGTGGAAATAAAATTATAAATGTTTTAATTTATGTACAATTACCCTATTAATTGTGTACGTGTTCTCCCTTATTTCTAGCCCCAAACGTTCCTTTTAAAAAATCAAGCCCTTAAATATATGCCTCCTTCTTAATGTATTTTCTTTGGAAAAATATTTCCCCTGCTAAGAGGTTTGTTTTAAATGTTTGAACAATTATGATGTTTTGTGCAAAGAAATATGAATTATCATATTATTTTTTAAAATATCATTGTAAGTATATTTTATGTAATATATTTGACTGCAATAAAGATTAATTCGGTTTCTAGTTGTAAACGCAATATATTTAAATTTTATACCAGCCTAATATGAAGATTCGATTATGTTCTCGCTTCAAATTATTATCAACGGACCACAATCAGATCCCGTCTAGAGCAGTTAGCTATAATAATTTCATGTTATTATAAAATGAATTATTAAGGGATAATACAATATTTATGAGGTATAATAAAGGGCTAATGAATTTAGAGGGAGGTTCGGTGTCAGATTCTGATTGGATGCGTATTTATTGTGTTTGTCTTAAGGCTCGTGATTGGCTGTGTAATTGAGGCTCATTACGCTAAGTAGCGGCGGCTAAAATTAGCACATTAGGTGTTTCAAGGCAATTTTCTTCATCTTCTTCTTCTTTCTCCTTTTTCTTCTCTTCAGCGTCTTCCCCTCTAATCAGGCCTTCCTCCTCCTTACAGCGTTACATCTTTCCAATTTAAACTGTCTATTTTCTTAAGCTTTATGGTTATTTTCGGGTGTTTTGCACGGGGTAAGGTCCTAATTGGCCTGGGCATGTTACAAACGTGAGCAAACAGTGTGGTCCGTTCTCTCTGTGAGGTCTTTCTTATACATCTATACATTATTAACTTGTTTTTTCTCTCTATTTTTCTGAGGAAGTAATTATAACAGTATATAGTATCAGGCATTAATAAAGGTTAATATTCATGTTTTTTTTAACATAATTAACTTAGGTACAGCTATAAAATATAAAATATAAGAGGTAGTAAATTTATAAGTAAATAGAATCATACCTAATGAAAGACCGAAAAGATTAGTAGAAATAAATATGCCATGCACTTATTTTTGGCTTAATTTAGTATTCAGATTGGAAAAATAAATTGTGATATTAAATTGAGTATGCTCGAATAACTTGGTACAATTCGATACACCATCTAATTCTTTTATACCTTGGCAGAAGAAGGCCTAATTTTCATTGCATATATTTCCCCCATTTCAACTATTATTTGTTTAATTTCGAAATAAACTCTTTTTTTTTTTTTTTAATTTAATTTAAGGGTCATTTAGTGAAAATACTGGAACCATTTTTGTATCTCTCGGAACATATGAAATACTTTTGCGATTATCTTGGTATGAAATTTTTGCCTTTTTATTTTGATCACTTTTACGCACAAGTACAAATATTATAAGGATTTTCGATTGCCCTTGCTTTTGGTTAGTCTGAATGAACGAGGTCTCTCAAATATGAATCAAGTGTGAACGCTAGGATATTTTTTGATATATCTTTTAATCATCATTTTCTTTTTTCTATTTTTTTTAACCTTTTTTTCTTCTAATGTTTAAATCTTGCTTAAAATTTTGTTTAGATAAAGCACTTATCAGTTGATTCTTTTTATGTTAATGTTCGTATCTCTCTTTGTGCTCATTAATGACGCTCAACCTTGGCACTCACATTATGCAAACATTTTGAGACGTGTTTTTTTTTTCTTTATTTTTCTCGACCGTATATTCATTTCTCATCAAGGAAAATGTATCCACCTTCCAAGTGGGTCGACGGAGAAATAATCCTGTCTCCGATACTATTACTTCCAATATACATTTCAAATAGATTCATTTCTCTGAGTGTACTCATAACGAATCTGGTTTAATCATAACGCTATTGGATTTAATGAGACCAAGAATTATCTGGAGTCCTTTTAGCGAGGTTCCGTTATCGACTGGTTCTATTGACAAATAATGAGCTGATACTTAAGTGCAAGCAGTAGCACATAATGTTGGATTCGGAATCAGATTAAGTTTGAATTTATAAAACTCGAGTGTGAAATGTGAGTACCGCCTGTTTTATCCGTTAATGGTCTCGTGTTGGCATTATAAACTTGAAGGTATATTTAACTCAGTTTGTCCTCTGGGTGCTTATCTTATACTCATATGTCTTCTTTCAGCTTGTTAGCAATTAAAAATATATCAACGGAGCGCATGAAATTAATTATATAATATGTTTTGCTTTTGCGATGATAACATAATTATTCTGTATACCCTCTCGGGAACTAACGCATTAGATATCCAGGCATTTTATTCATAATACATTCAGAGAATAAGCGATATTAGGGAAACTTTTGCATTTATAATATAACCGTAAAGGTATATTAATAATATTTAGTAAATTAATGGTTAATAACGATGTTGAAGAAAAAGTTTAAATATTTATTATTACGCTACATATTTATTACATTTTACATATTTAATTACTTATTATTCTTTTGTTTAAACTGTTCGTAATGACCAATAATAAACTAAAAAGACAGTGAAGTTAGTCTTATCCAGTTAGTCTTTTCACGCTTTCTTCTTATATTCAAACAGCACTAAATGCAATCTAGAATAAATTATAGGGTCTACTGTGGTGTAGTGGTTAGCATAGCAACTTAAAATACTAAAGGTCACAGATTCGAGTGGTCTCGAGCCTATGCTCTAAACTATACTATAAATTAGATACTCGTTAAAGATCCCTATACTAATTACACCTTGATAGGCAAAATTTAGGACGCCAAATGTAGAATCGTCCGATTAGCCTTAGTAGTATAAAAGGACATTAAACAAACAGATAAATAACTAATCAAACTCACGAACGAGCGAATCGTTGCATTTATGAATACACATAAATAAACATCACTTAGCCTGACTCCATCGTAAATAATGCACGAACTCTTTCTCTAACCACTTGAAGAAAACTAATCGTAATACTCGACATGTTATATGTTAGATTGGAAAACAAAAAATCAAACCCTCTTCCCCCTCCCTTTTTTCTCGGAAGTGGTTGATTTTTGGAATTTGAGAATGGCATAGTTGTTATAGAACCACCCCGTAAATTTGAAAAATGTATGAATCAAAACTGGGACCTTTGCGATACTTCAACTTTACTATCGTAATCTTTTTGAAACCTCATGATTTCTTTTTTTTATCTATATTTCAAAAGTTATGTTTCGAAATTACAACATCCCCCCTCTCTCTTTTTAGAAGCAAAGAGTGAAAATAAAATCAGATGATGGTTTATCATCATAACAAACTATTGATTATATAAAATCATTTTTTATCTCACTAATACTTTGAATGTTGTTACTTACTATGTTGAAAAATTGACCCTTGATTTTTTAATCTGTATCTAAAATTTACGAATATAATGTTTTCTTTAGGATTCACATTTTTCATATTGTTTTCCCTTTTATTTGCTGCAGTCAGATAAAATCATATATAAGAAAAAATAGTCCCATTTATATAGTGTTGTTGCAGTTTCTATTTCTTGCTCCAACGTTCCGCTCATTAGCACCTATTTATAAGCTTATCGATAAATTGCCTAGTTGCAATTTTAAGATGTAGATTATAGATTTTTCGTAAGTTGAATTGGAAGGAATTACATACTAATTAATTAAAAACTACGAAAAAGAAAGAAATACAATGCATAATGCAATCAAGCATATTCTTTTCGCTCAGTAAGTTCTTTCTACTCGTTATTATTATTTTTATAATTTAAAATCTAAATTGGACTTCATTCTTTATATATAAAGTATATAAATTAAAAAAACTTTCTAACTTTTACGTTTAAAACGTTTTTAAGGAAGGGTTACTTTTTTTTTTCTTTTCCGCGTTACGTAATATAAAGGGGGAAAAAAACCATTCATTCATAATTTTTTGGTATTGGGCGGCCTATTGTTGTCGGCACATATTGCAGCAGTGAGATGAAAGAGTTTAGTAAAAAAAAAAAAAATGGTAACATGAGGTTGTCGACCCCGGGTGAAAGTAAGCCAGCAGTTATCGTTCCCATTCTAGTTTTTTCTTTTGTTGTTTTTTTTTTTTAAACATGTCCCCTTCCCTCCCTCAGGCAGTAAAAGGGGACCGTTTTAATTTAACGTTGGATTTAAGGGCTCAGCTTGCCGGTGGCGGTAAAGGTCGCAAGCCGTTGAAAGCTCCGTTTATAGGCCGTATAGCTGATCGTCATGCCAGCTGTGAGGCGGTGGAAAAAAAATAACAATATAAAAACAAAAGTTTTACGTTCAAGGAGTGGTTGGAATGGCTTTTGAAATGGTTCTAAATGTTTAGTAATTTCTTAATATTCCATTCATTCCACCACTGGCTTTCGTCGACTAAGAGTTTAATCCGGCAGATGAGGTTTTAGATATCCGCTTCACTTATATTTCTTCCTGAGTAGAGTGTGTGATGAATGAGAAGTATATCATGCGACGGAGAGATAAGAGGTTAGATCATTATATTATAAGTTCATTCTTCAGGTGCTTATTTATAGAGATTAGGGTTAGGTAAAAAACTTAATCTCCGAAAAATATCAAGCTTAGCTTTCATGGAATTGGCTTGCTGTAGTGTTCCCTTTAAACACGACAATTAGAAGAATTTTTTTTTTTTTGTAATATTACCAAAGCTTAAATCCTACAAGATTCTATGCAGATTCCATTCAGACTCACCTGCGTTTATTCATCCCTCGAGACCTATCAAAATCGAATTCTACGAGACTAGACCTAATGCAATAGGTATTTTAGTATATCGGCCATCGTTTCCTAAATAAAAATACATGATAATTATTTTGCATGATTTCCTTCTATTGAAATTTAGCTATCTGGAATAGTGGTGCTCCGGGCCGGATTTGAAAACCCCTCTTAAGATGTATAACACCGTTCATCAAAATTATTCTAATTTTGTTCCGCTGTGACTTTTATTTTTTTTCAAAAAACAATATTAGTGTTAAAAAAATAGATTTTACACCATTGGTCATTCATTGATTATATAACTATTGAATTTGAATAATATGTATTACTTAAGTTTTATTATTTAAGATTATTCCTTTTGTCATTGGATGATATTTTTAATGTAATTATTATGGAATTGTTATTTTTTTAATTTTTATTTCAGTTGGTTTAATAGAGAAATCATTGATCTTCAGACTCAGTTGTTCCATGGTGTCTAGAATGCAAGATATGAAAGAATCCATTTATTTCCATGGTGTTATCATTTGTGATTGACCAGCTGATTTTTTTTGTTTTAGCGATTGAAACAGTGTTTTTATACCATAAATTTAGTAAATTTCTTTAAAAAAAAAAAATAGTAATTAATTACGCTTAAATCGTGATTGAAATTTTTTCAGATAAATAAAAAGGCTAATATTCACCAAAAAACAATAGTAAAATTTATTCTGGCAACGTTTCGGCTTCTAGAGCCATTTTCAAGCCATGCATCTTACTTTGGGATTGGTCTTACGGTGATTTAGAATAAAAATATTTTAAGGGTGTAAATAAAAAACTTTTTGCTGGTGGCGTCATTTTAGGATCTGAAAAAACCATCTGTCATTCATTGTAATAACTGCCACCACTAAGTCCTTTAATTTTTTTTTCTAATTTAAAGATTTTTAAGTATTTACCCTTTCGTGTAATTCGGAAATTAGCCTAAAGTTGAAAATTCTTTCTTTATCTCTTCCTACAAACATCCTTATGCTTAACTTGTTCATAAAGAAAAATATTTTGTACGGATTGTTAAATTTATAATGACATAATGGTGTATAGAATTTTCATCCACACTTGTAAAGACTAGAATATCTCTTTAAAAAAAATCCTAGGGCATTTATTTTGGCGCCCTAACATGTGGCTCTTGTCACCCATTGGCCTCCAGTCGACAAGGTCTTGAGGTTGTCTCGGCAATCTCATTAGCCAAGTCGTATAATTAACATTTGTATTTTTTAGTTAGTTCCTATTTAAATATTTTTTAAAAAGGTTTTTGTCTTATTTTCAAGTTTCTTTTAATTTTGGGTAATTTTTTATTTTTCTATTAAACATATATGTGCGTGTGTGAGTGCATGATCTAACACAAGCTAACTATTTCACTGCATAATCTTAACACTATTCTATCCTATTGCTTGCCATTAATTAAAGAAGCATGAAGAGAAGTATTTTATTTGTCAAGCTGATAATGAGGAGCTACGGTCGCTGTTGACGAAATGCTAGTCATGTTAATATGTTGGCGGCTCAAGGTCGGGCTTGTCTGATGGTCGCCTTTTAGTCAGCCAATTCTTCTTGTCCATAGGAATTTGCTATCGAATTTTGAAGATATTTTAAGCCAGGATTGAACCTAAAACTTAATTTCTGCGTCTGAAAATTATCTTTCAGAATTTTACTGTAGAAATTTGCTTTCTTCGAATGCTTAACACCATCGGAACATTCATTCTTCTTCTTCTTTTCCTTTCCCCTTGTGCCTCTAAGTTTGGAGATGTACCCAGCCATCTCAACCAGGCATCCCGGTCTCTCGCGAGTACCTTCATCTCTCCTATCGACTTCTCTCGTGATCTTCTCATCCTGGACATGTGGTCTTCATAATGCAGTCGAGGTTTACACATAGATCGTTTGAAGTCTCGTTTTGTTTTCTCCGTGGATGCCTCATTTCAGCAGCGGTAATTCTGATTTTGTGTCAGTATATTGTTATCGAGCCATCACTCATCCAGCAAGATTTGGAGGTAGACTGTTTTATTTATCCTTAATATAACGTCACTCCCAAATTCTATCTTACCCAGGATGGAGTGGCATATTTGTATGTAAATATTGTTAGCTTTACTATTCCTGTTTTGGACCTCATCATGGACTTAATCATTCCATTGAAATCATTTGACTACACTATGATGATGATATGATAAAGGCATTGTATTCCAGTTATTTTTTTTAAATAAATCTTTAATTTTTTTTGTTAATAAATTCTTATACCGCCGATTCCGCTCCATGCCCTTGCTTTAATTCAACTTTGATTCCTCCTATATTTCTGAGATTCCCTTAGGCCTCAGATGTGAACTAGACCTTTTATTTTAGAATTATTTATCGCTCACGTTTACTTGATTTATTTCTTGTTAGTCAATTTAAAAATAATATATATACTTTATATAAGTACTATTTATATATACTTAAATACTATTAGTAGGAACCAATTTTCCCGACTACACTCTTCCGAATCGGCTCTCGCCGCTTCAGATGACTATCCCTGACTTAGCCCTAATAGGAGCGACTAGAGACATCTAGCAGCGGTCAGGCTAAGCACAGGCGGTCCGGTATTTCCGGGTTCGCAGGCTCGGTGGGATGTTGATGATGTTTGCCGCCTGTTCTACTTTCTCCGAGACTCATGTGACTTTTATCACGTATGCCTCCCGATATCGGGCATTTCTTCCGCAATCTTATCCGATCCTAAGACCGTTATATGTAAATGGGGCTAGGGCGGAACATCGATAGAGCTATTTAGTGGCTATTATATTGTTGGGATTGTTAGCGTTGTCCTGCCCACAATACTCCCGCCTTATCGGGTCGCCATGGGCGGTCATTTTTACCCACTGGAATCTAGAAATTTAAATCCTACAGTGATAGTTTTCCGTAACGGTTCTGTCATCATTTTAGGTCTATTTCTTTGCGGTATATTTAGGAGGAGGGTTCTAACCCGTTATTTGCTACGATGTTAAAAATAATTTAACCAATATCAATCCAATCTTGAAAGGCGCAGTGCATTTTCACTGATGCAGATCATTCAAATAAGGCCAGTCCAAGCCTGCTATAAATTTAAATTACATAACATAACATCATATCCCCTCTAGATCTACCTTCGTTCTAGTTAGCTTTAGTCGCTGTAAATTATGTATTTATAACCTCACATACAATTTTTATGTGTATACTATACTTATAACCAACCAAATATTTTATCTTTACATATTTTAAAAATGTATGAAAAAGGGTTACATACCTACTCAATTCAATAAAATAAAATAAATCTTAAGTTATGGTTATGGATCTTGTTAAAAGTTGTCAGTTGATTCGAAATTGGATGTTTCTTTAAGGTTTTAAAACCAATTTTGTTGACAACAATACTGCATAGTTTGTTTTGAAAATTTGATTAATGCAGCTATTCTTGGATACCATCTCTAGTTTTCACTTCTAGTGTGAGCCTTTCAGTTGACAGAATTACTGACTCCAATTCCTACATTTTGTGAAAAGCAATTTAAATAGTATTTTTCTTTGGAGAATTCTCACCTGGATGGAAATATCAAAACATAAAATTTTACTAAAATAAATGTAAAAATGTACAAGTTTCTAAAGGAAAATACTATTTAAAGTGCTTGCCTACAAAATTTTGAAATATTTTATTCTATTATTAATCAAATTACTATAGCTAGTATTAATTTTTCAAATAAATTACTCTTTTATTTTTATACGTATTAACGTGATGAAATATTTGGTAAACTGAGCTGTTTTGGTCTTACAGCTCATTTCTGAACGCTTTTATTCCCAATACAATGCTAATTTTATCCTAATACAATACTGCTAAATGTTAACTGACTAGAACTGTTGAAAATTACCTGCACTTTGAAACACAAGTAAGCCATTGGTCGTCAACATTTTAAAAACGGGATTCCCAGACTGAATGCATAACTGACATACTTAAACTTGCGAGAAGTGAATAACCCCGGGGCCCACTAAAAAATGTAGAAACGTTTTTTAGAGCAGGGGAAGAAATATTTATTTCAAAGTGTCACTAAAACAATCAAATTATATTACATATAGTTTAAAAGGATCTTATAAATAAGTCAGTTCTTTCATTTTAGTTTAATTACAAATTTTAAAAGCATTTGAATATTTTGTATTGTTTTTCATAGGATATTAAACATGTCAGTTGTTTCCAAAGAATTTAATATGATAAAAGCATGATGAAATGTATGTACTTCGGAACATTAAAAATAATGATTTTTTTTAATATCATTATGTTGGTACTTACAGCATTCGAAAAAAGATATAAATAAATAATTATAAAAAAATTAATATTAATTTTAGTCTCCAAGTCATAAGTACTTGTCATTCATTCAAAGTAATTTATTTTAATTTAAATACCTACAAAATTAAGCATCTTCAAAAAAAAAAAAAAAAAAATTGAATTTCCAATTTTGATGTTTTTGGTGCCTATTAGCTTTATCAATAAAGTATTTGATTTTTTAAAAGTAAGTTTTATAGTGAAAATTTACCTTGGTAAGTTATTTAAAAAGAAAAATATGCTCTGCCGAATCGTTTTATTTGACTTCTATGAAGAAAAAAAAAATTGTAAAGTGTAGGATTAGAAATTATTTGTTTATTTTTCAAAATAATTTTATGTTGGTGATATCATTGTATTTATATGTTTCACTATGTATGTTATGTGGATTATGCTCACGTGAGTACCACTCACTGGTGAAAACCACTCGGTCCGTTGAGTGTGATCACTGTCAAATCACCTCCTTTTGCTTTCTGCAACCAGTAAAAATATCTAGTTTTAGGTAATAGATGAAATTGTAATATATATATATATATATATATATATATATATATTAGGATATATATATATTATATATAGGATATATATATATATATATATATATATATCCTATATTTTACTTTGAAGGTTTTAGAACAATAAAATAGTATCCAATAATTTATCCAATTTAGGTAGAACTAGACTATTTATCGGCCCTTAACGACTTACTGCTCACCTCTAATTAAACGGCTCAGAAACTAATCATCGGGAGAAAGTTATCTCCTGGAACCATCACCGTTTCCTCAATTATATAACCATGAGCATCGAGCTGTTAGCACCACACTCAAACCATCCAATCCATGGAGTCAACAAACCAAACATATTAGGTGTTGATTTAGAAACATTCTACTGTACAGTGCCATCTTCAGGAAACCATAGAGTATCGAAGTCCTTTTCATACTCTATCTATTTTTTCTTTTTCTTTAAACAACTTATAATAGAGTTCATTAAAAAAAAAAAAAAAAAAAAAAAAAAAAATAGGCTGTTCTACTTTTATCTCAGGTGTAATTCATAACTTTTTTTTCTCAGGAACATTGAATCATTCATGTCGAATGTTACATGAATTTATTTTAAATTACAAATCACTTTTTTGCTGAAGTCAATAGTGACCGCTAATGTAGTGACCTATTTTATGGGAGAAAAAAGAACAACTACATATATTTTATTCATTATATATAAGCATGGATATTAATTATTTTGTAAATCAAATATATGTAACCTCAGTACCGGCGTTAATATAAATATAAAAGTAGTCAAATCATCCGGATGTAAACTATAATTTTTTGTTGATGCATAAACTTAGATATTTTTATTAAAGAAAATAATAATAAATTATGATAAACATATGGTTTATCTCGTTACCCGTTACGTCTTTTGTACCATAATATTTGATATTATTAAATTAATTTGTACGGCCAAATGCATGGAACGAATGCCAGGACGAATTATACTTATAAATAACTTGAAAAGAAAAAAACCCTCAGATTTGTTTTACATCGGCTTATCGGCAAGAAAATATATACAGAATATTTTTTTATATAATTCTATTGATCTAACACTATAATATTGTTTACAGATATGTATATATATGTATATATATATATATATATATATATATATATATTCCATATTTATTATTCTTTGTTTTGTAAATATAGGCGATATTAATGTTTTTGTTTCTTTATCTTTTCCAGGTGAGTGGGCACGAATTCATGACTTGCGCTAGAAGTCGTGATTGAAATATTAGTAGGGCTAACTTTAGGTACGTAGCTATTTATTTATGATATAAGCTGTCTTTAGACACCTTGAATCTCATTAACTCATATTCTTCTTTGAGTTTTTTTAAAGGTATTTAATATAATATGTGTGTATGTAAATTAATACATTTTGTTGATACATTATTACTGGACGCATGGATGGTTTTGACAGTTGATAAATGTTAGCAAGGTCAGAGGAAAAAAAAAATTAAATTACGTTGTCGTTTACACAACTGTCATTATTGCTTATTTCAAACAAGGTTTTGTATTGTATTTCCGAATAAATTGAAGATTTTTTTTTTCGCTTTATAACCGATAATAGTTATAGGTAATAATCATCAATGTCCATTTATTGTTTATTTGAATTATTTATTTGCAATGATATCAGCTTTGTTTAAAGCCCATGAAGAAAACTATTTTTTTTCTTTTATTGCTTAACGACCTAAATTAACTAGAAGTTAGAAAGTTTGGAATTGGAGTTTGGGTTTTTGCAGTTTATTAACTTATAAATTTATAAGTGAAACTTATGAACCGGAAAACAACACATAAGACAAAACAAAATTGAATATAAAATGGATTTGGGCAAATATATGATATAATATGAAATCAATATTTAATTTCATTTTCTAATCACTGTTTTAATACTAGATTACAACTAGGAAAACATCGTTAAAACCTACGAAAGAAATACTTTCACCTGATACCAAAATTACTCCAAAATTTCTGCGGATGAGTATGACCCACAATTATTTTTTCATCCTTTATTTTTATTTTATTATTATTATTATTATACAATGTTGAAACATTATGTTTTTATTGGTATTTATAAATAAGACATCAAAAATTAAAATTATTTATTCTTTATTTTATATAACATTTTCGAATGTAATTTCTAAGCAATAAAATTGAGAAACGTTAGTTAAGATCTATCGCAACTCTAATTCGCTGTTAGTGGAGAGCTCAATTCAAATAATGCGCCGGAGTCGTGTATGAGACGGAACATTGAAAGCGACCTGGAAGGAAGAGGGTAGAAAGGGTGCCTGGGCAAATTTAGTGCGCCGTGCACTCAACGTGACATTCATTATGTACGGTGTTAGAAAGTGCTTCAGGTTTCTTCTTTATCTGAGCCGGTAAATGGGATAGCCGTGCATGTACTTGCAGTACCCTCGGTGTATGATTTATAGATAAGGGGAGTTTCTAGGGGGGGGGGGAGGGGTCAGTAGGTATGATGTAGATGGGAGATGTAGGAGGGTCCTGGATGTAAATGAGGTCGGGGAGGAAGAACCCGGTTACCCGGTGATCCGCGGTACCTCCCACGCCCGGGGAGGATAACGGTCCAGATCCGACATCCCAGATACCCGGCATTTGCATAGAGCGTGACAAAGCTCCGTGTTATGTACGGGCGTGGGGTCGAATTAGTGGATTAGCGGGTGTGGCTGAGGGGGATATCTAATGAGACCAACGGTTAGCTTAATCTCTGGCTGGAGCAAAGGGGCTAAGAGGATTTAGGGGTCCGTTGTGATCTATGAAGTATGGGGGCGTGGGGTCGTTTCCATGGCTTGTCTACTAGCGCCAAGGGGTTCGTGTTTGAATAACGGTCGCTTCAGGAATTCCAATGAAGTATCACGATTGAGACCAAGCAATTCCTCGATCCTCGATTCGAAACGTAAAAATATTCCGGCTCTTCCGCTTTTCTTTCTTCTTTTTTTTAGCAACAAATATACCTTTTTTGTTTATATGATTTAACAGGGGCATTTAACTAAAGGTGTTTTCTATCTAGATATCTATGAACTATATCAACATACCTATATCCTAACTGATTTCCTTAATTATCTCATCAAGTGTGTAGAAAGCATTAGCTGTTCATCTACTGTTCTCCCGTCACCAAATTGACTGCCTTTTGCGTTATATGCTATATCTACCATGATAGAAATTTACAACTTGTAGAAAGAAACTAAAGTAAAAAATCCACCGTTTTGATTTCTTCTAAGGTAAAGGCATTGACCAACTTTGTGCAAATTTGGGGCTGATAAATTCTGACATTATTCTTTTAACCTATATTTAAATCAATATTAACACGCAACCGACTGGTTTTGAATAGAGCTGGGCCGAGGCTTGAACTATAGTGCAATGAAGACATTGACGAAGCCCCGAGTGATAACAATGCAGGCCGGGTGACTGACTTGCCCTACCCCAACCACCATCACCGCGCAGAGGTCCGGGTGCTCTTCTAACAACTTATACCTCCAACTTCATTCTTATTTTTACTTATTACTTTTTGTAAGTTCATGGTATCCTATTTCGATGATTTATCATCGGTTTTTATCTTATTATTTTCTCCTTGCTTCGTTAAAGACCTTTCTTTCTTCTTAGTTCAAAGGATTCAGCGGTCCGCTTACATACGGAGAACAGCTAATAATATTCTACATTATTGGCTCCATGATTTTTCAATTTATCAATTATTGGGGAATAACTTGCACAAAGTAGAAAAAAAATAGACTAATTTTATGGGTCCAGGGGTCTTATTATGGGCACCATTAATATTTACGCATTAAAAATATGCACAGATATAATAGTAGATACGGCCTTAACAAAAAATAAAGTTTATATTAAAGCGAGGGGGAGTACTGGTGCCCAACTCAGTTGCAATTAGTGAGATGTCATGTGTTCTGTGTTCATGTATCCTGATTTTACATCCATTAAATAATATTAACGCATGTTACTAATCCTAAAGTTTTGTTATGCACATTATTAGGATTAAATGTACGTAATCTGTAAACTATTTGTTGTGAAATTTACAAGTCCTTCGCCTACATTTTTTACATTACAGCGAGGGTGGTAATTTCGGAATTATTTGTGGTGAAATTGTGGGCGCCCTTTTTATTGGTTATTATATAAGGTCATGTTGTGAATGTTGATAAAAGAGACATCTCTGTAGTTTAGTTCTTTATTTTAGCAGAAAAAGGATCCTGCATCACATTTGTTTCAGGTATGGAAAAATTTGTGCCCTCAACGTAATTTGTCCTCGAAAAAATATGTTTTCATTTTTTAGACATAATTATTACAAAAATAATTAGATGCAGTTCCTCTCTGTTTTTCCACAAAAACTTTTTATCACGTAATATTTTTTGATTTTAAGTTTTATCATGATGCACAATTTGAAATTTTCTCAAAAGGCAAATTATCGACAAAAGCATTTTGTTTATTTTTGCGTTAAACAGATAGAAAAAAAGAAGTTTTTAACTTGTTAAGTAGTAGGTCTAGGCTGTTAATATTAAAATTATGTATTTTTCACATGCCAGCTTGGGTTTTCTGTAAACTTTCCGATTTTCTGACGATTTATTGAACTTGAATGGTTGTCCTTAATACCACCCTTACCTTTAATAATAATACTTCTATGAATATTTATTAGATTTAGATGCAGCGCTTGATTGATATTGGTGTAAAATCTGAGAACACGAAATAAAAAACTCAATAAAATAAAGATGATGTATTGCGAAATGAAGGTATGGAGGCGGATTGTGATGGATTGGGTCAATACCTTGGTCAAGTGACCTAAACGGCTCAAGTGCTCACACGTGCCGATTCCCAGGAGGGGTTTTTGCCCTCGCTCGGAGTACCTGCGAAATTTCTTATTTATTCTCTTCGTAATTGGGTCGCTATGAATTAGGTATACTTTTCCAAATACTTCCTAATCATGTCTCGGGGTAAATGGAGTCAAGTATTCGATCAAACATTATTTCGCCCTCATTAAATAATGTCATTTCTCTAAACATAACCTAGGATATTGTTAAATAAGCTTTCAGTTGGCAGAATGACTAACTCCGATTTCGACATATTTCAAAAAAGAAATTTTAATAATATTTCTCATTGGAAAATTCATACTTTTTTATATTTAAAAGAATGGCAGAAGCAATAAACTGTAACAGGTTACTAAAATATACAAACAAAATAAAAAGTTACGGATTGTCCGAAGTGCTTTTCTGAATAATGTTGAAATAAAAGGTCTTCTTCTATTTCATTCTACCAACTAAAATGTTCATAAATTACATAACCCTCTTGGTAAGAACAGTTAATCCGAAAATATAACGCATAAACCTTCAATTGTAAATTGTTATTTCCATCCTAAGGTTTTTACCTCCGGTTTTCTCTTTTTTTTCATACGAATTTTCTCGCTGTGTACGAATCCGGAAACATTTCAATATTAATATTATTCAAATGACTTAAAAATGTTCTTAGGATTATTACCAATCCTTGAAAACTTTCTGTTGACCCTGTCTCAAAAGGCCAACCTTGCTTGTCACCATTAATTTTGAAATTAGCTCATTTTTCGCTAATTATTATTGGCGTTGCCATAATGCAACATTCCTTTTGATTCTATCGCAAATTCCTGATTGTTCCAAAGTTTTCTCACCATCTGTCCAATCAGTAATTCCAAAGTTTACCTTAGTTTTCCATTCTTCTCTTAAAGATTTATGAAGAGGATGAATGAATTTTTAAAATGCACTATCGGAATTTGATCTTACTTTATGAAATACTTCTTTGTCGACATCGTTAATGATACTCAATATATCAAAGTTGTCGGTCAAGGAAATTCATGTTCTGTGCCGAGCAGACCGATTGGCTCGAATTGTTGATGCCAATTTATCCTTCTTTTTTTTTAATATAATCTTTTCTTTTCACTCTGCCTTGATGCTGACCGCAGGGGCCGCTATTGCTGGTGGAAATGTCACAACCCTAGGTCAAATAGCAGCGATTCAGTCATGAGAACGCGGTTTTATTTTTCGTATTTCGTAACCTGATAATTTTAGGTTCGATTGTGACGCGATGGAGAAACGCAATTATCCTGTTGTCTGTTTTCTTCTTCTTCCTTTTTTTTTGTTTTAATCGGCTCTTATTCTTTTAATTACCATTATTGTGTAATATTTAAAAAAAATCTAATTAAATTGCCTTGTATTCAAAAATTGTCATTCTCTTTTCTGATTCTTTTTGCATTTCTGAGAAATTCATATTTGCCCCTGCTTAAGCAAAAAAAAAAAAATTGTTGAATTTTGTTGGCTGAGGTTTTTAATTTGTTTCCCATAATGAATTTTAGTTTCATCCAATCTTCCATAAGAATAAAAAAATGTCATTCCTTATTAGAATCGAATTGCATTGATGAGAAATTCATATTTTTAAAAAACTTTATAAGAAAATTACTTGTTCCTTGCTTTATATTCTTTAATTTAGTTGAATATATATATTTTTTAAATGAGTTATATAAAGAAATAGATAAAAAAAAAGGTAATCCGTTTCTGATGGGAAATAAGCATATTTAAAATAACTTCCAAATCATTGTTTTGTTCTTATTATGAATTCATTTTTGAACCCTTTAAATGAAAAAAAAAGTGCCAAATAATATCCTATGTTTTTCAATTAAGAGGTATTTATATGTTGATTTTTTTTTTTTTTTTTCAATAAAATCTTTCTCATAAGTTTTCATTTACTTTCTACTCTCTATTGCTTGTCCTAAATTATCTTTCTAATAAATATCCTATACTTTTTTTGATTAAGAGGTTTTTATACAATAGTTTTTTCAATGAAATCTTTCTCATAAATTTACATTTCCTTTCTACATTAAAAAGTAATGCTAAAAGTAATGTTTTATTTTTAGAATTTTTTATACCTGTGAAAATTAATTTGCTCTATAAAGTAAATCCTACAATAACACTTCACTTTTCTCCTATTTCATACGCTTTACTTGGGCCATTGCGCTTGCAAAGAATAAAATATTTTTTATTTTTATAAATATTCCAAGTAATTTTTCCTCGACTTAAATAATATATGTGAGCTGGGACTAACTGACGTGTAACAAGGCCCCCAGTTGACGTCTGCTTGATCCTCACCTCAGTGCATCCATCTATTTCTGCCCGGTCACCCACCCTCGGATGGCCATGACTGAAACTAATTTTAATCAGATACCTTCTTAGCCAACTTCCACGGCCATTCTTCCTTAGCGTGGTGTAAGGGAGTTATTTTATATTTATAAAAATATCATGGTAAATGACGGTGAGAATTTGTTTATTTATTATTTTGGAAAAGGGGCCCTGTATGTCATATTTAAATGCTCCAACAAATACGACACTGAAATGAGATATGTTGAAAGATGGAGCGTAGGACTTGACTAATTTTCATTGCAACAACTATATCAATTATTTCGGGGAGCTCAACCATTACCTCAAGGACATCTTCCTAGTGTAACATCACAGGTTGCTGACACAATTCTTGCTATGATTATTATCATTATTTTTCTATTCGTTTTCTATCTATTCTATTATTTTTAGCTATTAATTTATTTTAAATTAAGTATTAGATTAACTATATGTTTATCTGGGAATGGTACTTGATAAATGGCTATCTTGGATTCAACATATAAAACATTTGAGAGAAAATGCATGAAAAGAATAGGAATTATAAAATGCATCTCACATTCAGAATGAGGTGCAGACAGAAAAACTTGGATAAAGATACATAACAGTATAATAAGAAGCAAAATTGAGTATGGTGCTCCAGTATATAGTACGGCGAAAAAAATGGCATTAAAGATGTTGGATTCACTACACAATGCTGCTCTAAGGATATGTACAGGAGCCTATTGAACTTCACCAGTTGAAAGTTTATGTATTGAGTCTGGTGAACCATCCCTGAACATGCGGCGAGAGTACCTTTCACTGAAATATTTCAAAATTGAACACATATCCTCAGCACCCCTCTTATATAGAAACTTATTCGAAGAGGATTCAGAACTGCTCAGACTTCGAAATATTAGAGGCAGCAATTTCACAGTAACGGTAAACAACTTTCTACAACACACAAACCTAAACCAGAACATTAAACCCATACAAATCTAAAAACATTTGTGGATGGGAGAAAAAAAGACCGATTATTAATATATCAATGAAAAAATATTCAAAGGAATGCCCTATAGTTATACAAAAGTTGTTCTTGCAGCTCCTAGAGAAATACAATGGATTTGAAGAAGTATACACTGACGCCTCCAAAATTGAAAATAATGTTGGCTGCGTTGTTCACACTATATACATGGCGATACCATCCCACAAAGGAATTAAGGAAAACGAGGAAGCCGACCAGGCAGCAAAAATAGCTAGAATATAGATAACAGGGAATTTAGAAGTAACAATACTAAAAGAAGTAAAAAAAGAGGACTGGTTACACCAACTGAAGAAAAATCAGAAATAAATTTGGGATTTGAGGTGGAAAACCGAACACTCCAAATTATCTGAAATAAAACTGGAGTGCAAAAAGTGGAATACAAGCTCGAGAATCTCGAATGTATTCTTCGAATGTATTGTAGTAGTTTTTCCGAGTTCGAATGCTAAGAATGTACCCCAAACGGTAAAACACCTTTTACTATATTGTTCAAAATACAAAGAATTCAGGAAGAAGCTTAAAATGGAAAGAACATTGAATGAGCTGTTAAAAGAAGAGGAAGACAAAATAGATATTCTGTTTAAATAGGTACCTAAAAGAAACATCATACTATAACAGAATATAACTGAACGCATCGCCAATGACCCTATTGGGGATCAAGGAAAAAAAAAAAAAAGTATTCGAATTTTTATTTAAATAAATGTATAGTGGCATCACAAAAAAATTATTTTTCAACGGTTTATTAAACCATTTCGAACTGAGGAAAATTGTTTAATCGATTCATTTTCTTTTTACTAAACTTTTTCATTTGCAGATTTTTCAAAAAAATAAGTATTTTGTTCTTCTATCTAAGCAGCATATTTACTTTTACATTTTCTAAAATTCAACTAATTGAAGACACTTGCGTTTTTAACAATTTATTTATTATCTTTAGTAGAATCATTAATTCCCATCATTATTCCTGTCTTCTAGTATATACTGGGTATATTTAAGCTATAGTGAATAATAAAAATACTTAAATTTTATTGACTGCTTCCTTAAATTTAATTGGTAATATTTAATCTAAATTAATTTAATAGCTATATATATATATATATATATATATATATATATATATATATATATATATATATATATATATTTGCATTTTTAAAATATATTTTTTTTGCACTTTAAAATATATACCATGATTTTTTCGATAATCTAAAAATACTTTACTTATCATGGCTTTGTTGTTAAATTAATTCCTGGGAAATTTAAAAAAAATCAATCAACGGTAAAACGAATATTTGAACTAAATTTAAATATTTGACCTGCTTTGAATTATCATAATGATAATAGAGGAAAGATATGCAAAGAAAACCTCTTGCTCGATTAAGAATTATTTTTTAAACTAATTTAAAATTAGCAAACAAAAATTATAGTGCTATTATAATCCAGGGAGCTATGGATAAAATTATGTAACATAATATTTTGATAAATAGGCATGCAATGAAAATTAATATGGAAATTCTTATAAAATTTTGTTTCCTTGCAACATTGAAGCAAAATCAAAAGAATGGCATTTTTACAACGATATTCCGCACCTAACTCGATCTTTCAAAAATTTTACCTAGACCTTTTGTTCACTAAGTTCCACATTTATTAGAGATAAGAAAATCCTGATTAATGTTCAATAAATATGCCAAGGTATTTTTGAAAATTTATGTTCAAAAAGTTATGTTTGTTGAATGCAGTAATGTAGTCTTGGCTTTCTCTTCTAAATTTAGCGCAGTATGAAATACGAAACAGGGCAGGAACAAACATTTGTTTTTCTACTTCCTTGCCAATGTTTTCTATTTACATTGGGCAATTATTTTAGGAGGTTGCTAAAAGAGTGGCTGTATGCAAGACTTGGAGGTCTTGCTAGTTTAGCATCCAAGGCGTTACTACCCCCTCACATCGGCTCCAGGCACCGTAGCTGGAGAATTCTTCCTGTGGAGAATCGCCGGGTTTTTTTTTGTTTCTTAACCTCGGTATTTTTCTTTTTCTGTGAATGAATAGGCGAATCCGGAATAATAAATTATCCAGGATACAAAATATTTCATACATTCACAATTTTTACCAAATTCATTAGGTACGTTTGATTAAACCATTATTCTGACTAATTATTAGTTTGTACAAATAAGTATGTTTTTAATGAAATTTTAGAATACCTATAATTTTTTACTATGTATAAAAATTATTATATGAAAAAATTATTTTTATCACCTACATTATCCAGAAAATATTTACTTCCTAATAAGTAACTAAAATTTAGTAAATTAAAAAAAAAGAGAAGATACTCTGTGATCTCAATACTAAGGAAATATCTTCTGTGTTTTTATAGTTGTGGTTTGCTCAACATTGAATATTGTTTACTCACTCTATTATGAATTCTCAACAATTGTTTCAAGAACTTTACAACTGTGTGTTATTCGAGGCAATCTGTAAAATTTAGATCAACAATCTTTTTTTTTTCGTTAATTCTGCCAGTGAAGAACCCAAAGTTTTTAAGGCGTATGCAAATATTATTTTTTGTGTTAAAAACATAAAATGCAGTTTTATCGAGATATGCTCTTTAAGTACCCTCCGACAGTTTTAGGGCGTACATTACTCTGCTTTTCTAACCCACTACCATTCCTTACAGCATGACCTATATTGTCTGAAGTAAAATCAAGGTTCTTCTGTGAATGCAGGAACATGGTTATGAATATTAGCTTCTGGTAGTGTAAATATTATGTGCTAGAGCTAATAAAATATTTTATGTCTCATGGCTATAAAATGCGGGGATATCTAATAAGAAAGCGCGATTTATGAGGCCGTTACGACCCGCAAAAGGACCTTTCCGAAGACTCCATCTTGTTGTTTTATGGCGTATCTAACGTTTCATGTCCGTTATAATTTGTTCGTTAGATCGATTCGAAAGGCACAAGGTTATTTCATTTTATGTTTTAGGTTTAATTTTATATTACATATCTAGAAGGCCCGATTAGTGTTATAACCTGTTGTTTTTTTCCGTTTTCTTTAGAGAACTTGTAGATCTTCGGAGTCAGCCATCTCCTTTTTTCCTTACTTCTGCTACTAAATTGCAGTTTTTTTTGCAGAATCTTTGTTGATGTTATTTATCCATCTACTTTCTGATCTCCTGTTCTTTTTTTCTATTTTAGAGGCATTCGTTATTGTGTAGTGGCAGCCTGAAGTATTGCTCAGAGCTAAATCCTATTATATTTTATATAATATTGTATATATTTTTAATTTGATTTTAGTGCTATTGGGTTTTTTTAAATCATATTAGAGTAAATACATTACATACAAACCTCGATCTACCAACAGTCGACCAGCACATAGCGACACTTTACAAAAGATTTTTTATTGATTTGAACGGACATAGGAACAGTTTAATAAAGAATATGGCTGACACATGCCAGGATATAAGAAGATTAAAAAGTGGATTGGTGAGAGATCTCCTGTCTTAAACAACTTAAATGTTCATTGAATCAAGACAGAAGAGGGTGCTGCTTGGTGCTTTCCCTTCTTATGCCTGGCATGTCATTATACACAATCTGGCTGGAGAACTCAGATCCAGGCTTGTCTTTCCAGTTGTTGGGGGTAGAACAGGATATCTCAATGCTTCTTCATCTGCTACAAAAAAAAAAAAAAAAAAAACACTTATGATATCCAAATAATAATAATATAAACAATATAATAGATAAAAAATACAACGGGCGTAATAATCGCGAAATTTATCGCCCTAAAACACCTACTACTACTACTACTACTAAAATTTATTTAAAGTTTAAGAGTTTTGCTTTTTTATGTTCGTTGATTCCCCTCTCTCCCGCCTCCTCCTTTTCGGGCCTCTCACCCGCTCCTTGGCCTCTCTGCTTGGCTCCCCCTTTTTCCTCCTTCTCCCCCCTCCTGACCCTGGGCAGAGATGACAGAGAAGATATAGGAAATGGAGCGAGCTAACGGTCCGGATGGTGGTGACCCCGCGGATCCCATATGCATGAGGTTGTGGCCCGTTATGAGCTGCTTCTCGATTTCCAAACCACCCCCACTACCTCGCTGCCCATCTGTCTTGTCCTGGTCCTTTGTACCTGTCAACTGGTGTCTCTGTCAGGTATTTGTCTGTATCAATCTCTCCTCTCCTTGTGCGCTATGCAAATCTCAATTCCATTCCTCCTGACTTTATCATAATAACCTTTTAACTCCGATGTTTTTGTTTTTGTAATATTTTAATCTATATCACATTAAACATTAACTCAATTCAGATCTGGTGAATCATTTTCTTAACACCAATCACCTCTTTGTGTTTTGTATCATCTTGTCAAACCTCCATTATATCACTTGCTGATAAATTCTAAATGCCTGTAAAGCTCTGTATATTGAATTAGTAAATGGTCTTTATTATTATACTTCCGGATACACTCTCTAATGAGGGCATTATATGAGGGGATATGAATAAATAACCTACTTACAAACAAGTCCAGGTTCACTTTGCATAATTTCTCAGAAGCATGCAGAACGTTCTCGCTTGTTGGAAATCCGTACAGTATCTCATTCTATGCTTTGCTTTTACTCTGTCTCATTGTTTAATATGGTGTTTGTGTCTGTTTTGTCCGTACCCCAAGTTATACTGCAGTTGTACGATTTCATGAAGATGTCGGCAATATCAACCCGGTTCAAAAGTTGTTTCGCCTTTTTTTTTTTAATTTAGGAATGAACCATCTTTTAAATATTTTAAAATTTTATTGGTTAAAAAAACAACAAAAAAACAGATTTTTCGAGGTTACAGTAAGACGGTTATTGCATGGTCCAGTTCAAGATCAAATCTTTCCAATCAATTCCTTCTTCTTTATATGAATAACATAATTTTAAATAATCATGAAAAATATAACTGCTTGCACGAATTATATGTAGGTCACCTGGTAAATGTAAGGAAAATAATATACTTTGTTCTGATGATGCTTATAATAAATATTTGCAATGTATTTAAAACAGCTAAACATCATTGTTTTTGCCATACTTATGTATTTTTTAAATAGAAATGGTCTAGTTAAGTATTTCACAGTTTTTTGGACTCACTATTATTTGATTCAGGTTCATTATCAGATTAAGGGACGGAGGAGCTACTCTTAACTATTATATTGAACTTAGAACTGATCTCGATTCGGCCCAAATCAATTTTATCCTGGACACTTCATTGTTTGTAATTGTGTTGTTTTAATTGGCTACCTTGCATTGTTAGCGTAGTATGTTTTTGTATTTTAAAGACTCTATATCCCTTTGTTATTTCTTGTTTTGTTTTCTTGCATTCGGCAGAGCTCGTTAGTTGAGGCAAAAAAAATACCGTTAGTTCTATTTTGGTCTTGCATCAGTGCTTATAGTAGTTTAAAATAAAAATTGAGCTATCTGATTTATATCGTTCTGCCTAAATGCTCTGCGTCATTATTAATTACACTAAATTTTCCGTTTAAATGTTTTATCAGGAATAAATTATTCCATTTACGTAATATCAGTTTCCCGATGTGGACAAGAAGACAAAAAGCAGGATGTGACCATGGCTCCATGAATAATTAAAATGGAAAGTAGGGCCGACTCCCGCGCCGTTGCAAATTGCAGCTCTCTCCCTCGTTTCACCTCCTGTTTTCTTCCGACATTTTATTGCAACGGGTTGCATTTATCCTCATCCAGTCTCCAAGCACTGTAGGTGTGAACATTTAAATTCTGATGTTATAGTATATGCATTTTTTCATTTCCTGAAACGGGATTGGAATTCAACTCGGTTGTTTACATTCGAAATAATGCACTTTCTTGTTTACGTTTAGGGAGAATCTGTTCCAATTGCGGTTTCTGAAAGCTTTGACTCCTGATGACCTTTTTGAAATAAATAAATGGTCTAAGAGGAAAGTTTATGTTCCTACGAATGGTAATATTAACATTATGCGTTATTTAAATTCAAATGGATTACGGTACCCCTATGTACTTCCTCAACCACTTTTCACGAGGAGTATGTAGATCGTTGAAATAAATTTTACGGATATCTCACAAAATCCATGTATTTTAGAATCTACTATTTCTATAAATTTTAATGATTATGTAAAGGTTTTTGCGGTCCTTAATAATATATCAAGTCCATAATAACAGACCTTTCAACGTGCTGGTATAAGTAGGTGGATAGAAGAATTTTAAACATTGAAACATTTTCCATGAATGATAATTTAGAGTGAAAATATTGGCAGTTCATTTAAGTATAATCCATTTTTCAACGTAAATTTTTGGTTTACCAAAACGGATAGTGTACATTTATAGTTTCGTTCGTTCAAATCCAAAATATTATAGCTATAAAAAAAAGTAAGAGTATCATTGTAAGCTATTTATTTTGTGATTGAGATGGCAATTGACAATTCATTTTTTTAATCATATACCTATTTGATTTTTGGTTAGTATGACTCCTTTATTTATATTTTATTCTTTTGAAGTACTGACCTACATCTAGACAACAAACTTATGTAGTTTTTTTATGACAAAATGTTTGATGATATTCTCTGCAAGTTTTCTTCTCGGTTCTTCATCTAGAACTTTTAGATCTTTCGCCGCCTGAATCAACGTTCCTCTGCCTATCATAGATCTATAGCTTTCCTGTTTGGTGATTTGAAGTCAACGAAGCTTTTTTGAAGTCAGCGATGTTAATCTAATGCTCTATAAAATAGGTATACAGTTGTACGGATTACGAACCTTACATGACTAGGCTCTCCAAGTAGCTTGCTTAGTTTTTTTAATGGCCGGTGATTTGTTTTTATTATTTAAATGTTTTATTATACCATTAATTTATTATATTACAGGAGTATCTTTATAAAATCGGCTGAATATATTATTTTCATATTAAGCAATTTGTTTTGAAAAAAAAGGATGAGACTATGGTCATTACTTGGTTTTAAACATACATTGGTTTTAATTTTTTACTTTTTGCTTTCTAAAACTTTAGGAGATCGCTAAAACGGCCTTGGGAGCTTAGTTCATGAGCGCACCGCAACGGAGATTTTGAAGCTCTGGTTTAAGGCCCGGCCATGGAGAGCCTTTTCTCTTCAACTGAAAATTTTTAAAATTAATTAAGATATCAACTTTAACCAATTATTTTCTTATTAATTAAGAAAGAAGTTAAACACTAAAGATAATTCTTCATTATAGATTCCAGAAGTCACTTCTATATGAAGTACTCAACCCTGAACCCTGAAGACCCTCCATGTTCCGTAAATTTTACCTATTTAGATTGATTAAATTTACTAGCTAGTTTTTTAATTTTAAAAAATGTAATAATTTTAGAGTTTTCTTTACCTTTAATATTTATAGTTTCAATAATTGTGTTACATTACTTGTATAGTTTATAGAGCATTAAACTTTCCATTCAATTATTGCCTCTCCGAGACCACGAAAGGCCCTTTTATACCTGATTGCTCTTGGACGTCCACTCAGAAGAGCTTTGTGGCAGTTTGGTAACGTTGGCTGCTTTTCAGGAGTTTGGTAGAAGTTGTCCGATGAAACATATCGTTGATTAAAGTCCCGAATGGGTTGAATTGTAAATTGATTATGAAAAGTGGTCAGTTTTTTTTGGAAGCATATTATGCTTGTTAGACTACAATTATTAAATATATTAACCATTAAGTAAGTAGTTGTTCTTCTAAAAAACTTTAAAAAGTATTTTTCTACCATGGTATTTCTAATAATCATTGATCAAATGATAAAATTGTAGTTCAGCTGTTAATAACATGGAGGTCGTAATTGACTTAAAAGCCTTTCTACCGGGTACTTTATTGGGTCAGTTCTAAGTCCTTTTATAGCCTAAGAGATAAGTTGTCGAAAGTAAGGAGGAAATCTAGGCTACGAACCAGGTCAGTAGGTGCTTAAGCCTAGATCACATGGAAACTGGCAGGTTAGAAAACCTGATCATCTGGTTGAGAATACCGTGCCTACTCGGTAAGGTGTAGCCAGTAAACCCCGTAATTACCACAGTCTGGCTCAGGTTATTAAAGCTCATTTCTTGAGGATATAAAATTTGTTCAGGCTGATTGGAAAGCGATACTCAAGTTTTTTTTTTCTTGATCTTCATCATCGTATTGCTACGTACTTCCTTATTAATGATAAAAGTTCTTATTAAGTTTTTTATTCTTACAAATTTTTTTTTTTTTTTTGGCTTCATATTTAAATGCGCGCCTGTCAACTAACTTTGACAATCAGCAAATTTTTTGCTATGCTAATTTAATAACGGCATGTTAGTCATGTAGTTGGCGTTGGTAGTAGAGTAGATGGCATCCAGCGTTACCTCTTCCCTGGCTTGTTTCAGTTAAGCAGGTTTGTTAACGAAGGATATCTTTCATCCAGCGACTTTTTAATCTCCTATTTATTGACATATCAGCTGTTGCCATGTCTTATCAGTTGGTTGAAATGACCGTGTGTGTATGGAAAAGTTTTCAAAGTATCTTTGTATGTTGGTCCTCAGTTTCTAGTTGTAAGCCAGTATGTAGGGTTTTGTTATTCAATGCTTTATTATGAATTCTTGATTCTTTAAATTGTTCAATACCATGGTGCTCACAATCAAATTATTAATGTTTTTAATTTTATATGGTTCAGCTATAGTGGATAATATTATAGGGGAATGATTAAGAAAGTTGGTATTCATTTGAATTTCATGTCAATAAGAAATAAATGACCGTTTCAATAACTTATTTATTTGTTTTTCATAATTTTACAAATAGCTCCAAACAAGACGACCTTTAGGAGAATTTTAGGATGTCGTAATACCAAAAATTGTATCATGACATTTATAAAATTTATTATTCATATTACCTATATGTAATGGCTATTCTAGCCAGTGTAGAAAAGCGGAAATTTATTTCGTGTGTCTGAACTTCCGAATTAGGGTCTGTCCACACATGTCCGCACCGGATCCGCACCGTAGCAATAATACAGGTTATGTTCAGAATATTTTTAATTTAACTTACTTATTACCTTTAGTTATGCCTAAAGTTCAAGCCACACATGTCAGACATAAATAAAGGTAATATGTAAGTTAAATTAAAAATATTCTGAACATAACCTGTATTATTGCTACGGTGCGGATCCGGTGCGGACATGTGTGGACAGACCCTTAGGCAAATGATGTTTATTCTTCTAATATAATATTTTTAATATTCAATTTTCGTTACTGGTTTAATCCATGCACAATGGACACTAGTTTAGTATTTTATTTAACTGTTAGTTCTTTTTATCAACATTTTCATCCCATTTCATCGAAAAAAGGCCAAAGGCATCTTAGAAAGATACAAATAAAAGAAAATTATACAATATTGGTTTTATTATATGAAGAAATTTTTTTTGGATGTTTAGGAAAAAAATATATTTTTTTATATATGTACTGTACATTGTATAAAGTAAATCTGTTTTTTGTTTTTTTTTTAAATAGAAAAACAACAATGGTTTTCATCAAAATGAATATTATAGATATATGGGATCGTTAAATTTCATTTCTTTTTTTTTATAACTATAATCGTGTCTGACATGGTTTTATTTTCTCTAAATGGGAGGGAAAATTCGAGTTTTCCTCCGTAGAAAGCGTATATAGTTGGATTTCTTAGAAATACCATCGCAGGGGTTAGAGGCTTTTCCTCTGCGTCACGTAATCCAGGTCTACACGTTATGTAGGCGAAATATTTTCTACCACCGTGGAAGAGGGGAAAAAAAAATTGTAGTGGATAACGGAGGGGAGTGGGGAAAACCGGGGAAAGCGGTGAAACTGGCACTTTCGGTTTCGGTGTGACAAGGGCGACGACCAGCACAAGGTCACCCCTTCTATCTCTCTCTCTCTCTCCTCTTTGTCTCTCTCTCTTCCACAGTCGGCCGATTTTCTTCTCTTTTCCACTAACCCAAAGCCATTCATTGTTTTTAGGACTTCCACTTTATCCTTTCCCGCTCCATCGTAAAGCTGTCCTTCCGCCCGTTCTTCTTAGGTCCCGCTCTTTAATTAGTAGCCTTGTACTCCTCATGTAAATTATTTATAAGCTTTTGGAATAGTTTACCGAAAAAGAACTCCTTTCTTTCTTTCTTTTTTTGAAAATCGAAACTATTGTTCTCATATCGTGCCGTGGAGAGAAATCCTACTCTGGCCCCTATAAATATATATTTTTTTAAAGTATCAGGTCAGCTGGAGGATATGGTTTTTTTTTATCGTATATGGTTGGATTTAGTTTTTAAAAATCGTTTTTCGTTTTTCCGTTTCTTGGAATATAAACCTCTAGAATGTACAATAAATTAATATAAGGTATTGGTTTATAAAATAAACTTAATATAATGATAGTAGTATAATTTAATAATATATAAGTTTACAAGTATATTCCTTTCCTCTTAAAAATTAAGTACTATATAAAAATAGGGAAAGACCTGTGCAATTCTAAAAAAAAAAATAAATAATAAGAGGGCACGATTTTCTGCCGGATGGACTATCCGTCTGTATAACACGAGATATGAATAGCTGGTAATGTTATGAATGGTGGCTGTAAATTGGAATGTATACAAAAAAAAAAAAAAAAATTACAATTCAAAGGAGGAGAAAAATGAAAAGAAAACTGTATGGAAATTGTAAACAATATTTGAAAATGGGGGATAGATTAAAGAAGGATACAATAATGGTTTAGATTGGTTAGTAAAATTTGGAAGAAATGTGATGAATGATTTTATATTTTGGTGCTAAAATAATGGATGTTGGGGTCACCTATGGTATAGTGGTTAGCATGGCAACCTACAATACTAAAGGTCGCAGGTTCGCGCCCAGCGGTGGCCCTAGGATTTTTTAATGGTAGTAAAAAATCCTTAGCTATGCCGTCCCTCGGATAGGACGTAAAATGGAGGTCCCGAGCCTGTTCGATGTCAGGTACTCGTTAAAGATCCCTATCCTAATTATACCTGGATAGGCAAAATTTAGGACTCCCACTGTAGCATCGGCCGATTAGCCTTAGTGGCATAAAGTGATGTTAAAACAAACAAACAACAACAACAATGGATGTTGTTGATCTTGAATTTATGGAGCAAATGAAGAAGGATATGACGATGAATCGTAGAAATTCGTTTAAGGGTAAAACATTTTTACATGTATAAAATTATAAATATTGATATCTTATTATATAATTATCATATTATTATTTACTTATATAATAAAATAGATAAATATAAAAAATTATATGACACTGAAGAAGTTAGTGTATAAATCGACTATAAACAAGGCAGACTGTAATGTCAAAAGATAAATTAATTATAAAATTATTAACTACTGATAACAATATACAAATTTAAACTAAGAAAAATATCTCAATTTCTATTAATTAAAAAAAATTCTAAAATAGTTGAATTAATTAATTCCTTTTTTCTTTCGATAAACATTTATTTAAAAAAACACTATATTTTCAACTCCTAGGAAATTATGTAGAAGTTTTTACTATAAATAACCCTTAAATACGCATCAGATTTCATTTTATTGGCCAGGTTCTCTACTTTCATCGAATTTATTGTCTATATTTCACAGTTAGGAAAAATCCATCATATACAATTTATAACGAATAGAATTATAGATTATTCTTAGTGTCAATTTAAAATAACTACATCATCGGTTATCTATAAATAAAAAAATATATAAATTTATCTATCATGTTTTATCTTCTAGCTTAGATAACCAGTAAAACGTTTTCCAGGGATTTCCTCGAATATTTTTGCAATCGTGGGTTCCTTTCAAACATCGACAAACTGACCCTGATCATCTTAATGATGACAGTTATTCTTTTATCTCAAAATTTGATTAAGTGTATAAACAAAGATTAAGGATGTCATTGGGTTCAGCAGGTGTTAGTTGTTATATTTTCAAGTTTAAATAATTTATAAAATTTGCATTATGTTTTATACAAGCAAGCTGCACAAAAATTCAGAAAATATCTTTTTATAACACGACAATTTAGAAAATATCTTGTTTATATTTACCATTTAGAAATTATCTTTTATCGGACACAAGAAAAAATATAATAAAAATAAACCTTTATGTTAAAAACCAATCCTTTGGACTTAAAATAATCAATCCTCTTTTTAACTTAACTCAATTAAAGAGAAAACGTAAATTACAAAATTTTAGGTTTTATAAGTTTTAGGACAAAAGTTATAGTAGTAATATTATGTTTTTATTTTATTTTTTATTGTCATGTTCAATAAATTGAAGTTTTTTTAAAAATTATTCTTTGCTTTGTTAAAATGTTTTGAATTAAATAAATAGCATGACAGAGGCTGACAAGAGCATTGAGGAACTTCTTGCTAAGTTAATTTTTAGATCAACGAATGACTAATGGAGTTACTGACACAATGAGAACAATCGATAAGGCCGTTAGTAATAATACATAATTTAATCGTTATTAGTTATTTATAGTTAGCATTTTATGGAACGGAAATAAAACATGAATTGTTTAAATTTATTTCCCCTTCCTTCCGCACAACGTACCATACAGAATAAGTGGTTCATGTCTTCGGGAAACTCGCCAAATATTATGCTTTGATTTTATATTTTAATAAAGATCCATTAAGCATTTTTTATTTGGTTTTAGTTTTTTTACTCGTTTCAACTAACCTACTATGTAAATATTTAAAATGAATTTACGTATATATTGATGTTTCTCATCACTTACTTTTAACTTTTTGTCTCATGTGTATATAATTAATTGTATCAATTATTTTTACTTTAACTTGTGTACATAGAAAAAAAAAACATTTATTAATTTAATTTATATGTTTCAGGTAAGCTTGCCTTGATTATTTCGAGTTGAACATTGATATAAACGTAAGTAATTCATATTTCTCAGTTTTTATTACAGTGAATTTAATTCTAGAAAGTAAAAATAGTAACTTCAATTCTAACAATATTTTATGGAAATATCACATTTTACGAATATTTAACCGGTGAACTCATCATTTGCGAAACGATCACTTTCAATTAGAAAATAAAGCTTGGAAACTCTACAATAACTCCACTCTATAGTATATCTAAAAAATTCTTACTGAGTTACGAACTGATAAATCAGTCATTTATCAGTTCCGAAATAACTGATTTTTTTCCTTGATTGTTTTTCTGTCCTTCTTTTGGTACTAAATTGCAGTTTTCATAGGATTTATTTTTAATCAGAAATTCATTCAAAAGTTCTTTGAAAATAATTTATTATTTTAAGAGTTTATAAAGTTAGGTGGGAACAATTTATCCAGGATAAAATATATAAATTATGGAAGATCCATGACCATTTACTGGTCCTTTCCTAATTACAAAAAGGTTCTTTATAACATTTTTTTCTTAAGAACGTTCCGATAAACCATAGAAAACGTTCTAAGTTTTAGTGTATTCCTCATGACACACGAGAAATTAAAAAAAAAAATCGTTATTTTCAGTTTAATTTTATGTATTTCAATGTCTCCGGAAAGAATATTGTTGTGGGTAAAATTAGTTGAGGCATCACTCCTTAAGTTTAGCCGTAGCTTAACTTGCACTTCTTAACTCCTTAAATTTGCAGTAGCATTTTGCCTTTTATTTATTTCCTTAAATAAAATTTAAGATAGATTAAGACGTACATTAATTCCTTTAATAAGGAATTTCTTTAAGAAAAAGATTTTTTTTTTCATAGACTTTACTTTATATCCGTAATAATTCTTTACCCTGCAGCAATGGCTTTTAGTCGGAATGAAAGAGAAAGGATAGTTAAAGATTCGGTTGTCAAGGTTGATTGATCTTCCAACATGACATATTTTCTTGTACTTCCTTACTTCATTCAGTTCCCGTTATGTTTTAATGACTCTTTCATACGTTTTTAATGTCTTATACACGTTCTTCGTAGAGGATAGTAACGATAAAGATGATGTTAGATGAAAAACTATTAAAATTTATACGTTTGAGATACCCATCAGTCAGGTTATTAAGTGATAATAATTGGAATAAACTGATTACATAATTTTTTTAATATCATTTTTTCAAAGTATAATCATCCAACTTTTACGAATTTATATAATAATTAAATTTTGATAGTCTGAACTGGAAATTCGCTTAGTCTATAAAAACAATTCGGCGATGCAGGTAGAAAAATTCCTGAAAAAGCTAAGGAACCAGGACCACGGTGTTCCAATTACTTGGAAATAAAAAAAAAATAAACTTCACGATTGGGCTGGAATCATTAAATATCCGCCATTTTTAAATGAAGCGTCTAGTCTGGTCCAGTGTGCTTAATCATATTATTTCTACCCTTAAGCGAATAAAGGTTTAAGATTGTTGTAATCTATTAAAAAATAGTATTAAGTAAATCTAGTCTCCTTGTTATTATTAATACTTTATGGTGTGATATGTATATGGTCTAGATTTGTTTAATTTTTATTTATAAACTTTTTTTATTTATACTTATAAAAATTGTTTATTTGAACATATGTAAATGAAAAAATGAATCAAATAATACTTATTTGAATTTTTGTCTTGATATAAAAATAATTTTAAAATATTTCTCATTGATTTGTTGAAGAATTTAATATAAATGCAGATATAATAAGAAAAGGTTTTATTCTACTATCAAAGCACAATAGATTTACATTAACTATTTTACATTGTCCTTTTCGGATGGTTTGAATACTGTTAGGAGAAAACATAGGCTGTTGCAAAACGCCTCCCTCTTCTAAAAATAGCTTCATTTTATCACGACGGAATGAAATTTCTAATCTTCTCAACTAGAAATAGGACGCAAGAAACGTAGGAAAGGTTGCCTACGAAAACAGTCTCCGCCACATTTTCCGAGCTGCTTAGTCGTTGTATTGTAAGAAAACAGTTTTATTGCCAAATGGGTTTGCCAGTATTTATATTTCCCTCGTGTCAACGAACCTATTGCCAATTTGGCTTGCCTTAGCTCTGCCGAGCAAAGGGAATATATGAGATTTCGAATGTTAAACGCACAGAGATCTTCTTTCAGTAGCCTGTGTGGAGGGTGTTGCTTATAGAATCGAAAAAGCAAATTAAAAAAAAATCTTTCATCACCATTATCGTTCCGTCATGGCTTCCTTTTTCGGACCCCGCAATAAATGTTTTGAGAATATAAAATGCGTTTTACTGTCCCTTCCATTTTATTTTATTGCTCACAAATGTTACTAAAGTCGTCGGCTAATGGCTTTTTGTTCGGCTCCATCTTTTAGTCCGTAACTCTGATTCGTCACTTACAAGCTATTATAAAATAATAAAACAATGCTTATAATTTGTTCACATCTTTTTTTAGTCCTAATTTCCTGGGATTAAACTTTTTTACTTGGTAGATATAAATAAAACGAAGCTTCATCCAGGACATTTATTATTTATTTCTATAATTATATCTAAAGAAAAGATATTGTCGAAGGCCGGGATTCGAACCTGGATTCCTTATCACATTCACGTCAACCTTATTATTTATTTAATTTTTTCACTATTGAGAACGTTTCGAACGATTGGCCATTCTCTAGTATTAATCTGACTTATTTAGAGTTTCAATGTTTTTTCATTTTATGTTGGTTATTGTTTTTACAAACTTAATTTTTTTTATAAACCAGGTGTTAAATATTATTAATGTTTTAATGACGCCAATACAATGCCTGATCGAAATATTAAGAAGCGTTTAAGTCATATAGACTTGAGAATATAAGCTTTAATACTCGACCGTTGTGAATAGTCGAATGAAATAAAAAATAAATGTCTTGGATGAAGCGAATATGAAGTGAATATTTTCAACTCCGTAAAAAAAAAAATAATAATTTCATACTTATAATTATAAAATGATCTAAATTTATAGTTGAAAAAGAAAGAATTATTCTGAAATATTTTGTTAAAATGTTTTTTTGTTTGAAATATGATTTAAAGAAGTTCACTGTAATAAAACACCATATTTTAGGGAATATAGAATTATAGATTATAGAATATTGAACTGTTCAAGTTATGTTGATATCTATGTTCAAGTATGTCAATATCTACAGTAAAATTTGATGTCATTATTGTAACTTTTGTTAAAATTTGACAAAAATTACTTCTGTTATATTCACTAACCTATGAGGCTTAATTGATATATACGATCATAATATCAGTACATTATGATTTTTGTGGATCACACGATAAGGATACAATCACAACCAAATTACCTAATTTGAATCACGTCAAAGCAACCATCGGACCATCCAAGTTTTTCCCTGGTTTCAAGACCTATCTATTTAAAGCCCTGAAGACATGAAATTTATAAATTCGTAAATTTAAGTTTTTCTTTTTTCTTTCTCAAACAAATAAATAATCATGACTTGAGATAACTCGATGCTTTTGTTTCGGAATAGTGTTCGTTCCTTGAATCACTTTTAATCATATGTTTTTATAGTGTTGGGGATTGTTTTCATCCGTGTATTGTCTTTCGGGATTCGGCTTTTTGTTTCTCATGCCCTTTGTAATCAATTGGTTCTCCATTATGGACACCCTCACATTGAGACCCATCACGGCGAGGCCTGGCGGAGTTAGATTGGATACCCTGTGATCCCCATTGATCCTAACAGAGAGTGGACTGAGGGACCATTATACTGTGCCGGAGGCCACAAACCACAATTGAGGGTACAGAGCGGACTGGACCCAGGTGCCCACAAAAGGATCTAGGTCAGGGAATGTGTTCTCGTATAATGGCCCCTCTTCTTTATATTAGCCTACAATAACTTTAACCTCTCCATTATATTTTTATTTTCTTCTTTTATATTATCCCTCTACACCGTTATTCCTTAGGATATTAAAATCTTCCCATTATCATCTTATACGTTTACATATACCATAGGGGGGGGGGGGATGGCGGTTAATTTCAGTCCATAATGACCAATGATTTTTCTTTTCTTTTTAATGTCGCTTTGAGTCCTGGGCTCCTTCTCAAACATCATTATACAATGTCATACGAAAATGAATTAACGTTTTAAAAAATACGGACCGAAAGTATTTAAAAACAAATTGACTTTATGAAATATACCTAATCAAAATTTAGTTTTATTTTTTGCAATTTTCTCTATTTCGAAAATGAACGAAGATTTTTATTTAGTCCACTTTAACCCATTTCGTCGAAGGATAGAAACAGTATGAATTCTCGTTGTTTCTATCTGTTTAGTTCAGAAGAAATCATATATTTATATGATTTCTTAATATATAAATTATTGTTCTTCGGAAACAATGTTTTTTGGAAACGCGCCTTTGGGACATAAAGAGGTCAAAAGTGAATAAATAAATCAGCCCCAATTGTTTTCATTTAATATTATTAATAGGAATATAATAATAATAATAATAAATTAATATTCAAGTTCATATATATATATATATATATATATATATATATATATATATATATATATATATATATATATATATATATATATATATATATACTTATATATAGTATTCTTTAAACACCAATGATTTAGTGAGGGTTTTCAAATACCACGTTTCTGGGGTGTGCCTGTATGAATTTTTTCGACAATTTTCTAAAAAATAATTTAGTAACTTTTGCATTAATTAAAAACAGGAATAAAAATCTCATAATAATATACTGAACCAAATATTGATATAAATTAATGCGTAAACGCAGCTTGAAAGCTTGGATTTCCTATTTATTTATGTGCCCGCATAAATGAAATATAGTAAATTTTAAGCATGAAAAGCTTCATAGTTATATAAATAACTATGTTCAATGCCTGTTTACAGTTTACTATTAATGAATAAAAATTGCAACAATGAAAATCTTTCTTTTCATAAATTTTAATGATGACATTTTTCACTGTTCGGCCACTATTCTTGCCAACAGGAGATATAAAAAAAGCATTAAGAATAATGACAAAAAAATAATAATACTGCTATATTTCGAGTTAGAAAGAAAATATAACAACAAAAATAATAACAAAAAGATATATAAAAATTATAAATAATGGTTTAATGTTGCTACATTAACGTTTATATGTAGCTGTGTTAAATAATTAAGACGATAAAGGGATGGAAAACAACCAAAAATAAACCAAACAACAATATTTCACTGACCCGGATTGTTGGGGGTCTTGGCACGGCTCGCACGGATCTAGTGAGAATTCCGATATTAACACACCCAATTTCAACTCTTCCCTTCCTCTCAAAAATAAATGTTAATATTTGCATTAACGGTTAATATTTAAAACATTGTCTGTTAATATTTATGACTATTAATATTGAATTTTAATTTTTTTGATCTGATTACAGTGAGAACGTCTTAACATGATTTTTTTTTTTAATATACACGTTGATTTCTATATCAATTGAAGTAAAGTTTACATTACATCTGTAGATTTTACTTTTTTCTAAATTATATTTGAGCCTTTCAGTTGATAGAATGACTAACCGGTATTAACATTTTCTAGGAAAGAACTTTAACTTTTAAAAATTTATTTCTTTTTGGAAACTGCTTACCATTTCACTTCGTATGTATATTTTAATAAACCGTTACCTATCAATATTTCTGTCATAATATTATGAAAAATAAAATGGTACGAATTTTCCAAGGGAAATAATGTTTAAAGTGCTTTTCTAAAAAAATTTTGAAATTGGATTTAATCGTTCTGTCAACTGAAAGGCTTATTTTACGATGGAAAAGAATCATCAAATACATTATAATAAGACAAATCCATCGATATTTTTAAAATAGTAATATTTTACTAAATGAAAAATCATCAAAATTCAAAGATGCATAAATTATGATTTCTTTATTAATATAGAGTAAGTACTTTCGTATTTTTTATAGATCAATTGAAATCATTTTATTTTGTGTTACCGTTTCCAAATATAAAATTACCCGTGATCTATGTAACACCTGTTTTTAAGCACATAGTAAAGAATAGATGTGTTCATAGACAACTACGCGATACCGTAATTAGGAGAATGGCAGAGAAACAGAGAGAGGTAGAGGGGGGATGAGGAGAGAGAAAGAGTGACTGGGATATAGAGACGAAGACAGAGGGAGAGCACGTAGCGGGGAGGAGGGGGGAGGTAGGAGGGAGGGGGTTACATAAGGGCGGCCGGTGGGGAGGAAGGAGGTTAGGGGGAATGGTGAAAGTTGCCGGGGAGGGAGGGGGAACGGTTGCTATGGTAATAGGGGGTCATCGCCCTAGCCTACTTGTCCTCCGGGGGGGAATGACCCAGCCTACTTCCCCCCCTCCTCTCCTGTTTACATCTCCGTCTGGTCACTCCTGTATTTCTCTCTCTATCTATCGCCCTTTAAACTTTAAAGTACTCTCTCTGTACTTAGCCTTAGAGTATTGAGAAGTCAAGGTGTCCCTGTCGACGATAATAAAATCGATATTAACATTGATGTTCCTTAGGTAACGCTTTCATAAGTAACTGTTCCTATTTTGCTCTCCTTCAATAAAGAAAGCCTTTTTCAATACGTTACTGGGGTGTAGTAATGAAATATTATTATTGGTTACTATTTTGTCGTTACGAAGTAGCCAGCAAGATAGTTATACAATATTTATTTATTTGATATTGTGTTATTAATGATGTTCATGAAAAATTATAAGGGGTGCCAAGCCACACTGCGGTATTCTGCAACATTGTTGCACATTATGTATACCCTCCATATTAAAATAAAAAACGAACTTATAAAAATTAAATCCTCCTGTTGAAGTACACATTTTATCAATCTTTAATCATAACATATTAATTTTCTATTAGAATTATAGTATAATTAGAATAGAATTAGTCATAAAACTCTATAAATGTATTAAAGATTATAAATTACATAATATTTGCCAATGAGGAATAAACATTTTTTTATTCATCTCGTTACTGTTTTGTTATTTTTTCTCAAATTGCTACTGTTAAAACGTGATACTGAACTGTTTTTTTCCCTTTTATAACTCTCGTAGTTAAAGACGCTTAGAAAGCGCCACATATTACGCCGCTAGTCCCACAGTGTGGTGTTCCATATGTTTTCTCCTATCCAAAGCAGCCGGCCACATTGAAATTCATTTCATTTTGGTTTCGATTTTATAAAATGTTTCGTTGAAATATTATCCTTTTATATTAGAATATTTAAGTTGATAATTGAAAAAAGACATATAATTTCATGTTAGCATTTATATTAAAAAATCAAAAAGGTTACTGATCGCTTAAAAATTTCCTAAAAATAACCTCTTCACTAGTGAGTACAACTGGTTTTTGGCGTTCATTCTTCTATATTTTAAATCACAATCAGAAAGAAATAGATAAGAGAGTTATTAAATGAATGACTGTTTATCAATTTTACGAATTCCATTTACTAATTTGGCTTAGGATTTCGCAAATCGTTATTAACTGATTTGCGCATATTTTCGAAAGCTCTAAATTATTTAATTTGTCCCGAAATCAGAGTAATGTCAGTATTATTGTAGCGTATCGTGCAATAATGATACTTAATCTTACAACTTACATACCTTTAAGTAGTTTACATTTAACAGATAAGAACAATTAAGGGGGCCCCTAAGTGCTTACCTGATATGTTGACAACGGATACAAATTAGTTTTTCTGCAGTCGCTTAATGGAAACAAATAAAGCGATACTGACTAATGTGGAAGAATTTATTCTACTCTTCCGATTATGCTTTGTCTTGAAACGAAATATAGAAGTGCAACGCCTTGATTTTCAATAGAATTACATTTGGTTGCTCTAAAATGCCCCCATTATCTCTTATTGTAGGTTCAGACGTGACGCCGTACTTGCAAAACATCCCAGTTGATATAATATCGCAATCGTTAGAGCTCGCGATATATTGTGGTTGTAGGGGCAAAGGTTTTCTATGCCTCCTTCCTCTGAGGATATCCAAAGGTCAGGCTGTGCCAAGGTTCACGGCTCGAATATGTGGTTCAATAGGATTCAAGGGCGTGGGTACCAGAACTAGATCGGGATGAACCCTGTCATTATCCCTGTCTTCCTATCATGAACCCCCACGCTTCGCTAATCTGGTGCTTATTATTCATGCGGAACTCAGCTACGATAAAAATGCATTACCATCGTATAAATATTTGAATTAGATGGAGTCCACTTCTTCTCCATGTCGTGGAACCATTGAATAAGCCCTTCTGGCGCATATATTAAATTCGAGATGATTGTTCGGCGCATCGCTCGAGGTTATGGGTTTCAGAAATAAGCGTTATTCAGGTTTGGAAAGTTGGCATCTCATCGGACGATTCCGCATTCTGCTCCACATTTAGTGAAAGCCCAATCCAAATCATCACTTGAACACTGTAATCCAATATATTCGAAAAATAAACGTGTCTCTTCAGGTTTCTCAAAAACCATCAAAAGCCTCATACAGTTTTGTAGTCGTATAAAACCGTAGGTGGAAATATGTTTTAAGTCTTTTTTTTTTTCTCTCTCATTAATACGTTTAGAAATATATTTAAAAAAAAAAGGAAGGTTACTTTTAAAACTGAATAGGAAGCTTTCTTCAGAGGTTTAATAAGTTCCTGAACGCCAAAGGAAGTTTCGTAAATCGCCTCGAACCAATTTAAATATGCAAATGATTGTTTTGGCAAAATCAAACACTCGAATTGAGAATATCCCCTGTTCAAAGCATGGTGCTATAAAACTGACAACGGTTCCTTTAGCTTTTCAAAATGGCTTTGTATTCTTTGACCGGATTTTTTTTAACCCGAACCTTCGCTATCGTAAAAATGTATAAAATCGCTTTAAGTATTAATGTTATCTTAAACAAATAATAACTGCTAATCATTTTGATTGAAATCCTCAAGATTTTTATTATCAGCAAGTTGAGTTTAGATGTTTGTTTTTTTTTATATTAGATCGTTGAATTTCATTTAAATAATGAATTATTTATTATTTATTTCTTTAGCAGGGCAATAATTAGCAAATCTATTCTCGTCCTATCAATTAACCTTTGTTTATTGTTATTACCTTGAAGTATTAATTAAGTCAAATAAAGATCTATTGCCCATAAAAGAAAAGTAGAACAATTCTGTTAAATGCCTTGCGCGTTTCGACGACAGAAGGACGGAAAGAATTATGCCATTGATGCAATACTAATGACCTAAACCCACCGCGTCGAGATAAGGATCATGAGAAGAATCGATTCCATATCAGGCAGTGTACAAACACGGCGAAATATCTGAGGATTAGCGGGTCGTCAACCCTTCTTCCTTCCTTCCCGAAATGAGGACTGATAATTTTTTCTCTTTTCGTGTATATCCATTATTGTCAGGAGAAAAACAAATTAAAATTCCAGGAGCGATGAATCAACCGATAGAGTATGAAATACCCGAATTATGTTATTACATAAGACCAGTATCATTACTATTTACCTATCCTTTCCCCGGTTGGTTTTCCTTGGAGATAAGGAGCCGGGTGAACGTCCTCTTTCGCAAATGGGGAAACGTCTTTCGAAAGTGCAGCGACTTCCAAGGCTGTGGGCTCTCGGGTTTATGGTCTTTATTCCCCGACCTCAGGCCCTCTTTGCCTACCCTAACAGCTGTCATTATTTATGTACTCACTCCATCCTCAATCGGATAGCATTCTCTATTGCTTACAACAGTCACGTTAGGTCTTTGGAATATTCCAATCTTTGTCCTATCTATCTTAGTATCAAATTTTAGCTCGCTGCTTCATTATCAAATATTAAGGTGTGCTAGTACTTCGTTCTTCTAGTTTTCTTTGTTTGATACTCCATATTTAGATTTAAAAACCAGATGCCGCCCTCGCTAATTTTAAAACTGCTTTAAACCATTTTTTCATTGAAGTAGTAAAATCTGTCCCAATTGCAACCTATCCTCGTACTCGCATCATTTCTTTCTATCAATAATCTTCTTCTCTCATCCATTAATTAATGCTTTTGTGCCTTTAATGTTGTCATTTCGATTCATTTTCTGTGCTTTTTCGTTCCATTTCTTCTTATGATAAGGCAACAAATATAATGAGAGTTGCCCTCTTTAGAAGAAGATACCGTGAAATATTTACCTACAATGTCATATATGTGGATTGGCTTGTTATTATGCAAAGAAAAAAAATACAATATTAACATCACTGCTTTCAAACTAGATACAAATTGGTTACGACCTATCCTCATCTGGCTATCTATTAGGTCTTCTGTGTTGTGTTGTCTTATCTTTTTGTCTGTTCTCATTTGTCGGCTGAAAAGGTCTTGTTAGTGTGGCCCCGATTTCCACTTAAAAGGACCAGTTGGGGATTTGTCATCTCATTTCCGCGAACGGAAGTCGAAAGCTTACATCTAATAAAGCTAACCAAGACCGTGTATTGGACTGTGAATAACAGTTATCTAGCTTAGTTCAACTCACATCTGTACTTACAGCCATCCTTATGAGTATTTGAAGGCTCTAAGTTTTATCCATTTACATTTATGTTTGCATGATGCTTTTCAACACTGTCGGTATTAAAACTAGGTTATTTACATAGTTAAAAAATAATCAAATAGATGCACCACGAGAAATGGACTGTAAGATTTATGACTCAGATGAAATGCTGTGTAGGATATAAATTGCAGATATGGTTTTTATATAATTAGTCCCGGAATTAGATCCACTCCATATAATCCAGAATGTGAGGTTTAGGAAGCCGAGGGTTTGCATTCAGATGGTCCGGAGCACCTTAATGTCACTGGATCCGTTCCTAATGGAGCGAGGGTTATCAGAGCCAGCTAACTGTTCCTAGCTGATGGAGCCAACGGTGGAGTGATGGAACCAATCGCCATCGGGGTGATTGCTGCCACCAATCTGCTCCCATCAGTCCCACTTGCCTTTCGCATCATCGGGGCCACATCCTTAGGACCGTTCGATACATATTATCTTTAAGGTAGGTCAAAGTTTGATCTGATTTGAGATCTGTGGATCAAATTATCCTAAAATACATCGAAAAATGCAGAAAATTTCTTCAACGTTTCTCTATTGTTAAACTATCTGTTACTCTGAAAAAGCGACCAGAAATGCTGGACATGATTCGTTCCCTCTATTGGGTAGCATTATTATGATTAATCAAATCCAGGACAGACAAATAGGGAGGCCTCCAATGAATCATACTCAAAATTTAAAGGTGCTCAGAATACAAATACAAATTGTTAGAGACTTTTATTCTATAGACATTGTGGTAAATTCTTGGGGTATAGATGAATATTTCAACGACAATTGATATTATTAAAGTACCTTCCACTAAGCTTCAATAGTTAACGGGGAAACTAGTAAACTGGTTCTTTGTTTAACCACCGCATTTGATTAAATCATTTAGATTGGAAAATGAGTGCTTTAATTCAACTAAACTTTTTATCCACTTTTTCATAATCTTTTTTCATAATAAGATATTGCTTATATGAAGTAAGGGAATTGTTATTCAATTAGGGTTTATACGTGCTTCATTTCGTTTCATCAAGGGAGGGGGTATAAATTTAAAATGCAAGTTCATAAGTTTTTAAGGAATTTGTCTTCCAGAGAGCCACCAAAAATACGGACAGAGTGCATCCCGATTGTAGCTTTCTCCAGTGCAGGCACTAACACGGACGAGGGTGACATTATGCTGGCGCGGAGATGCACGGGCAGAGGGCAGCTTATATAAGAGACCCGCAGCGGCCCCGGGTCAGTCCGAGTCCCAGTTCGACGGGGCACAACTCGGCGCGGTTGCTTTGGTCGCGCGGCAAGAATGTGGAGAAAGTCACCTTAGGGCGCAACTGCGCAGTTTATAAATAGCCGGGGCAATTGAGCAAGCAGTTGCGGGCGCTTAGCGTCCCCGGGGCGGGACGTCACCCCCTCGCCTCCGTCCCTCTTTCTCTGACCTCCTTCGTCCCGGTCTCTCCCGTTCCAGCTACCCGAGTCAGCTTCGTCGTTCAAGTTCGCCCATCGCGGTTAATTGATCCCCAGCGTTTGGCTTATCCTTCACGGGTCAAGATGGTGTGACATAAGATGGTTGTCGCTAAGGTCCCTAGGAGGGAGTTCCGATTGAGAAAAATGGAAGTATTTTGTAGGTAATTTGTTCCATTATAATTATTTTATCGTTATACCCAGTGTTTTTTTAATATGGTATTTTGCTCCGAGATGTGTTGTCCCGATTTTCAGCCTCTATTTGTTAATAGTGGAGGTTACAGTTTTAGAATACATGATTTCTATAAATATGGAAAATGAAGAAGTTGAGAACAATGTTATCGAGCATTGGAGAGATTCGATTAATCGATAAATATCTATTGTATATTTTTTTCACGTATTTTTGGATCCCTTGGGTTATGCGTATGTAGAAAAAAGATGGATTTTTAAATTATTATATAATTTAAGAAATATGCTATTGCGATTTTTTTACGAAATAAGGAGTCTATTATTCTTTATTGGATTGCTTATCTATTTTCTCAGTAAATAATATTATTCATTATGGCAGAATAATTCTGTGTAATGCAGTCTGTATTTCGATATTTTGTTTCATAATGCGCAGGAAGAAAGACAATATCCAGCTGTACCTCTTTCCGATCTTGATACACGAGGTCTTATACACAAAAACGAGGTCTCTTCCCCAGCTCCTTTTTAGTCACCTTCAGAAATTCAGCCAAACCCATGCTGTTTATTTGACTTTGTTTTTTATTCGTGTAGTTCGTTATAAAAGGGCATGTACTATGAGTATTCACGAATGTGTTGGCCTATACTTGGTTTTGAGAAATTCGTAGGGAAAACTTTTTTGTGTAATAAAGGACTTGTGTTATTAGTCTTTGAATTGCTTTGAGTGGTTTTCGTTAGTGTGTATTTTTTCTTGAGTGACTGAGACGAGCGTCCATATATGTTAACGATTCAATATAGAAGAAATAGGTGACAGTAATTCTAGTCGTGTGTGGTTTCAGGTCTTTCATTTTCATTTTGAAGTGTGGGTTCTACCTCATCATGCTGGGGAATATTAGTCCAAGATAATGTTTTAGATAGATTTTATTTTTCTTCAAGTGAATAAACTCCTATTTAAGATGCCAAAACATCTCAATAACATAACATTGCTAACTGAAGTTTTTAAAATATGGAGACTGGCGGGTCGCTAAATTTTGAATTTACTCGATGGAAACACAGCATGATTTCATATGTACAGCTGTTAGTGAAGTGTGAATACTGGATGTGCTCCAATTAAATTTTAAATAAACAGCCGTTTTGTATCTTCTTCAACAGATATATTCAGTAATTCCTGTCACGATCATCTGGTTTACTGTAGAAGTTTTGAACTAATCTAACAATTCGTAAATATATCTATACCCAATATATATCTACATTTTGTTCTCTAAAACTGATATTAGGAAAAAAAAAAATCCTTGGATTATATTCATCTATGGGCTTCATAATCCAATAGTGAGTGTTCATGGACATTCTCCCGAATGTCTTCGTATTTATTTAAAATTGTAATTTTCGATTTTAATTGTGCACAATATTATATAGTTTATTTATAGCAGGTTCCATTTAAGAGATGCTCGTACCAAATAATAGATTTGATTCTACATATTGCGAAATATTACAACTGTAGTCCTTCCCTCCTCTATTCCCCTCATCTTCAAAAAGTTATTTTTTTTCGATTGAAAACTCAAAAAAATATTATTTCATAGTAAAGGAACGCGTGCAGAGTTGGGTACCGTAAAAGAAATGTACTTAAGGTAGTACTAGACGTATGTGGGAGGATCGTGATCTGTTGATGGTTCGAGCTATTTTTTATTGATTTTGATGCATATAAAGTTATATTATCAATTCCTCATTACCCTTTAGTGGTTAGTGGTTGAAGAACGTTAGCAGAAATTATTTTAAATATCGCGAAACACCACACGGGGCCAAGTACCCACTTGGAGAAGGAAATCGTCGTTGCCTAAAATAAAGATACAAATCAGGGACAGCAATGGATCATTTAGCCTGCCCGAATTGTAAATTATTTACTCTGTGCAGTTCCAGCTGGTCGGTTCAATGGACCCCATGTTTGCCTTCCGAGGAGCTCCAATTCGGCCATCGCCTTCACAATATTGGCCCGCTTCGCAGTTCATCTGTGCCCATCTGTCAAATGATCAATGAAGCCATTAATTAGGATCGGTCTTTTTTCGGTTCGGCACCCGAATAGTTGTTGTCCCTTTGGTATATTATGTTTTCAAGTTTTTCCATACCACTGAAGAACTGGGATCGAAAAGTGGTTGTTTGAACGGGTTGAAACCATGACGGGGAAGGGTACGAAAAAATAGTGTAACGTTAAAAAAAAAAACAAAAGAAAAATTTATGGTTTTATACTTATTGTTGGAACGAAATAGTAGTTGGAATAAACCGTCATAGCACGTGTTTGCGACTACGATGTTTCAGCACAATCCACGCCGGTCCACGAGGTTCGAGACCGTGAACCGTTGGAGCACGTGAATACCACGGCTATATATAAGGAGCGATTGACTGGACAGTCTTAGTCTTGTTGTGAAGCTCAAGCCAATATGATTATGATGTGTTACAAAGTAATAATTGTAACCTGTTCTAATATTTGTTTATTTTGTGTATTTTTTTTTGTGGATCCTCCCCTTCCTCGCCGTTAAGACTTCCCGGACCAGGGGAGAGGGCGGAGGATTAATGTCGAGTATTGTTAAATTTCCCCTAGTTCCGGGTTTTGTACTTGCTATCTTCTGGTTCTCTATCATATGTCCGGTTCTCCATGGCAACGCGTATTTTCAAACGCGTATAGTGTTTTTTGATCGAAATCTGAACAAGTTGGTGATTGGAATTAAAATCTACATCACTTTTAACCATTGGATTGTATCATTGCTACTCCTCTCCCCCTAAATAACTGTTAATTCGGACAGAACCTTGTTTCTAAAATAATTGTTAGTTTAGATTTTGAGAAATTAAATCCCCAATCCAACTAAGCCTAGAGTCTTTATATAAATATTCTAAGAGAGGAAGTGCCTCAATAAGATAATCATATGAACTAAATGGAAAAAATAATGGTAACGCTTCCCCTATGAACTCTGCCTGGCATGTTTCGACAGGTTATTTGACCGTAATATAAGCGAACTTCTGTTGCGTTCTTTTCAGAACTTGCAACAGAAGTTAAGTTTTAAAAAAGTTAAGTTTTAACTTTTATTAATTCAGTTAAAAATTTCTTCGATCGACTTAGATGATAGAGAAAATAAAAATTGTTTATAGATAATAAAAATATATACAAAATTTATTTATTATTCAATTTCGACTCTACTCAAGGTGGTTATTTGGTAGTAATTTCTGTTCCGTTAAAACTTACTCGATCCCACTTGATTTGTCCTCTTGGAAATGGGATAGTAAAAACTATTATTAAAAACTATTATTTATTTGCAGTATTTGCCATAAACCACTCGCTACCCCCCCTTCTTGTCGTAGAATAATTCGTCTCTGTTCTAACAATGTTCCCTGCTTTCTCTACTCCACGCTTTCAAATTGTTAAATTTTACGATGTTATTGGTGGTTGCGTGAATTATAAGAAGTATATTTCTCGTGATCGGCGCCATGTTACCATTGCAACGCATATAATTTCGTCATTCATCATTACTCAACGAAAATGGAACGATTTATTGCTCGAACCGATCAACTGATTTCTAATAATTTCACGGTTACACCTGATTTGCCGGTGTAAAACTATTATTGTTGGAATAAACACGAATATATATAACGAATCAGTTAACAGTTGATTTAAATACAATGAATTAGTCGATTCCATTTACCTAAATCTTAATATCAATTCATGGAAAAATTATCAAAATCATATTATTACTATATATATTTTTACTTTCACTTACCTATATTTTTACTATGCAGAGCAATGGTAAACCCAAATGGCACTCCTAGCGGTTGCATGACTTTTACAGACTTCTCATCGCGGGCTTTTTTGCATACGATAGTAGATTGGAGAATAATAAAAAATAAAATAAAATAAAATATGTTATTTCTATAGATTATCATTCAAAATGTTATTTATTAATGACTAATTCTTTTATAAAACAATTCCTTATAATTGGAATATGTAAATTTTTGTTTGTAATAATAATATTACTAATGTGTTCTCTGTTCATACCGGGGTCGACTCCCTTTAGAAGAATACTACAGAAAAATCATTGTGACATTATGAGCTTCCAAGATATATATATTATAAGGTTACTTCTTATTTAAGTAAAATAATAAAACAAACATTGAATATTAATTATTATTTTCGAAATATATTTTTCGTACACATATTTACAGAATGTAAAAAAATGTATCTATAAATTCATAAAAAATTTATTCAAAATCAGAATGATCTATTCAAATTTTTCGGAAAATTGATGGGTTATAAACGATTGGACAGGCTGAATTTAAGGAAGGGAAGAGATGTTGCTGCGTCAATTTTCAATTATATTGGGAGCGCTAATTGAAAGCAGGAATAAAATCCCATATGAATAATTAGGATGAGATTACTAGAAACCTTTTTTGTTTTAATTCTTCAGACCGAGTGCGTTTTCAGTTGTTATGTCTACCTATATCTGATCTTGGAAATGCAGTAATACATATTTGTAAAAATTCATTTCACTTTTACTGTATAATTAGGAACTCCAACATTCCCTACCGGTACTATCACCATGGGTTTCTAAGCATTTTAAAAATTCCATAATTCATCGTGCACTTAAACGATGAAGTAGTGCATAACCAATGCATTCGAATGCTGTTTCATCAGACGCGTTGCATAACCCGGGCGAGCATTGTTCAGATAATCCCTCAGTAATGCGACAACACCCTCACACTCCCCGTTTAATGTCTCCGATGGTCACAGTCCGATTCTTTTCTAATCCCTCCGCACTGCTCCTGATAAACGTCTTATACTTTATACCGTGACGTATTTAAAGCCGATGGCTCCGTGTTGTAACTTGAAATATATGGTTAAAAAAAGAAAACAAAAATGTACCTTCACTAGCAGGATTTTATGTGTCAGTGGCTTTGATATGAATTATTAGTGTTTTTGTTTTGTATGTTTGTTATTTTGTATTAGTTTTGATGTCAAAAATGTTCTAAAACTCCATCCATCTAAAACTCCACCGTAAATTGGTACAAGAATAAGCCACTTTTTGAAGGTTTAGATAAATTTCTGAAGATTCGGAAATTTTACTAATCTTACCTTACCTTTATATCTCAGCTTTCGATTCATGCATTAGAAAACATAATCTATCACATGGGAGAAGAGAGGAGCATTGTTTTCAAATTTTTACCTCAAACTTGGGTACAACAATGTGCCGCACTTTTTTCCCCCCCCTGAAACGAGCTTCAACTGAATGTCGAAAGTGAGATATAAGTTTTTCTTTTTTTTTAGCAATCCTTATTGTTAATATGAAAAAAGCCCTTAAAAATGTTGATATAATAGTTAGGTTTTAAAATGTTATTTTTAATTTTCTCATCATAGTATGCATTTTTTAAGAAACCTCTTTTCCCATTCCTTTGTTTCTTGAGCATATGGAATTTACGGATTAACTTAGTGCTTATTTTTCTCTTATGTTTATATCACCTTTTCATCCGAATTTAAACTAATAAGATACATGTTCTTAAATTGTTCTTTGATTCACTGTAAATTTCTTAGTTATTTTAATTTTAATAACTCAGACCTCGAATTAAAATAACTCAGACCTTTGCCGTATTGAGGAACTATAGAAAATTAACAATTTAGCAGTGCCGGTTAAGTCAAACTTATCCATCAATAAATCGGGAATAATTTTTGGCCCCTGTTTTCCCTTAAAGTTTCTAAATGTTGACAATGTTATTACTGCATGAAAAATAAAGAACATTTGAAAACCGAGTCGGGCGCATTTTATTCCTACCTCTATGTTTAACCTACCACTATGTTGAATTAAAAAATTTAATTCTGAAAGATCGCGAAACTGCATCCGCACTATTATTGGGTTAATTAGTAGATTAAGATTTATTAGTAACGACTAATGCCAACTTATAATCTTCTCTCTTAATGGAGTATACTCTCCAGTATGTGTACCGTCGATTTGTGTTTTTTTGGAATCACATATTCTAGTAGGAATACGAATACATATGCCTATTAGCAGGAGAGTGCCGACGTGCAAAACACCCTAATTTAGACATCTGCAACATTCTTGTACCATTTTAAGGTACTTACTTATCTGCCTTCGCCATAAGATTCAAACTAATGTAGCTTCAAGTGCTTGTCATGTCCATTAAATGCTTAGCTTCCATGTAACGGTATTTTCGAACACGGTGGATTATAGGCTACCTCATCCACTAGGCACTCCCATGGACCCAATCTCTTCGCCTATAAAACCAGAAAAAAAAGTAGCTCCTTTTAAAGCTCCTAATTAATCTAATCGAATGGCATTAAGACAAGACAAGGCTCACTTAACGAAGCCCTGACCTATTTAAATGGATTCCCCGCTCGGGAGTCACAAATTACTCGGCTAATTCAGGACCTTGATTACGCCGCGGGAGGGCGGATGGATATTTTGGTATTCCATCGTGAAAAATAGGCCCAAGTTTTCCAACACTCAAGTAGAACGATCGAACAAGACCTCGTTGACTTCCGCTTTTAAATAAATTACGTGCCTGATGATGTCAGCTTTACTTATCAACAGGTTGTCGACCCCGTCCATTATCAAAGGTTTTTTTTTGTCTATATCATACTGTAATAGGAAACATGTGGTTGTGTGTGCGGTATCGGTTGCTATGTTTTATGTAAAAGTTTTAATGGCCCACAATGGAGATATCTAACGCTTTCCAAAGTTTTATGAAATCCTGTCAAAAGGTGATTCAAATTTAAAGACATTTTTTTATTTAAAACATACTGCACGTCGACAAGAAGATGCTTACAACAAAATCATATCATTTTTGAGTACAATAGTACACAAACTACAATGCCAGAATATAGTCACAATAGTATTAATAGTTCGCATATGGTGCAATTTACCATTTTCTTTTATGTAGAATAGAGGGCTACTTTTAAGTTGCAGTTAATATCAGTGATAATAACAGCCACAATGGTTGATTATTTATGATCAAAGACTCTTTCCCCTAGTCTCTGTTTGTAGGTACTTCGCTTCTGATTATCCGAAAATTCAGTTTTTGGAGTTGTAACCAACTTCATGTCGACGTGCGATATATTTCGCTTTAAACAACATTATAAAGAAATAAATAAACAGTATAAAATATCAGTTCATCCCTTTTTTTTTTTTTTTGTCATACAGCTATAGGTCAAAAGACTGCGATTTCAAGAGAAAACTTCTGTAATGAAAAACAGGCCGTCGAATTTCATTTGTAGCTAAAATAAAAAAATGATGAATTTCTGAACCATTTATCAACATCATCTATATTTAAAAAAAAAAAATATCGTTATAAAGTTTCACATATAACAACTGTAATAAAAAAATCACCATGGTTCATGAATTAAGTTATGCCGGTAATATAGTAATGGTACTATAATCGATTTCTATTACGTAGTATGGTCTCACGATGGAAAAGCTCACTCGAAACTTAAGTCAACAAAAATTGTCTTATGCCATTCAGCAATTTAATTGGGCTGACGGAGTTGTGCTTTGGTGCTGCATTACCCTGCAAAGTCGTCTCTAATTAAAATTCTTATGTTTAAAAATTCTCCGAAGGAATCGTAATGTCTCCATGTTAAATCTAAAATCTTCACTATACCTATACTTTTCTCATCCCGATATCAGCTTATCAACAGATTAGCCATTAGCAATACAAATAACAACAAAATAGGCGGTGTAGTTTTTCTGAAATAAATAAGTATATTTAAGTATTTATTTTAAAATGTTAAACAATAGAAAATAAAATATGTTAATTTTTTGCTTTTTTTATTTCCAGGTGAGTCTTTATGTTATCCAGATGATTACGAACGGACTGGTGAGTCTTTAAGTTTAAGTTATCCGTAATGAGTTTTCATTTTATTAGAATTTTCGTAGTTTTTTTTTTCTCGGTAAAGCGTATGAACAACAAAGCGAATTAAGGGAGAAGTAATCTTTGTTAAAGTAAAACCTTTTTATCGATGCATTATCACCGCGAACGGTTCCTTTCGAACAATTTCGAGTACCGTTGTGCGGTATTGCAATTTCATCTTTTTTCCCCTGCTTTGTCGCTGTTATGTTTAAAAACCAAAATCGTACAAAAACCGCCGACCGCATTAGACCGGACCCCATTACCTCACGGCCATTAAGGAGACGGTACACTCGCAATGCCCCCCAAAATCCTGGGCGGAGAAAGCACGGGTCGACGGCCGCTTGAGCGCCGTAAACAATGGATAGGGGCAACGACCGTGAGGGATATCCTCGGTGTAGCCAGCAGGATCTGGGCCACAGCCATCACGATCTCCTCGGACCCGGGCCACCCAATAACGGGGTCCGGTGTACGCCACTGCGGGAGAACCCGGAAATCATATTACATATTTCATAGCGCTCCAGCCGCTGTATGTTTGTTTGGTTGACCTATTTCTTCAAAAACCTTCCTACATGTCCTTCCTTTTAAAGTTGCATTAATTGGAACCGTGTGCTTATCTAGACCAAGATCATTGATGAGTTGGGGAGAACTTTTTTTTTCCAATAGAAGACAGTACAAATTGATTCCATCCATCAGAACATGAAGAGGGTGATTCGAGGAATTATGTATGACTGATATACATGAATCCCTTTCCCAGTAAACGATGATCCCGTTTTTCTATCGAAAGGTTATTTTTCATTTTCCTGAGTTTAAAAGAAGCATGCGACGGGAGTGTAGCATGTTTGTGTTTGACATCATTTTAGCTCTTTGTTTCCTCTTTCCTCCTCATTATTCATTTTTAATTTAAACAATGTGTTTGATAAGGCAATCATAATAATGACATGAAGGATGCACGCTGCGTGACAGCAGTCAGGTATCCAGATGTGTCAAAGAAAGGTAATGGAGATTTCTTATCCTGAGCCTTTTTTTTTTTTTTTAGCCTCCTTCTTGTATGTATATTTAAATTTGAGAAGCAGATATTTAATTTATAGATGCAGATGCAGATATTAAATTTCTCCCAATCGACTATATGACAATGATAAGATCTATTCAGACTTCTCCTCTCGAACCCAATCCTTGCAATCCAAAATCCTTCATAAAATCCTTAATGCTCCTTATTTCGTCACAAATAAACTTAATAAAGAATTCCATATGCCGCAAGTTGGCCAAATCCAGATACCAGTCCTTTTACAATACGCTCCTGAACGATCTGAAACCTCTTGTTTCCAGTCCTCTATTCCTGACAATCCTAGGCGTCTGAAGAGGAGATGGACTCGGGATCTTCTATGTTAGGTGTATTAGTTGAGTGCTGCCAATGGGTAGTTTCTCTTTATGTTTGTTCATGACATTTTCTTTTCTGATTATTACCATATTTACTAGATGTATTTTTTGCAAATACAGCTGCCAATTTCAGTGAAATTTTTATTATTGAAGTATCTTTGGCTAGTAATTAGTTAAAAATTACATTTTACATTATATATGTCATTAAAAAAATCGTTTGTAAATTTCACTGCATACTTTCAAATTTGTTCTCTGTTATAATGAAAAATATAATGGAATCAGTTTTAAATTTTTTTGAAAACGTTTTATATCACTAATTAGTAAGCTCATTTATTCCTCCTATCACCCAGAAAGGACATTATACATGAAAGTAAAAAACTTCGTTTTTCTAGTTTAATGAATGCTAATAACCGGGCCCGTTTCCAGATCGGATCTCGAGCTGTTGTTATCCTCCCGCACACGTTGCGTAACCCTCATCTACCCTACCCAAGAGGGGGCTGGAAGAAAGGTAGGTCCGAGAAAGCTGGGGCCGATGACTGGTGAAATTAGAAAACTCCGAGGCGTGGAGAAACCCAGGCTCCCTTCTTGTCTCATTCTTTTCTCGTGTTTTTACCTTTTCTTTGGGGATATATTCTCTCTCTCTCCCCTCACGTTTTCTTTTCGTAAAATAATATAAAAACTTTTGCTGTCATATAGAATAACTATAAAAAACCGAAAATCAGGTGAGAGATTATTTACATAAGTCGACTAATAAAAGTTTATTTAAAATATGTTCTTAGAACTTAAAATACAATTAAAATATTAAAAATACAGATTCATAACCATTGATCATTATGAGGTGTTCATCATCTGAGACTGAGTTCGAGTAATCTCACTGAAAAAATCGTAAAAACCAAAAAAAAAATGTTTTCTTTTTTGACTCTGTCCTAAGGAGGTTTTCTTAATTTCTTTTTTATCTTCGAAATATCATTCCAATTCAATTTTTTTTAAATATTTTTATCACATAGTCCAGCACAATGTGCATCTTCCTCTCTCACTTCATTTCCACAACTACACACATCTCATTAAAAATCACATTAGCAAATTTTGTTTATGAAAAAATTCTCTTAAATAAAATACAAGAAAAAAAAAGTTTTCATTTTTTTAAAGGGAAATTCCAGAACAAAGTCTATTAATATCATTTTTTTCCTGATATCTGAATAATCTGCTGATGTCTGTCGGATATCTGATTTACATATGGTTTAAATGACTTTTTTTTTAATTATTCGATTTTTTTTTAATTCTTTATCATTTAATTTTTTAAATAACTTTTTTAAGTAGGAAAGAATAGATAAATTATAGCATAAAACTGAATAGAGCAGGCTTAGAGTCCGAATAAATCCCTCGCGCTAAAGTTCTATTTATATCTGAGGAATTTGATATGAGTTCTTCCTTCCTATCCCGAGCCGAGGCCAGGAGAGGGGGAGTAACCTAATCATGGATCAGGAATTTATTTATCACAGGAGTATGTCAGCTCCAACATCTTGAATAGGGCAAGCAATGATCCTTAAGGTCTCCAGTATTTTAGTTGCAGAATTATAATGAACCAAATCTCAGTGTTGATAGATCCTTAGAATGTGTTTTTATCTCTCTCACATTTCTTATATATACGTTCTAAATGGGACATAATATAATTGTTAAATATATCAAAAAAAAGAGACTAGAATTATAACAAATTTAGGCTTGATCAAAAGGACCATCACCCCATGCAGCTTTTTAATATAAATTACGAAATGTACACATTATGCACCAAAAATAATACTAAATTAATGATTCCTACTAGTAAAGAAGATATATACCTACACTTTTCAAGGTTTTTTGAACTTTGAAAAGTCATTTACTTTTATATTTATATTTCGAAAAAAAGAAGGAATCTGATTTATATAATAAAATTATGAATTGTCAATTATAAGTGTCGTGTAGGAAAAACATCCAAAAATTAAGAAGAGAAATAAAAATTAAATTAAAATAGCTTATAAAAAATCTGGAATCGCACAACATTGTTGTATCTACCATTTTGATTTTTCAAATTCGTCAATATTCAAGATAGAAAATAAAATTTACATTTGGAGAAAAGATGAATTCTTAGTAAATGTCTAGATCATAGAATATTTTAATTTTTATTATATATTTTGCATTTAAAAGAATTTAGCTTTGTCGAGTCGTTTAAAAATGTAATGCACTATTACCTAATGGAAATGAAAACTATCAGATAATCGGCGTCGAAAAATTAAAAAAAAAACCTTATACAGATTTCTCAATAAGTCAATAATTGATTTTGGAGATACAAAACAAAGAACAGCTTTTTTTTTTTTCAAGTAAAAATCGAGCCACTGAGCATAAAACCTTAACAAAGTTACACCGTCATTATTTTGAATCAGATATAGAAGACGATTATATTTTTTAAATGAAATCAGTCGTTTTTTATCCGTAATACCATTCATTTTAGATTGTTTTGGGATTTTTAATCGTGACTTATTCAATCTTGAATTATTCGACTATTATTCTAAGAATCGCTTTTATCTTTCGTACTTTATCAGTTCGAAAAATGTCAAGCCTTTACGCACATAGATGTGATTCACCAAGTGATCTCATAGGAACAATGAGTATCGGAGGACCGCGTACATGCCTATGACACACGGGCGACGTTGACCCGATAAATAATGCAATCCTCCCATACACTTCGCCGCCATTTCACAATAATTGAGCTTGGAAAACTTGCCGACTTTCTCTAGAATAATGCGGCGAGCCTAAGCCTACTTATTGCTAAGCGCTGCGGGTTGGCCATCGCTTCGACATGTTCCAGCCGGTCGATTTCCATTGAATGGGCGTTATCGGGGGATCTGTTATTACAGCCTCTCTCATAATTGGAGAAACTTTTGTTCACCGTTACCTCTGTTGAGGAGGTGTGTGGAGTATTGTTAATGCCTAACGGTATACTACATGACTTTGGAATATGCTTTTACATAGAACCATTGTATGATTGTAATCCATTTTGAACTAATAGGCTTAATAGTAATCGCCTTGTAATCTTGGATAAATGTAAGGATGCATGAACAGAAATATGAGTACTACCTTTAGCTCTATTCTTATGCACTAGAGACCTCTTAATCCATAATGCCTTTAACAACGATCTGGAAGATTCATATTCTCTTTATACCAAAAACAAAATCTAGATATAGGCTGTTGAAAAAATATCCAACGTAACTATTCAAACTTTTTTTGAACCATCATGTACAGTTATAGAGCTTAATGATACACTGTATAATTTCTGATGCGTTGGAGATTTCGGGTGTGGTCATTGTGATGCCTGTTATGATAGGTTATGAATAGAACGATAAGATCTTTCAGCTTAGCGTGGCCATAATTATTTTGATTTGTGTATCGAAAGCTTTGTAAGCATCGAAGTTAACTAATGACTCTTCACAGTTGCTTACAACTGGATCATTAGGCCGTTTCTTTGAAGACAATCCGTCATCATTATGCCGCCAGGGGTCGTGCTATCCTTTATCACATTAAATTGTAATGATGTTTAATTGTGGAAGTTTGCTTACTGACCAAGAGCTGATTATTGATTAGATAGATAGATAGATGTATTAATTGAAAGCAAAATAAATTTTAATTTAAAACATTATTATTATAAACATTAATGCTCTTATTATATTATCGTAGATAAAGTTTAAAGAATAAATTCAACAATTATATAAATATGTAAAATTTATAAGTTTAGAACATATGTCTGTATGCAACCCCTATATATTCTGTATACCTGTATGTCTGCATAGATAAACAAGCATTAAAGTTACACAAACCACATAGATGTACATACACATACCTAACAAACTATGACTCCAGTATACAACGTAAAGTACTATTCTGTAGAGGAATAGTTTGTAGTGCTGTAAATGGTTCGTGGGTTTTCTGAAACCTTATGGTATTAATGGATTTTTTTTTTACAGCTTTGCAGAAATTTTGCCTGATATATTGAAACGGATAACTCGTTTTTAATGCGTCATACAATATTATTTTATTGTCTACTTTGAAAACATTAGTTTAGATTTAGTAAGTCTGATTATTTGTTGGTTTTTATATTTTTGTAAGGTTATAATTTACTTAATATTTATTGTCGAACCTCAGGAAACATATTAAACATTTTATTTCAACAGTTTGCGTTTTAAATCAAAATGCGATAGTCTCAAAAGAGTTTCAAGATGAACTTGGACAAACTGTTCCTTTCTACTATTATGACCCAGCAGACATGTGCCGCTCCTGAGACCTCCTTTTTCAAGAGTATTAGATATTTTATAATGGCATAGAAAAATATGTCTGACGGATTGAATTTTTTCATACTTACTTTTCTGTTTTAATTTTAATTACAAAGATAAAAGTTACATGGTTAGTGCATTATGGTTTGATATGAATCGCAATAACAACAATCAAGATCAGACCTTTAAAAATCTTCTCAACTATAAAATGTTTTTGTCTATCCCCCGACCATATTGCGTGAGTGAGTGATTTCGATATTGTCATTTAGCTACTTCAAATACCTATAGCAACAGCCGCTTATTCGCTGAAAACTCTTTTGAAAACTTCTCGACTTTATTAATACTTAAAATTGGAAACATATTTATTATCAGAGTATGGTATAAGAGGATTTTAAAATGATTACGATGTCACTTAAATTTTGATTAGGGGATTAATGCTAAAAATAATTACTTTGGCCCTATTTTTTAAGCTGATAAATGACATAGAAGTGGGATGTCGAAAGAAGATATCCACGTGAAGAGTGCCTCGACCTCATAGCAATTAAATACAATAATTATGGAAAATTATTCAAATCTCGGTGGAACAGCCGGCACGCCATCCCTAGTTCTTTAGAATTTTCTTTTTCCGATTTCCTTTTCTTTGTTTGTTTTCTTTTTCTTCGTCTGGATTTGTGACCCATTTGCTACCGGACTGCTTCCAAAACAATGAGCTGTTATTAATTTATTCCTACTATCGATCCAGATGATCTCGAGATTTACTGGTGCGACGGCTCGGCGAAAGTAGAGCGAGCGCCCTGTTCAGGTTTCTAGTCCCAGTCCCTCCCCATTTCCTCCCTGGATATTTTTCCTTGTGTGCCCGCTTGGGGCGTTATCGCCGAACAACAAGGGCGTGGGAAACGAGCGTCTTAATGCGGTGGGAAAAGAGGTAGAAGCAAGGATAAGGAAACTTAGCATCTCTTGTCCTATTATCAGAATTAGTTATCTTGTTAAGAGTTCTTTAAAAATATTTCCGGTTTCATTTTGGGGTAAAAAATGTGTCCTCCTACTTCTTATCCATTGAGAATATCAATAACATTTTCCTCAATCTAAAAGACTAACTTTAATTTTTTTTTCATAATATGTTATGAAGGAAACATTCAGCTTAAAAGGACGAGTCAAATTTTACGTTTTGAAGACAACACTCCTCAAAAATAGTTTTGAAGGACTTGACTCTCTTTAAGTTGCAGCCACAAATTGAATTGTTTGAAAATAGTAAATTTTAAGGAAGCTTTAATTAATTTTGTTTTACTGAGGTTTGATATTAAAAACATTTTTTAGCTTCAATATATAATGATAAATGCTAGTTAGTATGCTCAGATCTATATAAGGCAATTTACACATTTTGGTCCTTGGAAGTTCTCTTTTGACTTGACTACAATTTACTTAAATAGTCCCAGCGCTTTATCTTAAGATTTTTTTATCTTTTAGTGACTTTGCTTAGTTTAAATTCATACTTTTTCATGGATATATATATATATATATATATATATATATTCTTATACATTTTAAATTTTAATATTCAGGTGGGTGGCCATGGGATTTTTCAAATGTAGTAAAAAAAGAATCTTGGCTATGTCCTAAGAATAGAACGCAAAAAGGTGGTCCCTAGCATGTGCGATGTTAGGAAATTATTAAAGAGCCCGATCATAATTATATAAGGATAGTCAAAATTTAGGACTCCCGCTGTATTATCGTCCGATAAAGTCTTAATTGCGTAAAGGGACGTCAAACTAACAAACAAATTATAATATTATTCTTTTCAAATTTGTATATATAATATTTATCATAATTAAATCATAAAACTTTTTTAAGGACTATTTACCATCACAGCCTTCACCATTCACTATTTACCATTATATTTGATTTAACTATAAATGAATAAATGATGAAAATAAATGAAAAAGTAAAGTATTATTGAAGTAACTCTAATTTACATATGTGAGTAAATGGATTTTAATTTATTTAAACTAGCGGAGATATTCCAGAACAGCTTACTGAACAGCTGACATAATTTCATGCCATCTTCGTTAGGGCGTTCTAACCTACTTCCGTATAATAACGGAGCTACACAGATGGCTAAATTTTCTTTTTTTGGTTATAGAAGTTCATTATAATGTGATGGTACGGTCTGTCTACTTATCATAATTAACAAATAAGATAAAATGATTGTTTTATTTGTTTGCACATGACTTTGCAGATTTAAAACTCTTTGTTTGTGACACCTAGATAAATAAATGTATGAATTCAGGAGGTTGCTAACCGTGTAAAATGCTAAGTAAACAGGTAAATATGTCATCATGTTCAAATAAATTAAAAAATATTTTTTTTAAATTTGGACTTAACTCTCTTTACGCCACAAATTGAATTGATTGAAAATAGTAAATTTTAAGGAAACTATAGTTAATTTAAAAATGATAAATTAACTACATTAAGTATATAAATTAGTTAATTAAGTATATACTATTTTTTAAAGCCTACTACCTTGTTTGTTAGTAAAAATAAGTTATACATACACACAATAGACGTAAATATTTATTCCAAATTATGAACCTTACTAATAGTGACCACGATTTACTTTTATTTTTAATTGCAAAGGGATTAAAAAATAGATTAATATTTTTTAATTCTAATTCGGAAAAAATCGCATACTTCCTTGTTTCCTTAGAAAAATCTCTTCCCTACCTACGATTGCTTTTCAACATAAAAACACTCTTGTAACTGCAAAGGATGTTTCCAGGTTTATTTACGTATTAAAATCTCAGAACTTCCGAAATATTGTTTTTCTGGGAGTCGTCCAGTCGAACCTTCACGAACAAACAATTGTTGAGGAACTTAATTGATTTGCTGGGTGATTCTAAGGGCACTAATACTACTCTTTACCTGGCATGATTCCTTTATCGGCTTCAACTTCTTTTTCTGTGGGGGGGTGGGGAATTCATTCAGATACTCTCGACCTCACGAGGTGACCAGGAATTCACAAATAGATTGTCTGGTGAAGTTACGGCATAAATTCTCGTAGTGAGTTTGTTGATTGAGTCTAGTGAGATCATTAAAAGAGATGTCATGCTAAAGTGTGGGAATTTAAATTATTTTTAAGCATATCGTATTGGTAACCCACATCTCCAGCGGTGGTCACGAATTTTTAATATCAAGAAATTTAGCTCAAATGGTGGTGAAATTCATTTCATCCTATAATAATTTCCGAAGAATATGATGTGTTATGAATGATCTTCGTCTCTGTCATTAGCTTTGTAGTAATCCGATGTTATAATACTACAAGATACTTTTTTACTTGTCGGAATATTCGACTCTATACATAAGAAAACCTAGCACGGTTTACAAACCAGATATCATCCTTGTGATTTTTCGTCACTGCTTCCAAATCTATTCTTCTCTCCCTAAATGTTTGAGCCAGTATGTTTTCTTTCTCTTGCTAAAGTAAATTTTAAAATGAAGCAATGCACTCCGATTACCCGTGGTTCGTTTTGAGCCTCCTACCAAGTGCATCGCCCCCTCTTGTAATGGCACTGATAAGGAGCAGTCTTTGCTCAGAAATGTGTACCCTGCCTTGATAAGAAGGCCGATACATATTCCCCATATCTCTCAGCTGTTTCACAACTGATAGCGTTCGAGAAGATTCGGAGCTGTGTGTATATAAATAGAAGCGGGCAATATTTCATACTTGACATTTAAAGAAGGTTAGACGAGTCCGTTCACCTTTATAAATATGTAAACCAAAAAGTTAATTCTAACAGAAGACAATGTGTGCGTATATGGAAATGCAGGATCGTTAGGCGTGTTGGAAAAAAAGCTATATTGAATAAAAATATTTAATTATTAGTAAAAATAGATTGATAATTCTACCCTAATTCAGCCAAGTAGTATTATGGCAAAATGATTCTTGCGGGCTGGTTATTGTATTTTTGAAAAGTTCTATTATCTAGGAATGTGCGAGTTCGAACTATTTTTCTTTGACAAGTACTGGATCTTTTTTTTTTTTTTTTGGACCAAAGATCGAAATTATAACCCTACATTCAGCAAGATGAGAACCAAATCTCAGCAGTAGCGGTTTGCAATTTATCTAAATCGCTTATTATAAAGTATTTTCAAAAAAATAGTTGAATATTAAAAACTCTTTAAAATCTTTTCTTTTGGGCTCTTTCCTTCTTTTAGGCTTTATTGGTCTGGTGATTTTATTTATGTTGCCCAACTTAATTTTAAGTAAGTACAGTCTTCGTCTTCTTTCTGAGATTTCTTGTGTTATTAATTATAATATTGTTTTACTTTTTATAGGTTTCAATTAGACTGTTTTAACACCATACGCAGATATCGAACCATATGATGACAACTGTCTTAACATACAAAACCAAATGATATGGTAGTGAACATAGAAAGTCTTATTCTCAGAGCTTTGTTATATGGGAAAACTTTTGTTGGCTAAATAGAGTTTATGGCAGTGTTTCAACGACAAGAATTGTTAAAAATGCACAAGAATAAATCAAAACCTAAAAATTTTCATTTTGGATGTCACGACGCGGTGCGATATGATACTGAACCAAAGTGATAACTTCATCAAATATTAGCAAATTTTATTTGCTAGTTTTTATTTGTCAATCTCATTTTTTTCTTTTCTCGCTATCTCGGAACTCTCTCAACAGACGTCTCTAGTCATGTGATTAAACTTAATGTTCAAAAATAAGCAATATTTTGATTATATATTATGTTTTACTATAGGTACTTATGATAAACCAGCTCATTGAACTATCCTTATTCCAGTTAATTTGTCGCAACTTTATATGCAATTTAAATAACAACAAACGTTAGGACAAATATTTTTTTGAAGTATGAGATGACTGATTAATTTCCCTTTATGTTCACATCAAAGTTTAATTTATAAATTTTGTAAATAATGTTTTATAACAATCTAAACTTTTACTAAATATTAATTGGTTGTGGAACAATTCATTAATTGTTGAACTATTATTGTATTAAACTTTTTTGGGATGATAAGTATTTAATTATGATTGATTGAGATGTTAAGATCAAGATTTAATTAATAGGATAGTCATGGGGTTTTATGAAGAAATCCAGAGTTCTGAAGATTAATAACAACTAGAAAGTTTAGCTTGTGGACATTTTAAGTTTGACGAAGTTATAGGAGTGCTTTCATCAACGTTCCCTTTTACAAATGTGAGGAGGAATGGTTATCATTACAGAGAAATCTAAATGAATCTCCAGAACTACCGAAGAGGATTAAACGCTTTCCTGACGTATTCCCGGAATTAGCTAATCCCCGCAGACAGACAGTGATGGATATCGAGAAAGTGGATACAGCCAGACGGCAGAACTGCCTGACGCCGGATTCTGATTGGCCGATACCGGTGAAGATGGGGACCGCCGAAGACCGGTCAATGCTCCGAGCACCGGTAGTGAGCCGCATCCTACCCCAACCCAGCATTGTTTGCTCTTGTAATGAGCCATTGTAATCCAGGCCCGTAATCGTCTTCTTTTCACACCATCGCCCTCCCCACAAAGGAACACCCGTTTCGTATGATTTGCTGATAAACGGAGGGGCTTCTTCTTAAAGCCTAAATAGCTATCCTTATCTCGACCGCTGCATTGCACGCATACTTTGATCCTCTACATCCTAGAGCGGCCGGGCCAAACGTTCTTAGATCCATTCAAACAGATTAGCCTCTATTAGGCATGTGATGATCAATCAGAACGCCCAATAAACTTACAAATAATGTAGCCGATGGTTTTTTATGCTTTTGAAATAACATGTAATAAAATTGTAATAATTGAAGATAGTTTACCGTAGAAATGAATGGAACATAAATCGTTAGGGTTGCAATAAGAATAATAGACCTCTTATATGTAGGAATTACACATATGATTCTGGAGGTCATCAAAGCAGATATATTAAGTTGTAAATGGCGTTCGTAGGGCTTAAGTATTTATAAAGCGTCTTATTTGAAAACTAGGGCGGTGAGTTCGTTTAGCCGATTAGCCTTTATGCTACGAAGGCTAATCGGCCGTTCAGTACACTACACTTTCAGTAGTGTAGGTTGTTATGCTAACCACTACACTACTGGGGCCCCACGGTGAGTGCGTTAATAGCCTTAAAAGTTGCTTTTATTTTTTGTGTTACCCTTAAAGGTTCATGAAGTTTGCATGTTTAGGCTTTAGTAAAGAGGTGTATATTTTATAAGTTTCTGTCTAAGGAGGACTTTGAACGACTATTTACAATAATAAATTACTTTATAATTAAATCACTAATTTGTTTTCTGAGTATTTATTGTTTTAATTTTTTTAAATTATCTTTTCAGAATTGACGTTTGCAGACTAGAAAGAAATGGAATACATTCTATAAAAAACGAGATTACTCGGTCAAGAAGTTTTTTAGGATTAGGTTAATGAAATTCTAACCTCATTACTTTAATTTTATTATGTTTTAATTACTTATTTTTTTCGGTGTTTGTTTACAAAAATCTTTGACCTATTTCCCTGTTCACTTTAAACTCCGATTAAAACAAACATTATTAGCATAATGACAGCTTGCGCTAATTAATTTAATTGCTAGTTATTAGCTCTCATTGTCGTAACCTAGTTGGTGTAAGCAGATAAGAGAAGAAGAATGGAGGGATAAAGGAGAAAGGAAGTACATAAAGGACGAAATTGGGGAGGAGTGAGGATGTTTTTACCGGTTAGGAGGGTCCTCAGTTCCGGGTCGACCCACCTGCCGGCACTTCCGCACAAATTTCGATCCAGGAGGTCAATGACCCCCAAACATCTGCCCGCTCCTCCAACATCCACCACCCTCCGATATGCCGCTAGGGGTAGTTCTATCCCTAACCAGGGATGTGTCTTGTCAATGATCAACAATAATCTTCATACGAATAATGATAAATAAATTATTATTAGTACACTATTTTAATATTAAAGATCAGTATATCATATATCAAATACACGACCAAATTACAATTACTACGATTATAACTATAAAACTAGTGATGTAAAAGGTGTAAACACAAGATATTTCATAACTTTTTACTAAAAAATATGATTAGAGCAGTTAGAATTCCTTGTAGATTGTGGTTTGGTGAAAAAATATATAATAGCATTCAACTGAACTAGGAAAATAAAAAGAATTTAATTTTATTCATTGAAAAATAACTGAAGTTGTGACGCTATAAAGGCCTATTTGCTCGGTAAAATTTTTGGAACGAAGTTTGAAAGTAAACGTAGTTACGATGGATGAAGTAAACCTATTAAAACAAGATAAGGATTTTTTTATAAATATTGGGATGAAAATGCTTTAGATCATTTTTGATCCGGTTAATAAGAACAATAATCGTCACTGGTTAATAATCATCCCAAGATTCATAAAAAAATTTAACCGTGTCAATAGGACTATCTGTTCCATTATAAATACCCCTGGCAGTCAAATAGCTTAGCAATACTTAGACTGAAACAAGCCTTAAGGCATTTGCTATAAGTGCTTTTAGGACTACTTCGCTTAGTATATGCAAGACATACAACAGTAAACCTTACATTGTGTAAAATAATATATATAGACATACTAGGTAATTCTTTACATATAGTTAACTTAAGTAAGGGCATAAGATATATGTCAATTTAAAAAAAAAAAAAACCAAATGTACTACTTAATAGATATAAATAAAATATCATCATTATAATATAATCAATTGAAGATATATTGAATCAATATATATTGTAGATATTAGTATACTGTCTGTTAGCACTGTCTGCGTGACCACTTCAGTTGTGACATTTTAAACTTCTTTTTTTTTAGTTTAAGTTCGAGTAGATTTTAAAATCTTAACTAAAACAATTCGTGACTTGCTATCGCATGAGTTAGCATATTAATCCTTACATTGTTGGTTAATTGGGTTCGATATTAAAAATATTTTACATTTACATCTTTATAGAGATTTGTCATGGAAAACTATTTACATATTAAATATTATTTAATATACTATATACATATTATTTATTATTTTGCGATTCTTTCATTTAGTCCAAATGAAGAAAAAACTTCCTTAGGACTACTCTTTTTAACATAAGTATTAAGTACAGTAATTTCCATAAAATTATTGATAATTTACATAATTCTTATTGGATTAATAGACACAATGGATTTGACCGAGAGTTTATTCAACCTTTAATATAAAAAAAAATACGTGTTTACTTAAATGTCATTGCACTCCTTCATGCAATTATGAGTCATAGTTTGTTTGCCCAATCACTGTTTAACAAATATTTATATTTTACCATTTACTACTTATTTCTTTGTTTACAAAAAGATTTTATCTCTTATTAGGACACCTATCTCCTCTTTTGCACATTGGGAAATATTTCATTTAAGAAACAGGAAACTGTTTAAATGTTCAATAATGATGTTAATAAATATTGTATTTTAAATTTAACTTATAGGCATAAACATCAGTAATATCGCTTTTATTTCCAGCTATATACAATCGTACAAAATATATATCGCACCCTCAATACAAGACTAACATATCTCAAAAAAATTTATTTTTCATTTTAATTTTTATCTTGAAATTACTACTGCAATTGGTTGATAAAGTTGAAAACCGGTATGCTTTTATATACAACCTAAATTTAAGATGTTTATTAATATTCGTTTTATTTAATTTTTTTTTATAAAATTTAAACGCCAAAGTAACGCATGAAAATACTTTGATGGAAATCTAATGCCTACCAGTAGTGCAATATTAACTCAAAATGTGTTGGTATTGCATAACACAGAAGAGATCAAATATTAAAAAATGTTTTTTTCTGTAATCGTTGAATAATGGTAACATTACTAAACTGAAATGAGTGAAGAAAGTGAAACATTTTGCAATAGAGTGAAGAAAGTGATTACTTTCTTCACAAGTGAAGAAAGTGAATTGCCTTCTTAATTAGTAATAAGTATAAATTAAAAAATAATTTGAAGTTGGAAATTAAATGCTTTTTAATGTTTCTTAACATTGTAAGAATTTATTTTAACAAAATAAATTGAAATGTGAATGAAGTATTGGTGGAAATAATCAATATATTTTAAAATTTAAATATAATAATAATTACCTTCCTTGTTTATAACCTGCACTTGTTTATAACACATAACCTTTCACAACCATGCTTATAACCTACCAACATAATCTTCACAACATCCTAATTTTGTTCATATTCTGGTTAGATCTGATCATGTATTACACGATTACAGAAAAAATTTAATATTACACTCGTGAAAAAAGTAGAATTTACAACTCTCGTGAAATTACCACACGAGCTTCGCTCGTGTGGGTAAACGTTTCACTCGAGTTGTAAAATGATCTACTTTCGTCACTTGTATAATAAATAACTATTCTCTGATATAGGTTATTTGGAGTTATGGTGTTCTTGTATTGAACGTGCGCTATAATCAAGTTACTAAAATTCGTAAATTAGGTAATTTATCTGGCAAGATTTTTTAAACTTAATTGATTAGTGTTTGGTACTGTAATATGGTAATAAATCAGTAAGGAAAAAATGAGAAATATTTTTATTTATATATTCTTAAAAATTAATGTAAAAGAAAAAAAAATTATTTGAATGGTGTATATTGAATTTTTTTATACTTTGAGTAAAAAAAAATTAGTATGTTGGATAAATTAGAAGAGAATGAAGATAAATAGATGACAGCTAGAAAATTTCTGCTCCCCCCACCATTAAAATTGCTATATATAAACTCGTTCAGAGAATAAGAAAAATCGTATTTCATATCATGTCTGTTATCAACAATTACCAAAAAAAAAAAAAGCATTTATATTCATGTCCTGTTCATAAAAGGTTAAACCACCCCTATAATTACTAGAGTGTTACCTCTCTAATTTCTGATAGCATCATTTTTATGGCTTATTTTATTGCATGGTATCAGAAACTTAATTTGCTCGTAATAAATGATATTATTATCCTTATGGGGGACATATGTTGCGTAATTTTCCCCCTACACAACGGAGAAATGGGTTATAGTAATTGGTGGGCGGAAGCGCTTTTCCGATTGAAGTGGTTGGGGGTTAATGCCCGCTCTATATTCGGGGCCGCTGACCCGGGGCCCATCCCAACATCCATCAACTTCCATATTCGATGTCTGTTCGCTCATCATCGTAGTCCTATAAGGAGTAATCGAAAGGCATCCCTGAGAAAGAAGTTAAGTCGGAGTGCAATAGGTAAAGATTCCAAATAGGTTGGCAATTCAAAAACCTCAGGGAAAAAATGTTTTAAAGGTGTATACATATCTGTTCGTTTTCCTAAATAATGTTATTATTATCATTCTCCCCTCGACACCCAAAGGAAATATAAACATTAATATACTCAGCTATAATTGTTGATGAAACATATTAAATCGATACTTACCTTACTTATATATCTTATTTAAGATTGATTTTATCATCTACAATTTTCGTTTCTGTTTTTCTGAGGCTCTCCATGAAAAATCTCAGGGCAAACCTTCTAACAAACCTATAATAGGGCAAACCTACTAATAGTTTTTCGTTATTTCAAATTGAGATACGCGTTGATACAAGTATCTAAACTTCCTATGTTTGGTCATTTTTTTAATAAATAATCTAAACTCCAGACTTGGATTTATCGACTAATTTTGAAAAGAAGTGGTGAAAATTCTAATACAAATATAGATACAAATTGTGAAAAAATAATATATTAAAATATTTTCTTGCAATGATAAAAAATACATTTAAATTATACCTTAATTGAGAGTGGACAGCCACCGGTGGTATTGGTTGTAGTGACTATCCTTGTTTTTGAATGCATTAATTTAAACTACACGATTGATGTAGTTTGATCTGTTTATAAATAAATTAAACGCGTAGTTCAAATTCACCAATAATTTATTTATGTCCCCTAATTATTTTATCAATTAATAATATTATTAATGAAATATTTTGTATAGGAATTTTTTTTTACAGCGTCCCAAATGAACAGCCCCGCACAGTTTAAAAACACTCTTCTACAAAATTGATTTTTTTTTCTCAGTAATTTTGAGTTGATACTTTAATAAGTTTGAAACATCAACTACAAAAACCACTGATGATAATTGTACGTGCCTAACTTTTAACTATATATTACAATATTAATTATATTTAAAAACACTCAAGCACAAAATCACTACACATAACAGCTCCTTTCCATAGTTTATGTATAGGTGACTTTTTAGTTTTGGTTTCAAGAGTTTAGTTTCCTATTCCTTTGAGTTGGGCGCTCTGGAAATATACACAGACGCTGGCCTCTAAGTAAACCTAATTTTCGTCTTCACGCTAAGTGGAAAAGTCCACGTTCTGAAACCAGAAAAAGGCATCCTGGCTGGAAGTATTTATTTTTGACGTTTTATTTTTAAAGAACTACTGAAACAAAAAACCAACCATTCAAACATGTTTCAGGGACCGTGGCTAGGAATATTCTAACAAGACTAGAAGATTTTTTTTTTTTTAAACTTGAAACCATGCACCTTTATAGATGAAACATAATGATTCAATATGTTGAAGTCCTTATGAGTTTTAATGAATTCCAAACCCCTAATTTAAGAGGTAAATAATTGAAAACCAATTAAGTTAAACAAATAAAAAAAAATCAAGTTAAAACTCATAATTGCTAATTTAATGAATATCACAAAATATTTTTATTTATTAAAAAAAAAGAGAGTGAGAGAGAAAATAAAAATAATTTTGTGAATATTAAGTGAAGATATTTGCATGTATGTAATTAAGTCTAAGTTAATGGCAAAAGTTTTATACCTAACTGATAATCTTTGCTATAAGGAGAAATCTTCATTCTGATTTTGGTTGAATGCTGATGAAACTGGAATTTTCATTTCAGGGGGACTTTTAAATCAAAGATTATACTTATTACAAGTTCCATTAAAAGTTATGATAAAGTTATTCACTCTTCAAAAATGAGAAATTTTATCTCTAATTTATGTCCCCTTTCTGTAATTTTCTTGATTAACTCACTTCTTTTTATGAAAATCAACAATCAAAAGTTGAAAGTTAAAAATAAAAGTAGAACATTTTATATTTTAAAAAATATTCCTTGTTTTAAAGATTTTTTTTTTTTTAATTCTTTCGAGGATGTTAAAAAGTTCTGGTACAGGCTTCTTATTCACACCAACTAAAAACAAGATTCCTTTATCATGTAAATTCAATTTGAAGATTTTTTAAAATCATTTGAGGGATTAAATCAACGCCAAGCTGAATCCGGTATTTTGGAAAGGCTTTTCACGATGGTAATTATCAGCTTTGTTCTGTCCTTTGTAGGAGGCGACTCGGTCCACAATCCCCTAGGCTACTTTGACACTTTGTTGAATGAGAATTTAAAACCGACTGCGATATAAAAGTCCCCCATTCAAAGGGCTCACACAATGGGAGCTTGAATAGCAGTAATTAACAGTAATTATGACACAGGAAGATAGCTTGTTATTACGATATTTATTCATAACCTATTTCTTGTGAATAGCTGTTAATTGTTGGGTAATTGACTCATGTTGCTACTTCCCCGCTTCCTGTATAAGAGAAGATCGTTCCTATATTTAATAAAAAAGTATGTCTTTATTTAAAACCACTTTATAATATATACAAATTCACTTGATTATCGAAAATGCGAAAAAAATTGTGAAATACATTTTGATTAAAAAAAAAAATCTTAACCCTATTATCCAGGAATGCTTCGAAACACCGATTACGTTATAACAGAAGAGTTACCAACTATCGATATATTTTTAATGAAAAAGGAAAAGTTTTGTTGCATTCAAATATATTAAAATTATTTTTGTACACTAACTTACAAGGACTATACCGACTACTAATAAGAGCAACTGGCTTGTCATAAATAGGAGATTAAAAAGGAGTTGGATGAGAGATCTTCCTTAGCTATCCGTAGTAACTGGAGCAAGAGAGAGGAGGTACCAGGAATCAAGTACTGTTTAGTGTTATCCTTCCCCAATTAAAAAATGAATTGTAAAATAATTACAGTATCTTGATTACTTTTCCAGCGTTGTATTAAAAACATTAGTCAAATGAATGAATGATAAAATGAAATGAAACCAAAATTAGCTCTCCATTTTTGTATTTGTTTTATTTACAAGTAGTGTGTATTAAAGTTCTTAGAATATCCTAGCATATGATCAATAGAGACTAATGCATGTTACCCAAATATAGTTTTATATTGGACTGAATCAAGAACTCTGAAAATGCATTTTATACCAAAATATTTTCTCTTGTTTAATAGCCCCCTCCCACCAAGTATGTTAATGATGTTATGTTCCTTTCGAATAAAACAAACATCTCAAACAAGCTCCGTATTAAGTCGCGGTACTGAAATTCCTGTTAATTTCGTCGTACTAAAATTTCTAAAAATCGAAAAGGAGCTTCGAAAAGAAGTACTAATTGAAAGCCGAAAGCCTGTTTCACCCCCTCCCCCTGCGTGAAGCACACGGCACACTGACACACAAACCGCTTGGAGGGACCAGTCGATAGGCCGCCCTGGGTTCGACGACCTCCTTCGCACTTGAAGCTAAATTTAAATCCCTAGGCCCAGCCGAATTAGTTGGGATGCGAAATCATCCGCCTTCCTCCAGAATAGAACTCACTAAATCTGAGCGCGTGTTACGGACGGACATGGCTGGATTAGAGACTGGGGAGATACCAGGCAATGCCAATCCACAAATATCTTACACGGGGATGTGTCGTCATAATTATAGCATAGGAGAAGAAGAAATATTTTCAATAGCATGCAAGAATGAATCGAGCTAAACTTATTAATAAAAATTATTAATACTTGAAAGAACAATAATAGAAATTATAGAAATAAGTTATTAATAATAAAAAAGATTGTAAAACACTTAAAACTTTCGAGTCGTTTTCCCTAAGTTTGTTATATAGGTACATATATACATTTTTTTTTTCCTACCAGTATAAAGTAATAATCTTCTCTAAATTGTTTTCAAATAAAGGTTATCATATCATTCTAAATTAAATAACGTTGAGTACAGATTGACTAATTATTTTAATAAATTTTATCAAATCACTTATTAAAACAACAGAACCTTAATTGTATTAGAACAGAAACTGTTCAAAAAGTAACATGGTCTTCAATCAATTATTTTTTTTTCATTTTCTTAATATTTTTGGATAAGATCTCGCTATGTTTCGATTTTTATTATTATTTTTTTTGGCGCGATTATGTATTTAAGTAATTTCTTTAGAATATTTATGTATGTTTTTGATATTTTAGAGGCTAAAAACAGAAGAAGGTTAAAATTGTCTTTATCCTAATGCAATAATATATGTTGACTTTCTGATGCTATCCATATCACGCTAGATCTTGTACTCAAAATTTTGCATTTATACCCATATAAATATGAAATGGATTTTTAAGGTTTCCTGTAATTTTCACATATTGTCATTAGTAATCCATGTTTCTAAGCCTTTTGGATCAAGGACCGAATAGTATTCCTTCGAAAGAATTACTTTTTTAAATTATTGTTCCTAGATTATATTGACTAGTATATTGTTGGGAACCTGTTGCAATTTTTTCCCCAAGAATGTAAAACTTTTCCAAATATGAGCTTTGAAAACTCTCCTTCGAGCCTTATACTGAGTTGTTTACTCAGCGGCAACAAGTCTTTTACACAACTCTCTCTCGCCATTTTCCTTTAAGTGTTTTCTTGTGCTACGCCATTCCTCCACAGACGATTCACCTTGGTAGTTAGTAGTATTGGTAGCCTATAGAGGAGTGAGGGGGGGGGGGAGGGGAGCAATCTGCGCTACTTTTCATTTAAATGCAAGAGCCGGAAGATTTCCATAGAGGTATTCATAGGCAGATTTCTATGTGTGAATTTCATTTCCTCTTGAAAAGCCGTCTGCCGGCCTTGACTGCTGGGGGCTCTGGGACAATAGTTTGCCGGCGTTATTCAAGGTTTCAAATTATTCATTTACACGTAACATTGTACCTTGCGTTTTTTTTCCCTATTTGTTTTTGCCCCGGCTTACAAGGTTAACGAGGAGTGATGTTCTACCTCGAAATCCTCTGTTCATTTCTGAAAATATTTGAACAGAAAGACTCTTTCGAACCCAAAAAATATAATAAATCCATAATGTTGAAAATAATAATTAAAATATTCTGTTTTACAGTGATTGTATCGATTATAATAGTATGTATACGAACATATCTCTATTGAATAGAAAGTATGCTGTGACTTAAAAGAAACAGTTATCGCCTCGTATCATATTGTCAACAACTGTTTGTTTTCACTTGAGATTTAGGTTGATTTTGTTTTTTGGATAGTGCCTGATTTGCGATTGATATATTATCGAGTTTTTGCTCAATACTATTGATTTTTTATAATTTATTATTAAAAAACCCGAGCTTTGGGGGATTGGTAAAAATTTATATCTTGGCATGGAGTCTTCTACTGAGCCCTGTCCCTGTCAGAAGAGCAGCTACTTGTACGCTGTACAACTGGAGTACCTCTTTGTAAAGTGGGTACTTGATTCTTTAAAGGTTGAAGGGGGTGCTAGCTTCTATACATGATGCTGTTCAGAATCACTTCCTTATTTAATCTTACCGTGGTTAAAAATCGACGTATATTTTTATCAAACATAATTTGTATTCAATTATTCTGAGCAATCTGAATTTTTAGGTTTCTGTGTTGCTGTTTTTTTTATACAGGAAATATGTGCATATGAATGTTTCCTTATTTATTTATTTTTTTGTTGTCGGTTTTCATTATTCTTACTTCTCCTTTTGTTTTACAACCGAGATACCTTTCTTTTTCTTCTTTTTCATGATGTATGATTGCCATCGCCATTGATATAATAATTAATTTATATTTATTTTTCTAATTTATGTCAAAGCTAAATTATATATTCTTGTTTTAGTCCTAAAGATGCACAACTTTGAATAATTAAAAGGTCTTTATTAGTGCACGTATCCGTCTGTTTAGGTTAATATTTGTTTCTATTTTTCAGTTTCATTATAATTTATATTTATTCATTAATATTAAAAAATTTATACTAATCTTTTCCTTGTTAAATAAAATTAAATAAATTTATAGAGCCATCTATAATGGGCATATGGTCATTTACCATACTAATAGTCATTTGGTCCTAGTCACCCCACTATGGTAATTTATATATCGCCTATGGATTTCTACCCCGGTTCTATATATATTTTATTATATGGATTAGGTTGTGAAATAAACAAGTTTGGGTTATGGCTATCGACAAAGCGTGAGTGGGTACAAGCAGCCGTTATTTTGACCCACTGATCGCGGGTTCGTTGACCCCAGCACCCACATAGCCCATCGCGCTATCCTCTCCCAAAAATTTACCGTTATCCTTCCTTTCTATCGATATTAATAAACAATATCGATAACTTATCCTGCATATTATTAACAAGTGTATAAATGCAACAAACCTACAATATTAATCTTGTTTCTCTACTCTTCTTTAATGGCATGTAGATCATTAATCTACTTTAGTTTGGTTTATAATATTCCTTTTTTGATCTTCTAATAAAAGGGGTGATTGAATATTACATGAATAATTATTTTCTCATTTCGTTAATTTTTAAAACCATTTTCTAGTGTGTTCGAACCAAAGATTCAGAGGTTCTCATGAAATAAATAACAGTTTTGAATTAAATAGGTGGTGATTAAGTAGGTGGGTGACTATTTATGTTTTTATTATAAAGAGAGGCGAAAATTATAGTAGACATCTTAAATTAATTTTTTATTTAGTTTTTATAATGTTTATCGAAAACCAGCAAGTCCATGGTAAATTTATTTCTTCATTGTTTCATAAGAAATCGTTTTGAATGATGAATTATATGAATTTTCAATGATGCATAATTGATATACTTCGTAACGGTTACTTATAGTAGTAGTGTAAACCATAATATTCTACATATTACTTTTTTTGAATTATTAAATTTATTTAGTAGTGATGGAATGATATTATCCATAAATATGGAAGAAATTTGTTATACATAAATGTTTTTATCGTCGAACTAATTGACTTTTTACTACCGATAGGATAGGATAGGATGGGAATTTTAGGGCGATCAATGTCTAGATTATTTTTACTACCGAAATAACAATTATTTTAAAAAAACAAAAAACAATAGTAATAATAATTACGTTAGTTCCATTAAAATGGCCTCCCGAGTTTTTAAATTATTCAGTTCAGCGACTTTAGTTGAAAAAGTAAGTTTGACGAAAAGTTTAGGACATATAGCTAGAAACTAGCTTAGGAACATATAGCTAGAACTAATCAGTTCTCTTCAGTTTCCTAAGACCTTCAAATTCACCCAAACACACCAAAAAAAAATTTCCGAATTTTTAAATCCCGAATTTTCATTAACATATTCAATATAATATAGTTGGTGATCCATATCAGCTTTATAATTTTATGAGCATATACTTAATTGATTACTATGTAATGAACTTCCTTAACTGATGAAGAACAACTTTTCGTTAATTTATTTAGCATTATCTTTGAATTTCATTTTCCATCTTACAAAAATTGAAATTTATCTTGTTTGATGATTTAATCCCCAATATTGGGATATAATATATTTATATGACTTCATATGTATTATATATTTTTCCCGCTTAGTCATGAATTGACTCTTTGCCTGACCTTTAAGTTTCTAAATTCATGTTTAATATTCATACCAGGGTTTGGATCGGGGAATAAATAATACTGGATTTTTCAACACAGTTTAGACTCGAGGTTTCTCTGAGTTTTTTCTAGTTAATATTTTCCAGTGTGCTGTAATCTGGAACAAACAGCCTATGGTACAATAAACCCATTACCCTCCCATTTCGGGTTTGAAAACGTTTCGCTAACTTTCGACATGGCAAATGCGCAACCTAGAATGTCACAAATAATTTTTTTAAGGCTGTTTCTAACAGGCTGACGATTTTTTATTCTTCATTTTCCATATTTTATAAATAAAAAAGACATAATTTTCCTTTTCTTATTTTTCCTAAAATATTTAACTACACAAAGAGTCTGTTAAACAGTCGGTTGCCCTTATTATCTTAATTTAAAAATAAAAAAATTCTCCAATTCTTTAGGAGCTCCAAAGCTTTTTCTTTTTTTATTTTAGAATAATAAATTTACAGGCCATATTTAATAGTTCTTTGTGAATGCCCTTCTTGTAGTCTTTTCTAATGACCTCTTTTGAAACAGCCAAGTGTCTATATCCAGAAGTTTGTTTACGTATTGGATGTCTTCTGTTTCTTTTAAGGGCCCGAAACAGTCCATATCTCTTGGAAGTAAGTTAATTTGTATCCTCAGTATCTAAGTCTTCTGATAAATTAATTCTTCAAATGTTAAAAAAAAAAATAAAAAAAAAATAATTTGTACTTAGAAAATAAAACTAAACGGCCGAATGTCCACCTATTCCGAAATTTTTATGATATAGGTGAAAAAAAAATGAGAGAAGGATATACATTATATTACGAAGGATACGATGTTCTCAAATAATTTTGATTTTAGCCCCTTCAATTATTGAGGCCTATACTATTGATAGGAGATAATCCTAATGAAAAAACCTTTCCAAAAAAAAAAAAAAGATAAATGTTTTACGGCCTTCTTCGTAGCTTTGTGTTTTGCGAAGTGAGTTAAGTTTTACGAAATTTTTATTTTAGTATTTTTATAATTTTTTTTTTAAAAAGAGAATCAAATAATTACATTTCTTATATTTAAAATAATAGACTCATCACATTTTCGAAATGTATGCCTCAATTTCTTTCTTGCAGCGCATTATCAATTTAAACTTTTGGGCATTGTCCTTATTTCCAAAGTGCAAAAATAAACAAGTAATAGAAAACATAATCGGCGACAGAAAAAGTTTCTATGCATTCTTGGCGTTGTTATTTGTTGTAAAAACACAAAATCAAAAATGAAAAAACATTTCCGTCCTTATTTCCAAGGTGCAAAAATTAGCAAGTAATAGAAAACATAATCAGCAACAGAAAAAGTTTCTGTGCTTTCTTGGCGTTGCTATTTATTGTAAAAACACAAAATCAAAATTGAAAAAACATTTCCGTATTTATGTCGTATTCCGGGGAGATACAGGAGGATAAAGTTAACTGAAATAGACTGTTTTTAAATTAAATTTGGAAACTTTCCACGAAATGTTAATTTTTTCCCCTACTACTTCACATTTATAAGTTCTATTTGGAATTTTGTGGATTTTTTTATGTGAATTGGCTAACGATTTGCTAAGCACTTTTGTCCCTTTATCGTTGGATGTCGGAAGGTTTGGAGGGAAGAGTTAGGACATTGACTCGCGTTTTTGTGATCGTTTCCGGGTACGTGAAAAGGCAAAAGTAGGTTGATGAAAAAAAATTCTAAATGGTTTTAGGTCCTTTTGTAAGTTTGGAAGAAGGGGCTATATAAGAACGCTCGTTAAAACACGCTTTGCCAGGGCCCGACATCTGCGGAGATAAATTTCTTTTTCTTTTTTTTATATTGAGCTGTAAAAAGAGGCGTTATTTTAGGCTTCCCATGAAAGGAATATTGGGTCGTGCCTCTGCTTCATCTTCACGGATATCCTTCGACGGGGCGCAAGACATGGATGGCTTATGATGGCCATTCTTTGCGATGCCTCTGATGTGTTCCTCGTCTTCCTGATCTTGTCAAAAGTTTCGGTCCGGATATGTTTTAGTCCTCACCTCATAATAATAATAATAACCAAAAAAAAAAAACACTAAAAAATAGCATTCGGATTATGTCTTAGGAGTACCACAGAGATGAATCCACACTCTTTTGTTGTACATTGTATAAGATACATGACACCTACTCTCTGCTGACGTTCTGACAAGCAATCATAAGTATCAGTAACTCTTCAACAATATTTACCACTAAGACAGTCTGGTTTGAATTAACAAATTAAGAATGAAAGATTTAAACATTATAGTTATAGCCTGGAAGTAAAACATATATATTTTTTCAAGGGATTCGAATTCTGGTACATATTGCTTCTTGCAAGTGTAGTTTCTTGAAGTTTTTTCGAAACCAAGAAAAAGAGGTATGAAGCGCTCTTCTTCCTGCATTGCGCATGCAAAGGCAATAATTCCTAAGAGCCTTAATAAAAAAAAACCATTGCAATCGGAATGTTTTAAAAAGAGTGCATTTTGAGTACTTTTCCAAGGCTGTCCGAGTGATTTCAATGCGAAATGCAACTTCAGTACCGACAGGGTAGCGAATAGCACTGACATTGGAAATTCCAGTTTTATTTATTTCTTTTTAGTTTTTTGTCACTCTTTCTTAGTTCTAGTATCGATGCATTTCGTAATCAAGATTTTTGGCTCAACGAATTCTGCGTTATCGTAGTTGCTTTTCTTGCTTGTGTTTTAAATGATAGGATAGGATATGTAGGAAGTAGTCGTCATCTGATATATGGCTAAAATATTTATAATTTATTGTGTCCTCCGACAAATATATTTATAGGCAGAATCTTCAAGAAAAAGGCAACTGAGATACATTAGCCATGCTTTGAAAGGGTATGCTTGACCAAAGCTCCTTTTACCTTTGAAAATCATTTTCGCCGTGTTTCTAAATGAATTAGTCACTATGGTTATGATACTTTTTTTTTTTTTTTTTTTTGTTGTTCGGTACCCCTACCTGGCCATGTGTGGCATACGGGGGGTTACTCTACAGGTGTAACCAAACCTATTCTAACCATGGTGGGAGGGCTGAGATTTATTCCGTGGGGCCTCCACGAAATAAAAGTTATCCCTCCCAGGGCGGATTCGAACCGCCGCCGTTCGGCTCGAGCGTGTAACAACGGGTCGCGCTCCTACACGCTCGGCTATCCCGGCCCCGGATGGTTATGATACTTAATGATAGAGTGGTACAAGTTCTCACGCTGGCCTGTGGCTGTGGCTCAGTCGTCGCCCGTTAACTTCTCATTCTTATTGAATGAGCCTACGCCTAGACGATCTCATTCCGTCTTTCTTAGAGAGGCTCCTTTTCCCCCATAGAATTCGTAAATATAAACTCGTACACGTGCTTTATATTTTTTTTTTAACTCTAAAAAACCGAGTAACGGAACATAACATAAAAAAAAAAAAGATTGGAAAACTTAAAAAAAGGCGTTTGCCTACCTGAATATATTTACTAAAATAATAATAAACTAATATGATAATTTATAAAAACATTTGTGTAACTCGAACAAAAACAAAATATAGTGCACATATGCTATAACAATAAACTTGCAGCTGATTAAAAGAAAGCAATTTGCGAATAGAGAGGGAAGAGTCAATACCGAATCATAGACTAAATGTATGCGCATGCGTTCCATGTCATATAGCATTTCAGTTCAGATTACTTGCTGTTAGCATAAATTAAATAAACGTCATACACAATAGTGAGCGTGACGTTGAATTGTATGAATAGGCCTACATTTAAGAGGGCTCTCGAATTACAGAACGTGTACTGGTTGACCAGGTCATTGTAAAAATGATGGAAAATTTATAATTTAATAAAATGATTCACGAGCCAGCAAAATTTTCGTACGAGCTACCTCTGGCACTCGTGTCATAGATTTGTCACCATCTAAAGGATAAAAACATAGTTGAGAGGATTACTTTCTATTAGACCAAAGAGATTTTGTTTTATACGATTTAGTGATATTTCGAAATGATTTAGTCGGTGGAGCCGGGCATGTATAATATAATTATTATTCAATGTTATTATTATATAACAATGGTTCAATATTCGTATTGATTTTTATCAGGTATATTCATTTCTAGTTTTCGTTCTAAACTACCTTCCGTTAGACTATTGCAGAGTGGGTGGTCCAAACGCGTTGCTGTTTAGGGGGAATCCAGGTCATTCGAGATGGATGCTGTTTATACAATTGGTCTTTGTGAAATCAGGAACCGGGTGGGATGATAACAAACTTCTTAAAATATTCTTGTCCTTTTAACGAGTTGACGCCTCTTATACTCTCGCTTGTGTAGCGATAATCCGTAATCATTTCCCACGTGATCCTACAAGGAATAAAAGAGGGGACCGAGATACTGAGACGTATGTTATTCCTCAAACGGGGCATTTAAACGGCTCTTTGATGCCGTGGAGGACCCTTTGTAAACTGGGGAAGGAAGTGGGAGGGGGGTAATTTATAAAGGATTTACAGTAGTAGGGAGAGGAAGGGAGTACGGGCGAGGCAAAAAGTGGGGCATAAAAGAAAATGAAGAGCGGTCTTTTGTGGCGTCCTTGGGGGACTCCTCGAACCGTTAGCGGGCCCGCTCTGTCTTCCTCCTCCTCTTCTTCATTACAGGAGTCTCCCAAGACTTTCTTCATACTCCCGTCTTATCTCATCTCCCATCTTATCTTCCACATTATATATATATATATATATATATATATATATATATATATATATATATATATATATATATATATATATATATGTTACAATAGGGTTCTTGAGATTCAGTTAACAACGATTAATTTGTTAGAAATAATTAACAACTATTTTATGGCGACGCGTCGCAACGTTTCGAGACTATATTGTTCTCATAATCATGCCAATATATGGATATCGCTATATAAATCACATAAATGAAAAAGAAAATAGCTAAGTACATACTCTAATGTACAACGACAAAACAAACGTTCCATTGTATGACAAACCTTCTGTATCATGGGATTCGGTATAAATGTCAATGTTCGGTATAGACCGCCCCCCCAAATTTCGAATAAGAAACTTAAGTGGAATAAATTTACACGTATCTGATTTTTTATATTAGAGTTCTATTTATGTGCGTGAATTAAATAAAGTTTCTTTTTTTTTTGTAAATGAAAAAGTGCTATTTAGCTACGAGCGCTCATGTAAATCCTTCATTAAATTTGCAGCAGCCTGCAAATATTTATTGTTGGCTGCAAATCCCCATTTTCCCTTCTTTTTTTTAATTTTTTATTGGTAATAAAAGTTTCGTATATTTTGTCATTATCCCACCAAGAGGTGATTACCATCGGTTCAGCGCTAACGGATTAAGTCATTTTAAATTTTTTTAACTGTAATTTTTCTTTAATCAAAGGATCATTTCATAGCGTAAAAGATGAAAAAAACACTCAAAAGTGGGCCTAGCCTTTTTTTTTAACTTGCCTACTGATAAATTTAAAAAATATAAGAAATAAAACGTATTAATATTGTTCAAACATTTTGAAGTAAAAAGAAAACTTTCATTCGATAGTCCTACCTATAGTTTGTTCTTCGGTTTTAATATCTCGTGGCGTTTTTTGAGAGTGAACTATCGAATTGTAGGCTTTTTGGCAAGACATGACCTTCCCTTGTAGACTCCATAATTTATATTTACGCGTTCCGTGGCGCCTCACTAAATTGCTCGGTTTTTAAACCTTTCGGCCTGGAGAGGGGGGGGGGGGCAGGCCTATAAATATCTTCCTTTTGTTCTCTGGTAGAGGTGGCATAAATAACATTTATTCAAAATTTTAGACCTCAGCCGAAAAGCCATTAAATGTTTTTATTTATTTTATTTTAATAGTCTAGGGTGAAAAAAGTATACATTATTATTCTCGATACCAGTTGCTTTTTTTAAAATCTTTAATTTAGGTTTATTTATTTATTTAAACATGAGGTAGTTTTAATTTATACCTAAATTTATCTTAAGCTGTATTGATCTTAATTAATAATGTTTGAACTTTTTTTTTATTAAATGGCAGCACTGTCAAGCGGTGATTTAATTATTTTTACCATGCTAATAGCTTACTTTAGTAAGAATATTTTCAGATTTATTCATATAGGCGTATTAGTATCTTATCAAACACAAGTAAATACTTAACTACTACTTTATAAGCACATCTATTAATATTTTTTTAAATGGCCCGATCATTACTAAGTTTTTTATTAATTATCATCATATATATTATTTCTCAAGGCCTTTTTTTTTGTCGGTAAGCCATAACTTCCTTAATACTTCATCAAATTTCACGGATGAGGAGTCATTTTAAAGCTTTCCTTAACCACTAAACCGGAAAAATATACAAATCACTCATTTTGCCTTCGTTTTTTGTGAGAAAATCAAAATGATCCGGGTTTCTTTATGGTTTCAATCTTTTCAAGGAGAACATTTTCGGTCATATACATTCTTTCGATTAACCCCTTCGTATGCGAGTTGTAAGCGAAAAACTGCAATTCTCAGCGAAAATGGTCGCAGGGCTTTTTTTTCAGTTTGTTGAGACGAAAATGTTTGGTTTTATACAGTTTTCCGATTGTCGTCGTCCTTTGCGAGTTACAAGCAAAAACATGCGATTTTAGTCAATGGAATCAGCGCGCTCACTTTCCGCGAAACCGATATGTGCATTTAAGTGTTCCGTCTTCTAACCTGATAGCAAAGAAAATAAATTTTGGAGTTTCAAAAAATAAATAATATACAATTTAAACACATCTATACGATACTAAATGTACGTTAAGTGGGATTTAGGTAGGTTAGAGTGCGTATGCTTCTCACGCGTCAACTAGTCTTATAATATATATAAAATTTATAAAATATAAAATGGTTATATTGTAAAATAAAAAATATATCGTATATATATTATCTTCCTTGAAGTTATACTACTCGAAACTTTAGTATACGATTGATTTTTTCAAAATCCCTTAATTGCCTTTAGTTATTTACTTATTTACGTATAAAAAGTTACTGATACAATTTTCAAAATTCCAGAATTAATGCATTTCTTTTTTTTTTTAAATTAATAAATATTCCGGCAATAATCGAAATAAAAATTCGGAAATATTGTTCGGCGACCGACAGACCCTGACCTTGACAGAGGCCTCATGGCAGCTGCAAAAGTCTATAATTAAAACCTAGCAATGAATCCTACACGTGCACCACTCTCTTCGCTCTTGGAAGGGAACGCTGTTGATATTGTAACAGCATCGACTTCGAAGGAGTTCTGTCTCTGTCAAGGTGAATATACATATATATATATACCTGTTGATTAGAAGAGGAGATGCAACTGATAAGAGGAAAGTTCAAGGTCAGCGTGGTAGTGGGGGTGATGGGGGGGGGGCTGCAAACATATGTTAATCAGCGACCAAGGCCTTATCCTACGGCAAATCTACCAGCCTTCCAACTCACCATCCACTGCTACTTATATTTTATCAAATACTACCTTATATTTACTATAAATGCATAGGTTATTTGTGATTCTTAAGTATATTTGTTCTTATGAAACAAACTTCATACATAAACTTAGTTCCTATACATCAATCATTAGTTGTTTAATTAAAGAAAAACAACTTTTTACACGTTGACTATATAATTCACAGTTAGTATTCTCGCCTTGGGATGCCAGTCCTTCATTTTGTATTTAGGCGCCATATTTAGAATAATGCAATAAAATTCCGAGAGCTTATTTTCAGTGTACTTATTTTCGATAATATTTAAGATACAATCAAATTGATATTAGAAAAACATCAATTAATTTTAAAATAAATAAATTATTAGTGTATTTTGTAAAGAAATTTATTTATTATTTAATTACATTTTTGGTGCCGTGTACAACAACAAGGGCTGGAGGAACCAAATTCTATTTAAATTATAAATACATAGAGAATATATTAAATACTGGTAATTTTTACATATTTGTAAAACTTAGTTTCTTTCAGAAATTTAAATATTAAATATTCTGATCTTAGAGATTCAGCATATCCCTCGAGGTGTTGTGCATTCCTTGCTGCTTCCAGTCCTGGTAAATTTTCTAGAATATGTTCCTCTGTTAAATTTTTACATTGTCTTCGACATTGGTGGAGGTTTATGTATTAACATGTTGGACTCGGAAAGAGAGATCAACTATAAATATAACTAATGAACCGTAACACGTGAACAAAATTCGTAAGGCTATAATTTTGCTGCTAGTAGTGCGATTTATAGGTCTTTATATTATTATAAAAGATCTTCAAAAAGATGACATAATAATTGAATTTGATGAAGTATTAAGGAAGAAGTTGCATACCGGCAAAAAGCAAAACAAAAAAAGCTTTAAGATATAAAGTTAAATTAGATTAGAATGCCGAAATGTCATAAGCATAATTTAGGCGTATAAATAAAAAAAGCTGTAGGTGCAAAATCACTGATTTTTAAATAAACAAAAAAATTTATTATCAGTTCAAATTTGATTTTAAAAGTAAAAAAAAATAAAAATGTTAGAGTCACGTCCAATCACGAAATGAATACGGTGCTGCTAAATAATTTCAATTTGAGTTGGTCTCCGGTTCCATATCTGTTAGCTGATGATTTAATTTTTTTTTTCAAGTATAAGAATCGAAAATCATCGATACATGCATTACGAAAAGTACGAAAAGTATCGTATCGATACTTATGTATTTGACGTTATCGTAACATCTTTACTGGTGGCACTTAAGCGTTTTTCATGGTATAACTGTTGAACATACATCGCTTTTGCTATCAGTTGACCTCTCTAGTTACTAAAATCTATAAGATTGGCCTCTCAACTTATGTTTCACGGCTTCAGGAGGGCTGCTTAAAACAAATTCTAATGAAGAACATATTAAAAACCCACTACATACTTGTTTTATGGTATTTTGTAGAATATTATGTAATCGCTAGGATAAAATTGTGTATGAGTTCTTTTAGAATGACGGAGTATGCCAATGGAGTGAACTTTTCTGAGAAGCCTCAGTTCTGGGACAAATCAGTTGACGTAACAGGAAAAGGCCGGACTTCCGTTTTCCCGCAATTAAGGATCCTGCCCGGCATGAGAAGAAGCTTTAAAAAAATATTAGTAGCAATTTGTGTTCCATTTCGCAACATCCTCGCGCAAGAGGGCACTGTGTTCGCGCAGATCTAAATTGGACCAATTAAGCTTGACACATGAACACATGACATGGAGAGCAATGACATAGGCTCTGTGCTGCCGCTGCGTATGGTTTATAATAGACCTTCGTCATGTCTTCAGCATTCCTGCCGTGGGGGTAATATTGGTATACGGTTTATTTGAGCGTTGTTAGTTCTTTTCTTTGGATTTGGAAAATATAAGGAACAATAAACCTAAGATAGTCTGCAAATATAAATCAACTAGCTAAAGTGTCTCGAATGAGGAATAAGAAAATAGAAAAAAAAAAAGAGAAAATAATGTTGTCTGTATTGTTGTTATCTATGTTAAAAGTGATCGATTATGACAGACTGAAAAAGTGAATTTCTTAAAATAAAATTAATAGAAAAAATTAATCTCAATGTAAGATTAGAGTTGATTCACCTCTGTGAATCGTCAAAAATAGTGAATCACTTTTTTTTCTTTTTTCTCGTTTATCGATATGTCCTATTCAAAACTAATTACTTTTCTTTTCATCTAACTATCTCTGGTGTCATGTGTACTTCCTATTAAATTTTAATTTCTGTACCCCATAGATTAATAATACCGTTTATATTTGTTAGGATATAATTAATTCTTTTATTATGGATAAAAGTAAATTTTAATTAACTTCATTTTTTCATGAGAATTACACTTGGATATGGATTACACAACGTATATTTGTATTAAATGTATATTTTTCTTTTCGTATTATGATATAATCATAAAAATTATAATAACAATTTCCCATTCCAAATTTTGCGAAAACATTTTTTTTTTCTTTAGTGGTTTTAGACTTGATTCCTCCTAACCGCTAAACCGTATTGTATATGTATTTTATTTTATATAGCACTTTATATATAACTCTTTAAACGCTAAACTTTTTCGAACGCTTTGGACTAAAAATAAAATATAATAGGGCATAATTTCCTTGCAGTGTATTGTAAGTATGAATCCTTCCTGTACCCAATTCGGTTTATATATACAATGTAAAAAAAACAATTGTCTTAAATTTTCCCTGTGGACTTCTCTCAACACGGATTGCCAAACATTATTTATAATAATAATAATAAGAGAAGGTCTATAAACTTGATAAAGCAAGTAACTTAAAAGTTCTATTCTATTCTTAAGAAATAGTGTGATACCTTTTCCACTGTGAAAGCTACTGTTAGTTTCGCCCTCCCAGTGTTGCAAACTCAACACAGATATATGTGCAGTCAAATACCGCATGGATAGTGATGGTATTTAATGGTACTACAATAATAATAAATAGATCTGTAGAGTTTGGTATTATTTCTCCCCTTTCTCTTGAAAAAAATCAAAAACTTTTTCTGAGTCTGAAATTAAGTTCTACCCCGATAACAATTCGCCTATTGAATTAACATTCTTTATTTCTGACGTTCAAAGATCCTAGAACATATCCAAAACCAATCATTTTATTTTAACAAAATATTTATCTCAATTTATATATCTTTGTTTTTCCACGTTTCACTTATTTGAGATAAGTTTAACAAAGGATATAAGATTTATAACAGTGAGACCCAAATCGAATGCAAATCGTCGATTTTTTGTCCAACTCTTAGTCGAAATGTTTCATTAAATCGATTTTTGCTGATATATTACGACAACCTTCCAGGCGGCCTTTGCTCGTTAATATCCTCCACCTCTGACCTTCCGCCCCACTGACCACCCCTCCCCCCTCTTAAAAATGAAAATTGAAGATGACGAGTAGAACGGTCCGGTAAGGTGGGGACCCTGGGATAATTGTTCCCCACTCCGGAGTCAATTGTTCTCGAGCGGGGAGGGTCGATGCCCGCTTCATTGTCAAATCCCGCGACACGTCGGCATTCTGGAGCCAATCAGTGCCTCGCTCTTTGTCACCAATTTCTTCGCTTTTCGGTTTGTCTATCTGTTAGGGGCTTGTTGGGGGTGATGTCTTATGCTTCATGGCGAACGCTGACTCATCTGATTTAGTTATACACTTATTCCACCAAGAAAATCTTATGATTTTTATTTTCATGAGTACAATCTAAAGTAGCTTTTGTAGGAGGAGCAATGGTTATTAGATCTCAGCGACGAGAATTGACATTTTTAATCTACTTCAATAATCAGCTTCGGTGTAATATCTAAAGATCCAACATAGGGGTTTGGGCGCCAAAAAAAAAAAAAAAAAAAAAAAAAAAATATGCGGGAATTTTACAAGGTTCGTCATGCCTTGTTATTGCCAATAATGAACATAATAAAGGTTTAATCTAAACCGAACATCAAAAAAAAGTCATCTGGTTAGTGTAACATTAACAATTCTAGGTTTCCCATTGGGTCCGTGTATTACTGCCTTAGCATTGAATTGATTTATTTTTTATTCAAATTAACCTGTCGTTTTATTTCTTTCGAATACCGAACATTCTATTTTCCATAGTGTTCAAGGACGGAAAGTATCCCTACAAAAAAAGAATAAAACTTCAATTTTAAAGCCGACTCGCTCACCTCAGCCAGAAATTCACGGCGCTGTAAAAAAAGTCGAAAGTTGGTGGGTGGTTATTTTACTGGACGGACCTTACAGGAAAGAAGGAATTTATTGTAAGTTATATCCTTTTACGATCCTGATCCTACCGACAATTTAAGGCACACAACGTTTCGAGTTTATCTTTAACTGACTCGTGTGGCTCGAATGTTGTTTTTTTTTCGTTTTATTATTTTTTTTTTCTATTAATCGAAATCACTGTTGGTGATTGTGAATTTTTAAATCCTCATATTATTTTTTAAAAAAAACATAAAACACTTCAGCTGTCCAGAAAATGAAAAGAAGTATCAATACTACGTTCATCACCAGATGATCAATGCTGTAACAATCGACTACTTTATAGCTACAGTAAATTATTAAGGCTGAAAGATGAAGGATTGTATCAACTATCGACTTTCTCTCCCTTTACGATCAACTTGTTTCTGGCTCCATTATATGTACCCATTCTGTATAAAAATGTATTTTATATAAAAATACCCATTCTGCATAAAAATGTATTTTGTATAAAAATACCCATTCTGTATACAAATGTATTCGAAGTCTGAACATTGTGTTCCAAATATTTATCCATGTAGGTAAAATCAATTTATTGCACACTTTGTCTTTTTTTTTTTTTTTTTCAAACTTAGATTATTATAAATCGCACGATATCTATTCATATGGAATATTTCTTGTTCCTCTTAACTTGAAACCTTACCCCAAGGCTAGAAATAAAATGAATTTTTGGAATTGATTTATACTTCTAGGTTAATATATGTCAGCAATATGTGAATTATTTTATGGACCTAAAATTTGAACACAAACATATCAAACACTCAATTAGATCTCAAATAATAAAAACGTTACAAAACAGTAACTAGCAGTGACAGAACAGTGACTCCAAAAGTAACCGTATTTTTCGGTGTCCAAGGTTTACAAAGACACTAGGCATCGCTTCTTATATATGATTTGCTATGGAACCACACAGAAAGGCCTAAAGCGTTCCAAACCAGTGATCACATACTAATAAATAACTGGCACCGTTCCAGGTATTTCTAGACTTGTAAAACGTAACAAAAAATAAATAAACATCTTTGGTTTCACGTCGCATTATATTATTATAAACTTTATATTTTTATTCTTGGCATTAACTGTAACTAATAGAATGTAGATATTTTTTCTCATCAACTCTATTCTAATCTCTTTTCAGATTCATTATTTAATCGCTTATGCTAGGGTACTCTGATCGAATTGTCAAATTTAGAACGACGATGTTACGTGTTAGGTCAAGGTCTAGTCGTGAATCATAGATTGCGTCTCTGAACCATTTGTGGGACTTATCACGCGAAGTTCGATTTATCTGTGTTGTAACTGGGGCTCAGAGATAAAACAGATCGTTTTCTCCATTACTAATATTTGCTAATAGTTTCAAATCGAATCATATAATGATGTAAAAAATATATATATTGTTGAAAAAAAATTATTTATTTTTTCGTTTTCCAAATGAAATATTTACGTAACTAGAGAGAGAGGGAGAGAGAGAGAGAGAGAGAGAGAGAGAGAGAGAGAGAGGGAGAGAGAGAGAGAGAGAGAGAGAGAGAGAGAGAGAGAGAGAGAGAGAGAGAGAGAGAGAGAGAGAGAGAGAGAGAGAGAGAGAGAGAGAGAGAGAGAGAGAGAGAGAGAGAGAGAGAGAGAGAAACCATATCTGCTATTCGGAGTACATGGGCGTGCTTTCTAAATCAAGTTGCCGTCGATATGTAATTAATAAGGCATTACATAATTCCTAACAAGGAGTCTTTACTATATGGAGTCTGGAGAATTCAATTACATATCCCATGTTCTCAAAGCTATTTCACCCTTAATGTTCTTCAGGGAAAGAAATTATTGGTGAAAAAATACCATAAAATACTATAAAAATAAAATTTATTATTTTTTTCTGGTTGCTCTTAATTCGAACTCGGAAAGCAACGTTTTCGAACGCTTATCTTCAAGATTTCGACGCAAAAAAGTTCTACTTTAAATTTTCAACGAACGATTTCCTCAACTAAGTTGTAGTCCATATCACTCAAATATCTAACATAGTTGACATTTTTGAAAGTATATTTTTTTGAGAATTTGAAAACTTCAATTATGCTTAATCCAGAAACGTTCACAATAACTGATTGGTGTTTCAGTTTATATTATGCAAAATAAATTTATAACAGAGAGCCAATATTGATTCAAGGATCGTATTAAAAATTTCAGGGCTGACTTATTTTTTTTAATTTTTCACTCCTTGTTGTATCAGAAGTGCTTTTCCGAAAAATAGAGTCCTTATAACGTACTATAATTTGGTATTTCAGTATAATAATGTTTACAAATTTTAATATTTCAGAGATTTTGGAATGGCTGCAACGGCTAATAATTTATATAGAAAGTAAAACTTATAAAGCTTTAAGGTACATATTTACATTTCACTCCGAGTTATAAACGATTTGAGAATCACACCAGAGATTATATTTTATTATTATATTATATTTTCAAATTTCCGATACTTAACTGCTATGTGGTGAATAGGAAACTGTGTCAGTAGATTAGGTTATGCCTACATTAAACTCACTTATAAGATGACTTATCGACTAAATGCCAAGTATGTTTGGTCTCCATAGCGATATCAAATGGAATCAATATTTTTATAGGCTCTTAATTATTTGAACTTTGTAGCCGTCTTGTAATATAATGACTGGAGTTTTGCTAGACGCCGCAATCAAACAGCCAATGGTAATTTACTCCAATGAAATAATAAACAAGAATGAAAAACAAAGAACTATGCTTAGGTCTACCCATTTTTCATTCAGGTTCTTAGACTAAAAATAAAAGAATTGGATATTTAAAAAATATTTTCGCTAAATCATATTCCTTTTTCTATTGCATGTGTGCCATCACTGCTAATCAATCTAGGTTCAGACATTATTAAGACTAGAAAACGTAACGTCATCTATAGCATACCTCACACAGACAGCCTATTTATTCATCCAAATAAAATAACCAACCCTACTTATAGATATAAGGCATCGCATAGTTCTCGATTATTTAATCGATTATTTAATTTAATTTTTATTAATCCTAACTCCTTTTTTTCGACTCATTATTCCTGTTATATATACATTAATATATATAGCCCTTATATATTGCCTGTAAAGTGAGATGTGACAGTTGTGCATTGTTTTTTTTGTCATAAATATATATTTCCTAATTAGTGAAATGCTACGATAGAATCGGATCCTTTTTAATTTAATGGAACCTTAGGGTTATTACCTGTTTTCTACCCAATCCAGATGCTATAAATTTTTTATCAATTTTTTGTATTTATTTAAATGAATGATCGATTTTTTTCTAATATAAACTTCAGCACCTCTTATGCAAGTATCCATAACAAAGAAGAACTTTTTTCTATCCATTTGTTTCGAAAAAGTATGGTTTTTGGTGTTTTAATATGCAAATCATAGTATAGTTCCTGTTCAACTACACTGTTGTTTCCAAAATGTATAAAACTGAATTTTTCCAGTTTAGAAATTCAAAATTTATCACTTTTCTTTTTTGTTTGTTTAACGTCCCTTTGTGCTAATAAGGACAATCGGACGATGCTACAGTCGTAGTCCTAAATGCTGCCTATCCATGTACAATTAGAATAGGGATCTTTAACGAGTAACTGACATCTTACAGGCTCGGGACCTCCATTTTACGTCCTATCCGAGGGTTGGCATACCCAAGGATTTTTTCCTCCCTTTTTAATCCGAGGGCCATCGTGGTACGCGAAGCTGCGACCTTAAGTTTTATACGTTTATATGCTAACCACTACACCCCTTTATCACTTTCGAAATTCAATCATAGGCGGAAAAATGTTATATACGACAGTATTGTATATGTTGAAAAGATAATTGTAATAAATGTGCGAGATAAACGCCGATATCCTTTACGGTCTAAAAATTACATGCTTGATTGTTCCTCGACCATGTTAGAAGAAGAGACCTAAATCCAGTTTGATTAAGCGCTGCTTAGGCTTTTATAAAAGAAAATGAAAGAGAAAAGAATAAAGTGGAGAAGTGGGATGCGAAATAGCCTAGAAAACTGCTAGTGGTTAGAGAGAGAGAGGGAGAAAGAGTATATGGGAGTGAAAAAGAGTGATGGAGTGGGGAGGGGTGCCGCGAGGAAGAGGGTTTGTTGACCTTCGTACGACCTTGCGGGGGCACTAACCCCTCCAGCGCACCCCCTCATGATCGATAGTGTGTGTGTAAGTATGTATCGTCGCCCCACCTGCCCCTCCAGTATCTGGAGTCTTTGGAGGCACTGGTGACTGGGGGGATATGTCTAAGGTGCTGTGAATATTGAAATAAAATATTTTATTATCCTTAGAACACACAAACGACGAACTGTCATATTTTACAGTTTTGGCCAAAGTTTTAGGCGTTCATCAGGGTCGCTTTATTTTCTGGAATTAAATAATATACAGCAAGAATTATTTGATCTATAGACAAGATGTGCCTTCTTAGATTGTGACAATAATTCGAAATTAGGGGCTTTAAGCTCCAGTAAACTGATAATAAGTAAAAGTTATGGATATTAAAAATAAATAAGCATAATGTTTTACTATAACTGAATCTATACATAAAATCTCTAAACACAACTTGATTAGTCGTTTCTGAAACCCGACATATCCAAAAAAGACGATTCTCTTTTTTAACCGACTTTGAACGAAAGAGGAGGTTACTCAATTCGATACGTATGTGCCTCTATTTTTTTTCTTCTATGTTTGTCCACTGATTACTCCGAGATGGATGGACCAATTGGAACGAAACCTTTTTCATCTTGTAGAGTATTTTCCCAAGGCGGTCCCATTGAAACCTTTTTTGGGTTCTTAATTTATTTAAGAAGTTATCGGGAAAAAACATCAAAATAAATATTTAATTATTGCTAAACATTTTTACTTATTGGAAAAACATATGGCATATATAACATAAGGTATGCTCCAACAAGCTAATAAACCCATTGGTAACTAACAAATCTCATTATTATTTATCTTTAGGATCCTACGATGCCGAGCCGTATCATCCAAGAAAATTATATTTCTTATTTTAAGTAGGTACAAAGGGATACATGTCGGAGAAAATAATTTAAGTTTAGGAAATCTCTTAGTGCAAAAGAATTTTTTTTCGGTTTTCCATAAAAGTTATAAGTCTATAGACGTACAGGGTTTCTCAAATGGCTGATTCTAATTTAAGTATTTTATTCTAATTTTTATTTTTATTTTTATTTAGTATTTCTCTTCTATTTTTTTTTTTTTTTTTTTTTTTAGATTTTATAAATTGAGATGATTTACTAATAAATAAAAAGATAAAATTAAAAAAAGATTCTGTACAATGACTATACAGAATAATACTCTTAATGCACAACGTGAAGAATCCCGCATGTGAAGAATGTATTTTTTACCTACAAAGAATCGAGTAAAAATCGATGTAATTAAGCGGCACATCCCTCATTTATTGTATTCTCGTTCTTTTAAAATTACTTTGTTAATCTAGTTTTTTTTTTTTACTTTCACTTACCTATATATGAAATATATAGTAAGTGGAAGTATTGCGATCGTGAAAAATTTCGACTTCCGGTTTTCAACGGAAATACACGTTTTGGGACCCCCTGAGTCGAAATAACCAAGTCCCGCGAAATGGTCTGTGTGTGTGTGTGTGTGTGTCTGTGTGTGTGTGTGTGTGTGTGTGTGTGTGTGAACAGACTAGCTCAAAAACTATAAACCGTGGGAACCTGAAATTGGGTATTTAGTGTAGGTATATGCCCGCGATGTGACAGCAAAAATTTCATCAAAATTGCTCAAAGGGAGGGGGTACTTTATTTATTAACTTTTTACGTTTTTTTCGATTTTCTCAAAAACGGCTCTAACGATTTTGATTAAACTGAGTATTTGATCTATTTATATGCCCGTGATATGACTGTAAAAATTTCATCAAAATTGATTAACCGGAGGGGGGACTTTACTTAATAAATGTTCTATCATTTTCACATGTTTTTTTTATTTACTCAAAAACGGCTTTAACGATTTTGATCAAACTGGGTATTTGATCTATTTTTATGGCCGAGATATGACTATGAAAATTTCATCAAAATTAATCAACCGGAGGGGGAACTTTACTTAACAAATTTTGTATCATTTTCACGTGTTTTTTTTTTTTATTTACTCAAAAACGGTTTTAACGATTTTGATCAAACTGTGTATTTGATGTATGTATATGCTAAAGATGTGATAGCCAACATTTCATCAAAATTGGTCAAACGGAGCGGGAACTTTATTTTATAATTTTTTCCAATGTTTACCTTTTTTTCGATGATCTCAAAAACGGCTTTAACGATTTTTATCAATTTCGTCATGTTTAATGAAAATTAAATTTTCTTTAATATCAGGTAAGCTTTATCATTATTAAAATGTTCTGAGGGGGCTTTTTTTTTTTGGGGGGGGCTTTTTGTTTGTTTCTTTCTTTCTTATAAAGTACCATTGTTTTTGTTTACATGGAGAAATTAACTGTCTCTCGTTACGCCTAAAAATAAGAAATGGCTAAATATGAGATATGATAAAAATAAATAAAACATAAAGAGGAGAAAAAAAGAAAAATATTCAGTCAACTCTTAAAACTCGTTGAGCCCACGCATGCGGAGTACGCCTTTAATGACAGACCATTGTTCATAATTAAAGCCGTTCTGTTCATTTGAGGAGTATGAATTAACAAAACGCATTAATTTGTAATCTAAGTATGTTGGTAAGTGAAAGTTGTGTGTTGCGAGCACGCACCAGATTTTTTATATATTACTTAACAAAAATGTTTGAATCCTAATTAAATATTGTTATAAAGATCGCGGGTTCGCGTCCCGAAGTGGCCCTTGGATTTTTTAATGGGAGTAAAAATCCATGGCTATGCCGTCCCTCGGATAGGACGCAAAATGGAGGTCCCGAGCCTGTACGATGTCAGGTACTCGTTAAAGATTCCTATCCTGATTATACCTGGATAGACAAAATTTAAGACTTCCACTGTGGCATGGTCCGAATAGCTTTAGTAGCTTAAAGGGACGTTAAACAAACAGCAAATATTATTATAAAAAATAATTTCAGCAATTGAAACCTGACATTATTTCAAGGGAAAATTGACAAACTTTATTTTTAAATTTTTTTTTTTTTTTTTTTTTTTTTTAACTTTATTTCTATATTCACGCCTGTCTTAACTGAAAGACAATCAGTGAATTTGCTGAAATTATGACTTAAAATTAAATTAAGTTTTTAAGCGTAGATTATTAATCTTTACGTTTTGATTGCAGGTTGATACGAATTTAATTAGTTTTAAGTTTTATTCTTAAGTATTTTTCATTGCTCTTTTCTTAAATTAATGATAATACAGTAATAAAGTGTATAACTAATAAATCAATAAAATACATTGAAAAAAGATTCTTTCCGCTCAAGCTGAAGAATTCTGCATGTTAAGAATGCATTCTTAGTTAGTATCGCATTAAAAAATTGACGTTATTTAATTGATATCAAAAATCATTTACACACACTTAAAAACATATTTATCGTACATTTAATGTGCGGTTTGTTTTAAACATCTATTTTGAATCTAATTTTATTTGTAAAATATTTGAATACAGGAGAATCGGTCTTGTTCAAAGGCGCTCGTTGGGTCTGAGACGAAGGCGTTCTTGAAATACAATTTTGACACGCGAAACTGTCCTTTTGGTCACACTTGTCTTAAATATTGGTATTTTCTGTTTTCATTTATTAACTAATTATAAATATATATGTCTAATTACTCGCTTAATAATTAATCATCAATTAATGTGTATGAACAATTCTTTATTGTATTTATTCATAAATAAGAAATTCGTACCCTCGACAGTTTATGGAATGTGGCTTACTGTTTATGATTTCGAAAAGGGACATTTTATGACCAGAAGGACCGTTTTATGGCCTTAGCGAAAGTTTTTATGTTTTTTTTCACGATTATTATCTTGTTATTTTATTGCACGAGCGATGTCAGCGAAATCGTAAAAAAAAAAAAAGAAAAATATACATATAAAGCTGTAAGCATATCGTCCTTAAAAAAATCTGTCATTTCTTTTTTTTTTATAACGCGGCTTTGAAACTAATTTGCTGTATTTCATTTTCATTTTATTATAAAAATGAAACAAAAGTTTAATTGGTTTTTCTTTTTCAAATAGAAGATTTCAGACTGCTTATTGTTCCATACAAGTCTTACCTTACAATAACTTCATTCTTCTTTAATTTTAATTTTTCTGTTGATTTTTATCTACGACAAATTTACAGTTAGATCAACTTGTCTCATTTTAGTTGAGTTCGCTGCTATAAAGGTGAAATAAAGTTCCCTGATAATTATTTATTTAATAAAGGAATTGTTAATTAGCTGATTATTATTCATTAAAATTTAAGCACTATTCTTTTATTTATATGATTTTAATTCTTATTTTTCAATCTCTCTATTCATATTCCTTTTTCCCTGCATGAATTTTAATTTTAAAAAATAATTAATTTATTACCAAAAATAAATCACCTCCCCCTTTTTTAAATTTAAAATCTATTTAATAATATAGTCTTTATTTGCCTTAATGGTTTTTATATTAAGATTAATTATTGATTCTAGTTTAAAAACATAAGAATTTATTTTTTAAATAAATTTATTTAAAATATTTGTCATTGTGAATATTTCTAGAGTGTAAAAACAACCCTTGTGCGGTTGCAAAATAATTTAAGAATTAAAGCAATAATTTCGGTTTATTATATGAGTTGAAGTTTTGATATGGTTATCCATCATTAATTGAGTTTTAATAATGTAATCATTAATGAATAAGTTAGTCATGAATATTTCTAGACCTTAATTTACATTTTGTTACAAAATGTAGATGTTTTTAAACGCAAACGTATAACTCTCTCTTAGATCCTATTTTTGACATTAGTTTTTAGACTTCTTAATTTATCAGTATTTCCTGGTGCATAGATTGGTATAAATTACACAAATACACATTTAAAATCTAAAACTGTATGTATATTTTCCCATAACCTATATAAATTCGGTAGGAATTTAACAAAATCCAAACCATTTTTCTAAAATATTCCACCTTAACACTTTCGGGCAATTACAATTTTTTATTTAATACAATCTTAAATAAGCGAAATAGGACTTGTGATTGCAAGTCATGGGGCCAAAAAAAAAAAAAAAAAAAAAAAAAAAAAAATCTTAAATAAAAAATGAAATCCCCTGCACAAGTGACCAATGTTGTAGAACGTCTAGGTTAGATGGGAGAAGGTGAACAATTGTTTTAAGTTATTTCTTTTTCTTACATACTGAATGCTGCTCACTATTTTTTTTTTTTTTTTTTTCGGCCGCTTTAATTGTATTTGTACACCCTATCTTTATTTGTAAATGCGCAAGTTTTTCGCACGTTTTCCGACTGTTATATGGCTATTTGCCGAGCCAGGTTCACCGTACTACAGCAATAGATCATAGCGAATCCAAAAAATGACACCATAATTGTTATGAGAAATCTTAGATAAGAATGACTCTCGGCAATGTTTTCCTTAGAGGGCAAACATGGTTGATAACAAGTCGTCAGGACAACGACCGATATAACTCCCCTATCAAATTTACCGTTTAAAATCGAAACTTTAAATTTCTTTCATCTATTATTTGGATTCAGAAAAATAAAAAAAAATGTACGAATCTCCCATCGTGGAAGGAATCCATATAAAATGACGTATGCTAATATTGAAATGAAAAATATTGCATCTGCATAAATATTCATAGGAAATACGGATTCCAAAAAGTTTTCATTTACATCTTCATGAATTAGTTTAGGAAGAATTTTTTGTAACGGTACATTTTTCGGGATTTCGAATCCGTTACTTTAGGCACGGGTAAGGCTGATAAAATTTTTTTTTCCTTATCATGTTATCAAAATATTGATTGTCTAAATTTGTACATCCAATTGCCGATTATGTACCTGCAATAAATAATTTTATCTCAGAGTCTCACCTCTTATATCTTTTCATTCGTCATCGAAGGTTAAAATAAGAAAGACTGCACTAGTGGGGATGTGTTGACCAAAGCGTAGACAGTAGGATATATTCCACCACCAAAAAATTATATTAATATGACAGTATCTATAAAAACCCTTATCAGTTCCCCTATCTTGGTCCTGGCATTTAGTCACTAGTGGTTCCTCCTCCTAGGCAGTGCCTCAAGACACATCATGGTTTTGAGTTATGGATACATAACCATGTAAACATTTTATTTTATTTTTTATGTATTTATAAATTATTAATTAAACATTTTATTAATTTAGATTTACTCTATCGTCATAAATTAAAATGTTTTACGAATTTTATTTTAAATTAATTTACTTTATCATAAAGTTCTTTAACATATTTGTTATTAGTATATAATTAGTGTTATTAGCTTATATTAGTATTAAGCATTCTATTAAATATATGATTTTGATTTCTTATTTATAAATTTGTCTATATTGATGAACCAGACGTTTTTTATTTCGTTTTATATTTTTTTGAGGGTCCGTATAATATGATCTTGAGAGTTAATAGATGATAAGCAGTAATATAAAATGTAATGTTGAAAAAAACAAAACAGCTGTTTGAATTCAAGGTCACATTCAATACAGTTTCTACGTGTTATCATGGCAACGTGATACATAATCAATTGTTTATTTTTTATTTATATTTTTTTATTATGTCTCTTCAGTATTGACATTGCACCAATACCATAAATATTGTTTGAATAAGTGACCTTGAATTTAAATTAATCATTGCTTGAACTTATCTTGAATACAAATTTTTTTTATTCGTTATTTTCCATCAGGAACTTTTTAATCAACAATGGGAAAAAAATAAACATTTGATTTTGTAGGTTTCGAAGATTATAATTTTATTTAATGTTGCAACGATGAGAGTGATAAGAATTCAAATTTATCATATAAAACATATACATGCAACTACCTATATATTTGAATATAACCTAAAAGGGCAAAAACCTATATACGTACATATGTTCAAAAAACGTATGCGCAAAAAATGCACTACTTTCGAAACGTATTTGCACACTTTTGCACACGTATTTGCTTGTTTGGATGTTTGATTGGAAGTTTGGACCACAACATGTCAAATATTGCCCCTACCCGATACAATAGGAGCAAAACGAATTATAAATGTTTAAATAAAATAAAAATATTAATCAGATTAGGTGCTATAGATAACTGCATGTTTTCGATTTTTCATCTGAAAATAAATATTTTTGAATTAGAGTTTTATGATTTATATACATCTGAACATGTTTTACAATTTTTAATATAATTTAAATATCCTTACATTACAAACAACTTAAACAATAGGTAGCTGATCAACAAAACAATCTTATACAGACGGAATAAAAAAAATAATAAACATTCGAAATCAAATCATTGTTCAAAGTTTATTTTAGCACGGCGTCTGTTTGGTAAGATAACGAAAAAAAACTTTATTTACAAGGGCAAGGGTATGAGATATAAAATCTCCTTTTTTAAACAAATTTATCAAAATTTACCGGGCCCTGATTTCTGTTCTTTAAAAGAGAGGTGGAAAAAAAAAAAAAACATTATTTTCCGATGAAACTGTTTCGAGGGATCTCCCTTTTTCTCTTCAACTCTTCAAAAATCCGTTGAAAAGTGTTGATATGTTTATATACAACAAAATGTTTCGGTAAACAGTTTGAATATAATTTATCGTTCTAATTCGAGCGTTTCCCTTTCTTAATTATTTTCATTTGAAATGTTTTTTTTGTTTTGTTTCTTCCTTTGCATATATAAGAAATAAAAACAACATGTTAAGTTATGACCTTTTTTTTATTAACTTTTGTTACTTATTTTTTATTAACTTTTGTTGTCCTAAAAAAAATCAAGGATAAATTGGTTAAATGTGAAATGGAAAACAAAAATATATGGTTCTGTTTATATTTATAAACTTTTGTTATTTACTTTATTTTATAAAGATTAATGAATAATTTTATAAATATTTTATGTTGCAGGACAGAGACGCCATGCCTGGAAAACCAGGTGCATCCTCCCCAGAGACCTCTGGAGCTCATTTTCACTGGCCTCACCGTCAACATCGACAAGAGGCCAATCCTAAAAGATGTATCAGGGTTCGTCAAACCAGGACAGCTCCTCGCCGTTATGGGGCCATCTGGTAAGAGAACGCTTAATAATATCAGATATCACACAGAATTAAGGTGTTATTTTTATCTGTGGTATGACTTTATTCAGAAGACTTACTCATGATATCTTACAAACTTAAAGCATTGAACATACAATATAATTTAGATCAACTTTGATATCGGTTTGAAAACCAAGTTATATGAAGCTTCTTGATAAACTCTGCCAGTAGTGCCATTTAACTAATTATTTCACATTACATGAAAGTTTAGTTTGGTGAATTGCTCCACGATTCAATTAGACATAATAGTACCTATATTTCTCTTCCAGACTTAACTTTCTTTCTATTTTTTTTTTTTTTTAAGGCGAGTGGGAAAGCATAAAAAATTCTCTGGGTGTAAGGGTGAGTTAGATACCTTATGGTATAATTTTCTGAAAGTATTTTTACTCGAATTTCTTTATCTCGAGAGCGGAAAGAAATCACTTTGGTTCTGCTTCTGAAAGGCAAACAGAAAGTCTAGAGTTATCTATTAGAAAGGAGGGCTCAGCGGTTTTTATCTAGGTTTGTCGTCAGCTTTTGCTATCCTGGATACCACCATGTCCAAGGGAATTTCTGTATCCGGATAAAAAGATGATTTCACATCAAGAAAGTACGTGTTCTCCATGTATATACACTCATGGATGAAAAACGTTTTGAGCACACAATGAAATTATCCTTGATCCTATACCAGGAGTTAAAAAAACGCTTTGTGGTTATTAGTGGCTGAATGCTAATATAAATATGAGTAACAAATCTTTTTGTTTGATTAGAATAGTTAATGTTAATAATTTATTTATTATTTTTAGTGTCGTTTTCCACTGCTGCTTTCGGCTAGGTGATCCGTTCTGTTGGATCAAATTGCGATGTCTTTTAGCCTTTGGTGTCATAAATATTTTATATTGGTCATAAAACAAATCATGCCTTTATTTGCTATATCGCTTTGAACATCAATGATCTTGTATTTTTTTATCGTCAGTGGTTTCACTTACTTGAGGACTTTCTTTTCTGCAAACTTTATTATTTGAGTATTTAGTGGCCTATGCTTAATCATGGAATATAGTTTCTTGATCCTAAAATACTACATTCCAAGATATAGTTTCTTAATTTTTAATGTTTTAATGTTGCTATCGTAGTATGCTAGAAATCGAATTTCGTTTTTATACAGTTTCTGTCTTTCCTTATTACTCTAACTGATGACAAACATTTAAGGCTATCGGATCGTAAGAAAAGACATTTCTCCCAAGTTCAGCTGTAAGTAACCTTGTCCAGTCAAGATCCTTTGAATTTATATCACATTATATACTTATATAGTTTTAAATAATTATAAATAGTACGCTCGCTCGTTTATTTTTACGACACTTTATGCTTTCTTGGCTAATTAGATCCCCTCCGAAGCACGCCTTAACGTATTTATTATTCACCTTCAAAAATCTTAAGGCCATCTATCTGCCCCGAACCCGTAGCGAACCCGCTACCTCGGGTATAGAAGGTAGTCAGCCTTCTTGAAATCGTTTTCTTTTTCGGATTTGCATATTTATTCATAGTTTATAGAATGATACATAATCCAAATTTAAGCTACGGGACACAATGAGCTTACTACCTAATAGGTAAAATAAAATTAAAGGTTTACATGTGACTATGTAATAAATATGTTTTCAACATAATAGAAAAAAAATCGTCAGAAATTTAAGCTGTTTAGAGGATTTTTCATTACTTCTACGGGAACAACTTGTATATGTCAATCAAACTCTTCATAACTCGGTCCACCCCCTTGTAAACACATTGATATTGAACATCCCTGGTTTTATATTTTTCATATGATTCCCTTTTTTCCCCATGCCTCCGCGCAGTGGACAGAAATCACTGGCTGGAGGTGATATAAGAGGCTTGTGTATGGGAAGAGGACGGAGGGGGGGGGGGGGATCCTAGCTCAATGGAGAGCGAGTTGAGAGCAGTTAGGGCTTTAATTCAGCCAATTAGCCAATCGGCCCTGACACCCCATCGCTAACCCGGGATTTCCTCTTAGGGTCGTTGTTCCCATCATCTGCGCCTTCCACTCCTTCGGTATGGAGCTTCTCCCTTCTTGAGCCTATCTTTAGGGCAATGCAGATCTAGAAGAATTTAATTGATGGTTATTATAAGGCGGCTTTCCGGCTCAAATATACCCTAAGCATGGAACTCGAAAGTCCTGAAGAAGCATGTGGAACTGCCCCAAATCATCTCTAAACACGTGGAACGTCGTTTAGAGCGAAATGCCGGGTTTTCTCTGAAATCTTGATCATTTATACCCAACGATATCTCGTTTACTCCTCACCATTTAGTCAATTAAGTGTTTCAAATACAAAAATCCAAGTTTAAATGATGTTATAAAATTCCTAACTATCTAAAGTTTATATAAATTTTGAAAATCATAGGTACTTTGGAGTGGTCCTCGATAGGAAACTTAGCTGGGTCTACTATATTAGGGAGCTGAGGGACGAATGCACGAAAAGGCTTGGGATTCTCAAATGCGTCTCTCATTCTAGCTGGGGTGCAGACAGACGGTATTTAATAAATATTTATCAGGCATTAATAAGAAGTATAATCGACTACGGAGCTCAGATCTACAGAACTGCTAGCAAAACCCTATTGAGAAGTTTGGATTCTGTACATAATGCAGCCCTAAGAATTTGCCATGGAGCCTTCAGAACTTCTCCTTTTCTCGATTTCTTCGAATTTCTCTTTCTTATCACTCAAATATATTGCTAAATTAAAAGCTTTCCCACACTATCCTCTAACCGAACACTTATTGACGATGTAATGCTGTGCCCACTGATGATTCGACATTGCCGTTTTACACATTTACGAGGCTAGAAACCCCGACATGTGAAAAATGTGATAATGTCCCTCTTTCAGTCCAACACTTACTAATAGACTGCCCAAGATTCGAAAAGAACGCCAATGACCCTTTAGGGTATAGGTGATAACACAAATAAAAAAAAATCTTTTAGATGAATTTGATCCTATAATATGATCCATTGCGTAGCACGATCAGTGAGCAGTTAAAAATTCGTTTCTGCTATGTCTTGTTTTAATAATTTTCATCCAAAGATTCAATTGGTTCTCTAGAAGGCCTAAACACAATCAGGGCTTACATAAAGACTACATTATGTAAACACAATAACGAGGCTCTTATATAAATTTTGTGTACGAAGGCTTTCTCCTTTCTATCCTCGATACTTGTTATAAATTGAAGACACCTTCCTTAGAGGCATATTATAATTATACTTATAATGTGATATCAACGGGAAAGTTTTGAATTTGTTGAAAGATTCGCTGTTATTGATTGATGGAGGATCATATAACCTTCTATTATGTAAAAGTACTAAAATTATTTCCATTTATACCATAAAATCTGTTAAATCTTAAATCTATTGTAAAAGAAAATAAAAAATGTATATTTGAACACGAGGAGTTAACACTTCCACTAAAGTCCACTAAACAATTCAGATAAAATATTCGTAAATTATAATATCTATATTATATTTGGTAAAGAAACCAACCCAAGAAATCAGGTCTAGCCATCTTGATTTATTAATATTGTTACTAAGCCGACTTATGTTTATATGTCTACGATTTATTGTAAAATGCCTAAAACTGAAATAGTTGTTACTGATATTGAAAGTTCTAGACCTGATTGAGATTTAATCCTCAAAATAATGTATTTTCAAACTTATATTTTTATCTACTCTAAAAGGGTCCATAATTATAATAAGGCTAACATTAGTAATGATTTAGCCATTTACAAGCATAGCGATTCTGCTCAGTCAAAAAATCAATCAAAAAAATCACATGGTGGACTCATAAGATTTATTTTTAACTTAAATAAATAAATATATAAATAGACGACAAAGCTCCGATTTGATATTCGGCTGCCCCTTCCTCCGAAAGTCGACCTTGATATTTTGGGAAGATGAGCCTTCGGACGTTGGAAGCAGCCGAACCTTGTTCTAGCCCAATCTTCAAGGCTAGATACCAACCGTCTACCTCCTATAAAACGTTCAATTAACATAAATAGTTATGTTTTTTGAGGAACTTCAGGATAGAAAATTTTTTAGGAATATTCAATAAACTAACTTCTTGGTCCTTGAGAAGAACTCGTGTCGGAAATATCATTTACCAATGGCGTACCCAAAAAATTTTCTAATGGAAGCACACTTTTAACGACTGAATTCCATTTTTTGGAAGCTTAATACCTACGTTGAACTTTTAATAATGAGATATTTGTTCATTCTGAGGAAGGATTTAGGTTATGTGGCATTTAATTCTACAAATAAAATGGCTTTAATGAAGTATAGTGGAAAATGGAGATGAGCCATAATAAGACTTATAGGAATTTTAAATATGAGTAAAATAAGAAAATGTATTAAACCATTAAATGTTAAAATACATTCCCTTTTACAATCGACATTCCATTAATGAATGTTTCTTTTTCATTTTTAATAGAATTAAGAAATACCAGTCCATCTTGTACCAAAAGATATTGTAATAGATTTGATTGTGAAAAATAAAAAAAATATAGGAATCCTTTTTTTCAATACTTTACAAAATTATTTTTTTTTTAAATCATTGAATCCAACAACTTGAAACATTTTGCTTGGAAATTTAGGGTTATAAAAATAAATACATAAATGGAATCTATTTAAGAGTTGTAAATTGTTCGTTTTCAGAGAATTTATTGAACTGTAATAAAATTTATAAATAAACTAGATGACTCCAAAAAGTCGTTAGGTTTTTGGAAGTTCAAATGCATGCTGTAAAGGCTTTAACCATTGAAGGATACCCTATTTACAATTGAGAAATCACAAACGCTGATTCAGCGAATAACAAGCACGATGAAGGATCTTTGTATTTATTTTGTTAAAATTAAAATGAAAGACTGGTGCTGTTACGAGGTTTTCATTGCCTACTACACGGCGGTATGGCTCAGCATTCTACTTTTACCCCTTCCTTAAACCTAAGGGCTGTCGTCAAAAGGTATTCGGTAAAACTATGACAGTCAGGTGTAATGTTGCACCATAATACTAAAAATAGGCTCAACTCAAACCACGGGCTGTACCCAATTCCTTGTACAATTTCATGTCCCAGACTTTAGACCACTGAGAACGGATCTGTTTCAGGATGTGGAAAGACTACACTGCTAAACTGCCTGGCTGGGCGGGTCAAACTGGACGCGGGCAGTATCAGGCTCAACAGGGAGAGGTTAAACAAGAGGTGGAAGAGGAGGATATGTTACGTCTTGCAGCAGGACATCTTCTTCCCCGACCTCACCCTCAGGCAGACTCTGGAGGTACGTTTTATCTTTTATTCAATAGTTATGGAATTCCTTGATATATTTTTATAGTAAAATCCCGAAAAACCGCGGACGCATTCTCCGCTTTTGCTGGGTATCCGCGCCTCCTATTTTCCGTTTATTTTGAATGAACACATTAGAGAACCATAGAATTATTTTAGGAAGGTGGAGGTGTAAATCTAGGAAAAAGACAATAGGCAGGTCTCCTATAACAATTCCTCCAAGGTTGTCATAATTTTTCAGAAAATTTTGACATATTTTTCTAAAAATGAGGCGAAAATACTGTATATTGTATTGAACTAAAATGTTGATCAAATCCGATTTGTTATTGTTTTAAATATTTATCTAGAATGAAACAGTAAGTGTTTTTACTTGTTTTTTTTGGCATTTGGGGGAATATCCGCGAAATCGGATTATCTGCGGCGGCCGCGCCAACCGATTCCGTAGGTAATCGAGAGTTTACTAAAATGCATTTTTTAATCAAGTATTTGCTAAATCATACAGTTCGTTTGATGTATTACGATATTTTTAAACTTGTTTTTTTTTATTTTTTAATTTCAAACCGCAATGACATGCTGGTTATTTTATACTTCTGCGTTTGCTTCCTTAAGGGCTTGAGTCAAAAATCTTAGTTTTGGCAAAAATGCGATTGAAAAACATGGTATTTTGTAAAGATTAATCTAGCACTAATCAGGATTGGCAATGACATAAATGTTTTAATTTATTCATCAAAACAGTATTAGAAGTCTGCAAAGTTATGTGCAAGTAAATAAAAATATCATTTATTTGTTTGGACTCCCTTCACACAGAAAACACAGAATTATTTCCAGTATTGTTTTCTTAAACGTGAAACTTAATCTTTGTGAAAATTTACTGCCGTACTGGCTGGCCCTATGTAATCATCTTACAATTTTCGGACTCAAAAGAAGCGGTTCTCCAGTTTCTATCTTGACGGATTAAGCTTTTTTTTTTTTTTTTTTTATCATACCATCTTGAATAGGTTTTCAGCGTGATGATCTGTTCATACAGAATATCGACCAATTTCTTGTTTACGAAAATAGACCATTTAAGTCGTCAAAGCCGTCTGTTCTTGATGTGTTATATTTATCCAATGTTATCTTCATTTAATATTATAGTTTTGAGTCAATTTATAATTATATAATATTCATTTATATACATGTTTCAACTATTTTAATAAAATATTGTGTTTGCAGTACGCTGCCCTTTTGAGACTGCCAGACTCCCTCTCGCACTCGCAGAAGATGCAGTACGTGGACCACATCATCGATGTCCTAGACCTCGGCAACTGCCAAGATACGAGTAAGTATTTTTGTTGCACAGGATTCTGAGGCTAATAAGTTCTCACTCTCACAGAAGAAAAATCGTGTTTGAACTGAATACTCAACATTACAATCCTCTTGCATAAGGCCCTTCAGAAACTATTGTGTAACATACCTTGGGTTAATGCTCCCAAGAACCCTCAACCTCTTGTTACCGCAGTACCCTCCCACCTTTCTGTCAGTGAGGATCATCAGGAAGCCATTTTTCTTTTAAAAATGTTGGTCCATCAGTCTCCAAAATAGTTTTATTTTCAAAGAACTGAATGTGCTCTGTTGTACTAATGAGACCTATTATCAAATAATCCTACCCATAAATACATTATTGCAATTTTTTATTTATTAAAAAAATTAATATTTATAAAATAATTAATTTGAATTTTGAAAAATTCTTTTGTTGAAAGCAGTTGGTGCAAGCCCATCCCTCCCCTAAGTGAGATGGAGCTCCAAAGCCCACTCCACTTGTATTTTATTAATAACTGTAGATAGTTATAGAAGTTCCATGGAAATATGGTTTACCCATAAATAAATAAATATCACCTCGATTCGCTCCATGCGAAACCCCCTCCTTAGCACTGTTGTAGCGAAGAGTGTTGGTTACACATTAATTTTAAATACTACTCAGTTCTTCTATACTGAACATACAGTCATTAAGGTGAGCTTTATAGTTTATGATATACCTCAATATGCATTTTGCATATGAAGGAAGTTTTTGTCAAATTTATTAAAGTCTGTGGATTTAGTAATTTTGTATGTTCAATGCTGCATTCACTGCTTAAAGCTTAGTTAGTGGCTGAATTCTTTCCAAATTTGATTTTTCGATTAAGCCACTTCATTCTACACCCTTTTGCTATGAAGGTTTTACTACTACTTTACAAATATTTAGTATTTTTGTTAAATATCAATTTGATGATCCTCAGAACTAATCAAGTTGATCACCCAGCTATCTCATTTGCTGCTTAGTTGTTTTCTTTCTTTTAGTAGGGTGTAGGTTCTCCATGTCTATTTCTTAAAAAATCTGTAAACACATTCCCTCCGGATGTTGTAATAGGCTCATTATTGATGGTAGTTTTGTAGAATAATAGATGCTCAAAGAATATTTTGATAAAGTGTAAGAAGTGGTTTAAGAATTATTATAAGTAGAATCATTTAAGAAACGAAATTCCAACTCTTGAAAGCCTAATGAGTATAGACTAAGGACGTTTTGATCAAACACTGGCTGAACGTAGGGGCATTGTAATTGTCAAATATTTCATTCACAATTTGTTTTAAAAAGAGCAGCAGGTTAATTTCAAAAATATATTGCTTAATAGCAATGTTCTAAATTTTAATCATCCCTGAAGATCCCTAGTGCTACATAAACTTCTTTAAAAATACCATCTGAATATTCGGTAATTTTAAAACTCATTATTAATTTTTCTTAAGATATTAATCATCTTATAACAAATTATTATCAAATTACCACATATTTAAAAAATGGCAACTTTATTTTAACCATGAAATGATTCACATTTCATAAGACTTTTACATTATTTATTAATACACATTTCTTTTTCAGTTATCGGTGACTACCTGAAACGAGGCCTGTCTGGAGGTGAAAAAAAGAGGGCTAATATTGCCTGTGAATTGCTCACAAATCCTTCACTCATGCTGCTCGATGTAATTACATTTTTTTTTTAATTCTATCTTGTTGATTAGATCCTTCGTTTCTGTATAAATATATTATAAAATGCTTAAAAATTATGCATATCAATTGTAATACTAAATAAAAATTTTAACATTTAAGGAGCCTACGTCTGGCTTGGACTCGCATTCAGCATATTCCCTCATGTGCTGCCTCAAGCGCTACGCTGAGAAGGAAGGGAAGACAGTGGTTGTGACGGTGCACCAACCTTCCTCTCAGATATTCCACATGTTCGACAAACTCCTCCTGCTCTGCAATGGGCAAACCGCGTATTTCGGTGATACAAATAGTGTTATCGATTTTTTCAATAACATTGGACTGACCGTAATGCCACACTATAACCCAGCTGACTTCATACGTAAGTTCAATTTTGTTTATTGTTGTAATGATTAAAAGAAATTATTTGATACATTTCCTAAATGTACTTCAAATTAATGTCACTTCATAGAAAAATCTATTTGCTTTCATTTTTTAAATACATAGTTTTCTACCACTATAAAATCATAATAAGTAGATTAATTTTATTTTAATGTATTTTTTAATGAATAGAACTATATGATAAATTATAAGGTGCTTACTATTTATGCCCTAAAAGAAATGTTTTTGACTATAAATTTAAAACTAAGCAGTATTTAACCTAAATTTGTTATTAAAAATTTTAATATATCTATAATCTATAATCTATAGTATATTTAATATATATATCTCATTGTAATTTATTTGTTTTTAAGTTTTAAAAAAAATCAGCCTTAATGAAGGTCTAAAATTTATGTTGAAAGGTCAGCACTAAATAAAATAAGTCTTCTTACTAGTGTTAACCTCGCCATATACCCCACCTCCAACCAATTTAATCTACCTCAAATTAAAAAAAGTAAACTGTAGGTTTAATGATAAGTTGCTCAGAAAAAGAAATTGAATGGGAAATGAATGTTTTAGTTGAACAAGTAAAAGGAAGTGAAGAAATGAAGGAAAAAATCATTGCTGCATCGAGAGAAGCTAGGCTGAGAGCAGACTACCCCCATGAACTACTGCCCGAATATTTCAACCCTACCATCTGTGATAAATTCCTCAACAACTATCATGAAACCCAGATCCACCAATCTAACGGTAAGTTGAATCATTACATCATTATGAGATGTATTGCTCATACTGATTGCATGAGCATCGCTCAGGATGTGTCAGCCATCTCTCATGATTAACTAAATGGTAAGTAATATGTTGCAGTATTTTTCTTTTGCCTGAAATCTCGTTTTCTCATCTTACTTCCTTCCTCTGCCTATCACGATTAATCACTTAATTATTGGAAAAATATAATGCAACTGTTACTTCCTATTTTAAGTTGTGATTGATTAAAGGATTTAATTAGTTTTTGTTTTAGTGATACCATGAAGAATGTATATTGTTTCAGGTCAGGTTGGCAGTGGTTGTGGCTGTCAGCAGGAAATGTGGTCAAGAAATGGAAATACTCAAACGGGGCAGGACCCAGTCTGTGTGACAGTTGCCCTTGGAGAAACGACAGAGTCTCATGGGAATGTTTATACGACCATAGCTGGTTAGTTTATTAAAAAAATAAATTATGGAATGGTGCTATTTCTTTGGAACACTCCAAATATTGTGTAAAAGTGTTATATTAAATTAATCATAGGAAGGAATCATATTAACAGTATCATATTAATCATATTAACAGCCTGAAAAAGGCTAATTTGTGAAGTACAATTGAGTATAAAAATAATTACAAAAATTTGGATAAACAGTTGCTAATAATATTTTTTTATTGTTAGTAACTGTTTCTCCTACATTTAAATTATTGTTATATTCAGTTTCACTTCATTAATTATCCTCATATATTAATTAAATTAATGTAGATGCTTAATATTTGGAGTGTTCCAAAGAATGGTGTCATTTCTACTATGAATGAATGGTGCTATTTCTTTGGAACACTATAAATATTGTGTTAATACTTTATATTAAATTAATCAATATAAAAGAGTAATTTATGAACTGCAACTAAGTATAAAAATAATTCAAATATAGGATAATTAGTTGCTAACAATAACAAAATATTGTTAGCATATTTTGAAAAAAAGACTTATGCCTTTTATTTTCATTTTTCTCTCTCTTTATTTTTAGTTAAGGAAGATGAAGGAAAAACGTTGTGGTTAGACAACCAAAGCCATGCTTCCTCATCCGTCAGCAGTAGTGATGACGACGTGAGTTGGCAATGGCCGACTACTTTCTGGACACAGTTTAAGGTACTTCAGCTTTATTAAATATATATTAACTGTTTAAATATAAATAGGCCATTTGAGGATATATTTAAATAAGTATATCAAATGTCAAATTACTTGAAATGATTAGAAACACTCATTGAGTGCCATTATTTTATTTATGGAAAATAGACAATCATCAACAAGCCATACCAATTTACTTTATAAAGCTCTCTCTGGAAAATTGATATTCTTATCTATCTCGATTCTCAGTGGAAGAACGTCAATTTTTTTCAGTAAAATTATTAACTTTAGGTTATTTAACTATACATTTAAATTGATTTTTATCATTAAATAGTCTTTAGTATGGAACTTAGTTGAATAGTCTTATCTGCCTTAGGTGTTGAGCCAGAGGAACTTTCAAGAAGCTAGGCCACGGATGCTGTCAACGCTGAACTGGGTCCAGACAATAGGATTGTCCATAATGGCTGGTCTTCTGTGGTTCCAGCTCCAGCGCACAGAAGAGTCCCTCCACGATATTCAAGGATGGATGTTTTTCTCTACTACGTACTGGATGCTCTTTTCACATTTTGGTGCTCTCTCATCATGTAAATCTCTACTTTAACATTTGTAATTGATTATAATTAATATTGAAGATAACAAAAATTACAACTTTTCGTGCTTCAAACAGTTAGAAATATTTTTCTGGCTCAAGATAGGCACTGATAGAAATGTTTTTCAGTATTAAATCTACCTCTGCTTCAGCAATTTATCAAATTTTAATGATTTAATAATTTATTGTCTCCTCCAAAATATTAAAAAATGACAAATAATTAGTTTCTTAATTCAATGTTTTTTTTTTTTTATCAAGTCATTTAGGAACAATACACATAGTTAAAAATTTAGCTGAATTTAAAATGAAAAGGTGTGTATATGCAAGATTCAGAAAACCTCTCCTATTGTTGTGCTATTTGCTCAAACATATACAGTGGCTCACAGTCAAAATGATGCAAGGAATTAACTTTGAAAAAAAACTATTTTATACCAAGCCAAAATTTATTTTCAACAATCTTTGTTTACAAATATAAAGTACAAACATTAGGCTAGAATTGACAATACTTAAAAGCTTATTTGAGATCAAATCCTAAAATTAAACTAAAACCTCATGAATAAATATACACTTCTAAGGTCACAGTGAAAATGATGCAAAATTAAAAACATCCAAAAAATCAAAAATATTTTGAATTTGAGTACTTTGTAGGTAAGCCTTTATCTTTTATTATCTCTTTCGAACAATTGGGCATGGATTGGACAAGCTTTTCTGTTTAAGATGGGCTTATATCTTCCCATTCTTCTTGTAGCACCTTTTTGAGATCTTCTCGGTTTGATATCTTATGTTTTGTCACTTCTGTTTCTAATTTACTCCATGAATTCTCTATGACGTTTAGGTCTGGTGATTGGGAAGCTGTTTTTATAGTTTTGGGGTGAATTATATAAACACCATTCTCTTGCAAGATGAGAAGAATGCTTGGGGTCGTTACCACTATAAAAAGCAAAATTATTAATTTAATAGCTCGGTTGCACTTGCTTTAAATTTTTTCTTTCAGGATGTGACAATATAAATGTCTATTCATTGTTCACTCAATAAAATGAAGATTTCCTACCCCCCGAGGCAGCAATATACCCCCAAACTATGACATGACCACCTCCAGGTTTGATGGTCGGGCGAAGTTATTTTTCATGGCGCTCTTCATTTGACATTCTCCAGACGAAACCTCTTCCATCAGAGCCAAACAAATTAAATTTTGGCTCATTCGAATACAGAACACTTCCGGAAGTCCATGTCTTTTGTTAAACAATGCTTAGCAAAATTGATTCGAAGCTTTTTATTTTTGTCAGTGATATAAGGTTTTTGGCATGTAACTCTACCGTTGTATTGGTTTTTTCTTAAGACCCTTCGAATGGTTTCAGCACATACCATTTTATTTAAATGTTTTTTAACTAATGTGGTCAACTTTGGAGCACCAAATTTTGGATTATTTGTTATTTGGCACAAAATCCAACGTTCATCATTACGAGTAAAAAAATGTTTTGCACTCACACTAGCTTTTCTTATTATTCTATTTTAGTTTTTAAAACTTTCAATAATATTTTGAACGGTGGCATAACTCTTATTGATAGTAGAGGCAATTTTTCGTTGTGTTTTGTCCATTTTCAAATTGCAAATCACTATTTCTCGTTCACGAATAGTTGTTTGCGCACCCATTTCAAGCAAAAGCTCGAACTAGACTGATTACTAGTATTCATATTGTTTATTTTTGTTTCCATTGAAAGAATGAAAAGAAATTAAAAGGTTAATAAACTCATTTACCCGATAATTGAAGAATACTTGTCACTTTCACTTTTTTTCTAAACGGAAGTAAACGTTGCATCTTTTTCACTGTGACCTTCAATCCCTTCGAGTTTTAATGAAGATTTTTTTTTCTCTTTCTCTAATTGCTGTGCAGTTGATTTGATTATATAAATTTAATGTATGACAATGAACGATTATGGCCTCATGTGCATTGGTTTTTAAATTTTAACAAAGAGGAAGTAAATAGCATTTGAAATAAAAATATTCGTTTGCATCATTTTGACTGTGAGCCACTGTACTTTCCTGAAAATGCCCTACCAGTATTGGACTTTGTCATCCATTATTTCATTGTTTATTGTTTACTATAAGGTTTAGTTGTTTTAAAGCAGCCATTGTTTCATTTACTATGCAAATTTATTACTGTAAAAAAAGTTTTTCTGTAGGTTATTTCATTTAATCTTCATGTTAAAATGTATTTAATAAAAAAGTTCAATTTTATTTATTTTGCTCAGTGAGTTTAAAATTTTTTGTCTGTTTTATCAATTATTATTTTTTTTTTGTGGTCATGTAAAATTTTCGTTTTTATTGCTAATTTTTTCAGTTTTTTTGTCCACTATTAAACGTTTAAGAGTTATTTTTTTCTGTTGAGTATAATCATTTGTCCAACATAAAACATTTACACTCAACTCCAATTTAAAAATATATATATAGAATCAAAATGATATTTAAACCAAGCCAACTAAAACATTAATAAATGTAATATAATTAAAAAAAAGAAAAGAAAGGGATTTTATAGCTGAAGCTGACTTTATTAGACTTCTTTTAACATTAAGAAAGTGAATCTTATTTTATTTCATAATACAAATTTTATTTACACAAACAAAGAACTTTTGGAAACTTGATTTTATTTGATTTCTTGAATAATATTTTTATTAGATGCCCCATTGTGCTGCAGTTACACCTATTTTTATGCAATATCAAATTCTCATATCATTAAGATTGTTACTTAGCTAATGGCAATGTAATTAGAATTATTACATAATGACCATATTTTACTAGACAAGTTACAACAATGAGAAAACTTCAAGGTTCTTACTTTTATTTAAAATACCCCTTAGTATCTCCTGTATAGCTCACAAAATTTATTTTTGTTTTAATAAAAGTTTTCAATTGATAATCTATTTTATTTTGTCATTCAACACTAAATATTAAGATATATAAGTTAGTCAACATATTACTCGTTCAGTGCAAGACTGGTCTCACTTATTGATTTTTTTAAAAACAAATTATCTTCCAATTTTTTTCTACTGTCTCTGGATAAGATTGCTTACAGACTGTTTATTGTGATGATTCATGAAAGACCATTCTCTCATTCTATGAGTGATGTTCAATAATTGAGCGGATTAAGATTATTTAAATTTCTTAATCCTTGCAGTTCCACCTGAGAGGGAAGTGATAAACAAGGAGCGACAGTCCGGAGCTTACAGGCTGTCTGCTTACTACTTGGCCAAGATGGTAGGAGAGCTGCCGCTAACAATCACGCTCCCTGCTGTGTACCATATCATCTCATACCCGATGCTTGGCCTCCACAGCACGACTGTCTTCGTCACTCTTTTAGGCTTCCTTCTACTTAACACTATTGTTGCTCAGGTTTGTCAAATCATTCAATTTATTAATTATTGTTTAATAATTTATTCTCTTCTTATTATGAAGAATTTATTATTATAGAGTGTCGGATTCTTTGTTGGTGCATGCTGTATGGATATGCAGGTTTCTATAACAATTTCTGCGCTATATACACTTGCTACACAACTTTTTGGTGGATATTTGGCTACTAATATACCACCATGGTTGAAGTGGATGCAGTACCTCAGTATGGTACACTATGCTTACCAAAACATGCAAATTGTTGAATTCAGTGAAGGCGCTCAGATTCAGTAAGTATATTTTTATTTTTAAACTTGGAATAAAGGTTATATACTTTTTATGTGAAACATCAATGGGAGTGTCTCCGTATAAAATTGTGTTAGCCCCCACTCCTCCTCTTTATGCTTCTGCACCTTCGTTGCTTTTCTTAAAACTGTTCCAAAACGATTTAATAGTATCAGACATATGGACAATGCAATTTTTCTGTTCCTAAAAATATATAATTAATTTGAGACTAGAAATGAATGTGCGTGGACTGATATCAACATCAACTTATCTTTTTTTTTTTGGCTTTTATTTTTATTACCGTATTACGGGCTTATCCTATTTCAACAACAAATGAAACACTTGTTGTTCATAGGTCAAATAGGAGTATTTATGATTCCTCATAAATATTATTACAAATAGGTTATTGAGGGGGGATATGAAATTTTTACCGGTTCATCCGATTTCAATGAGAGTTTAAACAATTTTTGTTTTCAGATAATTAATGAGTATAAGATTAATTCCCTTTATGGATAGATAATGGGGAGTATGGTCATTATTAACTTTTTATACTCCGATTTCAATGTATTGTGTGAACAGAAGTTAGAGGATGTTAATTTTTTATGTATGTTATCAATGGTCGGTAATGTGAGCAGGAGGATAAATTTGTGATGTTTTTGTTTTGATTTGATTCTGACTAAATTTTAAAAACTTTTCTTTTATGAGTCAAACTGTAATTATCTCTATTATTGTTAGAATAATAATAATAATAATGCACCGATTGTAATATCACCAACTTTGTTGTTTCTAATCTGCCAAGTCTCTTAACAGCCGACTTTTTTTATTTATATATTTTTTTATTGAATTATTTAGTTAATTTACATTTTCATGTACTTTTACAATAATCATTGATTGAATGAATACAGAGCTCTTAAGAATATAGAGCAGAGTGATATTTTAGGAGGTGGGGAAATCAAAAGTATTTAAATGAGGCTAAGGAGGAAGTTATGATTGAAGGTCTTAAATATTTGCTACTAGATAGACAAAAACAGTAAGAGGTACGAAATAGACGACTGTTTTCTGTAAGATTAATTTTGGTTGATAAACAGGAATTTTAGTCGAAACGTTTTCTTTATTAACCTTGGCTGCCTAAATAAATAAAAAGTTTTTGTCTGAAATTCCTGTTTATCAATCATCCTAGAATCAAAAACAATAAGATTATAAAATATATATTTGGATTTAGGATTTTTTTGAAAAAACAAAGCAATAATAATTCAGTTTATTTAAATTAAATAAAAATGAGCTTCAGTATCTTTATTGTAACGTTAAAATTAAATTATAAAACTAATTAAAGTTACATTTAAGAAACAAAACTGAGGCAAAACCATATGAAAAAACAGGTTTTTATTCCTTTCAAAATACAGGATTTATATCAATTGTTTATTTCACCATTTTAATATTTCAAATTATTTGTTTTTCAGGTGCGCTCCACAGTCTAAGTTTGAAGTGTGTAAGAACTCAAGCTACATTCCAGTTTCAGCCATTTTGGAGCAGGAAGGTGCCAGCCTTCCCCTCTGGGCTAACACCCTCGTCCTTCTCCTATTCCTCGTAATATTCAGGCTTCTTGGCTATATCGTTCTTAGGTACTTCCGAAGACCCAAATGAGGTGTTATACTTTATTTGTTGTTTACAACTGAAATTGGCTGTGTTTCTTCTTTATTATTATTTTGTATTCTTCTTTCGTTTTTTTTTGTTTTCCTCTGTCTCTTCTTCCTGTTATTCCTCTCGTCTCCCTGTTCCTCTGCTGATCCTTTGAGAGAGAGAGTAAGAGAAAGATAGAGAGAAAATGTTAAAGAGTGCTGAGTGCCTTCTGATCGCTGTGCCAACATGTTTCCCTGCTCCTTTTCAATTATTCAGTCCCAAAAATGTGTTCGAACTTTTTAGTAATTGTAAATTTGTGAGTTTAATAATTGTGAGGTTTTTTAATGTAATTTTTAAATTAGGTATATGTATAAAAAAAATCCAAAATGATTGGGAAAATATATGTAAATAAATTCATTATTACAACATAAATCTAAAATAAAATTCTATTTGAATATTGTGAAATCCCACCTTGTAATTAGTCATCCAAGTTTTACTTGGCCGTTTAGTTAAGCTACTGCCAAGGTTTCATGCGAGAGGGTGGAATCCATATTATTTTAATATTATATATAATATCACTATTACATTATTGTAAAAAACTGCCTTCTCTGTCGTGTAAAATGTTTTTATTTTATCCATTTTAAATAATTTTAGATATTAGACTTTATTTATCTTTAGTGTGATAAACGGCTTCAAATGTGATCGAGAATTTAACTGTATTACTAATGTATAAATTGTATTATGGTGTAATACCTATGAATATTTTAAAAGGAGGATGTGTGCATAACTCAAAGCATAAACCGCTGAAAGTATCAGAAAGTACTGATTGAAATTCTGAATTTGTATACATTAATACTGAAGGTGGTTTTCGCTATTAGAGATAGTTATTTGTTTATTGATATGTTTTATTGTTTATATAAGTCTGTAATATTACATATAAATAAAAGAATTTATAATACTGGTCCAATGTAATATATTATGTGTATAGCTTGTACAAATGCTGAAAGGACCGAATGCCTAAGGCAGTGCAGGATATTTTGTATATGAGTCAATGTAACTTATTATATTGCTTTTGTCTGTTAGGCTAGTTTTTTTTTGTTTCTTTTTTTTAGTTTTTTCATTTAATTCTTTTTATTTATATCATTATGTTTATTTATTTTATTTTTTGGAGATTTAGACAATCAATATTTTTCTTCTAAATTAAATTTGACTATATTCCCTATATTCCATGTTATACATTCTGATAAACAACTGAATTAAAATTATATAAAATATTCCTATAATCGACATTTTATATTTCGATGTGATTTGTAATATAACTTATAACATAAAATTTAATTTCCTTTGTATACGGTATTAATCAAACATTTTTGATAATCTTTTTTAAGAAATATGAATCTACTGTGTTCGTATGTAAATAACAAAAAAACAAAAAAAAAATATGGAGATGTAAAAAAAAGAAAAAAATGTGTTGGCTCTTGATAAGCAAAGATAAAACCTAGTCTGTATTGCCTTTTTATTTATGAAAGGATTCTTGTAACTATTTATTTTAAATAGTGTTATATTTATTTATACTTTGCTGTTCCACGTTCATCCTAAATTTATGCTGATTAACGACTTGTATGGTCTAGATCTCAATAAAGACCAAGAAAAAAATATTTTGTTTCTGTTTACTATTATCTATTTACCTTATATAACATCCATTCGTCTGTACGAATCACTAAATTTCATTAATCTTTTTTTTTTTTTTTTTTTTGTAAAATAAGACTTGCTATTTTTATATGGCACAAAATATCTAATTTTCCTAGACTTAGTGTTTTAGTTTTTACATAGTATTTTCATCTTCTACTTTATCTGTGTAAAAAATACTTTTAATATTTGTTAGATTATTGTAAATAATTTGAATAGATTATTTTATTGAACTTGTGTATTTTGCTTGGAATCTCAGAAGTTTCCCATATTTTCATTGGTTCTTTATACTTACGATGAATTTCAAAAATACTTAGAAAATGAAGATTTTTATTTTCAGTTTCTTTTTGCTTGTTTTTGTCTGCTTTAAAATACTTTTGGTAACATTGTGTTATTCCAAAAATTAAAAATTATATCAAAAAATTAAAATCTCTTTAAAATTAGTAACTCTAGTTTAGAAATTTTTAATATTAAACATAAAAATATATATACAAAAAAGAATTTCAAAAGTAATCAGAAATGGATGCTTCAAAAAGTTTTAAATTAATATCGTTGTTATGTTTATTATGGGTGTGATACCTTTTTGTTTACATTTTATGTACTTATATTACTTTAATAATCTTCCAAGTTTATTTCAATCAAAAATCAATTTTTTCTTACAAACTGGTTCTATTACGAATATTGTATTTGGTGGCTCCATAAAATTACAACTTAATTTATGGAGGGAATGATTATAGAGGGAATTCCAGAATTTTAAAGAAACCCTACAGAAGTATTCCTTGTAGATTAAACAATCTATATATTTTTTATGGTATTTTATTAATAAAAAAAAAAATAATGGTCTTCGTCTTGTCTTGACCATATTTAAAAATGTGGTCAAATCTCAATTTTCAGATCAGTTTCCCTTTAGAAATTTCCCCCGCCCCCCTTTTCTTAAATATAATATTAATTCTTACTAAAAATGAGAGTCTATCTACCATCTTCAAAGAAGAAATCCTTGAAATTCATTATCACAAAAAAGAACATTTAATAATATTAGACTTGTTAATCACATGCTTTGCTCTCTATACTTATATTCTTTAACAATTCTATTTTTTAACCCATCTGGTTTTTAATTTTAACTAAAAGGAAAAAGTTATTAAGTTGAAGTTGTTAAAAAATAATTATGCTAGTCACTTCTTTCACTTCTCCTTTTTTTACCTCTCAGTAAAAGGTAAGTCTTTAGCATTATGCAACTACATAGATTTAAAGAGATAAAGCTTGACTTCCTTAGATACCTCATGCTTTTTTAGTAGATTAGCTTTGCTTATTCTATTAGATATTTTCATGTCCACTTTCCTAGGTTTACAATGGACTATTAAAACTACGATAAATTTTGATAACCAAGCAAAATGATAATGAAAATTAAATCTAAGCTGCTTAACAAGTTCACGCCGGCGTGTACCACCAGTGGCTCACACTAGACTGCCACATTGGACACTTTAATCAATCAATAAACTTTCCTCAACGATGTATTACGAGGTAGTATTGTATTGTTTATTTTATTAATGTTGGATTGTCAATACTTTATAATGCCCTTGAATAACTCCCATCCGATAGAGCGAAAATCATTAAGGTAAGCCACCAATGGGCGAGGGGCATAAATTACAGCCCTGGCCTGAACGTGTTAAAGATAGTGAGTGAATTATTCCAGGGATGAGTATATCATCTCTTCTTTTTTAGTTAGAGAGTCAGAATTGTCCACTCTTTTCATAAGCTGCTATTTCTATGTTAATTTAATCATAATTGTGGGTAACCACCTTGTTTTAAATTATTATAAATAATTTATTTTTTGAAGAGAAAAGATTTGGCTCCGCCGGGAGTCGAACTCGGGTCTTCCGCGTTACATGCGCCATATGCTAACCACTGCACCACGGAGCTCGCTTCCAAGCGGTGCCAAATCCTTCCTCTTCACTGACACCTCTCCCTAGATCTCGCAAGCTTTGCGAGTATTTAATGCGGAAGATCCGGGTTCAACTCCCGGCGGAGCCAAATCTTTTCTCTTCAAAAAATAAATTATTTATAATAATTTAAAACAAGGGAGTTATCCACAATTATGATTAAATCAATATAAAATAATTTAAAAAATTGACGTTAGTCAAGAAATGCCCAAAATTGGACAAAAATTTGTCCATCTCCCGTAAATGCAAAACTTAAGGTAGGATTTGGTACCGCTAGGAAGCGAGCTCCGTGGTGCAGTGGTTAGCATACCGCGCATGTAACGCGGAAGACCCGGGTTCGACTCCCAGCAGAGCCAAATCTTTTCTCTTAAAAAAATAAATTATCTGCTATTTCTATGTCCACTGCTCATTGAATTTCATGATGGCAGGGTTTTTATCTCCCCCAAAACCAATGGTAACATCTCCTCCACACCCATATTTTGTGCCTTCCTCTTCTAAAATTTTTGGTATTGAAAGAGCAAATAAATTTGTAGTTTACTTAAGAATGAGCTTCTGTCTGTTCCTCGTTTTTCCTTGATTTGTAACTAATCTGAAAAAATTCATTAATCAGAATAAATATGCCCCTCTCAAAAGTTCAAAAACCCTGTAAAAATGGGTCACAGTTAAGAATTGATGGCGCAACTTGCACCATGCTCCCCCTTGCGGGCTACCTAGTATCTTAAATTCTATATGCGTTTACTGCCTCTTTTCTATAACTATTACCTAATAAGAAGTTATTGTTTCTTACAATTTTTGGAAAATATATTTTTTCCAATTACATCTTGCGATTATATTCTTTTTTAATTTATAAAGGTTTATTTTAAGTTTTTAAATATTATGCTATAAATATATGAAAACATATGTTGCTTAAAATTATAATTTTCAATATGAAGGTTGTTTTTTTTTTTTTTTTTTTTTTTTTTTTTTTTTTTTTTTTTTTTTTTTTTTTTTTTTTTTCTCTGGTTTTAGGAATTGCCAGTGCAAATTCTATTTTGCAATATAAAGTTCGATGAGCAGAATAATTTCTTTATTCATGTGTGAGCGTTTTCAAAAATTTCCATTTTATTTCTGTACCCCGGAGGTGACCAATACCAAGTTTATGTTTTACTTTGGATTTAAATACATAAATAACTACTTTGTTTTTCATTAAATTTGTTTTTCCTTACTTAAAGAGCCGCGTTTATGAAGGTTCTTCACATTGTTACTGACATTGAAAAATAATTAAAAGTATTTAAATACACAGTAGAAAATTAAATTGAATAAAAGAGTGTACATACATACATGGTGGTGTTTACTTCTGGGGTTCAGATTTATTTTTGCTGTAAAATAAATTTCTACCTCTTTTTAGACTCCTAGAAAAATTAAAAGAAAAAAGGATAACAAATCTTAGGGATAAAAAATATTTATTTATTTTTTTTTTATAGTTTCTTACAGAAATAAAACTTATTTTGTTAGTTTCTTTAACAAAAACTATAAAACAGTGAATAATAAATAGTTTTTAGTGTAGAAACAGTTAATATAATATGAAAATTACTCTGTATACTTGCAGAGAAACTAGAAAACACAAACAGAGAAGGATGATTAATAATTATCAGGATTTTTAGTCAAATTTTCTTTATTTGGAGGAGCCTAAAGTGAGATCCAAATGTAGGCTCTCAAAATAAAGAAAATTTTACTGAAAATCCTGATAACCATATATATATATATATACTACGTACAATAAAAAAAAAAAAACACTTATTTCCCTAGAAAATGAGTTTTGTCAGACACATTTTGTTTTATAATAGGAAAGTAGAAAGCAAAAGGAGCTCAATTAGTAGGGCAGATCCTTAGTCTCGATAGGTCTGCCATCTTGTGCCTGAACTGTAAATTACAATAGTTCCAGTTGTTTTTGTGAAGTAGCAGCACTATCGCACCTAGCTGGTCATTATTGGTTGAGCTCCTGCTTGCTATTAGTCCCCTAATAGAACATAGAATTTTCCTGCTAGAAATCCGCTATTGTTGTATTATTAAATTTTCTTTCTCCATTTATCAAGAAGTTACTACTACTATTATTTACATTTGTTGAAATGTTGATAAATATTGATTGATGCATTTTTAAACAAGATATTTGTTTAATGTAATTTATTACTGATTAAAATTGGGTAATCATATAAAACCTTTCCTGCAAAACCTGCAGTGTGTGGTCTCTTTGGCAAAGCTCTTGGTATTCTCATGATAAATTTCAGCCCAATCTTTGCAAAGATAAGTTATTAATTCTTGCCAAGTAGATATTGAATCTTAATTCAACAAAGTTAGAGCCTTTAAATCTTCAACAATCTCATCTTTGAAATGAAAACTGAATTCTTTCATTCCCTGACCCATTTCCATAGAAGTATGTATTATATAAGGACTGATTCTCATGTTGAGAATAATAATTGTAGCTACTTAAAAATCAAATAAATTATTATTATATGTAGATTAAACAAAAGTACAATATAATTAGTAGCACGTAGCGAGCCCAGGTGGCCAACTATGTCTCAGGGACATACTCAGGTATCTTCTATTCTATCCACTTAAAAGCGATGGCCAGATAGGAAAGTTGTGAATTTAGTTAGTCAGCCACCTGCACTGGTTCATGACGGTCATTTCGGCGTTTTTGGTTTCCTCCTAGCTGCTCTCCAAGCCTATTGAAATATTATGTATCACTGAAAAGAGGATGAAATTTTCTATCTAATCATGTAATAATATTAGTGGGTTATTGATTTATAAGAGTTATATTTCGATTTGAATGTTGTATAGTAAAATTAACTTTAAAAGTTGCCATAAAAATCAGTACAGCTTAAATCTAATCCTGTAAGAACTTCATTTAATTCATCTTTCACGACTGTTCTTTAAGCAACTTGTGTAATTCCTTTTTATTTTTTTCATTGCAATGATGGCGTTTAACATTTTCTTCTTAATTTTTATTAGGTTTTATGTCATCAATTAAGTTTCTACAGTTTCTGCAAAGCAGCTTTCCTGGGACCAAGATTTTTTTTGTTTTATCTCTGACCTACTGTTTTTAATGTGATTGCCTTGAGATTTTGCTTTTTTTGTTACTAATAAATAAATAAATAATAAATAATGAATTTTCACAAGAAGAGTTAAAAAATATAACTATTGTTCAAATAAAGTTCATTTTCTACTCACCGCTACACGTCATAATTAAATTTTTAAGACTAAAAAGTTTAAGCTATCTACCATCACATCAAATTCCACAGTGTTAACGAATTGAAACTAAATTAAACACAGTAATAAATTTAACAGTTAACAACATTTGCATGCAAACATGCAAACTTATAATCTTAAGAAACTTATAATGAGAATAAAACAAATTATATCATAAGAAAGGCCAGTATCAGCTGTCAATCTTATTCTTGACTATGACTAAAAAGAAATTTGGAAATAAAAAGGGATTTTTTTAATTCCCGATTCGTAATGACTTTATCAAAGCTGAATCTTAAGATTTTCACAATTATGGTTTATTAGCTTAAATAAGTAAATAAGTTGTGAATTGATTTGATATTATTAAACTTAATTTGCAATTCATAAATGAACGCTTTAAACTTAAAAGCCCACACTTATTATTAAATTATATGAAAGGAAAGTACATGTTCTTTTCAGCAATATATGGTTCTATGAGGATATTTGGAAATAGATTTAAGCTGTATTAATTTTTATGCGCCAATTTTAAAGTTAATTTTACTAAACAACATTCAAATCGAAATATAACCCTTATAACTCAATAACCCACTAATATTATTGCATCACAAGATAGAAAATTTCATCCTCTTTTCAGTGATACATAATATTTCAGTAGGCTTGGAGAGTGATTTTAGCCAAACAGAAATGTACATATAAAACAGAATTGAATCAATTTTATTAGATTTACATTGTAATAAAACACTTTCAGCTCAAAAGCCCACCAATATTATTATATCATTTAAAAGGAAATTAGATGTCCTTTTCAACAATATACCTTTGTATGAGGATATTTTAGAGGAATTTCAGCTGTTTTAATTTGTATGCGCCACTTCTAAATTAATTGATACTATATTAGATTCAAATCGACATAAAACTCTTATAAGTCCATAAGCCACCCATATTATTTCATCATCGGATATAGAATTTTATCCCCTTTCTATTAATATATATAGCTTATTAGGCTGGATGGAGAGAGATTTTTGCTCATGGCATTTTTCGATGACTGTTTTACAACTTGGAAAAAATATAAATTTTTATGTTTAAAATTTTTTTTTTTCCATGATGGAAAATAATCTCTCTGATATTTATGGTATCATCCGATTCTGCATGAAATTCAGAATTATTGAATAAATTTTGAAAGATTCAGTTCAATTAATACCCATTCTACAGAGGAAATTCTTAACACATACAAGTTGGTTTTGAGCTCAAGTCGTCATCGGTACCTCAAATATCTCAAAAGTTCAAATGACCATAATTCTGAAACTACTTGTTAGAATTGGGTACAATTTGGCATTTTTTCTTTTTTCTGTATGTACTTAATACCTACAAATTTTTATCAAAATCTGAGGGGGGGGAGCTAAAATATGGAACTTTGGCTGGATGATTTAACGTGGAATGGCCCTGATGTATTACAGTAATTTGATGATGATTTTTTTACTGAAAATTCCCATACCCACAATTAGTTTCACTTTCAAAGGAACTACTCTTTACTTTTTTTACTTCAAATTCATTCAGAATAGTTTAATTATAAATTTACTAGATCATTCTTACAAATTCTTAATTTATTTTTATAGCAGTAATGTGAAACATAAAAAACATAATAACGAAAATGAAAGGTAACAGCACTTTTCAGTGGTGTATTGCGGGTTAACAAACTCTTTGGCGACTCTGAGGGCCAACTACGTCCTGGGGACGTACGGTTCACTGATGACCCAAAACCCTCTCACCTAGAGAATATGGAGCCAGCGTTGAATGTGTTAACGAGTACCTGAAATCGAACAGGCTCGGGACCTCCATTTTATGTCCTATCTGACGGTGTAGCCAAGAATTTTTTACTCCCTGTAAAAAAATCCTAGCGCCACCGCGGGACGCTGTACAGAGTGTTATTGTTTATTCTCTTTATTTCAAGTTAAAAAAAAAAAAAAATTGAAATGTGTCTTTGGTCAGTTTTTTGACCCACTTATTTAAGATGAGAGCCTAAAATATGATTTTTGCCAGAAAGTGCTAGCATAATTTTGTCACCTCCATTCCTCCAACCCATAATACCAGATAATCACTTCAAAAGTTAATATCAAAATATCATTACATCAATTCATTTCATTGACTGATTAGAAGGATAACATAGCTACAAAGAATAAATATTTTTTATTTAAGCCCAAGAAACTCTTGAATTATGCTGCCCTCTAGGCTACCTAAGAGCAAGAACCTAGTAAGGGACAAGGATCAACCTCTAAATTAATAACACGTTAAAAAAAAAATGTGAATGGTGTGCCTTAGGCATGTTTGGATTTGGCGTGATTTGTTTGTTGGAATTATGTATTTAATGATTTTTAGTGCATTTACTTACCCTTGTTAGTTATACTAAAGCAAAAATGTCTTATGTTACATCACTGCAGACTTATATAATAAAAAATCTGGTGCGTGCGCGCAACACACAACTTTCACTCACAAACTTACTTAGATTAGAAATTAATGCGTTTTGTTAATTGCCACTTCTCAAATGAAGAGACAGTTAACTTCTCCATATATACAAAAACAAAGGTACTTTATTAAGGAACAAACAAAATATAGTTATACAATCATTATTATCTATTTAATTTTGTATTTTTTTTTTTTTTTTTTGAACTTTACTTCTATATTCACCCCTGTCTTAACTGAAAGACAATCAGTGAATTTGCTGAAATTTTGAGACTATATTGGCATGATAGGTAAGGGGAAGAATTTTGCCTAGCGGCACCTCTTCCCGTCTTGATTTGCACTTAGGCAGGGAAATCACCGGCTCCCTTTTAGTCTTCAATAGGTGTTATCGGGCATGTGGGTAGGCCAGTGCATAATGTTTGGGGGACCTTTGATAATTGCTGTAGAAGGCTAAAAAGAGGCTGTATAAGGTTATTCAAATCACCAACCAAGTTGGTAAGTTGATCTATTAATGAGTTATTTTCAGTGAGCTGTGCCGGCTGATTGTTTCTCTTCCTCTTTTCTCCTGAAGATTCCTGTTGGTGTCCGGGCGGTATCCTTTTACTAATTGCTGCTGATAGTTTGATTCCAGTTTTGGAGGATCCGAATGAGGTTGCTGCTGTTGTGGGAGAGGCGGAAACTCATCTATCGGCGGAGGGATATTGGTTTGTGGATGTTTTCTTGGATTCCCGGCTGCTTTCAATTGTTTCAGAGCTAGGCATCCTCTGTAGCTAGCAGGATGAGGCCCTCCACAATTGGCACACTTTGCTGCGGTTTCTCTGGGTTTGGTACATTCAGTGCTCTGATGCTCTACCACATTTTACGCATTTTGGTGCGTGATTGCAATAACTTCTTGTGTGTCCGTATTGCTGGCATCGTATGCACTGGAGAATGATTTTCTTTTTCCTGGGTTCTTCGATTATTACGTGAGTATGGTAAATAAATTTGATGTCAAATATTTTTTCATTATATGTTGATTTACTTATGTCAATGAAGAACATAGGTAATGGTTTTTAAAAATGAGAGATAGCATTGACTACGTTAGTGGCCTCGTAACCAAAGTTTCGTAGTTCTTGTTTTATGATTGAGACTGGGGTCGCATGGTGTAAGTTTTTTAGGACAACTCTTGGACCTCGTTCTTCAGATAACTGGTACGTATGGAAATCCGCACCTTTCTCTCATAAACTGGCTACTAGTCGGCGATATGTATCTGTATTTTTGGGGTATACTGACACCTTTAATATTAGATTTTAATGTGAAACTATTTTGACCACAGAACTATTGGAAGAATGATACTAATCCAGTATAATCCTGTATATTATATAAGTGTATCGGTGGAGGCCTTACACGAACAGGCTGTTTCATACTTGAATGTGGTTCAACTTCTTTTTCGTCAAATTTTGATAGGGCATCGAAACTATTTTTGGTGGCAGTGATGTCTTTTATCTCTTCTATTTTTCTTGGTTGAGCATCCGTTTTGCGTTTCCAGCCGGTGACCAATTCCCAGGCTCTGATAGCATCGTTTGGATCTACAACCTCCATGTTGCTGGTCGATGCCAGAAGTGCATCATCCATTCTTGACTTCACTTTACTTGACCTTCCTCTATCTTCAACCTGTTGTTTAGTTGAGTTCAGGATGGACCTAGCTCGTTTAAAACACGAAATTTGTAAAATAATTTTATATAAAATATTTTTAACCTTTTAGCTTCAGTGGTTACTATATGATTTTTCATATGGATTCATTTAATTTTGTATAAATCATAACTAAATGATTAATATAATGATTCTTAACCAAATAAAATGTTAAAATGTTGTATTTAATATTGTATTTTTGTGTGTAATATTTGGTTGTCATAATATTATAATTAATGACTATGATACAAAAGATACTAGAAAAGGATAAATAAAGGAGAATTTATCTGAAAGATATTCATACTTCAATACACTCATGATTTGGTTTGACTTAAAGAAGGATTGAAAATATAAAACTCGAATATATTTTATATAAATAAAAATGTTAATGAAAGTCGGTAAATAACTAATTCTCAAAGTAGGTATATAGAAATAATATATGATAAATGACTAGCTGCAGAAGTTGAGGCAATTTTGGTGATATAAATGTAAAAGGGAATAAGTTAACACCTAGAGAAATTCATGATCAATTATAACAAGGAAAAACTAAGAATTAATTAAGGCAGTGTTAAATATAGGAAATCTTGTTACTTGGTAATTAGTTAGCTGGAACCTTTTTTTTTCAAATATTTAAAAATTACGATTGAAAATACTATTATACTTTCAATAGTGCTTCATGGGTAGAAACGTGACTGTTTACATTAAGATATATGAGCAATGCACTCAAACTATTACATAATGTCTGTGGCAAATAAAATATTTGGATCTATTAATCCAGAGAGTTTAAACAGTTGCACAATGCTTCATTGTATTAAATTTATCTGGTAAATACTAAGAAGGTGAAAAATTGTGATGCTTAGTAATGAAAGAATCCCTGAAAGGCTGATGAGTATTGCGGCCATGGATATATGTGTAAGGGGGGTCAAGAAGAAATTGGCTTGGCTGAGCGGGCTAATGCATTGCAGCAAGTGTTGCTCCTGACAACCAACAATAACCCAAAGTTTATGAGTTCAAATGCCAAGTGCCAGTGGTTTTTCACAACTTGGGATTAATCTCCTACTATTAGACATGGCCTGGGAAAACCCAGTATAAACAAAAAGGCTCGGAAGGTGAGGTAAAAAAACAAACAAATGATGGTAACATCTATATCTATGAAATGATTATTAAAGATCTGTAAGAGTTATTTTTGTAATAAAAAAAATAATCATTATTATTTCTTAAAATAGAAATACTTTTTTTATGATAATTCTTTATTGATTTGATTAACGCTAGACAGATATTAGTCAAATTTTGTTGTGATCCTTTTATAAACCTCAACAATTTTTTTGTTCAACGCCATTTTCAAGATGAACATCTGTGACCACAAAATATTGTCAATAAAATAGGCTGAGCGCCCTTGTCATAAAAATAAAAAGTCATTAGTTAAAAAACCACAGTCCTTTTCTTTTCAAGCTATAAAGTCAAAATATTTCAATTTGACTAATAAAAATACTTTCTTTGTGTTATTTATGGAAAAGGAATATAAGATAAACAGTTTTGGTATTTGAAACTTTATTTATAAAAACAAGAAGAGGAAGCCGTATGTATATTCCCTACAGTTATATTGACAAAACAATTACATAACATGATAGACTTAAATACATTTTTCTTAAGTCTAAGTAGCCATTATCTTAAATTAATATATATATGTTTTATATATATTATAATGTACACTCAGATTTCTGAAAAGTACTTATGTTCAAATAAATATTCAAAATATTATCTCTTGAGCTTTTAATATTCTTTCATAATAATTGTTTCTTTCACTTTTGATGTATGAAAATCCATAATCATGAGTTACAAAAGATTTCAAAAATTAGTTTAATAATACTTATTTCATACATAATATTTCCCAGTCTGAAATTATTGTTTATATCTGACCATAGCAGATTAATTTTCATTATGAATTTTTTTTTTATTTAATCCACATTTGATATATTTATATATTTTCTCATAGAAAATTAGTAATTATCAGCATACTTATTCACTTGAATGTCATTGTATGATACATTTACAAATAAATACATTATTAATGTATTCATATTTACTTAATTTTAAATGGAATGTGTCTGCATATTTACACAACTGATGGCCTTAAAATTTACACTTAGTTCACAGTATTGATGGAATCGTAAGATCACAAATAAAATTAAAAAACAATTGAAATAGTTTTTTAAATATTTATATAACAAGCAAATATCTTATAATTTAAAAACAACATCTAATTTCTTTATACACAATGGCTCGGGTCTATTCCTGACTTTTAGCTCAGAGCTATTTGGAATAGTACCTCAAAGCTGACTAGAGACCACTCGAAGCTTAAAAACTAACACAGATCTGCTAAAATATCAACAAATATTGCACAATTCCAGCCTTTTAAAGACGAAACAAAAGTAAAAAAAAACATTTAATCGTTACGAGCACAAAGATCTTAATTTATAAAAATTTCTCCTTTTGCTTTTTACATATTTTTCCTCTTGGATCTCGAAAAATTATAGTCGTCATGGCAACAGTTTTAAAATTGAAATGGGGCATTTAATTTAATAAAACTTCCAATTATTTCATGAAAAAAGTATATTAAGGCATATGGGGTCGATGTTGAAAAGAATTATGCTGAATAAATTATTTCAAAGTAAACTACTACTTAAGTAATTGAATCATTTAGTTTTGAAAGGGTACATATAGTTTTAGTTTTAGTTAGTGGTCTAGTTAATTGGTTGCTTTTTAAATTTGCTAACTTTTTCATGATGTTTATTTCTATGAATATGACTTCAAACTAATTCTAATTTCTGTTTAGCCATGACAAATTTCCCGAAATAAAGGAATGCAACCACTGCAAATAGATTGTTCAGGAGCAGGTAGAGGACATAAGTGGAGGGATATTAAATATGTATTGAAGGACTGGAGATTGAAAATAGGGGATGTGTAGAAAGGAGGAATCACAACAAGATATCTATTTACACAGTCTTTGTATATAAAGTATCTACATCCCATCACTTTTAAAAATTATTGTTTATAAATAATTGCATTCACCTTTGGATGAAAACTTGGTCCAAAATGCATTGAGCACAGTCCTCACATAATTTAACCTGACACTCGTTTTGCATCGCAAAACAATCTATGTATTTGGGAAACAACTAAATTATATCTAGTTGGGACGGTGTTTACTTTCTCATCTTCATGAAAAAATTAGATAATTGAAAAATTAAACAGAACAATAAATAAGTACATTATATACAGTTCAATAATTACTATAAATATCATACTTAAACGATAAAATGTACATAACAAATCTTAACTGAATTCTAAGAGCTCCCTTAAAAATGAGTTTTACGACTATTTTTTACTTTTATATAATACATATTACTAAATTTTAATAAAGAAATTAATACGGAAGATCGATTTTCCAAAAACTCATGGGATACTCAACAAATATTAACATACAATTTTAAGATACTTATTTGTATCTAATTACTACTCATACTTCCCCTCTGCCCCTATGTTAATTTATTTAGAATGAATTATTATTAATCTTAAGTGCTCCTTAAAATATATATTGAATTTAAAACATAGACTAAGTAGACATTTAACAGATATTTTATTTTATTATTATTTTAAAAACTTTTTCTCCAAACAATTTGAAGTTTTTACTTATTTTACATAGTTCGAGATCACAGAATATTTGTCACATAAGTTTTGTTAACACTCCTCCAAGCTCAAATGTTTCTCGGAACTCATTTTTTGATTCCAATATATTTTAATTTTATTATAAACATTGGCTGGGGCAATCGGCTCACATTCGAAACATCATACCAAAGAATCCGAAATGAAACATTAGTCTAGTAATTTTTAAGCTAAAATTAAATATTCCAGTACTTACTAGTACAAATATGTTTACTGCACTCGACATTCTCATTCTTTTTCTTTTGTATCTATATTGATGATCAACTACTCAAATTTACCAATTAGTATTTTTTTTAACCTTTATTTCTTTTGTATAAAAAATGTCATATACCTCAGGGGATCTATAATACCCACATCCGACATGGGCTTTCCTTTGATCAATGATAATCAATTTAAACAATAGTGTGGACTGTACACATAATTTTTACAATATTGTTTTTTTGTTTTTTAAATTACATAACATACTAAAGAAGAATATACTTTAAAATATCATATACCTGTTGTAACAACATTACTCGACTCGTGCACTTCCTTGAATTTTATACAAAATAACATTTTACCATTCTCAAAGTTTTTGTTGTTTGACCTGACTAAAAATCATTAAAAATTCATACACAAACGTATTCATTTTTCAAAACCATGCAATTTCGCAAACTTTATGTCCGCATTAAATAGAAATAATAGTTTTAGTGGATTTTCAATCAGCAGGAGTTACCAATATTTCAGAAAAATACCTTCTTTTTTTAATTGTCCTTTTTTTTTAATCTCAAGTCTCCTTGCGAGGGAAGTAGGTGGAAGCTTAGAATTAGTATCCGAATCAAGATAGGATAAATAATAACAATTAGCACAAGATCTAACAAATAAAAGTAATTAATAGTCATCTAATTAATAATAAGAATATACAAATATTTTAACTGATTTAAAACAAAATTTAATTTTTAAGGTTATAATTTATAGTACAGTAAAATTAGAGTTTAAACAGAACATCCAAAAAAACAAACAAAAAAATGAAACTTCTTTAAGTGTTCTTTGGCTTTTTTATAAGGTAAAAAATCCCAGGTTCTCCAGGGTCGAGTTTTTTTGGGGGGACGAGGGGGGGGGGGGGGAGGGAAGGCTAGTGAAACAGATATTTTTTGAGTTTATTTTGATTATAACTCAAAAATGATTCATCGCCCAGAAAATTTTACCCAATAAAGAGCATGCAATTTCGCGTCGAATGACCAAGCTAAAACGGTTTAAGGTCTGGTCACAAATAACCTATCGCAGCACGGCCGTGTATCGGATCTGATTCATTTAGGAAGGAAAGATAGTAACCGGTCGGTTGACCCGGAATTGGGCCTGTGTGACCGTTACTATCTATCCTTCCTAAATGAAACCTCATATCAGATACACGTGCATCATATCCGATACACGGCATGTTTGGACCAGACCTCTAGTCGTTTCGCCGATATCGACTAACGAAAATTGGCAATTTTTATCATTTTGGTGGGGAAAAAAAAGAACACCCATAAAGGAGGAAAAATCCTTAATTTTAAAATTAGTTTACTGTAGAGATACAAATTAAAACCTTAAAATATTCGTGGATTTTACTTTTTACTAATTTTGGTTTAAGTAATAGTTCAAGGGAATAGATTTCGATACCCCTTGTAGTCTGGAGGAAACCGACTAAAAAATGTGTGATTCTAGCTTAAAAATATTCGGCACGAAATTTCATGCTCTTTTATTTTAACGAGTGTCCAATTTTTTTTTTTACGATGAATCATTTTCGATTTTCAGGCAAAAAACTGAAAGCAAGTCTATTTTCTTCCCCTCCACTTCCCACCAACACCAGACGCGGGAAGTGCTGTGAATTTTTACTAGTTAATGCAGAAAGGGTAATAAACAATTTAAAATACGTTTCACCTTTATTTTGAATCTTTTACATGATTTTACTATACTATTTACTTTATGTAAATGAATTAGAAATAAATTGAGCAAAATTAGCAAAACAAAACGAGTGTTTTTCCTTTCTTCTTTGTTAATAAATTCTTTCATGCGAAAGTTATATTAAATTTGCAATTTTAAACACTTTTTGACATGCATTGGTATAAATAAGGCTTTGGATAATTTTCTATTACAGCGCCACTACGGCGGTCGAGAAACTCAGCCTCCATCTCCACTTCCAGGAGACGATCAATACGTGCCCTGTTCACTCCAGTACTCCCTACGTCCTCCTACTTCAAATCCCCTCTACCTTCAACCATCGTCTCTTCAAGTACCCGCTAACATCAACTATACTTTACTATAAGTAAATAATAATAAATAATATTAATAAACGAGTAGGACACGAATATGATAAGGTGGGCGTATTAGAAGAACCTTAAAAACCGATAGAATCATAAATTTCAAAGGGAATCTAAGATTTATTCATAATTTATAGGCTTTAAGATTGATCCATAATTTATTTATAAAATTATGCCTGTTTGGCTTTATTTAAGTTTTATTCAAAATACTAAAAAAAAAAAAAAAAAAAAAAAAAAAAAAAAAAAAAAAAAAAATGAAATGGTTCATTCATAGGACCACTTTATGCAAAACTTGCATAATTAGACCTTAATATAAGCAAAAGTAACCTTCGATTAAGATTGGTGAATAAAAACACTCGTTAAAATGGAATTTAACCAACGCCCAATGATAATTGGGGTATACAAAGACCTAATCATAATATTCTTAAGGTAATTGTCGAAGACCAATATCAAAATGCTACAATACATAACTTCAAGAAAAAAAAAATCACCAATCATTCGGTAATATTAGCTAAAACTTTGAAGAGTATAATTTGGAGTCAAACGAATCAGTATTTTGATAATTGTTTTCTTAATGCGGTGTAATAAAACTTCAAAATCCTTTCCAAGGACTTTAAACTATGATGATAATGTTCTCACGTCAAGAGTTAAATAAATATACAATGGTGTGAAACTGAGAGATTTGATGTATGAGTATTTAATTTTTATTTATCTTTATTATTTATTTATTTTTTTATAATTATTTCATATAATGTAAAAGTAAAAAGTGGTCTTAAAATAAAAACGTTGAGTATGGTCAATGCTTCAGCCAAGGATCCAATTATATCAACTTTTTCTCCCTTTTTTCGAATTTGCATAAGGGTTCTTATAAATAAGGAGTATTACTTTAACACCCATAGCATTCACTAAAATAGAGAAAACGAAAACGTTTTCATTTTCTCGAGGAATAGCCCCACATCGGCCTGAGCTAAGGTACCTACGCCAGCCTCCGTGGATTCGAGCGCTCTTTAGTCAGCGTTCGGCTACAGCTCCATCGACTTCAGCTACTCCCACACACCTTCCAAAACAGTTTTATTTACTCAACATATTCCCTATTAAAAATAATTCACTTTTTTTTATCTCTAAAATTACTTTACAATATTCTTTCGAACATTCTTCATAACTTACAAACCTTTAAACACAACAGTGGAAAGTGGTGTAAGTGCACTTTGTATCGCCCAAGCCATTAGGGAAAGTCAAACGATATCTGTAATGTTGTTCAAGCTTTTGTTGCGATATTCAGCTTAGGATTTTAGAATTTCAGTATCAAATGTTACGCTTTACATTGACAATTAATTAAATTGCGTTAATAAACTATACACATGTACCCTGTTGGCAAGGTATTGTTGTGGAGCCGTGCCGCCGCCAGACGCCGCTACTATCGCCACCAAGTATTGTCTTTGCCCTGGGCAGGTCATGGTGCTTGTGCCCCGCAAGCCTTGAGCTCCGTGAAGATCTCGGTGAAGAAGGCCGGCTCGGCGTTGATCCTGAGCATACTCCTGCTGAGGGAGTTGACGATGAGGAGGCAGCGGTCCCAGAAGCGGTCCTTGGACTCCTCGACGAGGAAGGGCTTGAGGGGGTAGGAGATCTCGTTGCCCATGTAGGAGTAGGAGAGGTAGAGGCAGGTAAGGACGACCGCCTGGAGCTGCGGCTCCGTCTCCACCTCTTCGCCGCGCACCAGTTCCCGCACCAGCATGTAGACGAACACCACGTTAGCAGGGTTGATGAAAGCCACGTCCTGCAACATAATAATTTCTACATTAGTTTGCTAAAATCCAGAGCGAGAAAAGCAGATAAAAATATTTAATGAACAGGGATAAATTTTCTTTTCAAATTTAAATTTATTTTCCGGGCGAAAAAGTTGGTACTACAGTGCAGTTTTTAGGAGTTACTTCTAATCCAAAAAAAAGGTATCTAAACGTTATATGGCAGGCAGTGATGCCTCGAGTGGGTCCAGTTGAGCCTCAAATTTATTTCGAGGCTGACCTACAGAATTAGTCTCGATATCTCATTAAAAATTCAAACCTGTAGACAATCTACCAATGCAACAGAAACACCATGAAAGGGAGTAAAGAAAAAAGAAATATCATGTGGTATCTTATCTTTATGCCCAAGGTGATTCCTGCGACCAGTCACGTTGCACCAGACTAGGCCCATCATCCCAATTTTTCGTACATTTGATAAAGATACAGGATTAGGGGTGACGGAAAATGGTGGCTTGGCGCAAGGTTTTTAAGGGTCACATTTTCGATAGCGGTTTTTAAACCACGGAACCAGGAAATTAATATTCCATAACAAGTGTTTTACTTAATTATACTTTAATTAATTATACTGTCCTTTTTAAGCATCACCCTTTTCAAGAAGAAGGGAAAAAATAAAAAATTTTAAGCTTTTCATTACTAAGATCCTGGGCGTTACATACTTGCAAAACTGTATGTCTTCACAGAACTCATTGTAAATATGAAACAGATTTAAAATTTAAATACCCTCTTAAAATACCATTAAAAAGTGGTTATTTTAGTTAGTGGGGGATTAATGCACAATATTATTGAATGTCCCCTGGCTCCGGGTTTCGTACTTGCTCTCTTCGGGTTCCCAATCATACCTTGCCATGGGCAACGCGTATATTTTAAAGCGTTTGCCCTACAGGCCATCCAGCCACCCCTAACATGTAGTTCCCTCGAAACTACTTAGACTTAAATTAGCAAAGTCTAGTCTTTTTAGGTTATAAGACGTGAAAAAACATTCTTCAAGACGTGACTTAAGGACTGGAAAGCATGATCTCTCAAACTTTTGAAAATCTTTTCCGCTTGTTTTCCATTTTAAATAAGAGTTTTCAAATTTAGAAAAGGTTTTGTATCATTGGAAAAGTTTTATGAGGAAGGAGACAAAGACCCCAAAGAAGTGGGTAATAAGGTCTCGATATCTCTTCCCATCTTGGCGAGTGGTCGTTACCGCTCAATGTTTCATAGCCGCATTAAACCCTTTGCCTGGGGAATTATGTTTCCTCCTAACTCCTCCCCCCCCCCCCCCGCTCAACTACTAACTGCCTTATCACCCACAGCATGAATAAGTGACCATCTTGGATTATCTTCCGTACTTCACTTCAACAACTCAATTACCTCGATTGGATATGTATTCTGCGGATCATAAAGGATTTAAATATGGTATAACATAATGCAGTTGACATGATAATTTGGTACCATTACAGTAAAATGAAAAAGTTTATGAAAGAGTTAATTAATATGGGGAAGTTAAAAATAAATCATTTTTTTTCTCTTATGTCATTTATCTCTGATGGACTGATTACACTAAGGCAAAACTTTAGTTATTTAATATGTATTAGTTATATGTACAATTGACTTGTACATATAAGTTCGACCAAAACTTTTTTATAGACAGAATATACAGATGCTATTTAAGGATAGGGAAACATAAAACATGTTTTGAAAGATTTATTCCAGTTCGATATTAAATACAAATATATTTACATATGAAAGGTAAACTGGCCCAGTGTAACAGGCGGTACAAATTTTATTTCCCCCTTGTTCTGTTTTGAATAAAATATTTAATGTTTCCATCGATCGATTGGACTCATAAAATATGACATCTGCTTCTGCCTACGGAATAAATTTTGCATTTATTCACAGAATAAACTTAAAGGCAGCAGTTGGGAACTAAAAAAATCCGAAAATATAACAAAAACTGATTTCGAGTTTTTAAACTTACTAATATAATATAAGAAAAAGCTAAATATATATTTTGGCTCCCATTCATGGATGGTAACTGGAAATGTTTGTGTTTAATAGTGTAAATGTACAGGTAGGAGTGGGTAGAAGGTATATCAAATGTTCACCGGACAGTGGTGGAGAGGGAAGGGGGTGAGGGAATCGAATTACTGATTTTAATTATTACACAAACCGAATGCCTATGAAAAAATAAGAGAAGAGTTATAATATAATTATATAAAGCGAAGTCCCGGAGGTGTTTACTATTTGCAGGTTTTAGGACCACTCACCCCCTCCCCACCACACCTATCGTTAACCAACTGCTGTAAAAATTCACTCACCTTATTAGACTTTTGTTGCTAGAGCCCTTGGAGATTCTCTGTCTTAATCTAATTCTTTTAAATCGAAATTTTTCTATAATGAAATGAGGTGATGATGAAAATTGACCTCATACTACATAGATGAGAAAATCGACATCGCAAGGACTTATATCGACCATGGGACATACCTGACCTCCGCACTGCAGTGGATAGGCAAAAAATAGGCTTACAACCGGTTCTGTTGATATCCGGGCATCGACGGCAATATGATTCTACTAAGGGGAGTTGCTGCTGTTGCTCAACATAGCGCGGTTCTATGTATCGCCTTACATTAGAGACCTTGTGGCTGTATTATAGTAATAATAGAGCCGGTTTAAAACTAGAAGCTGAATAATGCACAAACCTGATTAGCCGATGCACAAAACCTGATAAGGGGCAAAGACTCAAGCGATACTCTTGAGAGGGAAGACAGATAAGGCACACTCAACTAATCATTTTATTGAAGGTACCATGATACGTCCAAATGAGGTGGTTACTTACCTTTGTGTAATATTCGAAAGACGATTTAATATGATTTTTTGGACTAGGGTGGCCCAAACCTTCAACGGCTGAAGACGCTTGAGAGGCACATTTTGGGACCTCATATGTTCTGAGACTATATCCATTTATAGCGGAGTGATAATTTGTATTCTGAGATATGCGTTGTTTCAAAAACTCATACAAAGGCATAAACGCAGGTTGTTGACGTTTCATCGGACGGCTCTGCTGCAGGTCACCAGGTCGTACGGACTGTGTTCGGTGAAGCGGTGATGGTCTTAGCAGCAGGGGTTCTTCTTGAACTCGTCCTGTAAGACTTATTGAAGAGGAAGTATGAAACTGAAGGCTTAGCATGTCCTCGGCACCATTCAGGTAAGGATTGCAGGGCCTAATAAAATGAAACATAACCCGAGAGGACACTAGAAAAGATTTGGTGGATCTTTTCTAGTTTTCTACCCAGAAAAAGTATAACCCTAAATTCCGGGTTGACGGGGCAAAGTGGTTCCACTCGGACTACTGGGTATTGCAATTTGTCATCCGACATGGTGTCATTCTGAGTCAAACTTCATGGAATTGGAATGAATATAGTCCAGAGAAGATCCATGTGCCCCTATATGCAGAATACCGAAGACTGAGTATACTGTTTTAAACTGCACCGCCTATGGGCGCTGAGGTCAAAGTATATCCGGGATCAGAACTATATATCCTAACAGAGGACGAGTTCTCTGAGTTGATGACAGAACGAAAATACCCGTAGTGCAAAGAATTTCTATACTGGTGGAAAGATGCCGTCGGCCCAGGAATTTCCAACCTCGAAAGAAGAGGACCTAAGGATGGGAGACCACCTAATTGTGCCCTACGAAGAGGCAGGATAATGAAATAAAATTGTAATGAAGTATTATAGATCCAAGATAAAGTGTTTTTGAGCAACTTAACAGAAACACTGGTTAGTGTTCTAAGGCCGTCACCATCCGTTTTGCCGAGACGACATAAAAATAAGAAATAAACCTGATGCTATCTATAATGTAATCACTTTCTAATTGTAAAAATCCCAGCCTGGAAAATAAGGGCTGATGTTGTCACCAAGAAGACCCTGAGTCAGCATCCAATCGAAATATCCAATCTCCTTTCGTCCATGAATAGCAAATGAGAGGCGTCGCCTTAACGCATTACCATAAATTACGGCGGTCGGACAGCTCAATAATGGGCTCTCGTACTTGGGGTAGTGAGACAGCAGCTAACCTTTGGCTCATCAGTAGCTCTGATAAGATTTAGGGGGCGGGGATAAAAGTTCGAGTAGCTCAGCACTATCACTAAGGTTGTATTTTCCTCCTGGTTTAGTTCAGAAAACTGGTTATAAGTCATTCCATCGTTTTAACAATGCCTATCAAGGAAAACCGATTGAAAATGCATCAATCAGACCCCATTCTAATAAATATTTCTCATGAAAAATAAAGGTAAAATGTATAGGTTAGTAAAAGATGGCCCAGGATTAAAATGAGGAACAATGTGTGTAAAGCACATTAATTATTTCTGATCATGGGCGCTGTCTTTTAAATAAAACATTCAAGAAAAATAGAGATTATTTTCCACGCCAAAACGAACAAGTGAAATCTTAAAACATTTAAGGTTCTAAATATTTCCTTAATGAACTTATCTTATTTTTCTCGAATTAAATTATTACGAATGGGATGTTTGTGACCATTAGGCAGTTCTCTAAGCTCTAAGAATTATAGTGTTTCATTTTGCTTGGATTTTTCTTTCGAAATTAATTTTTTTTTAATCTTTAATTAATATATATTCAACAGGACAACGCAAGGGATTCCAAATACTCCAACCGAGATGTCCTTCGGTATATTGCGAATGTCTAATATTTACTTTGGAAAACGATATAGTTAATTAAATAGTGCGATCGATGAGTTCTTGCTGACGAAACACAAGAACTTGTTTCTAGGTTTAGACCTAGAAACAATTTAACGAAAAAAGTAGGATATTAATTATATTTTAATAACTTCAACATAGTTTTTACTAAGTTGGAACATTGCCTGATAATTCAATGAAATAGTCTTACTTGGTTATATTATACGGTTATAAGGCTGATTCTGAACCTACGGGAAAAAATAAATGAACAATAAATTTGATATTTTAACTTCAACTGTTAAAATGCCCAGTAAAAAATAGGCAAAAATTATAAATTTATTATTTAAAAATGAATAATGAGTAAATTTCAAGATATAACAAAATTTTAGTGCTTTGTACGGTATGACGGGTTAAGAAAAAGCGTTTCTTCTCAAATTAATCACTACTTTTAGTTCCATTAACTTTAAATATTGGATCCATCCTCAAGTTTTTTACGGAGTTCATTCACCACGGCAATCACATATTTTTTATCGTGGCGATTACATCTTACATTTTTAACTCAAATATCTTCATCACAATAAATCATAATGAAATTCTAATCATATAATTAAAAATATCTGGTCAAACTAAGTGACAAATAAAAAAACAAAAATCCCTGTTTGAATAAATATTTTTTTAAAGGCAGCACGATAATTAAAAGCAAAATGATACGCACAAGAGAACGTTAAATAAATACTGAATATTGCCCTTCAACTGATTTTACCTTTCAGAACCTTCTGAATTTCAACCACCAGGTAGGGGTAACAACTTTCATCATCATTTATTCATTTTTACTTTAACTATAATTAATTCTTAACTATTATTTTTTGAGAGAAATTTCATTTAATTTTTAGCAAATTTTTCAATAGAATTTCCTTCCTATTTTGTTATAAATGAAGATGAGTTAGGCCAGTTTTGAACTGTTCTCTCGGGAAATGAATGGATAGACAGTGAAAAACAGGAAAATGAACAGGGTTAATTAAAAGTTACCCCATTCAACAGAATATCGTGTTTTTCATCCAACAATTCTAAATGACTTGGATACAATACCTAAAGTTCTTGATTTTAATCTGTGCTTAACAATTGATTATCGGTAAAAGTTTCCATTATCCTATCTGAAGGAATATTAGAGTCTTTTATTCTATTGGTCTGATTTTTTTTTCTTTTAAGCTTATTGATAGGAAAACGGTACTTTGCGTCTGCAATTTATTTATAACTGAAATAAATGTTTCATATTTCTTAATGAGATGATGTTTAATAATGACCAAATGGAATGGGGTTCGAAATAGAGGAGAGAAAAAATGGCTACCACGCGATCTTGAGAATAAGAGCCTGAGTCAGGCCTGTCGTGACATGGCTCTGACCTGATAAAAAATAAATTATTCCTTCTATTATTTTTCTTTTCTTCTATATTTATTTTTCGCTAAGCACTTTGTTTTCATTTTTGGATATGATGAAATGTCTAAGCAGTATTATATTTGTTGCAAAGATTATAATTAATATCTATATATTTTTTCAATCTTTATAGTTCCATTCAGACTTGTAAGCCATCTGCGACTTATATCAGTGATGATATAATATTAAAATAAAAAACTTCAAGTACTAACTCTCGATAACGATTTGTAGTGGAACCAGAACAACTTTTTTTTTTTTTTTTTGACGATATAAAAATAAGCTCTATTAATGTAAAACGAACGAAGTAGAAGAAGCGATTTGCTGACGCTTTAAGGATGACGTCAGAGTGAATCACTGCTGATTGCTGGGGTGCGTGCTCTAGGCGGTCTAGGTTCTATTCTTGTAGGAGTTGATTTCTCGAGAAGTTTTAGCTTCATACAGAAAAGTCGAGTTTTTGCACGGCACCTTTCGGGCTATAACTATCCAATCGATGTTTCGCCAATTTAGACCTTATCTGCGCCACGATTCGCTAGTGAAGTTATAAGTTATTCTTGCATGAATCGCGTTCTTCTATAGGAACGTTTTTTTTATCTATGAGCCCTCTCTTGACACAACAGTGTACTAAAATAGTCCCCTGGTGGCACATCATTACTTCTTGTATATGTAGGTACAGATAGCTATAAGGGTGTGTGGAAAGATATATATTTTGGCAGGTTGTTTTGAGGTCTGACATTGTAACTCTGTCTCAAACACTGGTATTTGGATTACTTTTTTTCTTTTCTTGATTCATTTATTATAATTTTACAACGAAATGAAAATTTCACTCACTCCAATCAAAAACGTCATATACAAAACCATGTTCTTTCGGGAGAGTAAAATGAAAGTTCAAAAGTAGAATAAAATTCGCTCATAATTGATATTTAGCCTCCGATTTAACTCGTTAATTATACAACAGATTGTTGTGGATAATAACTGACTTCTTTAATTTTACTTAGATGTATATGAAATATATAGTAATTTTGCAATCCTGAAAAATGTCTACTTGCGGTTTTCAACAGAAATACACGGTTTGGGGTACCCTGAATCCAAATAACCAAGTCTCGCAAAATGGTCTGTGTGTGTGGGGACAGAGTAGTACAAAAACGAAAAAAGTTGAACAAGACTGGCATTAGCTATCTGAATTAGGTAGATGTTCATAATGTTACAGAAACTTTATAGTCAAATAACGTTATACTTAGCAAACAGAAGTGGCACTTTGTTCCATTAATTTAATCATTGGTATCAAAAGGTTATGAATTGATATACATGAAAAAAAGATTCCTTCATATTATTATAGCGAATATTATTTGTTTTCGTGGTAAAATTAGTACAACTATAACAATTTATAGTTCTTTAGTGAGAGAATGCCAATAAAGTCAATTTTTTTTTTCAAAATTTTTAGAGCAGTTTTTGGTGTGAAAAAAATATTGTCTTATAACATTCTTAAGTCTGTAAGATAAGTTTAAGTCTGCAGAATACTGCAGGCTGCTAAGTATAAGTCGAGTGTTGCTCGCGTCACACTACTTATCACTTATTTAAAAAAAAAAAAAAGGAAAACTAAACACAACGGATCCTCTTTAGGATAGAAGAAGGGATGTTAGGACAGCCTTGCCACAGAGCGGTGAGGGCCGAAATCCTCATGATGGATGACATGTCCAATATGGTGTAAAGAGATCTGCTCGTAGGTGTTAGGGGGTTGAACCCACCACTTTTCACCGACAAGGGGAGCATTTGCGTTGTCAACACCCCAACATTTTTCACTCCCCTTTCTTTGTATCATAGTCTCCACTCGTTTGCAATAGCGGATGACATTGCTTTTCCATTGAGGTCAAGTTAGCGGAAAAAACCTTATGAAAGAGACATTAGAAGAATAGTTTTCCTTCCGTATAATTAATTATTAATCTAATGAGAATTCCTGAAATCCATGTTTTATAAAAAAAATATTTCAAGTTTCAAGAAAACAAAAATTTGTAATCCAATATAATTTGCAATTTTAGGGTGAGTTTTATTTAGATCATTAGGAAAAATTTAAAAAAAAAGTCTCTTAATTTTTTTCCATGGGTTATATTTATTACTCTGTTTTTTTTTTTTATAGGATAGTAACACTAAATTCATGCAATTGATTTCCCTAAAAATGGCATTTAAAAAAAATATTTATTGTAAGTCTTTCATTAATTTATACAGTTTTCATTGAATCAAAATTGGTCTCTTCTTAAAAACATTTTTTTTAAACTATACTCAAGGCCTACTGTAATCCACAACCTACCTACATTTATACCAGTGCACTTTTTATAACAATTTTAACTGTTACTGGTGATAAATTACTAGTCTTAAACTTTCCTACTAAAGAAGACATTGTATGAGATCTTTCTTTCCTTTATTAATTTAGAGAGCACCTTTCTGAAGAATAACCAACCCCCTTATCGTGCCACTGATTCAGAAAACCGCCGTCTCAGTGTAACATTAATACTCGTTTTAACTTTTTTTTTTTTTTTTTTTTTTTACCTGGACAATTAATATCTCATCGTCCAATCAAGTTAATGTAAATTGATGAGTCATATAAAATCTTTTGTTTTATAAAAGGCAGGAAAATGAAAAACGATCGTAAAGCAAATGAAGTGTATTAAAAATACATATAAAGTAATCACAGTAACTATTAATTTAAAATAAAATCAGAACAAGAGCGGAACTGAAATTTTAAATTTCAGCACTAAATCAAAAAGGTAAGTCGCTGTTTGATGGAACCAATTATAAAATAATCCTGGTTTTAGGGCATGTCGTTCTGCAAAGATATCCTGAACACCGGAAAGTTTATGGTTTGAACACATCGATTTAGCTGCATAATGAAGGATATATTAAACATGGTATAAAAATATGAATACAAACCAATGTGTGATACGGTGTAAGAAGGTAAACATCAGTACCTACATCGAAAAATAATAGACACTTAAAAGAATGAGTAAAGTTTTACTTCGCACTTTCCAGATATTTTCAGTGGTCAAAAGTATCATATTATAGTATAATTGATTTAAAACCTAAGAGGGGCCTAGGTCATTAATGTAATAGTCTTCATCAATATTTTGGACAATGTGGACAGATATAAATTTGTGATAGTTTAGAAGGAGGAAACTTGACCCTTTATGAAAATGTTATGGTTACCATTTCATTAACAGTAAGTTATAATGAAAATCATCACGTTGGGCAGTTCCACGTGAACCTGATGTGACGCAATAATCGCATTAGCACGTGATTGTTCTGAGTCGACTTGTTGAGTAAGGGATGAAGTTACGCAATGTTGTTGACGTGGACGACTCAGTCTGCAAATTGGATAGGGATAACAGTGCAATTAGCCAGCGAGATAGATACTGATTTATTTTTTTTTATCATCCATTTTAAACATTTACATGTTTCGTAAAGGTTTACTTCTCCGTTCACAGTAGGTAATCATAATGTCTCTACTATTGCTTCAACCAGACAAAATCGTGATGTAGAACAAAGCAATTCATTATTTAAATGATCATTAACTAATAATTATTAACTATTCCCTAAAAATAGAATAACATACTTATTTTTTATTTAAAAGAAATAAAATAACTTAAAAATAATATAACACTAACTTGAGTTTAAATAGTTTTTATTAGAAGAAAATAATAGGGGAAAGTGCCCTATTATGGGATACTTTTTTTTTAATACTTAATTGGTTGGCCCTAAATTGCTTAGACGATTCAAAAAATGTTGTGATACATTTAGCAGTAGTAGTAGACCACATCAACAATGAAAAACATACCATATCTCCTTTTTGGAATTTTTAATCACGGTTAATGTGAGAAAAGTCAAATTTGTACTTTTTGAAAATAGGCTCTTATTATGGGATAGGGGGGTGTCCTAATATGGGATACATATCCCGTTTTAGGGACCATGATATAAAATGATATATATAATGCAAAATTTGTTTATTATACAGACGATGTTCACAAAAAATATATGTTGTAAATACCTTTGGCAACGTATGATCGGAAACCCGAAGATAGCAAGTTCAAAACTCGGAGCCAGGGGATATTTAATAATATTATTCGGCATTAATCCCCCACCTTCTCCCTTGGCCAGGAAACCCCTTATAGCCTAAGAGGCGAGGAAAGGGAGGAACTAAATATAAATATATATATATATATATATATATATATGTATATATAATGTTCTCAACGAATTCATGTTAATTATGTTACCAAAAAAATAACATTTTTTTTACTCTTCTACTCTCCGTCGAAAACCTACGACCTCCTGTCCTACAGTATCCTTTAATAACACTCCACTTATCCCAGTCGAACAGATCCGTTACTTAGGACTTCACTTGGACAAACGCCTTACTTGGAATCCCCATACAAGACTGAAACGGCAAGAAACTGCTTGTCGCTTCCGACTACTTCAACACTTACTTGACAAACGCTCGAAACTACCAATTAATTATAAAAGGCTAATTTACATGACAATAATAAGACCTATTTGGACTGATGGCATCGAGCTTTGGAGCTCCAAAAACCATCAAACTCCTCTCGAATCCAATCCTTGCAATCCAAAATCCTTCGTAAAATCCTTAACGCTCCTTATTTCGTCACAAATAAACTCATCCATAAAGACCTTAATGTCCCATATTTTGCCGATTTGGCCCGATCCAGATACCAATCCTTTCATAATAAACTCCCTACCCACTCGAACCCTCTTGTTTCCAGCCTCGCTTCCTCCTCTATTCCAGACAATCCTCCTAGGCGTCTGAAAAGAAGATGGCCTCGGGACCTTCTATGTTGAGTGTATCAGTTGAGAGCTGCCAGTGGGTAGCTTCTCTTCATGTTTGTTCAAGACATATTTCTTAGTATTGTCACATTTACTAAATGTATTTATTTAAATACAGTTGTAAATTTCATTAAATAAAAAAAAAATAATAATCAAAATTTAATAAGACTTTTATTTGACTGATTTTTTCACAAATTACAAAGAAAATATGTGGATTATGAGTTCAAGGCAGCTCTCATGGCAGGGCACTCCACATTAGGAACATTGAGCTTTAGTTTCTTCATTTTCTAAATTTTTATCACAAAAAATAAACGTTTCTAAAAACTCAGTGTTTAAAGTAATATTTCATTAAAATCATTTTAATCTATTAAGAACTATTTTTATTTCATTCATAAATAGGTGTCTCAATATGGGATATCCCATAATAGGAAGTAATGGGTTTCCCATATTAGGGAAGGTGGCTTCTTTTTTTGTAAGGGTTATTGTGCTTCAGTATGTAATAAAAAAAAGAAAGCAGTTAGCAAATATTGTAATGAATTATCCAACGTTTAAGATGAAACAATGATTAAGGGAATACGACTTACCATGAGGCCTAAAATATCAGGTCAAAATAATCACGAAAAAAGTTTTTGAACCCCAAAACAACACTTCACTGAAAATAATCCAACAGGATGAGAATGTATAACAATGTGACAAGGTTATGTGCCAATGGGAAATTAATCTTGAATTTTATAGAATAAAAGCGGGGTTGCTGTACAAACTATATCCAGAAACCACATATCCCATATTAGGCAACCATCCCATAATAGGGCTTTTCCCCCCTAATTCATAGTGCCCGACAAACAACTAAAACTCAAATTATTAACTATGTTACAAAATTTGATACAAAAAAGTATTAACTTGTAACGTCACGGTAACACAAAATTAACCATATGATTCGATCTTCAAAATAAGACTAATGACTCTAGTCCATTACTCCTTATATATAGTCTGATATCGAATATTTTAGAAGGTTCTTGAAAAGCTTAGGTGATTCTCGAGCAATCAAAAACATGTACTGGAAGAGTTGGTGACTGTTCCAACAAAAAGTCTAGCAATCTTTACAATATAACAGTCCAAAATGATATGGATTTGTTTCACGTTACCATATAATAAAATAAAATTATATTTAGTCGCGCAACGTCATAGCCTTTCTAATTTTAGCCAATTCATTATAAAATTATATCATATTATTTACAGTTTGTACATCGTTAACTTTCACAAATATTATTGTTTATAACAAATGATTAAATTTAATAATAAACCTCGGTTGATGGACTTACTATGTTATATTGTTAATTTTTTTTTTTTGGGGGGGGGTGGTTTAAGGTATAAAATTTACTATAGATTTCGACTTAGGTGTTTAAAGAATAAAGTTTATTTAAATTAAGTTTTGAAATAGCTCGACCCAATTTCTCACATTAATCCTCTGATCAGGTTAGTGATGTTTAGGCTTTTCTTGATCTTTGTGCGTTAATTTTTTAATTTAGGTTCAATAATATTTTATTTCTGATCCCATGTCTAAATTGTAATAATTTTGTTTAGTAGTGGATGTTCAAAAATGGAGAAACCAGTTTTATGAAAATATTGTTAAACAATGTCTTTACGATATTATTTGGAGCAGAAAGAGTGAATCTTTTCCATAAACCGATAAATTTTATTCCTCGTTTTTTCTTTCTAATGATCTATTTTGTAGAGTATAGCGATGTAGGAAATGCATCATAAATATTTTAGCGTTTTTATAGAAAGCAAGCGTTTTTACCTAAAACGATGTAATGCAACCAACTATTAAAAGATTACATTTTGCTCATCAACTTTGTTGATGGACGTGAAATAGGAAAGTTTGAAAGAGGCTTGGAAACAACAAGGAAAAACGGAGTACATATCGTGTTCCTCCAGGACAGAAATCAACAATTCCATTAAAGAACCATGTTCAGCTTTGCCCCCGAGGCGCCCCCAAATACCTCTGGGGACCCCTCAACAAGGGGTTGATTTCACCCCCTCCCCAGCACGTGTGCTCTAACTCACCCCTCGGGGACCAGGAGTGCTTTAATATCTAATGAGCGAAAACGGAATCTGAAACATAAGCTGTCACTTTAAAATAGCTGTAGCAGGTATGGAATTTGAATTAACCTAGTGAATATATAGCAAAGTAAATAATTGTTAACTTATATTTCTAAGTAACTGCTTAATTAGACAATTTGTCTTTAAAACTATTCGTAGCGACCAATAATTCATTAACAATAAAAAACCATAGACTTTCTACGTTTAGTAGTAATTTTGCTCTTTTAATATTAACTTGCAAGTGAGTATGAAAACTTTATAAATTACCTTTATATGTTGGTCTACTGTTTCTATTTGTAAGTTAATATGTAGTGTTTTGTTAGTGACGTAACATGGTGCTTTTACTATGAGTCTTAACATTTTTTATTGAAAGGTCTGAAGTCGTTGTAAGTGGGTATTTCTAGCTGTTCCGTAGATCTGTGAAGAGTATGCCCATATTGTTTTTATCAAGTATAAATATGTACTTAATGTTTGTCTCATTCCGAGTTTTGAAGTTGAGTCGGTTGTTAAGGATCTTTCGTTTCAGTTGCGTTCAACATGCGGGCCCCAGGTCATCCTCGTGTCAAAGGTAAGACCAAGATATTTTGAAAGTGTGTGAAATTCGGAAATTTCCTATATAAATTTGAGGGTATGTATTTTTTCTAAGAGCGAACGTTATGTGTTGTCGTGATTAAGTCGAATCTTCCATAGTTTACACCAGTCGTTTAATATATGTAAATGTTGTTGAAAAATTAGTGACATGTGTAGGATACTTGTGTTTAGTGAGAATCGCCGTATCGTCAGCATATGTAGCGATCAGTGTGTCAATGCTTACCGGTATGTCATGAGTGTATATAACGTAGAGAAGAGGAGCCAGTATTGAACCTTGAGGTACTCCTTGAGGTAAGACTGGAGGAATTAAGGAAATCACCCCTTGTCGAGCTGAGAAAAGGCCACTTCAAACGACTGATTTGAGACATGGCAACAGCTGATATACAATAAATGGGAAATGAAAAAAGCGTTGGATGAGAGATCTCCTACGTTAACAAACCAGACTAACTGACACAAGCCAGGGAAGAGGTACCGCTGGGTGCCATCCTTCCCCATGCCTAACAGGCCCTTATTTAATTAGTAAAGCTCACATTTAATGATTGTCGAAGTTTGTTGACAGGCGCAAATCAAGATATGAAGACAAAAAAAAAATATTAACTTAATGGGTAACTATACCATAAGTTGACAGTGCTCCAATAGCTGACATTTTGTACAAAAAGTGTGAATAATAAGATTCAGGGTTGATTATTTTGGTTCGAAATTTGGCGGTAATTTGCCAAGTTATACTAGTTAGCTGTGCTGCCATCGACATTAGTTTGATGAAAATTCAAGCTTATTTGTGAGAGGTTATAATGGCGAATTTTCTCGTGGCCTAAAAACTTGGTTTCTGCTACCGGTTTCATTAAGGTGGAAGTCAAGTTAACTAAGGTTTTTAGTTAGTTTATTTGAGTTCAATTATGTTTTCATTATTTTTATGGTATTCATTAAGTTCATGAGAATCAGTTGATATCCTTTTTAATATATTTAAACAATGTTTTAGGGCTTAAATGAAGGTGTCAACTATTAGAACAGAAATTAATCCATAATTTCAATAGTTCACATCAATGTCAACTACCTCCAGAATTAGCAAAGAGTGTTCCATCTGGGGGTGGTTTCCGGAAGTCTAAGTCTAAGTTGTCTAAAAGAGCCCGGGAAGAGTGAAGTTCATCATTGGAGAGTCTAAAATTGTGCAAACCCAACAATAAAAAACGAAACTTCTGGCCATTACTAAAATCTATTTATCATACTTACTTAAATAAATGGATGATCTCATATTTCGTTCTAATATGTTTGTTTGTTTTTTTGTCTCATTTAGGCTTTTTGTGCATAAAATAATTAAATTGGGGAAATTTTATTTTGTTTCCATTGTGAATTTACTAGTTTATATAAAAAAAAAAATATTAACTTTTATTGCAGTCCTTATTACCTATTAAAATCATAGGAAATCAAAAATTAATGCATGTATCAACCTTAAATGTCAACTTTCCAAACCTTTACATTTTAATGTGTCAACTCTTGGTTCATTTTAGAAGTTTCTAAGAAATAATTTTTTATAAAAACCGTAAATGCAGACCATAGGATAATGTATTCTAGTTTTCTAGAATATCTTAGTTATCTTAGTTTAGGGATTGGCCTAACTAAATTCATAACAAAGATTATCCTAACATCAATATATTGGTAAATAGTTTCTCTTAAACTGTCAACTATTGGTACAGTTACCGTAAATATTAAATTAATATTAAATATTTATATACCTTTCTAAACATAGAAAAAGTTAATGCAATTCATGAATAAATCAACTTAATCGTATTTAAATGGGTACCTAAAATAACAAACAAAAGGTGTAGATAAATTTAAATTATTATGGATAACGGATAATGGTGTTGTCGTTATCCGAATCGTCGATATTATTATCCATATTATTTATTTTTTATGATCTATATCCCATGATTTTATTTAAAAATCATTAGCTACTGTACAAGTTGAATGCCATCAGACTCTAACCATCAGTACATTTAGTTAAACTAATGAAGTAGGTATGTTCACATATGTTTTTTTACAAATATTTATGCTTGCCTCAGTTTTAAGCAATTTCTTTATGCCTTCAGCACAGAAACTAAATTATAGGAATGTTTGAAACAATAAATAATTACATAGAACTAACACGCCACACGTCACATTCAAGAATGGCAGCCTGAATCATTGATAACACTTTCGAAGCCGCGTTGTGCATGCAACAAGTCCCACGTAACGCAGTTCATGAGTCATGAGTTTTATTTGTATAAAAACTTCTGGCCAATGGCCTTACATCAGGTTGCCAAATTATATAAATTTTTCATGGTTTTGTTCTGGAATGGTTCTAGAACTACGCAGAAGATGAGTATTGGGTATTGTCGCAATAAGTAATTAATTTATTAATTAAAATTAACAATTTAAAATGATAAATAAACGTCTATCACAACCCTCGCTTCCTCATGGAGGACGTACTGTCTATAGGCAAAGAATCAGTATTATAAAGTTTTCCCTCAACCTCAATTTTATAAGAAGAATAGTAAATAATTTTCGTTAACATTAATTTATATCAGCTGATTAAATCTTTCATCCGAGTGAATTAATGGCTAAGTCAAATTTCCTAACTCTTCGGGGTTAAAATTAAACATAATATCAGATTTTTACTTTCAAGCCTTATTTTTTTCATCGAAAATACCTGCTGATTAGGGCCATTAAACTAACTTAATAGATGTTATCAGTAATGAAATATTATAGTTGACTGATTGTTCTCCTCCCGATCTCAAAAGATTCAACGCAACCCCATTAATGAAAATAGTTCACCGTTTTCTTTATGATTCCATGACATGATCGATTAAATGGAATTTCAGGAAATCTGACTGATTTTAGGTTTTCAGTAACCCGAAAATCCTGATTATCAATCATCCTAAAGAATATTTATAAAAAATGCTTAATTTATGAAACAATAATATAACGGCTACTTAGCTTTAGGTTTGCTCAAAATTTAAATTCGGTGTTGGCTTAGTGATCGTTTTTGCTTTGTAATTATGGGAGGACCCGGTTAATCCGATTAGAAGGGAAGAGCTGCCCCCGATTTGATAGCCCGCAACGGCCACCTGCAGTGCGGGTATCGTATACCCCTTGCCCCGTCCTCAATCCTGTCTCCAAGCGTATTTTATTTATCTTCAATCAATGACACCCTGTGCAAGCTCAGCTTTAAAAACAAGCTGGCTGGGTATAATGACAACAGGTTGTAAACAGACCTCCTTCAATATTGACTCTCTCTATAAATATTTCTTGTAATTTATTCTTACACTATTGAATATATCTTGTTGCACTCGACATTATTTGTTACTTTAATTTGCATGCGATTGAAGAAGCATGTTGAACTGCCCTAAATCATCCCTGAATACGTAGAGCGTGGATTAGAACGAAATGCCGTGTTTTTGCCTGAAGATAATCTGATATCTTGAATATTTATTCACAATGCCGTATCGCTTATTTCTCTCCATTAATTAACGTCTCGAATATAAGCTATTTATTGTAGTTTAAATTAGTGGTTTAAATATTTAACATTATTGTATGCTGCTATGGATATTGGGCGATGCTAAATCGGTAGTCATAAAATTTGCATATACAGGTATAATTAGGATAGGGATCTTTAACGAGAACAGGCTCGAGACCTTCATTTTAAAACATTATAGGGTCCCCTACCGGGACACGAACCTGCAGCCTTCTGTGTAGTAGTTAACTCTGCTAATCACTACACCACAGTGACCCCAGAGATAATAAAGTTTATCTTTTACACATTAGTAAAGGTCGGCCGACGGATAGTGCCAACCCACAAATATATATTTGATATTTTTTCTATTATATATTTGATATGTTTATCGACATATTTAGTTTGATTTTAATCAGTATTTAGTTTTAATCACCGTTGATTACTATTGAAATGCTGAACTGAACTGCAAATGAAATCCATGTTAGATAGGGTAGTAATAGTTGAGCGTTCAATAAATATCTGTACCCTGGAAGTAAACAATACCATGTTCATTTTTATAGTGATTGAAATTTGTTCAGATGAGCCGAAAAAAATTCTGGACTTTGGGCTATTCAAATTAGAATTTTTTGTTACTTTTGGGAAAGTAATTCTTATAGAATATAGGTATACTCGTAGATAAAAGAATGAAGTTCTTCATTGTATTTTCGTTGAAAAGCAATTGAAAGAATTTATTTTATTATTATTTAGGGAATTCTCTTTTTCCACTCGACAACCAACCTTTAGTAACTTTTACTTTTATTATTTTATTTATTTCGCAATTGTTTATAACGCCGTTTTTTTTTGGGCTGATTCTATTAACTGAAATCGCATGTTTAATACACTGAAAAGTGTATAAAAACCAAAAATGTTCGTCTCGACAAACTGAAAAAAAGACACCTTTGAAAAAGACCTGCGACCATTTTGAAATATTCGCTTAGAATTGGAGTTTTTCACTTACAACTCGCAAACAAACGGGTTAATCGAATAAATGTTCTTCTTGAAAACCTGAAAAGATTGATACCATTTAGAAACCTCTACGACCATTTTTGCTCTTATAACTCGCAATCGAAGGCGAAATGAGTGATTTGTGAATTTTTCCGGTGTAGCAGCTTAGGAAAGCTTTAAAATGAAATTTGATGAAGTATTAAGGAAGTTATGGCGTACCGACAAAAAAAAAGGTCTTGAGAAATAATATATATGATAGGAAAAAATCAAACAGATGGTCGAAAAATCCGTAAGGTTTACATAACTATGTAAATCTCATTGAATATAAAATGATAATATGAATAGGCAGCTAACATTCAGAGTCGTCTGATGGTTCAATAATACTTGGACCCTTTGGCCTTTACGGATATTGACTAAACAGCCCAAGCGAGAGTGGTTCGTTATGAAGGCTGGAGGAGGTCTTACGTATCATGACGTCAGCCCGTAATTGTGCCTCTCTCATTACAACGAGTGAGTTGAGCCTCAAGACTAATCATGCACCAAGAGTTCTCCACTCCCATGCTGGAGAGGGCTTCTCAATTCCCCAGGGGGGCACCGAAAATGTAAAGTAATTAGGTAGCTTTGGAGAGGTGGTACTCTTTGCAACTATATTAAGCATCAAATTAATCAGAAAGAAAGCCCTATTAAGTAGCTTAAGGGTTTCAATTAGAAGGCTAACAACCATACAGAGTTACAGGTAAGGGAATTTAAGGGAGGTTAATACGAACCTTGGTGAGGTTATGGGGCGATCAACTGTCAACGTTATTACGCCCTAAATATTTTGTCCTTATTTTATTTATTTAGATTTTTTTTAATTTTATTTATTTATTTAGTAATTTATTTTTTTAAATATCATTTATTTACAATTTCTTTTCTTTTTTCTCTTCCCTGCTAAATACACGTTTATCCTCGAACAATCTATTATAGAATTACATATATGTGAATTAATAACGGAACCAGAATGCTGCCCTGAAGCATTTTGTGCATAGTTCACACACTTAGCGCAAAATGCCTAGCAGCTAATGCTAGCAGCTTTATTCACTTACTAGTAACGTAGTAGGTAAAGTTACTTTATAGTAAAATCAGATTTTAATTAGGTTATGTTTCTGTAACTGATTGAACCATATGTCATTAATCAAGAATGCGTGTGTTGATAATTTAGTTCTATTGTTAACTTGGGACCATGATAGGAATAATCGATTCATATTAATTTTTGAGGAGGCAAAGGTATAAAAACAATGACACATTTGAATAAATTATTAAGTTTAAATTCTATTTTACTGTCATTTATTTATGTATTCCTTTTTACCACGTCTTAAAATCAATATTCTACTAACACATTTTAAGCTGGATATGATTTTAGTAAAATCTTTAAGCCAAAAAAAAATAAACTACTTTAATACTGTAACAGGGTCATTCCCTCACCATCTCAGCTAATCGTTTTTTTCCATCCACAAGCAAAACGCACATTTTTCAATAATTATTTTAAGCATGAATCCATTGCATCATAATTTTTATAAAACTTATTAATGGCAACCTTATCAACTCTACTGAATTTCTTCGATTAAAATTATGAAAAAAATTTCCTCTTAACTCCTGTTGATTTGCATGTCATAAGAAAGGTGTTAGATTCATTTTTAAAATAAAATCAATTTTAACTCTCTGTCTTGCCTAGAAGAGCTGCAATGTTAATGCAAAGAGCAATTTTAATTTACAGATAATGCGATTAGTCAAAATGCGCGTTTTTTAATGAGTTTGCATAGCTATATTTTGATATTGAGCTGAAATTTGGTATATGTTTTAGTCTACAGGGAGGTATCCTTTGTACAAAATTTCATTAGGACGGATGGAATGACCCAGAACTAATGTGGGTTTAAATAATTTCTATTTACGAACAATTATAATTCACAATGCCGTACAAACAATAATAACTCAAATTAGTAGCAACTGATCAAAAAGTAACTACTAGTGACAATACAGTATACAGTGACACAAGAGTAACCATATGCTTCGATGCTTAGAGCAAGACTAACTCTCTAATGGAACATTTCAGAAGAGCCTAGGACATTCTCGTAACATCCAGGACATGTTCTAATAATTTATAACACTTTATTTCTTTCGGACAGGTTAAAAATAATCCAAATAAATGGACTTTTTATAAACATACATCTTTATTGATCGTCATTTACTAAATAATCACTTACCGAATCGGGGACTTTATAAATGTGATCTCGTGAAAAAGTTTCCTGTTCATACCTGTAAAAAAACAAAAAAAATATTAGTATACATAATTTTATCAAAGGTTTTTAATTAAGTAAAAATATATGAAGGAAAAATATGAAATAAACATATAATTGTAATTAAAACAGTTATTTATTCTTAGTGAATTGTTCGATATATAATAATTATAAAAAATATAATAATTATAAAAAATATCCAGGGAGAAATAATTTATTTAAAAGCGATGCACTACTGTATGGGGTTGTTAATAACACAGCATACCTATTCTCCCATACACACATAACATAAGAAAATTTCTCACTGGTGGAAAATTAGTGGACCGTAGAATGTAATATAGTGAAAAGGGGTGCTAAACGACTGACTTTGACCCTTCCTTCTGAATCTCGGTAAGTCAACAGCCCTGATGAAGACCGGAAACTCGGGTCGAAACGTCAGAAACAATTATATGCTTAATATCACAAATAATTATGATTATTTACGACCATACTCCAAACCGAATCCGCTACATAATTTTTTTTTAATTTTTATTTGTTTGTGCAATCCGTCAACATTACAGTTTAAGTACAATTTAGTTTAAAGATTTGTCTTCTCTCTTCACAATAGGAACTAGAATAAATAAACATTAAACATTAAAATAAATCGATATGCAATAAGCAATTTATTTTAAAAAGAGATTGGATACAGATGATTCCCAGGAAGTAGATATCTCGTTGAAAGGCCTTCCTTTCATTGGGAGAACAGATATCTCGGATCTAGGAAGAAGATAAGAGGATGTTTGAGGGCAGAGGGTACTGGCTGCCCGAAATCGATCAAATGCGTCACGGCCCTTGTCGGTGAGATTCTCTTTCATGTCTTATCGTATCTAAAGTTTATCTATCGTGACTTTATTTAATAAAATATATGAAATTTTTACTTTATTAATTGAAATTAAAGATGTTTTAAATGCGACTATTCGTCAATAATTTTGTTTTTTCTTTTCTTAGCCTTTTGTTTTTAGTTCTGGGGAGAAGCTTGTATAATTAGGATTGCGATATTTCTCTTACGTTAAATACAATAGTCGATAATTATCACTAATGAAAAACCTACCTGTCCAAACTAAGCTAACAGTTTAGGTATTGGTATGTTCAATATTTTTGTTTTATATTACCCATTTAGGGTTTCCAAATTTTTCGAGAACTTCGTATGTTCTTTTAGTCGAACTTATGTGGGTAGTTTGATTTTTCATTATGAATATCATTTTATAATGCATACTTCATAAAATTTTCGAATATTGAAAAAATATGATGTAACAACCTAAAAATATAATTTTATTTATATTGTACGTTTATTTTAGGTAAATAATAATGGGCATCGCAGCAATAATAATTCAGAGATTCGAAATCTTGTTTAAGAAGAGGCAATATTTTTTAGATCTATTTCTTTGACATTCTGTTTAAATTTCCTTTCGAATTTAGTTTAAATGTGTCTTTGAACTCCATATTGCCTCAAATTAGCTAATTATAGCAGATGGCTTTATGCGTCAGGTTCAGATAAAGAAATGAAGTAAAATAAAAATGTCTTTCGTAACGTAAATGGTATCCAATAATTAAAAATAGAATTGAATTTATGGTTACTTATAAAAAAAAAAAAAAAAAAAAAAACGCAGAAAAAAGATACCTTAATGAACTAAACATAGTTCTTTCAAGGTTTATTTCGCGAAAGATTTATCAGCTATTTTAAGAGAACTCAAAATTAATTGTTTAAGTTATTTAAGATATATTATATATTCTAAAAAAAATATATATAATAAGTGTCTATCATTTCCTCTAATTACGCTGCCTTTATATAATAATTAATGCATTGTTTAAAACCGACCCGTTTCCTCCGTACTGATGGTGTCCTTTCCTTATTGCATTACCATGAGATGACTAAAGCTGTCCGAAGATGCGCGGCCCCCATTGTGTAACATGGGGATACAATTAGTGAAATTCATGAATGCAAATTAGTGACGTAGGGGGCTGAAAGGGTTCCCTGGTACCTCGGCCCCCTTTGTCCGGGGTCTTTGTTACCCGTCCACCCCAAACATAGGCCCCCCTCCCCGAAAGGAGATAATTCACATGAGAACGCCGCTGTAACTTTCTGCCCCACGTCACACAATTTCTACCTCCCTTGTTTCCTACAAATGCTGTGCAAAGATAGGATTGTTGTCTAAGACGGAATTTCATCCAACTTGAATAGGCCAAATTCCTAACCAAATCCTCTCTATACATCTCTATGAATAACAGCACGGAGAAGTTCTTAATTAATAGAATTAATATCTCCATAAATTATTGTGCTCAATTAAATCCATTGAAAATCAAATTTCATACCTAAACTAAATACATACACATAATTACTAAATTAACATAAGCCTCACTGATCTTAGCTTCAGCAAAAATTACAAAATTTTCATTCTAAAATTTTAAGAGTATTAACAAACGCTCCTTGGTACGTTTGTAACAAACTTTACAGAGTTAAATAACCATCCATATGAACCTACACAAATGAACATTTTATTCCAGTATTCATTATAAATTGTTTTGGCATATAAACAGACTCACTGCCGTCATGGCCGCGGCTGATTCCTAATATGCCTGTCACATTTATTACTCACCAAATAAAAAATTCACTTTTTTTGGGGGGGGGGGGATTCTACAATTTAAAAAAAAAAATCAACATAGTTAGTATTATATCAACTGAACGAACCCTGCACATAATTCGAATTTCCAAGAATTTTACTTGGCTCATGTGAGCACACCCACCCACTATGTTTCACCTCGAAGATTCTCTATCATTATAACAATCGATGGCAGTAAGCCATGATTTTTTTTGTAATCAGTAATGCTGTTTTCTATGTGCAACATGAAAAATATTCCATGTTAAACAAATCCTCTTCAACAATGTCCAAGAAAAGATTTTTTTCTATATATCCGAATTCAAAATTTTCATATTACTATACATATCGCTCACTCCTTTCAAAAACGTCATATGTCGAAAAATATGATTTTTAGGGGAATAAATTTAGAGTTTAAAATTAGAAGAAGATGAGTTCAGAATATATATTAAGCCCCCGACTTAACATTTACTATGCAGCCGATTGTTTTTAGATAATAACTGACTTTTTTCTCCGGTTGAAGAGGGAAAAAAATATAAAATGTTCAAATTAAAAAAAAAAATCTATTGATTTATGACATTCTTGGTAAACATTGCATAGATGTTGCTTGGGTTGAGTTAAAAAAATGACGATCTTGTAATGTTATACAATTCTTTCTGCCCATAACTGAAAATATCCAATAATAATGTATTTAGTTATTCAATTTTAAGCTGTAATCGCTTTATCCGACACTCTCTGTAATTAGAAATATTCGGTAATCGGAGTATCCATCGCAGCAATTAGTGCGGACTAATGAGATTGCACTGTAATTCACCTACGCCACCTCATCCCCTCAGTAATAATTATGGCATGCCAACCAATAGAGAACTGCTGATTAAAATTTATTTTTATTTATGTGGGGACCTAAGAAGACAACTGGTCTTAGTTACATATTTTCCAATTTGAATAAATAAAAGTTAAAAGTTGGTGAAAAATTAATTTTATGTGTATTTCAAAAATTAATTTTTATTTATTCTAAAATATCAACCAGGACTTGACTTGTATAGATATCGTTTTACAGTTTTTAAATCAATAACTGCTTCACCGATTTTCACGATATTTAGTTTGTTTGATTAGTTTCTGACCCAAATAAGTATTAAAAAGACTAACAAAGACTTGGGGAGGTGGCAATTAAGGTTTTACCATTTATATAGATTTCGACAAAATTTGAAACACATTGCGATATGGGGTGTATAAGTAGGTTAATTCTATTGAATGTCATTAAGGATAGGTTTTCGGTGGGGGAGGATCCACTTTGATCTCTTTACGAATCAAAGTGGCATTTTTACTTCCGTATTCACCTACTTCGATTTTATTTTTTTAAATTCACTTAGACCACCTTGTATTCTAAGATCTACATATATTCTTACTTAAATAAAGTATGATTTTTAATATTATTATAAGTATTAAAAATATAATTTTAAAACTATTTATTGCATACCGCAGTGGCTCTAACGCCGAGCTGTCGAACAAAGAACTGAAGGATCATGTAAAATAGGACTTGAAAATGAGATGAAAAATAAAAAGGGGTCATTTATCATTATTATAGCATCTAGCCCTTAATACGGACAGATCTGGGTTAAAGAACATTCTGTTTCATCTTTGTTGTTCCTCTGTATAAATATGTTGTCTGTTGGCTTCAGCTATAAACCAACCTGACCGTCATTGGCTCAAATTAGTCTGTTTTTAGGAAACGTTTATAAACAATACTGCTCCGAAATATACCTTTCGAGGATGATGTAGGTGTTAAGATTATAACTGTGAAAAGAGAAAAGGCTAGTAAACTGGGCAGTGAAATAGGTATTAAATGAAGTTCCTTTAAGAAAATAATAAATTGGAACGCATTAATTGGGTTGTTGGGGAGTAAATCAATATTTTGAAGTTGTATTATTTTTCATCAGCTTTATTTCGAATTGATCAAGCTCAACTTTATTACTAAGCCCTCTTCGGTATTGATTGCTTTCATATTTACTACCACGATCATCGTAGAATATTATTTTTTATAATAATAGTTCTTTTTTTTTCGTTGGCTTTACAAACATTTAGAACTTTTTAACGTTCTGTTTGAACTATCCTCATCAACCCCAGCCTATCAGCAAGCGGTCTTTGAAGAATACATTAATCTCAATTTTGTCCTCCAAAATATTATATAATTGATTTAAATCCAACAAAATATAACATTAGATATATGACTATTTACATCACAAAACTCCCCTTATCTTCCCACAAAAATCCCCTTAGAGGTCGAAATTTAGTTAGTTATTGGATTCCCACATATCCCCATATTTCGCACTATTTCAGAAAGTAGACTTAAAAATTAAAATCCTTAAAAGAGCATTCAAAATGTTGACCAATCAAAACTCGCTAAAAATCTTTTAAAACTGCATTTAAAATGTTAACTAATCAAAACTGGCTAATAATCTCTTAAAAGTGCATTCAAAATGTTGAACAATCAAAACTAGCAAAAAATCACTTAAAAGTGCATTCAAAATGTTTATCAATCAAAACTGACTGCAGTCGTTTCTGCTTTAAAATTATTTTATATCTCCTATTAAGTTCATTATTATTTATTTTATTTTTTTTGGCAGGTTCGAATCCGTAGACTAGACATTATCTATAGAAAAACAATTAGCTTTGAAAAGTCATCGAAATTTATTATTATTGAAAACATTTTTTTAAGGCTGTACTGAACATTGTTAAAAAGTGAACTAGACCACTTTTTTTTATGTCACTACTCTTATGTGAATAAGGAAATAATTAATTTTTATTTTATTCAATTATTTTTTATTTATTTAATGTTAACCCTCATATTTTAATCCATGTCATTTTCTTGTTCCCGTACCACTTGGAAGGTTTTTGCAGGCCGTCAGTGGCAGAATTGAATATATATTTTTAAGTCATGTATTTGAATAATATATTACTTATAAACTAGCATTCGGAAGATATTTCTTACCAATTGTTGTATCTTAGTTGTATTTTACTGCGGTGAGCATGGAAAGCACAGAATAATAAAATTGTTTACTTAAATATTAAAAAACAAAAATGGAAAAAGAAAACTGGTATGTCACTCTGTTCAAATGCTTCAGATTCCGTTTACTATTGAAGGTGGTCAATTATTTAAAACTGAAAAAAATCTATCATGATTATATTTTATGATTCTTCGGGGGGTAATTGGAGCTATTAGAATATTATTTTTGCAAATCCTTTACCTTTCAATTCCCTCCTGTTTTGTAATCAAACAACTCACTCTATGGGGACTTATATACTCTTTGAAATTTAACGAAGCCCGAAATTAGTGAGGACTGTTATTCTAATTGAAGGGGCTGGACCCCCTCCCCTTGGCTCCAGGGAATCGCACGTGGCATTGAGTCATGTGTGCTGCCACTCCTAGAGCGCAGCATATGTTCCTGCCAGCTCCAACCGATGGCTATTTATTTTCAATTCCGAAGTGAGATTAACTGCAATGGTCAGTGCAAGAGCTGAATGCAGCCCTTTCAGATCCTCTTATCAGGATGGGATTGAAATAGAAATTGCTTTCGAGCCAGAACTGTGGTAGTCCTTCAGTACCGTGGACTTTTGTTTTAAATCAAGAAAATTACATTTCAAATTCTATACAGTTATGACTAATAGGTTATTTTTTTACTTTGGCGTAAAAAACAGTGTTCTCCAAGAAGTGCTCTTGGCCTAATAGATCATTGTTGTTCGTTTTGTTCCGAGGAGAAAACCCCGATCCCGAAAAAACCATGACCTTGGTATCTGTGATGAGTGTGATTCTGATGAATGACTACGATGTCTCTAAACTTATTAAAACCATAATAATACTTAATAATAATAATAATAGATTATTTACTTTATTTGGGCCTTTGAGAATTAAGAAAGCCCTTAAGAACAGAATTATATAGCACATATTGTGGCCTTTAGAGCTTTAGGGCTTTTGAGCCCTTTATAAGCCTGCGTATTATAAATGGCCAGGAGAGGATTTAATTGCTTTTATGTGGCAAAGGGAAATGAGGTTTTTCATAAAAGGGATTGATCAATGGTTAATACAAGGTTTTTGATGTTAGGGTAGAAAATACGACAAAGCCCTGTGACTATTATTTCGATTTAACAGATAAGGTTTCTACGATATATTTAGATGTATATATTTGGGAGCAAGAAGATTTGCACATGTATAAAAATTTCTATATTTTTAATTCAATCGAATTTCAGACCCTCATTGCACTGATTCACCTTCTAAGGGGACGGAGCCTGCTTCAATTGTAGAAACAGGTAACTTAGCTTAATTGCGATGGTTTTGGGTTAATGGGAGCTAAAAATGTTTTTGGTTTTAGATGATAGGCCGGAAGACAGCCAGTTCAAAACACGGAGTCATGGGAAATTTAATAATACTTGGCATCAACCCCCCTCTCCCCTGGCCCGGGAAACCCATAGCCTAAAAGGCGAGGGAAAAAAAAAGATTTCAGCAACTGCAATCCTTGCCAAAGGGAAATTCATCACAATCATACTCGACTTTATCAACGCAAATCTTATTGCTGTGCATACTGAACCGAGCATGCCGTATGGATGTGCTCTATGACAACACTATCATTTCTCTTCATTGATAATTTTTTTATTGTTTAATGTTTCAGAATTCCCAACCAGCAAATGAGATAGCAATACTGGAAATGATGGCATATGAGCCATGAGGAATGAAAGTACACTGCAGCACCGGTTTATTCAATTGCTATGGTTGCTTACGTGCAGAGATCTCTCATCCTGGGTTGAGTCAGACATAACCCTTATTATGTTATTTGTATGCACATTCAAATTTTTGCAAAGCCTCTTCTTCAGATCATTATGTTGTACGGTTTTGTTTTTTCACGTACCAGAGTGCTTTTCTCATTAGTCAAAAGTTTTTATAGGCGGGTCTTTTAATGTAAAACGTATATTTGTGAAGATTATGTCCAAATGCGTTGAATTAAGTAAAGTTGAGTATGTATTTTTTTTAAAATATTATATAAAAATGTTGAAGTCTTTTGTTTCCTTTTTAACGTACGGTTTATCTTATCTTATCTTATACCTATAGGCTACCCAAGGAATCTCGTTATGGCCATGTGAACTAGAAGACAGGTATTTATTCGAAGAGTAAATTTGATGTGTTTCCATTGTTCATGATTTAGTCTCATTTTTATATAGTTTTAGGCAGTATTGTAATCCCAAATCGTCGTAAAAATTTTAAGTTAAAATGAAATGAACTAAACTAGACAGAGAACCAAGTGCCAGTGGTTGTTTCCATGAGGACACTCTCTTTGGTATCTATCCTTTTTTTTTTTTTACTGCGGTGATATCTTAAATACATGAGTGTAGGATTCTAATTATATAAGTACAGAATTTCAGTGTATGGACGGGTGGGATTATATATATTTTTATTAATTATTTATGTACGGTTTCTGTCTTTTTTCCTCCTTATTCAGCTTTAATTTTGTTTTAAAGGTTCTTTTCAATTTTTCCCCCTTAACAGATTTGATGAATACCTTTTCCTCCTAACTAACCGCTTTTCGGAATACCTACCCACTTGTACCCCTGAATAGATTATATTTCAGTAATGCTGTTATTTCCTCGTAGGGCTTAGAGGAAGGGTTCCTGGAAGTCGAAAATTAGAGGGTAGGGCTGGAGCCGAGTGGGTGAACATCTCTTGCAGAATTAGGGCTCTATCGACCGCAGGCCTTCCCCAGGGCACACGTCAGGCCCTTTACACTGCCGCTGTAATACATATACATCCCCAATATAGGGCACTTTCATCCGTGAATTGATTGAGACTCAGTGATTTTGAATTTTCTTGAAGAGGTGTTCTCAAAATTCAGTAGGTGAGTAATGAGGTTCCTTCATAAGCTCTTACAGCAATGAATAGAAAATATTATTTGCCCAATACATTACATTAATTTAATCCAAACATCTACTTTATGTATTTGTCGCGTATTAGACAACTCAAACAACTGACAAAGGTTGGATTTCATGATGATTATAAAATTTCATATTATTGGGATGATAGGATGGCACGTGAGAAGAACAATTATTTTTCTGAGGCGATTCCTGACTTTAGGTCAATTTTAGTCTATTCCTTTGAAACTCCCACCGTGTAAAATAATTCTCCACGGTGTAATAATTCTATCACCCCACTGAATAAGTGCTTATGTCAAACTTCCTTACTCTTCAAGGCACGACACACCTGAAAAATCAACTTCCAGTAGTTGATAAACATTCGTTACTTCACGAAATTGCTTTGGCAGTTAATTTTTAATATTGCAGATCAATACAACTCATAATCAATTGAATTTTCCTTCTAGCCATATTTACCTATCTTACCACACATCTTCATGAATAAAATTACTTTTTTAAATATAATCATTCACTATTACAATATTTTTATTTAATATAAAAATTACATACTTTTTGCATAAATAATTTATATCGACTCTGATAATAAACCAATGAACCGAAATCTTAAATATACGTAACTACGAAATATAATTTAAGATCTAAATTTTGTTTGTAATTAGTTTTTTTATTACCCACGTTCTATATGATGGCTTCAATAACAAAAATTAATTAAAAATAAGTCTTTTGCCCTGTTGTTCACATCTGGGATGAATTTAATAACCATTGCATAAGAAGGTGAAATGGAAAACTATATCTAGGGGGCGAACATTTATCAAAATTGCGTTCGCAGTTCTTAATTTTTAGACATTTTTTTAAATTTCACTCAATTTATCAGCTCAATTGAATTGAGGAGTGGGAAATATGTTCTGTACTCAGTGCCCTTTGTAAGTCTCAACTTTTTCTACTCATCACCCCCTCCCTTGTTAATAAATAATCTTCATAAACACTAATTTAAAATCAAACAATTCGAAAAAAAAATGAATTAAGTTGGTTCAAGATTAATCGATTTTGATTAAATTTTGTTTGCTGAGTGGTTGATATAAAAAAACAAATCACTTTACGAAACTGCAGCGAGACCGAAATACGACGTTATTGGTAGATTTTCTCTGTTCATGTTTTTTTCTTATCTGTCGTGACAGCAACAATTTGCATGTATATGGACGTTGTTAACATTGTTTACTCAATTTTATTATAAATATCCTGAATATATTTATAAAAGAACATAAATAATAATCTGATTTAAGAAGCTTATACACATAGATTTGAACATTAATGAATGCTTTAACATGATTTTGGAATTTACCGGAAAAGTCCTACGTATGTTCCACGTTTATTATTGCATAAATATAAATTACCAGCTAACGTTTTTCTGATTTAGGCATCATCAGAGCTGAATAAGAACAAAGCACATTTATTACTCACAATAGTTTGCTACACCTTTTCCCAAAATTATTATTTAATAATTTATTATTACTTGTAACACAAATGCCATAAGTAAAAATACGAGGTATATAATAAAAGATTATTATGTTTTTGCTATACATTTCGTAATATAAATTGCAACTTTATAAATAAAAAAATTCCAACATAAACGTAAAAGAGATTAAGCCTTGTAAAAGTATTATTTTGAATAGAGATGACAACGAAATAACCGGTCTGGTTACATCTTCACTATCGATTGTTGAGACAATCGGGTTGAATGAATCGCATGATGTCACGGAACTTTATTTCCGGTGTCTATCGTTTTAATTAATTTCCCTGTTTTGCAAAGCCCTGTTTTGCTTTTTAAACCCCGTCCCTAATTAATTTGTCCCAAACATCGTACTATTAATATCTCCGGCGAATCGGTCTGAAAAATAAACAAAAGAATCCTGGAATGGCACAGTGTTATATTTTATCTTATTAACGTACAGCGGTAATAAATTCTACCCTCATAAATTATTTATTTCATCCTAATGAAGATTCAATTTTTCAGAAATTTATGACATAAAAAGTTCAATCTTGCGGTTTTTCCAAGGATATCACATTTATGATATTTTATTAGTTTTAGTATTATAAATTATTTAAAGGATTTCATATATAAGAGACTTAAATTTTAATAAATGTAAAAAACAGCGTAGCTCGTATCAGTGTGTAAGGTTATAAACATTGCGGATATAAGTTTGTTTATGTCCTGAAAACAGTTAAGTACCAAAAAATTAAAAGAGACGTAACCCATATTCTTTACTAAAATTTAAAAATCAACTGCCAATGAAAAATTTATTGAAGCAGAATATTTACATCACATAAAAAGGAACAAGAATAAGAAAAATGAAAAAAGATTACATATGATGTCAGCAATACGGACACACTAAAATGTATTGCAATCACGCTCCAAAATGAGTTGAGCTCAAGGTGTTATTGAGGCTATGTTGGAACTTTCACACCAAGCTGAAAGAAACAGCAGCATAATGGATTAATATTGGTACGTTACATCCTCCCAGCTATTTGGTAAGGCCAGCTATAACATTTGAAAGCAGTCAGGAGCCCACGAAGGTATAACCCATAATCTGAAGGAACAAACAAATGTTCGAGGTCCCCTGTGGTGTAGTTGTTAGCATAGAAACCTACAATATAAAAGGTCGCGGATTCGCGTCCCAAGGTGGCCCTAGGAATTTTGAATGGGAGTAAAAAATCCTTGTCTATGCCGTCCCTCAGATAGGACGTAAAATGGAAGTCCCGAGCTAGTACGATGTTAGATATTCGTTAAAGATCCCTATCCTAATCAGGCCTGGATAGGCAACATTTAGGACTCCCACTGTAGCATCGTCCGATTAGCCTTAGTGGCATAAAGTGACGTTAAATGTTCCTCTGCCCCTACACACATTCAACAGTCACATTCATATCCTTCAAAACTTGAATCGCACTATCAGTAGCGTTTATACTTATACTATTACTACTACAGATTAATTCAATTGTTTGTCCTTCTAATAAATAGCGGTTAATTAATTTGTTTCTTGTTAGGGTGAGTATAATGCTACTATTCCTGTAATTATTGATAAAAATATAATTGTATGATCGCGAAAGAATGTTAGTTGTTCTTTAAGTGAAGAATACAGCACATATTAATACTAATATCGTTCAAAAATGGGGAAGGACTGAACGCAGCTGGCTTCTTCCCTGCCTCCAACCATTGAAAATAATCGATTATTTGATTATATTCACATCATGTTTAGTGGCTTGAATAACCTTTTCCAGGCCCTGTTTAGTATCTTTCAGCAATTGTCATAGGGTGTCCAAGAATTTTACCCTGGCTTATCCATGTCCGATAACACCAATAGAAGATGATGAATATCCCTCCTATGGCATTTAACGATAGGAAAAGTTGCCGATGGGCATCAACATTTTCCCATGCCTGATCTTAATGCCTTTCACTTGAGACAGGTGTGAATATTAAATAATTAATAAAGCCTTTATTGCATGAGGAACAAACATAATCTTGTAATATTAACCAATATTTGCTAATTCTGAAATATTTACAATTAATACTACCATATTTTTTTTGTCCTGCCCATACTTGGTTAGGCTATGGGGGGTTTCCCGGGCCACGGGAGAGGGTGTGAGATTAATGCCGAGAATTATTAAATTTCCACTTGCTCCGGGTTTCGATCTCGCTATCTTCGGGTTCCTAATCATATGTTTTCAGGGAAACGCGTATTTTCCCAAGCGTTGTCCCATTCGGCTCCCGCCACCCAATATTACAATATCACACTCATGTATAATTAGTCCTTCGAACAAACTATTTACCATTCACAATATACCTAAAACATATGTTGCCTCGTGCAGGCCTCCCCTTAATGGGGTAAAAGGTCTAACTTACCTCGAGACCAAACCTACTGGGCAGTGAATATTAAAATTAAGTAAAAGAAAAAATAAAGAATATAACGGCAAGCTAAGATTAAAATGTTTTAAATCAAAATGATTAATTCACATGTTTTCTCCGACAGATAGTTGGATTTGAAAAAAAAAATGGTTGTGATTTATTTCTAAAATTTTTATCGACGCTTTAAACCAATGATGGAAGGTGCCCAGTAAAATATTTGAGGAACTGTACTCACCCTACCAGGTATTCTACGGTACTCTAAAGATCCAATCAATATTTAATCATAGGGCTATATAGAGAACTAGAGCCCTTCCAAAAGATGGCATTAATAAGGCGCTAAGGAGGGTGGAACTATTGATTTATTGACTTAGCTCGTTGCCGATGCGGTCACGGTAGGCCTTTTATTTTTAGGGCAACATTCATTTGTAACTCAAAGGTGAATATCACTTCAGTTTCACTTTAATTCCAACCTTATTTCAAATATAAATTTACTTTTCTATTAAAAAAAAAAAGAAATTTTGAATAATGTTTTATAGAGATATATAATGACTGTAATTTTGAATTTCAACCATTTCCGAGGTAGCCATTTATTTAACTAATTTTTGACTAAAGCCGACTTAACCACTAATCCACTGGGATGACAGATATAAGTTACCGTAATTCAACAATATTTAATTATTTTTTATTAATTAGTAACAATCTTTCTCTTAATAACGACATTTTGGTTTTATTTGTCACAAATAGAAAGAACTGAACATTTTTATTTAACAATAAATTACAGGTTGCATTCAAACTTCGCATTATTGAAATCAGGGACTATTCAGAGTTCAAATGTATCTGTCGGATATATTAGAAAAAGCTATTTGAATTATTAAAACTGTGGTTTGATATTTGATTTGATAAGAAAATGAATAAAGAAATTTCAACGAGTGTATCTTGAAATAATATATATATATATATATATATATATAAAATAAATATAATATAAATATATAAAAATCTCGCGTCCCGATGTTTGTCGGAGGTAAAATCAGAAACTACTCAACCGATTCTGATGAAATTTGGCTCACTTTGTGTAGTTTTGTCCAACTTAAAAGATAGGACAGTTTTTATCTCGATTATAGGCCTCAATATTTTTATTTTTTTTGTAAATTAAATGCAATTGAGTGTGATTATTTGTACGTTCTATAAATTTCCAACCGATGGCGGTTTAAGTTGATTTATGGACACAACAATTATTATTATTTAGGTACACATGTTAGATATTTAGAGTGGGTGAGCATAAAAACCTATTTATTCCGGGTTGGACTACTAAAATACGTGGTTTCCCCATGGGCAATTATGTGTCGCCTTTCCAAGTGTGGGAAAAACATTGAATCTATTTGTTTTAGCAAAAGACAGGTTAAACAAAATCATTGTGCACCTATTAGCATTACAACACATTAAAATTGTGAATTCTAATAATGAAAACAAATTATTATTATAAAAAGTTATAAATTAACGTTCTCCATCTCATTCATAAAATTAAATTTTAAAGTTTTGATAAGTACTACTGTGAAAATATGCGGCATTGTTAGAAGTTACTCCCGCTCCTTTTTCGCTAGCAACCTTTTCGAACCTGTTTCAGGTAGCTTCGTTTGGAACTTACTGATACGATCTCATATCATCATGTGTTATATTCTGAATTAAATTAATATATATTAGGCAAAAGATTAATTTGGTATATTTTTGCTGTATATTGTGATTGTAATAAACCCATATTCCAATTATAATCTTTATTATTTCCTTTTACATTTGTGTTATATATATTTAATCTCGCCTTTGCTGAAATAATCCAGTAAGTGCCAAATGAATGGATCATAGATACTTACTATAGTCAAATATTAGATGTAAAAAATAAAAACTTCTAACCCTTCTAAATTCTTTATCAAACAATTTAATATTAGATTTAAGATTAGCTGAAACGTTTTTATCTTTATCAGTGAATTTTGATTTGACTGCATTAAATATAATAGTATATAATAAATTCAACACTGAGCTACAGCAACGTTCGGCCGGGACTGCTCGTTTATAATAAGGATTATATAAATTGTATGTATATGTAAACTTACAATCTTCAAATAATGATATATAAATATTCTCAACTTCTAACCTTTATACGCGAAGACATATTATCAGATGCTTATATTCAGAGGGTGGTTCCCTAGCCATAAAGCCATGACTAAGATCCCTGAATCAATATTGGGTCGGTTGACTTAAACGGCCCTTGAGGGTATAATACTTGATGAAGGCCGTCTTTCTCGTCATAGGAACTTTATCATGGAGTTCGGTAATTTCCTGTAATCCGATGAAAAATAAAATTGAATCATCAAAGGTTTTTTTTAATCTTTAAAGCAAGAGTAGTCTTTCTTAAGTCGTAGGAAGTGTCTTAAGTCTCTCTTCGAGTGGATGAACAGAATATGATGATATTTAATAAATGAAAGTATTAATAAAACACCCGAAGATTGGAAAGAATCTATTCTTATTCCGATCCACAAAAAGGGATCAAAGACGGATTGCAATAAATATCGCGGAATCTTGCTCCTTCAGGTTTGTTATAAAATATTTATGTTAATCCTGACTAGTCGAATCACTGAGTAAGCCGAGGAAATCGTCGGAGACTATCAATGTTGTTTCAGACGGAACCGTTCAACCGTAGACCAAATATTCTCCCTACGTCAAATATTAGAGAAAACATTAGAATATAACGGCGCAGTACATTAGCATTTCATAGATTTCAAAAAAGGCATAGGATTAGATTAACCGCCAAAAGTTGTATAATATCCTTGCCGAACAAGGGGTACCGAAAAGGTTAGTTAACTTTTTACAATATGTATGACCAAAACGTTCAATAAACCTAGAATCGGTTGTTCTTTTTACTCTAGTTTGAAACAAGGCGATTCTCTATCACTCTATCACCAGTTTTATTAATTTACCACTGGAATATGCCATTGGAGAGGTGAAACGTACCGGAAAGGGTTTGAATTTGGGAGGGGATTTATCTATTCTGGGATAGAGCGATGATATGGTTTTGTTTGGGAAACTATAGAACTAAATACAAAAAGGTTGATGAAAACCAAGAACTTGGGCTGGAAATAAATACGGATATGGCAAAAAATATGTGGTTGTAATTACTAAATATAATGCATCGAGAAGTATAGATATTACTGTGACCAAAACACTTTAGAATATTTTTTATTGAATCGACAAGCAATTAAAAAAAAAAAAAATTCTGCATAATGCGATGTTATCTTTAAAAAATATAATTCAACGAAACCTTAACAATTCATAAGTCTCGTACATATTTCTCTTCGTGGCAATCCTGGATAAATTATTTCATCTATTATTTCATCTCTACGACCTATCCATACTTAATAACGTGAACACACATATATTTGTAGACAAGTGAAGCATTCATGCCTTCTTGATGGCTAGGAGACACACATGACATCCCTCGACTTTAATCTTGAATAAATTTCGCTAGAGGCAACCGTGTCTGCATCCCCAAGGCGATCAATGCTCTTCGGGATTGGTCCAATTTCTGACTACCAGGTGGTGAACATTTCTCTTATTCAGATTTTTGCAAGAAGGTCTATTCAATTTTATCACTAGTCCCTCCTGAAGCCCGTGGAAAAAAAATGACTCAGTTCATATTACAATTTGTGCAACCTTGAGAAATACAAATGGAAGCGAACTTTTTAAGTTGAGTGTACTAAATATTGTAGGGATGAGGAACTCGACTAGAGGAGATGGTGTTCTAGCCAATCTTCCAGCGCCCTCTCAATAATGGAGGCTCTTTGTGATTCTTTTATCCGAGGAAATTCAACTAGCAGCTCTCGAGTAGATCATCTCTTAAAGCTCTTTCCTCTCTCACACAAAGCCCTGAGCTCTCGGGACAATAACTTTTACTCGATTTAAGGATGGAATGGTACGTTACTATAACTTCTGTACGTATTATAAAAGAGTTTTGCTTGAAAGATGGGGCGGGAAGTAGATGGATTCACACTCAGTCTGGAATCAGTGAAAGAGATAAAGAGATTTCCATGGATTCACGGATTGAGGAAAGGTTGGGTATTAAGGGCACTGAGAGTAATATCGGAATCCTTGATTTTTTAAAAACACGTACAAACATAACAGTAAAAACAGCGTAACCGTAAAATAAAATTTCCGTAACAGCGTTGAAATAAAAGTTGGAGGAGCACTGGTATCGACCTCAGTTGCAGTTTCTGAGTTGACATGTAATTTATGTTTTTGCTTTAAAATGTAAGTATTTATCCTGGTTATACAACCAATGGAGGATATGACACTTAAGACTAGTCTTAAAGTTTTGTTTTGCACATTATTAGGATTAAATCTACATCATCCGCGAACTATTTATAGTAAAATTTATCATTTGTTGGCCCCGTTAAAGTCCTTTTTCTTAAAATTATTTTTTAATCAGTTAAAACCTATCAAATTCAAAACTCAGGTTTACCGCAAATGAATAAGTAATTAAATCTTTAAAAAAAAATGAGTACAAAGGATTATTAGTTGAAGCTATTAAAATTATGAAAATTACATTTTCATAGAAATTGCTATGATCACCATGTCAGCGGTGTTACCACTTGAACGTCTACGAGATTTAATCAAACACATAAAAATTTCAGCAATTCAAAAACCAATAAGAAAATTTTTATTTTGGCACTCAGAATAATAATAGCTATCAACCGATTTGAAAAAAAAAAAGTTTACAACTTCTGTTTGGCTGAATACATTCAATAAATGGAAGCTCTAGAGAAGGAATAATACCCCTTTTTATTTAAAGCAATATTTTTTATTGAATATCCAATTTGGTAAAAGTACGTTTTAAAGACAAATATTCTCAAAATAGAAATGATCTTTAAAAGAATTTTATAGTTTAATATCACCAAGTGAGAATCTACCAATTTTTGTGGAGTTAAAAAAAAGAAAAATAATAATGATAAAGGATATAAAATTGTGGAAGCTGTATGGAAAATATTTTCTACCTTATCTCCCTGGGTGGGAAGAGGGGTTTCCTTTCTACCCTTGACATCTTTTAGATAAGAGTCCTTTTCACCACCTCAGCATGGATTATTTATTTTTACTATATTTTCTTTGAATACTAAAAATATATTCTTTTTATTTTTTAATTTCTTATTTTTTGTCTCTCTTAACTCTCAAAGTTTTTCATAAATTAAAATTGAAAACTAAATAATAAACCTTTAAAAAATAGTGAATTTCGTGCGTAATTATACTTCGTTAGCTATCTCAATAACGCGTCATCATTAGAATTATGAAAATTCATACAAATCATAGCCAGCAAACTCGAGTACACCATTCTTTTTTTTTTTTTTTTTTTTTTTTTTTTTTGTACTTTATTTTTGTTTGTTTCTTTTAACGTCCCTTTATGCTACTAAGGCTAATCGGACGATGCTACAGTGGGAGTCCTAAATTATGCCTATCCAGGTGTAATTAGGATAGAGATCTTCAACGAGTATCTGTTGTATTTTCTTTAAAGAATGGATTTTTTTAAATTCTGGTAGAAACACTCAATGGGAGAAAAACCTCCTTTCTCTTAAAGTTGTTTTCGTCCAAGTATAATTTTTGGAACCTGTCAGAGCACTCATAAATCAGAATGAGTTTGCCCCCTATGCCTACAAACCTTAAAATGGGTTGCTGCGGAAAAATCAAAGGAGCGTTTTCAGGCACAACGCCAATTTCCAAACTCTAAGGATTCACTTATGATCTCCGGAAAATATTATGAAATCTTTAACTAAAAGGCACTTAAGAGAATTCCTTTTCCTTTTTTCCCAATGGATTTCTTAGCACTACCAACTCCATCATTTAGCAGAATCCGTACATCAATACAATGTAGCTTTTTAACTTTCAGCGACCAATTAATTTCATTAGCCATGATATAGTAATTAAGAATATTTATAACGGCGTTTTGGTATAACTTTTTTCTTTAATTTTACTTTATAATTAATCATTGCTGACTCGTTAAATTTGTAAAAGATATCGTCATAAATAAATTAAAATCGATCTTCCCAATGTGCCCTTGCAAAAGTATTTTCTGGCCCCAATCATCTGACGATTCCTAGCATTGAGATGGGATGAATAGCAAAGAATACCATTAGAGGAAATGGAAGAAAAATAAAGCTATCATGTTTCCTAACGTCACATCTGGCCTTTGATCATGTTGGGCCAATTGTAATAATGATATAGAACAAAGAACGTAGCACCAATTTTCTTTTAGTTGCTTTTTCAACGGTTCTCAGTAACAAAATGTTCTTTTTACAAGTAAAAAGAAGAAAACTCAAGATGTAACGATAATTTTCCTATACTGCATAGATAAAATATTATATATATATATATATATATATATATATATATATATATATATATATATTAGTATTTTTATCATAGTAAACCTATATCTGTTTCTTTTTTTATGACGGACAGGGCATAATATTCAGCCTCACTTATTCAGTCTACCTGATATTATTTATCGGGTAATGAAATAAAATAAAATATAATTTATTGATATAAATTGAAGCGCGGAAATGCATAAGAATTGCTAAGTGCCGTAGGAAATTTTTACAGAAATGATGTGACTTATACCCTCTAGGGTGAACTACATTCAGTACTTACACCCATGCCATCTTTCGTACGTTCAATGAACTCTTTCCTAACAACAATACTTTACTTACTTATATCCATTTCTGAAGAATGGCTTTGGCAAATATAACCCCCTTATGCATTTCCACGCTTCAATTGTATTTAAAATAATTTTAAAAAGTTCAAATTTATAAATAGCGTTTTTAGCAATTAATGTTGACAAATTCCCTAATTCATGCTATAATGCGAATTACTTTATTAAAACTAATAATTCACTTTAGATAGAGATATTATAGAGAGGAACAATATTGATTTCTGAACCAATCTAATGAAACTGAACAGTGATTAAAAATTAACAATACTCTACAATAACTTGATTGAAAAAAGTTAATGAAAGGCAATCATTGAATTTGCTGTAATCAGGAGATGATTTTGGCATGATAGGCATAGGGAAGATTTGTGCCCAATGACACCTCTGCCTGTCGTGATTTGCACTCAGGCAGGGAAAACCAGCTCCCTTTTATTCTATTATGGGTGTTATCGTGCAAGTGTGTATGCCAGTACATAATGCTTGGACGTCCTGTGATAATTGCTGAAGGACGCTTAAAAGAGGATGGACAAGGTTGTTCAAGCCACTAACCAAGCTGGTAAGTTGATCCGATAGTGTGTTACTTTCAGTGAGCTGTGCCGGCTCATCGTTTCGTCTTCTGTTTTCAAAAGAACCTTTTTTTTCTTGGGGTGGTATCCTTTTAGAAATTGGTCTTTCGATGCCCTTTCGAAACTTGACAAAAAAGAAGATGAATCACAATCAAGTACGAAACAGCCTGTTCTTGTAAGGCCTCCACCGATACACTTAAATAATATGCAAGATTACACAGGATTAGTATCATTCCTTCAAAAACTGTGTGGTCAAAACAGTTTCAAATTAAAATCTACTATTAAAGGTTTCAGCGTATACGCCGAAAATACAGATATATATCGCCGAATAGTTGCAAGTTTAAGAGAGAAAGGTGCAGATTTTCATACGTTCCAGTTAGCTGAAGATCGAAGTCCTAGAGTGGTCATAAAAAACTTACACCATGCGACTCCAGTCTCAATCATAAAAAATGAACTAAGAAACCTTGGTTACGAAGCCACTAACGTAATAAATGTTATATCACGTTTTAAAAAACCACTACCTATGTTCTTCGTTGACATGTGTAAATAATCATATAATGAAAAAATATTTGACATACAATTTCTTTACCATACCTAAGTTTTAATCGAAGAAAAAAGAAAATCATTCTTCAGTGCATTCGATGCCAGCAATACGGACACACAAAAAGCTATATCAATCATGCACCAAAATGCGTAAAATGTGGTCGTGGGCATGAGAGCACTGAATGCACCAAGCCAAGAGAAACCGCAGCAAAGTGTGCCAATTGTGGTGGGCCACATCCTGCTAGCTACAGGGGGTGCCCAGCTCTGAAACAACTAAAAGCAGCCAGAAATCCAAGAAAACGTCCACAAATCAAACTCCCTCCGCCGATAGATGAGTATCCGCCTCTCCCACAACAGCAGCCTCATACAGGAGCTCAACTGGAATCATGCTATCAGCAGCACCATTCAAGACCAATTTCTATAAGGTTACCACCCCAACAAAAACATGAATCTATTGTAACTAAATCCTATTTTTTTAAACTTCTTTTATTAATTAAAAGCAACAGGTATTTAGAAAGCAGTGTTAATTCTCTTCAATAATTTCACCTTCGATCATTATAACTCAAAACTTCAAAAAACAAATAATTATTAAAAAATAAATTAGAACCTTATACATCTCATAAAAACTAAAATCTCATAATAAACGCATCCCTGGGACTTCAGGGGTCAAACTTTCCAACTGTTTTATTTCATATTTGGTAGATAATTTCCTAATTTATTTATAATACATTTATATTATTATTAATATATAATATTTTATATTATTATTAATATTTATTAAGATATTTATAAGATACATTAAATTACAAAAACAATAAAAGGCAAATACAATAACTCATTTAGAAATGACCATGTGTTACACTCTCCACTCTACCAAGATGCTAATGAAAGAGAATAAATGTTAGTAAAGGCAGGAACATTATCAGATTCCAATGCTTTGATAAAGTGACTTTTTAAATAACAAGTTGCCTCTTTACCTTTTATCTACTTTTAGATCATGTAAAATATTTAAAAAATGACACCATGGATATTATTAATCAAGTTAAGAATTCAAGGTAAGTCTTAGGTTGAAATTTGGATAGAATCGATGAAACCAAGAGCCTTAATAGTCAATGGCTTATAATATCATTAGGAACGGAGGACAATTTTAGTTCCAATGGAAAAGAGATAGGTAATGAAGTTTTTCTCTTCGATAAGCTTCTTTAAGTTCGCTGACTGTAAATGTTTTAATTATTCCTCATTTATAGAACTTTTCTCGGTGAATTTTCAATTAGGAGAAGATTGAACTATAAAAGGCTTGAGCGGGGCTGAAGGACTCGTCGCCGATCGATTTCTGGCTCTAAGGCCTTGGCGTGAGACCGCTGAGGTAAAGGTAAAAGAACCGAAATTTAAATACAGTTTCTTGTTTTTGCCGGTTAGTTCCAGTATATTATGTCCTGATATTTCGTGTGGTTGATTGAAACCTTAGCTTTCTTTGGAAATATTAAATTTACAGTAAAATCTAGTCTTGCTAGTTGGTCATAACAGAAACTATTCATACTCCCCGGAGACTGGTTTCCATTTTTTTTTTTTTTTTTTGTAATTAACTTTAATACTTTAGATTTAAATACCATGATAAATACTTCTAATTAATTATTGACGTCAATAACAATGTGAAAAGCGTTCATCAATCTGTCTTTATATGTAACGAAAAAACAAATTTAGCTTCGTATTTAATGAAAAATATAAAAAATTATATTCAATAAATAAATAATCATTGATAAACATATAATTGATATTTATCGGATAATGAATTGAGGCGTGGAGATGCAAAAGAGGGTAAATCCAAATTAGAAAAATGACAGGAAACACAAAAATATTCCTGATTCAAGTCATTATATTTAAGAAAATTATTATTGGCAGTGGTTTTTAAAGAATATCGGAAATAAAAAAAAAGGAACTCTTCACAATTGAGGCACTGACATGGAAAATGTAGAAAGTAAAAAAAAAAAAAAGATTTTGACATTGTCATAGGAAAACGTTGTAAGAAGTCACGCTAATGTTATAGGAAAATTAGTGAGTCAGTGTTTTAAGTGATTTAGTTGCTATGAACACCAGAACATGATTTTCATAAATAAAATTTATTTCAGAGGTTCAAAATCAAAATGTCAAAATAAAAATCAGTTTTTTTGACTTACTACCTTATTCATGACAACGCCTCGATTAACAAATTCTGTTTTTTCGTTTTTTAAAATTATTATTAAATATATATGAGATATAAATAGTTAAAAGCAAATTCAGTGGGTTTTTTCATTTTTGTTTATTAAGAAGTATTATTATTCAAACAACACAACTTTTATAATTAAAATAAATATATATTACCTTTTAAAATATATCACTAACTTGTTGCTCTAATGTTAACTGGTAATACATACTAGATAGTAACCTTCCCTTTAGTTCCCTCAGCCCAAACTTTAAATGTGAAATTTGAGTGGACAAGGTACATTTTGAAGAGTTAATCATACAGCAGCTTGAAGAGGACACTTAATCATATGCGAAATATTAAGAATGGAAAAAAAATTATTTACCCCCTTTTAAAGCTTCACGCCTCAACTGATGTCTTATTGTTATACGGTGGTAAACTACCGAACTGATGATCCCAACCTCCGAAGCTACAAAATGTTATCCTACTAGATCAATTCTAAACAAAAAAATATTCAGTAAGATTTTTATTATAAAAGAAGCACTGAGCGTTGAATTGAAAATAGATTAAATATAAGAGGGGGTATTCCAGAATTAATACAAAACAAATGGAAAGAAGCGGCCGTTAGCGAGAAATCGATAGGGTGTAAACATAGCAGGGGTTGGGTAATAGGCAGTTTGTCTTGGCCAATGGAATTTACGGGTGTGGAGGGAGCTCTTTCCTAGTGAGCAGTCTTCCAGCTCGTAAATCCTCGGCTCCTGCGGATCCTTGGAGGAGCTTTGTTCCACTTAGAAACAACCGTGCTCCAAGAATTGGGAATGGAAAATAAGGTTTCGAATCAGGCTATTCTTAATTGGTTTTGTTGCAGAATTGTATGTTTCATATTCAAACATCCATCTGTTTCCTTCAATTATTCCATTAATTCCTTAAATTGACTACCATAAATTGGCATATTCATGTAATAAAGATTACTTATATATTTTAAATATACATCTATATATGTATCGTAGGTCAATGATATTATGCATCGTTAGCTCGAAAATTACTTTTAAAAAATAAATGTTTTTCCAGATTATTATATCCTAATTATTTCTAATGGGTAGGATTTTTTTGACTGGCGGATAGACAAGAAGTTACATCTAATCAACCTAATAGAAGATAATAAATGCTTATGTGAAAGACAAATAGAACAGCCTTTTGACCATTTGATATTTAACTGCAACTTACTGGAGACGGAGACTGCAAGGAGATTTTTTGTTTGTTCGTTCAATGTCACTTTATGTTACGAAAGCTAATCGGTCGATGCTACAGTGGTAAATTTTGCCTATCCAGTTATAATTAGGATAGGTATCTTTAACGACTACATCACATCGCACAGGCTTGGAACCTTCATTTTACGTCCTACCCGAGGGACGGCATGGCCAGAATTTTTTACTCCCTTTAAAAAATCCTAGGGCCATCATGGGACGCGAACCCGCAATCTTTAGTATTGTAGGTCGCTATGCTAACCACAACACCATAGGTGACCCCGGCACAGAGATTTAAATTATTGAAAAGAGAATTGCTCTTTGGGCACAATTAGCCTATTAGTAAAAAAAATTTACTTTTTTTGTCCGAGAATTTTATGAGTTTGTGGACGGAGTAGATTATGCTAAATTATGAGAAATTGGTAGGACAGTTTACATCGCATTTTCATTCATCAAATTTGTTTTTAATTTCTATTTTTATATTACTTTTTTTTTTTATTTGATGTTGTTTAACGTCGCTTCGACTGCCGAGGCCATTAGCGACAACTGCTCTTCTAACATGTAGGACATTAATTTCGTGCTCCTGAGGTACTTCAGTGTTATTTCAATTCCGTTGTTTGCTTTGTATGGATCTGAAGTTGTAATATTGAAGTCGCGGCGTTCCTTCCAGTATTTTTGACACTGAAAAAGGTGTTCCACTCTAAGAGGGGTATTATCACAAAGTTGACAAGTAGGTGAAGTCCAATAAGCAGGTAGGTATGAGTCAGCTTAGTGTGACCAATTCTCAGCCTGCTTATGATGGCTGCTTCCTTTGGAGTTAAGTTCTTTGGTGGCAGCCAAGCATGGTTATCTTCTTTGATCAGGCGAAGGTGATTACGTGTATTTTGCCTCTCTTCGTTCCATTTTTCCTTTACTTTGGTTTTCACCTGTTTTGCCCACTCGGAAGGAAATATCTATTTTAGATCAGGAGGGTCTGAGCTCTTGGCTGCTTCTTTTGCAACTAGGTCCGCTTGTTCATTTTCTTTAATCCCGACATGAGAAGGAACCCACAGCATCGATACTTCCCTCCCGCTCTTTACTTGTTCGAAATTTAGTTCCAGAATTTTTTTATGTAAATAATTGTTGCTCCATAAATTTTTTAGTCCCTTTATTACCGAAAGAGAGTCAGTCACAATAACTGATTTTGGAATACGTTTGTTATTAACATATTCATATGCTTTTAGTATTGCTACTGATTCGCTGGTGAAAATCGAATTTATATTGCTTTGCTTCCATTTGTCTTTACTTGTTCTGGCCACCATGCTACATTTTCCAGTTTGCTTAGGAGGCTGTTACATGCTGAGGAACACACGATGCATCCATAGTCAAGTTTTGATCTTATTAGTGTTCTGTAGGCTGCAAGCATTATTTTTTTATCAGCTCCCGAGCCTTAATGGAAGAGGATTTTTAAAAAGTTCAGTCTTCTATTGCAATCCTCTTTCAATTTTTCTATTTGGTTTATATTATTATTTTATCATAAATATTATTTGAACGATGTCTCAAATGATGGAACGTGCTGGACTTCTATATAAAAATAAACTCCCCATGGTCAGGGTTACAGGAATCGCAAAAAAAAAAAACACAAAAAAAAAAAACGATTGTTTACTTTGGACACGTTTCAAACACCAAACCATCTGTTTTCTAATCGCTCAGCAACCTGCAATTGGCTGTTGTAGCGGATTCTTGGTGTTCAGTGTTTGCCCGAGTACATACGTTCATCACACGTGCCATCCTCAGTATCTGTCTATCCTCAACACGTGATCTTCACTAAGATCTGCACGATGGGCTGGTTGTGCAATTGAATCAATCGTTTGAGATTTCCGATGTAAATCATTTTTGGTTGCTTAGCATACCAGACATATAATTCAAAATTATTAATTATAGTTCTAATCCAAAGTTCTAATAAATTGCATATCTTGAAAAAAAATCAGAAATATATGGGAATCTCCTAATCTACAAGTGTAAGCGATAATTTACGCTTTTCCTTAAGTTTCCATTTTCGTCGTTAGAGTGATCGTGTAACGAGTGCATTTATTTCTACTTGTACTATATTGTGACACTAGAATAGAATAGAAAATCAATTTAATTAAACATATTAGGAATAATAGAATAGAACAAAAAGATAAAATTACACTGTGCAAATAATTAAATTAATAGAGGATGGTTGAAGTTAATATGTGCATAAAAAAGTGAAATAAAATAAATGCAAATAGGTCTAAAACATGAAATATTTATAAATTATTTTAATTTAAATTTTTATTGTATACTAAGAGCTCCGGACTTTTGTTAGAACCGTTACATGAATGTATTATATGTCATGGATGTGACGATAATGTACTTGTCCAATCTAAAATGTTCGCTTCCGGACTGAATATAATAAGAAATGAACAAGGGGCTTAGTCTTGCCTTGAACCTTGAAGTCCATGGTTGCTTTGAAGTCACTATTTGTCACTAGTAGTTGTAAGTATTTTGTAAAGTTGTTAATAGTTGTGTGTGTAATTTACGTGAATAAAAATTATTTAAACCAACATCCGTGTTATAATATTATTCAAATGTCTAAAATTGAAAAGAAATTAAAAGAATCTTCTAATAATAAAAAAAAAGTGAATGAAGAAAGTAATATTAAAATAAATAATAATTTTAATAATAGATAGATAATAATTATGAATAAAACTAAAGCCAAATCAGCATCTGATTTTTTAACATATTTAACTGAATATCATTCATTGGAAAGTGAGAAGAGATAAATAAAAGAAGAAAAGAGGAGAATGAAGAATAAAGCTTTATTGAGATGATCCCGTATAAGCTTTAATCTGACTGATTATTGAAAAGGAGATTCTTGAATGTGGAGAGTCTGATATTTTGTTCACAGGAATTCCAGAACAGAACATTACGCAAAATATTATATCAAGTTAACATAATATTCGTAGTAAATGAAAAAAAAAAAAGTTTAAATATTCTAAGATAAAAAAATTTGGAGAGATATAAAATTTGTGGATATGTACGAATGGTTTCTTTTAAGACTGATCCAATATTTAGCAAATACAATTTTTAGAGTAGGTCGATGGATAGTCAACATTTTCAGGTTGGTCTTTTTTATTTTGGTAAGCCAACGTTAGCCTACAGGCATGAAGGTAGGGACTGAACCGTTGGCTAACCAAAAAAAATCCTGACTATCTAGCGACCTATCGTAGAAAAAAAAAGTTTACTATTAAACACCTCTGGTGGAATTTTAGGAAGATATGCAAAACTAAACAATAGGACTTTCTTTCATTTTTTTGTTTTTTATGTTTTATTCCCCACTTCAGCCTCGAATTATTTGTATATCATCTCACTAACACTAAAGGTAAGGAACATTTTTTTGGATCTTCCTAAAGAAGTCGAGTTATAACAGAAAAAAAAATTTAGATGAAAATAAGTATCCTGGTCTGGATTTTAATTTTCACTCACTATTAATCTGTCTGAAAAACGAAACCCAAGAATCATGCTCTAATCGACCGACAGAATATGACTCGGTGAGTACAATACTGTTTTAGGAGAAGTTTCCTGAAAACTCGTTGATGTAGGGTAAAAGGCCATAATAGTCGACCAAAATGAAGGGTTAAGGCTTAAAAATAAAAAAGCAAAAACATACAAATTTAACAAATATAATTTAATAAATAAATTAAATATGGATACAGATAAGAATAATGTATGTTTATAAATATGAAATTCAAAATTCTGTTTAAGCAGAAATGGAGTAGATTGGGTAATAAACAACCTTTAAACGATTACTTCCACAACATACCAGATAAATTTGGTTCCGTTTGGAATAAGGATTCGTGACTGTAAGGTATAATACGATTCAAAAATACTATGTTCAAGTCAACAGCAGGCGAAGGCTTCGTCATATTGGATCAAAATCTTCATATTGGAATCTGTTAGCCTTCGATATAGGAAGACGAAGGTCGTGTGTTGGGAACCCCATTGTGGTTTTAAATTGAAAAACCGATCAGAATCAACCCACCCCCGGATACGAGATTTCCCCGCAGCCATTCAAATATTTGTTATAAAGGGATGGTGGAGGGTGCAGGGGTAGGCTATCCCCGGATGTTGATGACGTCGCTATGGAAACGGGGGCAATGCCCTCTAGATCGACTAAGCCTGGACCTCGCATCGCTGGTAATTACCGAGTCCGTGGGCCTTCCAAACATGGCCATTAATATCCTGCACTCTGGGTGGAATTAGAATTACCTCTATTGAAGGATGGTCTTCATTGGGGTTGGAAGGGAAGCCATTAGTGTCTGGAGCCGGGGTAACGGTTGCTTTATAATTACAGGGGGTAGGCAGCAATATGGAATGGAATTGTAAGAAAGATGCAAATCCTTGGAACAGCTGAGCTCTGAATCCTGGTATGCATATACAACATGCATTCAATTTAAATATCATATTCGATTTCTGAATATAAGCACATCACACCTGTGGTGTAGTGGTAAGCAAGGTTCGTAAACCGACAAGTAATTTCTTAAAGGGAGTCCAAAATCTTTAGCTCTGCCGTTCTTATAAGCGACACATGGCCGTCTAATCATAGCATAAAGTTACGTTAAATTAACAAACACCAGTTGGGGTTCCACGCAAACAATGTATATAAGCGTTTTTATATTCTAGATAACTTTTACTGATAAATTTTTCATTCGCTTTCGGATTATTAGAGTTAAGTAGGCTTGAAAAACCAACCAAAAAAATAAATATATATTTATAATTTTTTATGTTTTATTTCATTCCTCAATGTCTTTAAGCCAATTTTATGTTTGTAGCGGTGAAGTGTTAACCTTGCCTCACAACACACTCCACACAGCTAGCTTGTTCTTCTTTTATGTTGTCGTCAATGCCTTTTTCATCTATCCCTCATCGGATGGTGCCTAACCTCCAATTCTGGAAGATTGGGCTAGAACGGCGGCTTCCTTTCGCTCTTAAATAAAGTATTTGAAGTGAAAGTACTTCTCCTTGGCCTTCAAATTTTATGGTGATTTGTACAATCCATAATTACTTTAACTACTACTCTTCCAATAAAAATCACCCCCAAACCCCCCCCCCCTGCAATAGTGCCTTAATCCATTTTACTTATGACTTCAATTTTCAACAGAAAACATCTTAAGGGATCTATATACCATGTGGATATGATATGGATGGTTTACCAGTAAGCTTTAAATATTGTAGAAGATTGTATACAGTAAAGCAATGGTCAATAATGTTACAGAGTTCCAAAGCACATTAGGACTTTCATTAATTTGCTCATTAGACCTGATTAGCGAAATCATTATGAAAACTGTAACGTTTAGTAACAACAACTCTTTATTATCAACTATTCATTTTTACAATATTACATAAATTACATATGGTATTTAATGTCAACACAGGTTAGTCCAATAATATTCTTCCAAAGAGATTAGATCCCTTCACAACAAAAACATTTACCCAACACATAAAGATTTCTCAGTTTACTAATCCTTATATCTTACAATGACTTGTCACAATGCTTTATCTATTTTTCTTCATCAAGATCTTGTTGCAACTTACTACTAACTTCATCGAACTAAGGAAATAAAGTAACTGGCGGAGAATTTCTGCAGTGTCTGGACCCGATAGCGAAGTTCGCTCTAATCTCCTCATCAGTACTAAGCCAGAGCCAGCCACAAACTTCGGGCTTTACCTAAGCACCCCGATGGATAGATCCTATCACTGAAGTATAAACTTCTTCATGGATTACAAGAAAATTGGGAATTTAGATTCATAACTTTAAGCACGCTTAAAGTCCTTATAATTCATAATTTTATTAGTTTCCAGGGCAGGGATAGCGGAGCGTTTTTAGCATTCTCAAGTTTAACGGCGGAGGTTCGAACCTTGCCATTTTGACCTTTATATCGTGGCGGACCCACCGCATAGAACTCGACCTTTCCTCGTGTTTAGAACAAGTTGGTTGCATTACATAAATACAAACCAAAACAAAAAAAAAATATTTTTTTTTAATAACAAACTTACTTATAAATTTTTCACGTTTCAAGAAAATTTCGCACGAGCAAACTTTTTACTAGAAACCAAAATCTGACTAAACAATTGTCTATTATTATGCAATAATTATTAATTTTCTAAAAAAGTCGGAATAATATTCTCGATACAAGAGTAAAGAAATTTCACTTTGCTGATAGTTTTCTTTTGTTTTATGAAGAAAATTTATCGAAAAGTTTTTATACTGGAACACAAATTCTATGCAAAAGGTTTATTTAATTGTTATACAAAATTTGAGGTATTTTATACACAAAATATTTTATTTCAGTGATTTTAATGGCAACATTCCAAATATCTGCGCACGTGTTGCACCTCATGCTACATTGCAAATATATACGATAATCAATCATTGCAATCGATGCTATATAAGATAAGCAATCACTAACATGATAGAAATCATATTAAATTTTAAGACTAATAGAATACCAAACCAAAATAAGTAACGTTATAATAAAATAAAAACGTAAAGTTTTTCCAATCTGTAGGCCGTGAAAACTATGCCTAGGTCCATAGTCAGAGTCAGCAAGCGCATGGCAACCTATAATTCTTTCCCCGAAGTAGACCGTCTATAGAACAAACTTTTCGGGCGAATACTCACACCGTGGAAACCATATCGCAATATTCGCTTGGATAAACGGGTTAGGGTTATCAGTCCCTCGCCCGGATTTATTTAGTGTGAGACATCAATATATATAAATATATATATATATATATATATATATATATATATAAATTTTACATTTAAGACATTGCTGGATACTGATGCTTTTAAGACCAAGACAATGTTGAGAAAAGTGATATCAAGTAGGCAACAGATAACAGTTTAGTTACAAATATATATAATATATATATATATATATTTATTTATTTATTTATTGGCAATATTGTTTTTTTAGGAACTTCTCAAAAAGAAGAAAACTTCCAGGAACTTCTCATGGTATTCGGCACTATTTGAATTATGGCTTTTCATTTCAAGGCAATTTATAATAAAATTCTGAAATAAATAACAAATGCAATTTAAATATAAAAAAATCATCATATCCTTCAGATTTTTTGCAACAGGTGTCATTAATTTTTTTTCTCTGTAGCCAAAAATATTTAGATATATATTAATCAATCCTTTCTTGCCTTGCCTCACGTTAACAATAGCAACACATGATTTAGTCAGTTACTTAAAAATAACCTAAGTGACAACAGCCGTTATTATGAAGTAACCATTAGTATGTGGCCCAAAAGTAAAAATGATCCGTTTTTTTTTCTACTAAACAGGTTTTTTCTTGGAAATATGTCTATTTTATAAGGAACTGAAGGGGATCTCCACAATTATGGCTCGAACTTTGAATTTGGTTTTTTGTTAATACTTATTTGGCGCATGAACAAAAAATATTACCTCTGAGAATGTATTAAGCTCTTTCATTCACGTACTGTACCATCGTAAAATACTTATATTTCATACTTGAATGATTGGATGCTGTTTTTCGAGAAAAAAATACGAAAACATCAGTAAGTGAGGATATAAATCACAAATATAGGTTACAAAGAAAAATATTGTTAAGATCTTCATACAATGATTTGTAATTTAAATCATTAACGACGTTGAAATATTTCAGATATAAACAGGAATTAATTATTAAATTATAAACTATACATATAGTTACCATAGTTAAATTTTAATAACCTACTTGAGTTTAAATAGATACGTAAGTTCCCCTTAATTTATATCCCGAGGTCGTATAGCAGACCCTCGGATCCTCAATCTGACGTGGGGAATATAAATTCTAGAGAGGGTTGTACAAATCGAATCAGATAAATTCGGTATAAGAGAACCAGAGGGTGGGGGAAGGGGTATATATGGTATGTGCGCCTTGGAGCTCCGATAATTAATTTATGATCGCTTCCACCAAAGGTTCGATCAGGCTCCCCTCATTGGTTGTGATATTGGCTTAGCTTTGAAACAAAAAAAGGTTAAATAAAAATATATCAAAGCATTTTTTTTTTCTTTTTGACTGACCCCCTGATTCTTTTCTTTTCATAATAAATGTTTCTAACCTCACTTCCTCCTTTATCATATTATCCGATATCCTCCATTATCTTTCACGTTCGAATTACATAGCATCGGAGACAGCCCGATTAGGGCCTTTGAAGTGAGAGAAGAATTCGGATAGTCGGTTGGTTATCGCTGATCTGTCCATTATTTTATGACAAACGAGTTTAAAGAATTGAGGTCTGTATACATTTTTTTGCTTAATAAAGAAATTTATCGTTTCTGTCTTTAGTTCTATGTATGGGGCATTTTTTAAACAAATAAAAACTTTATAATAAGCAACAAAAATATTTATCTTTGATTTTATATAAAAGTTTTGAAATACAGTTAAAATATTGTCGGCGACATAAACGGAGAAAAGAAACGACGATGTAAATTCACAACTGTATTATAAGAAAATAAATAGAAGTCGACTTAAACGAGAGTTAGAAGCACCAAAAATGTCAGAAGCTCCTCCTTAAACCAAGGTACCCCATTGTTGACGCTATTTTTATGTCAGGCTTTCGATTCGTCCATAGGAAGGGATGCCATGATAAGTTGCAATGCAGGATGTTTAAGGAAGATCATACACCTCTTGTATTTTGTTGTGTATGAGTCATATCTCTTACCGAACTTATCTAGTGTTCACTTTTAATTAATTAAATTTCAATTAGGATCGACTTCGGAGATAAGGATACTTCCAAGACTGGTACATAGATCGGGCTGAATCGGCGATATAAGGAACATTTAGGTCTTTGTGGAGGATTTTATTGATGCCAAAATAAGGAGCATTAAGGATTTTGTTAGGATTTCGGATTGCGTAGGATTTGGATGGACTCGAGACTTTTATGGTTTGATGTAGTCCTGAAACTCGATTTCGTATGTCCATTTGTAATAGATGGGTTTTTTTTTTTCACCTAAGTGGTGAAGTAATCTCTAGCGTCTAGAGATACTATAGCTAGAGTACTAGTTAGAGATTAGTCTGGTTTCTAGTCATATCAATCTTGTGTGGGTGTTCCAAGAAAGCCGTTTGTCAAGGTGTAGTCCCAAGTAATGGATCTGCTTGACTGGGAATAGTAGAGAATTATAAAATGACAGCAAGAGGGATAAGTATAAATAAATAACTGTGTATTATTAATTCCCTACCATTTTCCTAAAAGTATTTCAAAAGCAATCAGAACGGATATAAAAGGAAAATGACCTTTAGCATTTCCTCACTGAGGTAATTAAAATGGACGAGATTGACTGAGAAGAATTCTAGTCACGGAGAGTTTGGGTCTATAACAGTAACATTTAGGTTATCCGTAGAGGTCAACCTTTTTTTAGATTGGACTTTTCCGTAAATAAATCCGAATTCATGTCATTATCAAATACTTATTCAGCATTATGGCTGGGTCAATTCACCCCGGTGTTTTTCTGTTTTGTTTCTTACCTTCTTGAAACATGTTCAAAGGAACGGATGGACCTGATGAGTGCACGAAGTTTGTCGCAACTCAAATTCTTATATGTTTTAAAAATATCTGTATTTATTATGTTTTTTTTTTTTTTGGCGTAAATTATGTTTCATGTAGACTATTAATACCAAAGATCAAGACAGATTTTAAGAGGCAACAAATACGATATTCAGATTAAAAAAAAATCTGCGCTTAGTTTTGGCAATCAATTTTGCATTCGTATATGAGCGAACAGTAAGATAGATTCTTTTCAGTTTAATCCCTAAGATCGGGCTTATCAAAATCAATGAAGAATACAAAAGTGAAGAGAATCTGTCAGCTAACAGAGCGGGTGCATCTCGTTTGAATGTTTTGATGGTAGTCGGCATGCGCACAACACTAACGCCATTTACTAGACACCTAACCCATGAATCCGGGTTATAATGGAGAGCTGAATGGGTCAATGACGGTTATCTTGCATCACAAGAACCGTGGTACACATGGGAAAACCACATGACCAAGGTGAGGTACGAAAATAGGTCCTCCAGGCTGGATCAATAAGCAGGGAACTGGCGGAGGAAGACACATGGCTCCTTCTCTAACTCAATCTAAAGTTATTACTTTTTTCATTTATACTCATAAATGAACACGGTGGAGTTGAAATAGACTTGAAAGAAGCTTTGAGGTCATTTTCATTGAAAGTTGTTATAATATAAGAAATAAAAGAAGGTACGTTAGTGTAACCTGGAGCTGTTCAAAACATGCGCAGATGCAGTTTTGATAATGAAATTTTGATATAATACAATAACCTAAAAAGACATTTATTTAAATTATTGAATATGCATATGAAGAAATATAAATAATTGACATTAATGATGTTGAATATCAAAACTAATTTCACTTCAAAATATCCATTGACTGAGGAAAATAAGACATTACTTTTAATATGAAAAAATTATTTATGTCAAAATGCAGACACATACAAATTTTAATTAGATGATTTTGGAAGGATATAATGAAATAGAAATGATACTGATAATTGTAAAATTAATCGGAAAAAGGCTAAAATGGTAATTGAGATTATTGTCTAGTTAGGATTCTGCTAAATAGTAATTTAAGTATTTTTGAAAAGTAAAATATTTAACCTTAGAACAAATTTCAAGAGTATAAATATTTAAATTTCATATAAATTGTTATCGAAAAATATCCCTAAAGAAGGACTTATTATGGCTGCAATCATTAATTGTAATTGGTTTATTTGGAAAATTTTCAAAACAAATTCCAAATTCCTGTAGATGTCCTGTAATTTTGACCTTCTTGAATTGACTGCAAAATTATTAAGTTGTATTTTGTACTTAAGGAACTGTTTTGAAAATCTTCCAAATATCAGTTTTAATATAGTATAGCTTGAACTGACCTGCCATCCTTGTAGAAGCAGACTCCTGTCGACGGTCCTCAGCCACATCACGGCATCCCCAGCCTGGAAGTCCTTCAGCCGGTAACACTTGCCGTGGAGGTAGATACCGAGGCACTTCAGCAGTTCGGAGGTACTCGCTTGTATGACCGTCTTCTTGGCCGGTACCGGAGGGGCCGGCTGGAGGATCATAGTCTTTGGAACCAACTTTTCGGAACATGTCGTGTTGTTGTTTGTGTTGTTGGCTCGTACGGTGTCAACGCTAGCAACAGCGGGAATAGAGGTAGTAGTAGCCGACTTGACTATCGGAGGGTAGTAGCACAACGCAGGCTTCTGTATGTTTTTGTTCTTGTCAACTACGATCGGGTTCATGTTGTCGTTGAGCGGCTGCCTGTACGCGGACGTCACGTTCTTGTTTTTGTTCTCCATTTTCTTCTTGGAGTTGTTTGTCGTCGAAAATCTCTTCCATGAGAGAGCGTTTATGAAGAGCGAGTGCTTCTTGATGCTCTTTTCCAGAGCGTTCTTCTCCGAAATGATCCGGGAGTTCTCGTTGTTGGTTCCCTGGGCGGGAGTCACTTTGCCTGCTGCCATAACCTCCCTGTTCTTGGCGTTGTTGAGCTGTTCGTAGGACAAGTTGTTGAGCGTGAAGTCGGAATCGCCCCCAGAATAGGCTGGTCTTCTCTCGCGGGGGCTGAAGCTGAGGACGGTTCCCATGTCGCCTCAGTCTGTCATACTCGGAGGAGAGCCGGGGGTGGACTCGGGTCGATAGCCGCCCCACCCCTGGACCACCCCGCACGTGCGCACCGCCTCCTCATTAATAGGAGCAAGGTCGTCACAAACTCCATTCCAGCTCTTGTTTGTTTGATTTCTTCTCACCTGTCAGCGGGATCGTCTTCCCTCAGTGTCCACCTTGAACAGGTCTATGCTCGATCATTCGATGCGGAGGAGGTAGTTCAGTAGAATACTTCGGGGATTCTACCAAATGCATTATTAGTTTTTTTTTTAAAGCTGTTATTTTTTAAAAACATATTTACGTTAGTTAACAAGTAAAAAAAAAAAGTCACTATTTTATAAATGCCAGACCAAAAGATTTTTTTTTTTTAACTATTCTACCTGTGTCTTAGCATTAATTTTTAATTTAAGCCCCAAAGGAAGGTGAAAAGAATAAACCACAAATATACCAAAAGAATTTTTTTGGCTGTTATTTGTTAGTTCTGTTTTTTTTTTTTTTTTTTTCATTTTCAGTTTACGTAGTTATCCGATAGGGGTATAAGGTATAGGGTATAAGGTTCTTAGGACATATGTGGCCTACTTCTTGCTAGTATATTTTTATAAATTGGAGAAATTCTATATAAATTTAAAGTCATGACTATGTGAAAATCTATTGTTTAAATATGTCTATAATTTCATTATTATATATAATATACTTTTAAACATTTATTCTTTTGAAAACTGTACATCATATATTATTAAAACTTCTTTAATAACTGTAATTTTTTAAATTAAAAATAAAGTTATCAGAAATTATTCCGCTTTAATAATAGAAATAATGTAATAAAATGCACATTATATACAACAAATAATTCAGTGCAACATACTTATGTTATTGGCCATTTAATATTTTTGTTTAAAAATTGATGTAATATAATAATGAGTGACTTTGCCCCACAATTTTATTTTCCTCTGGAGTTGAAATAGAAATGGAACGTCGCAGAAAAGTCACACGATGGGTATATTTTCTACAGTATTGTAATTCTAGACTTAAAAATTTCAAACAATCAATAGAAAATGTATTATAGAGGCATAAATACTGAAATATTTTGACAATATGGTAACATTTCAATTAAAAAATTATGAAATTTTTATAAGAATTATCTTAGTTACTGATAATCTTACTCAAAGTTTGTTAGCTGATATTAAAATTCAGTCTCATCACTTAAAATAATGACTCATATCATAAATGTAACATAAAAATCTATCATGAAATTCATATTTTATGTGATTATACTACTAGGAAGATGAAGAGGCTACATACAAATAAACTTTTTGATATCAATAAAAGAAGAATTCTTTGAAACTATAAAGAAAAATGGGAATGGTGACAGACAGCTTGAGGAGTTCTCGTTTGTGATTGAGTCCAAAGCATGCTATTATATATTTATCAATTCATGTATGAAATCATCGAAATATCTAATGAAACATAAAAAATATATATCTATAGGTGACTTATTCTTTCTTGGGGAAAAGTCATTTAATCGAAACTATGTTTTTACAGATACCAGCTAATAATATTTCTCAAGGTAGAGTTACAAAAAAGGTAGATTAAAAGATAGGTAGAGTTAAAAATATAAAGGTTGAAGCTAATGTACAGTTAAAAAATGTTGACATATGTTCTTCAATCGTTTTGATGTAACACTCAGGAAACACTTTTTACAGATAAAAATTGTATGCAGGGTCACCTGTGGTGTAGTGGCCAGCATGGCAATCTACAATACTAAAGGTCGTAATTTTTTAATAGGAGTAAAAAATCTTTGCCTATGCCGCCCTTCGGATAGGACGGAAAATGGAGGTCCCGAGCCTGTACGATGCCAGGTACTCGTTAACGATGCATCGTCCGATTAGCCTCAGTAGCATAAATGGACGTTAAACGAACAACAAAATTTTATGGTGTAGCATAAAAAAATGTATGCTATACTTTTATGCGTTCTGCTCGTTTAGCGCGGTAATGGATGGTCTTGCTTGAGTTCACCATGGACCTACTAGTAATAACGAGACCGAATAATTTTATTATAAGAATTTTAATACATTTAATTATATTATGTGTTTTTTCTTTTTTCTATGACTTCTAACCTATCTATATTCTAACATCTTCTCATTAAAATACAATAAATATTGATTGCATAAATGGTATTCTATGCACCATTACTAATGTTTCTGAGCTAAGCTAAATAGAAATTAGCATACATATTGCGCAGAACCATGGATTGCCCCTAAATTGTTACATAGCAATAATTGAGCCTTTCAGGTGACAGATGTATAAAATTTAATTTCAATATTTTGTAGAAAAGCACTTTAAACATCATTTCTATTTGGAAAATTCGTACCCTTTTATTTGTAATATTATAACAGAAATATTAAAACAAAACAGTTTTTTAAAATATACATATAAAAGTACTACTATATATTAAGACATTATATCAACTCAATTGATGCAATTAGCAAAACATTAGTTCTTAATAATGTCAAATTCAATTATTAGCTCCCTTTTAATTGACAGTCTACTCCCAAAAAAAATATCAATAATTTTATGTTTAAAAATCAGAAAATAGAGATCAGGAGTGCGAGAAAACGTTCCAAAGCAATGCCCAAAGTTAACCATAGTGACTTTTTTTTTTTCGGTTTAAATATTAGAATTCATGGTGAACTCAAGCAAGACCATCCATTACCGCGCTAAACGAGCAGAACGCATAAAAGTATAGCATACAATAAAATTATTCTATCTCGTAGTAATAACGAGACAGAATAATTTAATGCAATTTATTGATTTATTTAACTCATTTTTTATCTTTGTGAAAAGTATAACATAGAAAGCAAACTTTTTTAAAATGTTGTAATAATTGGAGGAATTTACAATCAAAAATTTAATAATATTTTTATTTTATTAACGTTTTTTTGGCCAATGTTCTGGATGGTATCTAAAACAATATTGAACAGCTTACTTAGTCCACGGTCTGAAATCGAGTAATGTTGATCTCACTCATAGGAAAAAAATCTTTAACATCTTATGTTCATCCTATATTTACTTTTTCAAATACCTCAAATCTACTTTGGAATGATTGGAGGAAATTGCGATCAAAAATTTAATATATATTTTTATTTTATTAACGTTTTTCGGCCAATGTTCTGGATGGTATCTAAAACAATTTTGAACAGCTTACTTAGTCCACCGTCTGAAATCGAGTAATGTTGATCTCACTCATAGGAAAAAAATCATTACCATCTTATGTTCAACCTATATTTACTTTTTCAAATACCTTTGGTGACATCACATCTGATTCCTTAGGCAACGTATTCTTGGGCGTTAAATAAAAATAAATATTCAAGAAGCGTCTTTTTATACAAAAAACAACACGAGTTTTCGGTAAGTATATAGATGATATTAAAACATTAAAATTTAAAGAATTTATATTTAAAATTAGGAAGGTGTTTTTTCTTTTCCTTCTCCGATATTTATTCAATAATAGTATCTGAAAAAGAATCAGTTTTATAGATTATGTTTAAACCTATTGCACACGTGCATACTTTGAACCAATCCAAATATTTGAGACCGTTTTTTTCTTCTTTCCGTTTATTATTTATTTCAAATTTTGATTGATTCAATTCCCATTTGTCCATTTCGGATATTTTGATGTTTTTTAAAGTTTATCGAAAAAGTTTTAAATAAGCGTAAAAAAATATAAAATCTATGAGTATTTTTTTTTTTACTTGTATTGAAATTTGTATTCAAGAGTCCCCAAGTATTCTGAAAACAACTAGATTCATTCCTTAACTTTTTTTTTCCCACTTTGAAGAAAAACATATTTATTTATTTTTTTATATATAATTTTGATAGCTTAATATCATTCATTTATGTAAATTTAGAAATATAGATTTTTATAAGTGTTATTGCCGAATCTGCAGTAAGTACCTATAATAAAAAAATCTGGTGCGTGCGTGCAACACACAACTTTCACTTACCAACTTACTTAGATTAGAAATTGACGTGTTTTTCTAAATATCATTTCCCAAAGTCACACATTTTTCTACATTCATATCTTATTTTTGTTAATCGTTAAAACAGTTTTTGAGTAAATAAAAAAAACCGTGAAAATAATACAAAATTTATTAGGTAAAGTCCCCCCTTCGGTTGATCAATTTTGATGAAATGTTGGTTATCACATATTTGGCATAGACATACTTCAAATACCCAGTTTGATCAAAATCGTTAAAGCCGTTTTTGAGTAAATAAAAGAACCCGTGAAAATGATACAAAATTTATTAAGTAAAGTACCCCCTTCGGTTGATTAATTTTGATGAAATGTTGGTTATCACATATTTGGCATATACATACATCAAATAACCAGTTTCATCAAAATCTTTAAAGCCGTTTTTGAGTAAATAAAAAAAACACGTGAAAATGATACAAAATTTAATAAGTAAAGTCCCCCCTCCGGTTAATCAATTTTGATGAAATTTTAACAGTCATATCTCGGGCATATTAATACACCAAATACTCAGTTTAACCAAAATCGTTAGAGCCGTTTTTGAGAAAATCGAAAAAAAACCTAAAAAGTTATTAAGTAAAGTACCCCCTCCCTTTAAGTAATTTTGATGAAATTTATGCTGTCACATCGCGGCCATATACCTACACTAAATACCTAATTTCAGGATCGCACGGTTTATAGTTTTTGAGCTAGTCTGTTCACACACACACACACACACACACACACACACACACACACACACACACACACACACACACACACACACACACACACACACACACACACACACACACACACACACACACAGACCATTTCGCGGGACTTGGTCATTTCGACTCAGGGGACCCCAAAACGTGTATTTCCGTTGAAAACCGGAAGTCGAAATTTTTCACGATCGCAATACTTCCACTTACTATATATTTCATATATAGGTAAGTGAAAGTAAAAAACATTGAAGTTAATTTTTAAAACTTGAATATTTATCCTCCCGTATGTAAGGTCAATATTTTTGAATTTCAAATCATATTTAAACTAAAACCATTGTCACAATTGCCCACAAACTTGGCTTCTCGTTATGACTTAAGAAAAATTCTACTGCAAAACATCACTTAATTTTTCAAAGCATGCCTGTCAGACTCAATGATGATTGTCGTTTTGAACCCTCCGTATATCTATAATTTGTAAGAACATATGTAACACTCCATTTTTTCATCCTTTTTCCCTTGGATGCTTGCAACACCCAAATAAATTATTAAATATGAGAAAAGTGTGTTTATCATGGCAATAATACATGATACCTACTAACTCTGATATAACCAAAATTAATTTTTTTGTAATTTTACATTTAAAGAATCTTTTTTATTTTCTTTTTTTTTTTTTTTTTTTTTTTTTTTTTTTTTTTTTTTTTTTTTTCATAGCCCCTTATGATTTAGTAATTTCTCGATTGAATTGATTGCTTCCTTGAATAGTAAACCTTTTACTGCAGTTATATGCATTTTAAGGGGTATTGAGAAAATATAATTTTTGAAAATTTAATAGTTTTTCTAGGTTACCGGTGATGGGGCTCACCTCTTTCTTGATTAGACCTTAAATTCTAATACTTAAGCCTAACATTAATATAGTTTTTGCCATCGTCTTGAGAGATTCGCAGGGCTGAGGCTATTAAATAGTGGATTTGACAGGGTTGGTAATTTATCGAAAAAAGAATCCTGCCTCTTGGTTATGTATTCCTTGATTTTCGGTAATTTAATTACTTCTTGAATCTCTGATGTCCTCATTACCTGCATGTAAGTCCCTTTGACTATTTTTCTTACTATTCCATTTTGAAATGATTGCAGCTTGTTTCTAGTTGACCTGCTTACATGCTTAAATAGAGGTGCGCCGTATAACAGCACAGGCCGAATTATGGAGGTGTATACTAAAATTTGTAAACGTATTGATAAACTGGTAGTGATTAGTAGTTTATTAAGCCTATATGTTTTGAGTCTCAATGTTTTAATTTTTCTGTCAAAATGTCTCGAAAAATTTATGGGTCTGTCTGAGTGTACGCCGAGATACGTCAGGTTGGTCGATAGCTAGAATCTAAATAAGAATCTAAATATTGGAAACAGATATTATGTTATCAAATACACATTTGTGCACGAGAGTGATTTTTAAATTAATATCAATTTCTTTCCTAAATTCTTGCTCGGTCACAAAACGCGTTGCCCTATCGATTCATCTGACCCAGTTTTGCGATCAGACTAAGTTGACCCGACTCTATGGTGACCTCCTCCAATCACCACCGTCGATGAATATTACGTAATTTTGTATTTCATTATCGTAATTAAATTATTTAAAAAAATCGTTTTTAATCGTTCCTGTTTTTTTATTAAGGCTGAAATAATTATATATTAGATTACACATTTATATATCACCTATTTGTTATTTTCATTTTTTCTTTTAAAGGCAAAAACTTTTCATTATTAGAACTATTTTGTCAGGTGTTCCTCAAGGGTCAATATTCACTCCACTACTCTAACTGTTGTGCAGAAAATTTTCATAAGATTTCTTAAAATCTTTTTTTTTCCTTCCTGACGATATATAACACACACACACACACTCACACACACACACATATATATATATATATATATATATATATATATATATATATATAGAGAGAGAGAGAGAGAGAGAGAGTGAGAGGTTATAATATGAGTAAGACTGGTACAAACTTCGGAAATAGAAGTTATCTTTTGAGACAAATAAAAACTTACTAAATAAATTAAGACCTATAAAAACTTACTAAACAGCGGAAAAGCCTTACCCTGAAAATAGTGCTGTGTATTGTGGATGCTGCCATGATAAGAAAAGTAAATTAAATTAATAATTTAATATCAAAATATGTAAAGTACTGTATATGCTCAACCGGGTGGTCAGTTTTACCTGAAGGCGGCTAGGTCTTGGAAATACCACCTTGTAAGTTATTGGGGCCATAAACCTTCTGTTAGAAATTCAAAATAAGCAAAGCTTAGGACCGACAATGCTGCCGACAAACACCTAGGGAAATACCTAAGAAGATTGTTAAAGAAATTTGTGGCCATAAACCCTGGTTTTGCCCTGGCAAAGAGGCCGCTGGGAAACACGGTGAATATAGAAAGGAATGGAAATTTTGAGGCAGCCAGCCAATCAGAAGAAGTCTGGAACCAACCAATCAGGAGAAGTCTGCAGCCAGCCAATCAGAGGAAGTCTGAAGAGAGTGGGGGAAAGAAGACTTATACAGGGAGAGAGAGTTCGGAGGGGACAGAGTTCGGAGGTGGACAGAGGTAGGGGAGTGTGCCAAGAGGGCGAGTGGAACGAGAAGGGCAGAGGACCAAATAGCTAGACAGACCGAGATGGGATGCGGTGCTGAGTCTGAGAGAGCATCAGAGATGGCAGGGACTGATCCAGTAGATAGGCCAGAGACAACACCAGAGAGTGCCCACCAGATAAGTTTAATACATATACAGTACTAGTTGTAATATTGTGTGGTCAGTATTTATTAAATAATGTTAAATTACCTGTCAGCATCCATTAACTAATTTGTGTTAGTAAAATATCTTTATATGATATATTTAAGGGGGTATAATCAATTCACATTATTGGTCAATAAAATTAAAGTTATAGTTCAATTTAGATTTGTTTATTTATTATCATTTACCCTATGCCACAGGTTTATTAGAATAATATAGAATTGGTAAACACGTCACCTTTGGAAAAGTATCCAATTTACATTAAGGCGAATTAAGTACATTAATTACAATATCAATTAGATATATGCCGTTTCTGGTAACCCCCACCCGCCTTAGAAAAGCGGGAGACCAGGAACGTAGCAATAGATAACAGTGGTATTGATATTTGTAGAAATAATAATTGTTAGTTACAACATTCAGAATAAAACATACTTTAGAAAATGGGCAAATCTTGTTTGTAATATTCGGTTCTAAAATCAGTGCTTGTCCAATTCACATTAAAATAACTTACTAAACAGCGGAAAAGCCTTACCCTGAAAATAGATAACAATGGTATTGATATTTGTAGAAATAATAATTGTTAGTTACAACATTCAGAATAAAACATACTTTAGAAAATGGGCAAATCTTGTTTGTAATATTCGGTTCTAAAATCAGTGCTTGTCCAATTCACATTAAGTATTCATCCCTTTTAAATATTTCTTTACATAACTCAAATCTAACTTTTCACACCTTTTTTATTCGGTGTTGTTTTTTTTTACTCCCAAGGTTACTTGAAAAATTGGCATTGTCTTAAAGGCGCTTTTAGATTTTAATCTTTAATTAAATTTAAATGTTTATCATTTTCACCATAGAGTAACAATATGAGATACTACTATTATACTGCTTTTTTGACGTCTTATATTTTATCTCAAAACATCAATAAACTTCAATGGGACTGGTACAAACATACAGTATCTCGTTTAACTTCCTTATTTTTCGTTGTGATATAAACACTCACCGTCTTTCTACTTTATGATTACTTGAATCTCTTTTCTAATTGGCTTCTTCGTCCTTTTCTCCGTTTTTCTATCATTTCTAAGATACAAGAACTGTTGAAGGTAGCGAATGTCCTCTGGTTCATAAAGAAAATAATTACTTGCCTGCTGTATGCGATGAAATAAATCATTGGGCGTTTGTTTTTAATGGTCCTTCCTCGCCGTTTAGGGTAAATGAGGTTTCCCGGGACAAGGGAGAGAAGGAGGGATGCCGAGAACTGACTATCTTCGGGTTATACACATCATAATCATTACCACCCTAGTAATATTACCTTTACAAAGTTTTATAAAACTATTTGTTTATGTATGTTCCTCTTATACCACTATCAACGCCTAGCAGCGATAAAGTGATTCGTTTTCATTTTTCGTTTTGTTATATGATCATGGTCATATATCTTATTGAGAAAAGAAAACAAAGGAAGATTTATTTATTGGTAGGAGAAGTGTTCCAGTTGAGTGGATACAGCGGATGCCGGGGGTAGTATGAGGAGGGGTGGAGGTGACGTCGCCGATGGGGCAGCCAATGGCTGACGTGGATCGACCGGAGGACGGTGACGTCACCGACTCCTATCCGGAAGACGCGAGAAGGTCCACCCTTGACCTTTCTATTCCGCTGGGATTAACTAACATCAGAGGAGGTCTTACGTCTCCGCATTCGGGAAATAATAAAGCTATCAACCCAATAAAATCATAATACCAATACAATCCGGTAGTCGGCCATTTAACATATTTTTCATTTACAAACCACTTACGTTTCGACCTAAGTTTTCGGTCAATATTCGCGCTGAAAGGAGTTGAAAAGGACGTAAGTTTGATTCAGTCAATTGAAAAATAATTCTTGAGGCATTTCGGTGTCTTGTTCCAACTTCATTCAGCCCTTGTTAGTGATACGACATCGAAAACTCAATAGTGATATTGTATATTTTGAAATGTCAGCCTACAATAATCGATAACATTAAAATATTGTACTTGAGTCGATATATTCATCTACATAATAAACATTATTTAAAACAACTATAATTTTGAATTATGAATATTGATATAAATATTGATTATCTAGTACCCAGGTTGATTATCCTTTTTAAATTAATTAATGCCCATGTGATAAAATGAAAAAAATTGTAATTATAAGTTTATAACCTATGCGCGGTGTGTAACTCTATTACGCACTACTATAGACCCTACATCAAAACAGGCAATATGAGTATAATTGTTTTTCTAACCATCAGATGTATATGAAATACCAAGGGCTTTCTAAAAATTTCAGTTTTAATTATTATTTTTAATTAAGATATCGTAGAGACGATATCGATAGTCGATAATGCTATTAGATACTCATTTTATATATAAGTCCTGTTTATTCTATTTGTAAATATGTATATAGATGTATGTATATTATAAGTTACTAGCTGTATATCCCGGTTTCACCCGGAGAATTTCAATTTTTAAATCTATAAACTGAGACTTTTATCGACTCAAACGGTCGATTTTGTAAAAACCAATGTAAAGTGAGATCAAAACGATTATTATAACAATAAAGAATATACCCAGAGATCGGCTGAAGTTATGCAATTTTAATATGGGCAGGTGTTCTCACCTGGTCTGAAAGAACCACTGAGCGAAATTTGGAGAATTTAGGAAAAACGGTATGGATTTCTATAAAGAACAAACAGAAATTCACCTTTACTAGGTTGTTACAAAAGTCCTTGTTCACAAAATTAATTTTATTCAAATACAGTACATTCAAATTTACAAATCAAATTTATTCTCCAAAATACAGGCCATCATTTTCAACTACTTTAACCCATCTTTCAGCCAAAAGTTGTATGTATATGGATCATCGACGACTGAAGGACGACCTGATCTAGGTTCATCTTCAAGGCTTGAATTCCCAGAATTAAACCGCCTGAACCAAAATGGGGCCGTGTTTCAATGCACCACACTTTCCCCTTCCACTGCACAAATTTCCTCGGCTGAGGCCTTTGCACTAAAACCTTTTTTCCAATAATGCCTAAGAAGGCCGCGGATGACAAATTTTTCTTCCGACATTTCTAGTGAAATTTAATAAACTGAATGAAAGGCAGGGACAGTTGGCGTACATAGATAATTAGAGGATTAGTTAATGTAAACATTGACATAAGAATTGTATTCGTCAGAGATTAAATAAGGATTAAATTAGAGAGCTCAATGTAAACAACTTGATATGCACAAGGACTTTTGTAACAACCTAGTATATGCATGCATAGATTATAGCTGTATATCCCGGTTTATCACGAGGAATTTCATTTTTCTAAAGAAACGGTCGATTTCGAAAAAAAAAAAACATTGTAAAGTGAGATCATTATGATTTTAAAACAATAAAGAATATCAGCTGAAGATCGGCTGAAGTTATGCAATTTTAATATGAACAGGTGTTCGCACCGGGTCTGAAAGAAAGGCTTAGCGAAATTTGGAGAATAAAGAATATCAGCTGAAGATCGGCTGAAGTTACGCAATTTTAATATGGACAGGTGTTCGCACCTGGTATCAAAGAACCACTGAGCGAAATTTGGAGAATTTAGGACAAACGGTATGGATTTCTATAAAGAACAAATAAACAAACAAACAAACAGAATTTCAACTTTATTTATATAGATACATCAACAGATGTTTTTACTTTTTATTAATAGAAAAAACCAATTCATTTTTATTTTTACCAACACTAGAAATTTTCACAACTTTGTTAATTTTAATTTTTTTTAATATCACTCAAACGCCCCACCTTATGTACTTTATACTATTCCAGGAACAAATAAATAAATAATTTATTATTATTATCAATAATAAAATTATCGACATTATCGATCGCATCCCTTGTGATGCCCTACATTATAATACGTTATAAATAATATAGTCTTATTTATATGATTTATAATAAATCCCGGAATATTGTTTTGAGTATTTTATAAGTTGAACCATTCTCACATTTATAACATAACACTAATAAGAGCGAAAATAAAATATAATAAATAATGCCCATAGAAAGGGTTAAAAGGAAATCATGATCAACAGAATTATAAATCTTCTAGATTAAAAATGAAGAAAAAAAGAATCGTTTTTATCAATATAGTGACAGGGCTCGGGATGCATTAATTTTACATAGGCTCTTCTTTTGTCCTCAGCTTATTACTGCAGTTGATGATTATATACGTGAGTATAATTTGGGCCATCTGAAAGAAAAATTTTTATTGCTATTTATTCCATAACAAGTATAATAAAAAATTGTTAAACATAGTCATTAATAAAATCGACATTACACTAGATAGCAGCTCCCGATCCAAAACGAATATACCAATTCCTGATAAATCAAAGCTAGAATCCTTCACTATCTCTATCCAGATACCAATCTGCAGAAAGAAAAAAAAAAGTGGGTTTTCACACACATTAAAAACATATATATTAATATTTGTGTTAGTTCATTATTATTAGATATAGATTATACATATATATATATATATATATATATATATATATATATATATATATATATATATATATATATAAGTTATGATTAGACTGAATGTTACACTAAAAAAATGTGGGGCTAGAGCAAAGTGACAACAGAACTTCAAGAAATCCAGAAATCAACTAACTTTATTTTGCTTTCCACCTGGTACATATAAAAACAGCAACATATGTTTATTAATAATAATTAACTTATCCAAAAACAAATTTGAATTTTATTAAATACGTCTTATATACAGTTAACTCCCTCCCTCCAGTTCCTTCGTAAGGAGGAACTTTTAAGATAACAAAAATAAACATTACTTTTAATTAAACAAAATAACAAAAATGCTTACACTAGTAACAATAACTTTGACTTAAACTTCTATAAGTAACTACGAACAATTTTTTCTAGCTTTAATAATGAATAAATAAGATTATGTTCTAAATTTTTAAACTAACAATTAACAACATTTAATAACCTTAGAAACTAAAGTAAATTATAGTTCTTCTTGTCGGGATTTCCTCTGCTGAGCGCAGCCGCCAGGCTCGGGTTCTGACCTACTGTGAGGTACCCGAAGTTCTTCGATATTAACCGTACGCGACCTAAACGGGTGGTTAACATCCTTAATGGTAAACAAATTATTTTCCCGTATAGCTGTGACTTTTTAAGGGCCCTCGTAGCGCGCGGCTGTTTTATTTCTCGCGGTCCTCAAACGCCTATATACGATTGCCCCAAGCGCTAATGGCTCTTTCTTATTAACAACAGGCCGGTTATTAGCCTTATCTACCCTGGTTTGTTTCTCCCGGATTAATTTTTCTCGGATCTTTCCCCATGTTTCATGTCGCTCCATTCGCGCCTTTGACAGTATTTCCCTTAAATCGCTATTATTAGCTGTGATAAGATCTCCTCGATCGCGCCGCCTTTGACCAAAAACAATTTCTACAGGGGATAACCCTGTCGCAGCGTGTATTGTATTATTGTATGCTATCACCGCGCAGGGCATAGCGTCATATGGGTCGAGGTTCCGTCCCAATTTTAATAACCGTAGGTGCTCCCCTAACGTATTGTGTAGCCTTTCCACGGCGCCCCTGCCTTTGATATGATGGGGGGTATTTAACCTCCATACTATGCCTAATTTCCTGCTTTCGTTCCGAATTAAAGTGTTATCGAACTCTCTTCCGCTGTCTGATACTACTTCGTCAGGTATGCCATATGTCGCACACCACTGCAGGATTCCCTCCCATACCGCCTTAGGCGTTTTCGCTTCGATTGGATAGGCCATCGAAATCTTGCTGAACGTATCTATCGCAGTCAGCCATGATTGACCCTCGCACGAGTAAATGTCAATTTGCACGGACCGCAAGGGTTCCATCGCGGTGGGTGTCGTTATTTGCACGGATACCGGGGGTTGGCGATCATACTTTGCTCGCTGGCATACCTCGCACCGTGATATAAAATCGCGTACCATACTTACCATATTTTTCCAAAAATATAATAATTTCAAAGCTCGTAGTGTCTCCTCTACTCCCCTGTGATTAGTTTTCCCGGTGTGATGATCTGTAAGCAGTCTCTTTTGCACCGTTGGGTCCGTGATCGTTTCTACTTCCCGTAAGCACCGGATTAAAGTATACCCTACTCCTATCCTCTCCTGTCTCCATAATCTTTTAATTTTATTCGCTATAACACGATTGCCGACATAAACGTAACAGTTTCGGCCTGCGTTGTTGAATTCTGCAAATATTCTTTCCAGCTCATTCTCGTCAACCGATGCTGGCGTTCGAATTAATATGGTTGATAGCCCCTCGTACACGCTTGTTCTAGTTTCCGTTCCCGCGTCCAGTTTTGATTTTATTATGATTTGGTGCTTTTTATCGTTTATTATTTCATTAATTTCGGGTAGCTCGTGGGGTCTTTCCGTCGGTGTTGTGTTTTCCTCTTGATCGCTCAGGGTTAACGGAGATTCCTGTCCGCACTCGGGCCAGGAAAATAGCTCTGTGGGTGTATTTTCCTCCTCGATTGCGTTTAAGACTCGCCTTGAGATACGACCAATGAGAGAGGCCTCGAGAAGTCGGACGTCAGATTCCAATAGCATTCCAGATTCCTTCCGCGATACTATTAGTTCCTTAATCTGGTCGCCTCCCTTAATGAAGTGCTCAAGATCCCCTATTATTCCAGTAAAAGGTTCTAGTTGGCTGATCACTTCATGAATGAAGGTGGAATTCTAATCTTCAATAGTTCGATGTGCGTCATTGTCGTAGTCTCGGTCAATTGCGACTCTAACTTCGCCAACTGTTCCTCTTCCCCCATATTTTCACAGTATTAACACTAGATTCGTAGTTAAAGCGTGATACGCCGACACTTTAACCAAAGTGTTCTAAGAATATTAACTGATTTACTCACGTGAATTTATTTTAGAGCGTACTCGGGTTTCGGCACCAGTTATGATTAGACTGAATGTTACACTAAAAAAATGTGGGGCTAGAGCAAAGTGACAACAGAACTTCAAGAAATCCAGAAATCAACTAACTTTATTTTGCTTTCCACCTGGTACATATAAAAACAGCAACATATGTTTATTAATAATAATTAACTTATCCTAAAACAAATTTGAATTTTATTAAATACGTCTTATATACAGTTAACTTATATATCTTTATATATATATATATATATATAGATTATATCTGTAATATATTAGATATATATTATACGTTATATAATGTAGCTAAACTTCATGATGGTTAAACATTTATTATTATTAATGGCAGAAATTTAATAGTATAAATTAATTAAAAAAAACCTTATCATAGCAGAGGTGCTGAGGCTTCTTTCTGTGACTATACTGAAGATTGTAAATCTTCATAAGCATTAATTTTTCCAGAATTTCTTCTCGCTAGAAAATCAAATAAAAATCGAGCTATAATATATTTGTTTTGTTTTTCTGTCTTTTTATTTATTTATGCATGTTTTAATTCACCTGTAGCTTTAGTGAGGACGCGGCTATGCAAGGATAAGCGAATCTTAAAACTATTGCCGACATAACAGGTACGGATGAAACAAAGAAATTAAGCAGTAACAGCCGTGGTATCGCGAAATTCATATAGACGTCCTCATTGAACATATTTGAAGTAATTTCTATGAACCAAATCATATGAAATAGGGATGTATTGACCACTTCGAATCTGGAATGTGATTTGAAATTGATTGTGTACAGGATGAGTAAAATTTATTTTTAAGTAGTAGTAAAAACAGACAGTAATAATAAAGGCTAAACATATATGAAAGGCTCAATGCCGATGCTACCAATTTATGGTACCGACAGTTTTCTAACTATCGGAATTTTTAATTTTTCCATATCAAAATTATCGCATTCTTTTTTATTTTAAATCTCTAACAAATTTTCGTGATTAATAGTTCATGGTCTAACCCGCCTTCGGCACCACTATATGATATAATATTAATTAAGCTAGTTATTTTGCCACCTATGTTTCATGTAATTTATATAAACCGATTCTAGTTTTTCATAAAATTTGCATTTAACTTCATCATCACAATTTTCGATGGATGTGTGTATTTTATCAACGCGGAAAAAAAAACCTATTAACCTATTTCTAACCAGAAATCTGGTGCCTAAACAATAGTTCCCGCTCCCTCCGTACTGTGGTACTCACCTGACAAGTGTACTCACCTTCCCGTAACCAGCCCTCCCTTGGCCAGCTGACATCTTGCAGTATTCGCGACCGACGGACAGTGGGAAAATTTTGTCATTTAGCGACCAAAAATCTATAACTCCTGACTAAATGGCGATAATCGAATAATTCTTTTTTCATTAAAGAGCCTGGAATTTCCTTTGTCAGTGAGAATAAAAAAAAATAAAAATACCATCGCTTAAAGTATTTCAAATTAATTTTTAAATGAATTCTTTCTTCACTTAAATTTAAATAAAAAAGTTTATTCGGTACAGGGTTCTACATGGGGAATGAAATGAGTCAGTATTATTATCTATTGAGCTTTCTGCTTATACACATGTATTTTTCAGGGCATTTGCTCCTTTTGAAAGATTTTAAAATAATTATTGTCTAAACAAGAAAAAATCCAAAAAATTAAATTAAAAATACCCTATTTTTTAGGAATTTTAACGGAATAAAATATTGTCATATAATTCAACGAGAACTATGTTTTATGATTTAGTCTAATTCGTGGCCAAAAATATAATGAAAGTTCAAATATAGGGATTTAAATCTTAAAATCGATATATCGACGATCGATCGCATTTGATCTAATTCTATTATGGTATTTTAGCACCCTTCGCCCTTTAACACTGTGAAAAAAATTAAAACCAACTATTGCCAATAAAAGAATTTATATCTATTTAAATACTTTCTTTTCATAAATTACATAATCAATGTGGAAGAAATCAAAACCCATTTTTATCCAATAATTTTACAGCCATTCTTCTTATTTATAAAATATGTTTAGTGCAATAATATAAAAGATAAAGCTCTATAGAAAAAAAAAAAATAATGTCAGAGAGATGAGCGTAGATTTTGCTTAAAATAAATTTAATTTTTTTTCCCTATTGAGCTTTACTTTTTATATTAATGCACCAAACATATTCTATAAATAAGAAGAATGGCTGTAAAATTATTGAAAACCGACTCGAAATTTCAACCGACCATCGCCACATACGCCACATGTGGGACGCTCCCCCTCACGCGGTAATGAAACCCGCGCGAGGTATGTTTTATTTACAGAACCTATTTTAACTAAAACCTATTTTATACTTACTTATAAGCGTCTGCGAATATGGCGAAATGTTTTAGGAGCTCAGTATATAGTTGCATGGCATCATCCAGACGACCGTCATTGAGAATATTCAAAACTCTTTTACATCCACATTCGTAAAGATACATAGCGGACCCAATGAAGATTAAACTGATCGTCATATCCATCATCCTGCACTCGGAGAAGATCATTAGGTAAATATCATTTAAAGTTATAATGTTGGTTTTATTCAGGTAAATTCTCCATATTTGTATACAAATCTTCACGAAGAAAAGAAAAAATGTGACCCACACCAGCTTAAATGTCCAGCTTGGTTTCGTATCCTTGCTCGGAACTAGCGACCTCTGGCAAAAAAAAAGGGTTTACTATTCGTGTGAATATCTCTTTCATATTTTCACCATAGAATACATACATATACATTAGAATTACAAAAATCCAATTATTTTTTTATTTTTTTTTATTTGCCTTTGGCAGCGATTTTATTGTCGAATAAACATGTATTTTCAGCCATTTTTGAGCTCTGCGTCAAATCAAATATCTCATCTTTTACACATCCTAGAACGTTTAAACAGAGGCTAATCTCTTTAGAAAGATCTGAACATTCATAAAGGTAACAAGTATGATGATAACAACTATGAAAATAAAACTAAGTATAACGGTCCCTATACCCATTCAGTTTTAAAGTTCTAAGCGGTAATTTTACAAAATGGGTTTTCGACAATACATTTTGTACAAGAAAGCAGATGACTCAGTGATTGTTGTTTTCTTATCTGATAGGGAAGGTAGGTGCTCGACAATCACAAATGTTCAAGTGCGGACTAGCTCGGTTTTTTAAGACAAATTTTTAAAATGTTGAAATTTCCAAACTTTTAAAAGTTTAAAGCTTAATCTCTGTTGAGCATAAAAATAAAAAGTTCAATCTCAATTTCGGTAAAGTGTTACAGGCCATCCACCTTCCACTAATGAAAAGTATGAAATACTTACCAGATAGTTGAAAATATCTTGCATCTTAGAAGATCTTATGATACCAAGTATGAAAATCATTATAGCAGAGACTTCGTAACAAGCTCCATAGGCTACTTTTGTAGGAGGCATTTTTTCTGTCATGACTTTATTAAAGACATCTTCTGCGTTTCTTAATAGCAGGCATAATTTAAATATGGTCACAACGAAGAATTGAAAAGTTTCCAGAAATTCTGAAGAAAAAAAAATTGGAAAGATCTAATTAATTTTGGGCCGTATATTATTGCTGAATAATGTATAGGTTGCAAAATTTGAATATTGTGGCTCCGTTTTAAAAATAAATGTTGCGTTTCAATATAATGCTAGGCAGTGCAATAAAAAAAATTTTAATCCAGAGGAATACTTTATAGGTTTCTTATCGACACAGCATACTATATTAACCCTTAACAGACATAAGATAGGTTCATTTTTTTTTGCTATGTATAGAGCACTTCATCAACTTAGTAAAAATCCGACGGTTCATTTAAAAAAAATATTAGTAATTATAAATTAAGATTGCAATTACGCAAAGAGTAAGCTTTACATTAAAATACAATTTGAAAAAACAAATATCTATATAAATAAAGTTGAAATTCTGTTTGTTTGTTTGTTTATTTGTTCTTTATAGAAATCCATACCGTTTGTCCTAAATTCTCCAAATTTCGCTTAGTGGTTCTTTGATACCAGGTGCGAACACCTGTCCATATTAAAATTGCATAACTTCAGCCAATCTCTTGGTATATTCTTTATTGTTAAAAAATTCGTCATGATCTCGCTTTACAATGGTTTTTTTTTACGAAATCGACCGTTTGAGTCGAAAAAACGGCCTAAAAAATCATTTTATAGATTTTGATGATGCCAACAAGGCCCGGTAAGACCGTCCCTTGGTAGGCGTCGAATTCTGGGATTTTTAAACCATATGTTTTTTGTTTTTTTTTAACATTACAATACGTTTATTTACATGTATGGTGAATTTATTTTTTATAATTGCCTCCTAAGAAGCGAGCTTCAATAGGACTAGGGAGCTCAAAAGCTAAAAAACAACGTCAAATACGAGCAGCTTAAACTCTCGACGAACATCAAAATAGGATTGTACAACAGAGGCTTAGACAGGCAGAATCGCGGGAAACTGAGTCTGCCCAGGAATACGAGGCCCGCTTTGCGCCACAAAGGCTTAGGCAAGCCGATTTGCGAGAAGCCAATATTTCTGTTTGTTTGTTTGTTCTTTAGAGAAATCCATACCGTTTATCCTGAATTCTCCAAATTTCGCCAGTAGTTCTTTCATACCAGGTGCGAACACCTGTCCATATTAAAATTGCATAACTTCAGCCGATCTTCAGCTGATATTCTTTATTGTTATAGAAATCGTAATATTATAAACTCACTTTATAATGGTTTTTTACGAAATCAACCGTTTCATTAGAAAAATGAAATTCCCCGATCAAACCGGGTTATACAGCTTAAAGATTAATTTCAGTTAGTTTGTTTTTTCTTAGTAAAAATCCATACCGTTTGTCCTAAATTCCCCAAATTTCGCTCAGTGGATCTTTCTTACTAGGTGCGAACACCTGTCCATATTAAAATTTCATAACTTCAGCCAGTCTCTGGGTATATTCTTTATTGTTATAAAAATCGTTATGATCTCACTTTAAATTTGTTCACGTTTATTAGAAAAATGAAATTCCCCGGGTGAAACCGGGATATACAGCTAGTTTGATATAAATATATATATAATCATTAAAATAATTAATAATAACTACAATCTTTCATTTATTACAATACAGGTTTTTTTTTTTTTTTTTCAAATCATTCAGAGAAATTTATTAAATAGTATACTTACTAGCTGCATGCTTCCTAAGGGGCCTCAATCGAGTGCTATGAATGATTGAAGACATGTGAGAAGTGCAGTTATTAAGAAAAAAAACAATAATTTTTACACGAATCGGAAATAGTAAGGTATAAATTATGATAGCTGCATCTGTCTGTAAAATTAATGCATTACGCTGCAAAATAAAAGAAAAATTTTCTTTTTTGCCTGGCTCAATTGTAGCGAGGGAAACTACGCGGCCATTTTACATACGGCCATAAAACACATAAGAGTACTAGAAAGAGCTGAACTCATGCAGGCATGCATGGTCCGATTTTTACTGTAAGCAGCAATGCCAATGGTCATCTTCAGCCCAATTTCAAGTCCTTAACAGAACAGAAATTAGTTTGTGTTGAGTGCATAAAACAAAACTGAGGGACAGACAATATTTTAGCTTGCTGCCTACCGTTTGACGATGTTTTCGAAACTCTAGATTGAAGAATTATGGAATATTTTAACCTCTCTTTATCAGATATCAGAATATTTTAAATATATATACCAATTGTGCCTTGGTAATTTTTTTTTTAATTTTCAAAACTCAGATTTTGACTGGGTGATGGAACTAGAAATTCATTTTTTTAGTTTCTCAAATCAGTGTATTCATATAATTTCTTGTTTTTAATAATTACTCTACTAATCATACTTTCGTTCATAAATAAAATTCTGACATATTGGATTGCCACAAAAGCCCGAGGACAAGAATTCGCCCTTTCTTGGAAAATGTCTCAAATTGAAAACCTAAATAGCAGATCCTGGTCTTTTTTTAAATATGATTGTACCCTCCCGAGATAGGCCAGGTCTAGAAGTAACATAGCGATAGCTTTATCTTATTTTGCTAGGAAAAGTTTAAAAAAAATAAACGTAGACGTACCTTAAAATGGATATATTATTTGTAATTATTTTACCATGTAATATAGTAATTAATATTTGAATTATATATTTTTCATATAATAACCTATGAAATACACGTGACATCTGCCTCTTCCAATTATTTGGGCCGAGCTACGCCCTTGATATCTTTCGTTGACTTATTTCATTCGTGCGGGCGTTTTCCATTCATGAGACAATACTTCACAAACTGTTGATTACGTTCTCAAACGATAAATCATGGATATTGAAAAACAGTTTAACCAATCCCGCTGTAGAAGATGGATTCTCAATTTAACCGACATTCTTAATTTACAAACATTTAGTTTTGAGTAAATGGACTTTGGATTCGATATAAAACGTGGTATAGAAACTAAAGGTCGGAACGATCTAATAAAGAACTATAGGAAAATTTGGAAAAAAAGGAAAAAAAAAGAACTCACTTATTTTTCCAGTATCGGGGTTCCTACGAATTTGTGGTGCGATTCCACTAATCGTTACAATAAAATGTATAAAATTGAAAGTAAACATCTTGCAGTCGATCACGTAAGCCTCTGGTTTCTGGTATGAAACGTCAGTTCGATACATATATATGACAATACCAAATATTATCGAATATTAGAGGCTATCGAGAAAATCACATCAAATTGTTTCTGATGGAATTTTAATGTAGAAGGATAGCGAGTCTTCAATGGATTCCTATCGTACTAATTTGTAACAATCATGAAATGAAATTTCATAAAACCTGTTTTGTTTTTTTAATAATTGGTATTAATGTTGTCATGAAATAACAATTAGTAATAAAAGCTCAATTTCCAGAACAGGAAATCTAAAGCTTGATATGTTAGCTGAAATTGGAAAAGTTAGGTGAATCTCATGTCAACACAAAACAACCTCTCATATCTATTGCAAAAATAAGTGCGTATTTCTCAAGGCGAATAATTTTGTTTGGAATAATATTCTGTGTAAGCTTGTATGTACGTATAAACGGAAAAATGGTCTGAGATGTTCTGCAAATAGTATGAAACTGTTTTATTGGTATCAAAAGTTTTGTTCCTACAAGACAAATCTTCCCTAAGGTATATTGAATAAAATACAGAGTAAACAATAAGCAGAGAGAGAAACACTTTATTCATTATAAAAGTGATGCTGCCCAACTACATTGGGTTGCTAATACACAGCATACTATATACATCTTATTTTAGACTATTTTTAATACATTATTTAATAATATATAATAATAATATCATCCATGCTTATATACATATTTATACCTATATGGTTATATTTTTTTTTTATATATATTTTTTATTTTATTTTTTTTTTTATTTTTTTTTTTTTCTCTCTTTAACTCAAACCCCCGCGTGCTCTCTTGAATTCGAAAAATTACACATAACAATTAGAAACTTCAAATAAAATATATATATCATGCAACAACAAAAATAAGAATAAAATCAAAATAAACACACTATCAGGCATATAAATCGGCAATAAAAAAGATAATAAAATTTAACAAATCATTACATAACTAATTATAATAAACTAAATAAATAAATACACATATAAATAAATAAATACATAAATAAATAACTTACATACATACATGTCCCCTCACCAGTCTTAAATTCAGCCACCACCATAAATGTGGTGATGTATTATACCCAGGGAGTCCAGCACTATACTCTCCGCCAAGCTTGCTACGTCCTTTATCTCCACACCAAGATCCTCCATGAAGCTCCTGGTTAACCTAGGTATGGTTCCGCGGGCTCCGAACCAAAGGCCTCTCACGTGGAACTCTCTCTCGCCGAAGCTCTCGCGGAACCTCTCTTTGAGAAAAGGGATACACTTTTCATATATTTTTTTTTTCTCCTCGTCAACTTTACTCGCCTGATCGAGGTCGTTAGATTCGTACCTCACGGTGGGATCCAGAATGACAGCCGACTTTCCGGTCTTCGGGAATGCCACTATATCGGCATATCTCGTGGATCCATCCGTATCCACACAATACACTTCCTCGAAGCAGGCGAAGTCTCTTTCCTTCAGGAGCCTCATCAATGCATGTTTGACCCTGTGGTGACGGCGAGTTATCAGGAGTGAGTTGTTGGGGCATTTCCCCAGCACGTGTGCTGGTGTTTCAGGCTCTCTGTTACATTTGCGACAGAGGGACCCAACTTCTCTCACCTGTCCGCTGACACCTGGGACTCTGCGCAGGGGTGCATAATTGATGTTCAGCTTCAGGGCATTGGACCATTCAGACCCCGAAAGTATCTGCTTCTCGTACATGTATTTGTTAGCTTTCGGGGTGTCTTTAAAATGTCGTACTCCAATGCCCTGCCACCTGCAGTTGGCCCATTCCTCAAACGAGTTTTCTCGTAGCGACTGCCGTAGAGCTCTCATATTCCGGTGCACCTGTTCAACTCCCAATCTCTCAGCACACTCTGCTATCTCCGCCGAGTAATCAAATGTAGATTGGAACAGGGCATCCGGCACATTGGACAGTCGCTGAGCAATGGACCAGTGTTGAAGAGGAGCTTCCCATTGGCAGCGGATCAAACCCAATCCTCGGTACCTCCTGGGAGCGTACAACATCGCCGTGGAGGTGTTAGCAGGAAGACCAATTATGGCCTTCACGCTCCTACGAATCATTGTGTCGATTCCTTCCAACACCTCCGGACGCAGCTTTGTTAAAGGCGCAGTTTGGAGAGGGTAAGTGAGACCCGGGAACAGATATTGGTTGACAATGTTGAGCTTTTGTTCGGGCTTCAACAAGCAAGAGGTAACCAGCTTATCAAGATTTTTATTTAATTTTGCCACCGAATCCTCTGCAAAGAGTAGCTCTCCCGAGAAGGTGCATCCTAAATACTTAATGACTTCTCCTTGTTTAATTGTTTAGATGCCGTCTCCATTCTCGAGGGAGAGCACCGTTGCCTCCAGCTCTCCCTTATTTAAGACTATGCCCACACTCTTTTGAGGATTTATTGCCAAACCAATCTCCGCGAGGTTCCTCTCTATGCTGCCGATCACTCTTTCTGCCGCCCCTTTGTCCCGCGCAGACACAGCCTGATCATCTGCGAAACCTGTGAGGACCACAAAATCTTGGTCTCTTTTCAGTTTGTAACCAAACTTTTTGGAGAACAAAATTATTCGCCTTGAGAAATACGCACTTATTTTTGCAATAGATATGAGAGGTTGTTTTGTGTTGACATATAATTAAAAATATATATATATATATCAAATTGTTTCTTTTGGAATTTTGATATAAAGTTATGTGTTAAAGCCCTAGTGTATTATTATTTTTTTCTCTTATGTCATTTTTCCACCGTTTGAACCAGGCCCTTTTATTTGCTATTGGTTGTATTTTTTCTTCTTTAATGTGTATTATCTTTATCTTCTTTATGTATAGTTTTTTGTAGGTTAAGACGTTTTTTACTTATGTGTAATGTAAATTAAATTGTAAATATCATATTTTTATTTTTAAGTATGGTAACAAGAATTATATGACATTTATATTAGCTGTAAATAAAAAACAAGTGAACGACGAACACGGCGATAGGCCGGTGCCATTAGTGTTTGGTAGCTGCTCGGGGAACGACTCACCACTGTTACCAACCGTTCCCTCACCCACCTCATCTCAACTATAACACCATAGCCTGGAAAATACTATTATTTCGATGCATCTCATGATGAAAGCTGATGATATGTAAAGAAGGCGGATTTTCAGCTACACACTGATATAAGGTACCTTATATATATATATGTATATATGTAGTGACTTAGTTTTATCTTAAATTTTCCGCCACATCTATCCCCATCACAAAATTAAAATTCACTTTCCCGGCAGATCTTATCTATTGATTAGATATTGATCTCCCAGGTAGATAATGATCAGCTGGTGGTAGATCGTGAGTCGGTGCACAGGCCCTATGTTCGAGAGCAGGATTTTCCAATTCGTCAGAGATTTCCTCCCGAATCAACCAAAGAAGGACTTCTGAAGACCTGGAGAATCTACAGCACTGCGAGCGGTGAGTCACACTCCTTTATCCTTAAAAACTGGCGAGTGGTGAGCGCAATAACCTCCTAGTGGTTAACCGTCCTAGCACAACGAGGTTAATAACCAAGCTGCGCCAAAGAGCTAAGTTGTGCATGGAGTTAAATGTGGCGGAAGATAGAACTGAACTTTTTAATATCGTCTGTATATATCATTATTTTATTTAAGAAGTTTTATTTAATTTACTTTTTTATACTTATAGAAGAAATTATATTTTATTTTGTTTGAGATATTTATATTTTTATTTATCCTGACATTATCTCAACATATATATACTTTCACCATCTGAGTCTACAAGGACAGAAGAACCTCATCTTTTTTTTCCTTCACTGATGAACAATTATTTTATTTATTTTTCTGTATATACCTAACGTAAGATTTTTTTGAAGTTTGTTTATCCCTTTTTAATTTTAATTCCTAGAAATTTAAGTTTATTTAATTTACTTTTTTCTTTACTTTCATAATTAAGTTATATTATAATTTTATGGGTTTAATGTTATTTTTAAGTTTTATTCTTCCTCAATATATATATATATTTGTTAACATTTGGAAGGGCCTTTTACTTTCCTTTTACCTTTATTGAATTTATTCCTATAGGTATATAGACACCCACCTTACCCACCACATATTTCATACAGTCCACTTATTCGTCTTTTCCCGCTAAGAGGGGAAGACTTAAAATCTCACCGGGGAAGGTTGGCGTTTCAATTGCGAAACGCCCCTGGCCCCAACAACAGTATGGAAAGTGTTCATTTCACCCTATCATAACAATTGTTTACCTGTATCTTCTTTATTTAGTCCTGATGAATTTCTGCATTGTTGGCACAAAACTTAGGCTGCAAATATTTTTTTTTTTTTTTTTTTATAGTCGCACTTCAATAAATAAAAATCTGGTGCGATGCACGCAACACACAACTTTTACATACCAACGTGCTTTGATTAGAAATAGACGAGTTTTGTTAGATGCTGTGTTCTCAAAGTCACACATTTTTCCACATTTACTTATTTTTGTTTGTTTTTGCTCTTTAAAGTACACTACATTTTTTATTATTAAATAAAAGTTTTTACTTGTGATGATTCGGCAATGCAACCATAATACACCAGATTGACGGAAGCAGTTTTATACTTGTCATAGGGATTTAAATTTAGACAAAGTGATTTAAAAATAAATAAAAAAAAAGTTTTATGTAATAAAAATATATTTTTTTTAAAAAACTAATTTTTTTTTTCACTACACAACTGTATTAATACAAAACTTATTTTCCCTATGACAAAGAAGTAGAAAAAATTATACTATGAAGGCATTATTTAGAATACCTGATGCCAAAAGGACCACAGAGCGAACCGAAACTTAAGTATTTATTATCATTTATTTAATATTAATTCCACCACCTCTAACAATTATATTCTCTTGCATTACTAAGAAAAACAGTTGTAGACGTAAGAACCAAAGCAACAGGCGTAGTGTATGGATGTATAAGTAAGATTTATGTATTAAGATTACATTTGGTGGTAGAAGGTTTCTGGTAGGTACCTAATTTTTTTAATAATTATTTTATACTTCGAAATTAATACATAATCTAATTGATTTTTAATAGTAATCGACTCTGTGCTTTCCATAAAAAACATCGGAGCGCTTCTGTGTTTAAGGAATATCGTTTTAAGGAAAAATTTTCAATGATCATCTGACTTTATTGACGAGCTCATGACAAAGTTTTAATTAATTATGATCAACTTGTTTGCACGTCAGGCTGTTAGGTCAAGAATCTCAGAATATAAAAATATCTTTTATTGGAACTGATCGAACGATTGGTAAAAATACCTTTCAATTGGAAGGATGAGTCAACTTGGAACGTGGCCTCAACACGAAGCATGTGACAGTCGGCAGGGGAAGTCCTATCGCCTCTCATTGTTTCCAACTCGTTTCATTCCACGTGAATTATTTGATCATCTCTACATATAATTCACGTTATATATCTACATCTATATAATAAATAGATATTGCTAGTATGATTCAATTCGTTCAATGTAGTACCAGTACTTTATCAAATTTATCGCAACCAGAAAAAAAAAAAATCTGGTGCGATGCGCGGAACACACAACTTTCACTTACGAACTTACTTAGATTAGAAATCGACGTATTTCGATAATATGTAAACGCCAATCCTCAACTTCACACATTTTTCTAATTTAAGTATATACTTAAATTTGTATATCTCCATAAGTTATAGAGTATCTGTATAACAAAATTTGGTAGTTCTCAGCACTTTTCGATTCATTATTGCTAATTTATTTATAAAGGGACTAATTTCATCAACAGTCGAGGTTTTTTTACTGCTTGCTTGCTTTTTACTACGAGTTGCTTTTTGCAAATATATCGTGAAGGTGAATCGATAGATGTATTTACGTCTCTTATGCCTTTTTGGAAATCAAGAACGATTACTCTACCTCAAAATCGCCTTTTATTGTTTTCAAAAAATTATTATGGAACAAAAGTTTCTAGACTAAAATATACTTATATTAATCATAGACTATTATCTTATACCATATTTGTACACACCTGCAATGCTTCAAAAATTTGAGCATCACGTATTTACTCTTTTAAGTAAAATTGATCTTTTTATTAATGAATAAAAGTTTTTATTTTCATGATACGATTAATAAAATTTTGGCTGTCACATATACATACATCAAATACCAAATTTGATCAAAATCGTTAAAGCCGTTTTTGAGTAAAAAAAAACAAAAAAAAAACACGTGAAAATGGGACAAAACATTTATTAAGTAAAGTGCCACCTCCAATTGATCAATGTTGATGAAATTTTGACTATCACATCGCGGTCATATACACACATTAAATACTAAGGTTGATGAAAATCGTTAAAGCCGTTTTTGAGTAAATAAAAAAAAAACACGTGAAAATGGGACATTTATTAAGTAAAGTGCCCCCTCCAATTGATCAATATTGATGAAATTTTGACTGTCACATCGCGGGCATATACATACACCAAATACCGAGTTTGGTCAAAATCGTTAAAGCTGTTATTGAGTAAATAAAAAACACACGTGATAATGAGACATTTATTAAGTAAAGTGCCCCCTCCGTTTAACCAATTTTAATGAAATTTTGGCTGTCGCATCGCGGTCATATACACACATTAAATACTAAGGTTGATGAAAATCGTTAAAGCCGTTTTTGAGTAAATAAAAAAAAACTCGTGAAAATGGGACAACATTTATTAAGTAAAGTGCCCCCTCCAATTAATAAATTTTGATGAATTTTTTACTGTCGCATCGCGGGCACATACATACGCTAAATACAGAGTTTAATCAAAATTGTTAGAGCTGTTTTTGAGAAACACTAGAAAAACGTAAAAAATAGACAAAATTCTTTAAATAAAGTACCCCCTCCATTTGACCAATTTTGATGAACGTTTTGCTGTCACATACATACACCAAATACCCAATTTCAGTATTGTACGACCTATAGTTTTAGAGCTAGTCTGTTCACACATACACACACACAGAGACTCACACACATACACACACACACACACACACACAGACAGACCATTTCGCGGGACTTGGTTATTTGGACTCAGGGAGCCCCAAAACGTGTATTGCCGTTGAAAACCGGAAGTCGAAATTTTTCATGATTGCAATACTTTCCTTACTATATATAGGTAAGAGAAAGTAAAAATAGATCATACTAAAGGAAAAGTTGAAACTACGAAAATTCGCTGATCAATTGTTTTTCACTGTACAAAATAACTCGCTAATGTAACAAATTAATAAAAAGTTCCTTCTCACATTATTTCGTAATCAGAAGGTTAAAAGAATCTATTCTCAGACCATGTCAGCTCAAAAGCATCAGGTATTAAAACCTAGGCCTTTCCAACCATCTTTAAAACAATTCCATGTAATTTTGATACATTTTATTTTTATCATAATAAATTCAAATTCACTTAATTAGGGATATCTTTTAGTTTCATTACAAATACTTCTGGATTTTCGAATATCCTGATTGCCTTTGTACCCTGATAGTCTGAATAAAGGAGATTGTACTTTACACAAATGATAACATTCATAGAAATTGAAATAAATCTTTTGTATGGATAACACTCAACTTATGAAATATAGATGCTTTCCAAGCTTAAATTCAAATGCCCCTGGTATTAGGGGCCTCAACTAAAGGATTCTCAACTCTCCTAGAACTTTCAGATAAGAGTTAGATGCTGACTATAGTAGTAAAAATGCTACTCTTTCGATTGCTGGAGACCAATGTAAATCTTCATATGGATATGATAAGCTTAAAAAAATGTGCCGTAATAACCAGTTTGAATTTTGGGAATCGGATAAACTGGTAAAAAGTTAACAATTAACCCCATTGCCTTCCAATTTCGGATGTATTGATTTTTTTTCTCTTAATTTCTTTATTTTTCATTTTAACAGTAATCAACTTTCAAGACGTTTAAGTGAAACTGTCCAAAAAAATATTCTATTTTTTGCAAAATGATTTTTTTTTATCTTGCATATTTTATTCAACAAAGAATTGAATATAATACCAATTTAAGCTATTGTTAAAAATATTTATGTTTAATAAAGTATTGTTTAAAAAAAATAAACTAACAGATTATCATGGATAGGGCGGTGGTGCAAAAATTGTTCTAATTATTCTATACATTTACACACACATAAATGAGTAAAACTTCAATGTCGGTATCTTTATGTTTTATTTCATTATATTTATACAGTTATAACAAAAAGCATATATATATAAATATGAATCATTTTAAAGGTCAAACAAGGAAAACATAAAAAAATAATCGATTTAAATAACAACATTTTATTTCATTTTAAGAAACTAGATTTTAAGTGAGTATATGGTTTATTATTTATAAGTCTAATCAATTCTATACAAATGATGACATTGCTTATGCAATACAATATATACAATCAGCTCTATCAAAAAACATAAACCACATGTAAATCTATCAATATATTAAAACATGTTAAAATATAAAAATAAAAATAACTGTACATAACATATAAAATGGGAGTTATAAATGCGAGGATGGCTGAAGGACCATTATTTGTTTAAAATATAGTTTTTTAATGTTATAAGACTCTGTATTGATCGATGTAATGTAGAATCAAAGGCTTCTAATAACGATGATCTCATGGAACTGAAGTTCATCGGCAAATCAGTTGCAGGATTCACGTTGAGTAAAGTTTCAAAAATTGGATTCCAAACTTCTCTCGTCATACTTCTGTTTAAAAAATAACCAATATTAGACTAGAGATAACTAATACCTATAACAGCTAAAGGGGAAGAACTTAATCCAAAAATATGAGCTATAGTCTTGTAAGGGTTTTTAATATAATGAATCTAAAATATTAACAACCATAAGTAATTTAACAAAAAGCTACTGTAATTTTTTATATCTCCATGATTATACATGAAGTATACAGTGAGGAAAAGTGTTGCGATCCTAAAAACTTTTGAAATCCCACGATATGCTCTGTGTCTGTGTTCCACGAGATGTGTGCGTTATGTAGCTATAACAACGATAAGAATCACAAACCTGAAATTAGATATTTGAACTAGGTAGAATCAAGTATTTTATCATCATGATGATAGAATCAAGTAGGTTTATCACCGCAGATATGCTCTGATGAGGCTTAAATGGCGAAGGAAAATTTTTTCCCCTTAGAGTACCATTGATTTTGTTGATATTGAGAATTAAACTGCCTCTCATTATGCCTTTTAAAAAAATAGATAAACATAAATATGAAATAATTTGATAAACAAATATAGGAGAAAAAAAGAAATAAAAATGCTTCCCCAAGATTAAAAGTTGGTGTGTAGTGTAGAAATATATATGTGTTATATATCGCTGGAAAGCTGAGAATCTTAGAAAGAGTAATATTTAGTTTCTGAAGTCATAAAATATCTATCAATTGCCAATGTTAAAACATATTTACTACTCTTCCTTATTAAAGCAAGGGAAAGAGTATTCAACATGGTTTAAATGCTTGTTGAAACATACCCTATTTAACGTATATTATTTGTTTTCATGGAAACTAAAATCAACCGACATAGAGTATTATGTTAGCATAGCCATATGGTCACAATCAAAAATTAAAAAATATTTAATTGTCAAAAAAAAAACAACACAGTATTTATCAAAATACATCGATTACTACACTAAGTAGATTGGGAAGTGAAAGTTGTGGATTGTGCACATCCAATTTTTACTGCACCAGATTTTTACTCGTCAGTCTACTTGATAGTAGAAAATAAGTCTGGAGATGTTTATATCAAGAACAGTAATTTAGTTTTTAATTTAATTGGAAGTATGATTCAATCATAAACTAGACAATGAGGGATGCCTTTCAATAGCATGTTTACAAATTACTTATAAGTGATTCTTCCCAATCATCAGGAAACCACATTATACATAAAAATAATTATGGTTAGCCAGCTTACCTTGGGATTGGTTTTTGTAACATCCACTTATCATTCTTCTTTACCACTTGCATGTATTCAGAAAACAATAAGCAATGGAATATATTGGCAAGGCCATACAAATCAATCTGGAAAAGTACAAATATCTATTTATTAAAAAAATATATAAAAATGAATACCTAATACTTATTGGATGTTTAAATTAAATTGAGGATGTTTTTATTAGATTAAATCAGATAAAATAAAAACCTGATAGGTCCAAGGTTTATTTTCTTTCATTTCATTGCACTGGTTGTCTTCTGTTTTGAAAACACAATTGAACTTTGTTTCAGGAGGTAAGAGGCTCATGTCGATACAGCGACCAAAGTCTATTAGTTGCAAGCATGGCTCTGTTTCATTGTGGTCAGGGCTAAAACAAAAAAATAAAGTCAATTTTTTTCCTGGTTTTTACTTTCCAATTTACACTCACTTTAACACATTTGCCCTCCCTCCCATTCCAGGTTCAATTTCCCCTTGATGATTGATTTTTTTAACATTAGAAGTTTCCTCAATTGTAATTTCGCCTATATTTTAAAGCTATAGATCTAGTTATAGATATAGAATAGATCTATATAGATCTAGTTCTATAGATATAGAACTATTGCATTAAAGTGGTTTAAAAAAATATTCATATCATTATCAGTTAAAATATTGACAGTGGAATAAGAAAAGTGGCAATGTTGGCTCAGTTTATAGAACGTACTTATAGATTATCACAGATACAAAAGTTTTGGTATATTTAATTTAGGTACATCGGCTGAAACCTGAAAATGCAACAAAACCAATCCACTCCTTTCATGGATAGAATAATAACCAAGAATGAAGATGAAACACCTTAATCCATTAGAAAGTCCACATTACAGAAATATTTAGTACTTACAGTCCACTAATAAAATATTTTTTGGAACTAATAGCACTAGGAAAGTATAAACAAGTTTATAATGTTCAAGGATAAATTTACACTAATACAAATCCAATATGATGACTCAGTTTTGTTCAGCAGAAAATGTTATAATATGGGAAACAAAATCAATAAAAAAAGCTGAGGTATAATGGTTGACTATAGAATTGAATGTAATGAAAGTGGTGGGGGTGCTTTAAGAAGAAAGAAAAAAATTAAAATGAAGAAACTCATGTTTGGAATAGAAAATTTGTCCAGTGATGCCCAGATGAAAACTTGAAATTAGGGTCAGAACGTTGGCACAATATATGTATTGCCAATATAAGTATGTATTTTTTCCTGACCGCACCCAAAAACATTTTCATTACAAAAAAATGTTAAATTTTTCTCTGACTCTGAAAATCTTCTTAGGGTGATCAGCGACTTAGGTAAAATAATCATTAAAAAATTTCATTTTGTTCAATGAACACAGAATTACTTTTAGTTTCTTTCAAAAGTATGTAATAGTTATTTACCAACATCAGTTCATTGATAACATGTGATTATAAACTAAATATATTGCAATACCTGTATCAGCCAAAAATTTTATATGGGTAGATCCCTAATCACCAACTAACTTTTTTTTTAACTAAAAATTAAAAGGTTGAATAAATTAAAAAAAAAAAACTTACAGATCCCTTATGACAATATTGTCTGGTTTCATGTCAGCATGAATTATCTTAGCTCTGTGGAGATAATCTACAATATCAATAAGTTCGACAGCAAAATGAAAAACGACACCTCGCTCCAGCTGTCTTCCCTGATAAGAAACAAATTCAAATAAAGGTTTTGAAGTTATTAATGATTATAATAACTAAAATCATCATTGAAGTTCTTTGAGCATTAATAAAAAGAAATTTAAAAAAGTTTGATAGTAGGATAACAAAAAATAATCTTACTGTCTTTTCCTTAAAAGCATTTATTATATGCAATAGATTGCCATGTTTTGCCCACTGAGTTACAAGTATACTACCATTGTTATAAAGATGAGCTTCAGGAATATCCATAAATAAGATTGCCTGAAAACAAGGAAAACTTGATTAATTATAATTATTTACTCTTAACTCATATGAATTGTACTATGAAATCATTTATCTTTTTTCCAATAAAATAAACAAAATCTTATTTTTACCAACATAAAACATGAGCTAAGTTAAAAACAAAGGAAGTTTTAATACTTTTTGCTTTTATATATTTTTTTATTTCATTTAAATGTTATTTCTGGTGAAGTGCAATTAAACGGTTTTGTTTTCTATTTGTAATTTATATTTCATTTCAAATAATAAAACCAAGGAAAATTTTATTTTTTAATACTGAAAAAAATAAAGACATGATTTATTTCAAACTACCTAAACTGCAAGATAAATACCAAATAAGATTTAAGGTAAAAAAAATCAAAAAGGTTTTTTCTAAAGCAAAATTAACTTAATTTCAGTTATATGAATTTACTTCAATGAAATTAAATTTCACACATATACAAAATTTTTTTTAAAAATTATTTGCAATATTTTTAGGGTTTTACAAACTTCTTAATTGGGTGTAAAAAATCTTTGGCTATGTCATCCCTTGGATAGGACATCCCGAGCCTGTATGATATGAGGTACTCGTTAAATATCCCTATTCTAATTATATCTGGATAGCCAAAATTTAGGACTCCCACTGAAGCATCGTCCGATTAGCATTAGTAGCATAAAGGGATGTTAAACAAACAAACAAGCTTCTTAATAGGACATATCTCTAAAACCATAAAGTCTTTAATAGCTATAATTATCAGCAGAACCCAATTCAAACAGACTTAGCTCAATGCAATTAATTTTTGTAGCCTCTTTCTTCAATTTTGAATCTAGTAACAAGGACAATAATTTACTAATATTTTTTATGCACAAAGAAAGAAAATATAAAAAAAGAACAAAAAATAAATAATGAAATCATAATAGATGAATGGAAAAAATATGAATCAAGTAATATGAATATGAATCAATTAGTTTTAAATTGAAAATTTTAAAATTTCCATTACATTTTACCATCTAATCTCTTTATAATTAATATTAATATGAATCAATTAGTTTTAACACGTTAGCTGCGAAGCAAATAAACTGGGATTTTCGATAACTGCGACGAGGGGTCGAGTGACCCCATGCTACCACACCGCTCAACTGCGTCAAGGGACTGATTGACCCCTTGTCCCTTAGACATTAAAATTAACTCTCTGTAAACATTGATGAATGTTTTAAAGTGAAATCCATTTTTTTTTTACAAATACCTGACGTACTAGAATTCGTAACAGAAGCAGGGTTGAATTCTGTTGCTTCTGAATCTATTTTTTTATTACTTATTTTTTCCACATCTGTGTTATACTAACAGTAATTTTTTTCTTTCCTTTTACGTTCAATCATAAAATGTTTGCTATATGGTTTTAATTTACTTAATTGTCAGCATATATAATTCATGAAAGGAAGAATTCAGATATCAAAAATAAAACCAAACGTATGTTTTTATTATAAATAAATGAACATAGGTGTAACTTTTGTGTATTTAAAAAAATAAACCTAAATATTACAAATTAAATTATTAAAAAAAAATAATAAAAAAAAAATCTACATTTTATAATGTTTATCATTGAAGCACTGCAAGCAAAGAGACGGTTGTCGGCACAGTCGTCACAGTATATCCGGACCTTATTCTCCTTTTTTTGGGCTTCTGCACTGCTCATAGCTGTTCTTAGCTTTTCATAACAGCCCGAACATTTCTTCCTTATGTGAATCATAACTATCTTCAAAACTTGAACTAGTTCCTTCATCTTTGCTTGAAGTTGAATTCCGCTGTGAAAGGGCTAAATCGGCAAGTTTCTTACCACGTGAATACATATCGGAATTATTTACTAAATCGAGACAAATAAACGAGAGCTCAGGTGTCAAAAATACTAAGTAGAATCAGTCGAAGAACAAGAAAGGAAGGTGAATCTGTGATTCACCCTTAGATAAATGTGATTCACGGAAAATTACTGTCGCTTTCAAACATTTACGGAAATAGAAAAAATATTTTTTATTTACATATTCATTAATATTTGATATAATATGCTAAAACAATAGTAAGATGAAGTGTAATGAGCATTAAAAGACCCAGGGGTCATTTGACCCCTTGCCGCATTAAGGAAAACATTTAACTATAATGCGACAAGGGGTCAAGTGACCCCTTACATTTTTTTTCGATATATAAGTAGTATTAAGTAGTGCATTATAAAAAAAAAAATAAAAAATCTGAAAAATATTAAAACAGGATGCGTGACAAACATCGCAGTTAACGACAAATACACGGTTAATGGCTCGCAGTAAAGGAAGCCACCGCATGGGGTCAAATGACCCCTCGTCGCAGTTAACGTGTTAAATTTAAAATTTCCATTACATTTTACCATCTAATCTCTTTATAATTAAAAACTTCACTGTATTATGAAATAATATGGTCACACACCAAGTTTGGTGGAACTCTGCATTGAATCTCCTTGGCGATATAAAACTCCCATTTACAGGCAGGTTTCTCCACTTTTAAGGCAACAGTGTTGTTTCCTGTTGTAGCTTTCATGACCCTAGCATAGGCTCCTTTACCAATCTCACCTTGTATTGAGTATGAGTCGTCACCTACAGAAATTTCAATAACAAAAATTTTAAATATCAATTAAAAAAAACAACTAAAGCTTAAATTCATAATTAGAATTACCTAGTTTGATACTTTTTGAAAAATTTGGAACATTTGTAGTTTTAGTGAATAAATTGTGTGCATACGGCTGCTTTGGAAATCCAACTTTGTTTAGAAGATTTTCTAAAACCTCAGCATTAAATGGATCAAAATCTTCTGGAACTGAAATCAGTATTAAATGAGTTCATAATATTATAAAAGAAAAGGAAATAAAGAAACAAGATTAAAAAATAAAAAAAAATGTAAACTATTAAAGAAAAACATGAGTAGACTGTTTATTATTCTTCAATCATCAATAAAACTTATTAATTGTTATAGGAACATCCACTAGCTTTATAATTAAATTTAATTTTATAAAGTGAAAAGTAGCATGTATTCATTAAAAAAAAAAGAAGATAATTTTCTTAAACAATCTTTGTATATTAGCAGAAGCTTTAAAAAGAAAGAAATAAAAAATTAAATTATCTCAAAATATAACGGATTTTATCAATTATTTTTTTTTTTTTAAGTAAGGGCAGAGATCAGCCACTTAAAAACTATATTTTAACATGGAATAAGTAAATTTAGTATATTTCCTAAGAGAATCTACATTACATAAACAAACCACTAACCTGCTGAAATAACAGGACCTGGAGTTTTAGGAGCTTGTGAGGAGCTACTATCGGTTGAGGAGCAGCTGTACCTCTCCTTGCTCTGTTCCAATATCATACTCAAGTTTGCGTTCCCTTGAGGCGTTTTCTTTAACGAGTCTTCAACATTTGTTTTCTGAGAGGTACTGTAAAAGTTTTATATCATTCATAGCAAAAAGGCAAGAACAGCAAAGAAATTAAATATCACAACACTAACGATGATAAAAAATTTTCATATACCTCCACCTATTCTACATTGAAAAATTGTAATTCTAATAACTATCAGCACATCAGAATAACATAACCACTACTAACTAGCCTACAATAAAACCTTATATAATTGTACAACTTTTAATTAGGACATTGAGAGAAAAAAATACAAATAAATATTTAAAATAATAATTTTGTGAAATTCGTAGTGGGATTTTTTGTTTCTAATCCATTTCTGACAAATATAACCTTATATTTAATCATCGATTATTTCTTAAATAATGAATTTTTTTAAACTTTTATCTTCTAATTATAAAAGTTTAAATAACCTTATATTAAATGAAAATTAGGGAATTCAGAAAATGTTGCTACCATAGTGAGAACTAAATATTGAAAAAGCCAGGAACAGCCCAAAAGAATAATTAATTCAAGTTACATTATAGTAAAAATATTAAAATAGATAATGCCTACCTGATAACAGGTTTTTTATGATTAGAAAAAGGAGTCGAAGATGGCAGAACAAATTCAAATGCTTTTGTATTACAGGTGACATCCTCAAAATCATCATGTTTAACCTAAAAACAAAAATATTATCAGCATTGTTTGATAACCGCAGAATGCTATGTCCATTAATTAAACAAACTACCTGAACAGGAAACATAGGCTGTAGTTTTGCCTGTACTTCCATTTTCTCAGCCAAATCATCACTTGTGTCATCCGTAAATAATTTGTACCTCAAACGACCATTCCTCTCATCAGGGTTATTTTCACTTTTTCCAGCATTGTTTGGATCAGGTTTGCTGATTCTGTTATGATTAAGAGGTGTTTTATGAGATTGTGTATTGTTTTCATCATATACTTCAAAAGGCAATTTTGGCTTGAGAGCAGAGGATTGCTTCGTAGACTGTGCGGCGGCTAATTTTGCTGGGGGTTCATTTTCATCATAAATATCAAACGGGACTTTCGGTTTAAGAGGCTGGCTGCTAGCTGGTACATTATTTTCAGAATTCTCATCATAGATTTTAAAAAGTTGTTGTTTTGGAGCAGGATGCTGCTCATCAGCATCAGAGAAAATTTGAAACTGAGTCTGAGGTTTTGGAGGGACCTCAGCCATTTCTTCATGCATGTTGGTTTGAAAAAGATGTCTAGGTGGTACTTCTGAAAAAAAAAAAAAAAAAAAAATGTTTTCGGTTGTCCTGGTGAATAACTCAATGAAATCAGTTCACTTGAATTTAAACCAGTTTAACAAGGTCAATCAATTAATTATACTAGACTTTGCGTAAATTAAAAGTTTTAAATTAATAATTCCATCTAGTTGGAATTTTAAGTGGACAGATTTGACAAAATGAACCTCCAGGTGTTTGTTATTCAACTCCTTTGTATAATAATATTATATACATAAATTATATTATATATAAGATATATTAATAATTAATGTAAACAATTAATCATAAAATATTTTCTTGGCAGTATAAAATAATAATAATATTTAAACAGTACAAAATAATAAAGGACTATATTACTATATTTATTAAAAAGTAAATCTTACCACTAGGTGCCGGGCTACTCCACATATCTTGGACAACATTCATTGCTTCTTTTGTATGAACAGTGAATGTAGAACCATTAGCCAAAGAGACATCATTGTCCTGTAATAATGTATTATGTGATTATTCAAAATCAGAGAATAATTTAGCTCTAAAAAATCGAATAATAAGTTAAAGATACCTTAGGTACATTAAACATGCTTGGAGTTAATAATGGAATGGATGCTTGAACGGGAGGGTTCAATTCTCTCATAGTGTCAAATTTCATTTTCTCTGCTTCAATCCTCCTTTGCTCATCTCTTGCTCTCCTTGCTTCATCTTCCTTACTTCTCATTTCCGCTAGTTTCTTTTGTTTTTCTTCTTCTTCATCTAGTTTAGATTTATAAAAGGAAAATGAATAGTCGGACAAAGAATATTTATACTTTATTGCAACAAAGAAAAGCCTGAAATTTCTATTCATACTAAGAAAATACCTTCCGATTTTTATGAATACACAGCAAAATTGAAAATGGTATGAAAAGCGGAAAAATGCAATAAAACGAATAATTTTATTTTGATTTGTATGAATAAACACTAACTGTTAATAAAATTTATTAAATTAAACAAAATAATAAGTACCATGGTCAATACAACACAATCTTATCGGAGGTGGAGTAAACTAGAAAGTCTTCCAAATGATATGTTACTGATTACAATTTCATCATTAGAAAACGGTAGACATTGACATCAATATACATTTGGGAAGAGAATATACATTTAGATTTTTAAAATGTCTAGTGTTAAAAATTTTAAATTTTGTGCTGCCTCCAAAGATTGTTTTATTATTTTTCACGTGTTGTATTTAATATTTTAATTTAATAATTTTTATTAACAATTAGCGAATATTCGTACAAATCAAAATAAAATTATTTATTTTATTGCATTTTTCTGCTCACCATTTTCGTTTTCGAAGTCAGTTCATTTTTTTTCTTTTTAGTGGCGGGAGGTTATTTGTAGAAAGCCAGACTTGGTTTTCTTCAAAAAAAAATTTGAGGTTTTTTTTTTATACAGATTTTAAGTGTATTGAGTACTGGTTTCTGAAGTGTTTCTTTTTTTTTTTAATCGGTACTCCATCCGGCCATATAGCCACGCTATAGTTTGGTGTAGCCAAACTATTCAATCCATGGGGTAAAGGACAAGATTTATTGCGTGGGTCTATTGCAAAATATAAGTCAACCCACCCAGGTCCTCCTCTACCACTTCGTCTATCCCAGGCCTTTATATTACAATTATATTAGCACTTTTCAATTTTATGAATACAAAGATAAAAGAGGAAAATCTAGTGCGGTGCCTGCATTTAACAATTTTTAACACCCTACCTACTTTGACTAGAAATGGAATTTTTTTTTTAAAGACAAATTTTACATTAGGAAGAGAACATATAAAACTTTTTTCTGTAAATACAATCTTTTAACTTTACGAAATATTGTCGTCAGTACTTATCATTTACATGCATACATCTATGTTCCGGCAGAGGTGTCGACTTTGCTTCCGTTGTTGAAGGTTACTATATTCTGGCCATTAATACATATGGTCATGTAGATACGCGACTGATATGTCTCGTTAATATATCCTTATTTATATCTATTAGAGATTAAACTAAATTGTATTTCCAAAAACATCATTGGATAGAAGTCCCCGCAGCGAAATAGGGGCAGCCTTTTTGATATCAGTGAATTTTATGGCTGCCCCGCTAGGATAGAAGCAACATGGTTTTGGGACACATTTTGTGGTTAATTTATTATTACGAAGGATATTAGTATTCTCTATCCAACAAAACTGGTTTAATTCAAAACATTTCTTGGTTGAGTCAATTATGTTCGTCATTCCTTTTTATGAATTGCTAACAAAACTTAAGAGCAAAGTACTAAGAATAATATCCTTCTAAATAAAAAAACATTCAGAAAATGAGCTGCAAAACACTTAGGATTCTATTCTCGCGGGGTAGCCTTTTTGACACCAATCATTTTTATGGCTGCTAAATGTTTGCTGTGAGGACTTTGGGATACAATGAGGATATTTTCTGGTTGATATAAAGTATTTTTTGCAGTTTTTATTGATAGATGAACAACATCGGTAAACTATTTAAATAATGCAATGTTTGTAAAGACGATTTAATTATTATTAAACTACTACTGGGAGAAAAATTAGGAAAATTTGTATTTATTGGGAAATATAGTACTCAACATATACGTCAGTTATTTCAGTACCTGAGAGCATGACTCCCTCAAATGCGAAAATCCCGTAAACACATCCAAGCCAGACTTTCTTAAGTTTATTTCCACTGTCTGTTTCAATAAAATTCATATAATAATTGAGGCAAGTATATGGAAACGTGCAAAAAATCAAAAAAAATAAAAAATAATTGGAAAATTAATGATGGAAATAATTCCTAATGAGTGTTTATCTTAAAGATTTTCGTATGTAACCAATAGACAACCCTGTAAGTGCCACCAGCTAGGGAAGTTATCGTTACTTAAAGAAAAAATTAGACAATTATCCATCATAGGTGGAATTGGAGATGGAACAAACTAATTTTGGAATTATTTAGCAAAATGTATTTATTTCATGTCTGTACATGTCCCCATGCTTAAGTAATAGTTCTTTATTTTCTCAAAATCAATAATTTGGCATTCACAGCCTTTTTCATAGTTTTTACTTATAAGTGAAAATGAAATCAATTCAATAGTTGCAGAAAGAAAATTGAAAACCGATAATAATAATCTGGATAACAAACAAAACTATCACTCTAGAATGAAAAATGGGCACAAAATTTTATGATTACATTGTATAAATAAATATATTCCATACCGAGTGTATCAGAAAAAGACGGAGGTGCCTGACTCCTTTGTTAACATCAAATAAAAATATGCTTTTTCAGGAAGTATTGTATTGCTTTTTAAAATGCATAGCGAGTGGGAGTCTGAAATCAAAAACTAATTTAAATTAATAATGGCTATGATTTTAAATTTAAACGATCCTTCGGAATGGGACGGGAAGTCTGAACTACTACTTTAAGAAGGGTTATCAGCTTTTCTTGGGATTCCATGAATTTTGTGGCCTTATGATTATGCTGTTCTCCGTCGATTAGATTTACATTTAGGATGTTTTACTGTTATCGCTGTTTTCTATTGGCTTTAACCTCATTAAATAATCTTTTAACTAACCTAAAAAATGTTCTTGAGTTTCATTTTTTGGCAAAATTTTCCAAGAACAGTGTCGAAACTGCAGTAAGGACATCCTACCATCACCATAACAAAGTGTTTCATTTTTCAGAAAACAAGAGTGATATTATATATCGTTATTTAAATATATTGTTGAAAAATTATTCAAGTTTGTTCCAACAAGCACTTAAATCATGTCGATAACGAATAGACAGCACATGTTCTCCTCCACTCTTTTGATTCTCAATTTGATTGGTTGGTTTTTCCATTCAATTCATTGAGCATTAAAACAGTATTGAGCATTGTTCGAAATCAACCAATCAAAGTTAGAATTTTAAAAAATGTGGGAAAGGCCATGCGTACTTCGTTACTTATTTAACGTGTTTTAATAGCTTGTTAGAGCATACTTTATGTTATATATACCATATGTTTTTCAAATAATTAAACATTTTGAGCAATACTTAAATAATTATTTTCATGGTTTTTCCTTATAACTTCATAAATAAATTAAGAACCCAAAAAAGGTTTTAATGGGACCACCTTGGCAAAATACTCTACAAGATGAAAAAGGTTACGTTCCAATTCATCCATCTATCTCGGAGTAATCTGTGAACATAAATAGAAAAAAAAAGCCACATAGGTATCGAATTGAGTAATCTCCTCTTTCAAAGTCAGTTAAAATTTTATTAATTCTTTTTATATTATTGTAATGCCTAATTAATTTGTAACAAATACCAAGAAGAATGAAGGGGGAAACAAAGAAAGAAAGAAAAAATAAATAAAAAACCGAGAAAAAAAAATTTAAGAAATATATCCAAAAAGCTAGGGCATAATAACCTCCACTGTTGATAGCCCTATAAATTAACTATAAATTGGTCCTATCCTATCTAATTATGGTTTGCACTAAGGTGCCATTTAAATTCCATTTTGCAAAGATAGAATGTGTGGAAGAAATGTTTAATATAATATTTAAATCAGTAATAAATTTACCAAATACTTTAAAAGTTTATAATTCTTAGACATCATTAATACTAGCAGCAACCATGATAGATTATCGGATAATTTTTTACCTATTTCAAAAAATTTTATTAAAATCAGTGCCCTATATAGTTTATTATATATAATAAATTGAATGAAAATCATGAATTTTTTTGCAAAGATAATCTTAAGTCACAAATGAATCTTACATATTTTTTCATATATTTCTGCCATTATTTCTTCTAAACTGAACTCTTGACCTGATCCTGGATAAACCTATCACAAAAAAAAATATAATTAGGTAATAGATTGCTTGTACAGTAAAAATTTAGAATAAAATCATTTTAAAAACCAACCTAATAACCAGAGCCCGGATTTTTATGCAGTAAAAAGCGTCAAAATATGCCATTTAATATGCAGTAAAAAACAATAAAATATGCAGAGTAAAATCTAAAAATATGCTATTAAACAACTGTAACATTCAAAGATACTAATGTGAATAAAATACTTCACAGGAACGAAAGTAGAGGAGACTATTTAGAAATGAAACCAAACTGATTTTAAATTTTTTTGAATCATGATCAAACATATATTTCCGTTAATATCATTAAACGCATTTAAAACTAAAATTTAAAAATATTTCATACTCACTAGTTAAGAAGAAAAATACAATAATAGCATTAATAAAGATAACTAAATTAACAATCAATTAAAAATATATAAAACATGTTAAATAATCAATAAAATTAATTATAAAATCCATTTATAAATTGGGTACTCTTATACGAAATTTAGATATTCTTATACTAAATTATTAAATCCATTTTTAAATTTGAACTCCTAAACTAAATTTGGATACTATACTCTACATTCTAAATGTAGGTACTCTTAACTGAAAAATTAAAAGGGAAAAAGCAAATGGTTTAGCGTGATCATGGTCAAACCCCTGACCTAGAAATAATACTTCTTTACACAGTACTAAACCCAAGACACTTCTTAGATTATAGCGGTACAGATTTTTTTTTTTTCTAAATTCATTTCTGTGGATTCTAACCTTCTATAATTCAAAAATGATCTTTTGACATGAACTGATGCGATTGGAAATTTATAAGTGCCTAAAATTATTGTATCGTTGTCCTAGTCGCTGAGAACAATTGAATTATCCCCCTTTAAAATTTCATTTATATTTCCAGGATATATAGTACTGAATTTTTCCTAAAAACGTCTTCCATTTTTTATTTTTAAAGCTTCTCTAACATGGCCTGGGAAGTGATTTATATTTTTATTTGCTAAAAAGGGAGGTGGTAAGTCGGGAATCTCAGTAACCATTAATTCGAAGAAGGCTTATTTATGGAGAATAACCCCGATCGAAATTGGTAATCTTAGCTCCCACGTAGGGTATTACTTTTATATTTCTTAACGTATTGTTTACTTTTGTGTATTATATGCAATTATCATCAAATATGCAAAACTTGACCAATTAGATCTGCGTAATCTAATTCGTATTCATATCTGGTCCGCTATTTTAAAGAAGCACGCAAACAAAATATGCAATTGCATAAAAATCCGGGCCCTGCTAATAACCATCATGTTTTGTATGAACAATATGTTACAGCTTGTTTATCAAATAAATATACTTCAATGATTAAATAATATTTCAGTAAGATAGACTGATTTATTTGAAAATGAAATAAGAATTAAATTATAAAAAATGCACATCACTAAAATATTGTGGGCAATAGACGTTCCGGAACGACAGATAAGTTCAGCATTGTATAAGTAAAAAAAAAAAAAAAAAAAAAAAAAATTCAACCTTTCAAAATGTTCCATAAAACTATGTATTTACAATTATGAACATTTTGTTTTATCGACCATAATTTAAAAACTCCATAAATAATTAGGAAGCCCAAAAGGAGAATGACATCAGCTAATGGTAATTTTAATTTGTTGCTAAAGTAAAGGAGTATTTCAGTATTTAATTTGGAATGAGTTTTAACTTAAATGAGATCATTTAGTATTGAAAGTAAACTTTTAAACTCACAGTAAAAGTTATTGTAGTTTAAGCCTGTTTTAGTGATTTGTAATTTTATTACATAAGAAAATATTTGTCAGAATAAATTATCATTACAGACAAACATGTTTTTCTTTTTTTTCACCTATTATAAAAATAGAAATTATCATACATTTTTTTTACATAATATGTTATCTATAAAATTAAAGATGAAATTCTGTTTGTTTGTTTGTTCTTTATAGAAATCCATACCGTTTGTCCTAAATTCTCCAAATTTCGCTCAGTCTTCTATTAAATTCTTCTTCTAAAGTAAACTCTTCTAATTTCTTTGATACCAGGTGGGAACACCTGTCCATATTAAAATTGCATAACTTCAGCCAGTCTCTGGGTATATTCTTTATTGTTATAAAAATCGTTATGATCTCACTGTAAATTTGTTCACGTTTATTAGAAAAATGAAATTCCCCGGGTGAAACCGGGATATACAGCTAGTTTGATATAAATATATATAATCATTAAAATAAATAATAATAACTACAATCTTTCATTTATTACATTACAGGTTTTTTTTTTTTTTTTCAGCTGATATTCTTTGTTGTTATAAAAATCGTAATGATCTCGCTTTACATTGGTTTTTTACATTAGAAAAATGAAATTCTCCGGGTGAAACCGGGAAATAAAGATGAAATTCTGTTTGTTCTTTATAAAAATCCCTACCGTTTGTCCTAAATTCTCCAAATTTCGCTCAGTGGTTCTTTGATACCAGGTGCGAACACCTGTCCATATTAAAATTGCATAACTTCAGCCAATCTCTGGGTATATTCTTTATTTTTATAAAAATCGTTTTGATCTCGCTTTACATTGGTTTTTACGAAATCGACCATTTGAGTCGATAAAAGTCTCACTTTATAGATTTAAAAAATGAAATTCTTCGGGTGAAACCGGTATATACAGCTAGTTATACATAAATTAGTATACATAAGATACATATTGAATATCAATGAAGTGAACATAACTTTAGTAAAATAGAAGATGAATAAATAATATTTTTTAATTGATTAAGAAAAATCATGGTACAGACAAATAAACTTGATGATGGTATAATAAATTATAGGTCACTAAATTTGAAGACTGCAAGCAAGTATATATCAGTCTGAATAAAAGCTTTTACCTTATAATTAATTCATTTTTGTTTAAAATTATTTATCCAAAATTAACATTAAAAATGGAGTAAAAATGTTAGTGAACAATTTTTTTTTTTGCCTGCTAATAGCAACTGCTACAGAGGCCAGAGCAAGGAATAATCATAAAAAAGGATTTCTTTAAATTCTAAAATTTAACATAATCAACAAAAGTAAAATTGATGTGATGAAAATCTTCTTTTAATGCAAACATTTAACATAATCTGAAAAAGTTATTACAGAAATCTTAAGCGACTTTTTAATCTTAAAAAATATATAAAACTACAACAAAATAAATTAATAATTAAATATCTATTGTCAATAAATTATCTATTACCTTATCTTTAGGGTACATTCTTATTTTTGTTGGATCAGGATCTTCAAAATAGGCAACAGGACAAGTGAAGTCATCTTTTTCTCCAACTTTTAAAGGATTCCATTCCCAAACTAAAACCAAAATTAATAAATATTTTAAAAATATACTAAACAAAAAAAGTAAAATGGATGCCTGAGAATGTTATTAGAATGAAGCATAACAGATATATTAAATTTTCAAAGAGAAAATATACAACTGAATTACTTCTTGGGAGACTACTATGCCAGCAAATTTAGCCTCTGCACCTTGCTTGGCAACAATTTTTGATCATTAATGTTTATTTTCTAAATAAGTACATAAGTAAAATAAGATTTTCATAAAAATACATAAAATTACATGTTTTAGATGAACAATTATAAACTCAAAAGAAAACGGTTTGGTAGCCATCTTAATTTCATAACCACAATAAACTCTTATTTTAAAAATTATTCTTTAAATCTACATAATCAACTTTAAATTATACATAAAAAAAAAATTTAGCATAATACCTTCGACATCCCCTTCAGACTCAGCCTTAGTCGTGCCAGTGGAATTTCCTGTGGTCGCCTAACATCAATAATTTATTAATAAAATAAAAATTTGTAAATATTTCATAATGTTATTACGAGTATAGAAGTATACAGATATATCATACCCCTGATTGAACACAAGTAGGGCAATTCGTCAGTTCTCCCAGTAAGTACCTTTTGCCAACTTCCTTTAGAAATTCACTGTAAACATTTAAAGTAACTAAGTTACATTTGTGTATAAAGAGTTATTAAAAACCAAGGGACAAAAATATTTACTCGTATGCTTTCTGAAGATCACTTTTGGGTTTTACATTATTAGCAAGCCCTATTTTAAAAATCTTGTCAGCGTTAGAAACTAGTCCATTTCTCATAAGATGCTCTGCCCATGATGAGTACAAAATAGTACATTCAGTACCTAATCCACGACTGAACATATTCTCATAAATAACAACTGGATTAGGCTGAGTATGGGACTATAAAACACAAATATAACAGTTAAACCATAAACAATTAACAAAGAATAAAATAAAGAAATTTTTATTTATTTAACATACATAGGCCAACCAAAGATTTATGAATCTTAAGTCCTGTTTGTAAACTGCTTCTTCCATAAATGATCTGAGAGTATCCTCCAAAACTGAAGAATAAATGTCATGAATCAGTTCTTTATCATAGCTTTCAAGGGCTTGCAAAAAGTCATATCTGAGTTTCAAAGGATCGGGGCCTTGGTACACTCTTACTTCTTCTTCAAAAATTCTAAAGAGAACAATAGATGGTGTATTAATCAAGTGAAATTCTAAACACACCATTAAATTATGAGGGAAAATACACACCTTTTTCTGACAAGTATATGTTCTTTAATATCCATTTTGTTATTACTCATTGCTAGTTACTCATTAATATAACACGTTGATATTTTTGTTGGATGGTAAAACTTATGAAAAATGAAACGTTTAATGGTGTTGGTGATCACAATATTAAAATTTAAAACAGATTAACATAAAATACACATAAACAGTACACGAACAAACGTTAGCGCGCCAAAACATCGAAAGCTTCTTAATAGTAACATTGAATTGTATCATTCATCCCATAAAATATACAGATAACTGATTGATTCAAAATTATTTATGGATTTAAACTATTCACTTATATATTTTTTCAAATCTCTAAACTTAAGATGATAATATATCTTGATTAAACATTTTAGGAAATTGTAGTAGCTTTGACTGATAAGGTAGGTGTCAGATATGATATACGTGTAAACAAAATGGCAAATTTGAAAGATGAGTTAGATGAATATTTGTCTTCTAAAAACAGTGATACGAAACCACTTCTCAATGGAATATCCATACCTGTTTCGGTTTCTATTCCCAAAGTAGGCAGTTGGTTTAGGAAGAATGAACATAACGAGGAAGCCGAAAGTTGGTTTTCTGCGGCTCAAAAAGATTGTTGTCCAACTTTAGTATGTATTTTAGCTGTCATGTTACTTATTAGGAGATAATAATATAAAAAATATATCATAGCATACATTATGTATGTTTACCTAGTTGTACTGCATTATTATTGGGGCATCATTTTATTTCTCCAGATTACATCAGAATGCTCATTCATTTAATTAAAGAAGTGTTTCAACCTTTATGGACTATTCTTCTTAGCTCATTAAGTCTCTGATGTTTTTCATTAACTCCAACTATTATGTAGTCTATATAATCAAAAGAACGATCATGCTTTAAATTTGTATTATGTTATTATATTAGTGTTTGATGTCTCTTTTCCATTTGAGATAATCTTGCACCTATTAGTAGATCAAAGATGCTGTAGTTGAGTATTTGCCTTGGATATTTGGCATAAGCCAATAGTTCTTTTGGTAAAGATTTCCCTAAAGATGTTACTTCTAGGTGTCGCCTATTTCTGGAGGCTATGTTACCCTCATTTAAGAGGTTAAATGATTAATCCCAGCTTTTGACTCCCACTCGCACTTCACAGTTAAATAAACCCCCAAACAGGGTCTTGTCAGTGGAGATCCGGGTCACACTAAATGGCACCATGTTGCCTTTTTCCAGATGTAACAGAGGGAAACTAGTACTGCTTTAAGATAGTAGTTAAGAAACTATTAATTATATTTGAACTGCTGATTTACGATGAAGTAAACATCTGATTAGCCATGAAGTTTCAACTGCATTTTCAATTTTCCTTGATTTACAAAGGCATTTTCATGTACCTACAGCAACTTTTTTTTTTTTTTTTTTTTTTTTTTATTCTGTACCCCTTCCTGGCTATGTGTGGCATACGGGGGGTTACTCTACAGGTGTAACCAACCTATCCTAACCATGGTGGGTAGGTCGAGATTTTATTCCGTGGGGCCTCCACGAAATAAAAGTCAACCATCCCAGGGCGGATTCGAACCGCCACCGTTCGGCTCGAGCGTGTTAAAGCGGGCCGCGCTCCAACACGCTCGGCTATCTCCGGCCCGTACCTACAGCAACTATGGAAAATAGTCTTTGATCACCTATAATCTACCATTGGGGCAGTTAGTACCATGGGTACTAACTAACTCAAAAGTAACCCTCTACCTGCACTAACACGATCATCCGATCTATAAGAGGATATGGTAACTTGAGCCCTACAGGAACGGATTTATTAATACTATTGTGACCATATTCTGGCATTGTAGGTTTTGTCATTCTGATTCCAACAGTATCCACACCCGAAATATATAAATTTTTAGTTGTAACCATCTTCAACCAGGATATGTAACTTTACTTTTTTTATATGTTTGATTTCAATGAAATATTTATTTTTATATGATTTCAAATGAATTTGTTAATGCTCTTTCATTGCTCTTTAATTAGTATCTTTTTATTTTCAGACTAGATTCCAGAGAATCGTCGGATTCTGTATTTGCATTTTTATGGGCATTCTATGTTTTACATTTGCTGCCATGTATATTCCAGTTTTATTTTTAAAGGCTCGAAAGTTTTCTCTGTTGTATACAATGGGTAGTCTTTTCCTGATCTGCAGGTATTTATTGAATGCATTCATCCATAATTTAATTTCTAGAAAATATAAGACTTTAGAATTTGTGTCATTTAATTTTGATATGATTCCAAAAGACTTTTAACATATCACCAAATTACCCAATTTAGGCTATTTTAAAAGTTAAAATGTAGCTAGTTTTTATGCAATCAATTTTATATTAAAACTGCTTCCTTCTGAATTATTGTACATATAATACAAAAATGACTATTAGTAAAACAAAATAATATTAATAAACAATTATATAATAAAAAATTGAGCAATTTATAATTTTATCTTGTGACAAAAATAATATATTCTAATCTTGTTTTCAAATAATTAATTCATTATGATAAGTTTAATAACATTTAATTAGCTATTTTTTCTCAATGCTTTTACAATTCACCATGACACTATTTGTAATGTTTCAGCTTTTCTTTCCTCTGGGGACCTTTACATCATTTGCGACATCTCTTCTCAAGAGAAAGACTTTGTTTTACTGTTAGTTATTTAGGTAGTTTATTTGCAACTTTATATTTTGCCTTATTTCAACAAAGTACACCTTTTACTGTATTTTTTGCTATGATTCAATTCATAGCCTTGCTTTGGTTCCTTCTTAGTTATATTCCAGGCGGCCATACTGGTCTTATGTTTTTTACTAAACTTTTTTCATCAGCTGTTGCCAGTTCTGTTTCAAAGAGTTTACCTGTCTGAAATTCTTCTTTTGGTTTGATTGTAAAATAAAAAAAAACTCTACTCATTTGTATATCCGATCACCCCTTCGCTTTTGTAAATATGCCTTATTTATTTATGATATGTTTTTGTACATTTATCTTTCCCCTATACCTCAAATCAATTAAATTGGTTGATATGTATATTCAGTAATGTAAATAAATGTTGTATTTATCCTGGCATTCCATTTTAAATGTATTTATATTTTAATTTTGATTCTTTATGACCATAATTCCAAAACAAGCTTTGTCACAAATTAAATATATACTGTATTCATAGGATTTTCTATTAATTTATTTTTTTAAATTTTGTAAATATGTAATACAAGGACCTGCAACTTGGACTGCATTTTTGGTATGTGCAATAAAATTATTTATATTCCTCAAATCGTAGTTATATATTCATTACTTTTATTACTCCTGAGAACACTTTATTTATCTAGGAGAAGTATCCCCATGAGCATTTCTTCATGTGGATCATTATTTAAATATAAATATCGAACAAGTCAGAGATCCAGATTTTGACCTGCTGAATTTGAATAGACATGCACTGGAAAGACATGTTCAAACATGTCATATTTGCATTACAGTTTTTCAAGATCTGTGCGGGAATATTTCCTCACGGCCTTACCCTTTCATTTCATTTTTACTTTCACTTACGTATTTATGAAATATATAGTAAGTGGAAGTATTGCGATCGTGAAAAATTTCGACATCTGGTTTTCAACGGAAATACATGTTTTGGGTCCCCTGAGTCCAAATAACAGTGTCCCGCGAAATGGTCTGTGTATGTATGTGTGTGTGTGTGTGTGTGTGTGGGTGTGTGTGTGAACAGACTAGCTCAAAAACTATAAACCGCACAGACCTAAAATAGGGTATTTGGTGTATGTATATGCCCGCGATGTGACAGCAAAACTTTCATCAAAATTGCTCAAAGGGAGGGGGTACTTTATTTAATAACTGTTTAAGTTTTTTTCGATTTTCTCAAAAACGGCTCTAACGATTTTGATTAAACTGAGTATTTGATCTATTTATATGCCCTAGATATGACTGTTAAAATTTCATCAAAATTGATCAACCTGAGGGGGGACTTTACTTAATAACGTTAATATCATTTTCACGTTTTTTTTTTAATTTACTCAAAGAAGGTTGTAACGATTTTGATCAAACTGGGTATTTGATGTATGTATATGCCAAAGATGTGATAGCCAACATTTCATCAAAATTGATCAACCGGAGGGGGGACTTTACTTAATAAATTTTGTATCATTTTCACGTGTTTTTTTTATTTACTAAAAAACGACTTTAACGATTTTGATCAAACTGGGTATTTGATGTATGTATATGCCAAAAATTTGTGATAGCCAACATTTCATCAAAAATGGTCAAACGGAGGGGGCACTTTATTTCATAACTTTTTTTCTAATTTTTACCTTTTTTCCGATTTTAACAAAAACGGCTTTAATGATTTTCATCAAATTCGTCTTGTTTAATCAAAATCAAGTCTTCTTTAATATCAGGTGAGCTTTATCATTATTAAAATGTTCTGAGGGGGCTAAAATGGGGAAGGGGCCTGTTTTGTTTTTCTATAAAGTACCTTTGTATTTGTTTTTATCGAGAAACTAGCTAGGGTGCCCGGCTTCGCTCCGGTAGTTGTGTGGTAGTTTTAATAACAGAAAAACTTTAAAATTAAAGGAAATATAGAACAAAATTAGCACTTTCTTGAAACTTTTAACATGGTATCAATATTAAGATTCGATATCTGCAGAGCCCACTCAAATAAAGAACCCTATATACTTTAAAGGGGGTTGAAAATGGTCAATGAACATTTAATTTTGCTGCAACTTTATTGAGTCATGGATCGTTTTTGATGGTTTCTGTGATTCTGAATTCTATAAGCCCATTCCAAGCAGTCAGCAGATAATAAGTTATTAGATTATAGTTGAAAAATCTATTAGTTAAAAAACTATATTTCGATTACAACTTAAGCGCCGACTACTGTGATGGTCCTATTAGGTCCAGAAGTTAAGAAACTACCGAAGATTCATAGAAACTTTTTTTAAGACCTTTCTTCCAGTTCAATCTCCCTTAAGATATACCCCCCCCCCCCCGTAATTTGGCGGAACACTGCATCTACTATTACAAAGTGAAAACCAAAATATCATGAGGGCACAATTTTTTCATCATATTTCTTTTTAACCTGAACTATGAGGGGTGATAAAATCTTATTGAAAAAATGCTGTAATTGGAGTTAGTCATTTTGTCAACTGGAATAATGCTCATCATACATAGTAATAAAACCATTTTTCATAATTACATACAATAAGAACACTTCAAACATTTTATTTTCGATTTATAATCAGTCAATTCAGCTCTCCTTTTTTGTTTTATGTCTGTTTTTATTCGCTCACTCTACTGCTCAAAAATGTTTATTCATATTGCATTAAATTTACTTAAGTAGGTATATATTATATATTGATTAAATGTAATGTGTTAATCAATAACCCTTCTTATGAAAAAATTAATTTTGTAAGGTATCCAGTCGGTTTTCTAATTGATATGTAAAATCATTATTTTATTTTGAAAGAAAAGGTGAAACTAATTATTTTCGCTTGATTTTTTAGTAATTTAAAAAGAACTACTGAACAAATACATAACCTTTTAATTTTACAAATTGAACGGAATGAATGAACAATAAACATCGAGTGAAACGCACCCTAGCGCTTCCTGGTAGCCTGGAGCTCGAACTAAATTTTTCATTCATAAACTCGTATCTCAATCTCATAGGGGCTAATTAAATGGTGCGAGAGGCTTAAAATTCCAGTCCTTTTCTCTTCAATTTTACACCCTTAAGAGAAAAACAAAAACCTTCTCCTCCGTTAGGGGTGTAATAGCAACACGCTGACATAACTTCCTTAATCCCACGTGGAGTCGTTTTTGAGCCTTTTCGGCACGCACATTGTACACTTTGCTTTATAATATATATTGATTATTTGTCTCTCGTTTCGCCTAAAAATAAGAAAGAGCTAAATATGAAATATGAAAAAAATCAAGTGAACATATACAGGAGAAAAAAAGAAAAATATTCCGTCAACTCATAAAACACGTTGAGCCCAAGAATGCGGAGCACGCCTTTAATGACAGGCTATTGTTTATAATTAAAGCCGTTCTGTTCATTTAATGGAAATAATTTTTTTCATGGCAACTAAATAAAATTTTCAATAATTACATAGAAAATTATAGAATCAGACGACTTGGAGTATTATGCTTGCATTGCCGAATTATCTCAAGTGAAAACTTTAATTTAATAATAAAAGAAATTAGTGTTTGTTATAGAGCAAATGAAAACATAAATAAAAAATGAATTTGGAAAAATGTGGAACTTTGGGAAGTGGCATTAACACAATTTCTAATCTAAGTAAGTTGGTAAATGAAAGTTGTGTGTTGCAGCACGCACCAGATTTTTTTTTTCTTTTTTGTGGACTGCAGCATTTTCCTTCTAGAAACACTCTTTATGTTCCAATATTTTTTTCACACCAGAATTTCATTCGATGAGATACTCTTCTTGTTTTATTAACTTGATTTTAAAACTAACCACAGAAAGAAGATGCTAAATCTTTTTAAAACCTTAGTATGTCATAGAAAAGAAAATAATACCTTAAAACCATAAGTTGTTCCTGATGAGCTATTAGAAATCACATAAAAAAGAATTTGTCAAATTCCTTTAATTATTCTAGATTTTAATCATTGTTTTTCTTAGAATCTATGCAACCTTTCCATGTGTTTAATGCCAAAACTCTGAAAATGACACAAGTCACTAACAATAAATAATACTTACTACTTAGGACCCAAATATGAAAATTCTAGCAGTAGTCACTATAAAAAGGATATTTTTGTTAATGAAGTGTAAACTTTTGTGAAATTATTTTGTTTTTCTAATTGTTTTAAATCCTATGCATTCCTTGGCACTATTTACTGAATAATTATAAGTTAAAATTAAAAAGAGTAGTTATGGATATTACAATGTAAGGAGACACCTCTTGAGTATAATAAATGACCTTCCCTGGGTTTAAGTCAGCAACTCACTGATATGAGATATATATATTTTTATTTTTAGACCATTTCTTTTTGTCATGAATTGTCAGAGTAAAAATAACCTGAGCAGGTAAGAAACATGGAAGTCACTTAAAATCAAGCAGCATCCTTTCCAAAGAATAAGAACTTGTAAAGATTGGCAAATCAGTCAAGCTCCTTGTAAAGATCTTGGAGGATGGAAAATTTAAAATAATTATTTACTTTAAAAATATCATGCTTCTCCTCTAGTATAAATAATTATATTACTTCCCTTACGCCACCCCTGCTTGGCATATTGTCTTATCGGCTGTTTTTGGATGGAAAATTGATATCGATTATACTATTTATGTACAAACAAAAAGGAAAAACGTGGTGGGGCATCAGCTGACAAGAATATCACCTCTTAAAGCTGAGTGAAAATTGAATTGTTTTAAGGGAAATAGTTCCAAGTAATGCACTGCAGCATGATGAACTGCACCCAGACTGGGGGCAATTGCTTGAATATAACTTGTAATTTTATCCTTTATGGATAGATGTCATCCATCTAAGATTTTCTATGCTCCTGATTTCCAAACATGGTGTAAAATCCTTTGCAACCTATGTTAGTTTTAAATATGTTTGATAATAAGCATGCTTGTTCCAATGATATCCTGGAAATTTATAATTGGACAATAATCTTGAAATATGTCAGGTGAATTATACGCTAAATTATGTTTGCGCATTCTAAAAATGCTAGGATACCAATAATGTATTTATTAATTTTAAAATCAAAATGAACTATGTGAAGTAATTGAGACAAAATTATTATGCCTACTTAGTTGACTATATTCATGATTTGAGGTAGAATATGTCATTTTTTAGCACATTATCTTGCTTATAAATTCAAGAAAAATAAATGTTAGATAATGCATCTCTGTAAAGATAGTGAAATAACTCTGAATCTTTTTACCCTCAAAATGAAGTCCGCTACTTTAAAAAGCCTTGAATAAATTTAATCTCATCTGAAATTTTTATGGTAACTTAAGTTTCTTATTCCAGCTTCAAGATGTTGATAATGAATTAGGTTTTAACTTAATTTTTTCTCCAGGTTGTCAAATGCTTAAAATATGCCTATATTAAAATTTTTACAGTTCATTTCATGTAACTTTCTTTTTGGAAGACTTATTAATTCATTTTATGAAAGGTGATATATGTTTCTAATTATTTTAAGTTACTTCTTATTTTATTTTAATCACGTTAAATCCTCATTAAAAAATAAATAAATAGTACCTATGCCAATATAAAGAGTGGACTTGGATCGGGTACCAAAAAAAAAAAAAAATAGATCAAGATCAGAAGCTGTTGACAGATAGGTGAATAACTGGACAGATATCCTTAGCTCTTAATTTTTCTTTAATTAAGAGTAGCCTCTTTTATAGAGACTGTGTGGAACCAGGGACTATCCACAGCTCTATTGAAAAGTACACAAGATGTTCAGTATAGTAGTTTTGTGTCTGCCCTCTAACATAAAATAAAAGCAGAAACAAAAAAGTTCATTTTTTAACAAATCTGGATTTAATGTTTTAAGTTGATGTATAATCTTGTCAAATAAAATCAAAATATCACAGTTCAACACAAGATTAAACTAGCCTAAAGTAGATCTTTAACCAAAACAAATGTTTTTTCTCCGTCCATTTTTCTAAAAAGTTTAAAAGACCTTAATCCAGCTTTGATTGGCAAGAAATATTTAGTAAAAGTTTTCTTTCTCTTCATCATTGCATGTATGATCTTGGGTTAATTGTTTAATAAGTTCTAGATCAATTATTGTACTATGAGGTAATTTGACCGAAATCCAGTGGATCTCTGGACTCTGGTGTCAAATCATGGACAGCAGTTGTAACAGAGTAGAAGAATGATTTACCCCAGCTGGATTTGAAGCTGGGACACATGTCATGGGATCGTATTGCTCTACTCCCTGAGCTACTTATAAAAATAAATTTTCATAAAAGCAAAACTAAAGGAACTTAGATGTGTATATAAGAGGCTTGTCTTTTTCTTTTACTTTTTAAGGATAATTGATTGTTAAAGATCGGAGGGTAAGGGATCGTTCACATTTAGTTCTTAAGAAGTGCAGATAGCATGAAGTTGATCTTTAACATTGAATATATTACTGACATGTTAAATATTCATTTAAATGGTAGTTTAATATTACATGATATAGGTAGGAATCTACTATAAATCATTATGGATCACGTTATGGTAAGGTGTAGAAAAAAAAAAAACCCACATAAAAATATTTATAATCGTGAGGTAAAAATTTATAAATATTTCTTTAATACATCTAAAAAATATATAGTGTTTTGAATTAATATTATTCATTAAATTATCCATCAGATGGTAGAAAAATGCCATGGAAGAGGTGAGGAACATGTGCTTCCACTTCCGCTCTCGCTACTTCCACCATAGTCTTAGCGTCAATGATAATGAGAAAATCTTTCCTTCCTTCTCTGAGGTCCGTAACTCCAGCGAGTAGGACACCACCATCTTCATCTTGGCACTTAGGATTGGATATGAAAACAGGCTCACCAGGAATTGCATCATCGTTCTCCTTCCAAGTCAATACTTCTCCCGTTTCAACATTCACTTTGACAATCTGTAAGTATAAAGAATATGCAAAAATACTGATTGAATAAAATAATTTTAATAAGTATTTATTTTTAAACAATAAAATAGATCTAGCAAGTGATTTTAAAGCTTGTTACACTTTAACTATTATATCAACATAAATACCTAAGGCTTGGTTATAAGAATTACTTACACATGCACGATACACGCTCAATCCAAAAAGTCCTGTAGCGTAGAAATATTTGTATTTTTTACTAAAAAATGTTGGGTTGATGTTGGGCAAATTGAAGTTGGGTTCAGTGAGGATAGCACCATTTAATATAATTTTATCCCTTATTCGCACTGCACTTACTCTTTTGTCACTTTTTATTAGATTTTCTTTTTCTGGTAAACTCTGGAAATATTTTTATCAAAATTCATAAAATAAACTAATAATTCATAATTAATCCATAAAGTAAATAAATTACTATTTCACCTCAAGATTATCAATTAGGGGTAAAATATATCTTCTTGCAGATGCTTTGTCATTTAGGGAGAAGTCTGCATTTCTCAAGTATTTGAGGTGAAGTTTAGTAAGAATTTCGGGACTGTCATGCCCTATCAGATCTATAATTAACTACAAAAAAAAAAAAAAAAAAAATAATAATAATAATACTAAAGTGATATATTCATAATTTTTTCTCAGCCATTAATTTGATTTTTTTTCCCTGCCCAGAATTACTTTTTAATAAGAAGAGAATCAATAAGTTTTTCTTATAGATAAAAGGTTGTGGGAAACATTTTAGTATATTTTGAACTAATACTATGATGTTGTCTATCATTATTTTGATAATGTTAATAGAGTGTCACATAATATGGTCTATTATAATGGAATTGTCTTTATATTAATGTATATATAATCGCAGTAAAAATCTTGGACTCTCTCCAATACCAAGACTTTTAACCTCTCTCCAATACCTAGATATTCCTGAATTGGACTATTTTTAAATGAGAATTTAAATTTCAATGCAGTTTACACTTAGTTAACCAAATAAACTAGATTAATCCTGAATAATCAAATTTACCTCGCCATTTTCTTCATAAGCATTGCAAATGTGTAAGTAGAAAAAAGCTGACTCCGACTCATAAATAATTGGTTTTATTCCTCCACTTACTTTATCAATTAAGAAGAACCTATTCTGAAAATTATCAAACACGTTTTATTTAAATACAAAATATTATTCAATATAAGTTAGGCTTATATTTAAATATTGATATTTTGTCTATATACATCAATTTTATTTTAGTTTTAGAAGTTGTAGATTCTAGTGTTTGAGGAATTTATTTTGGCAAAAGCATACCTCCATAAATTAAAACTGTTTTCACGTTGTTTATTTTATTTGGACTAGAAAATCCACCAACACTAACTAAACACTTATGTGAGGTGTTTTTGTATACAGGGATCAAGAATTGATATAATAATTTTTTTTTGTTTAATAAATGTAAATTTTGCCCTCTGTCATTTTATTAACCATGTTTATTAGAATAAATCAGCACCAGTAAAAATGTGACAGTGAAATAAAAAGACTATAAAACGTGAAAAATGCCATAAAATGTAATAAGTAATAAGGAGACATAAGTATTCATATACTGTTTAAAAAAATATAAGACAAACGGCTAACGTGAAAAAAGAAGTGACTTAGGATAAGATAACCCCAGAGGATGAGCCAATAGCTTGAAACGTTGGGAAAAAACTAAAATAAACTTCAAATGCGGAAGAGACTCCTTCATTAAATAAACCCTATAAAATAAATCAATAAAATGTCAAAAAAAATTCTGGAGTAATTTTATATCATTGAGATTTGGAAACAAGCTATTAATCTCTTTGGTAGAAAAACTGTAAGTTCTTAAACTAATTTAAAGTCTACATATGAGAAGAACTCAACTTTTCCATCTACAAATTTTCTTCTTGTTTTTTTAATTATTTTTTTCTGTTATTTCTTGCTTTGTTTTAATAATCTTAAGTGAACTGAAATATACCAATAATGACTATATACACCTTAAAAAATTTCTGAACATTTCGATTTCTGTTACTGTAATGTTTTTCATGTCAAAATAAATTTTTGCTCACTAGAAATTTACCTTTTCTCGAGGAATCCACTCCATGCAATCCAATAAAGTCCTACCCCTAAAGTAAGCAGTCATCATCTTCATATTATTCATGAAAAGTGGTTGTTCTATATAGATTAACCACCTCTTAGACATTCCAAAGCTGTGGTGATATCCGCTGAACTTAGGTATTCTGTTATCTATAGTTGCCAGAGTATACCCTTTGATATATTCTGAAATGAATAGGTATTTCAATTATTAAAATTGTAAAAACAGATTCTGAAATAAAACCACAGTGACTAAAGAAAATTTCAAGCCAACCAAAGAGAATATTGTTATATTTTAGAATATTGTTATATCTTCTATTATAGTGTTATATTACTATGGGGATATTGCTGATAGTTTAAAGAGAGAAATACTGCAAAATCCTAAACAATATTTATTTAAATTTTAAAACGTTGACGGCAAATTTTGTTTAAAATTTTTTTTCTGTTTTCAGAAAGCATTTATTACATCTTAAAAAAATTTCTTGTAATTCTATTATTCTTGTAATAGAAACAAAATACTTATTCATAATAATCAAATGATGTCTTCCTACTGTTTTTCTTGAAAAAACACAACATAAATTTATGGTTACCCAATCCCCATTGCTGCTCTACCAGCAAATATTCACATTGCTTATGAAAGTTATTCCATGAGAGCCAGTATTGTATTTTTAATACAGGACCATGCTGTTTTTTTTCTTATTAGATTAAATCTGATTAAAGCTACAGGTTGGTCTTTAGTATTTTTAAATTTTGAATAAAATAATTTATTATAAAAACAGCTTATCCTAACAAACATTACATTTAGAAAATATCCTCATTCTGATTTGATGTAGGATACATCCTTGCCCTATGAGATATTGATAATTATCTACCAGATATCATGATATATCCCATTTATGATTGATATATATCACTAAATAGGTAGTTTCAATAATCATTAGTTCATGATTCATTTATCATTTCATAATTCATATATCATAATAATTGGTTACCTAATAGCCAGAAAATAAGATAAACACATCACATTATATTAGAACAGTTTTTTTTACTGTGTAAACCAAATCATGAACAGAATTCAAAAGGCTCAAATATGTTACTATATATTTTTTTTCCTGTTGGTTTTGCAGACCTTCAACTCTTTAGCCACCTAAACAGCCTTTTCCACCTCTGTCTCTCTTGGCAAATTTCTTTCCAGTTTGATACAGCTTTGCAGCATCTATGTTTATTCCATCTATCCATCTGTTTTTGGGCTTAACCAGGAGGTATTTTGCCTACTTTTGAGACATTCAGTGTCGTCCAGAGGCTTCCAGATGAATCACTTCTGACAGCATGCCCTATTAACTACTGCCCCCTTCTTTTCTTTACCTCATCACCTTCATATCATTGATTATGGACTAAGGAGTTTCCAACAGCAGATCCCTGTTCTTCCTTCTCCTTCATTCATTCTTAATTTGATCTCAGATCACTCCAGTTATAGTCAGAAGGAATTTTCTCTTGAATCTTATTTCTACGGATTTATATTTTATTTCTAGTGGTTTTATCATTCTACTGTACATCATTTGTTTACGATTTTTTCCTGAGGATTTAGTACCTTTAAGAGAAAGAAGGAAGCTCTTTTTGCAGTTTGTTATTCTATTTTCGGTCTGTAGGTCATTTACTGAGGTTATTAAGTAACTTTGTTACTAATGGTTGGATTTATATAATCATTATTTTTTCTTCATTGGGTAGGGAAATAAATTCTTTGATTTACTTTTACACTCACATAAATATAAAAAAGTAGTGTTTGAATTATGCCTAAATAAAATTTCTTTATATCATAGCGTTTCTCCCAAATTTGTGGGATATCCAAATAGATCCAAACTGCTGAATTTAATTTCTCATAGTGCATGAGAATATTTAATATACAATTTATTTTTGGATTTGATTTATCAAAAATTATGGCGATAGATAAAAAAAAACTTGAAACACCCATAACACTAACTCAGTTCTCACATATAATACAATTCAAAATGCATACATCTTGCCCTCAAGATGTCTTTCTATACAAGACAAATGTATTCAGGTTAAATTGAAAAATAACCATAATTGTTTTAATATTACCGAAACCTGACACCTCCGATGGCTTCGAAGGTTTAGGTATTTTGATAATTTGACATTTAAATCCGTTGGCGAAAGCCGACCCTGTAGTATAAGCAGTCCCATCTTCATCCACAGTAACATGAGAACATACAAGGTTCACTTTTAATAATGAGGCAGCATTCACCTGAAATTTCGAGAATTCACTTAAAACTTTATTGACGGCAAGATAAAAAACAGAAATATCTAAAATTTTAATACTTTCTTGTCCGTTGAAAGATCCCTAATGTCTAAAATCCGCTGAGTGGAAGATTCTGTTGATAAATAAATCGTGTTCCCTAATTTGAATATGTTATTGCCAACATTGTCAGTTAATTCTGGAACCTATCAAATTTGTGTAGAAATTAAAAACCAAACTCCTTTTGTTTAAAAAGCAGATAATTATTTCAATATTTGCAACCATATTTGAAACTATTTTCTGAAATATATTCTTGCTGGTATCTGTATGCGCTTTCGTTCCGAGCTCTGTGTAAACTGGCTTGCCAACTTCCTTGAATTTCTTGTATGCATCAGAAGCAACGGCCTTCTTGCTAAAGGTAACCTGAAAATATTTCGTTAAAATTTTTATATACATAACTCAAATATTTATTAATTTAAATATTTTTTGTACTTAAACTAACTGCAGAAAAATATGATCGTATTATTTTTTGATTTATTACAGATTTACTTTTCATTTTGGGCCACTTTATTGTGCATTTTTGTGATAAATATTGTACACTTGAAGGGGCCGGGATTGCCGAGTGGACAAAGAGGCTTGCAGTAGGTAATCAAAGTTAAGCAATGTCAAGTGTGTTTAGTACTTGGATGAGTGACTGCTCCATTCGGGTGACCACCCACCAATTAATGCCACGGAGTCCAAGCCTACCCTCGCCCCTGTGTATGTGAGTTTCCTCAGCCTACTGGAGGTCACTCACACCGACCGGGTGTAAGAGTGATAAGCCTATCCTGTGTATTTCATCGAGAATCGTGGTGTGGTTTTTCAGTATGTGAGTAACCGCCTGGAGGTTTGGTACAAGGACATTATGCTTCAGGGAAAGAAATATAGGTCCTCTGGGCCTGCTGACTCTGAGCTGCCATAATCCTCGGACCCAGACCATTTTGTCACTGTCCTTGAACCTGAGAAAGCGGATGCCATCGGTGGGAAGGACACTGCCAGGTTTAGGAGCTATGGGCAGTCTGCCACTGCACCATGGTGACCATGGATTGTAGCCATGCGAGGTTTGGGCTACCCACAGGCTGTCTGTGCTCCCGCAAGCAAGACAAATATCTGTAAGAAAACCACACTGCTCGGCCAAATGTCTCATTAAGCCTAATGCGCAAACCGAAAAAAAAAATTACTTGTTTAAGAACTCAGGGAAATCCCAAAAAGTTCTCAGCTAGGCCTGATAAACTTGTTGGGACCAGTGTTATTTTTAATTGTGAGGTGACATTGATAGGCAGCTGTACAGTGGAGCCCAATGGCAGGCGAAACATTTTGGAAATAATCAAAGAAAATTTTAAAATGACAGTCAATTTTGAAAATAGAGTTTGGTTCATTGTTAGATTTAAATAAGAATTTGTTTACTTAGAAAATAATGAACTCTATTGTATTGTTGGGCGTATTGATATGCACATTTTTAATAATTTTTATTATATACATTAATAAAAAAAAAAAAAATATATATATATATATATATATATATATATATATATATATATATATATATATAGTACACTTGTTTAAGAGCTATTATGTTTATAAAATAATTTGTTGACAGACTGGGCAGAAAAAAAAGATTTTGTTGACAGTGAGCAATTAGTAAAATTAGCTCAAATTTCGTTTATGCACTTACTTTTCCTTTCTGGATTTCGAATTTGTAAACAACAGCAAAGCCATCGCACCAATGGTTCACAGTAAATCCTTTGGCCCCGTCGAAGATGGCAGGACCAGCACGTAAGTAGCTGCCGTTCAACCACTCCGGGATTATGCCTAGAATAATAATGCTCACTGTGAAATAAACAATGAAGGCCGAAAGTTTGATCCTGATCACACCAACGCTGCCAACTCACCTACATCCAAAACCCTTCCTGTTCTGGCATCTTTATCAGAAATATGATTACTATAATATTGTAAATCATTTGAATCTGTTCATTTACTTCATCCACAGATCCGTATAGTGAACGTATGTTATACAGCTACACATACAGTTTACAGCTAATGTTATTTTTTATTTTCCACATCGAACGGATCTAATCCTTCTTGTCTAAAGACCTTCTAATAAAAATAAATGCGGTGTAGTGGTTAGCATGGCAACCTACTGTACTAAAGGTCGCGGGTTCGCGTGCCGAGGTAGCCCTAGGATTTTTTAAAGGAAGTGAAAATCCTTCGCTATGCCGTCCCTCGGATAGAACGTAAAATGGAAGTCCCTAGCTAGTAAGATGTCAGGTACTCCTTAAAGATCCCAATCGTAATTATACATAGATAGGCAAAATTTAGGACTTCCACTTTAGCATCGTCCGATTAGCTTTAGAAGCATAAAGGGACGTTAAACAAACAAAAGCAATATTAATGAATTTTTTTCAGTGTTACGTGTCTCTTTATCAACATAATAAACACAATAATGTTGATCAAATTTACAATCCGGGCGATATCATTTATTCTCAAAAAAATTAATTATTTGTTCAATAAAATGAAAGTTTTCCTCCGTCGTATTTTAATGTTAAAATGTGTCGTTTTTCCAGTTGGGAAGGGTGGGGGGGGGGGTGGAGGTCGAGTGGACATTGTTCATTTGGGAGACGAGGGCTGCCATAGACAGCGGATGCCCAGGCGTTGACAGCTCAGGAGTGTCCACTCCACTTAGGGCGTTTATATCTCCTCCCAGAATATTGTTTGGATATACCGCCTGTTACTGATCTACAAGGCGGGAATATATCTAGGGGGGTTCTTTCGAAGGACTCTCCAAGCGAAAGGTAACGTACTGCTATGACGTTGTCTGCGGGAATAAATTTATATTAAAGTTGACGAATTACAAGAAAAAAGAGTCGGATCTGAGTAGGTTAAGTATTGAATATGCTCTTCAACCAATTCCAATTTTAACAACCTTCTGGATTTTAATCAGTAATGGTTACCACCTCCCACCACATAAGCAAAACTCGAATTATCATGCATTCTCAAATGGAATATTTCTTTTTATTTTTTAATTACTATATTTATTGGGACCGATTCTCGACACAGTTAGTAATAATTAAAAATGAAGTTTTTCCTTCGATTTTTTACATCATTCTAAATGTACACTTCTGAATAAGAAAAGCTGTAAAACCACGAGATTGATGTTGATCGAAAAATTGTAATGGACGATCATGAGCTTTCCGTTGGGATACTTGAACACTTTGGGGTACTTGTAAACCAGATTAATTACGTATGGTCCCCGCTTTCCTCGTGTGTTGTAGAGCCAAACAAGTTCTCCTTCTTCGTATCCACCCTGGTTGGCCCTGCTCCCGGTTGGTCTCCTCATCCGATCGCTGGCGACGTGTCTCTTTGTTTTGAATTGTGATTATAGATGTTCTCTAATATATCATTCTTAACGAGCCCAATAGTTATTTTTTTATCACATCGTAATACTGACATAGGGAATTTCAAGTGTTCGCGAAAAGTTGGAAAGTCAAGATTAGCCAGTCTTCCCCACATAGCCATCAAGCAAATGGAAAGGCAGAATCAGTAGTAAAGATAGCGAAAACTCTAATAAAAAAGGTAAAGGAAAAAAAGGAGAACTGGAGATGACACTTTAGTATCTTAAATTTCCCATTGATATGAACTCTAAGATCATGGAACTATTGTTTTTTTCCATCAAATGTTGAACTGTAAATGGGCTCCCCCAAATTATTTCCATCAGATCCTTCGCTAACCGTGGCTTCTTCGGTTATGTTCCGCACTTACCGTTTAAAAAAAACTCTACTGAAGTGGTTCTTTCCTTTACAGGCACTACAAAGCTTTCCAAAAGCCGGACAACTAGTACCCTCTACGTGCTCTAAACCACAGAATTTGCAGTGCATCGTCTCAGCTTTCTTCCCAGTCTTCCTTTTGGTGACATTCACCTCATACCTCATACCACTTCATAAACTTTTGAAATGCTTAAAATCCAAATTTTGGATACTCGCGGTAATTGCAATATTTGACTTAAGTAGCAAAATATGACATCAATTGAATTTATAGTCTATTCATGGTCTGGTTGCATTCCTTCGATGACCTCCACCTTTTGCCTTTAGGGATATTATCAATTTAAAGTAATTTCATGAAGCAGATGTTGAAATGATTTAAGACGAAATTCATGAAATGTCTGTAAAAATAATTTCTTGTAACTATTAAATTCTTTTCTTAATCAAATAAAAATAAAAATCTGAAACTTAGCAGTCGTTTATCCTTCATAAGATCTAAGGGAAGCAGAGCGATCAGTCCCAATAATGACGGTGGTGGTAAGGACAACTGGCTTTTATCGCTCTGAGAAAATAGGGCTTCGACGTGCTCCTTCCCTACCTTCAATCGTTCAGGGTAATCCGCTCGCCTAATGTCGATTCAATATAATAAATTTATTAATTTTATAAAATAAAATATCGAAAATTTTTAGTACTTAGAGGAATTATTGACTTATTGTCAGATATTAAGTACCAACAAAATGATTGACTTATTGTTAGTTATTAAGTATCAAAAAAAGAATGATGTGCCAAAGCCTTGATGCTAAAACTTATATAACCTCATCTGCTCTGGCATTGTCGTTTCTAAAAGCTACGATATCTTTTTTTTTTTAAATCCCAATGTCATTCATTATGATTATAAACTGGCACAGTTGAAATCGAAAAAGTAATTGAAATTAAAACAAAAAAATATACATTTATAAAAAATAAATAAATCAATACAAGTTATCCCTGTTACACTGATAGGACACTTATGAGCTTGATGTTTGGCGCTCAAATCAAGAAATGAAGCCATACACTGGCAAGTTTTTATTTTCAGTGATTATATAAATATCTAGTCGGTTGACAGTTGACTGCCAGTAATCCGCACTCATATGTTTGGTGGTTTACATTTGTTATTCGTAAAGTCACAGAGACACAATGGCGTGTAGATTATTTTAAACCCAAGAAGATAGCTGTTCACAGCCGCGTATCCTGTGACTCCTTGTGTTTTGTTGAAGTCTGTCCGTATGTCAGCTTAATTGAGGTAAATCTGTAAATGCAGGATCGCGCATCGTGGTTGCCATTATACTTTTTGTCGATATTTGTGCTGTTTCTAAATCTGTGTGTTTGATGTAGTCAGAGAAGTGTCTTTGAAAGCAGCTTATGCAGCCTTGTCTGCCAAATCATTCTCAATGAAAGGTCTGCCAAATCAAATGAAAAGGTATTTAAATGAAGTGAAAATTGGCAATGACGTTCTGGACAAGTACTGGGAGTACCTAACGTCTGGAATATTCGAAAACACCCGGGAAAACAACTCAGTTTGTCCATCAGGACACCCCATCGCTAAGGTTCTTCTCAGTTGATATACTTCTGAGTTGTTTTCCCGGGCGTGTCCGAATATTCCAGACGTTAGGTATTCCCAGTACTTGTCCAGAACGTCATTGTTCACTTCATTAATATCTACAGTTTCTTTTTTTTGTTGTAACCTATTGTCATAATTTCCTTTGTTCATCGAATTTATTTTTATCATTTCATGAGCTCTCTGTACTTACTGTCTTCCATTTCATTTGAGGTTTGTATTTCTCTTTTGCATTCAACTTGTCTTCGTCTTCCTCGTTTCTTCCTCCCTTTGGGCTGCTTTGTATTGTTCTTATCATGCCTTTATCTGAAATTGATCCTTAACAGCAAGCTGCTGCACTCGAGCGTAAGCTTAGATTATTAAACATTAAACAGAACATTAAAAAGAAACATCATGGGCACAGTCGCGGCTGGCCAAGCTGCTATTAATGACTGCGCAAATGAACCCTTATTCCAGGCTCGATATGAAGCCGCACTACGAGATTGGGACCTTTTCTGTGCTGCTTGGGATGAGCTAGATGTAATCCACAGTACCATACCTTCAAGCCCATTTACAACTACTTTGATGCAGGAAATGTACGATATTGCGCGAAATGAGTTCTTACAAGCGCGTGCTCATCTGATATCTATTGAAAAGGCTCAGAAAGTTCTCCAAGCTACTACAGATCATCAACAGGCCTCAATTATGAATGCTAGTTTCAACACCAGCTTATCTAACAGGGCCAACTTGCCGAAAATTCCTTTAAAAAAATCTAAACAGTGAATTATTTTATATATGATGAAAATATTATAATTTCTTTAGTTTCTAGTTCTATCCTTTGTGTTATGGAAAAAATATCGTCTTTAAAAGGTATATGTAATCAATCTATTGCAAATTAAATATTAATGAAAGCCTAATACGTTACTTATATTAATTATTTTAAAGATAATTGCTGTGAGAATCGTGAATGAAAAATGTATATAAGTTTGAGGCTTAATGTAACAATTAATTTTAGACAATATTTGGTAAATGAAAAACATATTTTCAAATCTCTTATTAATAATTTGCACTCTTGTGATTGAATAAAAAATGTTATTTATAAATAAGAATTCAACGAACAACATTGCATTCTTATAAATAAATGTTATAAATAAACGTTATCCTTGCAGGTAACATGTCTCCAGGAATTAAGGATGTCTCTGTGTGTTTACGAGAACAGATAAACAAATTAATTTAACGGTTAATTGATTATTTAAACAATTCAAACAGCAAATTTAATATTCTTTAAATATGTATCTATTGATATTCTTTAAATATTATGCATATTTAATATTATTTCTGTAAACTATTGGAATTTAGATTGACATTATAATAACCTAATGGTAAAATTTTGAATTTATACCAAAACTGTGTAGAAAATCCTAGCCCGGGGGACCAAAATTTTTTATGTTTGGGTTAGGAAATGATTGAATGGCTAGTTCATGTTAATGAAAATTCCTCTACTTAGGTATAAATTCGAAATAAATCTTCTATATTTAAAATAAATTTGCAAATGTGGGTTAGTACTTGATATTTGAGTTAAATTACAATTAAATACTTAAATGAGCTCATTTTTTTTTTATCGATGTAATTGAGGTACCTCATGTCTTCTCTTTGTCGCCGTCGCCGCCTCCGCCTCGCTCCCGATCCACCTGGGCAGCTCCTGTCTTCTACTCGGACATCATATTATTTCTCGAGTCCATTCGGCAATAAATTAAAAAAGGTTCGTCCATGGACCTGACCAATAATGAATTGCTTATGAGAACCAGCGCACAAGTGGTATGAGACAGGCATTGGTTCTAATTGAGCCCGGAGATAGCGCCAGTATCATTTCGTTCCGAACGGAACAGGTACATCTGAATGTTCTTCTATCAAAGTCAATGAGATTCAATTATTTTCATCAGTGAATATCCTCAGAGGTTTGTGTCATAGAGTCATTATATAGTCGATATGTTTTTTTTTTTTTTTTTTTTTTTTTTAAATTGCCTAAGCAAAATAACTTTTGTTACAACATAACAATTATGAGTCCGTTATTGTTGACTTGGTGGTCAGGAATTCGGTCCTAAATACATTGGATGGTTTGGTAATTGTCGAGGTTTTGACTGCACTGGAAATTCCCATTTTCAGGAAATTTCATATTATAAATTTATAAAACGAATTAATAAAAATTTAAGATTAATATTATTTATGAGATATTATTTTGAAAACCAATATAAAATATCCCCGATGCATACATAGCACAGAGCATCAGGATTGAACGAAGTTCAAAGAAGAGATCCAACTGTCTCAAAAAACATCTAAGAAATTAAATTATCAGTTACTTTCAACTTTCTCCAGACTTGACGATGATATTAATTAAGGATCAATTAATGTCATCGTAATTAGAAATAATCTTATTTATTTTGGCCACCACTCAGACCATTTGCGCATGGAAAATTTTGTTTTGGATTAATAAAGCAGTGAAGTCTAATACACCTACCCTTAAAATAAAAGAAAAAAAGTTATTAAACTCTTAAAGATTTTTCTTTATATATTGAATTTAAAAGTTTTTATGTTTATTTGATAACTAAAGAATCAGTTTAAGAGAGGCTGGTCATATTCTTTCCTCAAAATGAAAAAAGGAAATCTTTATTCAAACTTTCAACTTAATCTGTAAAGTCGTAAGTAGAGTGAACTCTCCAAGCCAAGTTTTATGATCCGTTTCGGAAGAAGAGACTTTACTACTTCAAATTTTATGTCGCAGCGTTCTACCGAATGGTTTCAAGTTAAGGCTGTTTCAAAAATCAGTTTAAATTAAAACCAGTTAGGAAACTTTTGTTATTATTTAGTTAAAGAGGGTTCGGATAATAAAAAATATTGCGTCGAATAAATATTAATAAAGCAGCTATATTTGAATTTCCGTTTTTTATTTTTTATAGACAAGCCATTTTCTTCTTAATAAAAGATCAGATTTATTAATTTAGGTACCATTTTTTCCTCTAAATAAAAATATTCAGGTCCCATAGAAGAAAAAGTAGGGAAGATTTTAATTTTTGTAACGTTTTATCCAATTTCAACTAGTTTGTAACACAATGTTTTTTAACACACCTATTTTTTTAAATTTATCACTGTCATTAAATCGATTTTGATATCCTATATCTAACTCGATTTTTTCAAAAATGTCACTAAAAAAGAGGTCTAAGTTGTACACGTATAATTACTCAAATTATGACTTAAACAAAGGCATTCTATTCTTACTTATAAGTCTGTAAATAAAGAGTAATATTAGTTTAAATATAAATAATAAACTTAATATTGTAACACTTATGTGGATTTAAATATTTTTTACCAAACGAAAATAATAATTCACAATGTCTTACAAATAATAAAAACTCAAGGTTACCAAAAGTATCAACTTGTAACGATACAGTAACACAAAAATAACCATGAGAGAGCAAGACTAACTCTCCAGTCCATCACCCCTTATATTTAATCTGAATTAGAACAGTCTAGAAGGTTCCCGACAAGCGTAGAAGATCTCGAACTAGCATAGTTTGTGACTGTTCCATAAAAGAGTCTAGAAATCTTTTCGATCATATGTTCTGTGTTTCACGTTCAAATATTTTTAATGGGAATAAAATAATATTAAATTGCTTTTGGCACATTCCAACGGGTCATTGCTATAAAATATGTATACAACAATCATCAGTTGGCTATAACGTTTTTTTCTTCATAAATTCTTTTTTTCATAGGAATTAACGAAACTTCCCAATTTAACATTTAAACTATTATACTTGTAAGATCCTTAGGTAGATAAAGTTTTATCTTTTACGAGAAGAAGAGAGTCTTCAAAATGTTAATGCAATAATTGAATAATAACTTCATATTTATGTAAGTATTAAACCATCTTCTCTCAAGAGAGGGTTTACACATCATTCATGTTAATTTTTTGTTCTGGTTTACTTAGTGTATGATGCTCTAAATTATTTTTAGAAATGCCAAAGATAGGTAGCTTAATTTTTTTTTTTTTTTTAGTACCTACATTTTTTTGTGAACTTGAAAATATGAACACTTCAGAAATGAGATATCTGAAAATTCACAATATAATTATAGTTTGTTTGTTTGTTTGTTTAACGTCCATTTTTATGCTACTTAGGCTAATCGGACGATGCTACAGTGGGAGTCCTAAATTTTGCCTATCCAGGTATAATTAGGATAGGGATCTTTAACGAGTACCTGACATCGTACAGGCTCGGGACCTCCATTTTACGTCCTATCCGAGGGACGGCATAGCTAAGGATTTTTTACTCCCATTAAAAAATCCTAGGGCCACCGCTGGAATTGAACCCGCGATCTTTAGTATTCTAGGTTGCCATGCTAACCACACCACAGGTGACCCCATATAATTATAGTTGTTCAAGAATAACACAACAAAAAAATTTTTAAAATAATTTATATGTCTAATCTTGATTAAAAGAATGTTATAATACGAAAAAATAAAAGTTTGGTTAGGGATCTCAATATTCCAGAGATGCGTTTCCGTAAAATAGGGTTCCTGAAGGCCAAACCTTAAGAATATGGAATATTAATAAGTAAATGGATTTCAATATGGACGTGAAACTAAACGTTACACCAAGTGGTAATAAAATACGAACTCATAACTTCAGGTCCCGAAATAAAAATAAATGTTCCTTTTAAAGATCAATGTTAAATGTTATTCGAAATATAGACGGTCAAGTTTCAACTAATTAAAGCAATATATTTGCCTCGCTCTAATACACAGGTGTGCAACTGAAAATAGGAAAAAATATTGTCACAGTACTGTTTTTTTTCCAATGATTTTTTTGTAATTCACCGAGGACGTATCAAATAAAACGTTCGTTGACGGAAGTAAATAAAATATTGTGACACCTAGCTGTGAATATACTGGAGCTTACTACGATGGTACTGGCTAATTGTTTTTCCAAACATTGCATGCAGTTGGCCCGACTTTCACATTGTTGCATTACCACAAAAATATTCTCGCCCATATCCAATGTTATCCCTGAAATTTGATTAGGAAATAGGAAGTGTATTTATATTTCCAACTTGTAATAGTTTAAATAGTGAAAATGGACTACAAAAATGAAGCCTCTGAGACTAGGATACTGACTCATTATGCCACTTATATTCTTGAACAACAGTTGGTACCAGACAATAGTTACTGTTATTGTTATAAAATAACACCTTATTTCTTATTTTAGGAAATTGATAAACTAAGGCAAAAAGATATATACCATTCGTAGGTCATGACAAATGTTTTCATGCTATCGGTATATTAACTACACTAAACCTCTGGGTTTATGTTTACGGTAATAGACTTGATTGTTTCATTACCGAACATTTGCACCGAAACCTTTCATTATTATAAAAAATAATTCCTTTAATTAAAATTGTTCACTCTCCCAGACATTCATAACGAGCGGCCGAAGATATGAACGCTCCAATGACATTTAAAAAATGAAAAAAAAAGAGCTTTGCGCACTGGATGCTGAATTATACAAACGGTTATTGGATTGGAAAATCTCCAGGTCAAAAATCTGGCACGGTATCCTTACCAATAATCCTGTTGCCAGGCCTACCTTATCTTGAGTTATGAATCAAAATCACGTTTCCAGTATATACTGAGTTCATTTTGTAAGAATTTTTAACTTATAATTTTTTAAAAATTTTATTTTTCTGTTTTTCAAATGTTATTATAAGGATGACATTAAAGACCTCAAATTTCTTATGGTACTGATGATTACATAGTTATTTTTCCAGGCCTGATATTATGGTTTATTAGATCATTAGTAATCCTCTCTGATTTTGGATTACATCATGCAGTTGTAATGCTTAAATTCCGTCACTCAAGTACAAAGTTATGCCAAGAATCAGAAATCCTAGCTGGTCCTAGAAAAGTCTTATGATGTATTGTAGGTATTTGTTTATTTTATATTTCAAGTAAAAACAAAATAAATTTGTGTATTTTATAAACAAGTTTTTAGTGACGGTGAAATAATTTATTTTGCAAGCATGGTACTACCTGAGCTACGGTTGGCTGTGATCCGCAGTTAGTATTAAATAATTAAAAATATGAAGAGTGGGAATTTAGATACAAAAAAATATGATTCAATAGACAAGGAAACCTAAACATAATCTATTTTTAGTATTATTCCGTAATTATTAGCATTTTAATGATCCGATTTGTTTTAATGTACGATTCCACAAGTACATAAAATATGATTGTGCCATGAAAAGGTAAAATGGAAGGAATTAACGTGGAGATATAACCACCCAAATAATAAATGAGTTAATATGGTAAATGATGTATGATTCAAGTGTCATGAGTATCAATCAAAAATGGCTATTGACTGTTAATGAAAAGGATATAAATCAATTGAGCTAGGATATAAATTGTTTTTAAAACACTGAGGTAAGGTTGTTTATTCTAAATTTAAAAAAAAAAGGCAGTATGTAACTACAAATGACAATAAAAGGAAATGAATAATTGTTCCAATTAAGGTGATATTATCCAATATTTAACAGTTCTTATATGTGGTCAGTATAAAACCATAGTGAACTAAGTGCCAAACCAATTTAACAAATTTGTATAACAATATTATTGAAAACCTCATTTTTGTGTGTATTTTTTTTTGTCGATGATATATATTTCCACAGTGGTATACAAATTTAAATTACTATGATCAAAGACATTCATTAATTTTCGCAGAAACTGGTGATTGGGGCATAGAAGAGGAAGAACGAATGGAATGCTTTGATCTCCTTCAATGGAATTCACAGATCAAGGGAGCAGTGTATGGATTTATGAAGTCAATCCTCTATCGCACAGAACAAAAGATTAAAGCACATATTATTGCTTGTAGCATTTATTTGGGTAAATATACTAATAAAGTAAAGGTTAACATCATAAATAGTTTTATTTCGTTATCTCGGTAAGTACATAATATTAAGTTGTAATTAAGTGATACTATTCATCTTCCATTCTTCTCACTTGCCACTTCCTGCAGTAATTTGGGTTTTATAAGAACAATAGACATGTACCTTGATGATGGTCAGCATCCATTAAAATAACTTCATAATTATGCCTTCTCGTCCATTGAACAAATAAAGAAAATCACTCTGAAAAGTAGTGGTACCAAACATGACATGTCCCTGAACTGGGTATTTCCTCATTTTGGAAACAAACGGTTGTAACCGAGTATGAATTTTGAATTTTACGTGCCCGGACAACAAACTAATTAGTGATGCTAATTGGCTCATCTGAAGCCAGCCGTGGAGCAGTTTTCCTGTTGATATTGGAAGCAGACAACGGCAATAATCTGATTACGAACAAAGCAAACACAAAATCGCTTGTTATATTGCCCTAATTCTATCCTAATACCATTGGATGTTATTTTTTATAAGCAGAGAGCTTGAAAGAACATCTAGCAGAACGAAAAGCCTTTTTTTTATGTAAAACATTTTTAAAATATTACTTTGTAAATTACCAAAAAAAAAAAAAGAAGAAATTAAGCACCTATGCTTCTAACGCGTCTGTATGTCAAAATTTATAAGTAGAATTTTTATAAGTTTTATTTTTAGAAAATAAAATCATTTATAATTTTTTTGGGTCTGAATAATGATAAATGAACGAAAAGGATTTTATGATGGCAAGGATATGGGGTGACAGATGAAAGAGGGAATAGAATTTGAGACTAAATGGTACACCAAGTAGTAATACAATACGAATTCATGACTGCATGTCACGAAATAACCGTTCCGTTTAAATATCGATGTTAAATGTTATTTGAAATACACACGGTCAAGTTTCATCTAATTAAAACAATATATTTGACTAGCTTGGCAAATATTGTAAATTGCATATACAGGTGTGCGACTGAAAAGATGAGAATATATTGTCACAATACTGTTTTATTTTCGAGATTTTTTTGTAATTTAAAAAAGACATATCAAATAAAACGATGGTTGACGGAAGTAATTAAAGGTTACGAAACCTAGTTGTGAATATACTGGAGTTTACTACGATGGCGCTGGCTAATTGTTTTTACAAACATTGAAGGCAGTCGGCCCGGCCCGACTTTCTAATAGTTTCGTTGCCACACAAATATCCTCTCCCATACCCTATGTAGTCATTCCTGAAATTTTATTAAAGTATATGACTTGTATTTATATTTACAATTTGTAGTAATAACATGATACATTTTCATATCGAATTGAGGTCTTTTAGTATTTTACTGGCTAACAATTACGATGTGATCTTTTCACAGTTATAGCAGTCTATTTCTGGCCACCCTAAACTATAATCAGTCAATATTTAATGTTTATTATATCCTTCAAAAATTCCTACGCTTCATTGGATTCATATACCAATACTTTTTCCTATATATATATATATATATACTGACAATATAACGCACCTGTTCATTATTCGATTGTTATTTAAATTTTTCAGATTTCTTGAGTATTATGTTAATAATTATTATTATATACATTTTTTTATTAGACTTGTTCGCTATCCTAATCAGATATACCTGTATACACGATTCAGTTGGGACAAGGTTTGGAACAAAACATTACTCCATTTTTTGACTGCCAGCAATGGACCCAATAGACCGTGTACACCGTTAAGTTTTTTATCAATCTTAGAGTGAAAATTTTGTCGTGCTAACCGGTATATAAGGATAAAAATGTAGAATTAACCGATTAATTATTGAACTAATACATTTTTGGGGTCACCTGTGGCATAGTGGTTAGCTTGGCAACCTACATTACTGAAGGTCGCGGCTTTGCGCCCGCTGTGGCCCCAGGACTTTTTAAAGGGAGTAAAATATCGTTCGCTATGCCGTCCCTTGGATAGGACGTAATATGGAGGTCCCGAGCCTGTACGATCATAGGAACTCTTTAAAAGTCTCTATCCTAGTTATACCTGGATAGGCAAAATTTAGGACTCCCACTCTAGCATTGTCCGATTAGCCTTAGTGGCATAATGTGACGTTAAAACAAACAACAAACAACATTTTCATCCCAAGATTTATACAAACCCTGTCTTGTTACCTCTCATTATATGAATCTTTAACGAAATATATTTTTTTCAAGAGGCTGTGGTGGAAGGGAGAATGCGGGAATCGAACGGGAATTTCTGAAGCTAGTAATGCTTGACACCTAGTCTATTTTTACTTTTAGATATAATATTCGAAATATCATTTTATTTATATTGCTAAAAGTATGAAAATAATCTTATTTGTCTATATGTTATAATTTGTTAATTCATAATATCATAAAGGAGTCGTTATTCTGAACAAAATATTCCTATTTTTATAAAAATATTACACACACACACACACGTATAAAGCATAAAACCAGATGAATAAAATTCAATCTGAATAATAATTAACACAACACATAATTCATAATTTATATATATATATATATATATATATATATATATATATATATATATATATAAATTATGTGTTTTGTTAATTATTATTCAGATTGAATTTTATTCATCTGTTTTTATGCTTTAGTTAAATATAATATTTTAATGGAAGTTAATAAAAGTTTCTATAATGATTATTCCCTCTCTCCCATGCCGAGAATACATGACGCCCTTTGATCTTAGGAGAGCATTATTTATCAGGCTGATTAAAAGAATCCTTTATCCTGTCATTACTCTTCCAACAAAGGTGCTTTTTAATCATTGGAATGACCTGTTATAGATTCGATTTCTCCTCTTAAAATTCTGGAGTCTCATAACTGTTCCTAAATAACGAGGAAACAAGATATTATTGAAACAATATATTATAATGAATATTTTCATTCCAAAGAACGGTCACCATCAGATATCGTTGTATTGAAAGACAAAACTTCTGGGACTATTATAAAAAGTTCAATTAATAAAATTAAAAGGAATGCATTAATTATCTGCCACGACAAAGTATATTTTTATTTTTAGTAAATACGTATTTATCTAACGAAAATTAATCAATCTTAAAAAAAGAAGAGTGCGGTACACGATTTCAGCCAATGTGACACGCCAAGTGTAGTAGTATCAGTTAATTCACCAAAGTACATTAAGATTATTATTTGATAACCCATGCATTTCTCTAATACTTTTGGCATCTTAAATTAGTCTGAAACTTAACGTTAGTTGTGGTGGCAAAAATAAAATACATAATACAAAAGTCATATACTCTGAAAACTGCAAAATAAAATCATATTTCTCGAGGCCTAAGCATATAAAGAATTATTAAAAATTTTATAGCGAAAAATAGAAACAAGTTGGAGAAACACTAAATATGAAATAAAGTTCTAACGAATAACTTTTTTAACGATATCTCTAGGTTTCAAGCTATGTAGCAATAAGCCATTATTTCAAGCTGGGTTTGAAATCTATAATTATTTAAATAAAAATAAAAATTAAATCCGATCTAAATTTTTATCTGGAATTTTTAATAATCGTTTGATTATTTTTATTGATTGTGGTTTTTATTTTTGATCAAAAGTGAAAAAAATCATAATCTGACCATTATTTTGGATTTTTTTTTTCGATTAACAATAATAATAATGTTCGACTAATACTTTTATAAATCAGAAATATAAATTTTTAGTTTATTATTGTGATGTTCCGAAGAATATGATTTATTACATCCCCCCCCACCCTTAAAAATTTGACATTTTATTTCAACATGCAATAAATTCAATTAAAAAAATCTGGTGCGTGCTCGCAACACACAACTTTCACTTACCAACTTACTTAGATTAAAAATTAATGCGTTTTGTTAAATGCCACTTCTCAAATGAACAGAACGGCTTTAATTATGAACAATGGTCTATAATTAATAGGTAATCTATCTATTATAGGTGTATCTATCTATTATTATTATATCTATAGGTGGTATAAGTTGACTGAATATTTTTCTTTTTTTCTCCTCTTTATGTTTTCTTTATTTTTATCATATCTAATTTTCAGCCATTTCTTATTTTTAGGCGTAGTGAGAGACAGTTAATTTTTCCATGTAAACAAAAACAATAGTACTTAATAAGAAAGAAAGAAACAAACAAAAATGCCCCCCCAAAAAAATAGCCCCCTCAGAACATTTTAATAATGATAAAGCTAACCTGATATTAAAGAAAACCTAATTTTCATTAAACATGACGAATTTGATAAAAATCGTTAAAGCCGTTTTTGAGATAATCGAAAGAAGGTAAAAATTGGAAAAAAAGTCATGAAATAAAGCCCCCCCTCCGGTTGATAAATTTTGATGAAATGTTGGCAATCACATCTTTGGCATATACATACATGAAATACCCAGTTTGATCAAAATCGCTAAAACCGTTTTTGAGTAAATATAAAAAACACGTGAAAATGATACAAAATTTATTAAGTAAAGTCCCCCCTCCGGTTGATCAATTTTGATGAAATTTTTACAGTCGTATCTCCGGCCTATACATACATCTTATACACAGTTTGATCAAAATCGTTAAAGCCGTTTTTGAGTAAATAAAAAAAAACACGTGAAAATGATACAAAATTTATTATGTAAAGTCCCCCCTCCGGTTAATCAATTTTGATGAAATTTTTACAGTCATATCTCGGGCATATAAATAGATCAAATACTCAGTTTAATCAAAATCGTTAGAGCCGTTTTTGAGAAAATCGAAAAAAACGTAAAAAGTTATTAAATAAAGTACTCCCTCCCTATGAGCAATTTTGATGAAATTTTTGCTGTCACATCGCGGGCATATACCTACACTAAATACCCAATTTCAGGTTCCCACGGTATATAGTTTTTGAGCTAGTCTGTTCACACACACACACACACACACACACACAGACCATTTCGCGGGACTTGGTTATTTTGACTCAGGGGGTCCCAAAACGTGTATTTCCGTTGAAAACCGGAAGTCGAAATTTTTCACGATCGCAATACTTCCACTTACTATATATTTCATATATAGGTAAGTGAAAGTAAAAATTCGTCGGTCCTCTGTACACCGATTCAAAACTACTGCGCCAATTTTAATAAAATTTTGCACAAAGGTGGAAGTTCATCTGGGGACAATCCTAGTACCTCTTTATCGTGATCCGCCATCTTTATTCAAAGCCAATTACCTGATTTGAGGGGCCATAATTCGGTCATTATTGAAGTTAGAAGCAAAATAGCACCAGACTTGGAATCCATATGTTAGGATAAATTAATTTGCTTTTAAAAGGTGATTTTTATTTTCTGATCACAATTTAATCATTAATACCGTATTACTCGGTGAGTGATCATTATATTTAATCCAATTAATAAAAATCAAAGATTGATTTAATTTTTTATTTATGAATTAAGAATGATTTTTAAATTAAAAATCAGAAATAATAATTATTATATGATATTTTGGAAAAAATAATTATCTATTTGAAACCCTGATTTTCAAGTCATTTAATTCACAGGGATTGAATACTTTTAAACTTAGACTTTTTTTTTTTTAAGTAAGAATTACGCAATCTATCAGGTGAATGGTGAAATAATTCGATAAAACCTCTGATATCTTGAGAAACACAACTTTGTGTTAGACAGTCCCTTTTAATAATGACCTGAGAAAAACTGTGAAAAAAAATGAACTGTTTTCACAAATAAAGTTTTGCCTTTACAACGGTACATTTATAATTGAATTATACACGAATTGAGCAATTTTAGAGCAAAACTGTTTTATTCGATAAAACGTCCTACTATCTAGAGAAAACACAAAACGGACTTTCATGATTTCCCAATCGAAATCATACTATGCATCAAATAAACCTGCATATATTATTTTTTCTGGGAAATTTTTAGCATTACCTACGATAGTTTAGCCCTATCACTGAAAATTAACGTGTTTTTTTTTTCAATTTAACTCGAAATATGCATAAAATATTCGTTAATCCAAATAGGTATTATTATCTACAGTATCTGGTGTTCAATAGAGCAGAAAAAGAGAAATAGTTTTTAAGGTAGAAATTTTTTTTTCAATTAAACTCGAAATATGCATAAAATATTCGTTAATCCAAATAGGTATTATTATCTACAGTATCTGGTGCTCAATAGAGCAGAAAAGGAGAAATAGTTTTTAAGGTAGAAATTTTTTTTCGCTAACAGGAGTTGCAAGGTTGCATATATACCAGGTATGCAACTTATATTGCATGGTAGGTATGTGACAGTGGCGTATACAGAGTATTTTTTCGGAGAATTGCTGGGGATCATCAGGGTTGGGTCCGACTTATCATTCTTAATTATAGGTATACGACCGGGATGTTTGAGGGGTTCAGTTATTTGTTTTAGAAATTCGTTTGTCGTTTTAACCATAAATATCATTATAATTTTAGAAATTTCATATACCATTATAAATGTTTCGACCGGTATCTAATTATATATGTTTATTTTTTTAGAACAGCAACTTTTTCTTTAAATGATCTCTATTTTTATAGAATAATGATGATAATTAGACAATTTTTAGTCAAGAAACTATTCTAATGTAAAGAAAATGAGAGAATAACGAATAGAGGTGAGCTAGTATGAGAAAACGAGGGGGTGTGGAAGGGGGGTACAAGGGGAGGAGGGCTGAAAGGGGAGTTGGTGTTTAGACAAACGCACCGTTAGGTTTATTAGCCTATTGTTGTGATAGGAAACAGGGCCTGCATGTCAATAACGTTGCGCAGCCAGCCTCAAAGCCAAAATGAACTGTTTGCGGTCATGATGATTTGAATGCTTAATCCCTTGTCGGAGTTACTAAATGGAACAATTATTGAAACAGCCCTTGGACCAGATTGCTACAGTGCGACATATTAAACAATACGGTTGCTGTACATGGCTATTTGAGCTTAATATTCAGATAGCGATTGCTCACTGTGAGGAATCAGTGAAGCCGAAAGTTTGATCCTGATCACACCAACGCTGCCAACTTACCTACATCCAAAACCCTTCGTGTTCAGGCGTCTTTATCGGAAATGTGATTATTATTATATTGTAAATCATTTGAATCTTTTACGTCATCCATAAACGTATGATCCTAAAACACATAACTACATCAGACCTACTGATTTGAATACAGTTTTACAGCTATTTTTTTTTTTTTTCAACATCGAACGTATCTAATCCTTCTTGTCTAAACACCTAATAAAAATAAATGCGGTGTAGTGGTTAGCATGGCAACCTACTATACTAAAGCTCGCGGGTTCGCGTCCCGAGGCGGCCCTAGGATTCTTTAATGGGAGTAAAAAATCCTTGGCTATTCCGTTCCTCAGAATACGTAAAATGGAGGTCCTGAGCCTGTACGGTGTCAGGTACTCATTAAAGATCCCTATCCTAAGTATACCAGGACCTCCGGAATATAATTATTCCCATTGTGCATCGCCCGATTAGCCTTACAAGCATAAAGGGACGTTAAACAAATAAACAAACAAAAAAATAAATGCTTCTTTTAAATCACCAACTTGAACTAGGAGTTTTTAGTACACTATGACCTCGAAGTATTGGTTCAACTTCCAGAACTTAATACAGACCGGTTCTCAGCATTGGTTATCATATAGATCTTACTGCACAATCCCTCTCTGGCTTTATGCAACTCTAAGTTAAAATGTGAATGGTTCCGCAACCTTATGTAAAATGGCAACCGTATGTAAAATTGGCTAAATCTGAGTTACCTACAAAAGTCATGTATTTTAAAGTACTTTCACGCTGATGCCTAATCATATTACCTATAATATATCGCGCATTCTTGTATATATGCTCACATATACATATGTCTATAGACTCAGTATGTAAATTAATTTTAGATTATTTGAAATAAGAGTCAACTCACCACCCACTATCAAAATCCACTATCTGTAAATTTAGCCAATTAGCCATAAATTCGAATATACCGCGGCGACGACTAAATTTGGCCAGCACGGCATTCAATTTATATTTGCACGTGCTCAGACGCTACCAAGTGAATTGATCGGTTTGCTATTAATAGACGGTTGCAACAAACAGATCCAATTGCATTTCAATAGGGTACTAGAAACCAGTAACAAGCGAATTTATTTCATATTTATAATCGTGAATACTAAAATATTTATTTATTTATTTATTAGCCTCTACCTCTAAGGGTCATTGGCATATTTTTCCTTTTTATATTCTATTGTAGTTGTTCGCTGCTTTTAAGAATTCGAATAAGCTAAGGACTGAAGCTTCTTTATCTTCCAATATTTCTTTTATAATTTTCCTGAGTTTTAGCTTTTTTCGTAAATCTTTACGTTGTGAACAATCTATTAGTGTGTTTTACACTTAAAGCTATATTGTTACAATTTTAGACAGGTGGGTGCCTCAAGATCCCTCAGTAGGTGAATTCGCAGTGCCAACTTCTTATAAGAAGGGTAATTATAAAGGTTCTTCTTCCTACAATTTATGTAACTTCTTAAAGTTTATATACGATTGAGCCGCGTTTTGAGAAAGGTTTGACATTTCAAGGTGATCTTTTAATTTTAAACTGAGACAAAGCGTTTCCCGCATTTTAGAAATTAGCGGCATCAATTCAAATCCATCTTTATGCGGACCCATGAAATGGATAAACCTACTCCCTTTGGCCGAAATGCCTACTTTGGGATACAAAAAATATTTCAAGATCGATCATCAAGATGTAAAATCAAGTTTATCAATGTTTATTTAATCATTCCTTCGCCATTTTGGTCATCTGGTTAGCCTGAAGATTTCAAGTTCAAGTCATGGTGCCAGGGTCATATAAGCTCAGCTTCCATTCCCCGCCCACTTCCCATGGAAATATAACCAAAAACAAAGGTAGGAGGGAATGAAAATAATATTAGTATTTTTTATAATTCGGTTACTTTGATATGTTTCAATACGACAGATTCATGAATATATTTATTTATACCAATAACTTCGACTGGAATGTTTAGATTAAACAAAGGGAGGATGATGTGATATTGAGAAGCAGAGTCGAGCGGCCTTGGGTGGGTCCTGTTGATAATCATAACATCGTTCCTCCTTTTACTTACTACTTTTCTTTCTAAAAGTTTCGGTACGGGACTGTCGTGGAAAGAAAAAGGAAGTCCGTAACAACTCCGAGGTCGGATGGGCAAGGATATGAATTTTAAATAGAGAAGTTGCTTGAGGAAGTTGAAAAGTTCCAAAATGAGACGATAGGGGATGGGAAGGGGGAGAAGATGGAGAGGGGGGGGGTTGGGTACATGTGTGACATCCCAAGGGAGGGCCAACTTACATAGATCTTCAATTTTATATTCTTCTTCGAGAAGTTTCTTATACATTGTAGTTGTATACATCTCAAATAGATTACGGACATTGCATATGATTTATCCCTCAGCCCCCCTCACGTAAAGAACAACATGTCCATTTGTTTTTTTTGCATTAAAACTTATCTTAAATACCATGATAAATACTTCAAAATACTTTTAAATGCCAATTATAATGAGAAACACATTCATTAAGCTGTTTCTATAAATAACCAAAAAATAATAATATTTAATAGTTGAATTTAAGGAAATTCGGCTCATCTGACCAAATACAAAAATTTATTGTAGAACTCAATGTCCATTTGTTTTTATAACATTAAAATTATCATCTCGGTCTTAACTACCATGATAAATACTTCCAATTACTTCTCAATGTCAATTATAATGTGAAAAGCTTTCATTAAGCTTTTTCTATAAATAACTAAAAAACAAATTTTTACTAGCTTGAAATTACGAAAATTCGCTTCTGACCAAATACAAAAATTTAACGTAGAACTCAATGCACGTTTTTCTATTGATGTGAACTTATAACCATGGTTTTTAACACTGTGATAAATAATTCTAATTATTTTTCAAAATCAATAATAGTGTGAAAAACCCTCAATAAGATGTTTCTATTTTCGTTTCAGTTCACAGAATGACTAACTCCAATTTCAAAATTTTGCAAAAAAATCTCTGGAATGTAATTTTCGTTATAATTATCATTAAAATTTTATTTTAGAATAAGAAACATCAAAAGTGATCGGGTTTAGCTTTTATTATATAAACCAGGTTCCTTTAATCGAAATCGGAGGAGCCTTGTTCTAAAGTTTGAAATCCGGCCAAATTAAAAAAGTTATTAATCCATCCATTTATCCATTTTATATATTTCTTTTTAATTCACCCTTTTGAGAGCAAACACTTAACTTGGCAGGCGAAAGAAAAGTTCGATTTATTTCAGTTCCTCGCACGGAGAAGGCAAAAAAAAAAAAAGAAATGAAAGGGGGGGGGTGAAAAAAGTATCAGGGTAAAGGGATATTAAATGCTAAGGGATGATGCTTAAAGTCATCGAGGGTTATTTGATACTCCTCTCCGATTACATTTTCGAAATTACCGATTTCTTCTGTTTGCGCTATTTCTTTCGGTCTTTTTCTATTCCATTTTCTTCTTCTTTAATAACTTTAGAATTCATTTAATATTTTCCAGGAGAGTGCTTGAAACCATCATTATTTTTTAACGTTTTTCCAATGAATAAGAGGACAATATTGTCCTCGGTGAGGTAATAACATACAGTAAAGGGAGAGGGCCTTCGTCAAAAGATCCCTTTGTAATTGATAATAAGGCATCTTCTCCAACAATGACGTCTATTTTTTTTCTTTTCTTTTTTAATAAAGAATACTCCTTAATTAATCTTCCCTATTGGAGGATTCTTCAAAGGACGCTCATTGTAGAGAATGAAAGGATGGAAATAGAACGATTAGTACATCCTCACCCTAAACATTTTAAAATTTAATCATGCTTCTAATAAAGCTTGAGAAAAGCAATATTATTAACGATTATACATTTACCATACTGGACAATCCTGAACACCCTCCACATTCAATGATAATTTCCTTAGGTGTTATCTTTGTTTTATTTTTTGTTGGCACTTAGACCCTTATGCATTTCCACGCTTCAATTGTTAATTGGGCGTTGACATGAATAAGGTAGTAAGTCAAATAAACCCATTTTTATTTTGATATTTTGATTTTGAACTGCTGAAATTTAGTTTGTTCATGAAAAGCATGTTCCGCTGTCGATAGCAACTAAACCACTTTAAACACTGACACCATCAGGTTTTTATTTTGGTCAGCGCAATTTACACACCACACTGTCAAATTTCTTTTTCGAGTTAAATTAGACGTGATAACATTCAAAAGACAGGAGGCAACCTCATTCCCTCCGCAGCCAGCCATGCCCTCATGCCACAAGCACATGAATTCTCGCTTGACTTAATACCTTCACTAAGCCAACTCAATCAGACTACAGTGGCTTGATAGAGACAGTGTGGTCAACTTCCTGTGTCCGCCATCTTGTTTTCAAATGAATAAAGGCTTCTACCAGCCCAACAAAGAATTTCTACATTTTAACTAGCATTTTTTCACTCAAAATTGTTCTTCTTTATTTGGATCTATTCAATTGATTCCTAAAAATGCAAAAAGACTTTTTTTTGTCTAAATCAATCCACTAATGGGGTGTAAATAGTTAAATTGGTCAACAAATTTTTGTGTGCTGTTGAGTAAACAGATAATATACAAGATCTTGTTTTATTGATAATATTTATATATTTTTCCATGTGATGAATACTTTAGTTTACTAATAATATTTATATATATTTCCACACGAAAAATACTTTAGTTTATTAATAATATTGATATATTTTCCATGATGATAAGACCCAAGAAATGATAGTTTATTTTAACACCAATTTTCATTCAGAAGCTCACCAATTAATAATTTTATTAAATTACCAGACCTTATGTTTCATTAATCCAAAAACAAATTATGATATTGTAACGTTAAACCGATAAGCAAATAAAAAAACATATGGCGTAACCTCCCGGACCGCTTGTTGGAACAAAATATGTGGTTGGAACGAACTGTTGGGGTCTAGATCTTTCGCGCCTAGTCCACAAAGGCGTAGAACTGCCCAGATTGTTCTAGAACAATCCAGGCCTGACTATTTACGATTATATATAAGGAGCAGTGACTGAACGAGTTAGTAGAAGTCTGTGTCTTGACTGTGTTGCTCAAGCCATTGATTGTGTGTGTTATAAAGTTATCATTTTTGTAACCTGCTCAATTGTTTAAGTTTTAATAAGGGTCTGGCCACCCATGTCCGCACCGGATCCGCACCGTAGCAATAATACAGGTTATGTTCAGAATATTTTTAATTTAACTTACATATTACCTTTAGTTATGCCTAAAGTGGCCTGTGTCTGACATGTGTGGCTTGAACTTTAGGCATAACTAAAGGTAATATGTAAGTTAAATTAAAAATATTCTGAACATAACCTGTATTATTGCTACGGTGCGGATCCGGTGCGGACATGTGTGGCCAGACCTTAATTCGTTGGCATTGTGATAACTGTATATTTCTGTTAATAAATATTTGTTACCCACATAAGTGTTACAATATATATTTTTTCTCTTTGCAAAAATAATAAATAAAAATTTGAGAAATCAAATAAAAGAGAAACACATAAGAATTTTTATTTTACATTTTACAACACAAAAGAAAAAAAATTTAAAAACACCATTTTGTGCATAAAGTCTTAATGATCTCTTTAGGGGTGTTTCGGAATTGCACGGCACTATTTTAGGTACGTGTTCTCTAACACAAAATAAACAAAAAAGTTCATATTAACATATATCTCAAACTCATTTATTAAACAGATATCAAAGGTTAAAGATTTATTATTTATTTACTGCATTAAGACTGACTGTACAACGTTTAACGTGTTTAATACTAAATAAAAGGTTTTAATCACCTGATAAACAAATGAACGATAAGCAATGACAGTAGTTGCTCATCTGTTTGTCTAGTTCTGTGTGTTTTAGTGTGAGTGAATCTTGTGACACGGTTCAATTTATGATTATCATGGGAGATACCACAAATTTATTCACTTTTGATGAACAAACAGACATGCTTTTAACTTATGGTGAGGTACATACAAACGGTGCTGCTGCTGTTCGAAGATATCGTGAAAAATTTCCTAACCGAAGAATACCAAATCGTAAAACGTTTGAGGCCATTGAAAGACGTCTTAGGGATAATGGTACGCTAAAACCTATAGGAGTGAATGCCGGTCGACAACGATTTCGACGAACTGCAAACGTAGAAGAAGAAATACTCGATGCTGTTCAGTTATCTCCTACTACTAGTACCAGAAGATTGTCACGTCGTTTCGATGTTTCCTCTACCAGCGTATGGCGAACTTTACGCGAACAACAATTATATCCATTTCACGTATCAAGTAGGCAAGATTTGTTACCACAAGATTATAACAAGCGCAGAAATTTCTCCCAGTGGTTAATTCGACAATGCACACGAGATCCTAACTTCCTGAACTGCATTTTGGTTACTGATGAATCTTGCTTTACAAGAAACGGGATTCTTAATTTTCGAAATACCCATACTTGGGCCGAAGAAAACCCTCATACGACTGCTGTTGGACATTACCAACATACATTCTCTTTAAATGTCTGGTGTGGTCTTCTAAGCGACAAAATCATCGGCCCCTTCTTTTTGCCACCTAGGCTGTCAGGTATATCTTACTTGCATTTTTTGCAAAATTATCTGCATGATATTCTAGAAGATATTCCGCCAGGCATTAGGCAAAGGCTGTGGTTTATGCATGACGGTGCTCCAGCTCACTTTTCTCATAGTGTCACTGATTATTTAAATGCAACTTATGGAGACCGATGGGTTGGTCGAAACGGACCTGTTAAATGGCCACCACGATCTCCGGATTTAACGCCATTAGATTATTTTGTGTGGGGCTGGATGAAGTCTATGGTTTATTCTGCGGCAGTTGACACGCAAGAAGAGCTAAGAAATCGGATCGTGGAAGCCGCAGTAACTATCAACCACCATCCTGATGCTATACGAAGAGCCAGAGAAGCATGGATTCGTCGTGCTGAATGTTGCATTCAACAAAGCGGAGGCGCCTTTGAACATTTACTCTAAATGTTGTAATAATAATAAATAAATAGTAATAATAAATCTTTAACCTTTGATATCTGTTTAATAAATGAGTTTGAGATACATGTTAATATGAACTTTTTTGTTTATTTTGTGTTAGAGAACACGTACCTAAAATAGTGCCGTGCAATTCCGAAACACCCGTATATATATATATATATATATATATATACACACGCTAAAGGGTTTCTTATTCGTTTTTTGTCTCTCCTGAAAGATTGATAGCATATTCGCTAATTTATGGAGCAGCCGACGATATATAAGGTCAACGATAAGAAATATTTACAATATTTATCATTAAAATTGATTGGAAACTCAATATAATCTGACAAATCATAAAAAAAAAAAAAAAAAAAAAAAAGCAACTTGTACACAAAACATTATCTGATCTATGATTGAGTTAATTCGTATAAAAAGAGATTGAAATAGGCAAGAATGGCCCTTAAAGGTTATTTTGTTACTCGATCATGGCATGGTGGTATCCTATATTGTTAGCACTCGTTCGCTCAATTGTCATTCATTAAGAACGATTGGAAACATCAGTTTTTTTGTACGATCAATTGAGAATGGCATAAACGAAAACCAGTTAAGAAGTGATGATGAAGAATTTCTTGAGTCAAATTACATTCTTATTTTATATAAAGGATGTTGCAAAGATCCTCCAGTTAAATTAAATATATTTATTTAAAAAATCAAAATCTTTTGACTTTCTTGGGCAAAATATTTCCTAACATCAGAAATTTCACGTTTTATTTGTGTATATGGGCACACAAATTTTTATATATGAGTAGTTATTTAATAATTGTTTTTTATCGATGTTAGTTGAAGCTAAGTATTCTTAGGGACAATTATCAGGGGTCGTCATGATGATGTCTCTAATTACCTTATACAGGAGTCGGATTTTAAGATAAAAAGTAATTGGAGACTCCGGGAACCAGGCAGAAGGAACTTGAATAAACAAATCAATACAAGTTTTAGCATTTGTGGGCGACCTGGACATTGCAGGAAGATCCCTCAACGCTGTGAAAGAGGCTTTTGAGGCTCTAGAATAATCAGCGAGATGCTTGGGCCTAAGGATAAACTTCGACAAAACGAAATACACGGTACCCAACCTCACGAGGAAGGTGCAGAAACATATATCACGATAGGTTCACAACAAATTACTTAGGATCCCAAGTGAACCACCGTATATATATAACTGTTACCACATACATGTGTGTGTGATAATAGTTAAATCATATTTTTTAGAGAATTACGAGGTTTACTGTTGAGATTTTTTTATGTTTACATTAAATAGTTCTATCTTTCTTTAGTTCGCAAGCGTATTATAATTTTGATGGATTGCGACCTTCTAATATATTTATAAATAAGTGAAGGTTATAATATATATAAATGCCCGCATAATTATTCCATATTAGCCGACAAATCAAATTATGGAAGCGGAGAAGAGGACCATGATGCGGGGAACATTGTTCCTTTATGCTCGCTTAGTTGGTATTCATTCTGGGCCGCGGGAACCCTTGCAGGGTATACATGGCATGATTAATGTCGGTACCTGACCATTCACCGGATCGGAAGGGCTCTGACGTTGCCACACAGTGATCCGGGGCTCTTTATCTAAAACCGAATAACTAAACCATCCGACTCGCTTATCTCTTCCCTTCCACTAACCTCTTTATAATCTTGGATATACCTTAAATATAAAATAAAGTATTTCTATACCTCCATACTATATTTACACTACAAGACTTTATATGGCAAGAAATATATTGTAAAAAACAAGATATATGTACTAGTAGAAAAAAAAAATAGAGAGACAATTGGATAGAAATTTTTTTTTCGCCTTATTTAATTTCGTAACTTAGGGCATATATGGGTTCTTTTTTACTTAACTCACACCATTTACTTTTTGATATTATTAATGATTTATCATTCCGTTATTTAAAAACATATCGTCGTCACCATGCTAAAGTAACGAATATGCCGTTAATAACGAATATTGATTTAATATTTTTATCAATCACTCTTTCAGAAATAAGTGACTGGTGTGGGTAAAGTAAAAAAGACCCTATAAATGACATAATAATATATAGTGTTTTTAATAAAAATAATGTAATAATTATAAATTTTTTTAAAGATGCAATAAAATACTCTCATCTTATTGAAAAAAACTCACTTATAACATTTCTGATGAAGTATTTTTTTATCAATAGACGTATTTTTTTAATGTGTAAACGCCATTATAATTTCTATTTTATTTTGGTATCATTTATAACATTGATGTATTATGTATGTAATAAATAGTGGACTTACTCTGAATTCTAACTCACTTACTCAAGCTCTACTCATAAATCCCTTAAGAAGATCGAGTTTTTTACAGATATGCCGAGTTTACTGTATTAAAACTTTAATTTGTTTGTTTTTCTTATCGTTCCTAAATCTTCCTCTGAGCATATTTGCTCATATCTATAGTTAATAGCGAATTGAAAAAAAAAAGAGTAAAAAATGCTAGAAGCTTTGCATTTCTAAATAAAAAAAATATAAGGTAGAAATTATTATAATGACTACAAAAAGTGCCAGTTGTCATACTGTTCGATTTATTATCATTATTAACTGTCTCGGAAATAAACATATTTGGTCCCCAACTTACTGAGTACACCGCTTCCTACTTCACCAATAATCGAGTTTTATACCGTTTCTGTCAATATATAATGAACGGGTATCGATAGATGGTTATTTTGTAGGGATTTTTTGTCGCGTAAGATCCCAAGCACTATTTCTCCTCAAGTGTAATAATATTTCATTATTAAAGTATTGTTATAAAAGATCAACTCGTAAAAAAAAAAATTTCATCGATAAAACCTGCTATAGATAATTTGAGCACTCCATGTTTTTTTTTCGCGCAGTCACTCACCAACGAGCATTAAAATAGTAGCAGTAAGAAAGATAAAGTATTTTTTTATCGATGACATTACGAGGAACCTAAAGTTCTATACTCCCCGGCATGTACTTTCGAAAGTCTGTATTGAGTTGTAATAAAATTCCATTTACTCGTAGTTAACTAATAGTTTCTGTTAAATAATAACACTTAATTTACTAATTATTATCCGTTGTCAAATACTGAACTTACCAACGATATATTTTACAGATATACTAAACTCTTATTATCCTTAATTGAAATTTTCAATGGGAAAACATTTTCCTTATTTATTTTTTATTATCAATGTCCCATATTTTTCATTTAATCATTTTTTTAAACCAGTAATGAGAGACTTTTAATAACTGCAAATAAACAAAATTAAAGTTAATTTATGGCAAGAAATATTTTCATGGCAATTTAAGCCTTACCTAATTTAATCAGACACATAGACCATTTCGCGAAACTTGTTTATTTCAGGGGGTCCTAAAACATTTATTTCCTTAGATAACCCGAATACGAAACTACTATCATGCCAATTTAAGTGCTTGTAATTTTAAATTAACTTAATTAAGTAAATTGACTGGCTAAAGCCCTTTCTAAGTTTCAGTGTTTCAGTTAAAAGTTTCTCATTCAGGGGACGTCCTGGCCAGGAGAGATAATAGAGAAGACAAAAGCCGAAATAGGAGGCGATCCTAATGAAAAAGGAGCAGGGATAGAGTTATATGACCAGAAATCGATAGTAGCTTCTCTCTTGTTTCGACTTAGTTTGGAGGAACTTCCTGCCGGAAGGACGACGAAGAAAATATGAGTATAAGATATCAGGAAAGCAGTGAAAATAATCTGTTTTCCTCCGTTCCTTTTGGTTACACAATCACTTGTCGTTATTAGAAAGTATTTGGGATATTATAGATAAATATTATTTTAGATAAATTGGGATATGATAAAATTTGTATTAGACGTAATCCCCTCCCCCAAAAAAAAGTATATGTTTTAATTAATGTAAATTCCAATAAAACCGGAAATCCAGAATTATGTATTGAGATCCTCGTGTGGATTGGCCTACAAAAGGACGAAAAGAAATATATTTCTAGATGTTTAAAATCTAAAATGTAAGAAGTTTTAAAATTAAACCTGAATGTAATGCTTTCAATTGATAGGGAAGCGAAATAATTACAATCAAAATTATTTCATGTAAAAAAAAATAAAAATAAATCATAGTTCTTCTTCTATAATTAGACCATTTATCTCGAGAAAATAAACCACCACTATGATTTTTCAAAATAGTCATGTAGGAAAAAATCATAATTTTTAATATTAAAGATTAAAAGTATGTATGTATGGTAGATTAAAAGAATATATTTTATACCATCTATGTTTATTTCTTTCGAGTGATAAACTTATTATCGATTTATTCCGAACAAAATAGAAGTAGCCTAAAGGTCTGGCCACACATGTCCGCACCGGATCCGCACCGTAGCATTAATATAGGTTATGTTCAGAATATTTTTAATTTAACTTACATATTACCTTTAGTTATGCCTAAAGTTCAGGCCACACATGTCAGACAAAGGCCACTTTAGGCATAACTAAAGGTAATATGTAAGTTAAATGAAAAATATTCTGAACATAACCTATATTAATGCTACGGTGCGGATCCGGTGCGGACATGTGTGGCCAGACCCTAAATCAGGTAAAATAACAGAAATCGTCCGAATAATTAGAGTTTCGGATGCGGCGGATCATGCTATGCGAGATTCTATATTAAAAAAAACTTATCTTTTTCTACTGTTTTGCTTCAATCAAAGTAAGCAGGTATATCAACCCTCATTAAAATATATTTTTTATAATTATTATTTTTTTCTTATACCTTCATTCAGCTTACAATTAGCTAAGGTAATTATGAATATTTTTCACATTACCAATCTCTTGATTGGTCTGGCACGTTCTATCAAAATGTTTTTTATTGATGCTCTATTTTTATTTTTTCTGTTTTCAAAAAAATGTTCATTAGCTTAGCTACGAAGAAGGCGGAATGAACTCTCAGTTAAATTTAAGAGTTTTATAATTTTTTCGAATTTGAAGATATCCCATTTTGAAAGCAGACGCCATAAATACTAATTTCAATTCATATTGACAATCTAATATTTATTTGGCATTATTTATTACTTGCTAAAGCTATAGGAGTTCTCTCTGTTTTATCTCATGAAAAGAAGATGACATATTTTTTATAGCTTTGTCAAAAGAAACCTAATGTAACAGCAAATGAAGCATTTTAGATAGATCTTACACAAATTCCTACTGTAAAACCGGTAATTTAAATCGACTAAAAAAGAGACACTAATTGTTAATATTGATGTTTAATTCGTTTGAAACACCTGCCCCTACTAATGGTCTTTTAGGTAATATAAAAAAAATATTTTCTCGTTCTCTGTGTATCTTCCATATCGAATAAATTAGGCATACGCTGACCATAAACAAACACCTAAACCGGACGGAAAACTCACTGAAAAACATTTTCTGTTTGTTCTGAGCCGACAGAACAAATATGAGTGCATATTATATTTAGAGAGATGTGGCAAATTGTACTCTCTAGCTCTTTAAATTTTAATTATGTAAATATTTAGCTCATTGTTAAAATGGACGAGTCATACATGATATAACTGTGGGAAGAAAAGGGGTCTAGATGACATTTTTTTCATTTTGAATAAATCAAATTTAAAGTTTGGAAAATAGTTTTATGTGGTCTTGAAAGATTAATTTTATTTAAATTTTATTTGAAATCTCAGATCTTTGACTTTTATTATGAGTTTTAACATTTTAGATATATAAGATATAAAAAGTCATCTAAGTTGCACCATTTATAAATCAAGAAGGACTAAACCGATTTTTATGCACTTTGATTTCTTAGATTTGTCTTCGCCCCGAAAAATAGAAAGTACATTAAAACATCTGGGAATTGGAGGAATAGGGGGGGGGGGGTAATTATATGCGTTTAACTGCCTTATCCAATTTTGACGAAAAATGAAAAGGAAATTTCGTTTTCGTGTGATATATTGGTATTGAGAAGGGGATAGAGATATTTTTTTTACTGGTTTAACCAACTTAAAAAAAAATTGACACACTAACACACAGAGTTATTTATTTGAATTTATACCTGTCATTAAATCCGCTTCTATTTCTTTATCAATTAAAAAAAGTTTTGTTCTACACATTCCTCATCTAACTAAATTTTTCGAAATACAGCCTTGCCTCTGAGATTCCACAATTAAGTACATTTATACAAAGCAAAACACAGTAAAATTACAAACGAACATTAGTACTTATTGGCAAACAATACTTTATCTGTCTATTCTTATTATTATTATATCTAGCTGATTTATTTTTTGGTTTAAGAAGGAAAATTTTGTTTTTCAGATCTAGAAATAATATTTACTACAACTTTTAAAGGTCATATTATCTCCAAACGCAGCCTTACCGCAATTTTAAAAGCACAGGAAGACAAATTTTAAGAAGAAGAATTCTGTACTGCTCAGACTTTCAGATTTATAGGATAGCCTTTGTAAAAATTGAGATACTTACAGTGATCATGATTTTGTAAGTATTGTCTGAAGGTAGCTACACTAACCCATTGACCAAGGGGTTCTCGGAAGGAAATGCGTGGTACCATTAATATTTTTGAGGTTGCATACTATCAAAAGAAACCTTTGCTGGACAAAAATAAGATCACATAAGGTAACACCTCAATCAATTATAGATAAAGAAAGTAACTATAAAATTTCTTAACTATTAAAATTAATAATATCATCAAAATCTCTGCTACTGATAATCTAGCAATAGAAATCGGAAGCATTAGGATCAGTAGTGTTACTAAAAACTACAAAAAAAAAATTATAAAATATTTTTCATTCATTTCATCCTTCATAGAGATCAGCCACTTCATAGAAGGCTTGTCCTGGCATGAAACATATTTTCAAATTTTGGGAATCGAACAAAAGCTCCCTAAGATACTGGAATGTAATATTTTGAATATAGACAAATTAATTAAATTGTTCGAAGCAGAAAATTTGTTTGATAAAATATAATATGAAAAAAAAAAATTAAATTTAATGAAAGAGGATATTAATAACGTGAGATGTTGTGTGTCTGTAAACATTAATACTTGAAACCTAACCTGAAAATCATTAAATAAGTTCAAACTTAAATCCTTCAAAATTAGCCAATGAACAATAATAAACCGCCAAACTGAATTTCTATTTTCAAAAACTTTTTTTCTTTTTTAACATTTGTGAGTAATTTTCTAGTTTCATTTTTGAATTTGATAGCTATCCCAAGGAAATAACAAATATCTTTCTATTTGTTTCTGATTACCTAAGTTTCGAACCTAAGGCAAAAAGTCAGCTGACTGATATGTTTCTAGAGATAAAAAAATGAACTGCCTGCATTTTAAACAATTTGATCGTCTCTAAATTAATAATGATTTTAAAAGATTAAAGGACAAGGGCTATTTAAATAAATAAACGATACCCTTGTTTCACTGATTCAAATTATTTTTAGGTATTATTACCTTGATAACGACTTAGAACCGAAACTAAGAAATAAATAGTGATTGTTGTTTTAATTTTTAAATTGTTGTTTCAATTTTTACATATTTGATTATAACCTGTGGCCTCAATATAAGTTGTATAAAAGCGATACTATTTAACCAAAGTATAATAAGGAAACGGACGTATCCTTGCATTGTATATCGAATGCTAGACGCCGAATAGAAATATCTTTTATGATATATTCAAAGCAGCGAGAATGATGTGCAACAGTTACTTCTCAAGGATAAAAGAGAGGGGAAAAATATCGAAAAAACTAGGATTTTATCTAATTGAGTTGTTTTTAACTTTATTGAGACACTTTGTATGCTGATTTAATGAATAGAAAATAATAATGAGAATATTCTAAGACATTATATGATCTTAGTGGACTGATATTAAAAGCAGAGCATGGCCAATTAAGGTTCAAAAGAAAAATATAAATTAATGTTATATATTAATTAAGAAATAATAAATTATAACTTTATTTAGATTAATCTAATTTGACAAAAGTTTCAATTACAACGGCAACTATTATGAATAAAGGCTTAATTTTAATATTTTTTTTAATCTCAAGGTCACCCTTAGAAAATAAAATAACTTTGTAATGGTCAACTGTTTTCTTTATGATGAGATGATAAATTATCATAACGGTTTATCATCCTACCTAAAATAACTTTAGAGAAGAAAAAAAAAAATTGGTTTCGAAAATTGATACCATTTTCCTAACAAAGTAAAAGGATAACCGGTCATAAAAGTATGAGAGACGGATAAAAAAAAAATGTAAATTCTATATTTGGGAACAATAGTACAAAAATAACAGTCAGTGATATTCTGCCTTTGTTTAAACAATGAATAATAATAATTAAACAAAAAAAAGGATAACAAATAGTTCAACATATTATGCACAAGATATTACATACCTACAATGACTTTGAATAAAAAAATCTTCCTGTGTCCCAAAAACAAAAGGACCCCCCCCCCCCCCCCAAAAAGGCAAAATAAAACGTTACTTTGATGGCTTAGTACTTAAATTTGTTAACGTGTAAACTTTTTAAATATATTTAGCCTTTTTTAACCTTTTTTACAATAATATATTTTAGAACTGGTTATTTTAGTAATTAAGATGCTATTTTTTATAAGGCCAAACGTACAAAAACAGTACTCTGCTTTCGATATCCTCTGAAAAGAATCAACAGAGGGATTGTTATCTTTTATAAAAGAGCTAAACAAGCGAAAGTATAAAGCTGAGATATAATAAAACAAAGGCCATTTAACAACAAAAGTTGTAATAAATTCTAAATAATACTCAAAATCTTATTCAAAACTCGAACTCAAAAACTCACCGATGACATCGGCCTCGGTGGGCTGGACCTGCTCCTCGGTGGTCCTGAACAGCTTGGCGTACGACACCATATCTGACTCCGTGCCTCGTCCCCCACTAACGGGCCACGCCACTGGAATAGACAAATATTACTCATTCTTCGACTGTTGTGTAACATCTTTCAAAAAAGATTTCTCTTTGTTTAATAGCTGAGTGTTGATAACATTATCTCTATTAGCATACCAAAAATAGCAAAGGAAGCTTTCAAATTTACTTTCCTTTCCATTAGACAGGAACGAAATGTTTGTGTATTTAACAGTCATCAAATAAGTTAAGAAATGAAAAAATTGTTAATATTTTTTTCGGTGCTGAATATTTAATAAATATGATATATATTGAAAATTAAAATAAAATTCACTTTGATATAAGTAAAAGTAAAATATTTAATTACATATTAAATAATATTATTTTTAAATTATGTCAAGTCTCATGCTTTACTAACCCTTATTTGTTGCACCAATTTGCCTAAAACATATTCATATCCAATTATTGGAAAATTCCTTGATATTTGAAGTTTTTAGACATTTCTTTGTAGCGGTTAATGTGAATTTGCCTGATTTCTTGTTAGCTTAACCCCATTAATATTGTACTACATTTACTATGATAAATGAGATGTATGAGGCTTTGAACGGATAACATAAATATAAAAAATATGAAAGAAAGAGGGTAAATTATTTTACAAACGATATTTAATATGTATTTTTAATTGAGTATAGGCGACAATTTTTTAAATCCGAAAAGTAGCAGAACTGTGAAGTGAAGATATTGTAGATTTTTTTAAGAAATAACTGAAAGCCCATTATTTGTTTAATCTTTTCTTAATCATTAATTAAGTTGCAATAGATTTTTTAAATACTAGTATATAACTGAATTGAAACAAGAAATAATAAAGAAATGTTTCGCTAAATTGCAAAAAGCTTAGAAAAAATTATAAAAATTAAATTTTTAGTTATTTCTAAATTAAAGGACTTTATAGTTATAATTTCTTTTAAGGTAATAAAAACTACAAAAAGTAAAAATTAAATAATTCGCGTTCATTTGCTATATTCACGAAGGATTATTTAAAAAAATAATTAATGTTTAAACATCAATTACCTTATTTGAAACATAAATTGAGCCTCACACAGTCAGAATACCTCGATCCCCCACCCACCCTCATCATAAGAATTTCATCAGCCTGCTACCCTAGACGAAAATTTTACCAGTCTGGTCCCCTAGACGAAATCTGCGGACGCCCTTGAAACAGATGTTATTATATTTTGTTCATGATTGTAATTGAGGTAGGAAGCGAAGATTTTAATGTAATAGAAAAAAATCTGGTGCGAAGCGCGCAACACACAACTTTCACTTACCAACTTCCTTTAAGTCGTTAAGTTTTTAAAATTTATGTGCTTCGTTGAATGCCATTTCCCCAAGTAACACATTATTCCACATTCATTTACTTATTTTTGGATGTATTTGCTCTTTAAAGTAGACTAATTTTTTTTTATTGTTAAATAAAAGTTTTTACACGTGATAATTCGGCAATGCAAGCATAATACTCCTAGTCGTCTTATTTTATAATTCTCTATGTAGTTGTTGTAAACTTCTATGAACCAAATAATTTCCATTAAATGAACAGAATGTCATTGTTTATAAACAATGGTCAGTTATTGAAGGCGTACTGCGCATGCGTGGGCTCAGCTTGTTTTATGAGTTGTTTGAATATTTTTCTTTTTTTCTCCCGTATATTTTTACTTGTTTTTTCATATTTCATATATAGCCATTTTTTATTTTTAGGCGTAACGAGGGACAGTTAATTTATCCATAAAAACAAAAACAAAGGTACTTTATAGGAAACAAACAAACAAAAAAGCTTCCCTGATATTAATGAATATTTGACTCTCTTTAAGCATGACGAGTTCGATCAAAATATTTGAAGGCGTTTTTGAGGAAATCAAAAAAATGGGGAAAAGTTGTGAAATAAAGTAACCCCTCAAAGATTTTCACTATCGCAATACATTTCATATATAGGTAAGTGAAAGACAAAAAACAAGTAAAAATTATTAATAATTAATCATTAATGCTGTGACGAATATGAATTTTATGATTTATTGTTTTCCTCTTTGGGTTTGTTATTTTCATGTGGATAAGACTGCATTATTCATAAGTATTGCACGCGATTGTTCCAAACATTCTAACTTTTTTTATGATCCTTAAAATATTCTGAATATAAAATTAAATCTAAACACTCATATAGCGTGTGATCTGATTATTATTTTAATTTAATAAACATATTGGAGGTTCCAGATCGAAAAATATTAAAAATTTCTTTGCCCTTCAAGCTAATGGGCCCTTAAGTAAAATAACATCAAACTACTTTATTTTACATCGACATGATTCTTGCATCAACATCTAGAGCCCATTGCTGGAAACAGCGAAATGCGTCTCCAATACTTTTCCATTGTTGTGGAAATTCCAAAACAATATTCATCAAGAACCGTGAGGAACTGACCATCTCCTAATTCCTATATATTATGATTGATTCATGTTATGAGTTATATAACATCTATAAACTTATCAAGCTATCTTAATATTCCATTTTAATGCTTCCTGGAATAACATAATTTGCTCATCCTGAAGAAGACAATAGCCAATAAATAAGTCAACTCCGTTTCAACCATCGATCGTAGGCAACAAGGAAGAATAAATATGTGTAAATCAAACCATATTAAAAAAATATGGAAAGTTGTGTTGGAACTAGAACTAATTACTTTTCATTATCAAGGAAAAATTAATATAAATGGATTTCAATAACAGTGACGTAACTATTGCGTTCAGAAAATTAAAATATAAATGATAAAGTAATTAATTGGATAAATATTAACGAACAATCGAAGTCTTCAGGAAAATATATCTATTTTTTCTGGATACTCTCTTATATAACCTTACCATATTTATTCTTCTAATTATAATTACATTTGTATCTTGTTGCTTTCACGATGTAGGCCCTCAAATAAGGCCGAAACGTCGGAAATAATTAAATATTAATGATAATAATTTTCAAAAGTTTTATTGATTTTATTCTGCTCTTCGTAAACCTTCCCAACAATATCCTTTATTAATTCTCCGCTTGTCTTCGTTGAACAGATCCCCTACTTAGAACTCCATCTGGACAAACGCCTAAGTCAACATCCAATAAATAAGTCAAGTTCGTTTCAGCCATCGATCATAAATATTGCAAGGGAAGATACGACGGGACAAGTTGCCTCCGTTACATTAGAGCGAATTAGCCACTCCTGGAAATTGAAGAGCGGTGCCTGGAAGTAGCTGACCTATCGCTCCTTATTAACGTCCCGGGGCTCAAGTTTAGGCCGACCGGTTAAGTAAAAGTTTCCAAGCTTCCCTCTTTACTTCAGTTACCGCCCACATTTCCATGAGATGGATGCCCTGTTGGTTTTGTCCAGGGTAGGGACCTAGGAATTAAATTTTAACTTCTGCCCTTTCCTGGTTACTGGACTTTTACCTGTTTACTCTCTGGCTTTTCTAAAGGATATCACTCGAGTTTAACCTCTTTTTTTAATGAACTTTACATTGGTTCCACATATATATATGAAGATTAATCACAATGAAGGTATGTTTTTGTACATAAGTTTATATCATGGAAGAGATCTATCTTAGCGCTATGTCTTCCGATCAATATTAATCCTTAAATATTCTCCGATAATTAAGGTTTAATATTGATTTGAAACCTGACAGTGTGAATAAGATTTGAGTTAAGAACCTGCACCTGCCCAGCATTGAGGTGTGTAGATGTCAATCGGATCTAATTACAGGTGACTCGAGGGAGGACAAGAAGCTATACTGGCAAACATGGAAGGGGTGGGTAGGATATAGCAGATAATGCCACCGAGGTTTAATCCAACAATAGGATTAATCAAGGAGCCTTTGAGCGATTCCGGCCGTCCTCTCGGCTTCGGCTTAGTTCAAGCCCCTCAAAGCCCTTCCACCTCATTGTCATAGCCTCCTCCCATTCTTTCAATATAACAAATACCTTGTCGGGAAACTCGCTAGGTAGAACACTTCAGTATTCAGGTGTGAAACAAACAATATTAAAAAAAATATGGAAAGTTCTGTTGGAACGGGAAATAATTACTATTCTATCATATCATCAAGGAAAACTGAGTATAAATGGATTTTAATAACAGTGGCGTAAGATATGACGTCAGAAAATGATAGAATAAGTTATAAAATAATTAGTTGGATACCTACATAATAACGAACAATCGAAGTCTCAGGAAAACCAGGGGATGTCATTTATATTTTTCTGGATAATCTCTTATAAATCCTTACTATAGTGATTCTTTTGAGGATTCGGTGATTATTATAACATTTGGATCTTGGAATTATCACGATGTAGGCCCTCAAATAAGCCCGAAACGTCGGCACCAATTAAATATTAGTGACAATTTTCAGAAATTTTATTCTGCTCGTCGTAAACCTTCCCTACACCATCCTTTATTAATTCTTCACTTGTCTTCGTTGATCAAATCCTCTACTTGAGGATAACTCCAATCTGGACTAAGACTCCATCTGGAATAACGCCTTCCTTGGAATCCTTATTTAATATATATTTTTTTTTAGGGGGGCTTTACTAAATGCTTAATAACTTTTCAATCGTTCAGTAAATGACATCATACAAGGTTTAAAAGACAAGACACCGCAAAGAAAAGACAATACAAACGCTCAAAACTTCTAACCTATCACAAAATTCTTGCTTACATGAATATAATAAGGCCTATTTGCAAATACGGATTTGGACATTGGGACTCACGAAACAATCAAATTCCTAACGTATCCAGTCCTTACAATCCAAAACCCTTAAAGTTCCTGTTTATCATGCCTTATGCTCACAACAAAAAAAAGTTATCAATAAAGACCTTGATTTTCCATTTGTATCCGAAGTGACCCAACCCTCCGATTTCCATCCTAGCTTTCACCTTTATTTTTGGTAGTCCACTAATTTAGAACTATTTTTAGAACACTGCAAATGGGTAGTTTCTCCAAAATCCCATGAAGGTCATTTTTATTTTTTATTTATTATGTTAATTAACATTAACTCGATAATATAATTCAGTACCATACAATACAATTTAGAAGATGGTTACAATTCAAAAATCTGATTTTGGGGATAATTACATGTGAAGTGCATCCTGCATTTTACTGTTTATCTAAAACCAGTCACTAGGGAAAATAGTCTTTGATCCAAATAGTCTACACAAATAACAAATAATAGGGAGTTAGGACCACTGGTATTAAAATACATTAATTAATTAGATACATAATTAATTAGCCCTCAACCTGCGTTAACACGGTCATCCCATCTGTAAAGGGATACGGTAAATAACGCCTAACGCGAACAGAACTATTGTCACTATATTCTCTAATATTAATATGGCAATATTCTGGCATTGTTAGTTTTTTTTATTCAGATAACAATAATATGCATAACCATCATCTTATCGATTTGCTATAATAATGAAACAAAATTACTTTGCTGGAGAAAAGATTATATTTTCATTCCTAGATTCATACTTAAAGATAATAAAAAAAAAAAACCTCCAGAGGCTATGTAATAAGGCATATTGCACATAAAATGTGCATTGCAGTGTTGGAAAATTTATGAAATTTTTTGAAGAAATAGTAAAGTGAAGATGAATATTTGAAAATGTGCAAAGAGATAAAAGGAAAGTTCAGAGTAATTTGTTCGAATTAACTAAATTAAATTTTTATACCCTTGTTTGCAGCATTTTTATAATGAATAAATGTATAGCTATAATAACCTACACAGATTTCTCATATGCTAATCAATAGTTATCACGATACTGACTAAAAAGTAACAAGTGGCAATTTAACTTAATTTTAGTAAATAATTAAAAATAGACCAATTAAACCAACTACTGTAACTAAATTAAAATATACATTTTAGTTGCCTATCATAGCCAATCAATTATTTGAAGGTTAATAATTACAGAAATTAGTAATCTACCAATATTTTCAAGATGGAACCAGAATTAAAAGGAAAAAATCTGGTGCGTGCGCGCAACACACAACTTTCACTTACCAACTTACTTAGATTAGAAATTGACGTGTTTTGCTAAATATCATTTCCCAAAGTCACACATTTTTCTACATTCATATCTTATTTTTGTTAATCGTTAAAGCCGTTTTTGAGTAAATAAAAAAACCCCGTTGTAAGGAGCTATAGTCAAAATCTTTGACACTACTAAGGTTCTCCCTTTTAAAGTCTCGGCTGATATAAAAATATTTTATCTTATTATATATACCTGTCATGAGTACATCTTCTTCCTTATCGTACTGAGGATGTAAGAAAAAAAAAGAAATGTCTGATACACTTTTAATAATTTTATTAGGAACAAATTACAACACTCTAACAACTTTATTTTAAATTAAGCACAACATAAACGTAATAACAATTACTTCACACACAGCAGTCAAATTCAACTCTCTTTTCTTTTTTTTTCTTTTTTTTTATAAAGTCAATTCGAGGTAATTGTTCACGATCGATTAATCGAATTAATCAATGCACATGTGATGACTCTTCTCTGACTCTCAAATGCGCCCCCCCTCTCTCACACCCGTGAAAATGATACAAAATTTATTAAGTAAAGTCCCCCCTCCCGTAGATCAATTTTGATGAAATTTTTACAGTCATATCTCGGGCATATAAATACATCAAATACCAAGTTTGATCAAAATCGTTGAAACCGTTTTTGAGTAAATAAAAAAAACACGTGAAAATGATACAAAATGTATTAAGTAAAGTCCCCCCTCCGGTTAATCAATTTTGATGAAATTTTTACAGTCATTTCTAGGGCATATGAATACATCAAATACTCAGTTTAATCAAAATCGTTAGAGCCGTTTTTGAGAAAATCGAAAAAAACCTAAAAAGTTGTTAAGTAAAGTACCCCCTCCCTTTAAGTAATTTTGATGAAATTTTTGCTGTCACATCGCGGACATATACCTACACTAAATACCCAATTTCAGGATCGCACGGTTTATAGTTTTAGAGCTAGTCTGTTCACACACACACACACACACAGACACACACACAGACACACACACACACAGACCATTTCGCGGGACTTGGTCATTTCGACTCAGGGGAACCCAAAACGTGTATTTCCGTTGAAAACCGGAAGTCGAAATTTTTCACGATCGCAATACTTCCACTTACTATATATTTCATATATAGGTAAGTGAAAGTAAAAAAAAACAATATTTCTTAATCATGGCATTTTATAATTTACCTGTTACGAAAGAAAGACATATTGTTTACATTTTTCTTTGTATGGTCTAGAAAATAGTTGCGTTCCCTTTTCGATGGAAAGCATTCAATTGCCAGCGGAAATGACAGTGATGGAGTATCACTTTTCTGAAAAAGAGAAAATAACGTGATAAATGGCCCGCAGTCGGAGGTAAAACACAAGGCCAGCAACCAAATATAATGGCCAAGTCGTCAAATAAACAATTATAAAAATAAGAAAAAAGAAAATCAAATATACAATTATTTTTACACATAAGTATAAACCTGATTTATGAGCAGATTACACATTAGTTTTTTTTTTTTTTTTCAGTTGGCAGCCTTCTGCATCTATATTATGTAAGATTAATAATTAAGTTCAAATTTAGTAAGATTAGTCAATAGAAACAATTAAAAGAAAAAATGGATTCAGGAATAAACAAACAGGTTTATTAGCGTTGTATATTATGTAATGCACCTTTATTATGTTAGATTTCTAATTATGTTATGTTTAGTCAATAGAAACTAAGAAAAAAGTTTAGTAGTTTACTAATGCAACTTTAGTCGTTTAGTAGAAGTAATGCAGAGGGAATGATTGATTCAAATCTGAAAAAATAATGTGGAAATAAAAAATTCAATGTTAAAAATCATGGAAGGGCCTGAGGATAAGGCAAAGCGTTAAGACTTATATGAATTTGTGGTTTCTCTCAATGAACAAAAAACCTCAAATAATACTGCTCGCATCAGCTTATTAATAATTTATGATCAGTTGTTTTTTGTCAACCATGTCAATTTAGTGTTTAATAAAGCCCTAGTTTATTTCCTTCCAGGAATACTAATTGCTTATAAACACTAATTAATACTAATTAGTTTAATAGTTTAATTAGTTTAATACTAATTAAACTAGACTTAAACAAATTTGGAATTAAATGATTGTATCAAATAAAAACGACTTAATTTAAATAATAGAAAATTCGTACCTTTTTGGAATGTGATATAATGTTAAGAAACCTCATCCACGTCTCTCTACCTACTTCAAAGAACACGATGTTTACCTGTTATTGAATGATACTTATTAAACACACTTTGTTTACTTATCTCATAATTTGGTTAGTTTACTACAAAGGCTTCAAATACACATGACGACCACGTGACATCTGTTTAGTTTAATATTAATGTAAGGTTATCGATTTTTGTTCCAACGAGTACATTAATGTTTGTTCCAACAAGCGTTGTAAAGTTTATTTGTTTAACGTCACTTTATGCCACTAAGGCTAATCGGACGATGCAACAATGGTAAGTCCTAAATTTTGCCTATACCTGATATCGTTCGGGCTCGGGACCTCCTTTTACGTCCTATCCGAGGGACATCGTTGTAAAGTTGTTGTCTAACAGCCTGAGTATGCCCTTCTCCAAGATTTCTTATTCCAACTTTGAGTAGTTGGCTTTAGAAAAAATACCGAATAATGTTTTAGTGAGCGATAAGAAAATCAAGTAATGAAATTCATAATCAAAAGAATGGGGGACACGGGCGTTCGTAGGATTTCGTCTAGGGAGGATGGTAAAATTCTTATGGCCACGGTGGGGAACGATTAATTGTTTAATACAAATTATTGATATAAATTACAATAAGTATCAGTAATGTTTATTACTTTGAGAAAAGCTACTTAAAAGAAATAATCAGTTTTAATAGGAGAAAAATAACTTGTAAATCTATTCGCATTTTGTATCTTAGATACAAAATGACTGTGAAGCGAAATATGTTGTGTCTATGTGTCTATTCCAAAAGTACTGCTAAGCAATGTATCCCAAAAAAAGGAGGGTACTGGGTGGAACCGAAATCAAACACCGAGGTATTACCGAAATACAGCGCAAGTAGAGGAGCGTTAATAAATAATATTATTTTAATCTAGAAAACTCGTTGATATTGAATTAAATGAAAAAAGGGGATACTCCGAAAATAAAAAATCATTATAAAATAATTTAATTTTCCTCACTAGCATCATTTCCTCTACCCTCTCACTTTTTTCATCTCAATTATTTCAACTATTCCTTATTAATATTCTATTTTAAAAACTTCCTGGTAGTTAACACTAAATATTTTTTAACCTTGCATTGCTTAGAGCTAAAAAAAATCTTCTTGTAGCTGTCGACATTAATAGGTGTTATCTGGAGGAGTAAAAACCAATGAAAAGGAAAACAGATAATTAACCTGCCTAACAACCTTATTAGAGGAGTTCACAAATTATTATTGGCACACTCTCAGCAAAAAACACTCTGGTAATTATTAACACAGTACATAATAAAGATACAAACTAGTAGCGCATTCTTGCACCTGTTTTTTTTTTCTTTTAGAAGAATACAAATCTTTATTGGTATAATTACATTCTGTCTCATTTTAAGGCACTGGTAATAATTACTGATAGAACGCATTCACACGGCAACTGTTTTAACATTATAAACATAAATTGGTCTAACAGCTGGTTCATCAACACTGTTTTCATTTTCTTCGTTTTCATTTTCATTTACTGTGTATGATGCAATGATTACATCGTCTGTGATTCTTTTATAGTCACTTTGCAACCAGTTTTTAATCCAAACAGGCATCGATGTTTGTAAAAATGTCTATAAAATCTTCTAATACACTTATTTCTTCTTCAGTATAGTTTTCTGGCTGTCAAACACGGTCACTAATATTTCCATCATTTTTGGGAAGTTTTTCTACCAAACTGTAAAGTAGCAATAAAATTAAAGTCTGTTCCCTCCCTATTAATAAGGATAAAAACATATTTATTTTTTCCAAAACTGATACGGGTAATCCAGACTTCTGGGTTAAATATGTACTAACTTTCGTTAACGTGGAGTTGCTGTATTAACTATGATGACATAATGTTCACAAATGCCATCACTGTTTTTTTGGGGAGATATATAAGTAAAACTATAATCTGAGGATAACCGGATAAGTGTATTTATCAATAATTTATTATTGGTTCTTCTTCTTATTGATTCAGTATTTATTTTTCAAAGTATTACCCGTTTCCTCCTCTGTTTCTAATTTAACATGCAGTCAGAATAGCAGAACGGTAGATCTAATTCAATTTATTGTTTTTTTTTATTTACTCAAAAACGACTTCAACCATTTTGATCAAACTGGGTATTTGATGTATGTACATGCCAAAGATGTGACAGCCCACATTTCATCAAAATCGGTCAAACGGAGGGGGCACATTACTTCCTAACTTTTTTCCAATTATTACCTTTTTTTTGATTATCTCAAAAATGGCTGTAATGATTTTGATCAAATTCGTCAAGTTTAATGAAAATTAGGTGTTCTTTAATATCAGGTAAGCTTTATCATTATTAAAATGTTGAGAGGGGGCTTATAAATGGGAAAGGGGTCTTTTTTGTTTTCTTATAAAGTACCTTTTTTTTTGTTTATACGGAGAAATTAACTGTCTCCCGTCATATATAGGTAAGTGAAAGTAAAAATCAGGTAGAAAATAGTCCGGGGAGGCGGTCAATAAAATACAAAATAGTATAAAACTATTTTATTGTTGCCGACGTTTCGACCCAACTATGCAGGTCTTCGTCAGGGCTAAATAAACAAGACACAGACAACAATATGAGTAATAGGACAAAGAATATGAACTGGCTAGATAAAATATAAAAATATAAAAAACAAAGAATATGAACTGAATATATAAGATATAAATGACTGTGAACTTAAGGTTAAGCATATAATTTATAACACATGGTGTAATATGGCTATTGACACTGATACTGTTAACACTGATGCCGTTGATACTGATAGTATAGGTGGTGTGATAAGATGAGGTAAGGTACATAATAGTGGATATGTTATGAGAATGGTGTACTATGGGTAGATATGGTGGCAAAATGGGGCAGATTAGAGGAGGGATTAATATATGATGGATTATAATTATAGTAAATAGAGGAGCTTACCTTATGACAGGGATGGATGTCACGGCCAAAGTGAGGGTCAAAGCAAGGTACACTTTTGTCGGAGTGGGAGAATGTCAGAAAAAAAGGGTTGCGGAAGGCGGGTTAGGATTTGTTTACATACGCTAACTTTACACAAATAAATAACATTAGTTACAGGAGTAAATAGTGGCATTTTAAACAGTATAACAAAATTGAGGACACTTATAACTAGCTGACTATATAAGCGGGCACTTTATTTCAATTTTTTTACCTATTTTTTACCTTTTTTTCGATTATCTCAAAAACGGCTTTAACGATTTTTATCAAATTCGTCATGTTTAATGAAAATTAGGTGTTCTTTAATATCAGGTAAGCTTTATCATTAATAAAATGTTCTGAGGGGGCTTTCTTTTGAAGGGGTTTGGGGCCTTTGTTTTTGTTTATATGGAGAAATTTGTCTCTAGTTTCGCCTAAAAATAAGAAATGACTAAATATGAGATATTATAGAAATAAAGAAAACATAGAGAGGAGAAAAAAAAAAAAAATATTCAGTCAACTCATAAAACTCGTTGAGCCCACGCATGCGGAGTACGCCTTTAATGACAGACCATTGTATATAATTAAAGCCGTTCTGTTCATTTGAGAAGTATCAATTGACAAAACGCATTAATTTCTAATCTAAGTAAGTTGGTAAGTGAAAGTTGTGTGTTGCGCGCACGCACCAAATTTTTTTAATATATTCTAGCTGAGAAGCTTACTTGAATATGTTTAATTTTAATTGTGCTTTATTTTTTTCGGACTCCTTTAAATTAAACAAAAAAGGAGATAACCCTCGAGCTGGATAAAGCCCTTATTTTATCCAAGCGCATTCCCCAACTGTCTCAAGGGACGCCCGGCATTTCTTAAGCACAGTTACCAGGGCAGTTCCCAGTCCTCACAGCTTCATCACCCTGAGCCCTCTGCCAACTGCTGGCCTAAAAAACCCGTCTCTTCCAGAGATTTATTATGATTGCGATCCTGAGTTAGTGTTGTAAGTGGGTTTTGGCCGGCAGTTTGGTCGCAGGGTTTCTCTCGGTAAACATGTATATTCAGTATATTGTTTCATGAAAAAAAAAAAAAAAAAAAAAAAAAAACAATCAATCAATGTAAGTATAGGTTTATAATAATTCATCATTCTTTCCTTATAAATAGGTATTAATTTTTTTTTTTATTGAAGAACTGATTGAAAAAAAAAAGTTCATAAAAAATATTATAAGAAGCGTTCAGTTATAAAAAATCTGGAGTAGTAATGGTAGAGAGGCGCATCGTACAGATTCCACTTGCCCCACTCCTTTTTATTGGCAAAAAATAGACGTTATTTGTTTAAATTGCTTGGAGGCCATCGAAAAGTATATTATTCCTAAAAGTTTTGTTTTAAAAAAAAGTTGGATTTTTGGTCTCACTGTTATTTTAACTTCTCATAAATAATCGTGTAATGATCCCCCCAAATCTTATTTAAGAAACATAAGTGGAATCGGACTGAATTAAATAATTATATAATAAAATAGACTATTATGATTATCAAAAACTGAATAGTGCGTAACTTATAGAGTTAATTTGTCAAGAATTAAATGTCCCGGAAAAAACTTTAAATCTACTATAATTATTGATAATACATTTTTCATTTTCTTTTGCATAAAACTTGATTATTATTTACAAGAATAATCAAGGATTGCATATTATAATTATAAAACTAAATTATGAATTCCCGGAATGTGTGACGTTAACTAGTGCGCACGTGTATACGCGGAGGAAGTTGTGTGCGCATCATAAATATAGATGAGCTTTGAGCGAAGCCCCCTTCTTTGAGAACGTGCTCTATCGGTTCTCTTATCACCTTTTTCTTTTACGGAATAATGAGCTAATTAATCTTTCACTGAGTAATCTTAGTCTTTTAAACTTCAATGGGGCTTTATTTCAAGGAGCAATTATACATTTAAAGTTTGTAAAACATAAAAATGTATAGTAATGATTTACATAGTATTATATTCCTTTCGGTATTCTCTTTCCTCGTTCATCTCTGTAAAAGACCTAACTGTAAAAAAAAAAGTGAGAGATGCACATCTACAGCTATATACGATAGCAGGTGATAACATTAATTTTACTTTTTCGAAATGAAATAATCCACATAAAAAGATAGAACGTTTGCTTACATATTACTCAGAAACGAAATAAACCAAAAAGGCAGTACCAGAGTTGGGCATATTTAAATAAAAATGTAATTATGATTATGACTAATAATCATAAATGTGAATAATGATTGTAATCATCATTCACAAATCATTCTTTAGCGTGGAATCATTAATCATGAATTGTATTAATCACTGGTTGTGAAGTATTCATGAATATAATGTATTCAACAATCATGAATGACCATTATTCATTATTAAATGTTAGTCAGTAATCATGATTAAGAAGAATTCATTATTCATGATTACTCATTACTCATTAATCATGACTAATGGGAATTCACTACTCATGATTACAGATTATTCATTAATCATGAATCATATAAATTCATTAATCATGATTACAAAAAAATCATAATTCTGAGTCTTACAAATTATGAATGATGATTGAAAATTTGTTTGCTCTTTCCATTCTTGTCAATAAACCTATACTAATTCCCATTGAAATTAGAGTCTAACTATTTACTTGTGACTTCAAATGCTGTTCAGTTGACTACACCCACTCTTAGGACTTGTCCTTGCTCATTAGGACAACTTTTAATTCAGAAATGTATCCTCGTCTTTTAAATTTAAATGAATAATGATTATGAATATATTGTATTCATGATTGATGATTGGTGAATTTTTGTTATTCATGATTGATGAATATTAGGTATTCATGATTGATGAATATTATATTAATCCCAGCTCATGAATATATTTTATTCATGAATAATGACTAACTGAATTTATCAGTATTCGTTATTCATGAATAACTGAATACCAGTTATTCATTATTCATTTCAAATGAATACCATGAACACTTAATAATCATTAAAAATACTCCGAACTGATTATGAATAACGGTTATTCATTATTCATGTGTTTAATGATTACAATTATTCATATTCATTAATCATTATTCAGATTACAATTTGCCCAACTCTGGGCAGTACACACTTGAGATTTTTCGATGCTGACTGAAATGGTAATATTTACCAATATATCCGGTATATCAGCTATAAATAACGATTTGTAGATAATGAATTTCAAAAATTCTAAATCAGATAAACAGGAGTCCCTATCCACTACCGAAATGTAGGAATGGGCTACGTTACAAAACAATTTGCTGATCTCTGCATTATAAAGCTTCTTAACTATTCGCGTAAATATCGTCATCACCATGCTAAAGTAACGAATATGCATAGGTTTTTAGTTGCACATTCGTTACTTTAGCATGGTGACGACGATATATGCTCAATAGTATTTTTATAAATGTAATAGTATCGTTACATGATTCTGTACTATTAAAAGATGGCATTGAAGGTATTATCTACTCGCTAGGTACTAACATCGGGATCAGAGTTGGGCAAATTGTAATCTGAATAATGATTAATGAATATGAATAATTGTAATCATAAAACAAATTAATAATGAATAACCATTATTCATAATCAGTGCGGAGTATTTCTAATGATTATTTAGTGTTTATGGTATTCATTTGAAATGAATAAGGAATAACTGGTATTCATGATTAACGAACAATGGTAAATTAAGTTAGTCATTATTCATGAATAAAAAATATTCATGAGCTAGGATTAATATAATATTCATCAATCATGAATACCTAATATTCATCAATCATGAATAACAAAAATTCACCACCATTAATCATCATTCATGATTAATAAGACTAAGATTTTTTTTTGTGATTTTTTTGAAATCATGATTAATGAATTTATGTTATTTCTGATTAATGAATGATCTGTAATCATGAGTAGTGAATTCCCATAAGTCCTGATTAACGAGTAATGAGTAATCATGAATAATGAATTCTTCTTCATGAAATCATGATTACTGACTAATTTTTAATAATGAATAATGGTCATTCATGATTGTTGAATACATTATATTCATGAATACTCCACGACCAGTGATTAATACAATTCATGATTAATGATTCCGCGCTAAAGAATGATTTGTGAATGATGATTACAATCATTATTCACATTTTTGATTATTAGTCATAATCATGATTACATTTTTATTTAAATATGCCCAACTTTGATCAGGATGTTATTTCTGTCTGACAAGAAATCCATTTCTTCCGCCTGGTCACCTTTCGGAAGTAATTTCTTTTCCTCAACATTGAAGTAGGTGAGGCCAACTGAAATTTTCCACTCGTAACAACATATTACTAGCTGAGGGAAATCTTTTTCTATGAGGACCTCGTAAAATGAATACCCTTAAGCTTTCAGTCCACGATGATTAACTTACTTTTATTTACCCTCAGGTAAATCCTTTCATATTTTTCACCTGTCCACGGTTCTCAAGGTCTTCAAGTTCTCAAATTGGAATTTCACGTAAGCCCCACTCTTTCTTTGAATCCATTATCCTTAAATATTTACGTTAAAAGAGGTCAACAGATACCCCTCTAAATATGGTGTCTCCTCATTGGATACACTTCTGTATTATTCGGTGTAAATTAATTTCATAAGGACGGCTACTTTTTAGTTAGGAATATATGTTTAGATCGATGGTTACATTATTTTTTTTATTCAGCTTTACCCACAGACACGATGGTATTCTACTTTCAGTCTTCCCTGTCGAAGTGGCAAAAAGGCATTAAATTTGTAGCGGATCGATCAGGATCGATCAATTGATTTTCAAATGAGCGTTAGTGATCGAATTCGAAGAAAAGGCATCATGGTGACTTCTGAGAAAAGAGTGTTATTATTACGAGTGTGGGCTTCCACGAACTGTAATTTAAGTGTAAAATGAGACTTTTATACCTGCTGTGCCACATCCCTCAGTTACGAACTCGGAGCCGAACCTGGGAAAGAAATACCGCAGCGCACCGGTGAGTGAAACTGCTTATTACTCCGTTCATTCGTAGGACTTTAAAAGACAATCATCAGTTAATTTTATTTTGTTATTTAGGAGTCAGAGGAGACTATTATTTTTTTATATTTGTTTCAAAGAAGTGTTATTTTTTTTGTTTCTTCTATTTCCAGAAGCTTGTATGTAATAATTTTTATTTTTTTTATTTTTATCAATATATATACATATACTAAAAATTACTGAGCACGCTTTATTGGGACCCTTCATTCCTCAGACAAGCTCCCAATAAATTGAAACCAGAATTTATCCTATTATCTTCTGGAAAAGACTCTCGTTAAAATAAGAGCATATTGAAAATTAGAAAAAAAAGAAGAAAGAAATCTGACCTAGGAAGAAAGTTAGAAAAGAGAATCAACGCCTAATTGATGTAGGTCCGTTTTAATTACAGTAAAGCCTGGTAAAGTTTTATCACTAATGAGAAGTTCGGTTATTGAGTTAGCGAGCCCCGCCTTTGAAAGGGTGATTAGCGAAGGGCGACCCAGCCATCCCGAACCCTCCCTCTTCGCTGTTATAGTCCTCGGCCAGATGTTAAGTAGCTAGCTACAGATATTCTAACCGAATGATCCCTTGCAACTTATAACTTTCCGAGTCCGAGAGGAAGTTTCGAGTTACAGTTTGAACCTCAATTAATGAAGCTAACCCAATATCTAATTACTTTGTTTACACAGTACTGATAGTAAGTGAAATCGGAGCCATATTTTAAGAAAGTAGGTATCGAATTAGCAATTATGATCATAAAGAGAAATTATGATGTTAGTAAAACTTTTTTCTTAGCTCAACAGACGATGAAAGAGGCCCTGACTTTCTTAAACTCGGCCTTGATTTGCCAAACACCCATAGCAATAAATAACACCTCTTAACTATCCTCATGAGTCCATACCAACGGCCTTCTGGTCCATCTGAGATATCCCTCATAATTTCTCATTGGCATCATGCTTGTCTTTCTTTCTCTCTTGCCTTTTTTTCTTTTGACAATAATTTGTCATGATTCAGCAGTTTGATTTATCATGATTTATTGGTCATATCCTAAGTGTAAGAAATATTAAAATTGAACATTTTAATAAGTTTTAAATTTATAAAGGCCTTATTACAGGGATTTTACTATTAAAATTAATACAGATCAAAATGTCGAATTAAATAATCTCTATATATACTCGTATATAAGAGGCTTTGTCCTGACTGACAGAATCAACGCACTGCAAAAACTACTAATGATAGAAACTTGAAGTTCGGAATTTAGATTTTAAACGCGATATAGGTAACCATTAAGAAAGGAATTTCAAAAATGTAACCCCTAAGGGGTTTAAATGACGAAATTGTCGTTTAACTCTAACGGAAATCTATTTTTGAGATTTTAAACCATATGTTTTTTATTTTAATATCAATTTAACGTTACAATATTATTAAAATAGACGTTCACATAAAATATGGCTACTGATTATTTAAATATTAGTGGTAATCAAATTATGCACACTGTGATTCCCATGATTGTGGATAGTGTGTGTTTATTTCGATCTCTTTTATCTATATATATATATATATATATATATATATATATATATATATATAAGAGGATTTGTCTTCACTGACAGAATCAATGCAGATCAAAAACTGCCAATGATAGAAACTTGAAGTTCGGAATTTAGATTTTCAACGCGATGTAAGTAACCACTAAGAAAGGAATTTCAAAAATGTAACCCCTAAGGGGTTTAAATGGCAAAATTGTCGTTTAACTCTAACGGACACCTATTTTTGCACTTCGAAAAAAATAACTAATTTGGACTCATTTTAAAGATCTTGCTTGATACGACGAGTTTAACTCGGAACCCCACCCCCCACGCATGGGGCGTCGAAAACCATGTTTTAAAGCCGAAAAATGAAGCGTTCACTACGAGTAAGTAATTTTTTGTTTCGGCATTTTTAGTAACTATCTCTATTGCGCGTCTCCCTCTCTTCTACCGAGCCGGCAGCTTCCCCCTCCAACGTTCCACCTACAGGAAGCTCCGATTCTACTAAATCTCCTTAACATATAATAAATCAGTTAACATATTATATTAAATCAATGCCAAAATAATGATAACAGAATTGATTTTAAAGGCTCGCGGGCAAAGCAGCGACGGGGAATGCTAGTCTCTATATATATAAGAGGCTCTATATATATCAACGTAGAGCAAAAACTACTAATGATAGAAACTTGAAGTTCGGAATTTAGATTTTAAACGCGATGTAGGTAACCACTAAGAAAGGAATTTCAAGAATGTAACCCCTAAGGGGCTTAAATGGCGAAATTGTCGTTTAACTCTAACGGATATCTATTGTTGAGATTTTAAACTATATGTTTTTTATTTGAATATCGATTTCACGTTACAATATTTTTAAAATAGACATTCACATAAATATGGCTACGGATAATTTAAATATTAATGGAAATCAAATTATGCACACTGCGATTCCCATGATTGGGGATGGTGCGTGTTTATTTCGATATCTTCTCCATACATCTAAGAGGCTTTGTCCTGACTGATAGAATCAATGCAGAGCAAAAACTACTTATGATAGAAACTTGAAGTTCGGAATTTAGATTTTAGGTAACCGCTAAGAAAGGAATTTCAAAAATGTAATCCCTAAGGGGTTGAAATGGCGAAATTGTCGTTTAGCGCTAACAGACACCTATTTTTGAGATTTTAAACCATATGTTTTTTATTTGATGTATTAAATAGACAATCCTGACTGACAGAATCAACGCAGAGCAAAAACTACTAATGATAGAAACTTGAAGTTCGGAATTTAGGTTTTTATATGCGATGTAGGTAACCAGTAAGAAAGGAATTTCAAAATGGAACCCTTAAGGGGTTTAAATGGCGATATTGTCGTTTAATTCTAACGGTCACCTATTTTTTCACTTCGAGAAAAAATATCAAATTTGGACTCATTTTAAAGATCTTGATTCGACGAGTTTACTTCGAGAGCACCTATGGGGCGTCGAAAACCATGTTTTAAAGTCGAAAAATGAAGCGTTCACAACGAGTAAGTTGTTAAGTGAACTCTCTCCATTGCACGCCTCCCTCTCTTCTACCGAGCCGGCAGCTTCCCCCTCAAACATTCCACCTACCGGAAGCTCCAATTCTACTAAATCTCCTTAACATCAGTTAACATATTTTATTAAATCAATACCAAGATAATGATTACAGCATTGATTTTAAACGCTCGCGGGCAAAGCCGCGACGGGGAATGCTAGTAATGTATATTTTTATTCCTTGTGTTATCACAACAACAATAATTATATATAATTTGAGTAATAGAACTTATAAAATATTGACAATTGTAGATAGATATTTTTGGCGTAAAAGTAAAAATTGTAATACAGTAATAATCAGTTGTAAAAGATCATAGTACTCAGAGCAGTTTCTAACACCAGTAATCTGTACAATTACAAACAACGGTCTATTAATCTACATGAATAAAACATTATGGAAAATTTTTATTTTTTTTTCGTCGCCAGATTTATAAACTTTTATTAGCAAATTGTGCAGCAAAAAGTGTATGGAAAATAATATATTTTGTATAAACACATTTACAACTGAGTAAATATAAAAGAATAATTTTTTTTTTTTACGTAAAAAAAGAATTCAACTCTTTGTTGATATTTTACATTCTGTCTCATATAAAAGAATAATAAAAATATTTTCTAGTGTCATATTAATATGAGAAAATACTGTGATATTTTTTGGAGAGAATATAAATCTGGGGCTAGGCGGCAACACATGTGATGGTGCGCCGTATACAACCTAATGCAATTTCGGAAGCCAGAGCGTGACGTAGCTAAAAGTGCCCCATCTGTTGGCACATCTACACTCCTAGCTCGCTAGATTGTAGTTTTTGAAAGTTATTTCTGGATCAGGTTTGGACGGTGGAATTAATAATAAATGTTTTGATGTTATCGTGATTTGTACTGAGTAAATATATAAATCAATAGAGATAAAAAAAATAAGGTAAGATAATAAACAAAAATAATTTGTGGTTAATTAGAGTAAAATAATGCACGGGTTTTCACAACCATTTCTTGTTTCTAAGAACCTCTAATGTCGAAAACTTAAGTGTTCGACTTATGATCGAAGTAATGTCGGCCTTATAAGGTTGAAATTCATAAAGTCCAAACTACAGCGATTTTGCTATTAATATTAATGCAGATAAGAATGTTAAATTTTTATAAACTCATCAAACAATCAATAATGCAAACATTGTTGAGATGGATAAATATAAATTGAAATACACTGAGAATAGAATGTGGTGCGCCCTAAACATATAAAGAAAGGGGCGGTACACCCTGCTAAGGTATTCCGCACAGGTTTGAGTTGCGGATTGGCTCTACCAATAGGCTGCCTAGGCCTTTCCTATGCTCTTTCTCAACTTCTATCTGTCATAATAAATTGAGGGTTAATATAATAATATAATGAATATGAATTATTCATTATTTTATTCATATTGGATAACTGATAATTCACAGTAAATTTAAAAAGAAAGATGATTGTGTTCGAAAGACCTTCAAGTAGTGAGAGTTATGATTGTTCTCACTATTATTATAACCTTGACGGCCAACCAGAAGCAATATTTTGTTGTTTTTTTATTGTAAAAAATTTCTGATATATTTGAAAATATTGGGTTCTTATTATCCTTATCATGGTTCTATATGTTTACAACGTAAATTCATTTCATTTTGAAAAGTAGACTTTCCAAGAAAAGAAGTACTCTGCAACAACCTGCAGCTGCGATAAATTCTGGTACTTTGCTCCTTGTTGAAATAAAAGGCTGTTCGCGGGTTCTCCAGCTTATGATATCATAAGAGTAAAATATAGCACAACCAGAAGTACCGCGTCGAGTGTCTGGATCACTAGCAACGTCAATGTCAACGAGTTCATCGTGAGTATTGTTATTGAAAAAGCCATTCACCCAATTTTCTTTCTATTTATTTATCGTGAAATCCAGACCTTATGAATATTCCAGGCATCTATTGCTGCGCCAAACTGTATTGGTAAGTCTGATCAATTGTAGATGACACAGAGAGTAGGTTTCCAACCATTTCGCGATACCGGAATCCCATTTGTTCAATTTTATTGGTTTTGGGTTGCTATTGGAGTTCTTACAGGATTGGAGTCTTTCATCATATATTTTTCAAAAGCTGTTGTATATAACTACTAAAGCTTGATTGAGCTTCAGTGTGTAAGATGTTTCGGAGATTTCGAATCCAACAAAACTTCTGGGATAGTCAAATATCGTGATTATAACTTCTGTCTTTATTTCAGTGAGAAAATAAGATAGATGTATAGCAGTTAAGTTTTTTTTTTGTTGTTTTCACATTGCAGTAACCCTTTAACGAGCAACTTTATTTCTACGCGTACCATCTTAAGATATAACGCGTATTTCGTAAAGTTAAACTACGTTTTATGTTATGTAAAAACGACGCCATCATCAACATAAATGGCCATGATGATGGTTTTATTCTCATAAGTTGTATTGTTGTTTATTTGTTTACGTCCCTTTATGCTACTGATGCTAATCGGACGATGCTACAGTGGGAGTGCTGAATTTCGCATATCCAGGTATTAATAGAATAGGGATCTTTAACAGACGCGATGTCATACGCGCGAACTTTAGTATTGTAGGTTGCTATGCTAACCACTAAACCACAGGTGACCTATATTTTTAATTAGGGGAACTAGTCAACATTTTTTATTTTTTTAAAATTCTCACAGGATTCACAGTCAAAACTTTTTCTGCATAAGAGTTTACTTTTTAAACCAAAAATGTGTGTCTTCATTAGGGCTAAAATATATATGTAACATGTAGGGGTATGAGTAAAAAGTAGGTCAGAACTTTATATGAAAAACAGAGGGCAAAAAAATGTTTGATGTTAGCCAGTATTAATCAGTTATGTTTTCTTATGTGATTTTATAGCATAAGTTGCCTTTTTGTGGTTTGAAGTAAGAATTTCGTGCTTCATAACTTCAATCTACTGTAGTAAGATATAACTTCACTGGGAAGCTTTGTGAGAAGCTTTCCTAACTTATTAATTTAGGTTTGGTGTAAAGTTAGAGTTAAATATTATCAAAGTTCATCACCTCTTTCATGTTTTCCGTTATTCAAGGAAAATTGGAGAAAACACGGAAGGCAGGAGTTCATTAGTTTTGCACTTACTCCAATAAATAATTTATACTCGGTAATGGACTTTTAGAGGAGGTTAATGTCCTTACCCAATTTAGTGGGGCAAGTGCCTGTTTGAGTCGGATTTTTCTTCAACTTAAAAGGAAATTTCAGCATATAGAAAAATCAAATATACTGTTGAACCGAATACACAGTCAAGGAGTAAATATAAATATAATAGGTGTCTTTTATGCTTTGTTGAAGGTTAACTTTGTGCTCCAAATGACGACCCGTATTGATGTAATCCAAATAAAGAGTGAAGTTTTATCTAAGATAAAATATCCGACACATCTAACACACTCAAGCTCAATCAAGCCAGTTATTTAATTTATTTTCCTATAATTACAATTAAAATCAAGCGAATTCATATCTATGTAAAATAAAATACGACTAAAGCTTTATATAATATTACATTATAAAATGTATTAATTATTATAGAAAGCTTTATAGTATCTCGTGAGGCCTTTTAAAACAAAACGTGATAAATCCAGTTTTAATTTTTTTTTACTATTCAATTATCCAAAATGTTGCAAACAATTGATAAAAAGAAAAAAAAATGTACGGATCTTGTTTTTTTAAAGTAAATATTTCAAAGAAAAAATACATGATAATTACGAGGATATTCATTATTTGGAAAATGTTTAAAACTTCATTTAGCTGGTTCTGATTCTAGAGGCCTCATTTATTTGGCAGTTGCTTTTAATTAATCACGAGCTGTAGAAAAACAAAATTATTTATAGCATTAATTATCCTAAAATTATGAAGAGGAAAATCAAAATCCAAGAGAGGAAGAAGGCTGCTCATAAAAGCACACTCAGGTGTTTGTCGGACGTTCGGGATTTACGCTAAAATCTACTCGGAGCCCACGCCGCTAAACAGGTCGTTTGTTAAACTTTACGACACACGCAGCAAACCTCTCCAACCAAGGGTCAGTCCCAGTTGCAGTTTTGTGGCATATATATTTCATTTGGGCAAGTATTAGATCTTGTACAGGGGTGGTATCAATTTTTGGAACGTAAGGGCAACCTTGTATGACACATATGTAATTGTAATGGTGATGCAACAAGAAAATAATTAAGAAATGTAGATAGAAATAAATATCAAATAGTGAGATATAAGTTATTAAATTAAAAACCAAATTATAATATTATTTAAATACAAAAATAGAGGAGGCAATTTCAGAAACTGAGTAACTTACCCACTTCTTCGATTCTATTCGTCTATTGGTGAAGTTTTTAAAAAATTTCCTTTTACTTCCTCGCGCATACTTTAATGAGGAGCGTCCCTCAGGTGATGGGTTTGGGAATGTCCGGTGACCTTCTTGACCAAAAATGAGAGCGCCCCCCTCCAGGGTAGCCAGAGGGTCTTAACATTGAATCTTTAATTCACTAAAACACCACAATTATACTTGGATTCTCCTAAGGGAAAATTTGCTGATTATCTAGAGTTTAACTAGTCCTCAGTTCTCTTTCCGGGGAATGCATTAGGGGAATCATGACACAAGTTTAAAATAAGAGATTTAGTTTTAAGATAGGCGGTGTCGGTTTCGAGCCTTCGGGTTATTTAACTCTTTATTATATTTTTCCTTCACTTACCTACAAAGGAATATATTATGTGTTTATTAAAACCTGCCATTTGAGAAACCTTCATCTCCAAAATCGTTTATTTACTCTATAACTTATTTTGGCGTTCTTGCATCCTCGAAACACCGAGACGAATTCAGAGAATAATATTTCTAGTTCTCAGTTCTAATAAGGGATATATGTCGAAGAAAATAATTGAAGTGAAGAGAATCTCTTAGACTAAAAGGACAAAGGTTTTTTCTTTTTCGCACTTTCATAAATTTGAATTAGTGGACATGTAGTGGGAATTCATTTATAATAGAATTTATTTTTATGGAACTAAGTGAATTTAGTTTATCTTTTTTTTTTTTTTTTTTCGCTTTTTCATAAATTTGAATTAGTGGACATGTAGTCGGAATTCATTTATAATAGAATTTATGATATAATTTATTATTATGGAACTACGCGAATTTAGTTTATCTATTTCTATTTTACATATGTTTGAAATTTCCAACAAAAATATATTGGATCAACCCGATAGCAATGTACAATAAATTAGTTTTCATACCAGATAGGTATTAAACTCATTTAAATAATATGTTATTGCTTAAATATAGATTTTTTTTTTAAAATCTGATAAGGTAGCTAGGAAAAAACGTAGCATACAATACATTAAATAAGTACTTATGTATCATTTATAATACTTAACTTTCACATTCTTGCATATGAAAATACGTATTGCTACCCACAGACTTTTCTTCTGTGAATATTTACAAAATATAATTACTGGCGACTGTTTTTCTCGATCCCATCTATTCAAGCTTACCTTAGCTTGTTGTAAATATTCAACGCCATACAAAAAAGGTAACGAGCTACCGTTTCTTTGATCAACTTTCAAAGAAACGCCAGTTCAAGAGATTTACGTTGGACCAGATTAATTCCAAACCGTGATAGAAACCATGCAAAAACAGGATTTCTTCTTTTCGCATACCTAGAGTTATTCTGGAAATAAATTGTGACTTTGTAGTTTAATTGTTGCAGTTAAATAAATTTATTTAGTTCTTTATAAAATGATACTTATTATTGAATTCTTAATCGATGTGTAATGTTATAAATCCATTTTTGTCGTTATTAATATTCTGAATAATTTCCGTAATGTTTTGCCTCCTAGGTCATAACTATTTGACCCATAAAAACGCACTTTATCGAAACTAACTTTAAATTAAAAGTTTGATTGGTGTGTGGAAGTAACAAAGAGCTAAAATAAGGTCACTGTCTAGGAAGCTGTTTATTTCAAATGCAAAAATTTTATGTTTTTTCCTAGCAAACTCCCGTTTTTTCCTATTTCACTGACCTTTCTTATTTTATTTACGGATTAGGTTATATCCGATTATCTGTAACAATCCGATTAGGTCAATAACAAAAATTAGGTCAGTTTCATTTGGTATTGAAGGTAAACAATAGCTTATTAACATATTTCTGATGTAGTTTAACTATAACATAGTTGGTAACATTAACTCTTTTCTTGAAAAACTATCAAAGGAATCACATGTTTCTGTTCCCTGAAAAAATATCAAATTTACAATATATTATGCAAAAAATTACCAGATTTGCATCTCCACGCTTTAATTTTACATTAACATATTAGTTTGAACTGTATTAAGGGTTTCTTTCTTTCTAATACGGAGGTATTGAATAAGTATATCTCCAAAAGTGTTTTACAGGCAAAGGACATTTTACTTATACCTCTTTGGTCCTTATAAGAATTAGTAAATAAATTATTTCAAGTACAGCTCTGCAGCAGGGGGCCAATTTTTTTTCTTCGAAATGGGGGCCATCCACCGTGATAAAATTTGCCCCTGGGGTCCACTAAGCTCCGGTCCTCCGCCGCTGCTTTATTCCCATACAGCGGGCTTTATTACAAGATCTACTCGCTGATGGCGGAAATGGTGTTTGGTATGGGATAGAAAAATGAATAAATTTTCTCTGCTCGTTTTCCCGTTTTAATCTAAAACGAAGAGTAATATATAAACGGATAAATATATGAGCGCCCTAGAGACAAGGAGTCTAAGAGACAATTTAAAAAAAAGAAGAGTTAGATGCGAAATATGGTAGGGAAAATGGCAATAGCTTGATTGGTGATGAAAACGAGCCAGAGCGAAGTTGATTAGATTACAGAAGAGAAAGCATTTTTCTAGAATAATATCGATAACTTATAACATCGGTAATGAAATTAAGAAAGATGTGGAGGAAGTAGAATTCATAGTTTTTAATTATCTAAATATGAAATGGAACTGAATTTAAAAATCTTAAAAAATAATCGAGCTTTTTTCCTTGCATACAAGAACTTTTTCTTGAGATATATCAAACATATACTAACCAGGGTCGAAAAGTCAAAATTTTTCACGTGGATCCTGCTCGAGTTTTTATATGTTAAATTCGAATCCTAGCTCGATTCGAAGCACCACCACTAGACTCCAGAATGATAAAGCGGACGTCGCTTGTAAGCATAAAAAAAATAATTAATCATAATTTACATTGAGCTTCCAACTCTAATTCAAAAATGTTATTTCAAAATACCTTTACCCTTCTTTTTTCTTTAGCGGGTAAAGGTGATGATGATAATGAGATTGACATGAAAGGTCCTGGAGCTGGAGCTGGAAATGACGTGAATCCTATCTGGAAGGGAGGGCTGGGTGATGGTAGCCTGATGGACTCCAGTATGTCTCTCCTACATGACGGATACTGTTCACGTTCGCTGCTGATAGTCTTATCAATGGAATGGCGCTCATGATTGTCGACTTGCAAAAAAAATGTCTGTGAGATCTGTATGATGGGAGTGTGATTTGTTTATGTTTATAAATTTTAGACAATTTTTAGCGGAGGTAGAGTTTTTGTGAACAGAAAAACATTGAATTATTATTATTTAAAAAAAAGTCTGAGTACATATTCTTATTATGTAATTATATATATTTAAATCTATATATTTTTTTCTTTCCCGTATTTCTTACTTCACATCTTGTTTAATTTTCAACTTACTGTTTCAGTGATTTTTTCAGCTAAAGCATCTATTATCTTCACTTTATATATCTTCACTTTATTCCATATCTACTGTTGTGTTACAGCTCATATTTAGCATTAATATGTTGCAAAACAATCTGTTTTACAAGATACGTAGAATAGGCTGTTTTTTTGTTTGTTCCAATCCCTTAGCTTCAGTATGTGTTCGGATATCATACAAATACTTCATTATATTTTATATTGTCCCCTTGAATAGGATTAATAGACTGGGACGAACTGTTGGCTTTAGATAAATATTTATTTAACCTACTTAAATTTGAACGCAACCCGACTTCAGAAAGAAAATTATTTCCAATTCCAGAAAATGAATATTAAGAAGTTCAATAATTTATTTATAACCGAATTAAGTAATGGACATAAACTCGACTTAAACTAATAATATCTTATATCAATATTATATAATAGAAATATATATTTATTCGGAAGAGAACATATGTTGGAATTTAAATTAAAACTAACTTTAACAAGAACTTCTAAGTTTACCTGTCTGAATAGGAAGTTTCCTTTAGTTCGAATACACAGGTCAAAAGTTGGCTTTAGTTGGAGCACACATCTCGAAAGTTATGGAAGATTGGCGTAGTTGAACTGCCAAAACCAGAAGTTTGCTTTTTTGATATGCCTGAATATGAGCTTTTCTACACCATGGAAGAGGCAGAATATATTCTTATCAAACTTTAATATATTTCATAAGTGGCTTTCAATACTTTCTAGCATTATTATTATTTTTTAAGCCCTTGTGATATAATGTTGAAATCAGGGGATAATGATGTGGGTGGGATGACATCTCTGGTACGAGATAATGCGCGAATCATATTGGTTAGAGATGACAAGAATAGAAAGAAATTGGAAATCTTTCTTGTCATGGGACCTTCCTAATATTTTTACTGATAACAAGACAGACTAATACTGAGTATAGGTCCAATCCATTGTACATAGTCGGTGGTACAATGTACATAGTTATTTTTTCCCAATGTTTAGAAAGAGAAAAAATTTATTTCCAAACCAGCCTACTTTGGTTGAATTACAACTGAACATACTAGTGCTTGTTTAATTGTTCCAAATTTTTGTTGTTGTTTATTTTGTTGTGGAAGGTCTCAAACATTTACTGTCAACTTTATTTATTTACATTTATATGTACAAGTAAAAAAATATATATACATAATGCAGTACAAACTTAGAAATGGTTAAAGGTGCCCTAGAAGGTTGATCTTATGATATGAACCTACCATACATCATACTTGATTATTAATTGAGTGATTGAAAAAAATTATTGTTATAAAGTAAAAAACTGGTTGCTGAAGGTTTAATGTCATCTAAACAAATAGTAAATAAAAGTATATTATATTACGTTGTGTTTGAAATGGGTATTTGCTAATGTTTGGTAGACAAATTATATTTACCAGTCATCTAGAAAACTAGTAAACAAAAGTATATAACGTTGCGTTTAAAATAGGTGTTTAAAAAGTTTGATAAAAAATTATATTTACCAGTTGGTCATTTCTGTCACAGTTCGCTTGGTTTATTATTTTATACTGAATAGGAGAAAGGGGTGCTAAGTAGGATTTATTGTTATTTATGATGGTGAAAAAAGGAATAATTTTAATTATTTCATCATAGAAGTTTTGGTGTTTGATGAAGAGTTTTTCTAACAATATTGACCCCGTTCGCGTTTGAGAAATATATTTACTACCAAGGAAGACTGGAGGATATGCATGCTCCTCATCGATGTTTAGAGGCAATGAGCTGATATTTGAGTGTATAGTCGAAGTAGTTTTTCCAAAGAACTTTATTGCGTTCATGTCATTCGCATGAGTTTCAGTTAGAATCTCAGAGCGTCTATTGTCGAGTAATTACGGAATGTTGAGAGCACTGAACCTTGGGGTATCCCTGCTGAAATAGAATTCATCTGTGAACCCTGTCAAACGGAAAAGTATCTCTAGGTAAGGAAGGATTGTAAAATTAAAAAAGATAGCATATGGGTGTAAGTATTGTTGAGTCAGTCATTCCCAAAGTGTGCGTCGCGGCCGTGGCTGTTCTCTTGAGTTGCCAAAGGAAGTTCCCTGAACAAAATATTATATAATTAATAATGTTATTACATCAACAAGCTCTCCCATCTCATGAATTATTTATTGTGACTTTGAAATACGTTTTTAATTTCAAATTTTAAGTTAACATTTCAAACCACATTAAATACGCTGTTTAACTATGCGAATTGGCTTGAATGAATTTAAACACACGGATATCTACGAAAATCAAGATTATCCAAAAAAGTGAAGTCAAAATTTTTAAATATTTATTGAATAGAATAGGAGATTTATCAATGCCTGTCTGAATTCTGAGTGGCTAAATACTATCTTTAACGTTAACTAGCATAAAGTTTATCTGACAGTTTGCATAGGCCCACGGAAACACTATAATCTATAAAATGTACCTGAACCTGAAAAAATTTTGTCTGAGTATTTTGGAATATTCAATATTTTGTCTATTCTCTCGAAACAATATATATATATAACAAAGTATTAAGCATTGTAATACGGTTTTTGCTCGTTAAAACATTTGTCTGCAACACTTCGCGGTAAGCAAGCCAAATAAAGTCTTTATGTTCACAAACAGATGCTTATAAAAATCTATTGGACTACGACATTAGCAATATCAGGAAAGTAACGATTTTGTTTATATTAGGGATTAGGCACTTATGAACAGGTTTTCAATATTAAATAAGATGTTAAAAAGTATTATAATTAGGAAGAGGATTTGTGATAACAGCTACAAGCTGCAATACTAAGGGGCAGGGGGTTCACAAGTCGATGATAGATTTAAGAGAGCGCTAACTGGCCGTTAGTACTAACAAGAACAGTAATTTACTAGATTTATCGTCCTGCTCCGGTAGCACCACCATATTCCCAATCTATAATATTCTCTTTCTTTTTTTTTTAAAACTTTGAGGTGACCTATAAAAAAAATAGTCCTGTGTTCGTTCTAAATTCACAGGAATGTTTCAATAATTGATCTGTTTCCAAAAATGTAAGTATAAAATCTCGAAATTCGTCTCCTGTCGTATAGAGAGTATAAGTAACACGTAGACTATGGAAGACAAGGTTTTTTTTTCCCATTTCTGGTGAATCAAAGTTAAAGTTTGAAAAAAGTATTACTTTCACTTACATATATATGAATCCTGAATCCAAATAACCAATTCCCATGAAATAGTATATGTATGTTTTTATGAAAAAAAACGATAAACCTCAGAATGAAATTCGGTATTTCAGGTAACTGAGGCAAATATCTTCCGTGACACGACAGCAAAGAATTCATGAAAAATAGGTATACGGAGGGGGCACTTTAATTCATAAATTTTATCACATTTTTACCTCAAAAGCGGCTCTAACGATTTTGTTTGAACTCGTCATGTTTATTGAGAATCAAGTATTCAATATTATCAGATAGGTTTTATCGTCATAGAAATGTTCTATACATCGAGCTATATAATTTCAATAACTATATATACAAGGTGTTTCGGAATTGCACGGCATTATTTTAGGTACGTGTTCTCTAACACAAAATAAACAAAAAAGTTCATATTAACATATATCTGAAACTCATTTATTAAACAGATATCAAAGGTTAAAGATTTATTATTTATTTACTGCATTAAGACTGACTGTACAACGTTTGTTTGTTTGTTTGTTTGTTGTTGTTTAGAGGCGTAAAACGTTTGAAGTCATCAACGCCTGTCAATTTATTTTTTTATGTATAACGATTTTGATTATTTTATTTTATAAATGTACTTATAATATAGACATATGTCAAATAAAATTAAATAAACTAATGGAAAAGAAAATATGGTTTATGATAACATAATTAATATAGTGAATAAATAATACTAAGATAAAGATTACTGAAAATTTAAGGGTCTGTAAAATTACTGACAAAAGTACTAAAATTTAGATAGAAGTTGATGTTTTTTCAAAAATTCCAATAATAGTGTGATTGAATTTTCGTTGTTAGTAAGAGCGATAGTTAAATCTGGGATTAATCCCATTCTATTCATACTTGATATGTAGTTGGGACATTCCTGAAATATGTGTTTAACAGACAAAATAGATCCGCAGTGCTGGCATAGTGGGGGAGATAGTTTCTTAATTAGGTAAGAATGTGTTAATGCAGTATGGCCTATTCTCAAGCGGGTGAGGACAACCTCTTCCCTACGGTTGCTGCGGCAGGATGTAGACCATGCTTTCACTGTCTTTTTGATATTTTTCAATTTGCTTGGGGGACTTTCGTCCCACATGAGCTGCCATCTGTCCAACACATCCATTTTCAGAGGCCTACTCAGTTCAGACGGGGTAAGAATGGCAGTTCCCCGGCCTGGTAGTGCTAGTGCCTCTCTTGCAGCCTGGTCGGCGAGCTCGTTACCAACGATACCAATGTGGCTTGGAATCCATATAAAATAGACGGATTTACCCTGCTCTTTAATCTTCGAAAGGATGGACTGTATTCTTACAGAAGCTGGATGGTCCGGATACATGTTTTTCATACCCTTTAATGCCCCTAATGAATCTGATAATACGACTATGGTTTTTTGAGTTATTGATGTACAGAAATGGAGGGCTGAGGCGATTGCAAAGAGTTCCGCGGTATATATTGAGCATAACTTATGTAATTTAAATTTGTATGTTGATTTACTGGTTACAAATGAGGAAGCCGTTGAATTTTCAGATTTAGATCCATCAGTATAAATCAAAAAATGTTCTGGGATACCTTTTAAGAGTCGAGCTAGTTTTAATTTATATTCAGAAGGGTTGGTATTATTTTTAGAGGTGTTCGCGAGATTTAGCATTATTTTTGGTGGATTTTGGGTCCACGGTGGATTTTGCGTTTCAGGTTTGGATATCGGGATTTTTTTGAGTTTCGAAATATCCGTAGAAAATCTCTCTGCCAGAGGGAGGGTTGAATTTGGTTTTTGCCGAAAAATGAGTGAGAATTTCGACTGAAAAATGTATTTGTACGATGGATGGTCTCTTTGCGGAAATAATTTGGAAAAATAATTTATTGCGAGTTTTTCTCTTCTAAATGATAGAGGTGGTAACCCTGCTTCCGAACAGATACTGAGAATGGGACTTGTTCTGAATGCACCGGTCGCGATTCGGATTCCAGCATGATGGACGGCATCGAGTTTAGCAATTATTCGCGGGCGGGCTGAGCCGTAAATGAATGAACCATAATCTAATTTAGTACAGACTAAGGCCTGATATAACTTCAGCATGGTAAATCTATCCGACCCCCAAGATGTGCCACTGAGAAAGCGTAAAATATTTAATTTCCTGGTAGTGGCTGTTTTCAATGATGATATGTGCGGTTCCCAAGTTAATTTTTGGTCAAATATAATACCTAAAAATCTGTGGTGATTCGCGTATGGTATCAATGAATTTTCTAGTCGAAGTTCGGGATATAATGGATAATTTCTTTTTCTACTAAAGTGGACGCACACGGTTTTTTCTAAGGATATTTTCAAACCTACCGATATGGACCAATCATTAATTCTGTTAAGGGCATCTTGTAATTTACTTTGGACGTCATTGATGTTCTCGGATCGGCAGACTATAGCTAAATCATATGCGAAGAGTAATGGCTTAACGCCTCTCGGTAAGTTGTTCCCCAGATCATTTATTGCCAGCGAAAATAAAGTTGGACTTAAGACGCAACCCTGGGGGACACCGATTTTCTGTTCATGACTTCGGGATAGTTGACAACTAACTCTAACCTTAAAATGACGATCAGTAAGAAATCGCTTTATGAATTGGTAGATTTGACCCCTGATACCCACCGACTTTAGCTATCGAAAGATGATTGAATGGTTTATACTATCGAATGCCTTCATAATGTCGAAGAATACTGCTATTGTATGTTGTCCTTTAATGAACCCATATTGGACTTCGGCCTCTAATGCAACCAAATGGTCAATGGTCGATCGCCCTCTGCGGAAGCCTGACTGGAAAGGTTGAATTAGGCCATTCTTCTCTATTATCCACATTAATCTTTTGTTAACCATTCGCTCCATGATTTTGCAGAGGCAACTAGTTAAAAAAATAGGGCGATAACTGCTAGGCAATCTTTTGTCCTTTCCGTTTTTTAGAATCGGAATAATGATTGAATCTCGCCAGCTATTCGGAATTTCCCCAACTGACCATAAGTGGTTGTAGTAGTCAAGGAGCCAGTTTAACGTGTCGTGTTGTAGATTTTTGATCATGTTATAATGAACATTATCTGGGCCTGGTGAAGAGCCCTTGACTGAATTTAGAACATTTTCGAGCTCCCACATTGTAAAAGGATGATTAATTTGTAAATCCGAATCATGGTTGGTATTTATAATTTCTAATACAGTTGTGTTGGCAATAGTGTTTTGACCAACGGGTGTATATAATTCTGAATAAAAATTAGCAAATTCATTAGAAACTAATTGTGGATCGTCCGAAAGGTGATTGTTAACTAATATAGTGTAACGGGGGAAAGAATGATTTCTAGTGATTTTACGAACTTTGTTCCAAACTTCAGCTGATGGAGTTGAGGCAGTAATGGAACTTAAAAATTTTTTCCAGGATTCGGATTTACAAAGGTTGAACGTTTTCCTGCATATGGCACGATGTTTTTTATATTCCACCAAGTTTTCAGTGGTCATGCATATTTGGAATTTTTCGAAAGCCCTACGGCGGTCTTTAAGAGCGTTTTTACAAGTCTCATTGAACCACGGAACAGGCGGTCTTTTAGGTACTCCTTTGGTCATTGGTATTGAGATATTTGCAGCTTTTATAATTGTATTGGTTATCAGTCTGCATCCTTCTTCGACACCCACTTGGCTTGGAGGATATGGAGGTGGAGTGGCCAATGAACTAAATAGAGACCAATCAGCCCTGTCTAATATCCATCTAGGGGTGTTTCGAATTGTAGGGTTTACATTCGTAAATTTCATTAAAATTGGAAAATGGTCACTTCCATAAAGATCTGGGAGGACCGCCCAGTTTAAAGAACTATAGAGACTGGGGCTGCAAATTGAAAGGTCTATAGCAGAATAAGTCTTATAGCTTGAACTGAAAAAAGTGTTCTCTCCAGAGTTGAGAAGGAGTAAGTCTGAGGAATCAATGAAATTTTCTATTGCTCTACCCCTTAAATTAGTATGCAGTGAGCCCCATAAAGAGTTATGACCATTAAAGTCTCCAATGTACAAAACTGGATGGGGTAGTTGGTGGTGAATGTCTGATAGATGTTTAGGGTCTATTGTCTGGTCATGTGGGAGGTATATATTGCATACTGAGAATGTGAACCCTACGTGAATGCTGACGGCTACAACTTGAAGTTGGGAATTAATAGTGATTTCTTCAGAATATACGGATTGGTGAACGGCAATTAGGACTCCACGGCTGTTATGATTAGAGATCGGACCATCCTTTCGATAAATTTCAAAATTTTTTATATTGATATTTTCATGAGGTGAAAGATGAGTTTCTTGCAGACCTATACAGATTGGGTTTGTGTCATTCATTAAAATTTTTAAATCATTAAAATGAGTTTTGAGCCCATTACAGTTCCATTGTATTATGGCCATTAAATTGATTGAAGAAAGTCAAAAGTATAGAGATTGAAAAAAAAAATAAATTAACACAAACATATAGAGAAACAATTGTTGTAGATTGATGATTTTTTTTTTTTTTTTTTTTTTTTTTTTTTTTTTTAAATTTAATTTAATTCGAATAATATAATAGTAGTAAGGGAATTTACAAAACTTAATAAAAAACTTCGTTAAGGAAAGGCATGTCGAAGTAATAAAATTATATGATGATTTTACATTTGAGACTAATGGTATTAATTTTAACATGGTTATTGATTGAATATATTATTTTTGAAAGTTTTTTTTTTCTTAGTCTTTCCTTTTTTATTATTTTTTAATTGAAATACGGCTTCCATTTGACTAGTTTCCTCGTCGGTCAACATGGAACAGTCCGAATTAAATGACTCGCCCGCCTCCGGAGCCCGATCAGCTGGCTGCTCCGGTTGGATGGGAAGAGCAGTAGGGGTTGTGGACCGTGGGGTCCGGACAGGAGGAGGTGAAGGGGTTGAAACTGAAGAGGAGGATGGGAGAGAAGAGATGGAAGGAAGTGAGGAATTAGCGAAAGGTAAAGAGGAAGAAGGAGTTAAAGAGGGAGGGGGGTTAGAAGTGAAGGTGGGGGAGGGGAAGAGAGAGGAAGTGCCGGGGACGAGGCTTTCGAGGTCATCGCCTCCGTTCCGACCGATGTTGACCGCGACCGTACGGCCGGAATGCCCACTTTAGCTGTAGGTGTAGCAGTCGAGGGGGTAGCGAATGTAAAGTTGACCTGTATACCTATATCTTTCTTTTCAGGACATTTTGTAGCTTCTGCGTAAGACTTTATGAATATATTTGGATTATTTTTTCTTAAAATGTTTTTAGCCTCTATGAATGATACTTTGTTATTTGACTGGATTGACTTAATTTCTTTTTGAAGTTTAAATACCGGGCACCTGCGGTCCAATGCATTGTGGTCTCCTTTGCAATTAATGCAATTAGGAGGCATTTCACACTTGGAGTTTTCTGTATGTCGGGCCTGACCACAGTTGGCACAGAGTGCGGTTTTTTTACACTGTTTTGTCGGGTGCGAAAATCCCAGACAATTAAAACAACGATACGGGTTGGGTGTAAAGGGTTCGACATTGACTGTTAGAAATCCCAATTTAAGTGTTTCGGGGGGTTTAGGTGTTGTAAATGAAAATATATAAGTGAGGGTTAATGTTTCGACACCATTTTTCTTAATTTTAATCCTTAAAACATCTGTGACAATATCTTTTAATTCTTCTTTTATCTCTTCTATCGTGGCGTATTGTAGATCAAAACATCTGATCACACCTTTGGAATAATTAAGGGTACGATGAGGACTAACCTCAACTTCGAACTGCCCGGCAAAACTGGTTATAGCCAGTAATGTTTCTGATTGCTTAGGGTTGGCTGTTTCAATTAACAAATTCCCATCACGTAATTTTCTGATATTTTTTACACTACCAACTGTGTTACTAATAAACTTATTAATGAAAAATGGAGAAATACTTTTAAAATTATTCTCATCTTTTCTGCACATTACTAAGTACCTAGGTGTTATTTTACGGTCAGCATTAGAAAAATTATTATCATTGAATGTAAATTTGACTCTCTCTATTTTTCGACGTTTTGAATGGAGACTGGGAGGGTCAGTTCCATTCATGATAAGGTTAAGGAGATAATTATGTTAGAATTTATAAAGTATATTAGAAAAAGACTAAGACTAGGTAAAATGTAAAAAAACTATGATGATATATTAGTTTAGAAGAAAGATTTCTTAACTTTAAATCAGTTTAGTAAGAAAAAAGAAAAGAAAAAAAAGTGAAAAATAATAAAACATTTTTTTTCTCTTATCTGACTGGAGTCTTGAAAGTAACAGCTTCTGCCCCTTCAATGAGACTTCTGACAATAAAATAACCGAATTTATAAAGAGTTTTCTTTGAATTTACCACTTAAAAACACAAAACTTCGGGAGAGAAAAGATAACCTTACTGCACACTTTAAGACCATATGGTCGACTCTGGCTGTACAACGTTCAACGTGTTTAATACTAAATAAAAGGTTTTAATCACCTGATAAACAAATGAACGATAAGCAATGACAGTAGTTGCTCATCTGTTTGTCTAGTTCTGTGTGTTTTAGTGTGAGTGAATCTTGTGACACAGTTCAATTTATGATTATCATGGGAGATACCACAAATTTATTCACTTTTGATGAACAAACAGAAATGCTTTTAACTTATGGCGAGGTACATACAAACGGTGCTGCTGCTGTTCGAAGATATCGTGAAAAATTTCCTAACCGAAGAATACCAAATCGTAAAACGTTTGAGGCCATTGAAAGACGTCTTAGGGATAATGGTACGCTAAAACCTATACGAGTGAACGCCGGTCGACAACGATTTCGACGAACTGCAAACGTAGAAGAAGAAATACTCGATGCTGTTCAGTTATCTCCTGCTACTAGTACCAGAAGATTGTCACGTCGTTTCGATGTTTCCTCTACCAGCGTATGGCGAACTTTACGCGAACAACAATTATATCCATTTCACGTATCAAGTAGGCAAGATTTGTTACCACAAGATTATAACAATCGCAGAAATTTCTCCCAGTGGTTAATTTGACAATGCACACGAGATCCTAACTTCCTGAACTGCATTTTGGTTACTGATGAATCTTGCTTTACAAGAAACGGGATTCTTAATTTTCGAAATACCCATACTTGGGCCGAAGAAAACCCTGATACGACTGCTGTTGGACATTACCAACATACATTCTCTTTAAATGTCTGGTGTGGTCTTCTAAACGACAAAATCATCGGCCCCTTCTTTTTGCCACCTAGGCTGTCAGGTATATCTTACTTGCATTTTTTGCAAAATAATCTGCATGATATTCTAGAAGATATTCCGCTAGGCATTAGGCAAAGGCTGTGGTTTATGCATGACGGTGTTCCAGCTCACTTTTCTCATAGTGTCACTGATTATTTAAATGCAACTTATGGAGACCGATGGGTTGGTCGAAACGGACCTGTTAAATGGCCACCACGATCTCCGGATTTAACGCCATTAGATTATTTTGTGTGGGGCTGGATGAAGTCTATGGTTTATTCTGCGGCAGTTGACGCGCAAGAAGAGCTAAGAAATCGGATCGTGGAAGCCGCCGTAACTATCAACCACCATCCTGATGCTATACGAAGAGCCAGAGAAGCATGGATTCGTCGTGCTGAATGTTGCATTCAACAAAACGGAGGCGCCTTTGAACATTTACTCTAAATGTTGTAATAATAATAGATAAATAGTAATAATAAATCTTTAACCTTTGATATCTGTTTAATAAATGAGTTTGAGATACATTTTAAAATGAACTTTTTTGTTTATTTTGTGTTAGAGAACACGTACCTAAAATAGTGCCGTGCAATTCCGAAACACCCTGTATATTACAACTTACTTGGAAATATCATATAAATGGATTTTTGTTTTTGAGATACAAAAAATTCTTAACATCACGTACACCACACCAGTCCGTAGCTCATCTAATCGAACAAGCTAACATTGCTACATTGCTGAGAGAACAACGGAATTGCCTGTGTTGACAAGGTTTTCGGGCCATGTTTAATTAAGACGGAGCTCGGCTATGCTCACTCTAAAAAAAAGTCTCGCTCCATCATTTCATTTCTACGGCGGATATCTCCCTTGTAAAAAAAAAGAAAACGGGGTTTTCCAAATTTATAACACCTCACAGAAAGGAAATATTACCGTTATGTCAAAACATGGTTTGTCTTTTTAAAAAGAAGGTTTTAATATTTCTGTGGTTCTGGATGCAATTACGAGAATGAAAATCAGGCTTATGTTCCTCCAAACGACATATATCAGAATTATATTTTAAAGACGTTATTTCTCCTAAGTTAATTATGTAACATTCAGTTCCCTCCCCCCCAAAATTGAAAGATTCCAGTACGACTATTCCGATAAGATTTTTTTTTAAATTCAACATTGTCGAAGAAAGTAAATTGCCTTCTATTTTATAAGAAACAGTATAATTACGCATCAATCAGAAGTATATTTTTATTTTCTTAAATAACTTAATCGTTATTGAAAATGTAACCGTTGTTTTTAGGTCTTACCTGCTATATGATTCCGCGGATTGGGTAACAAGCTTTGGATACAACACAAAACAAAGTCCCTATATTTTGATAATATATACATAGAATATTTACTAATGTAAAGATACAATTAAAATTAAATATAGAGGCCTAATGGAGTGAGGTAGGCCAGGAGCGGTTGATATACTCTTACATATTCTAGCTCGGTACTCTCTCAGACTGCATACTGTTTATGGAGTGGTGCTCTGCTCATATTGGGGGCGATAAGGATGGCTTTAGAGCGCGAAGTTGGGCCTGTACTAATTTAACCTATTATTTATTTATGTATATCTACATTTATCTAATTTATCAATGCCCCATTGATTACACACACAATTACAATAATTAAATATAATCATAATTAATAATCAATAATATATCATATCTAGCAATATATACTTTCAAACAACATATAGCTTAAGCTAACAATTAAGCTAAGTGGAGTCTTATGATTATTAACTCTTAACAAAAAAGTTATTACCTGGTATTGTAAAGACCTCAATATTTTCGGAATCTATCAATTAGGTATATCTTAAGATTTTTTTCATATGTTATCGAGATGATGAGAATATCGATTTCATATCTCTTAGGATGGAAATACAGTTTAGTAATTTCCTCAGAGACATAAATTCATATTTATTGACTAAAATGATGGTATATTGGTATCGACATTCGTTTTGAAGTTAACACTATAAAGACAGTTGAGAGCTATCAAAAGTGCAATTTCGAGATAAGTTCTAAGCCTCTTAAGGTTTGTTCTTGAAGAGCTTCACCATAAGCCGCAATTACGAAGAACTAGCAAAGTTGGTATAATGTCAATCAGTTATGCTGGTCTAAACCCTCATCCTCTTTATCGATGACTATTTCCCTTATTAATGGTGAGTTTGCTATGGCGTCAAACTATCTAATGTGAAAAGCGGTAATTTTAGGGGAGAAAAAAAATCAGAAACAGCAATAGTCCAAACAAACAAAACTCCAAATCAGCATGTTTTCAAAAGAACAATTTTTTTCATTTCTTCTATCTGTATTTAATATATATATATATATATATATATATATATATATATATATATATATATATATATATATATATATATATTAATGTCAATAATTGAAGTTATTTCATAATAAATCTAGACCAGCTGATTCGTTAATGTTTGTATTATAAAATAACAGTCACTATATAGGTAATATTTACTAATTTATTATTTTTTAAAACTGTTTTTGAATATGTATTATAATTTTTTGAGTCGTAGCAAACATAATTTGTTAAATTTCATCACTTCAAAGTAGGTCATGGAAAAAACGGGATATTAAGTTTATTTTTAAAAAGCTTACAATGTGCCTAACATTAATATAGAGTAAAATTGTAATTCACTCTGCAAACACGAAGCTACAAAGAATGCTGAATATGAATTTTTTTAAAAATGAATTTTGATGTGTTACCAGCAACGCTAAAAGTAGAGCAGCACAACTTTTCAATTAAGCATTTATCTCTAGAATTAGAAGTTTGATCTTTAATGTAAACAATTATTCGATATTCTTTTTAATTCTTCAAATAATCTAATTTGCCCAGAAATTAAACTTTATGGAACTTTATAGTGCGATAGAATTAGTCTTTAACAGATAAACAGATAAACAGATCAACAAAGATAAACAGTTTCACTTGATTTTTAATGCGTATGTATGTTTTTGATTTAGGCATTAACGAGAATTAATATTAGATTTTTATTTTTTTGTGCTTCTTCTTACCATGTTCTAAAGTGATCACTAAAATCAATCACTAAGCTTGGTGTAGTTGCTAATCCTCATCAGGAGTAAATTACCTTTGAATTATTAAACTTAAGTTCACAGTGAGTATATTGGGATATAAGAAGTATGCTGACATTTTCTTGGCGGTCCTACAAACTCATTTCACTCCAAGAACGGAGTTGGACGTTGGACAATCCACTACACCACATTGACGGATTGAGCAGTTTTACGGTAGCGATATCCAGGGGGTGGGGGATGCATACTATCGGCCGCCGCTATTCCCGGTATGTACTCCCGTTATTCCACCGCACGCCCAGGAATTTCATCTACCCTTAAATTCCTCGGGCAATTCGTCCAGAAAAGGCATAACTCGAATTTATAGGGGTAGGTAGGTATTTTATTTTGCCATGTATCTGATTTGGGTACCTATACTTCGATATTATATATTATCGTTATCCTATAGTTGGCCCATCATATTGACATTATTTCCATAATTTACTGAGATAAGCGAAAAATTAAAAATTAGGATTTTTATTTTTTTAGTACACGAAACTGTAAACAGTAACTCCTTTTCTTAAAAATGTATGCGCTATTTCGAACTATATTTATCCTAGTTACAGAAAACTAGGAACATATATGAATGAAAGGAGCCTTTATTATAAAGAGTAAAAAAATAAAACAAAATAATTGTTTAAAATGAATAATATATACAAAGTGATACTAATACTACACTAACAATATGAAATAATAAAAAAATGAAGTTCTTCTAGTTGAAATATAAATATTAACTAATGTAATAATAACGTTTTTTTCTCTTATTTACTTCACTTGAAAGGAGTATGGTCTAACTTCCAGGAGTGACCAGCTCTATTGGGAAGTGCTGAAACTTATATTAGAAATTTAAATCAAGGAAATACTAATGTTCAGTACTAGTGTTCAGGGACTAGGGATCTAAACTCTACCAGACAAGCATCAAATCTACACCACTATACTAAGGCCTCATCGTTTCTAGAACAGGTTTCTTAAAATATTTCCACGTCCACAAATAATAAACCGCATAATCCGAAATAATTCCAAAAATTATAGAGCACCAGGGTTAAATGCAGAACACAACATACACCAATACCTGTTACATGTAAGATTTAACCAACATAAAAGAAATAAAAACGTTAGACCCTTCCATAATACATCACCCTTATCTTTCTCATTGTTTCACTTTTTTCTTCCTTGAGATCCAGTCGGACTAAAAGAAAAGAAAAAAACAGAAAACAATAATGATAATTTCACAAATATCCCAATACTTCAGGAAACAAATAATTAATTAAGGTTGAGGGGTATAACCTCCCCCCGTATGGGGAGCTTATAGAATTATTACAAACATAATATTTTATTAAATGACAGACATTTTTGATAACAGAAAAACCATACATATTACTGGAGCTGAGCGAGAGTCGAGTGAAAGTCAAAATCAGAACGAGACCATTGTTAAATGTAAAATAGGGCCCTAGTAGCATTGTGTATTCCATTTTCGAGAGACACTTAACTGCAGATGATAATTCTTCCGCCAAGCAAAACAACGAAACACTCCATTTCATAATTATCTCAATGGTTCCATTTTGCAATTACAAAATTTTTTTTCATGTCGAGTGTGTTCGGTGAAATCAAAATACCACTGGCATAATTCAAAATTATTAATTAATAATCCAATTAATGATTGAAAATTGAATTAAATTATATTGAATTAATAATTTAAAAAAATTGACATTAGTCAAGAGATCTCATTAAATTGGAAAAAAAATTGTCCACTCCCCAGTATATACGCAAAAATTGCAAGATTGGTGGGAAAGAGGTCAGTGAAGAGAAGGGATTGACTTGACCGGGATATGCGCCAGGTAGCTCAAGTGGCTAGAGCGCCTTACTAGTGATAAGGAAATTCGGGTTCAAATTTTATTGAACTAAAATTATTGAGAGTTAATTGGTGGGCGAGAGGAGGGGGGTATTCAGAATAAGTTTTCACATCCAGAAACTATTATTATATATTTTATTAACCAAATAACCAAAAATATTGTATCAGCATCAATTGATCGTTTCAGCTAGTCCTAAACGATATTTCTTTATTCACAAACATAAAAATATAAATTTGTCAATAAATTGAATAATTAATAGCGGCAATACAACTTCTTTCAATTATAAAACTTCCAATTAATCTTGTACGTTACACTGAAAAGTATGAACATTTTTTTATTATAGCTCGCCATTTTTGATAATTATTAAAAATTATAATTTATACCTCAGGGAGATTCTTATTTTATATAATAATTAAATTAAAATTGTTTGTTTAACGGCACTTTATACCAATAAGGCTAATCGGACGATGCTACGGTGGGAGTCCTAAATTTTACCGATAATTAGAATATGGGTCTTTATTGAATATCTCTGACATCGTACAGACTCGGGACCTCCATTGTACGTCCTATTCGTGGCAGCGTAGCCAACGAATTTTTAGGATTAAAAAATCCTAGGGCCACCGTGGGACGCGAACCCGCGACCTTTAGTATGGTAGGTTGCCATGCAAACCAATACACCACAGGTGGCCACATATTGAAATTAATTAATATAATAGTCAACTTAATTTTTATTGGCAAGATATACAATTTTAGTTTTATCATATAATATTCATGAATGTGTTTTAATTTAACATTATTGAGGCTTTTGACCACCGTACATCAAGCAAAATGAATACATATGTTTAAATTATTTTATCTATGTAATACAATTATTACAATTGGATATTGTTTGTAAAAATATAAAAAGTAAAGTAATGGAAACAACTGTACGAAACTTTTAACTACAATGGAAACAGTGAAGATGGATTAATTGTACTGCTTCAATTAACATGCTTGATCCTGATGCTTAGAGATGTGTATTCAATACACTAATCACTAATAATATTGTTTAAGCCGCACTAATTACAGAGGCTCAATTGGAGTCTCTAAACATATAACATGCATTAACGTCGTTAAATCTATTATTAATAAAAAGATGTGAAATGTCTTAATATTGCAGGACGGCAAGAAGATGGTTATAACTCAAAATTTATATATTTTTAATTATTAGTACTGTTGGAATCAGAATAAAAAAGCCAACAATGGTATTAAGAGTTCTGTTCGCTTAAGGGCAATTTAGTACGTTTTTTATAGAGAGGATGATCGTGTTCACCCTGGTAGAGGGCTACTTTTGAGTTACAGTTAGTACCAGTGGTACCAGACTATTTGAGATCTAGGACGATCTATTCCAGCATAATTTCTCTTTACCTTATGTAAATAACGATTTTATTTTAATTTATATTGTACTATGTACCTTATCTATAATACTATGTTGGGGTGAGCTGTGGCGTAGTGGTTAGCATTGAAACTTACTATGCTAAAGGCCCTAGGATTTTTTAATGGGAGTAAAAAATCCTTGTCTATGCCGTCCCTCGGATAGGACGTAAAATGGAGGTCCCGAACCTGTAAAATGCCAGGTACTCCTTAGAGATCCCTATTCTAATTATACCTGGATAGACAAAATTTAGCACTCTCACTGTAGCATCGTCCGATTAGCCTTAGTGGCATAAAGTGACGTTAAAACAAACAATATAACACTAAATAAAATGATAAAGAAAAATTATTTAAATTTTTTTATTACCTTTATTTTAATTTTTACATTAATTTAGAACTTTAAGTGAGACTATCCAGAAAATTAACATTTTTTTCGCTAAATAACCTTTTATTTTGTTGGTATATTCTGTAAGCCAAAATTGTAATTAATAAAAAAATAATATAATTAATATAATTTAGGCAATTTTTTTCAACATTACGTTGAATAGAGGCAGAAGTTACAAAAAAACAACTTTTTTCCCGACTGTTTATTGTGCCTCCCTATTCCGCGGACAATCGGGAGCTTATTGTGTTACAGAATTAACGACAAAAAATTTCACAGATTTATGGTTCCTTAAGTGCAAAATACGTTTTTATCAGGCTAGTTCTTGCTAATCAATCAAGGTAATAATAGTTCATAAAGTTTCTTAGATACCGCCTCGGAAGTCATCAGGGTGGTACGTAAGGACTCCAGATGGATTTTAATTATAAATTTCAATAAAAATAGTTAACTAAACCTTATCTTATGAGAAAAATTCAATGAGCACCGCTGTTCGGAGTTCGGCTTTTACTGTTTTGGTCAACTCGTAAACAAACAAGATGTATTAAGGAATACCTAATATCAACACCGAAACGAGCGAACAACAAAAGTTCCCTCCATCATAAAATGGTTTCGTTCAAGGGTAACTTTCTTATGTTTTACGAGCAAGAAGTACCTCCGACCGCTGTCAACTTGCTATGAAAGACTTAATTAAAAATGTTAGGGTTGGTTTTACGAAGCCACATCGACTAGAAGCGATAAAAGAAGACAAGATTGAGGGACGCAGCATCTGGTGGTTCATAAGAAACCTCTCCCCCCCCCACCCTCACCGCTAATAAACCATTTCTGCTAAGCCCGTTCCCTGGTGACGCTCCTTTATTGCCTTTGTTCCCGGATTTACTTTGTTACCTCCTAAGCTTTGTTTTCTAGGAGCCTTTTTCGGCTAGGGAACACAGCACTACACCTTTCAGTCGGACAACGAGGAAGCAATCAATAGAAATTACCTATGGCGAGTTCAGATCCGAATGAAATGACAAGACTTTACAGGAAAACGGGAGCTGGCTTTATTATGAATGCCATAAGGGTCAATCCATATCAAGTGGTCCAAAAATAAACTAAATGGTGGCTTCAACTAATTTCAATTTCATTCAATTTTTATTTTTACTTTTACTTACCTACGTATGGAATATATATTAAGGGAAATTATTGCGACCGTGAAACTTCCGGTTTTCAACGGAAATACATGTTTTGGGGTCCCCTGACTCCAAATAACCAAGTCCCGCGAAATGGTCTGTCATGTTTAATGAAAATCAAGTCTTCTTCAATATCAGGTAAGCCTTATCATTATTAAAATGTTCTGAGGGGACTTAAATGAGGAAGGCGCCTTTTTTGTTTTTTATTTATGTTTTTTATAAATTATCTTTGTTTTTGTTTATATAGAGAAATGAACTGTCTCTAGTTACGCCTAAAAATAATAAATAGCTAAATATGAAAAAAATTAAGTAAACATATACAGGAGGAAAAAAAAAATATATTCCGTCAAAAACGCCTCATTAGCCGACGCATGCACAGTACGCCTTTAGTGACAGACCATTGCTTATAATTGAAGCCGTTCTGTTCATTTAATAGAAATTATTTGTTTCATGGTAAGTAAATGAAGTTACCAACAACTACATAGAGAATTATAAAATCAGACAACTTGAAGTAATATGCTTGCATTGCCTAATTATCGCAAGTAAAAACTTTTATTTATTTATAAAAAAAATGAATGTATTTTAGAGAGCAAATAAAAACAAAATAAGTAAATGAATGTAGAAAAATGTGTGGCTTTGAGAAATTGCATTTAAAAAAACTCTTCAATTTCTAATCTAAGTTGGTAAGTGAAAGTTGTGTGTTGCGCGCATTGGACCAGATTTTTTACAAAGTACAAAAATGCAATTAATTTTTATTTTTTCAATAGCGGCAACTTTTTTTTAAGTATAAGCAAATTATGTGAATAATTTAGTGATTTGGATATAGATATTCTTGGATAAGTGTACCGTATCTAAAATAGATTATATAAAAATATGATAAATTTTATGGAAATTATTATAATGAATGAACATAATACAAATTACAATAGCAGCTGTGATGACATTAAGCTGTGGCTTGATTTTCTCCATTGGTTGCTGGCCAATACCTCCCCGCCCTCCTGCTGGCTGCCTGTTGATGTAATTACTTCATCGGGTGGGTTTTAATGACTTAGTAAGTATACATTACATATAGACTTCCAGCATGCCCTTTCAATAATGGCTAAATTATCGTTTCCCACGACGGAAGATCTGCAGGTGCTTCAGCCACATGTCCAAAGAGATAGGAAAACTAAATTGAACCCTTAATAATTACTGAGTAGGGCTATTAAAAAATAATTTATTAAAGGCTAAGTTGTAAGTTATGGTAGATGCTGTGTACTGGAGCATGGGGGAAGAGCCGGGTGATGGGATATTTTAAAAGTTGATGAAGTAAGGAGCTTTCAATCTATCGGATGCTGCGACACGGTTCCTCTCCCCCCCCCCCCAACATGTTTTGCTGACATGTGTTTTCCCTACCTTACTGCAAGCCCATGGTTTTTCCCTCCTTGAATCTATGTAAATTTTCCAATAAGGGAGTACTTTTATACCGAGCATGCTACTAAATTATCAATAATGTTTATTGATCCAGTTGGAAGAAAATTAAAATTCCTATTTGTGTGAGATCGATCTGATTTTTACATCGTTTTTAAATATATTATTTTTTATCTAGTTTCTGTACAGATAAATAATTTATCTTCATAAATACAGATGTAATAGACGAAGGTACAAACAATCAAAACGTGAAAAAGATAAACAAATCTACTACATATACATATAAAAAGATTTCTGAAAAAAGTGTTCATGAAAAATAAGTGATTTTTTCATTAATATCTCAAAGGGGAGTGAAATTTGAAGTAGACCATAAAAATAAAAATAAATGCACTAGCGTTAAAATTTATGAATGAGTTCTTCATCGTTTTAATTATGTGATTGATTTAATATTTACTTGCATACACATTCATTTAGGTCAAGTCAATGATCCAACATGGGGACGGTGCAGGTTTTCCAAGACGAAGGCTAAAATTCCAAGAAACGACAAAGGAGATTTTCTATTTGTTTGTTTGTTTAGATTGTTATTCAGACAATATAGAAGACTTTTTTTCAAACTATCAATTATCAATTATTTTTTTAAATTATATTTGCTAAATTTTTTTTGTTGTGTAATCTACGTTTTATTTTATATTAGTAATAAATAGGTGGATACTAGCGTTATAAGTCAACAAAACCGCATGTGAGGCAGATTTTCCCAGTGATATCATCCTATGTATTAATGAGTATTTCGTTTTTTGAAAAATACATATAGTAATATGTCAATATAAATAAATGGAATATTATCATATCATGTTTACGTCGAAATAAATTTAAGAAAAAATGCAAAATTCAAGAAAGTAAAAGTTGGAAAACCTGCCCCAGTCTCCCCTAATATTAAGGTTTTGGTTTAAGAATATAATATTATCTGATAAGTTATTGCAGATTGTTGTGGCCAACACACTTTAAATTATTTTTTTTAATTTATCTCAATTAACTTTAATTATTTTTAATTTGTATTAACTAGTCATACTAAGTTAAGTGACATTGAATTCGAGTGTGGTGTGAAGTCAGCTTCAGAAGCACTACGAAGGCTTCGGGTCACTTCGGAAGACTTCGGGCCGCTTCGGCAGCCCTCGGCTGCTCTCGTTCAATCATATGTTTAAATTGAAAAACAAAAGAATTATTAAATTAAAATTACACACAGGCGGTGTGAGTGTTGTCCGTGAATGTTGTCCGAGGAGATTGTTTTGAACCAGTTTCAACATCGAGGCCTCAAGGCACATTAATTCTTAAGAGGACAAGCATCTATGGCCCAGCAGCCTAAGCAGTTTTGGATTGCTCACTCCCAAAGTTGCCATCAGGTAACAACTTTTATTACTCACGGTGAACAATTATTCGCATTGAGCGAACAGATAGTGACCTCGGACCAGTCTGGGTGAGGTGTAATTAGCCACAGTGGCTCATTGATATCGAAAGACTCTGATTAATAAATTGTTAAGGTAAAAGACTTTAATATTGACATTGAAATATTTTCATCAGCCAATGAACAATTTATATTAATGTTAGTGCACATGCAATTTTACCTAAATATTTAGCCAAGTTTAAAGATATCTTCTCTAATTAATTAATGTTAATTTTAGTATAATGCTGTTTATTGAAATTTCTTCTAATTACTATTTTTCCTAATTTTTGTTTGTATTGGCTCATGAGCTTTATTTGTTTTATGTTTCCATTTTGTTTTCATAATTGTACATAGCCAGGTTCAAAGCCACCGGCATTACTTTGAAGTTTATTTATGTTTATTTATTTTTAATTTATTTTCTTTAACTTTAAATTTTCACCAGCCTATGGTGAGGTGGTTGGGCTAGGAAAGGCTCACCCTGAACCTCTACCCGCCATCACATGTTGGTCCTCCGGGCCGGATATATTTTTTGAACCTTGTAATATATTTTATGCATATATTGTACTATATGTTGGTTTACAGCATTCCGCCACATCATTTCCTTCATTAATGATATATATTCTCTCTTATTTCTCGTTGCTTTATTTTTCGTGCAGTGGTTGTTGTCCTTTCTGTGTATTTTGAGTTCTCTCCCTCCATCTGTTTTTTCACCTTTGTTTTCAAGATGGTTGACTTAAACCCTGAGGTGCAGATGAAATTCGATATTCTCAAAGAGAAACTGTCTAACACAGGTAGAAGGATTAAGGCTATTGTTGAACAGGGCAGAGCAATCGCTTCTGACCCTTCTCAGTTATTTCTATTTAAAGGGATGTATAATGAATTAAAACCTTTTTTTGATACCTATAATGATACCTGGGACAACATTGTCCAATTAGTAGCTGATAAAGGTGGAACCACTATATTTCCTGACAAATCGGATAGGAATAATCAGGCAGCCATAGAGAGGTATTATTATGAGGCTTGTGCTATTTATGAGGACAAAATGAACCCAACGCCTATAGTTCAATCATCTGTTTCACAGGCTTCAGGCTCAGCCGGCGAACCTGCAGGGCTCAATGACAGCCGCACAGTGCGGGCATGTCTACCTCAGATCAATCTTCCCAAGTTTTCAGGTAATCCTGCAGAATGGCCGCTTTTCCGGGACACATATATCTCCTTGATCCATCAAGAAACCAGCCTTTCAGTCATGGAGAAGTTTTTGTTCCTCGTTTCATGCCTCAACGGACCACCTCGTTCCTTGATTGGTAATGTAGCGCTCAATGAACAAAATTATGGCCAGGCGTGGAAACTGCTTCTTGAGTATTACAATAATAAAAGAAAACTGGCTAACACCTGTTTAAAACAAATACTTGACTTCAAGCCTCTCACAGGCAAACCATATCCCGCCTCATTAAAATCAATCATTACCTCAGTGGTGGAATACATTGATTCATTCTCCAATCTTGGGATCCCAAACCAAGGGGACTTCATCAAGTCATACCTGGTCTTAAGGTGCTTGGACCCTATCACAAGGGGACATTTCGAGAAGAGGTTTGTGGATTCTGAATTCCCATCTTATGCTGATTTAGTAAATTTCATAAAAACTGAATGTAAAGCCATGGATCTATATTTCACAGAAGCAGAACCCTCTACATCTTCAGATCCTCGACCTCCGCTCAAACCATTTTCTAAAGGTTCTCATCGAAATACATTTTTCCATAGTAAACAGTCGCCTGATCAAAAACAATCTCAGAAGAAATCTCCCTCACATCATTCCACTAAACCATGCCCAGTGTGCAAAAATCCTCATTCGCTGTATCAATGCCAGGAGTTTAGATCTGCTTCACCCTCCGACAAGCTCAAGCTTCTGAAAGATTGGTCTGGGTGTACAAATTGCCTGTCAGGGAAACATTCTACAAAAGAATGCTCTTCCTTAAGAAGATGTTCGTCTTGCAACGGGAATCATCATTCATGGTTGCATCAGCAGACCCCTGTGACTGCTGGTAACACTCCGGCTGGACAGGTCAATGGAGACAACGAAGGATTTGCGCTTAGTGGACTTTCTGGTGATGGAGAAGTTTCTTCTAATTACTATTTTTCCTAATTTTTGTTTGTATTGGCTCATGAGCATTATTTGTTTTATGTTTCCATTTTGTTGTCATAATTGTACATAGCAAGGTTCAAAATATAGCCATCCGGCATTACTTTGAAGTTTATTTATGTTTATTTATTTTTAATTTATTTTCTTTAACTTTAAATTTTCACCAGCCTATGGTGAGGTGGTTGGGCTAGGAAAGGCTCACCCTGAACCTCTACCCGCCATCACACAGATATCAGTTGCATATTATTCATATCATCTAAAACGCATTTTACGGAATTACTGAACTTTAATTTAAGAACAGAAGAACTGAAATCTGTGTAACAGTAGTGATTCATTTTCCAAAACGAATACGAGTTAAAAAAGACAAGAAAATCCGAAAGAGAAAATGTTTACTTAAAAATGGTGACTAGTAAAGCTAGGATGCGGAATAACGGATAAACGACGCGGATTAGAACTGTAATTATACTTGAAATATAATGATCTTGTAAATTTAGTAATCTAAACTTTGGAATCTGCAAAGTTAAGTTCTATCGTTAAAACACAGTGGAGACGAACTACCCCTGTTATGCAATTCATCGTCGATCGAGAGGAGCTTGAAACTGTTTTATTCAAGGAAGAGCTGACATATGTCAGCGTAATTTGATAGTGCTACGAGTCTGCATAACACACCTATCGCAAATTTCAAGAGCATCTTGAAGTTTTAGCTTATTCACAAGGTCGATTTGTCTTGGAACCTTGCTCCGTGCCTAAGCTTTTCGCCAATGTTCTAAAGTTTGATCCCTCAGTTAACCCAACGCCGCTCACGTTGAAGTAATCAAGGAGCTCCTGGAGGAGGGTGGGTGAGCCGCCAAAAGATGTATTAAGCGAGGGCGAAGTTGGCTTAGGAGACTTGAGCTTGATGGGGACTTGGCTTCTTATCTTGTCGGGGATTAGCCACGCCTCATTTGGCTGCCAAGACAAATCCCCTACCTTCATTCTGATAGTGCTTCTCAATTAAAAAGCAAGTCAGCATATTTCCGAATATTATATTATAAAATTTATACTTCGGTTATATTTAGAGCTAGGCCTTTAAGTGTTTTCATTGATTTACTTTTCATTAACTGAATGAAATTAAAACTGTTTCATTAAACTAATTTAGGCAGAATTGGTGAACATATTTTTTATTTTTGATCTTCTGGATTATTGCTTTGAAAACTAATAGAACGTTAAGCAAAAGAAACAACGAAATCAAGACGACAAACAAAAATAGAAGACTCCAATTGAAATACTTGGACCTCAACTCCCAACATGTGCAGTTTTGGACTTTCTCTTCTTTGTTAGTTTTTACTTTTTTAATTATTATGAATTTTATATTAATTTTTAGTTATAAATATTGTATCTATTTTTTTTAATATTTAGGTTAATTGTTTTCATTTTTTTTTTCTCTTGCATAGTAACCCTATGCAAAAGGAGTTTATTAACAAAATGTGCGTATACCATGCGATAAGGCATATTATACGCATTACTATACATAAGAAAATAAGCTGTGTTATTGTAATATAAAGAAGTAGTATGAAGGTAAATACACAAAAAAAATTTGGACGATGGTTTTATACACACAATGTTAAAATAAAATAACGAAATTTGAGAATTAATAAATTAAAATATCAATGTTTAATACAATGCTAATTGTTGTAGCCTAAAATAACCTGTTTAATAAAGGAATAGTATACAATAAAATACAAAATAAAATATATTAAATATAATATAAGAATTGTATTAAATACAATGCAAAAGAATGTATAATATGTTTACAACTTTACAACTTAGTATAATATGTTTTCAACTTAATGTTTCATTTTTTTATGATTGTTCTTTTGTAAATACCATTACATCATGTCCATGTAAAAAAAAATCAAACCTATAACCTATATACTGTACAAATATATAGCCCTCACACGTAAAGGAAAAAGAAACTTAACCCATAATGAATATTATATAAATCCATTAAAATAATAATGGATGGATGCCTGATTATCAGTTAATGGTTCATTATTCATAAAAAAATCAGGTTATAACAATGATAAATAGTTTGAAAACAAGTGATTGAATTATGGTCAGCGGTTCGTTTTAAAATATTTTTAAAAATTTATATTAGTCCATGTGCCGCCTTTTATATTTACTGCACTTGCTCACGAAAACGTCAGATAATCACTGCATTAGCGCATAAAATTAAGAAAAATCGATACTATCAAAACAATGTAAATAAATCTAAGCCATATAATTAGCTGATCGTGACTTGAGGTGTGGTTAGTAGAAGTTATGTGAATTTTTAAGGTTGGGTTATGGCTAAACTTCTTCGGATCAATAAACATTAATGAATATTTATATTCTAGGCTTATTTATAACCGGAATTCATTAAATAAATGGATATATTAGATGTAAACGATATTCACTTAAAACATTCTATCAGGATTTGAGGATTAAATAATACCAATCCCATGCACAATTTTAATATTTCGAGCTGATAGTAATCAATTTTATAATAAAAAAAATAAATTGTCGATGTTAATAACATTGGATCATTTATCAAATAATGACTGTGAATGCGAAACATAAAATGAAGCAAATTGCTGTTTAATTTTGTCAACAACAAAAAATATATGTTTTTGCCTTTAGTTACCTTAGAGAATGGCCGTGAATTCTCTGCCCCTTTCGATTATGTGAATGTCAAAGCTTTGGTGAGAAATCAGATTATTTTATTACCTAAAACTTTACTTATTATTTCTTAATAAAAGTACTATAGAGTATATAGATTTTCATATTTTATTTTAAGATACCTACTTTAGTAATTGCATCCCTCATCTTAACAATATATATTTATAAAACTTTAAATAATGAAACTCCCCTACACAGAGCCCGAATTCTAAACACTGATTGTTAACCAATATACAAAAACCGTTCCTTAAAAAAGGTGAATCGCATGAGTGAAGAAACCAGTCGTAAGATGTTAGTTACTTTGGATCTTTCAGTTTCTGATTAAAAGCTTAATAAGTGCCTTTGCTTGTTCTTTTAATGTAACTGAAGAATCTTTAGATATTTTCTGTTTTTTTGTTTTTTTTTTAATCATATTTTCATTTTCTCTAGACATTTTTCAAAATATATTAAATTTAGTTATTGTAACGATTCATTTGAGACCATCGGAGAAAGATATGTATGTTTTGTGAATTATTTTGTATTGTAATTAATTATAGAGGTGAATAATAGTCAACTGTTTTTCTCTAAGATAGGTTGTTTGATAGTCAGGATTTTCAGTTACCTATTTTTTATGATGGAAAGCCAACGTTTCGATCCCTACATGTGGATTTAAACGCTAATCTTGAGTCTCTGTATTACTCTGAACTCAGAAGCCCTGATGAAGATCTACACGTAGGGATCAAAACATTGGCTTTCCAAAATAAAAAATGGATAATTGAAAATCCTGACTATCAATCAACCTATTGTAATTAATTATATTTTGTATAGTGTAAAGAGGAAAGCCTGGGTGGATTCAAAAACGAAGGTGAACCCGCATTATTAGATACTTATTATTACTTACCTATTCATATTGTTAGGCAAAAAAAAAAAAAAAAAAAATTAATGTGAGCTTCAGTGTAATATTAAAAATGTTTCATCTCAGACATATGTTTTTTTTTTTTCTACATTTAGCAATGAAGGGATCAATTTTGTACTTACCCCGCATTACTCCACTTGTTAGGTAACAATATAACTTGTCATGTAAATTATTTGAGGTTCATACATTTATAGTAAAACATTCCTCTTTTTATATTTTATCTTATAGCGATATTTTAAACTTCTATATAAGAATGTTGATGGCTGCAACCCCTTTGTGGTGCACTGAAGACGAGCGGAGCCCTCGACAGAGAAGAAAAAACGCGACAAGGCTCCTTTTTGTACAGACCATTAGTTTAATGGAACCCCTTGCCCTGTTTTTAGGGGTGCAATTCAATTTAAGTGAAATTCCATCCAATATCATTTTCTGAAATTCACCGTAAAACAGGAGAGAGATTAGAGTAAGCAGTTCCTAGCTCGGATGCTAAAGGTTTCCGACAATAGGATGAATAGCGGATATAAAGTTGGAGACCTAAAAATAGACAAAGGCCCTTGTCGGATATAAGGGCCTCATCCTGGAGGACATTCAAAGAAACGCTATTAGGCCCAGAGTAGCTTTTAGTAGAATTATTCACGAAGAGGAGGATCAAAAGATAAAGGGGTAAATAGTATGGCAATAATCCGGAAAGCTTTCACGGCGACTCGCTACGTTCTTTCCTTTATTTCTCCAACTTGGCCCTCCTCCGTGATTCGGAATATGCAACTGCTATTGGTTCATCCCTAAGGCCCTTCCAAATACCTTATCCGTCTACGGCTGCCTGTAAATATTCATTCGACCGTGCTTGAATATAAATTAGGCATCTTCCAAGATTTTGATTTCAGCGGAAAGCACTCTAGAATTGAATATCTGAGTAAAATAATTTATCAAGTGTAAATAGACGCATTATCACTCTTTTCATTTTTTTTATACTTAGGATCTCTTTAATAGTTCAAAGGTTAAGGGGCTAAAAAAATATCGCTTAAAAATAAAAAGCTGATGAAAATCAATATATTTGTTTGGTTGATATATATAAGTAATAATTAAAATTTTCGCTTTTTTTAACATATCTTAAATAAAAATTAAATTATTTATTAATTAAGGCTTGCCAGAAAAAAGTCCCCACTCTAAAAACACCATCATTAAACCTCTTCGTTTTGAAGTAAAGATCTGTCGAAAATTTAGAAATAGGGAACAAATATGAGTGGAACAGACCCTTACAACTTCCACAATATTGTTCTTCCCCGAATATCATATTTTTTTTTTTTAAATTATGTAACTGAATGTTGAAAAATTTATATTATCTAATATGGTATGTTAGGATTAGATTTAGGTCTTCTTTCATCATTTGTTACCTTTTTATGATAGATGTTCAATAATATATTCTAAATATAGATGTTTTAATAATATATTCTTTTCTAACTTAGGGTAATGATCACATTTTAAGATTCGTTTGGAGTTATTTTGAAACTTTTGTTCAATATAGCAATAGTAGTAAACTAACCAAAACTACGAGATACTTGATTTTATAGAAGCCAGTTGATTTTCCATAAATATTTATAAATGATGATGAATTAGCAAATTTATCTTCCTTTTTTCAACACAAACATTTATTTACATCATAACATTGTTGACGTTTCGGGGCTGTTCATGAACATAAACACCCCAGGGCCCATTCTTAAAACCTGTACATTAATTTATATCTATTAACATTTAATGATCCAATCACTAGTTTAATAATTTAGATAAAATGAATTAAATATAACTTACATAAATAATTTCTCAATCGTATGAGTGATAGTCTTTTAATAAATACTAGCTAGGGTGCCCGGCTTCGCTCCGGTAATTGTGTGGTAGTTTTAATACCAGGAAAACTTTAAAATTAAAGGAAATATAGAACAAAATTAGCACCTTCTTGAAAATTCGGTTTTAACTTGGTAACAATATTCTGCAGACTTGAGATCTGCAGAGTCCGCCCAAATAAGAAACCCTGTACAATTTACAGGGGGTTGAACATGGTAAATGAACAATTAATTTTGCTGCAACTTTGTCGAGTTATGCATCGTTTTGATGGTTTCTGTGATTCTGAATCCTATAAGCCCATTCCAAGTTGTCAGAAGATAATAAGTTATTAGATTATTGTTGAAAAATCTGGTATTTCAGTTAAAAAAATTATATTTCGAGTAAAACTTAAGCACTGACTACTATGATGGTCCTATTTGATCCAGAAATATAGAAACTACCGAAGATTCATAAAAACTTTTTTTTAAGACCTTTCTTCCATTTCCACCTCCCTTAAGATATCCCCCCGTAATTTGAACGGTTTCTGCATATCTCAAATCTTACTACAAATTACAAAGTGAAAACCAAAATTTCTTGAAGGCACAATTTTTTCATCATATTTCTTTTTATCTTGAACTATGAGGAATGATAAAATCTTAAATGCTGTTATTGGAGTTAGTCGTTTTGTCAACTGGAATGCTCAACATACGTAGTAACCTAACCAACTTCTTTTTCATAAATACAATAAGAACACTTCAAACTTTTTATTTTCGATTTATATTTAGTCAATTCATCTCTTTTTTTATGTCTAATTTTATTCGCTCACTGTACTACTAAGAAATGTTCACTCATATTGCATTAAATTTACTTAAGTATATTTATATATAGATTAAATGTAATGTGCTGCTCATATATTAGCCTTCTTATGAGAAAACTAATTTTTTAAGGAATCCAGGTGGTTTTCTAATTTATTGTTGAGATGTAAAGTACTTATTTTATTTTGAAATACAAACTAATCATTTTCTCTTAATTTTTTAGTAATTTAAAAAGAACAGCTGAAAAAATATAGAACGATTACATAATGAATGAACAATAAACATCGAGTGAAACGGTCCCTAGCGCTTCCTGGTAGCCTGGAGCTCGAACTAAATTTTTCATTCATAAACTCATATCTCAATCTCAGAGAGGCTAATTAAATGGTGCGAGAGGCTTAAAATTCGAGTCCTTTTCTCTTCAATTTTACATTCTTAAGAGAAAAACGGAAACCTTCTTCCCCGTAAGGGGTCATATGGCTAAACGAAGACATAACTTCCTTAATCCTACGTGGAGTCGTTTTTGAGCCTTTTCGGCACGCACATTGTACACTTTGCTTTATAATATATATTGATTACAATACCATATCAATGTCATATGCTAAAATACACAGTTATACATTTTCTATATGTCAGTTCACACTTGTCCATTTCTAATTGACCAAAGGCTGCTGGACTTTGTTCTCTATATTTTCACCCTGTTAATACTTAAATCCCTTGTCCCCCAGCTGATTGTGATAATTATGTTTTTTTGTAATTATTATTTCGATATTGTTGATTAAAATCTTTTTATTTTATTCAATATGTCCATATATATTAAATGCGGAGTAGGCCTTTAATGACAGACCATTGTTCATAATTAAAGCCGTTCTGTTCTTTTAATGGAAATTATTTGTTTGGTAACTAAATGGATTTTTTAACTTCTAAATAGTAAATTAATTAGTAATTGATTCGTATAAAATCAGACGACTAGTAATATGTTAGCATTTCCGAAGTATCACAAGTAAAAACTTTTAGCTAATAAACAAAAAATAGTGTTTTTTATAGAGCAAATAAAAACAAAATAAGAAATAAATGTAGAAAAATATGTGACTTTAAGAAGTGGCAATTATCAAAACACATCAATTTCTAATCTAAGTAAGTTGGTAAGTGAAAGTTGTGTGTTGCGCGCACGCACCTGATTTTTATATTTTTACACTAACCAAAACTGAGACCTATTTGATTTTATAGAAGCCGGTAGATTTTCCATAAATATTTACATTTGTATCAGGCGTGGCAGAGAATCATGTTCAATTGCCGTCGTGCTAAAGCGTAGCTTGAACATATACCTAATCTTCAACTCTTTCTCTCCTTCCGTTGATTATGTACAATAATATGTTTCGGGTAAAAAAGGAAGAATATGATACTTAATGTTTTTGTATGTAATTATAAATTATTTATTAGCTAACAATTTTTCGACCTACATGCTTTGATCATTTTTTACCGTTTTTTGCTAGATGTATAAAATCTTTTCACTGGCACTCAAGACTTCTAAATCATCGAGGTATAAAAAAGTTGAACGAGAGACTCAAGTTTTTGGAGTTTTTTTAACTATTTCGTCTACAAATCGACAGTTAATAAGTAATCTATATCACCCATTGAAACATTTTTTAACCTATTCCCGAATCATTTTCTTCCAACATATCATACTTTACTATATGTATTTTAGTTATTTTTACTCTAGATTATTCTGGCACTATTATCATTGCTATCTAAGGGAGATCATGCAATGATGCTAACAGAACGAAATATGAAAAGAAAAAGAAGACAAAAAATATTACAGCAATATAAAAAGGTCAGTTATGAGTCTCTAAACCTAAAGTAAAAGAGTTAGAGTCTAAATGTGGATAGAGCTTTACCAGAAGAGCAAGGGAAAATTGAGAGTAAGTCTGTCGTGAAAATCTTCGAAACGATCTGAGGCAAACATTATGTTGAAAATAATGTCAAAGTCATTGTGAAAAGTATTATTGAAAGTATAAAATGGAGAATATACTATCTCCTCGAGTGCTTTAGGCTAAAAGGATGTTTTTATTTAATGTAGCGACTCATAAATGTGTCCCATAACACGATGCCATCAGAGCAAAGTGGTTTTATAAGCACTTCGTAGACGGCCAGTTTATACGGTACTGATAATTTTAAGCCTATCAAGTCAAGCAAACTAGAAAGCGGAATAAGATGCACACATCCGATGGAATAAATAGCATATTTATTTATTTAATTTAAGCTGGGAAATGTAATTTGACGTTTCTAAAAAAAGTGATATTGTTCCATAAGTGGTACGTACAGTGGTCGATCTTTTTAAATCTATCCAATAATTTATATAAGGAAAGGTTTATAATTTATAACTGAAGTCAAGGAGTTCAGCATTAGCGAAGTAAAGTATAGCACAAAAAAAACGAAGAAGGGACCTCATACAACTAGAGATACTAGAGAGCTACATGGAAAAAGGTAGTGCTAGATAGAGAATGATAGAAATAGTCTGAATTTGAAGAAAAACAAAACATATATAGTATATAATAATAAGCTATTTTTTTTTAAAAAAAACTGATGATTCCATAAAGTATATATCAAATATGAATACAGTAATTTATTAAGCAGTACGAATGAAAGATTAAAAGGTCTTACCTGAAATATAATAATGCAATCCATCTTCATTAGCTAACCAATGTTTTATGAATAATAAGGTTAATGACTCATATTATTAAAAAATATTAGTGGAAAGTTAAAGTTTAATCAATATTAGAAACATTAATAGGTGCAAAAGGCATGTATATATATCGTGACCATAAGCCCGCACGATTTTGAGTAAATGACGGAGCTCATTCAGATGTTAGAAAGATTCTGGAAATCAGGAGTTGAATTGGATTCGAAATGGACAATGACGAAAGTCGTTGGAGAGGCCAGGAGTCGAAAACGAGTTGTTGGATAATTTAATAAAAAAAAAAACCTGCACTAGAATTCAGGGCCGACGGTTATAAATTATTATATGATGCTGATTTTGGTGACGAGAATATATCGTTTAGTTGGAAAGAAGTGTTTTCAAAGAGAGTGAATCCGACTTTTGGTTAATGGTAAAGGAAAGTAACGCACATGCGCTAAGGAAAAACCACTTCAATTCGTTTTATTATGAAAAGAGATAATTATATGCAAAAACATGTTTATATTTTCTTTGATTTTTCTTCGTCAATTTACAGGAAGAATAAATGCTATTCCTTATTCCATCAACAACTTGTCAAATAATCTTGCAGAGCCAGAGCTGTTTATACTACCCCGTCGCCTTTCAGGACCTCCAGATGGAACTCCGTTTTGTATTACTAGCCGAGAGAAGGAGGAGACTATAGGGTATTACCATTTGTTGCGGCTTTAAAGGGGTTTCTTGTTGATACAAGGGCAGATCAAGGATAAAAGAAAAAAAAAATGATTAGAGCCGGAGAGAGGACCGTTGGTGAGGGAAGGAAGATTATCCTAGGCATGAATAATGCCGACTTTATAGACTCCTCTGTTTAGGGACAATTTCCATTTAAAAGTTGTCCCTCGGACCCTGGCCCTCAATGCCTGTTAAACTGCTTCCTTTAACCGTTACTATTCAAAGCCGATGAGTTTTCCCTAACAATGAGATCCTCCCTGTTTCCAATTACTTCCCTTTCCCGTTCTCCTTGTGCTCAACAGTTCTCTTACATCGAAAGGTATTCAAATATAAAACAAGAAATAACAGGGCATAGAATGGCGCTTTTAACTTATCCAGCGATCAGCAGTGAGCGTGAAACACAATTTGTACTCGCCTAGAAGAACTCGATAAAGTTTTTATTTAGCTCTTCAAAAGACCTCCTAAGTCTTGTCATTTATACTGGATCCAAATTCGGTCTATTAAAATAATATCATTGTCGTTTAGTTTAAAAAAAAAGATATGAAAACGTCGCAAAATCACACCTCGATAGTTAAAACTCAAAACATTTTGTATTTTGCATACCGTTCATCAGAATTACAAAACCTACAATGCCCGAGTATGGTCACGAGTATTAATCTTTCGCTTCACCTTAGGCGCCAGTTAAATTATTCTTCTATAGAGGGAATGATCGTGTTAACGCAGGTAGAGGGCTAATTTTGATTTACGAACAATACCAGTGGTGCTATCTGCCCCATTGCTAGACTATATGTGATCAAACACTGTTTACCTAGTCCTTTACTAAACTTTACATGTGATTATGCAAAAAGACAGTTTTTTGAGTTCTAAGCGCCTTCTTGCTGACGTGAGATATTTTGCCCAGATCGTATTTAGGTTACATTACTAAACTATAATAAGAGCTCATCTTTCTCGAAGGTATTAAAACCCCGCAATCATAAAAACAAGGTATGTGAAGCTGGCCGAAAGAAGAAGAAGAAAAAATACATAATCTGAGAAAGAATTTTTGTTTTCATGAATTATGACTCATAATAGAAACAGGTGAATTGGTGTAGAATGAAGTGTAATTAGGTTTGATGGTTAAAACTGTTAAATAGTATGATTGATGTGTATTAGCTTGTTCCTTCAGTCTTTCATTTATGTTTTCAGTTCTTTATATGTATATAAAAATCTCGTGTCCCAATGTTGAAACTATTCAACCAATCTTTATAAAATTTGGCTCATTGTATGTAGTTTTGTTCAACATAAAACATAGGATATATTATCTCCCGATTATTGGCCTCAATATTTCTTTTATTCCAATTTAAATGATTATTATACTACAGTTGGGTGTATTGTGTTGTGTAATTAATTGTAAGTTCTATAAGTTTCATACAGATGGCGGTGTAAATTTATATATTGACATAACACTTCATTTTCTTTCGATATTTAGGGTGGGGAAGCATTCAATAGCCAAATCTTTTTTTTTCCGGCTGACGCTAAGAAAATCCGTATAATGAAATAGAAAATATACACACAATGTTTTTCCCTTGGGCAATTATGTATGGCCTTTTCACGTGTGGGAAATACATCGAATTTATTTGTGTTAGAAAAAGGCAGGTAAACAAAAAACATTGCGCATCTATTAGCACACCAATAAAGAGAAATCGTTAATACCAATAATTAAAAAAAAAAAATTATTATTATAAAAAGCTATAAATTAACTATCTCATTCAGATAAATGTTTATATGTTTTGGTAAATACTACTGTAAGAATATAGCCTTATAGCTACTTAGCCACAGCAACGCATGACCGGGACTGCTCATAATTAAATAAATTTGATGAAAAAACATATTTAGATCATATTAAATACAACATTGTTTTGCATGGGCCAACATGACAATGTAGGCAGGAAAGGGCGAGGGGAGATAATCGGCTAGGGCGGAGTCAATAGGGCACTAAGCAGGGATGAGAGCCCTACAACCAGTAATTAGGGAGATGGTTACGGCCTGTCACTTAGCGTTGATAGCAGTGTCCTGCCCGTCACATGAGCGATCGTGTCTAATCCGTCACCGGCTGGTCAACGGCTTGGCAATAATTAACGGGCACAACTATCTTAGTAGCTCATACCATCTGTGTCTACAAGGATAACTATTTCAAATAAAATGTTTGATATATGTCAGCTTTGTTTTTAGGTTGTTTCTAAATGATCATAAACTAAAATTATTATTTATGTAATTTTGATGTAGAAATATTTTTTATTACCGATAAAAACAATCACGATTGATAATGAACAATGATTAATAAAATCTCCCCCCCCCCATTTATCGAGATACTCCAGACATTACCTGCCTCGATGCTGATATGGCATCCTCAGGTAATATCGAGTGGGTCTTTAAGTGATGAGGTGAATCATAAAAAATTCAATGAAAAAACATATTTATATCATACCATATCATACCAACAATCGCATCAGTAACGAGATTCAGTAAACCCTCATTATTACGAACTCGGATATAACGAACACCTCGATATAGCAACCAAAATACTATCCCTCCAAAATTACCATTATATTTCTGCTGAACCCTTCGTTATAGCGAAATCCTCGGTTGGTGCGAACTACCAACTAAATTCGATGCCTGAGAATTATTTTATTCTGTTATAAGGAACTGCTAGAATTTTTATTATTATTTTTTTTTTTTTTTTACCGTATTTCGTAGAATGAGAGCGGGAAGACGAAGTAGCTCCAGTTTCTAGAATTGAGGTGTTTTTTTTTTACTCTTAACTAATCCGATTTGCTTTTGCTCTCTCTTAATTCCATTGACTTTTTTCTCAAAACTAGCTCAGTTCTGTTTCGACTTCGGTATTATTCGAATCAGTGTACTGTAGTCGTTTATAGTGTGTTTTTTTTTAAATACACAATGAGTTCGTTGGTAAACATGTGTCACAAACGTAAATCCTTATCAATCGAGGAAAAATTAAAAATTCTCCATTCCAGGGAATTCTAAGTAAGAAAACCATTGCAGAAAAATATGGAATTCCAAAATGAACATTGTCAACCATTATAAAAAAAAAAAAAGAGAGAGAAAATAGATTCAACCGCAGCCCAAGGATTAACTTCAGCATCAAATAAACGACTGCGCTCTGCCGCTCATGAATATTTGGAAAAAAATTGATAAATTTCTTTAAACAAATATGATCTCAAATACCAATCTTAGACCGTCTTATTAAAGTTAAGGCTAAAGAACTCTCAAGTGAGCTTAGCAGGTAAATAATTGAATCTCATTGTTTAATTAATATGTAGTTTATTTAAAAATTAAATACATACATGCGATTTAATTTAACTAGTTCTAATGAATGAATTTTCTGCGAAATATGATCAAATTAGTGCGGCCATTGGCTAAAAAAAATATTAAAAAAAAGAATCCTCGGTTATAACGAATCTCGTTATAGCGAACTATGAAAATCAAACCCCCTACCAGTTCGCTATATCGAGGGTTTACTGTATTAGAATTGGTCTAAATGTTTGAAGAGCAATCAAAACATCTTTAACCTAAATTATAGTAACTACATTCGAATGGCCACTTAATCAGTGAAATGACCGATATGTGAAGGTATCATAGCTATCTAAAGTTACTAAACATTAGCCAAAAAATTTAAATCCGATTTTATGGTACTTCACGAAAACTTTACCTGTTCCGCCATAGCTCCACTATCGGGATCTTTTTATTTGAATTTTTAATTAATCTTCCTATATTTTAGTTTCTAATTATTCATTTCAATTTCTTTCCTTCACGCCGGCACTGTAATTTATGCTCCGGCTGAGCTTAATGTTTTTCGCTCTTTTGGATGGGAGCTATTCCAGTGCATTATGCAGTATTAAAAATCAAGCAATAATAAAATAAACAATACATTCCTAGCTAATACCAACAGTCGAAGAAAGTTTTGTCACTAAACTGTCCGATGAGGCAGTGTGGGCCACCGGTGGTACACGCCAGCTTGAACGTGTTAAAGGATAGTTGTATCCTTTAGTAAAACATTCATTTATTCAATCTCAAAGAACAGCCACTTAAAGCAAATAATACATGAATTAATGAGACTAAACAAAGAGATAAGCAAAACCACCCATGCAACACTACATAGCACACGATGATAAGGAAAATTTAAGTTTATAGCTTTTAAGTTTATTAAATTTAAGCAGATATCTAACTAAAATTTATTACAGACTGGAATAGAAATAAAGGGACTGAGGACTAGTAGCGCATGAAAAGAACCAAAATATAAGATCGAAATCTGACGTATCTACAAAAGAATCAAATGTAAAAGTTGCATGTGCTTGGAAAAGCACGAGGTGCCTGCGATGTTTTACATTTTCTCCCCGACCCCATAACGGAAAGGAAGAATATGATATTCTTAACATATCTCGAACTCTCCTTACTCATATTAAAATGATTTCAAATCGGGATACTATTTCAAGCTGAAATAAAAAGACAGAGACTGTCGACCAGTAGCCTGCAGTGGAGGTGGTAATGAATTAATTACCGATATTTCTTAGCTAATAATTTGAGGATATTTGAAAATAAATTATTAATTGCTTATAAATAACTTATCGCGGGGGTTAATTTCGTGAAAGAAAAAAAATAACATGAAATCCTGAAAAACAAATTAACGGAGGGACAAATTGAAAAGGCTAAAAGAGGGGAAAATAGAAGTTGGATGGGGTTCTTTTTCTCTTGGGGCGATGAGAGACGGGGAACATGCGGGAGACAGCTCGGCCCTCCAGCCTAATGAAGGCAACTGCGATCAAGTGCATTTAGGATTAGTTGTCCCGACCAATTAGCGCTCCCATTTCCCACTCCCCACTTTCCACCTCTCACCATCTTTCCCATTACCCACCTGTCCGATGCCACCTCTCTGCCACTACTTCTCTAGGGGGTCATCGGCTGTTATACAATTGGAGGAAATGGAATTTCATAGACCAATCCATTAAGGCATAAATGTGTAAATGTTATTCTCTGAAATGTTATATCTGTTTCGGACATTATTAGTTAACAGAGAAAATTATTAACCCTCCCCCTCTCCCCCCCCCCCCAAAAAATGTAGAATACTACTAAAATTTTAGAAAGTTTATTAGTAAAAAAAAAAAAAAAAAACTTTACCAGATTAGGAGTAATTCCATTTGAATGTTGTTTTTTGCACTTTATTTCTTTGTTCGCATCTGTTATGTGAAAGACAATTAGCGAATCTGATCGTTGGGGCACCATAGAATAATTCGGCATAGCAGGCATGGGGAAGAGTATTATGAATTTGTACTTAGGTATTCAAAATCTCTACCCCAATCCCCTTAAGTATTTTACAGGTTTTATCGTGGAAGGTTATGCAATGACATGGCATAATATTGGATCATCGTGTGGTAATTTTTGAAAAAGACTAAAAAGAGGCTGGACAAGATTATTCAAACCACTAACCAAGTTGTACAGTTTGTCTGATAATGGAATTCTCTATCTATATCCTTCTTTTCAGTGTATACCAACATCTCCAGTAGTGGATTTTAGTTTAAACCTGTTTGCTGCCGGGGTTCCTGGGGGCTATTGCCGGGGTGTGGGGGACGTCTCCGGTCTCATAGAGCAAGTTAGATCCGAGGACTTATGAAGATTTGGACTTTTCCATGTACTAATATACTGTAAATATTAGTGTATTGTACTAATGTAATTAAGCTAGGTGGCAACATGGTTTTTATCCACATCCTCTGAACAAGCCTCGAGTCGAATAGAAGCCACCACTGACATATGTGACCGGGACGCCCCCCTTCCTCCGGCTGGCCCCCATCGGTCTGGTTGCGGCTCTCGTCGGGGCTCTGAGGGATTCGGGTCGGTGGTCTCCCCAAAACAGATAATGATATAAACCAACGGGCATTGATGACCATAGCTGTTTTTCGCCCCTAAACAACAAACAAACAAACAACTATGTCATTTAAGAGACTAGGCGGTAGCCTTAAACAAACCGTCTGTTTTATGTTTGAATATGTCTCAACGTCTTCACTTTTGATAAGACATCAAAACTATTTCCGGTCGAACTCGACTACATGGTATCTCTCTATTTTTTCTGTTTTATGGGACGGTAACAACTTCCGAGGTTTGACAAGACTCCCGTTCTTATTTTGTATGTCTATAATGCTGTAAACATAACAAATTCTTTTCACCAACCATTGACATTCCTGCACTGTTTAACCTGTTGTTTCATTACTTAAGGATGAAAAAAATAAGTTAATTACAACAAAATTAATAAAGTATTTTAACAGATTTCTTTTTAGAGTAAATTAAAGTTTTTAATTTTCAATTTAAAAAATGTATGATGAATCTAAACACATAGCATTTACCCTAGAAAGGAATATCTTCTGTTAATATTGACAACAGACAATCTTTGAAAGCAGGACGATATTGTTACAGGGTACAATCCTTTCCCAAGTCATTTACATTCCCAATTAATTTTTAGATTGTTAACATATTATTGAGAGGTGCAGATTGGTTTTAAATAGAACTAAAAATATATATTCTAATAGATATCGCTATATAATATAATACCGCTATTGTAATAGATATAAGTATTTGTTTAACTAACCCTTCTGCATCCTTCCTGCCTGCCCCTGAGCCAACTCGTATTTATAGATTAATTTTCATAGTACCTATTTGTTTTTTTTTTAGATTTTTTTTTTTAGTTGGTTTATAAACTGCTTACTGTTTAGTTTGGAGCCATTTTACTTATGGAATTTAGAATCTGTAAGCTCAAAAGGCTTTATTTTTTAATTTGATACAGGGCTCAACATTATATTTGTGTTATTTACCTACCTGGACTATAGAACTCATCTAAATTGATGGTATTTCTCCTTTCCTGCCGGAACGAAATTGATGATACATAGTTTTTATAGTCACCTTAGGTTGGTTTTTTTTTTAAAGACGTAAAACCGTAGTTCGTTCATCAACGCCTGGGTCAAATTAGGTTCTCAAACCTGAATTCTTCGATTGGAAGCTTATCTAACTTTAATTTTTTTTTTTTTTATTGTCATATATGATTTTAGTTTAATTAAAATAAATGAAATATTTTTCTATTTTTTCCCTTTCCTATATTTAAGATATCTTTATTTATATTGAACATATAAAAAATAAAATGTTCGTTTTCATACCTTAAAATTAATTAAAAATCAACAGAAAAAATGTTATAATAATTTACTGGAAATAAATAAAATGGAAATTGAATAAATACATATCAATGAATAAAATATTGAATTTATGATAAACACAACAGATAATGACTCATTAAACACTGCCAAAAAGGATCGGCGCACGCCTTGCGCCAGGCGACTATTGCTACTATGAATAGAGGCGCTCTGTTGGCAGATTAAAGTTGCAAACATTCTCAAGATGTTATAAAATTTAAAAAACAAAAGAGCAAAAAAAAATTACAAATTTTTTCACAAAAAAAGGAATCCTATTTTCAGAATCAAAGTTGCAGGAAATTACATTTCAAACATAAAACTTATTGGAATTTCATTGGAGTATATTTAAATTTATTTCATCCATGAAATTCTGGATTTTTAAAAGTTATTTTTTTATTTGGCTTACTTCTGCTGGTTTTGGAATTTCTTTCTTTTTCCAATATAATCCCCTATTATATTAATTTTCTAGGTACGTCACGTGGTTGAAGTTAGCAACATCCATTGCAAAACTACTTATATCTTAATGTGATGCCTAGTCAGCTTTTTCTTTGTCAGGAATATCGAAGTGGTACACTTTATAGAACCAGCTTTGGGTAACTACTGGCAGCCAAACCGCTCTGAAATTCCGTTAGATTTAGTTTTTAGAATCTGCTTTCCATCATTCATCATGGTCGCCACATGTCCTGTGATTATGGAGGAATCCCTTGGCAGGTTAAACTGGAGCTGGCTCTATACTACCATCACTGATCCAACTTCATTCCAATCAATTTCATTTCTTAATGAAATGGGTTTACACGCTTTGATTTTTACTAATAGTTTGTCACTGTTTCTCCTATTCGGTCTTCAATCAATTTGACAAGCAAATACGCAGTTTTAGGATGATGATGATGCTGAAATGGTTCTTGCACATCAATGTAGTTTCTTACGATACATTTAATACACGTGCCCCCATCCTCTATGCAAATAATTTATTAACGAAACCGGCGAGGAACGTGCTTAAAGCGCATTACGTGATTTCTATAAATACAAATAATAAGGAAATTCTAAAAGTCTTACGAATAAAACTTTAAAAGATAAAACAAATGCACATTAACTCAAGTGGTATGCCGAACAGTTTTAACTGTTAAAGCGAAAAGTGATACTTAACGACAAGGAAACTAAGAAAAGATACTGTTTTAATTTTTAAATAACAATAAACGTTTTCCTTGTTCCTAAAACATTGTAAACACTGACATTACCATGTTTATAGCAAGCATTGTTCAATATTGATTATTTTAAATGAATTTGCTATCCTCTTTAAAAAGGGACGTGTTAACGTGTATTTCGAATACTTCAATATGGACGAGTAACATTGTGAGCAACATAATCCATTATACGAGTAACACGCTGCTAGACTATTTATTTTATATTTGGGGTCATTTGTTTCATTTTGAATGATAATATGTTTTAAAAGATAATATGAATTGAAGGTAATACATTTTTTTTTCCCATGACTCATGGAGTCAATTACTTCTTTATTCTTTGTTTCTCACTCAATCCTCGTGTTTTATATATCAGCTGTATTGCATTTGAAATACATGATGTCCATTTATATTTGATATCGATTAAAACTGTCCATAACCAATAAAAGTAGTTTTTGCAGGTCTATAGTTACAATTACAACTACTAGTTGTAGTTGCAAAAATTCAAACTGCTTTTTTCAAACATCAGTAGTTGTAGTTGTGGTCCGCCAACTACAAATTATAAAAGTAGTTGGTTTTTTACAACTACAGTATGTGTAGTTCTGTAATTTGTAGTTAAACTACTTTTTGCCCCACTCCAATGATCAGAAAGGTACTCAGCATGTTAAACAATTTTTTTAAGAAATGATAGCATTGAAAATCGGCGGCCTTGTCATTTTTATAATCTGAAATAACAAAAAAAAAAAAAAGAAGGTTTCAGAATTTCAAAGCAGTTATTTTTTTTTTAATGGGGGATATTGAAATGATTCCAGATAAGGCCGCTTTTTGTCCCTTCTATTTAAACAGTGAAAAACAAATAACAATGACCTACCATTGACGTTATTAAAACTGAGAAATCATAATGAGAGCTCCGGATTAGCTGTTCTGCCCTCCTTTGATTTTAGCGTTGGCTGCCTCTTTTCAATGAGGACAAAATCGAAATTCTGGGGCATAATTGGTTTCGGGAAAAGATTTTTAATCTAGAAGTTATGATAGGGATTGAAATTGAAAAAAAAAAAAAAAAATGTCACTTGCAATGAGTTGGGACCATCGGGTTTAATTAAAACGAACAGATCAAGCACCCAAGCTTCAATTGGCCCTTCCCGACCGGGACAATCTTAGTTCTATCAGTTTTTCTTTTCATTAAAAGCAGCAACTTCAACGGAAGAATTTTCCAAGACTTCCTCAGCTATTAATAAAAGACCATTTGCTGAGCATGTCGAAGAAGAACCATTTTTGTGTAAAAAGCGGCGCATGACCGATCCGATGTGAGGACCCATCTTAACCATGAAATAAGTATATTTATCCACATATTGGCTAAATGGATACACATAATGACCTGAATTTTTGATCCTGCTTAAATCTGGCTAAATTTCTGTTAAACAAGAAATACTTCTTTAGTATTTAACGAGCTTTAAATTAATTATTGCTTCAAACCATTATTTGATTAACAAGGGATGGAGGAAAACAAAAAGTCATACACAAAAGGATACCCCCTCCATTTTTTTTATTAAATCATTTGTGAGTATTGCTTCGATGAAAAACTGTACCTCTTTTCGGCGATTAACCTAACTCGTTATATTCCTCATTAGAGAATCCTTTAAATTTAATCGCCGAAACTGCTTGTACTCATTATTCTTTATTTTTTTTAAAAAATTCATACTTCATGAGGATACTTCAAACTTTGTGAAATATTTTCATCTCCCAAGGAACCTCTGAACCAAGCTTTGCAGCTCTACAAGTCAAGACTCCAGGAATCTTCTGCACTTCTGTTCTGCATACCATTGTTAAAACTGAGAGAGGGAAGGCGAGGAATTCATTGGAAAAGCAGGCGAGAGCGGAAATTCCTGTATCATATTCACAAAAGGTCTCGGGTCTTATTTCGATGACGAGTGTAGAGACGAATGAAGCCATGTTCAAATTTCACTAAAGATTGGTAGATGAATAGGGATAGGGTGAAGCTTTGAGAATTTACAATAAATTAGGTTAATATATTAATATATATGAGGTGGCATCATATTAAAATTTGACGGTAAAAGCAAAAAAAAAAAAAAAAAAATCTGATTCCAATTTGTCTTAATAGGATGGTGGTCTTATTTTCTTGACCGCCAAAAAATAAATAAATAAAAGATAATAATTTTTAAAAAATTTAAAAGTAAAAATTAAATGTTGAACGTTGTGTCATTATAGTTCCGGAACAGCGCTTTTCTCAAGGGACTTTCTACTGCTAGGATACTGACACAGTTAATGTATGAAAATTTTTCTATTCAAGCGCGTTGGTCCAGATTGGTTTTAGCATCGTCTTGTGTTGTTTCTTTTTTTTTTTGTGTAGCATGGTTTAGGGTTATTTTTACAAACGGAGGAGCTTTTTTTCAATAGTTTATATAATAGAAAATATCGACGGAATCGATCTCAGTTTCTGCGATCCATGTTAGTCTTTTGTTTCTGAACTCTTCTTGCTTATGAATTTTTATCAATATGTAACTTTTACGAAAATGGCCATTTAAGGAAGGACGCTTTTATACCTAAATATTGTGTGCTCTGAGAGAGCAGTCCTCTGCCTGAGAAATCCAAATTTATTTTACGAACTGAGTTAAGTTTATGTTTTGAAAAGGGGCGGAAGCGATAACATTCAGTGTCCTCCAATATGTATTACTAACCCATTTTCGGTTCCCCATCACCCGAAGCTAATCGCCTGGACTAAACCTCCATAAGCAACTGACCCTTTTTTTTTAGGGACTAAAAATTTTCCCATAAGGACCTAAATATTACCACGGAGGAAGATGTTTTATTCATGACGAGGCCGTGGATGGGTTCGTTGTTAGCGATCCCTCAGCCTCGTGAATTAATAAACCGCGCTTGGGTTAGTGACTCCCCGTAATGTAAATATGTACAAGCAACTAATCAGGAGAAACTTCTACGGGATCATATACGCCCCTTCTAAGTCTAATGCAGGAGAATATAACTTCAGGTAACGGAGAAATTCTTGGTGAGTTATAAGGAGTTCTCTTGAATTATACTTAGCTATCCCTGATCACTCAAAAATAAGGATTTGCAATGGCAGTAGATAAAAAAAAAAAAAAGTGAGTGCGTAGGTTTGTAGCACTGATAAAATGAAACTTCTACTCACACTGTGGCAAAAATTAGACTTATGCTTTAAAAAAATACTATTTAAAGCATGCAAACTGGGGTTGTAAAAAGAGGATATTCATGGTTAGTTTCGATGAATCTTTCAAATATTAAGGAATGGTTTAGAAATCAAGAATGGTTTATTAGTTTAATGGTTTTAACAAATTGACAAAATATCCACTTGTTCGTCCATTTTAATTGAATCCAGAACGTTCATCATTCAACCTCAATATTATACTTAAATAACTTCATTTTAAAACCCAAAAACATATTGATATTATTTAGCCTCCAAAATCCAGCTGGGTTATGAAATGTTGAGCCAAAACACTTTAGCACATATTTATACTCAGCATTAAAATTAATTATTCAAATTTTGTGAAAAGATATACCTAATTATATACTAGATTGATTTTCAATAAGAAAATTATTAAATTAATGATATATTTTGGATCAGCTGTCTGACCGAAACAGTAGACTGTTTCATTCACTTAAGTGCCTCTGAAGGTGAAAGCGCCTGTGAATAAGCTTGGCTGTTATAGATAACACATGATAAAACTTCTCAATTAAGGCTAGAGTTTTACTAAAAAAATTAAAAATAAACACATTGAAAAGATGTTGCGAACTGTTAGCAACAAACACGTTCCAGAAACTATGTGTATTAATGATTTTTTAAATAAAATTTTAGAATGGCTTCTGATGTAAATCTTTATTGGCCCTAAGGGGTGGTGGCGTGTAAGTGTTGTTTTATATTAGGTATAAGAAATGAATAATAATAAACTATATAACAAAATTCTAAATAATGCTCTTTCCTCACTTAGCGATTTCATCAACTTAAAATTTATACCTATTCACACCATTTCTTTCTTTTTTTAATTTTTATTATTACATTCCTTCAATCAGGAGTAAACATACAAAACAATTTAATAAAAAGTATTACAATTTTTTTTATTTTTATGTTACTGTACTAATGAGTAAACGAAATCTTAGGGACAAAATGGGACAATACCAAAATTCCATGGTATTTTCTAATTTTAAGAAGATTAATACTGGGTAACCCAGTGTAGTAGTGACTTTAAAAATATTAATTAATCTGATAATACAGCCAAAACGAAATTATTTACCACATTAAAGGGAAAATAATAAAATTAACTTTCCAGCACTCCCAACATTTGGGGGTCACCTGTGGTGTAGTGGTTAGCATAGAACCTACAATACTAATACTCGGTGTAACAAATAACAGTGTTGCTGAATACTCGGGTTCACGTCCCGAGGTGGCCCTAGGATTTTTTAATAAGTAAAAAATCCTTGGCTATGCCGTCCATCGGATACGACGAAAAATGGAGAACCCGAGCCTGTACGACGTCAGTTACTCGTTAAATATCCGTTATCCTAATTATACCTTGATAGGCAAAATTTAGGACTTCCATGAAGCATCGTCCAATTATAGCTTAAAGAGAAAACAAACAAAGAAACTCTTAACATTTGATTATTTATGTCATAATTTTTGGAGAAGATAAATGTACAGACAATAATTATTTTTGACATGAACAAATATATGATGTGGTTTGTTTTGTTACAAATATTGAATTGATAAATCAATCAAGATAGTTGTTGATTTAAAAATAAATAAATAAACATTTAAACTAATCAGCATACTCTGAGAGCCCAGCCATCTGTGGAGAAGGAAAGGCTCTTCCATCAAAAGCTATTTGTTGATAAATAACTGGTTTCAAAATAAAATAATAACTACAACCTAAAGATAAAATAATTCAATTCTAAAAGAAGGCGGGACAGCCGTTTTGGCAAACGCGTTAGGAAATAATAGGCCCCTGAAAGCCAACATGGGATTGATAACCCGAAGATAACCAATTCTGACATTTAATAATACATAATACATTAATACAATAATACATATAATAATTTGGAAGAGGGTAGTTCTTCTAGGCTGTGAAAACCTAAAAGGGAAGACCAAAAAAAGTGTATTTTCAAAAATGTATAGGTTTTAATGTGTTATATCTTTGAATTATTTATCTACATTACAGACTGGTTTGCAGGAAACGGATTACATAGTATCCCAGGATGGGTAGCAGGAAAGGCAAAAAAAAAGTTTTTTTTTTACAATGAAATTCCAGATAGATATATACCAGCGGAACATATAGGCTCAGTCAGCAGCAAGGGACCATAGGCTTCATGAATTCGCTTTAACGCCATTGTCACAGACCTAGCCAGCCGAACTGGAATCGGAAGCAACCTGAACGTAAGCCTTTAGATCTACGATCGATCCACAGCCAGCATGATCGGTTAAGCTGATCATGAAAGCACAGCTCGACTTATCGGACCTTATTATTCCAGCTCTAGTTGGCACGCTGTGATAGCCACCTGTGGCCAACCTCTATACTTATCGGTATGAGGGGGCTATCGATAGTGCCTCTAGTTTTCGATAACTGATAATTCAATGAAAAAGATGGTACTAGAAGGAGCTGGAAATGAATAAATCATTGTAATAATTTTAATTATAATTTATACAAAACCTTTGAAAGCTCGGCGTTTTAATTTAGACTATGCAGGATAAGGAATATAATGACTGTTATTCTTTCCCTGGTACAAATTGGGCTTCGCAGAGAAATGATTGTCGTTTCGCTTCTTCTGACTCTGAGTTTCTTTTTTATTGTTCCACAAAAAAGCATTAAGTGTCTCGTGTTTCTGAATTTTTGTAAGCCACTATAGTTTTATCCATTATCGTAACGTAGGGTTTAACCCATTATCCGGTGTAAGGGGAGCAAAACCTGGTTTGGACTGGTCAATTTTTTAATATGAAAAAAAATATCATTACTAATCCGTTTCAATAACATTGACCCTGCTATAGGAACGGGCAAGGAACGCATGAAGTTGCGATAGATAGTGACATCCTACTACCGATAAAGTGGCATCCTCGGCATCGAGTTGCCAACTTTGGCCGGTCCCTCCAACATTAAGGTAGTCCCCCTGCGTGTGATAAGCGTCTCCTTTCTCGACGACAATGGCTCCCAGGAAAGTATATGCCAAGATGGAGTCAGAACCAATGTCCGAATATTTCTCCCTTGGTCATCATTCAAAATTTATTACTTTCATGTTATAAGGGAATATTTACATGTAAAGTTCCTTCCTCGGTAACAAACGCGGCAAGTTAAATTTTTATCAAATAATTTTTTGTAGGGATTTAATTAAATTTGGATATTCTTATGTTTATGTTTTAACTGTTGATGAAGGTAGAAGAAAAATCATTATAACAAAACTAATTAAATCAGAGTATATTTTTCAAATTTTTTTTTTTTGCAGAATCTCAGTTGATTTGTTTTAGTTAAGCAACTAACGTTGACAAAATAGGAAGCTTTCATCGATCGTGACAACTTACACCCAAGCCCGTACTGCGGTTAGTATATGAAATATTTTATTAGCTGGAGTTACCCGTCGATAAACATTAGTGAGGAATAACGCGCAGCATGGGTGTCAACAAAATTGCCCATGTATAAGTAGTTACCCTGACACAGGCTCATTGTATAAATCCAAACTTTTTTTTTGTCTTCATATTTTTATTCGCAGCTGTTGAAAAACATTTGACAATCTGCAAATGTTTAGATTGTCTACTAAAACTCAAATTATTTACAAAGTTACAAAAAGTAACAACTTGTAACAATACAGTTACGCAAAAGTAATCATATGCTACGAAGTACCGAGCACGACTCAAGTCCACTAATTCTTATACTTAATTCTGAAATCGAGCATTCTAGAAAGTTCTCGAAAAGCGAAGAAGATTCTAGTAAAATTTAGAACATATACTTCAACAGTTAGTATATATTACAATAGTTACAACAAAAAGTCAAGAATTCTTTTCATTATGTAGAGTTTTGTTGGTCACGTAAAAATATTGTTATGAGTCACATTCTTTGTGATTGAAACGTTGTAGTTTTTTAAAGTGGTCCATTTGGTCGTACCTTATACCTGTGAAGAGTATGTCATGTCTAAAGGTTTTAGTAAGTACGAATATGTATATAGTTTTCGTCTAAGTTTTGTTTTTGAAGTTTTAGAAGAAAATGAGTGAAGGTTGAATAGGTTCTTCAGGGTCCTCGTTTCATTTTAACATACGGGCCCAAAATCCAAAATTACCAAATTTAAGAGAAATTTCAACATTTTTTTGTGAATAAGTTAAAGGGTGGAGGGGGGGGGGGGAGTAATCTAGGATTAATGAGGTGAAGCTAGTGTATGGAAGGGTTTGTATAATACAGCCCTACGCTAATGTGACCAGGTTGACACACTTCCCTGAAAGGGCTGAAGGGGGCGTTGGGGTCTTGGAAATAAATGTCCCGTCCTAATGGCAGCCCCAGGACCTACATTTAGAATATCCTTGAAGGAACGCAAATCGCTTAATCCTGAATCACTTAGTCTAAGCGGCCTATTTTATTAGATTGTTATAGCTGCGCAGATTTATCGTCGTCCTTTTTTTTTTCTGATCCTCTTGATTAATCGAAATATTCAAAGTCATACTTTTTTTTTTCTTTAAAATACATCTTACAATAGGATTTGAAATTATAAAATAGTTTTAATCGCTAGATTTTTTTTTTTTTTTGAACTGCTAATTCTTCAATTTAAATTAAACTTTAAATTTCATGAGAATTACAATATCGGAGTGCGTACTGTGGATGTTTCATATCATTTGTGTCTGGGCTTAATTAAAAAGTATGCACATCTATTTTAATTTAATAATAGTTTGCTCGGAAGTAAGACACCTTTACAAATAGAGTCTATAAATGACTTTTTTTATACTCTGTTGACGAAGAATAAATATAATTTATTTAAATTTTAAACACTTCCTTTTGTTGAAAATAGTATATGATATTATTTGGATTACATTAAAAAAAATCTGGTGCGTGCGCGCAACACACAGCTTTCACTTACCAACTTATTTAGATTAGAAATTGACGTGTTTTGCTAAATATCATTTCCCAAAGTCACACATTTTTTTACATTCATATCTTATTTATTTTTGTTTATCGTTAAAGCCGTTTTTGAGTAAATAAAAAACCCCGTGAAAATGATACAAAATTTATTAAGTAAAGTTCCCCTTTGATTGATCAATTTTGATGAAATGTTGGCTATCACATATTTGGCATATACATACATCAAATACCCAGTTTGATCAAAATCTTTAAAGCCGTTTTCGAGTAAATAAAAAAAACACGTGAAAATGATACAAAATTTATTGAGTAAAGTCCCCCCTCCGGTTAATCAATTTTGATGAAATTTTTACAGTCATATCTCGGGCATATACATACATCAAATACCCAGTTTGATCAAAATCGTTAAAGCCGATTTAGAGTAAATAAAAAAAACGCATGAAAATGTTACAAAATTAATTAAGTAAAGTCCCCCCTCCGGTTAATCAATTTTGATGAAATTTTTACAGTCATATCTCGGACATATAAATAGATCAAATACTCAGTTTAATCAAAATCGTTAGAGCCGTTTTTGAGAAAATCGAAAAAAACCTAAAAAGTTATTAAGTAAAGTACCCCCTCCCTTTAAGTAATTTTGATGAAATTTATGCTGTCACATCGCGGGCATATACCTACACTAAATACCCAATTTCAGGTTCCCACGGTTTATAGTTTTTGAGCTAGTCTGTTCACACACACACACACACACACACACAGACACACACACACACACACAGACCATTTCGCGGGACTTGGTTAATTGGACTCAGGGGACCCCAAAACGTGTATTTCCGTTGAAAACCGGAAGTCGAATTTTTTCACGATCGCAATACTTCCACTTACTATATATTTCATATATAGGTAAGTGAAAGTAATAATATGATCACGCAAAGATATACTGCTCTTTCAGCGCATTCAGAAAACAGTCATAAGTAAAAACAACTAATTCTTGAGATGACGTTGTAGAATGAAATAGAGTGTTGAAGTACATGGCCAGTCCAGGATTTTTTATTTTTCTGCTGCCATAAAATATCTGCCATTTATTACATTATTTTTTAGAGGCCGCCTCTGTTGACTAAAATCTGTTAAAGTGATTAATGTTAAAATACCAAGTTCATTTACTATTCTAATCAATAGTATCCAATTCTCATACCGACTTCTCAGAAGTGCGTTATGGGGGATCGGGATCGGCGTTATGGGACTTCGCTTTGAAAAAAGACTGAAAAGGAAAACACACACCAGACAGATAAGAACTAAACAGGTCTAAATTATCCTTATACAACAGACTTTAAATATATAAAGTGCTAATTAGACCTCTACGGACGAACGGGATAGAACTGTGTGGCTCTTCAGAGCTGTCTAATATACAAAGTAACTATTCCTTTCAATCAAAAGTATTGAGGATGATAGATAGAAGGACCATACTATGTGAATCATGACTTACCGCCCATGGACATTGATTTTCCCACCAAGCATTCAACATTGCCATACAAAATTTCTACCCAAAACTGACTTTCAATATGAACTCATTAGCTGAAACACTTATATGTATCTCATATCCGCTCATTCCACCCCTACGACTTTTGAGGCGGTGACCCAAGAGGCTTACTAAAATAACTTAAAAAAGGATGGATGGAACTCAATATGCATATTACAAAATTTTACAGATGGAAAATCCGTTGAAAACGGAATTCATTATATATATAAATTAATTTAATTTATATTAGAAATCAAAAATAAATAACAATCGACTTCAAATTTGTATATTCTGTAGTATGTAAAATAATAGTTCAATATCCGTTTTATTTACTTTATATTAGAATATAACAAGGCAGAGTATGGAGTGGAAGACATTTAAACACGCATATATGTAAATGAATTGGTGCGTTACGAAAATTACTAGTAATTCAATAATTATAATCTAAATTAAAATAGAATATAGACGTTACAGACCTGATAAGTAGTAAGATGGGGAAAAGCAGACTGTAAAAGTACGCCTGGTACGAACAGTTTTAGGAGGGAGCATCTAAGTATTACCGGCGGTAACAATATAAGCAATGTATTATAGGTGCCTACTTAACGAGTCAACATGCCTAATTTGAATGAAGTATTCCTTTATTTACTTCGATAATAAATATATTTAATTATTAAGTATATTTAGTTTAAATAATACTAGCTGACCCGTGCCAAGCATTCGCACTCTAACCTACTTAAATCTCACTTAATTAGAGTACATACCGTACATACATACATACCGTATTTTAAGTATGTTACAGAGCACATTATTGCGTCATGGGCATAGGTGAGGGTTGAAGTAAAGAATAGACGTGTTTAAATTGTACATTATTTATTTTTTGAAACTTAAGTTTAAGGTATTTATATATTTTACATATATACATTAGTTTACAGGACCTCTTTGAACACTATGTTTGAAGTTACAGTATGGTCATCTTTGATTGTTTGTTAGTGGGTTTGTTTTACACAGACATAGATGTCATTGAAAGAGCGCACCCTGCAAAACTACAAAATACTTATGTAAATAGTCATATTGGTTTCGCGGAAAGTGAGTGCGCTGATTCTATTGACTAAACTCGCATGTTTTTGCTTGTAACTCGCAAACAACGGCGACAATCGGAAAAGTGTATATAATCAAAAATGTTTGTCTCGACAAACTGAAAAAAATAACACCTTTGAAAAAGCCCTGCGGCCATTTTGCGATCATTTCCGCTGAGAATTGCAGTTTTTCGCAACAACTCGCAAACGAAAGAGTTAACCGAAAATATGTATATGACCGAAAATTTTCTCCTTGAAAACCTGAAAAGATTGACACCATTTAGAAACCTCTACTACCAAATCTCTATTACCAAAACCGCGGGGTTTCGCTTATAAATCCCAATGAGTAATTTGTATATTTTCCCGGTGTATCGGGTAAGGTAAGCTTTAAAATGATCCCTCATTCGTGAAATTTGATGAAGTATATATGAAGTTATGGCGTACCGAGAAAAAAAAGGCCTTGAGAAATAAGTATATGATGATATGATTATTTACAATATTGTATATGATGATTGATTATTTACAATATTATAGATATACTAACCCATTCAAATAACAGTATTATTAAATAAAATTTTAGATATAATGCCCTAGTCTTACAATATTAATTGATGTAACAATTCACTTCAGCATACATCACTTCATAATATATAATCTCTAATTTATTTATCTGTGTCCCTAGTTAAGACAAAATTAATTTCTATAATCAATAACATAACTATAATTACTAGTCTACATATAACATATCTAATCACATCACATATGGCCTTTATTTAATAATGCATACACCTTATTAAGCAAAGTACATGTTATGTAGAGCATTAAATAATAATTTATATATTCATTATAACATATAATCTATAATATAGACATTATATACATCATTTCTAGTTGTTAAAGAGGTATGTAAACCCTATTGGAAACAGAAAGTTTTCTGGAAACAGGAAGAAGTGGCTTTAACCCAACTGCGAATAGGACATGCAAGATTAAGCCACGAATTTTTAATACAATCATCAATATGTGATGCTTTTGGGGGAAGAAAAGATTTATCAGAATCAAAGAGAGGTACATAAACTGCCACAACAAATGTATGTACTTCTATGAAACAATTCTTGTATCATATCACATTCACTTCAATTTTCAAGGGCCACAAAAATTATTGATCTTATTTAAAGCAAAAAAAATAAGGTAAGAAATATAATTTAATAATTTAAGGTAATAAAAAATGGATATCTAATAGCAATAATATTTTCTTAAAGAAATAAAATTAATTATGATAATTTAAACCGAACCAGCATTAATTAAGAATTGATCTATTTTGTTCCAGTATTATCCAATCTAAATTGTTTCAGTATTATTCTATCCAGTATCCAGTATTAATCTAAATTGTAAAAAAAGTACCTTAGGAGTTCGACGATAATGACCTTAATTATCGACTTGTCCTTAATTAACAAGGAAAAAAACACTATTTGGGTCGGTATAAAGCCAAAGTGAACCAAGCCCCAACCTCCAAGTTTTAAGAAAACTGAAGTTAAAATATTAGTATTCTAAAATTCACTCCTAACACTTTTGAACCACAACCTATTTTACTTTGGCTCTTATATAATTTACAAAAAAAAAAAAAAAAAAAAAATAGTAGGATAAAAAAAAAGAAAGATAGGTAATTTTCTAATAATTTATTTAAACGTTTTAGCGCTTGGTTCACATATAATTTAGGAAAACAAATAGGTCTATTTATTCGAAGGAGATAAGTGTCTCCTTGGTTTTCAGTTTACTTTAGGTTTATCTTCGACTTATCTAAGAACAACACGTTTAGAGAATAACAAGCACCCACTGCCAACCGAAACATCACCTGACAGCTATCCGATAGAAAAGGAAGATAAATCCCATCTGTGCCGGAGACCGGAAGTTAGAGAAAATAACAGGGCCATAGCAATAAGGAGGAAGCAACTGTGCTAATGATGACTGTTACTGGTTTAGCAGTTTGTTATGGTCCGGCCGCCCTCGCCATCCTAACTGATGGCACAAGTTTAAACTGCTACCATATGTAAACAAGTTTGTCACGGTCCAAATGACCCAAGTCTCCTTACTTACCACAATCACCCCTTTAACCCCTCCCCCTCCTCCCCCCGCACTAACTCATTAGCATGGATATAAAACAAGTTTGCCCTCTCTAGATCACCGATAAATCCTCTATTATAGCCCTAAAGCCTCTACAGGCACCGCTCTCACTCGAGCGTCCTCTAAAGATACGAATGGCTCTTAGAGTACTTAGAAGTTAAGTCCAACTTGCAATGTCTTCGAATAAATACATTACTTCCATCTACCAAAACCATTATATTCTACTAATACCAGAAAATTAGAGGACCAATTATAATATACTTTTTCAATTAATAAGTACAGATTCAATTCACCCCTAATGAATAAAGTAAATAAATAAAAATGAAAAGTTTCCGCAAAGAGACCAATCCTCGCACAAATACATCTTTCAATCGAAATTCTTGTTCATTTTTCGGCAAAAATCAAATTCAACCCTCCCTCTAGCAGAGAGATTTTCTAAAGATATTTCGAAACTCAAAAAAATCTCGATATCCAAATCTGAAACGCAAAATGGTCAAGGTGGACCATAAATCCACCAAAAATAATGCTAAATCTCGCGAATAACCCTAAAAATAATACCAGCCCTTCTGAATATAAATTAAAACTATCTCGACTGTTAAAAAATATTCAAGAACATTTTTTGATTTATTCTGATGGATCCAAATCTGAAAATTCGACGGCTTCCTCATATGTAACCAGTAACTTAACCCACAAATTTAAATTACGTAAGTTGGCTCAATATATACCGCCGAACTCTTTGCGATCGCCTCACCCCGTCAATAACTCAAAAAACTGTAGTCATATTATCAGATTCATTAGGGGCATTAAAGGGTATGAAAAACATCTATTCGGACCATTCAGCGGTTTTAAGAATACAGTCCATCCTGTCGCAGATTAAAGAGAAGGGTAAATCTATTTATTCCATATGGGTTACAAGCGACATTGGTATCATTGGTAATGAGCTCGCCGACCAGGCTGCCAGAGAGGCACTAGCACTAGAGAGAGGCACTAGCACTAGAGAGGCACTGGACAGATGGCAGCTCATGTGGGATGAAAGCGGAAAACCCGTGTTCTGCTCCCGGCCGAGATCAATCTTTTCTCTTCATAATAAAATATTTAAAATTATTATAAAAAAAAAAAAAAAAAAAAAAAAAATTCTGTCTGATTGAATCCTCGAAAAAGAATAGGAAATAGGAAGAAATTCAAATTTTGTATTAATTTGTCAAAGAAAAACTATATTTTACCTTGCTATGTAATGGGGGGTTTATTTATTATTTTTTTTACTTTCACTTACCTATATATGAAATATATAGTAAGTGGAAGTATTGCGATCGTGAAAATTTTCGACTTCCGGTTTTCAACGGAAATACACGTTTTGGGGTCCCCTGAGTCAAAATAACCAAGTCCCGCGAAATGGTCTGTGTGTGTGTGTGTGTGTGTGTGTGTGTGTCTGTGTGTGTGTGTGTGTGTAAACAGACTAGCTCAAAAACTATAAACCGTGGGAACCTGAAATTGGGAATTTAGAGTATGTATAAGCCCGCGATGTGACAGCAAAAATTTCATCAAATTTGCTCAAAAGGAGAGGGTACTTTATTTAATAACTTTTTATGTTTTTTTCAATTTTCTCAAAAACGGCTCTAACGATTTTGATTAAACTCAGTATTTGATCTATTTATATGCCTGAGATATGACTGTAAAAATTTCATCAAAATTGATCAACCGGAGGGGGGACTTTACTTAATAAATTTTGTATCATTTTCACATGTTTTTTTTATTTACTCAAAAACGGTTTTTACGATTTTGATCAAACTTGGTATTTTATGTATTTATATGCCAAAGATGTGATAACCATAATTTCATCACAATTGATCAACCGGAGGGGGGACTTTACTTAATAAATTTTGTATCATTTTCACGTGTCTTTTTTATTTACTCAAAAACGGTTTTAACGATTTTGATCAAACTTGGTATTTGATGTATTTATATGCCCGAGATATGACTGTAAAAATTGATCTACGGGAGGGGGGACTTTACTTAATAAATTTTGTATCATTTTCACGGGGTTTTTTTTATTTACTCAAAAACGGCTTTAACGATTAACAAAAATGAGATATGAATGTAGAAAAATGTGTGACTTTGGGAAATGATATTCAGCAAAAAACGTCAATTTATAATCTAAGTAAGTTGGTAAGTGAAAGTTGTGTGTTGCGCGCACGCACCAGATTTTTAATTAAGAAGTGATTAATGATTTAATGGGATGCCAGAGCATTTTCTAGGAAATTCCCAAACTAATAAAATATTTACTTCCCCTGATTACATACAATTCCTTCCCCTTTTTATAATAAAATAAAAATATGATTCCCCTTTTATGAATCAAAAGATAATAGACTTTCCAGAATTGGATTCCTCTCTCAAAGGCATATATGGGGCAATATAATGTTGCATGCTTATAATATGAAGATATATATATACATATATACATATATATATATATATCTGATTAAAATAAATAAGAAATTGCATATGTATTTGTGGTAATATTACTATTAATAATTAAAAAAAATGTATTAACTATTTGTTTATTCATATCAAAGCAAAGTAACAAACCTTTTATTTATTATGTATCTTTAAAAGAATTAAATGAGATTTTAATGAAATTGATGATCAACACTGTCATAGCTGACAACCAATACAAAAACATATTCTAGACAAATAAAACATATATGATTAAACCAAATGCAACAATTAACTATAACTACTATATTATAAAATCATCAAAAGTATATACATATTGGGTACTCATCTAGATACTCCCAGGATCTATGACAGCTCTCTCAACTATTGTAACCTCTGATTGACCAATTAACCAATAACGCCAAATGATGGTTTTACTTGACACTCATCTTTACAACACTAACTTGAAACACTTTTTTATAAATTCTTTTTTATAAATTGTAGGTTCACTACCAGGGAAAACACCTGTAAACTTTAATTTGCATGGTTCTTGTTATTAAGATAGTAATTAATGAAAAACAGAGAGCGTGGGGACTATATCCTGATATACTGATAATGTTATGAAACTGTTCCAACAAAAATCGTAGATCTTTTTTTAATGTCATAGACAAAATCATATGATTTTAACGGCTTTTATGTTAGCGGTCGAAAGGGCTATTTCCTGGTAAACAAAAACAGGATGTCTTGAATTTAGCACATTATCACCCTAAAAAGGAAATTGAAAGGAAATTAAGTTTCCTCGCCTAGTCCTTCTACTAATTTAGTTATTAATTAAAATATTGATCAGCTGATTTTAAATAACAATAACAATGATATATGACTATTTTTACTACCTCTTAACCTAATACATAGCAACCCATAATTGGCAATAACTAGCTTAAAAATCTCTTTACAGACCACTTAAGCGGGATTCTGTCAGTTCTCCCCTTTTCCAACTACCCGTTGACCTTGAGACTACACCCTCACATATGGCGCTGAACTAAAAGATCCTGTAGTTGATATTCTTTACTTTTTAAAAATATAAAACGTCAAACAAAAACAAAAGAAAAACATATGATTTAAAAGTCCCAGACCTTTTGTTGGAACGAACTAACAGTCGGTGAAAACCGTTATAGCACGTGTTTGTGATATCTACGTTCGAGTACCATCCAAGCCGTTTTACGAGGTTCTAGACCATCTCGTTACGACTATATATAAGGAGCGATTGACTGGACAGTTTTAGTCATGTAGTGAAGGACAAGCTCTCTGATTATTAGTATGTTACAAAGTGATACTTTTTCTAACCTGTTCTAATGTTTGTGTATATATAATTCGCGTGGCATTGATAATTGTATATTTTCGTTAAATAAATATTGTTAGCCCACAGAAGTGTTACTTTATATTTATTTTGAATAGTTAAAACTTGATTTAAGATTTTAAGTAAATAAGCAATAATTTTATTTAATAGTTTTGAGCTTATGTCGTAAACTTGGTCTTAATCTTTCGTTTTTTCCTAAGATTTTAGAGATTGTTGAATTTAGATGAACGTACATGCACAATGTGTGTTTATCCATTACACGTTCACATTAAGGTGTTAATTATCATGTAATTAGCCTTGGAAATTTCGCTCGTCCAATGCAAGACTAGATTAATTCAAATCGAATTTTTAGATTACTTTTTATCAAAAAGTCTTCCCCTGTTTTATTTTGTTGTCTTTGCGCAAGACCACATTTATTTCAAGGTAGACTCCTAAAAAAAATTAATAATCGGGTAAAGCAGGCAACGAATATCAAATGAAGGGGAATAAAGAAACTTTAATAGGCTCTTCTAAAAAACCTTTCTTATTTTGAGGTAGGTACCAGACGAACGATATGCTATACAAGATTGACATGGTACAGGATGCACAGACCGTCTCGTAGGCAGGAGATTGCATTACCTGTTTATGAATAGCACACTCACGGCTCACTCATACATTTTTATAAGGTATCCCGTTCCACTGTGTCAATATCGGAATGGTGTCCTGGCTGTTTTTTTTTTTTTTTTTAGTTTATTTCACGGATAAACATACCTCATCTAAATCAAACAAGCTCACCACAGGCAGATTAGGGGTTGATGGCAACAGAGAAGATTGGTTTCATCCCGGTCACCAGACTCAGTTTTAAGTAGGGTTTACATGAGATAAGAACCAACCAGTTGTTCATTTTATTTATTTCATTAGTTAGTTAATTTTTAATAAGGAACTTCAAATAAGAAGTAAGTATTGGGCTGATTAAAAAAAATGGGACGTACCCCTCCCAAAAACTGAATCACTGTAGTTCCGTCACCCTTCCACACCTGTAAGTCTTCATTGATTATATAAAAACCGGTTATTTTCAATAACCTTCACCACTATCCCAGATCATGGACCCTAAAAAACGTCAACTCTGCACAATCCTTATTGGCCCAGACCTCGAATCCCTCCTACCACTTTCTTGCATGTGTCACTAATGAAATTAACAACAAGCATGCACTGTGTCCAGGCTTACGCGCGTACGCGATTTTGCACTCAACCGAATTTTTCCTAGTTTCCTAAATTTTACATCAAAATATCATCTTTACGAAATATATGCTCTCCTAAACTTGAAACATCTATTTGAGCATTTTACTATTGGGTTGGACTCCTGTAAAAATTAAAAAAACGAACACAAGCCGACTTATGATTCACACATATATGGTCCCATGCCACCAAGAGGACCCGGTTCGGAGCTGCGAAGGGCTCTCCCATTAATCACTATCCCACAACGCTATAATTAAATAATGCCTCAACAGCGAGGGCATGTCAAGAACCGAGTTAATTTGGAATGTGCGATGCGCAAAAAGAGGGACCCGCCACACTAATTAAAGTAGCCGCCCCCCGGGCCAGAAATGAGAGAATCAGCATACATTCCGGAACTGCTGTTTGGCATCCACAATATGCCGCTCTGCTGGACTGGCATTCTACATCAAGATCATGGAAACCCTGGTTCTAAATCCCTTGTTTGCTCAGATATGTTTCCTGGCTATCCGGCACATTTCATTGCGGGTGGTTATTCCGTAAAGAAGACATGGTTTATTAAAAATATATATTTCTTTAACCGGACATTCTCGTTTTTATTTGTTGTCAGTTTTTTCCTCATAACACGTTTTTATTGATTATCTACATTTATAGAGAGAACTTTAGTACTTTTTACAGCTTTTTGTATTGCTGAGTGAGTAAAAGTAATGTCTATTTAAGTATTTTAACCATAGGTACTAAATGCTTTGACATAAATTATGCTTTTAAGCACAATAATACGATTTATACAAATTAAATGGTGGGATATAATAAAATATAATCACGTACGATTTCTTGTATTTTTGGTCTAATTTTATGCAACACACTAAGTAATTATTTCAACGTATTTGTTAATTTTTTTTTATTCTATACTGAAAAAAATCTAGATTGATTTACCTCGTTTAAAATTCAATCATCATATTTAGTAAGTATTTTACCAGGGTAGGTGGGGGGGCTGATTTTATATTGAAGCAGAGAATCCGGAATCGAGGTACAATCTGTAACATATTCCAATCGAAACCCAAATTAATACCGTGACTACACCTTCATTTGCCATTCATTAAATGAAGTTTGCAAAGGAGTTGGTCCCTAGGGACTTGTACATAATTCATCAACTCTAAAGCTAGGGGGACAAATTGTGCATGCGCGAAATTCAAATTAATTATTGAAGTCAGAAAACTCCCAAAGTCAAAGAACATATTAAGTTTAAATTAGGGCGGATAATTAGTTATATACCCAATGCCTTACTTGTAAAATCTTATAAGTCCATTGCAAGTGGTATACATACATAAATATATATTTATATATATATAATTTTCTTGTTGATAACCACATTTTATAACATTTTTAACACTTTTAAAGAATTTATTTTTTAAGAGACTTTTCTCTTAAAAATTAGCCTCGGCCTGTAGTCAAACTCGGATCCCCCGCGTAAAATGCGCGGTAAGCTCCTACTACGTTACCGTGATCGCATCCAAGCCGAGTCAATCCGGGATCAGTGAAGAGAGAGGATGCGGGGAGAGCGGGATATACACATATTAAGACTAATGTGGGTATAAAAAAATTTCTTTACGAAATATTATAATTCACAATATCAGACAAACATTAAAATTTCAAATTAATAATAACGTTACAACGTTACTAGAGACATAAAAGTAACTGAATGTATATATTACCTTTGTATGTATGCTTATATTACTTACATAAGCATCTAAGTAACTATATGCTTCGAAGTTCAGAGCAAGACCAAGTCCCTAGTCCATTAGTTCTTATGTTTAGTCCGAAATAGAACATTTGAGAAGGGCACAGAACATTCTCTTAAGATCCAGAGCATATACTGATAATGTTATGAAACTGTTCCAACAAAAATCGTAGATCTTTTTTTAATGTCATAGACAAAATCATATGATTTTGTTTCATGTTACATAGAACATTGTTGTGAAAATCAAATGGAAAAAAGATGAGGGAACATCTATAATTCCTGTGTTAAGAATTTACAAAGTATACTTTTTGTTCACATTTACAAATTTACAATGTATGAAGAAGTACATATAAACAAAATAATTCACAGGTGAAAAAGATTTTTTTTTTTTAATTCTAAAATAAATAAATCTCCTAACATTTATCTTTCCAGAACTAGCTTTTTTCTTTTCATACGAGAAAAATCCCAGTATTGATTGAAGTCCTCTCGTATTTCCTGTGCTTTGTTTTTCTTTTATTAATCTAAGCTGAGATATTTAAATGGAACCTGGAAATGTACAATTAAAACGGAGCTTCGAAAGAAAAAAAAAAGCTTGGTCAACAAAACATATCATAAAGTCTTTTTTTTCCAGGAAAAGGGATTCGAAAACTTAGTGTTACAAAGAGAAAAGTAAAAAAGACTTGAACGTTGTTTTAAATTAGTTCCCAAAGAACCCTCCTTGTTCAATAAAAACAAAAATGGTAATTAATTTTTTTATACTTACAACTTGGAGTCTGGGAATTATATTACATTGTTCTCTGGTGCTTGCAATATTGAGCAGTTAATTTGAGCTGAAATTATATATATATATTTATATATATATATATATATATATATATATATATATATACATATATATTATTATTTATTATATATTTGTATATATATCCGAGTTATAAATAAAGAAGATAAATTAATTACCATTCTTATATATGGTATACGTATAACATACCATGAATGCACACCTGACATTTTAATTGGTGTGTCGTATAAGTAGAGACAAAAAAATCTCCACAATTCTAACTTAAATTTCATACAATGGTATTGTCTATCAGCATCTTCTCTCGATTAATAAGGATTTTCTAATTATATTGTTTTTACTACTTTCACTTACCTATGTATGAAATAAAGTAAGGGGAACAATTGTGATCATAAATAATTTCGACTTCCGGTTTTCAAATGAAATAAACGTTTTAGGGTCCGCAGAGTTAAAATAACCAAGTCCCGAGATATGGTCTGTGTTTGTGTTAGTGCGTGAACAGACGATAAACTGCACAAAACTGAAATTTGGTATTTGAAGTAGGAACCCGAAAGTGGAGCGAAAATTTCATAAAAATGGGTAAACGGAGGGGGTACTTTATTTTTATAAATTTGTTTGTTAAACGTCACTTTATGCCTTCAAGGCTAATCGGACGATGCTGCAGTAGGAGTTCTAAATTTTGCCTGTCCAGGATTTCTTAAATTTTATCACATGTTTAAGTTTTTTGCGATTTTCTCGAAAACGGCTTTAAAGATTTTTATTAAACTCGTCATGTTGAAATAGTATCATCAAGTCATGTTTATTATCAGGTGTTTTTCACCATCATTTAAATGTTTTGATGTTTGTTAAATGGCCAAGAAATTTTTCTTCCTATAAAGTACCTTTTGATTTTGTTTGTATGGAGAAATCGAGTATTTCTCATTATGCCTAGTAGTAAGTAATGGCTATATATGAAATATAAAAGCATTTGATAAAAATATAGAGGAAAAATAAAGTGTCACCATGGAAAGAAATGATCCATACAATAGGTTTGTTCCAACAAGCACTTAAACTACGTCGACAGCTCTTTCGCATGCGCAGTACTTTACTAACAGCCCACTGTTAACAAGTAAGGCCTAATACGCATGCCAAAGAGTCATCTACTTTTTAAGTGCTTGTTGGAACAAACCTATTGTATGGATCATTTCTTTCCATGGTAACTACATAAATCAAATTTTCATATCAACCAAGTTGAGAAATGAAGTTAGACACTATGTTGTAATACATTTAGCCTTATCAAAGATAAAAATAAAAACTGTTTTCTGTTCAATGCATTCTGTTCTTTGCTGAGTGAATGCATTGAAAAGCACGTAATGCTGAAACATTTAAAGTTTTTTTTTTTAAAATATGGTGCAATATAACCCTTAAAAATTATATGTTAGTTTGAAACTTTAGTACCATAATAGATATCTGGATGAAATATAAGATGGTTTTGCTGGAACAAACGTTTTCTATCTTTCATAACTTTGCTTCTGGCTTTTTCTGATTGATGTGTTTATTTTTCCACTTCATCTGCACTTCATTTCCACTTATTTTTGCACTTCATCAGAAGGGGACGGTCGCAATGGCTTCGGTTTTAAACCTCACCTTTTCCCAGATATAAGAGATACTAATAATTTATGCTACACGAAATTACTGCATTAATAGCTAGTCATCACTTCGGCGGTTTATATAATTACATTATAACCTATAATTTTAATTTTTATAGCATTACGCTTCCGGTGCATTTTTATATTGATCATTAGATCACTTTTAGGGAATTGAGTTCGGAATGCCCTAATTACACATAAAATTAGAGATACTCCGGAAGAGTCCAGATTCATAAAAATGGATCCGTAAAACTGTAAAGGCATCGAGGTCACATTTCCCGTCCGTGTTATGAGGCAATGAGTCTTCCATCGGCTTCCAGAGATCGCGTGGCGCACGAAAATGGACTCCTTTTTTTTAACTCGGCACATCTTAAATAACAAGACGGCTCCTTTACAGGATCCGAAATAGATGATGGGTAGGAGAGCTTTGCCATGCTGGAGCAATCTGGGAGTGATTGACTGGGTTCGATTCTACTCATGTGATTGCCAATCTTCTCTTTATTCCTCCCAATCGCCTCTCTTTCATTAATCCACGACTGTTAACGAAGGGAAATGATACCTTTAGAATAACGCACAGTATGTCACACATAGTCAGGTAGAATTAGGTACCGAAATTATTTTTTTAAAACGAGCTGAGTACGATTACTATTCAAAAAATAAAAAAGATTTATAAAAACGAGCGGGTGGATTATACTATAATGTAATATTACTCACGTTAACTTCCAATTCTAATTAAGATGCAACTATATTGCCATCACAAGAGCTAATTTCTGTTAAAGCTGCATATAAGATCCCTATACTATAACATTTAAAAATATAATTCCTCAGAACCATAAAAAAATTTAACTTAGTTAAAAAATATTATGTATGTAATCAATTTACCAATGCCTAAGAGAAAGATATGGTGGTCTAGTATTTGAAGCAATTTTAATTTTTTACAGTCTTAAAGATGATGAAAGTTAGTTTGTAGGAGGTGTTCTTCGATTAATCCTCTTAACTGGAGTACGTTTCTGTGGCGAATTATCCTAACACAAATTGAATGAGTTTACAACATATTTAATTATTATGTATATATTTTTTTTCAGGTTTACAACTATGTCAAAAATCACGTATCACTTTTACTATCGATGAAAAAGAAAAAAATATATTACGACCGTACCTAATATGAGTCGATGAAACATAAAAAATCAAATGAAATAATTTTTATTTTTACTTAGATAATTGTCGACCAAAACATGCTTGTCAAATTCAGAGCTAAATTATTGATTAGAGAATTCGTTTAAAGAAAAATAACAGGAAGTGCCTTAATATAAGACAAAATAAATTTGCCTAAGAAAAAATGAATTAGTTTCTTTTTTATACATCTTTTGTTAAGGAGATACACGATGAATAGGGATACTGGCCGTTTTAAAAAAGATGGAGAGCTAATATTTGAATACCACATCTGATAAGAAGTGCAAAGTTGCCACATTACCAAGGTTTTTTGGAAAGTGGTTAGATTTTGAAGTTGGCATAATATAGAAGATCGATACAAACGGTGGAGTGATTGTGTTGACCTCCTAAGAAGCTCATTTCCAGTCTAAAGGTTGCGCTAATGAACGAAATTTCCTTTCTTAAGAGCCTCTTTAACTTCGCAAGACACTTGAGCGGTGCAAGCAAGGTTTCGTCATTGAAATTATGTTATATCAGGTGGATAACATTTTTTATTACTTAAAATTCGCAATTTTAAATTAATAAAAAATATTGAATAAGTCTTAAACTCTTTATTTCATATTTCTTTATTTGTATTGTATTTAGTTTCCCTTGTTAATATGTAAATTGTAATATTTTCTCTTTACCATTCTTACGTTGGAAGGGTCAAATGGATCAAGTTGATAATTAGCATTATGATATGATTCTATTTTTCCTAAGTATGTACAAATAATTAAGTGATATCAATAAATATTATCCTTATTCTATTCACAAAAATTCAATATTTGGTTATATGTGAATTGATAAAGGTGCCCATTAACCCTTCGCATTGAATCAATTCAGTTTTTTCAGAATTCAAAAAATATCATTTTTCTGTAATCGTTGAATAATGGTAACATTACTAAACTGAAATGAGTGAAGAAAGTGAAACATTTTTCAATAGAGTGAAGAAAGTGATTACTTACTTCACAAGTGAAGAAAGTGAATTGCCTTCTTAATTAGTAATAAGTATAAATTAAAAAATAATTTGAAGTTGGAAATTAAATGCTTTTAAATGTTTCTTAACATTGTAAGAATTTATTTTAACAAAATAAATTGAAATGTGAATGAATTGTTGGTGGAAATAATCAATATATTTTAAAATTTAAATATAATAATAATTACCTTCCTTGTTTATAACCTTCACTTGTTTATTACTGCACTACTTCACAACCATGCTTATAACCTACCAACAACATACCATAATCTTCACAACATCCTAATTTTGTTCATATTCTGGTTAGATCTGATCATGTATTACACGATTACAGAAAAAAATTAATATTACACTCGTTAAAAAAGTAGAATTTACAACTCTCGTGAAATTACCACACTCGCTTCGCTCGTGTGGGTAAACGTTTCACTCGAGTTGTAAAATGATCTACTTTCGTCACTTGTATAATAAATAACTATTTTCCCCTTCATCCAATTTACACTTAATTTCATTTCCATCAATACTTTTGCATATTAATTTATATTGATGCTGCTGTTATAACACATAATATTTTGGGTACTCATCCAACTTATGCAAGAATTGTATGTTAAGTATGGCAACCATAACCCGCGATTTTAACTCAGTCTGGGGTACCGTAAAATGTTATAATCGTAAAAAACAGAAGAATGATATAGAAAAGTCATATGCTATTTTTTTATTGTTTGATTGCATCTATGTTTCAACCTGCTTATCTCAACGAAATGGGAAAAAAATATTATAAAGGAAACGCGAGTCCGTGTGGATTTGGAAGGAACAATAACGTTTTGAATCAGTTCCTGGTTACTTGTCACTGAGCTGCTGAAACATATATATATATATTATACCCATTCCTGCAATCACTCTGCTCTAGATACCTGTATATTATCATATGTGATCGGATATGACTGAATGAGCTATGGCTGGGATAATGCTGGTTGAGAAGAAGGCTAGTTGGAGTAGACCGAATATATTTTTGACTAGACGAGGAGGTCGGGAGCTACTGAAAGTGTTGTATATTTTATCACCCAGTTTAGCATCTCCTTCCCTCCAGAAATGGGTTCTCTTACATATCTTATGGCTACTCTCTGTCTTCCAATTTGCAGTACTCATTCCTTCACGAGGGAATCATAGTCAAACTTTTATGTCTTACGCAGCACACTTGATCTAAATTTTTACTTTCTTTGAAATATTATAATATTTTCAGAAGAAAGAATAATTTTGTTTTCATTGTGACGAACTCAACCCCTCTCCCAGACAGGTTTCCATTAAAAAACACCATAAGTAAGTAAACACATTATCCGCCACATCTTTTTTTTACTACGAGCATATATGGGACGTTCTTTTACAAACCGAACACCTTTCTGACCGACACATTTTAGATTTAACTGAAACTTTTTTTACGGGTTCTATATCGAAAAAAAAGAGATACATGTAAGAGGATTTTTTTTTAATTTTCGATATTTTGAAAAATAAACAAGATCGAAAATTCGTGAATTTGATGATTTATCGGTAATAGCCTATTTTTCAAAAATTCATCACTCCGGTTCTGTTTAAGCTAAAAAATCTAATCTCTTTTTATTTTAAAGGAAAAAAGACAAGCTTTAAGAAAAAAATACTTTCAAAACAAATTGTTGAAAAGTTCAAATTGTTATTAACAATTTCAACGTTTAAATCGGTTTTTAACAGTGGCGCCACCCATGAATCAACTTTTTACTATTTTTATCGTATTCTGCGTCAAATTTTCTATCGAAAACGCTTTTAAAAACGATGGAGAAGTTATTTTTACTGTAAAAAAAAAATTAATTATTAATTTAATAATTTTTTTTCGCAAGATGAAAACCGTTTTGCTTCGAATTGCTGTAAAGAAATCGGATTAATACAATGATATTTTAAAGTTCCTTTTATTGCTAAAGCTTTTTGGAAACGTTCGGACAGTTGTTTTTCTTCTAATTTGTGTTCATATGCTAAATTAATTAATTTTTTTCTTACAGTAAAAATAACTTCTCCATCGTTTTTAAAAGCGTTTTCGATAGAAAATTTGACGCAGAATACGATAAAAATAGTAAAAAGTTGATTCATGGGTGGTGCCACTGTTAAAAACCGATTTAAACATTGAAATTGTTAATAACAATTTGAACTTTTCAACAATTTGTTTTGAAAGTATTTTTTTCTTAAAGCTTGTCTTTTTACCTTCAAAATAAAAAAAAAATTAGATTTTTTAGCTTAAATAGAACCGGAGTTATGAATTTTTGAAAAATAGGCTATTACCGATAAATCATCAAATTCACGAATTTTCTATCTTGTTTATTTTTCAAAATATCGAAAATTAAAAAAAATCCTCTTAAACGTATCTCTTTTTTTTCGATATAGAACCCGTAAAAAAAGTTTCAGTTAAATCTAAAATGTGTCGGTCAATTTTTGTCCAAATCTGTTCGGTTTGTAAAAGAATCTCCCATATAGGTATTAATATAAGCGTAAAGGTATAGCAATGTTTGAAGCATGATTTAATACCATTTCCAATTTTAACATAAGTAAATTTAACACTACAATTCAAATACCCTGATAAAATTTGTTTTTTCGTTGCTTTTAGAAAAGATAGCTCAATGAACGGTTACTGACATTAATTGGTAATTGTAAGTATTTATGATGATAGTTTAACTGCCCATTTAAAAAAAAAAAAATGAATATGGTGTTGTTTACTTACTGGGTACAGTAAAAATGCGATTGATAAGAGATAGATCTCTTAAGCAACCAAAGCAATTGAATCACGCCAGGGATAAATATATAAATAATAATTTGTTTCTAGTATCGCTCTTATCTTTTATGAATTATATGATAAGCTGTAGTTATCTAATTTGAGACTTCTCGCAAATGATACTAGTATAGTATATTATATATAAATAATAGTAGGAGATATGTTTTTGAGGTTAGTGAGATTGGTGTAGTGTATATAAGGTGGTTTATAATTAACGATTAGGGAGACATCTACCGCCCACCCTCCCAATCTGAAGGGTGACTTATTGCGGATAGGATTTTCAATTAATTCTCAGCCTGAATAATGAGATAAAAAAATTAATGAACCTTCACGGGATAATATTTCAAAAGGAGCAAACAACCAGCCTCCTGTTAATAATTTTACGCAGCGCCTCGTCCAAAATCCCTTCCGGATATTGTAACAACCTAAGTAAAATATTTATTTTATATTTTCTGATAATTTTTTCTTCGTTTAGTATAAATTAAGATTGGATACTATTCAAAGCCAGATAAATCATTTTTGATTTATTAATACATTTATTAATAAATACATACATTAATACATAAAAACATTCAAGTTTTTAATTTCAAACTAGTATGCAGGGAGGAACAATGTTGCAGGTAACTTCATTCATTAGCATAAATGGCAATGAATGAACTGCAACATCTCATTCAGACGTTAGGTATGAAAAGAAATTGATTGTTTGTAACTCAATGACCATAATTATTTTTTAAAAATGGATATATAATGGATATGCGCTATGGCGTAATATATAAATAAATTATTTTATTTTTTCTTATTTTATCCTCTTATAAATTAACCTTAGCTTTTAAGTATAAGAGGAATATATCCGAACTCATAGAAACTAATGGAAAACAAAAAGACGAAAATTGATTTATAATATTGTTGAATGTACTTCTCACTTTGTAACTATAGGATAGAGAAAAACGCTGAACTGGCAATAAATGCGAAAAGGAATTTTTAAAGATAATAAAATCACTCAACTTTCCTGTAAATCATAAACACGATTTTCATTAACTTAAAAGGAAAGGAGGAGAACAATTTATTTGAAAGCATCCTTAAATCGATGGCAATCTCAGTTTTTTTTTCTTCGTTTTATTCCAACTATTTATCGTTTACCAGTATATTTGTAGCCTAATAGACTGGAAAGGCAATGGTAAGGAGTTGTTTTTACTATTTGACCTAACAAAAAGTTAATATTTTTATGTATATAATTAAATTGCATAATTTTATAGAACACTAACTGAATACATACACCTATTTACTTAAACCCATTTTGATATACACCTCACAGATTTTCGGATCAGCAGACAGGACGCACTTGAAAAAATTATAAACTTTTCAATCAAAAATTTTGAGACTAATAACGAACGCTCCCTGGTACTTAAATAATAAAACTGTACATTTACAGACTTACAACAACCAACTATCGAACAAAACATAAGAGCGCTTTATTCACGTTTGTTATAAAACATAAATTTCGAAGGCTAGATACATGGGTGGTATAAAACTATAGTAACTAAGCGCCAAGCCAATTTAATAAATTTTAAAATTACCTTTTAATCATGCTTCATTATATTTGAATGATATAAAAGACAATGCGGAATATATCTTACTTCAAAAGTTATAGAATTTAACAACCCTGTTCTACAAAATTCAACTTTACCATATGCAATCTCTATGCAGCATTATAAATATATTTTCCGCAACATCCCCTCTATTTTTTTTTTCCCAATTCTTACCTTTAGTATCGTTTCTCGTTTAGTTCTTGCAAATTTTTTAATAAGTAGTGGTTGTTTGTTTACTCATAGTCCGGGAGCTGAGGGCCAAAAAGGTGCCTGATTTGAAGAAAATTTTTGATCATACATGCTGAAAATAATCATTTTATAGAAGAAAAATGTGAAGGTCTGCCACCTCAGATCGGTTGCCATCAAATTTTATAGGCGAACAAAATCGACATTTTCGAATTTTTCAATTCTTCGCTAATAACTCGAAAACGATTTATCACAGAAGAAATTGTGTCCTTTCTAAAATAAAAGAGCATTAAATTTCGGGTCCACTGAGCTACTTAAAGTTAAAATCGGGTAAGTCTTTTAGCCAAAACCGATAGTCAATTTACCCACTTTAGCAGAAAACTGAATTACGCTCATGTTCCAAAACCTACAATTTAAAGAGGGTTATTCCAAATAAAAAATGCTACCGGTAACAGTTGTAGAATATCGAATTCTGTGTAAAACCATCTCATTAATTTTAAAATTAGCCCACTCCACTCCTGTGGAGACAAAGTAATTAAAACGTGAACGTATTTAGCGCCTTGTGGTCTAAAATCTGTGAATTCTTTTTGGGATTTTTTTTTCAGCCTCTCGCATATAATTCGGCAAATAGAGATCACAATGTATTGATTTCTGCTTACTATAAGAAGCTAAACTATTGCAAATAGAATGATATATTTGAAGTTTAAATCCGATAGTCCGGTTTAACCGGGTTTGGTAATTAAAAATCTCTAACTTTTATGATTTTGGAGGAAACCCCTCAGCTACTGGACTATCAGGAATGGGTGACATGCAACTACTGCTAGAACACTTATTGCCTCAGGCAGGGGAACGATGAAAGTAAATAAATAAATATAGTTTAGTTTTCTTCAACAAAAGGTACTCCCGATATCGTTCAAATAAAGTAACTTTATTTAATAAGTAAGTCACCGGCGCTTTAATCCAAGATTTAGGTTTTAGCAAAATAATATAAAACAGGAGTAAAAATCAGTAGGAATAAGCAGACATTGGTAGATAATCATAAACTACATATTAGTCAGAGGATAAAATTTGATTTCGTTAACCCTCAAATTAAATATAACCCATATTTAATTAGCTAAGCGCACATTTCCTGATTTTCGAAGTTTGTTGACAGGCGCAAATTAAGATATGAAGCCAAAAAATAAAAATAAAAAACAATTATGATAAACGAAAAATAATCTGGTGCGATGCGCGCAACACACAACTTTCACTTACCAATTTACCTAAATTAGAAATTGACATGTTTTTTTAATTGCCATTTCTACAAATAATATAAAAAAGATGACTTGAGTTTTATTAAAATTGATTAATTTAATCAAAATCACTAAAGCCGCTTTTTGAGATACTCGAAAAAAATGTAAAAATTAGAAAAAAAGTTATGAAATAAAGAGCCCCCTGCGTTTGACCAATTTTGATGAAATTTTAGCTGTCACATCGTGAGCATATTCATACACCAAATATCCAGTCTGATCAAAATCATTACAGCCATTGTTGAGTAAATAAAAAAAACACGTGAACATAAGAAAAAGTTTATTAAATAAAGTACCCCCTCCGTTTAACCAATTTTGATGAAATTTCGGCTGTCGCATCGGGGGCATATACATTGTATATGCCCCCGATGTATGTATATTATAAATACATCAAATACCCAGTTTCATCAAAATCATTAAAGCCGTTTTTGAGTAAATAAAAAAGAACACATGAAAGTGAGACAAAATTTATTAAGTAAAGTGCCCCCTCCAATAGATCAATTTTGATGAAATTTTGACTGTCATATTGCGGGCACATACGCACATCAAATATCAAGTTTAATCAAAATCGTTAGAGCCGTTTTTGAGAAAATCGAAAAAAACGTAAAAATTAGACAAAATTCTTTGAATAAAGTACCCCCTCCGTTTGGCCAATTTTAATGAAATTTTTGGTGTCACATCGCGGGTATATTCATACATCAAATACCCAATTTGAGGTTCGTACGATTTATAGTTTTTGAGCTAGTCTGTTCACACACACACACACACACACACACACACAGATCATTGTACGGTACTTGGTTATTAGGACTCAGGGGACCCCAAAACGTGTATTTCCGTTGAAAACCGGAAGTCAATTTTTTTCACGATCGCAATGCTTTCCTTACTATATATTTCATATATAGGTAAGTGAAAGTAATAATGCTATTAATGAAGTTGATCGGATCTCACCCAGGCACCCCTCACTTCTCTGTGTTGTGCCTATCAGGACCTGAGTACCCACCGGTAACCAAGCAACCGTATCCTCTCCAAGTAAATGAAGTGTACCTATCTATGGATTGGAAGGAACGGGTATAGGGCAATACCCATATCCCGGTGAAAGCCTGGTTTTTACTTTTATCTCTACAATCTAAGATGATAAAAAGATGTTACTTATTTGTTATATACAATAATTAAACAATTTTGTTAGATTTATAGGTAGTTATGAAGGTCCTAACTAATCATTTAATCGAAGAGTTCCGCTAGGAAACAACCCGGAAGGAGAATCTCCCAGCCGCGGACGTATCACGGAGAGAAGACCGATAAAAGTTACTGCCTGGAAAGGGACCCGATGGAACTTCATTTACTTTAACAGCTGCATAGGGCGGTAATTGTGACCATTACCGCAGTCTAGAATACCAGACTTCTCGGAGTGCCGGAGAATACCAACTTAAACGGATACCAACGTCAAGATTCTCTCCGTCTCGGTCTATAAAACCAGGTCTCTTCAAAATACAATGTTATCAAATGCTCTTAATAACATGATATAGATTTTATGATCTATTGCAATTTGGCTCTGTTGAATAGATTTTTCTGAAATTACCAATATGCAATTAATCCAATAAATCATTAAGTAAAACACAAATAAAATCTTGACCAACTAATACTTCAGCGATACCTAGGCTTTATTTATTCATCCTTTTTTAAAATTAATTTTTATTATGATGAAATAAATAAAATTAGGTCTTTTTTCACAAAAAAAAAAAAAAAAAAAAAACACATCGCAAGTTTATTTAGCCAGGCAACGTTTCGGCTCTTAGAGCCATTCTCAAGCCTACCATGCATCATACTTCATTTTTAATTGAGTATGATTACTGATAGCTGGAAAAACTGGTAGCTGGAGTCATTTTAATGTAATCTAAAAAACAGTTGGTTATTTATTTTATTTATTTAATTTTTTTTTTCGTGAAGAGAGGCCTAATTTGATTTATTTCATCATATTAAATAAATCATTAAAGCTGTAGAAGATGATTAGAGAATTAATTTTTTAATGCATGAATGACAAAAACAACAAAATGGTTTCTCTTTTTTAAAGCTAAAATTATAATTATTATTTTATTTTTTTTTTTTTTTTGTGTGAATATTAATTGAAACATAATCATAACAAAAAAATCGAGTTATCACACTATTTTTATTTAAAAAGTTAATTCCACGATATAACTCGTTATTACTTAACACCTTACAGAGCTTAAAAACAATACACCATCACATGAAACTAACGGGAAACCGCTAACAGTTATGTAGTTTGTATAGATGTATATAATTTTAGATATGTATAAATGTACAGGTTTAATTATTAGTAGAAATAAATATAAGTCACATGATTTTTCATGAAAAATAATATCATTCTGCCAATAAGGAATTTCAAAATTAAGTATAAGTAGGAAGCGGAGAAGGTTTTCCCGGAAAAAAACCCTAAGGGAAATCGGAAAGTCTGCTAGGCACAGCAGATCCGACATGGAAAAGCACTTTGTGAGGGCCCCGATAGTCACTTGTTAAAATTCGGGATCAGAAAACATAGAATTTTATTTAGTCCTAGTTCTCTTTATTCTATGATATAAACTTGAATCCTATCAAGCAGGTTGTAACTGAAGAAAATTTATTATTTAAATATTCTTTCCTGGGTAACATTGAAGAAATTCGGTGTCACACATTTTAATGTGTTTAAAGTAATTTTTTGGCCAAAAGCCATTCAAATTCCTGGAAAAGTTAAAATAATGATTCTACTTTTGCATTTAGAGATTTCATTAATCTTAATTATTTTCTTCGACACATAATCCGACTTAAAATACATTTTTCATGATTTGATAGAGCTACGTGCATTCGATAGATCTGGAAAATGAATGGTTTTTTGGACTTGTAGCGTTTTCCATGATTTCGGAAGAAAAATGAATGTTACAAACCATATATCTTGGAAATTATTGTACAAAACACCTACAATCTTACATACATTGTGTAATGAGTGAAAATATATAAGGTTGAAATGGGCCAGATTCAAATTTATGTTTAAAGGTTCATATATAAGAGGCCAAGCAACATTTGACGCCTAAATATTGGTTACAGAAAGATATTTTTCAATTTCCTGGTTATGTCGAGTTTCTCCAGACAATGGTTATATGAATAGTCTCTAAAGGCGATAGATCAACTGGGCTTGTCGGGTATCTCTTTATCTTTAGCAAGGAGATCAAAAAAATAATAAAACGGAAATCTATTTTATTTGGACATCTCGTGTTTCTCAAACGTCTGATTCAATTTTATTTATTAATTCATTTTATTTTTCACATTTCTGCCACCCTATGCCATTCTCAAGAAATTATTATAACATGCATAATTTTCTTCATTTACATCCTTTTGATTAAAGGTTCTCTATTTCTTTATTTGTAGACTTAGGGCTAAGCTCATATCATTTCTTGGTTGTTTTTTTTTTACTCCCACACTTCCCTCATTTTTCCTCCAATCTCCTATTTCCCCTTCTTTCCTTTTTTCTCGACCAAAAGAAAAAAGGACAGAGGGAAAAAGACAGACTTTTTTAAATCCATTATTTTCTAAACTTCTCTCCTCTCTGATCCATAGAATCTCTATTTCTAGAAATCTTTATTATGATATAAATTCATTTTTTCCTTTCATTCGGCTTTTCTTTTATCATCTTCCCTGTGGATATATTTTTGACAACTGGTTATTTGTGTAAAATTATCAGATTAAATCAGTGCTACTTCCTGAGCTTGATTTTAAGGAAATTTTGAATATCATCCAAGCAATCAATAATTAGGTATGTTTTCTATATCTTCAAAAAAATTTCATATATTTACAACAAGAAATCTTCACAAACATTCTTAATTATAGTTAAAAATTATAAAAAAAAGGTAATTATAAAGAAACAGTAATATATAAAATGTAGGATTATTTAAAGCTTAATATATTCAAAATAAGGTGCGATTGATATTCTCTATCTGAATACCAAATCTAACTAAAGGATAAAAAAAATCTGATATAATTAAAGTATGTGAACTAAGTAAGGATTAGTATTACTGAAGACAAGCATAAAGTGTAAAATTTTGACTTTAAGTGTTGATTTAAACAAGCAGACCTGGGTAAAATATAATGAAACATTTAAGAAAGTTTACTTAAATGAAACATTTAAGAAAGTTTACTCGGAAAGTTTACTTTCATACGGTAGTATGAATAAATGAGTAATATTTATTTTTACTTTCACTTACCTATATATGAAATATATAGTAAGTGAAAGTATTGCGATCGTGAAAAATTTCGACTTCCGGTTTTCAACGGAAATACACGTTTTGGGCTCCCCTGAGTCAAAATAACCAAGTCCCGCGAAATGGTCTGTGTGTGTGTGTGTGTGTGTGTGTGTGTGTGTGTCTGTGTGTGTCTGTGTGTGTGTGTGTGTGTGTGTGTGTGTGTGTGTGTGTGTGTGTGTGTGTGTCTGTGTGTCTGTGTGTCTGTGTGTGTGTTTTTTTTTTTTTTTTTTTTTTTTTTTTTTTATTCTCTTTATTTTCCACATGCACCACATAACGTATAACATGTACATTATTAATGATTATAGTTACAATATTTTACAACAATATTTGGCAAGAGAACTGGAAAAGATGGAAGTAATCTTTTGAAATTAAATCAGTCTCTTTCGTGGGCCAATGACTCCGTGATGTAATTATGTCTTGAGAAAGTTTTCTTCTGGAAGCTTCAAAATTCTCGTGATCATAAATTATGTGCTCCAATGTCTGCGGCGTATGAGAGTCGTATAAACAGCATGTGTCGTCTAAAATTCTGAAACGATGAAGATATGCCCGGTTTCGGCCGTGACCCGTCAAGCCCTGAGTTAATTTAATTAATTTTGAAGTTTCCGCATTCTGCATTGACTTGATGTTCGGGAAGTATTTTTCATAGTTGAGCCTTTGTTGTTTTGTGCCTAATCTTTCTACCAAGCCGATATCAGTTCTTTTGAAGTCTGTTCGCAAGGTACGGCTACTAGAACAAAATAGTATACTTCTTTCGACTCGTCTTCAGATGCATCCTTCGCTAGAGTATCTGCCATATCATACCCAATCATACCACTATGAGCCGTTACCACTGAAACAATACTTCATCATTACTGGCTATAATCGATATTTTGTTTTATTCTATTTACTAGGGCGAGATAAGTTGGACAGTCCTTATCTAAAGAGCTATGCCTGGTATCTACTTGGCGAGATGGGTTAGCAATCCTTTGGTTATGTTGTAGACAGTTACTACATTTAACCTCTTTCCTCTCGCATTCACTAAGTCTGTGTGGGCCCGCACAAATAGGACATATTTGTGTACGAGTACACTTCTCGGTGTGTCTTGTCAGTGAATTGCAAGTGAAACACCTATTAACTGATATATAATCTGCCAAAGAACATATGTTCCACATCAACTTTACTCCTTTACTTATAAACCAGCTTCTTAAACTAGGCTTAACTTCTATAAAAATATTTTTTTGTTTTGTATTATGTTTATTGCACCACATTTTTTTGGGGATAATGTCTTTATCCTCAATATTTTTCTCAAAATTTTGTTCCCTAATAATATTGACTATATTTTCCATATTCACTTCCTCTGGAACGTTTTTTATAATTAGCCTGGGCCACCTCTTTTTCCCTGGTGAGGCATTAAGGTGTGTGTGTGTGTGTGTGTGTGTGTGTGTGTGTGTGTGTGTGTGTGTGTGTGTGTGTGTGAACAGACTAGCTCAAAAAATATTAACCGTGCGAACATGAAATTGGGTATTTAGTGTATGTATATGCCCGCGATGTGACAGCAAAAATTTCATCAAAATTGGTCAAAGGGTGGGGGTACTTTATTTAATAACTTTTTATGTTTTTTTTCGATTTTCCCAAAAACGGCTCTAACGATTTTGATTAAACTAAGTATTTGATCTATTTATATGCCTGAGATATGACTGTAAAAATTTCATCAAAATTGATCAACCGGAGGGGGGACTTTACTTAATAAATTCTGTATCATTTTCACGTGTTTTTTTTATTTACTAAAAAACAACATTAAAGATTTTAATTAAACTGGGTATTTGATGTATGTATATGCCAAAGATGTGATAGCCAACATTTCATCCAAATTGGTCAAACGGAGGGGGCACTTTATTTTATAACTTTTTTCCAATTTTTACCTTTTTTTCTATTATCTCAAAAACGGCTTTAATGATTTTGATCAAATTCGTCATGTTTAATGAAAATTAGGTGTTCAATAATATCAGGTAAGTTTTATCAGTATTAAAATTTTCTGAGGGGGGTTAAATGGGGAAGGGGCCTTTTTTGTTTTCCTATAAAGTACCTTTATTTTAGTTTATATTGAGAAATTAACTGTCTCTCATCACGCCTAAAAATAAGAAATGGCTAAATATGATATATGAAAAAAAATCGAGTAAACATATACAGGAGAAAAAAATAAAAATATTCCGGCAACTCTTAAAACACCTTGAGCCCACGCATTCGTACGCCTTTAATGACAAACCAATGCGTTATAATTAAAGATGTTCTGTTAATTTAATGAAAATTATTTGTTTCATGGGAACTAAATGAAATATTCAACAAGTACATAGAAAATTATAAAATCAGACGACTTGGAGTATTATACTTGCATTGCCGAATTATCACAAGTAAAAACTTTTATTTAATAATAAAAGAAATTAGTGTTTTTGTTTTTTTTTGAGCAAATGAAAACAAAAAAAAGAAATGAATGTAGAAAAATGTATAACTTTGAGAAGTGGCAATTAACAAAACACATTTATTTCTAATCTAAGTAAGTTGGTAAGTGAATGTTGTGTGTTGCGCGCACGCACCAGATTTTTTTATTTTTACAATTACAAATTAAAAAATATTAATGACAATGGCAAAAACCCTCTTTGATCTGAAGTCGAAAGAGAATAAGTTTGCATGTGGCAGGGGCTTTGAATTAATTATTTGCTAACCCATATTTAAAATTATTTTGAAAGAGGGAGTTCCGTAGTATTCGCTTCTTCAATAAAGTTGTGGTTTTGACTTCAGACTTTTATTTTGCTCCTGTAGCAATTAAGCGAGAGCCAATGAGATACAATCTCAAGTGTTGGCATTTTTAGTATTAAAATATTCATTTAAAAATATCATCAAGGTCTTCAATGATTATTTTTATTTACATTAATTATTATGCAAGATAGATAGATACCGGAAATCTTACTTTCTAGCAGAAATTTTTCACTAAACCTGTTTATTAGTCATAAAAATATACCATTGTGTAAATGGCAACATACAATTCTATAAAAAAATAGAGTAACGTGTGACGAGCTTCATTTCAAGAAAAAATTAAAACCAAAAATTTGGCGTCTGATATATTTTAAAGATTGAATACTTTTATACACTGAATCCTATGATATGAAACCAATACTTCTTTTTCTAATAACCTTTTAGATAACCGTAAGTTATAAAACAAGAGTTATATTCACTGAAGTCATCGAAACATGCACGAGCTGAACTCGAAGTGGCCAGAAGTGGAGGAAGGCAATTAGAGAGGGACTACTCATGCTGCCTATATCAATACAACAAGCGCTGCACTTGGTAAAGCCCATCAGAGTTAAGTATTTATAAGCTGCGCATTGGGGAAGAGAGTTGACTGGGGTAAGTGGAGCGATGAGGTCCCACTTAACCCGAGCAAGTTGCTAAGTGAGGCTTCAACAACTCCCCTAACTAACGCCATAACTGACCATACAAGTTAGCTCTTGTCCTCATTACTCTCCTAATAGTAACGCCACTGATTAGTAAGGCTATATTCATGCTTAGTTTGTAATAGCTCTCAGCCAACTTGTATACCTCGCAGCCTTTCCAGAAAGTTAAGGAACTTGACAAAAGGATTGGATTTCTGCTATGAGTTTATAATATTAATAATAACATTTTTATTTGAAGACAAAAGATTAGCTATTGCAGGGACTCGAACCTGTACCTCAGTGTCGGCGTCTAACTAACTACGCTATTACGAAAGTTGTCCAAAAGAAAGAATGAAATCTAGTTGATGATCAGTTGATAGACCATTGGATGTTCGTCACTTAGATCATGTCTCTTGGAGAACGTGATCAGACCTTGCATACTTTGCTAAAATCTGGCTAGATCGGCAGGTACAAAGGATCAGTAAAGATAAAGGACTTGCATGGCTGGAAAACGGCCTGGTAGCGTAGTTAGTTTGCGCACCACGACGGAGACGCGGAGGCCTAGGTTCGAGTCAATCTTTTCTCTTCAAATAAAAATATATAAATTTTATAGTTAACATAAGTTTTTCCTTTATTATTTCATTCGGATTCGTTAATTGCGATGAGTTAATTTAACTTGGACACGTAAGGCTTGTGGGAAATAGCTCCAAGCAGCAACTTATTTCCTACTTATCTCCCATTAATTCAGGTTAGGAGGTTATTTAGCTTCATTTTAGTCGAATTCTAACTAACATGTCAGTCGTGGTTTTACAAATCCGTTCAGTTTGTACGGAGTTCCGAGTACGCGTTTTTCGATACCCGATTTTTTTAAGTTATTAAGATATCAGATAGCTTTGTAAAAAGTCAAGGAGTTTTCATAAAAACTGAAATCTCTCTAGTTATTATAGCAGATGCGTCTTTTTGTAAGCTTTTCGGATTCTAAGTTATAATTGTTTATAAACGATGTAAGCTATAATAATTGCAACAAGATTAAAGTGCGCACAGCTACTTCAAGAAGACATTGCAAGATGTAATAGACAGAGGTAATCTTGATGAAGACGAAGGGAAATGTCAAAACATACAAACAAATGTAATAAAGTCAAGACGCTAAATCATAATAAAGCGAAACTTAGATTTAGTGTGAATTTCGCATAAAAATAACTTAATGCAGGCTCTTGGGAACATTTTTAAACTGGAAAGGGCCGTGATTTTTTTTGAAAATTTTATCTTTTAACAGTTTCCAGAAATACCTGTTCCTCCTCCTATCACCTGTCGTTCTAAAAGCTTTTACGTAAAGCATACACTGGGAGGGTGGAGGGTAGTAGAATAGGCCTCACGTTACAAAAGGTTGTAGAAAGGGTGCTCCTGAAAACAGAAAACAAGAAGGCAGTGACCCAGCAGCTGTTGTTTTGGACTCGAGGGTATGTAGTGTAGAGGACAGGGGGAGGGGGGGGGTCGTGTTTGCCTCGCCCAGCTGGGGCTTCATTGCTTCCTCTGTCCGGCCTCAGAGCCTATACGTCCGTTTGTTTTTAGTTTACAGCTATTATTTTTTCTTCATTGTTTTCTGCCAGAACTAAGAGATCTAGCTCGGTTTACAATAAAAGAGAATGTTAGGGGACCTTAGAAATCGGATACATCATACCTTAATACAAATGTTAAATTTCAATTAACCACTAATTTTTTTTTACTTTATTAATTGCTTTGCACCTGTCAGCAAGGTGCTGACAATCAGCGAATGAGATGACGGTTATTACCGTTATTTCCTATTGGAAATAATGACATGTCAGGCATGAGGAGGGAAAGCACCCAACAGCACCCCCTTCCTGGCTTGATTCAATTACCTTGGATGTCTAAGAGAGCAGATCTTTCATCCAGCGCCTTTTTAGTCTTCTCGTATCCATGCGTACGTCAGCCATATTACTGATTAAACTATTAGGGTGTCCGTATAAATTTGTAAAAAATCGTTTGTTTAGCGACGTTATTTGCTGGTCGACTGTTGGTATATGGAGGTCTGTATGTAAAGTTTTGTTAGTCAGGTACCAGGGTGATTTTGTGATAAGACCTAACAATTTTGATTGGAAAGTTTGAAGTTTTTATAAGTGAGTCTTTTTAGCAATGCCGAATATCTGTGAGGAATATGTCCATATCGGCTTGAGTAAGTAAATGTACGTATTTAAACAAAATTAAATTTTAAATTTCACGCCTTCAAAGAAATTCGAAGCTATTTCAATTACCCTTTTGAGTATAGAAAAATTACTCAAATAAATAAATATACTGATAATACGTAAGTATTGATAATAAGTGTAAAAATTATTTAATTATTTTTATACTTTCAATATTTTTCCCCTATGTCCATAAAAGGGGAATCGTATAAAAACCATCAATTCACACAAACTTTCATTTTTTAAGTTAATTTGGTTGAATCACAACAATACTGTAGCTTTAAAAAAATCTAATAAAAAATCTTTGCTTGGGCTTAAAAAAAAAATCACAATTGTATTAAAAATATTAAACCATTTTCTTTGGTTCAGTAACCATATTAGTAGCTATCCACGTTGATATATATTTTTTTATTTTCAAAATACGTAAATGAATAGTTTATATATCCTGCATTATATATACTAAAAATTAAATATACCATTCAAAACTAAAAATACACTAACTTACCTTAGTACAATTTTTTATTTGTACCACCATCGAAACCCTCAAAAGTGCAGTGTACCAGATTGAATAAAGCGCCTTCAGCAGGTCAACTAACAGACCCGCAACACTCGACGTTATTGAAGGTTTCAAAAAAGCATGCCGCGTAGATTGAAGGCGTTATGACTTCAGCTTAGCTCTTGATTTTAAAGCTACGATTTCTATATTTCTATATATAAATCTATTAATAGCTATTGTTTTTTTGGACTAATAACTATTTGAATTTTATTTATCTTCATACTTATTCACACCTGTCAGCCCTATTAACTTATAAGATTTCATGTTAACAAAAATAAATAATTACCATGATCCTACTTCTTATAATATTCTTAATGCGTCTTGTGTTCCAAAATAAACGATATATATATGAAAGAATTTAAGAAAGATGAGTAAAGTGGATAAAATTATGTATAGGGGGTTGAAGGGCCTAACGGTTGCGGGGGTGGGGGCGCGTGCTTAAGACCCAACTCTCCAGGACACTCCAGCTATCGGCTCTCCTTCCCCCAACACCTGTCTAGAGCCCTCTCCGATTGTGAACACAGTTCTCGAGGGGCCATTGTACTTTTAAACATAACCACGGCAGAGAATATTGCTAAGTAAGGGAAAAAAATACGGAAAATTCATTTTCCAAAAGCATTAAATAAATATTACTGTATGATCAACTCTTAATTAAATAAAAATGAAACCTTTATTTTGCAATAATTTTATGTTTTTGTTTGCGTTATGGATTATTATATATCTCTGAATGCAATATTCCATGTATATATAATAAATTAAACATCTTTTTAAAAGTAATTTTTTTTTTTTTTTGGAGGGGCTTCAAGACTTGTCAGTGCAATTATTATTTAGCCAAAGTACTATTATATTAGTCATGAGTAAACGAAAATGTCATTGGAAAAATGAAAAGCTATTTTAAATATAAATGTTGAAAACTAAGAATAAATAATAATGAAATAAAAGGAAAATATGAGATTATTAGTAAATAAATATCATTAAATGCGAACGTTTATATAATGCACGAGATGTGTAGGGTTTCGAATGGAATTACGCCCTATATAGATAGAATAGTGCCCTCTCCTCCCAACGACTATAATATAACAAAAGCTTGTTGGTACTTAAATAAAACATTTCTTGATGCCACGACTAACATCTACTAACTATCGAAAAACTCAAATGTAATTTTTATTCTAGCTTTTGAAATAACTAATGCACAACAGACATTTAAAAAACCGGCTGCGGAGCTGGAAGGTGACTAAAAAGTGATATACCAATTGAATATATTTGTGGTCTGCTTTCACCAGGCATTTTTTTTTATAAATGTTTTTTTAAAATTCAATTATTTATTGAAAAATAACAATATTTTAAAATTTAACGTTGATTGTACCTACTTTGTTTCGGTTTGGATTAAACATTCATTCAATTTACGATTCGGTGAACTGTTAACAACTTTATCATGAAAATTTGTTTCATCAATGAGAGAGAAATCTAATATTCAGCGTTCAATTAAAATGCAACCATTCACGATTGCCTCATTAAATTCTAATATACCATTTAAGCTTGGTATTTAACAGCAAATATTGAAATACAGAACTCACTTATGCATAATATGAGTTTGGAAGTTTGATACGTAATATTTAGTTCTAAATAGAAGCATTAAAAAAAATATCCTGGTTAACAAAGAATCATTATTGTTTTTTTTTTTTTTTTTTTTTTTAGAAGAAGGATATCAATCTAATCAGTTTACTTCAATAATAAAGTTTTGATATTCAACTTCGTTGTAATTCTATCTTACTGTTATATTTCAATTTCATTCATCTTTAATGTTATTCTGTTTTTATCTAGACAACATTAATAAAACCTTGTTATAATTCCAAAGCCTATAATATTTAAAATGAAATGAAGGTAGCCAGAAACAAAAGAAATTCTGAGGAAACGAACCTTTCAACGACAATATCATTATTGTCAACCGAACTTTATACTTGAAAACTCTTCTAAAATTATTCAGAACAGGAAAGACGAGATCCTGAGTTTTTCGTAATTTATTAAAAACTTTTAATCCTGAGTTTCATAATCTTGCATTACACTTCTTTTACGGCTGACATCGCAATTCTACAATGTTTGAGTTTGAATAAAAAAGGAGGGTTTAGTATTTTTTAATAATATACGAAATTCCCGAATCACTGGGCTAGAAATTAAGGTTTCGTAAAGCTTGTTAGGAAGTATAGAACAAGAAGAAATTACAAGCGAAAAAAATAAAAGAAAATAATGCATTACATTACAAAAAGTAAGATTTACTTTTGCATAATTATATTTAATTTTTATAAATAAAATATATATGATACATTAATATAAATAAATATGATATTTAAACTTTGGGCTTAGGTACTAACATTCCTAAAAATATTTTCTTTCTTTTAGTAAAATTTCATTTAACCAAATTTAGGACTGAAAAGATAGATGGAGTTTATCGAAATATGGAAAAAAAAAAACTCATTTTTTTTGTAATTTGTTTCATTAATGACAGTTGATATTTTGTACACTTTTTCGAGTTTTCTGTCATCAAAACCATGTTACACAAAAAATCAAGATTTAGTGTTTTTATGTTTTATATCTACTTTATCATTTATCTTTTCTGATTGAGAAATTAGCATAATAAGAACTCATGGCTACCAATGACGATTAAGTCAAAAAAAAAAAAAAAAATGTATTAGTTATTTCACATCACGTTAACTAGATTAAATAATTGTAATTTTTAAGACAATGTCAAATACGGACCGTTACTTATATGGTGGTTATAATATCAACATTAAATGGAATAGATTGGTATTCCTTTTTAAGGAGTAGGTTGGTAATGTTAAATTTAATAAATTTTTCTTTATTTTTTTATTTTTTTTACTTCAACTACTTATTTGCTCATGTAAACTCTTTTTGTGCTGGTAATTTTCAATGAGAGAAAAATGGCATGTATGAGATGGAGAATGGTATGTAATGGTAGTACTCAGCAGAGGCTCTACCTTAGCTTAATCCAATTACTAGGGCTGTTTATGTGAGAAGATCTCTCATCCAGCGCCTCTTTAATCTCCTCCTGTTCAGAAGGATGTCAGCTTATAGATATGTTCCTTATTAGACGGTTGTTATGCCCGTGTTGTTAATTTTGAAATCGAGAAGAATATTTAGAAATAAAAGAGCATGGAATAGTTACCTAAATTATAAATAAACTCAAGATATATAAAATAGGAAAAAGATAAAATTTATAATGCATTGTGCGGGTGCTTGCTAATCTGCTTTGCGAATATTACCCCATTTCTGTGTAAATGCCATCGTAACGGAACTATACCCATTTGCATCTACAAACAGTTGCTAGTCAGGTCCAAGGTAACAGCTATGGTGATGCATTAACCTCAATTCCATTACAATAAATAAACATACTTTAGAATTAATTTGAATAGGTCACCGGATAATGCTAGTTTTCTAGGATATCAACAAGATAAGCAGTATATCCGAATCTGCCACAGTGAAATAAAATATGCTGTTTATTTATCATCTCAAAATATTCACATTAAGTAGGTAATATCATATTGTAATTTTATTTTACACATTTAGTAATACGTTTTTTTAAATAATCGAGTAAATAAGACAAAAAAAGAAAAAAAAAATGTGCTATGGGGCTGTGGGCTCCAATAACGATGTTTTTATGCCTCATTAATATTGAGATTTCTTTCAGTATATTATAATACAATTTGTGTTTTTTATTTCTATTTTTAATTAATTCACAATAATATAGGTAATAAAAATTACACTAAAAATTTAGCATTCCGAGGTCAAAATTGAAAAACTCTTACTGAAAGCTAATGTAGTTCATTTATGCATCTTTTAAGTAATTTTAATGCACTTCTCTATAAAGTGCTTATTGCTAATTTTAATTTTAAAAAATTATAGGGCGGTTAAAATATTATGATTACATAGAAAACATTAGTGAGACCAGTCACAATATTATGATATTTAACTGCATGTCTCTTAATATATTTTTCCTTCATAAGGTAAAATAATTTTTAAAATTTGATTTAGTTAAATTTTCGGTGCCGTATACAAGAACAAAGGCTAAAATTACTAATACATATTTTTATAAATGAGATTATTCATATTTGTATTTATTTTTTTATCTTCATACCTATATAAAAAACATCTTAACATCCATTAGCAACAATCAGGGAATGTGATCATGTAAAATAAATAAATATAAAGGCATTGTATTCATGAGGAAGGAAAGTGCCCAACAGCACTTCTTTTTAGGTGGTGGTGGTAGAAGGTCTCTCATACAGCATCTTTTTAGCCGCCATCTAAAGGGCATTTCAGTCGTGGCCATGTCGTTAATTAGACTGTTGTCATGTCCGTGTAATTTAACAATAAAACGTGTAAGATAACAATATTCATAAATTTTAAAATAGATATTTTAATAATGTCATCATCATTTTTATAATATTAAATAACTTTTATACTAATATCTTCATTTTTTATTTTTCAGTCATTTTCGTTCAGAGGTAACGTAATGTATGAATGATATGAATGATGAATGATATGAAACCTTGGTAATGATGAATTTACTTCTACTTAAACATAATGTGAGTAAGCTGTCTTACTTACACGAATACACACGAATCTTATTTAAAAAAATCTGGTGCGATGCGCGCAACACACAACTTTCACTTACGAACTTACTTAGATTAGAAATCGACGTGTTTCGATAATGTGTAAACGCCAATCCTCAACTTCACACATTTTTCCACATTTAAGTATATATGTACTTATATTTGTATATCTCCATAAGTTATAGAGTATCTGTATAGCAAAATTTGGTAGTTCTCAGCACTTTTCGATTCATTATAGCTAATTTATTTATGAAGGGACTAATTTCATCAACAGTCAAGTTTTTTTTACTGCTTGCTTGTTTTTTACTACGAGTTGCTTTTTGCAAATACATCGTGAAGGTGAATCGATAGGTGTATTTACGTCTCTTATACCTTTCAGGAAATCAAGAACGATTACTGTTCCTCTAAAATCGCTTTATACTATCTTATACCATATATTTACCTGCGATACTTCAAAAATTTAAGCATCACGTATTTACTCTCTTAAGTAAAATTGATCTTTTTATTAATAAATAAAAGTTTTTATTTTCATAATAAGGTTAACAAAATTTTGGCTGTCACGTATACATACATCAAATAACAAGTTTGATCAAAATCGTTAAAGCCGTTTTTGAGTAAATAAAAAAAAACACGTGATAATGAGACAACATTTATTAAGTAAAGTGCCCCCTCCAATTGATCAATTTTGATGAAATTTTGACTGCCACATCGCGGGCATATATGGTACATACACCAAAATCCAAGTTTGGTGAAAACCGTTAAAGCCGTTTTTGAGTAAATAAAAAAAACACGTGATAATGAGACAAAATTTATTAAGTAAAGTGCCCTCTCCGTTAAACCAACTTTAATGAAATTTCGGCTTTCGCATCGCGGTCATATACATACGTCAAATACCAAGTTTGATGAAAATCGTTAAAGCCGTTTTTGAGTAAATAAAAAAAACACGTGATAATGAGACAACATTTATTAAGTAAAGTGCCCCCTCCAATTGATCAATTTTGATAAAATTTTGACTGTCACATATGGCATATACATACACCAAATACCAAGTTTGGTGAAAATCGTTAAGGCCATTTTTGAGATTTTGAATCGTTAAAGACGTTTTTGATAATGAGACAAAATTTATTAAGTAAAGTGCCCCCTCCAATTGATCTATTTTGATGAAATTTTGACTGTCACATCGTGGGCATATAAATACACCAAATACCAAGTTTGGTGAAAATCGTTAAAGCCGTTTTTGAGTAAATAAAAAAAACACGTGATAATGAGACAAAATTTATTAAGTAAAGTGCCCCCTCGGTTAAACCAATTTTAATGAAATTTCGGCTTTCGCATCGCGGTCATATACATACGTCAAATACCAAGATTGATGAAAATCGTTAAAGCCGTTTTTGAGTAAATAAAAAAAAACTCGTGAAAATGGGACAACATTTATAAAGTAAAGTTCCCCCCTCCAATTGATCTATTTTGATGAAATTTTGACTGTCACATCGCGGGCATATAAATACACCAAATACCAAGTTTGGTGAAAATCGTTAAAGCCGTTTTTGAGTAAATAAAAAAAACACGTGATAATGAGACGAAATTTATTAAGTAAAGTGCCCCCTCGGTTAAACCAATTTTAATGAAATTTCGGCTTTCGCATCGCGGTCATATACATACGTCAAATACCAAGATTGATGAAAATCGTTAAAGCCGTTTTTGAGTAAATAAAAAAAAACTCGTGAAAATGGGACAACATTTATAAAGTAAAGTTCCCCCCTCCAATTAATGAATTTTGATGAAATTTTGACTGTCGCATCGCGCGCATATACATACACCAAATACCGAATTTAATAAAATCGTTAGAGCCGTTTTTGAGAAAATCGAGAAAAACGTAAAAATTAGACAAAATTCTTCAAATAAAGTACCCCCTCCGTTTAACCAATTTTGATGAAATTTTTGCTGTCAAATCGCGGGCATATACATACACCAAATACCCAATTTCAGTATTGTACGACCTATAGTTTTTGAGCTAGTCTGTTCACACACACACACACACACACACACACACACACACACACACACACACACACACACACTCACACACACACACACACACACACACACACACACACACACACACACACAGACCATTTCGCGGGACTTGGTTAATTGGACTCAGGGGACCCCAAAACGTGTATTTCCGTTGAAAACCGGAAGTCGAAATTTTTCACGATCGCAATACTTCCACTTACTATATATTTCATATATAGGTAAGTGAAAGTAAAAAGATAAAAACTACACGAGTTATTTTTTAAACTCTAGAAAGTTGGACTAAATTGTTTTTATATATAAATATATTTCAAAGGAAAGCATACATACGAAAATTTCAATCCGTCATACCAAAATTATCACGAATCAAAATTTCAGCACGTTGGTGCTTAACTAAAAATTTCTACATAATCACCTCCATCGGCAAACATTTGAATATCACATTTATACTTTTTAGAATGATCCTAATTAATAATAATTGGTCATAAAAAAAAGAAAAATAGGAACCTAATGGGAGACCTTCTTCCTTGAACGAATCAGATACCGAAATCGCAAGAAAAAATCCTTTCCTCCGAAGTAAGAATCCATTTTTGACTTGAAAAGAAAAGCTAAATGGTGTCTACAATCAAAATGTAGGATAGTAAACCACAAAATGTAGAATAGTATTCATTCCTTCCACAGAATCCGCGTAGATTAAAAAATCTTTCTGATAAGTAGAGTAATCTAAATACCCTGGCTTCATTATGTTTTCAATTGATGACTAATATTCAGAAATAGAACTAGTACCAGAGATAGGCCAGTATACAATAAGATTTTTTTTGTGAAATTAAAAAAAAAAATCAGTTGCAAAAAACAGCAAAAAAGACACACTTACAAAAACTACAAACCTTCCAATCCAAAATTTTACGACTAGTAACGAACGCACCTTTGTACGTTAGTAACAAAATGCTACATATCGACTTACAACTACCAACTTTCGACGAACAAATAAAGACTCTATATTCTGGCTTCCATATCAAATTACATGAACATAACAATAGATTGATTAATGACATGGCCACGACTAAGATGCCTTTTATGAGGCGACAGAAAAGGAGTTGGATGAGAGATCTCCTCTCCTGAAACAAGTCCGGGATGATGTGCTGCTGGGCACTGTCTTTCCTCATGCCTAAAATGTCAAAATCACAGCTTTTGATCTCACGTTTGCTTATTGTCGCTTAGCTGCGACCGGTGCGAATTAAAGTATGAAGAGAAAAAGAGAAAAAAGTATATATTGCTTGATATTGCTGCGAGAACTGGATAGTGCTTTCAGCATGAAAAAAAAAAAAAAAAGCTGAAAAAAGAAACAGGTCAATCCACATCTTAAGTTATAAAAGTAGGATAAGATGAAGTTAGAACCAATCCACCAAGATTTCACCCTTCAAAAAAGCACATAGCATTGTTGGTAATAGAGCACTTGCGATATCGAAGTCTATGTGAGAAAATGTGTTGGCATATATACTAGAAACATTATTACAGTATTATATATTATTAAAGAAACATTTAGTGATTGGTTGTTGTTTGTTTGTTTGTTTGTTTAACGTCCATTTTTATGCTACTAAGGCTAATCGGACGATGCTACAGTGGGAGTCCTAAATTTTGCCTATCCAGCTATAATTAGGATAGGGATCTTTAACGAGTACCTGACATCGTACAGGCTCGGGACCTCCATTTTACGTCCTATCCGAGGGACGGCATAGCTAAGGATTTTTTACTCCCATTAAAAAATCCTAGGGCCACCGCTGGAATTGAACCCGCGATCTTTAGTATTGTAGGTTGCCATGCTAACCACAACACCACAGGTGACCCCTTTTAGTGATGGGTTATCATATACTAAGAAACCCATGTTTCTAACAATTTATACATACTTCTATTATAGTATATTTACATTAACTTCACTTCACCATTACACGGTGTACACAACGCGTGAAAGGAGGAATTTGGGTTATTAGTAGGTTGACATCCTTTGATTATAACCCTCATTGGGGATGTCAGATGCAAGAAGTTGGAAAACGAAGCCATAACTGTGAACAGAGGGGTAGGTAATAGGAGTTGGGGGGGGGGCGTTTTCATTAAGCACCGGGTCGTATCTTTGAACTAACCCGCCCGGTTTCCAAACTCCCTCGCACCGCAAACTACGCTCTAATGTAGGACGGGTACCAAAGCAACTCCATAACCCTATACGGCATCCTATCAACGGCAGTGTTCAAATTGGCGGACGTTATCAGGTAAAATTATCTCTTACGAAAAACAATTTATATATACATTATAACGAACCCTTCATCGAGGAATCTATACTTCAGATCCTTAATTTTTACTGATGTAGACCAAAAGGAGCCTTATTCCTTCATTAAACAAATATTGTGGTAGAGATTAAAACGTATCGTAACATGGCATAAAACATTATTTTAAGAAAACGATATTTCTGAAAGGTAAATTGAATAAGTTATTTACCGAAAGCAAAGTCAGGAGATCTCGATTTAAGTTTAACCAAGAACTGATACTATGTTTTGTCCTTTATAATATTAAAAATAGAATAAAAACTAAGTTTAAAATAGGCTCCTTAAGAACTAAAAGAATTAAAAACGCTATAATTCATGTTAAAGGTACATTTTCGGAACATATCTGTAATAAATAATAAAAATCCAATTACAGTAAATCCATAACAGTAGTAGATAGATAGTAGTAGACTAGTTACTGTCACTTTTTATTTAATTATGATGTATAGATCTCATAACTAAATATAAATGAATAGTTTTATCCTGTAATATAATTGTAGATAAATCTATACACATTAAGATTTCGAGCAAAAGATGAAAGGAACTAATAATAGATCCCAAAATAAATTACCAATAAGTGAGAAATCAAGTAACAAGAGAATATAAGAAATTGGATTCAAAATGAGAAAAGGAGAGTCGTATTATGTGCGCTACGTACTTCCAACACATTAAGTGTTCAACAACACGTTGAGGTATTAAGTGATCGAAACTTACCATCGTTCTTTCATCGCTAATTTTTCATAGAAAAAAAAAACGAAACCAAAATATCGGAACATATTATTTTTTACTCAGACAACTTGTCAATAATTCCCATACCTATTATTAGATAACCAAAACCACTGGTTTATAGCTGCTTAAATTGCCGGACATGCGGCTTTTGGCAGAGCAGAAACAAAAGTTGGGCAGGGGTGAAAAAGGAATCCACATGAACCACATGTATTCGGAACTGAATAAATGTAAGATTTTATTTAGTGTTATTTAATAAATTTTTGTTATAAAATTGTAATTATTTAAACATAAATCAATTGTACACGTTCACGTGTATATTTATGTTTATAAGTTTATAAGCCCATCTTCATACCAAGGGCCTCTTATTGTAAACAATATTATATGTAGTAGTATTAGGGCCTATTCACACTTTCGGTTTCGCTCCCGGTCCGCTCTCGATCTACCCCATTCACACTATCGCTCCGCTCCCGGTCCGATCTCATAAAGTCTAATCATATTCACATTATATAACTTTACACCGTTCACTATTGAAGCCATTAATAATCGAAGTCGTCTGTATTTGGATTTTAATTACTAATTAACTTTCAGTTATTAAAGTATTTATTTATTCATCAATGTCACGGCCAAAAAAGTTCAACTTTTCGTTCGTAGAAATACGTGTAAAGTGTACTTTTCTTGTAGAAGAAGATAATATTATCAAAACATATAATAAGAAGAATATATTGCAACACTATGATAATTATTAATAATAATTATAAATTCATATAATTAATGGTGAAGAAATAATTTAATTTTTTTTCCCTAATGCATTCAAATACGCTTAAAATGATTTTTAAAACAATATCACCAAATATAAAATAAAAAACGAAATTTTGTGAAGCGGTTTGTCCACGAGAAAAATTCATTTTATGTTTGAGATATATTTTGCAATGAATTATGTAAAAAAACGGTCACCGATTTATTGACTACCTACTCATTGCTTTTATTAAATAACGTTCAATTTGAAACTTTTTATTATTTTTATTTCTTAAGTATAATATTTGTTTACTGATCAGAATTTATTTCACGATAAAATACAGTCCACAAAGGTTTGAATACCAAACTAGATGTGAGTAAAAACTTGCAAGGTCTGTAAAGCTAAAAAAATAAAAATGACACTACGGCCTATGCCTCTACTTTTGTAATGATACGTTTACTGATTTTTTACGTTTTTCTTTCCTTAAAGAACTTTTCGGCCAACTCCTACTCCAAATTAAAATATATTTCCACCTAACGTTTTCATTGCGTGGAATAACGCTCGTCTTATGAAACTCGGTCAAGTGCAAATATTTTATTGCCTTTAAAGAAAAACATCGTGTAAGTGCACGACGATAATTATGATTCATTACCCCAGTAATTGCTATTATCTCACCAACACTTCGGCTAGATTAGAAACATAAATGTCCCAGGCATAAGAGGCTCTGGTTGCAAACACTGTAATTTATTGCAAAACCTAATGAATGCTCCAGGAAAGAAGCTTAATTACTTCAATTCCGGTAGAATTTAATGAGAAGTAGTAAAACTGAATGAGTGTAACGATTTATGACAAAATTAAAACATAAGTATGAGCATTCAAATGCACTTCTTAATGAGTTCAGTAAACCGCTAAAAACAAATGCAGTTGTAATCTTAAAGTTATAACAGTCTTATTTTCAACAACAAAATGATTAATTGAGCACCTAGACGCTTATACAATGTAGATAATTTTCATAATGAATAATTTATTTGCATTCAAAGGATTAATTAATTATAAATATTATTATTAATTATTAGTCTGCAAAATAAAGGGTAAGGAAATCAGTTTGTTCAAGTAACTTGCAAAAGCCTTCGTATTAGTCTGCAATATATAATTATTGACCAGTTATCATTTGGCTTTAATTTTAGTCAGAAATTAAAGTTTTAAAGTATTTTAAAGTCGACACACATTGATACTATAATATACTCCAAAAAAGGTGCGAATAACAGTCACAAAAGATAACACCAATATTCTAATGTTGTTCGTTTTTTTTTTTTTGTTTTTTTTTTCATTTTAATGCACTATTTTTATATTTTTTATCAAAAATAAAATAAAAAATAAGTAAAACAACTTTTTAGTTTGATTTCTAGAAGGTTGTTCAATTTTATTGACTGAATGAAATATACAAACCATAGTTATATAAATAAAAAATACTATATTTATGTATTCAATAAAAGGTGGGAGAAGCGAAGAAGTGGAAATTTGAGGAAATGTGGGCAGAGAGGATTGCCTGCTTTCTTCAATACACTTAGTAGGGCTTTCAGACCTTCAATATGAGCCCAAAAATAAAATTAACTCTCACTATACAAGCATAAATTTAGAACTTAAAGAAAAAAATCTCCATAAAAAGAATATAAGTGTTTTTAGACTTGATAAAATTAGATTCATAACTACTTCTACCCTGTGGCTGATGTTAATGCAATGTGGATAATTTAAATTTTTAAAAATTATTCCTAAATTATTCTAAATTATATTAATTCTAAATTATTTCTAAATTATATTAATTAATATTCTATTTTTAATGAGAGATGAAAATAATATTAAAGGCTACTACATAAGTCCTGATATGAACAACCAACCGCAGTTGTACCCGACTGATAGATTACGAAAATAGTCGGGCCCGATGGTTGGTTGGTTGGGTTAGAAGGATCATCCAACAAGTCAGGATAGTTTGCAGCGTTGTCGGATTTCCTTACTAGCCTACCCAACCTATTTAACCGATTCAGAGTAAAAAATCGAATAACTCTTTATTTAATGGTGATAGTCCTTCCAATACAGATTCCAAGGTAAGTGACTAGATCACTCGGTCTCGTTTTTGATCTCTGTATGGTCATTGATATAGAGTGAACTCTATAAGTCTTAGGTCTCAAGATTATGGCTTAAGGCTCCTGCCATTTCTTTTTCTCGTACTATTCTTCTACTTGATTGGTGCAACATTCTGCTTCATCTTTTGATCGGGCCCAACTTTTCGAGGCTAATACAACAGCCAGGTCATCAAGGTAACGCCTTAGCGGGGAACCGCTCTTCTTCTAGCACGCCCAGCAACCGTTATAGACTAGTTACCATAGGGCAGGACCCCTGAGAGCAGCTAGAAGCATAGAAGCTACCTTGATTTTTCATTTTTTTTTTTTTTTTCACTTATGATCGTGGGGTTTCCTGTATTAGAGAGAGTAAAAATCATAGGCTCCTTCAGAGTTGGGCAAATTGTAATCTGAATAATGAATAATGAATATGAATAATTGTAATCATAAAACAAATGAATAATGAATAACCATTATTCATAATCAGTGTGGAGTATTTTTAATGATTATTGAGTGTTTGTGGTATTCATTTGAAATGAATAATGAATAACTGGTATTCAGTTATTCATGATTAACGAATACTGATAAATTCAGTTAGTCATTATTCATGAATAAAATGTATTCATGTGTTAGGATTAATATAATATTTATCAATCATGAATACCTAATATTCATCAATCATGAATAAAAAATAGTCACCAATCATCAATCATGAATATGATATATTCATAATCATTATTCATTTAATTTTAAAAGAAGAGGATGCATTTCTCAATTAAAAGTTGTCCTAATGAGCAAGGACAAGTCCTAAGAGTGAGTGTAGTCAACTGAACAGCATTTGAAGTCACAAGTAAAGAATTATGTGGGTATTAGTAAAGTTCTATTGACAAGAATAGAAAGAGCAAACAAATTTTCAATCATCATTCATGACTAGTAAGACTCAGAATTGTGATTTTTTTTTAAATCATGATTAATGAATTTATATTATTCATGATTAATGAATGATCTGTAATCATGAGTAGTGAATTCCCATTAGTCATGATTAATCAGTAATGAGTAATCATGAATAATAAATTCTTCTTAATCATGATTACTGACTAACATTTAATAATGAATAATGATCATTCATGATTGCTGAATACATTATATTCATGAATACTCCACGACCAGTGATTAATACAATTCATGATTAATGATTCCACGCTAAAGAATGATTTGTGAATGGTGATTACAATCATTATTCACATTTTTGATTATTAGTCATAATCATGATTACATTTTTATTTAAATATGCCCAACTCTGGGCTCCTTCAGGGGTTGTTCTATATAGTTCTGTTGGTTTCACTTCACGCTGTATGGTTGGGTATGGCAGTAGGGTAAATAAGGCGATGATAACTTAAAGAGTGACCCAATGGGCCAACGCGTTGCCTCAATAAACACAGGATAACTTGGAAAGCTATCGAATCCCTAGCATCAGATTCGATATTAATCGCACCCTATACAACCCAAAAGGCTAGAAGGTGGAGAAACAAATTTTTCTCTGTTAAACCACCTTAATTTTCCCTTTTTTTAATCCTTTCCTGTGTGTTTTTTTTTTTTTTTTATTTATTTATTTGTTGATAGGGATTGCAATCTAAATAATAATAAAGTTTTTTTAATTGTCTGCTTATTTGCTGTAGCTACATATATTTTTTAATGTTACTACCCCTCCAATGTTATTACCGCTGCAGCATTTGGTCCGCAATCCAAACATTTGTCAAAATATTAAGAATACCAATTGAATCACTGAGCTGAGAGTTTCAGGTATTTGTAGACCAACCTGCTCATGCAGCATTAGACGGTCGTGCCCGCAGTCTTCCGATTTACCTCAGTAGTTATATTGCCTTATTTGCAGTAGGTCTGTAAGAGCGGTCCGAACACCGCGGCGCGCTCTTTCGTGTTACAGATTCAGACAAGCTCTGCTGAATTATTTTATCGTTTTCTTCGCTTTCTTCACAAATTAAAATGCAAGTATTTTGGTTTTTACGTTGTCTAATATTGCTTGAATTATTTTTATACATACTATTATTTTTAGTCTTGTTTTACTAAATTAGTATATCGTGAACTTTAGCTGTGTATTTGATTATTTTCTTTAAAATCTTGACCCATACCTATATGCCTATGTCTATAATTACAATAATCTATACCTTAAAATGAGTCGAAATGTTGGCAGAAATAAAATATGTGATTCATACATATTAGAGCAATTTATTTTGACCGTACCCCCAACAATTTCCTCTCCATTATAACAACGGTCAACCATATTCCACTATTATTCCTATGTTCATATGAACAACATTTATTATTATAAGCAATTTATTATTATATTACCTCTATTCTTATATTATTATTATATTACCTCTGTTCTTTTTTTGTGTTTTTATCGCCAACGCTTTTTTTATTTCTTTTTTTTGCCATCCTTTTTTTTAAACAACTTATAATTTTCATTCATTAGGAATATTATAAAAATAAAGCAATGAGTAAACAACAAAAAAGTAAGTTATTGCTTATTTTCTAATAAAATATATAAAAAACAAAGATGCGGTTCAAACACCTTAGCGTGCCCGCTGATGTAACTTAAGTAGGTGCGCCCGCCAGAGGGTTAATATTAATTTTGGATATACACTTAAGAGCAATAAACGATTATATAACAATTTCGAAACATTTAACAAAATATAATACTAATCTACAACGATATCATCGATTAAGATTATCAGTAGTATAGACCCCTTAGCCAGAAACCTGGAATCATTTATCACGCCAGAGGTTTGGGATCGATGAACCTTAGATGTTTTGATCCTTTGACAAATGGTATTGTTTATGGCCCATTAGGCACTAATTTAGTCTGACTATAGCCGCCTATAAGCAGCTCATTACTTCTTAAAGTCTAAACAAGATTATATTTGAGAGTATATTCTATTCGTAAATATTTTACGTAAATTATTATTTTCTATTAGGTTTCTCTTTGTCCTTATAATTGTTTCTACTTTTCGAAGCAAGCTAAAGTGGATATAATTTTTTTTTTTTTTTTTTAGCTCCTTTTAATTTGTCTTCTCATGACTCTATTGCTTCTTCAGAGCATTTTAAGGTGTACTAAACTCTTTTAATTTTCGGGAAACGTTTCTACAGTTCATAAATAATCGGTGACCGAATTAGAGGATTAAGGTCTTCGAGTCGACCGTAATACTAATACTTAATCCTAAAATTAAAAAATCTATCAAATATTAACTGTCGAAATCGTCTTGGCGCAGGCCAAATTCTGATGGTATAAAGAATTAGTTTTAAATGCAATTAAAGAATAATTGTTGCAAAAATGTTATGAAGCCTATAAGTTTTAGATTCTAACGCTTTAATTTTTCTGACAAAGTCATTCGTGAAATATAAACGTCGGTTGAAACGTATGCCGAGGTATGCCAAATGAATCGATAATTTAGTGGGACTATATTCATAAGTTCGACTATATTCGATCGGGCCAAAATTTTTGTGATATTATTGGCCAGAAATCGAGTAAAATTTGTAAAAGACAAATATATACAAAAATGGATAGAGATAATCATAAGAAAATTCACTGTTAAAACCATTGCAAAAAGGCTCCACTGAATATCCCATATGATCGGTACTCTATTATTTATTTCAATAACAATTGCAGCCACCTATAAAATACAGAAAATCCTATTTACATACAATCCATTGCATTTATTCCGCAGGGTGATAAAAATAAGTAAATAAAAAAGGAAAAGATACAAAATCAGTAAATATTCTGAAAAGGGATCAGTTTATTTTATGATGTTGAAGCGGGAGACAGAGAGGATAGGGGGAACGGTATGTATGGCGAACCGAGGAGCAAATAGACTAAACGAGAAGGATGGCTTTGGCAGGAGGGAGGGGGGTGGAAAAATTTATGTTTTATCCTATAAGGAGATTTCCCCCAACCGGATTTATTTAATCCTTTCAAGGATTCCATGTTTTTTCTCCCTATTATTTCTTTATCTTCATCGCTGAGAGATGAGTGGATAAATTACACATTTGCATTTACAGGAGTAAAATGTAGAATTATGTAAAAAAAAAATCGTTTATGTAAAATTTTATCGATCGAGATGAGAAAGGTCTGTTGCAGATTCGGTAATGAGAATATTATACGGGTCATTAACCTGAAAAAAGGCCGATTACCTTAGAGTAAATTAAAAAAAAAAGGTACATTCACACAAAATGTAACTTCAAATTTTCAATAGTACACTATTATACCACGATCTCAGCTGCATGATTATTTCTTCAACGGTAAATAATCGAGCAAATATCATACCTCAAGGCATGAAGACATTTGTAAAAGACCAGAGAATAACAACCTTTTGATTACTTTTTTAAAAAATTGCTTACTAAATTTTAAGCGATTCGAACATCATAAGATAAAGATCTAAATAATTTATTTTTGTGGAGGGGGAAAGATTTGGCTCCGCCGGGAATAGAACCCGGGTCTTCCGCGTGACATGCGCGGTATGCTAACCATTGCACCACGGAGTCGCTTCCAAAAGGCGCCAAATCCTTCCTCTTCACCGACACCTCTCCCACGATCTCCCAGGTTTTGCGAGTATTTACGGGAGGTGGACATTTTTTGTACAATTTTGGCCACCTCTTGACTTTCGTCAATTTTTAAATTATTTTATTTAATTTATTTTTGAAGAGAAACGATTTGGAAGCGACTCCGTGGTGCAATGGTAAGCATACCGCGCATGTCATGCGGAAGACCCGGGTTCGATTCCCGGCGGAGCCAAATCTTTCCCCCTCCACAAAAATAAGTGGGGACTTGAACACAAATTACCCTTTGGTGATGGAATGACATAAAATTCAAGGAAAGGTTTAGTACTAGGTTCGAAGAATTTTGTAATCTTCGAACCTTCCCTACCCCTTATAAATTGCTAAAAATAAAAAAAATATATCGTAGATATTTTCTTTATCAAATTGTGGAACAGGTTGAGGAAATAGAAAGTTTGATGTATTTTTTTCCTCCAAATGGAAGCGTCTAAGCCCAGTAGCCTATTTCTGCTCCTTGTTCACTTGAAATAGTCATAGAGTCATAGTCTTTTATGTGGGTAGAACAATTCATTTTTTTTAAATCCACTTTACGTGATTCTGTTTTTAAAAAATATATTTATTGAATAACGTTTAAATTATACTGTAATATAAATACTTATCCATATCAATGATATCAAAATCGAATTTCTAAGAACTAATAACCTCTTGTGAATTATGAATGAATTCAATCGTTAGTGGCAAAGGAATACAATCGTAACCATTTTCTCTCTCTCTTTCAAAGGGATGATCCACCCATAGAAGAGTGATGATTAATGCTAATGCGAATAAATCATCAGAGCCGCTGTCGTCCGGGAGCATGAAAAATGTTAATACTTCCACAGACCCCGGCACTCAACAACTACCCTTTCGATACATTTTGCTGGACTTCGGTTTTGGAACGAATAGCTATTAAACGAACTCTGGCTAATAATCAACCGATAATTATGCCGGTGTATTATACTTTATATAGTCTCATCTGCTGTCTTTTCAGACAATGATAACAGCGGTTGTTATAAAAGGCTCTATACCAATGGCATAGTATATAGGCTAACCGGTACCCACTGTTGACAATAAACTATTAATATTTCTATATAATAATAATAATAATAAATATTTTATTTTCTCATTTGTATTTACAAGTTTTTTATTAACAAAAAACATTTTGTGGCATTGGTCACTATGACCATCAGCCATAGTCAATTGCCACTCATTAAAACTTGAACCTAATATTTGAAATTAAATAACATAGGTGTACCTTTTCCTCTGTAAAACAATATTTCCTTTTAATAAATTTAGTACATAAAAATAATCCTACAATATACAAATAATTCCTATATAGTATATAAACTCTAGTAACCCTAAAGTAAAAATAAAAGTCACCACAAAACTTATCCTCAGTTTGCTGGGTTTTATAAACAGTAAATTATTTACAATTTAATTAAATCTATTAACTATAATTATTGTTTCAGTAATTGAATTCCTTTACCAATCTACTTCTGTAATGTAATTTGCAGTATCTTATCAAAGCGTTGTTTTCACTGTTTAATATTTCAATAACTTCTTCAATTGTTAGAATAGTCATACAGAAGCATTTTACACGGAATTCGGACAAAATGAGGCATACTGCTATAAAATGAAAATTATTTTCAATTTCTTTTCGGTTGCATAATATTTCTGTATATAAAACACTTTTACTTATTTTTCGATGTACTTAAATGGAAAAAGGATTATACTAAATATTTAATCGTGATTTACAGCGTTTTTAGGTACGCATATTTTAAATTAGGTCCACCCTACGTCTTCACACTATTTCCTTTTTGTACAGATGCCCTAAAACCCAAATCCTCCCCACAAGTGTCTATTTTCTATATATTTAATTTAAACCCTTCTGTGTAATACGAGTGTTATAGCAGTTGGATCGCTATATCTATAAAACTTCATTGTTTATAAGGTCTCTTATATACTCCACGGCAAATTACAAAGATTTTCCAAGATCCCTCCATTACAGTTCTAGACAATCTTCCAAGGATGAGGGATCAAGGCAAGAACCTAAGCTGTTTTCCTTTTATGTCCGCTGTCTTCTTGATTGTACGGCATTGCTGGAAATTAGGTTGGCTGAAAATATCGTCGTTTTTATATTTTACTTAAATTGATTTGCCTCAGAATAAAAAGCCTGCAAGTAATTTGATGCACAAATTATTATGTAAATCGTAGCAAGTGGATATGTAGGCCATCTGCTGAGCTCTCAGCAGATTACAGTAAACCCTCCTTATTATGAACTCGGATATAACGAACACCTCGATATAGCGAACCAAAGTACTATCCCCCCAAAATTACCATTATATTTCTGCTGAACCCCTCGTTATAGCGAAATCCCTCGGTTAGTGCGAACTACGAACTAAATTCGATGCCTGAGAATTATTATATTCTGTTATAAGGAACTACTAGATTTTTTATTATTTTTTTTTTACTGTATTACGTAGAATGAGCGCGGGAAGACGAAGTAGCTCCTAGTTTCTAGAATTGAGGTGTTTTTTTACTCTTAACTAATCCTATTTCCGCATTTCTTCTTCCAGGTTTGACCATGTCACAGGTTTTCCAACAGCCAAGCTTTCACCCATCTTGCTGTGGGCTTCTTCAGGGCCAATAAGAAGCCAATACAAGAAATTCTTGTATTGGCCCTGAAGAAGCCCACAGCAAGATGGGTGAAAGCTTGGCTGTTGGAAAACCTGTGACATGGTCAAACCTGGAAGAAGAAATGCGGATAATGGATTCAGACCATGGAAGCCTGAAACAACATTTAATCCTATTTCCTTTTGCTCTCTCTCTATTGACTTTTTTCTCAAAACTAGCTCAGTTCTGTTTCGACCTCTGTATTATTGGAATCAGTGTTATGTAGTCGTTTATACTGTTTTTTTTTAATACAAAATGAGTTCGTCGGTAAACGTGTGTCACAAACGTAAATCCTTATCAATTGAGGAAAATTGAAAATTCTCCAGGATATTGAATCGGGAATTCTAAGAAAGAAAACCATCGCAGAAAAATATGGAATCCCAAAATCAACATTGTCAACCATTATAAAAAACTAAGATAAAATAGATTCAACCGCTGCCCAAGGATTAACTTCAGCATCAAATAAACGACTGCGCTCTGCAGCTCATGAATATTTGGAAAAAATTGATAAATTGTTTTAAACAAATGAGATCTCAAATACCAATCTCAGACCCTCTTATTAAAGCTAAGGCTAAAGAACTCTCAAGTGAACTTGGCAGGTAAATTAATGAATCTCATTGTTTAATTAATATGTAGTTTATCTAAAAAGAAATTACATACATGCGTTTTAATTTAACTAGTTCTAATGAATGAATTTCCTTCTAAATATAATCAAATTAGTGCGGCCATTGGCTAAAAAAAATAATAAAAAAAAGAATCCTCGGTTATAACGAATCTGGTTATAGTGAACTATGAATATCAAACCCCCTACCAGTTCGCTATATCGAGGGTTTACTTTTATTGTAAAACCTTAGGGAACGGACAGATTGCTGTTTCCTTAAAGATCGAGTTCTGATATTCGATACACGGTAAATGGAGCATGCTATAATAACTGAGGCAAGGGCTGATCCAGGGGTCATCGCCCCCCCCCCCCTCCCACACCCCCAAGCATTTTGGCTTTTCATTTTTTTTTTAATTTTTAAGTGAATAATGCAATTGGATAGTTACTATTCATTAAACAGAGCACTTTTGCTTGTTTAGATCGCAAGCCTTCTTAATATAAGGCATTAATCTCATTAAAAAACGATGCTGTCAGCCACGTAATAATGAAACAGGGGGATCATGACCCACCCCCAAATTTCGTGCTGAATCTACCCCTGACATGAGGGGTAGTAATATTACGGTAAACCACAGAAATATCACTAGTAAAAAAGAGGTAAAACTGGTAACAGCCTCTTGAACAACGAGTTAAGTATATAATTTTTTTTAAAGAATGAAGCCAATTTAATTTTGTTTCTTTAATTATTTAACAAGAAAATGTAAAAGAGAGGTTAATTGTGGTATAGTGATTAGAATATCCATTTCCTAAACAGAAGGTCACTGGGTCGTAACCCGCCAGGAGGCTCTATGATTTTTAAAAGAGGGTAAATAATCATTGGATATATCGTCATTCGGATGGGATATAAAAATAAAATCCCGAGCCTGTACGATGTCAGGTTCTCGTTAAATATTTTAATGGTAATTATACCTGGATAGGCACAAGACTCCCACTACAACATCTTCCGATTCAAGTATTTTTTAATACTTTTTGCAATAAAAATCTAAGAAATAAATAAAAAAAACGGTTTCGGTAAGTGTGTCTTTACAACATTTTTATAAATTATGAGAATATTGCAAAAGATTCGGGTCCTAATTAATCGGAAAGATGGGATGTCCATTGAAGGAAAAGAAAAGATGGCGTCTCTTATTAGCGGCAAGAATCCCTCATCCTCATCCTTTAATCCCCCTGCTAGGATTACTGCGATGTCTCTTCAAGTCCCGGATATCCAGGAAATATGACTGTAAGGGAGATATTCCGGCTTTATTCGTGTTCCCACCCCCTCCCTCTTAAAGGGAAGGAACATGAGAGGAAGGGCAGTGTGTGGGATGGGAAAGGCTCAAGAGGGGTTGTTACCATGGTGATGTATTTCCTCTAGGGCGCTAATTCTGGACAGGATTACGTTTTGGTAAGGAAAAAAAAAGAAGTTCCTAAAAGGATCAAGGGCAAGTTCTTGCTGCCTGCCTATAGATTACAAAAATCTTATACTTTTAATATTTCTATAGCTGATTTTAATCAAAAGAATATATATTTTATAAATTAGTCTATAATTATTTATTGAATTAAGTTGTTCATGATATAAGTATTATTCCATTTTGAAATTAATGCATGTGGAATAATAAGGGTGAATAAACAACTCGCTGACTATCCTGCTTATAAATTTCGTTGCTGCCTCCAAACCTCTGGCTATGTTAATTTTCCTAGTTCATTGTATTATATCAGCTATAGACCGACCCTATTACAAAAATATCTACCTTAGATACACCCAGCCCCAACATACAAGAAACAATAAATCTGTACAATGTAAATTGTTATTACTTGGTTTCCCTTTTATGGTTTGAGGGCATAGTCAGAGTTTTTTCGTACATAACATAATAACTTGTCATCAAATTACTCGCAGGCTTTTTTTTTCGCGGCAAATAAATTTATTTTATTTATCGATGCAAAAACATATAAATTACAATACTAAATTTGAGATCTGCAAATTACTCTACAGTGAGAAAATTTTGTTTACCGCTTTATAAGCGTTTCATGAGAAAAAGATAACTAAATGAAAATGAATTTCAAACATACGAAAGCATTTTTTTTTTTAAAGTATATTATGTCTAATGATGTAAAATGTCTCAAGTTCACAGCATTTCGTCCAATGTGGAGACTGACATGGTAGTAGGCAAGGGGAAAGAGAATGGTGAATTGAGTAGGATGATGTAGTATTGAAGAGTGGAATGTTTGGTATTTTTTCTGGTATATAAGATTTTGATATCGTTATATTCTTTTCGTTGTGTACGATGCTATTTCAAAGAAATCAACGTGAATTTGTGAGTTTACCAAGGATTTTGGATAGCGTAATTCGTGTTTTGTTTACTCGTATGTGTTTTGCGGAACCCCTACGTTGTTCAAGTAGGTTTTAAAAAAAATGGTGTACATTCTTCTCATGTTTCTTCAAGAGATGTGAGATTCATTTTATGGTCTGATGGTATCCTGTTCCAGTTTGTTTTGAGAGTGAAAATGTATATTTAGTGCTATTGATGATTATGAGATAAATGAAGTATATAACTTTTGTTATTTGTATTAGATTAATAAAAAACATTCCCGCAGAACTATTTGAGAAAAAATGATCAAAACCAAAACCAAAATAAGGCTAGAAGACGCAGAAATATGATTCAAAAAGTTTGTTTCAATGATGTTCGATACTACGGAATAATGTGGAGGCTTAAAATTGGGAAGGTTACCAGAGTTGCATCTCCGTGATGGAAATCGATAAGTTTGAAAATGAATCTTAAGACGATTGCAGGGAATATGAATGAGGTATGAAAAAAAATATCTGTAAAAACTCAATGATGACTAATGAAGTACCTCTTCAAGTATGAAAGTCGTTAAGCTCAGAAAATATTGTTGAAATTAAGTCGTCAAGAGAATGAAGAGTCAGGTTAAAGTCTCGGATTAAACGTTTTCTGAATGAAAGAGATAGAGTATATGTGTTTAATAGTATAATATTTTTATATTGTATTGTCCTTAATGAAGTAATTTAATTGATATTCCCCTTAAAAATCGGATCATTATTTAGTACGTGTAATTTTTTTGTACACATACACAGAAAATATTATCACTACACTAAGATACTTTGTAAAGTTATTAAGAGAAAGCTCGGATTAGGCAACTTTGTCATCGAAATTATGATCTAAGGAGAGTTGTTAAGGACGAGATCTGCCTGAATTCTCCAAAGGCTAACCATAATCCACATTAGATTTGTGGATGAGCCATAAGATACAGGAGAAGATTGTGAGAATGGAGTGGAGGGGGAAGAAGGCTTATTGAGACTAGCGGAACAGCGAAACGACGCCAATTGCCGTGAATCAGTGACCGGTAAGTGGGGCCTCTACTCCCGGCCACTTCCTCTCTCCTCCGGCCCGCTGTCTGCTCTAGCTATAGCCGTCTGTTCGTAACCGAAATGTATCAGAAAGAAATACTGCAAAAGTTAATGATTATTTATTGCTTACAGATGCTAATTTCAAGAGCATATTCCTCAATCCGAAGAAATTTAAAAAAAAAAACCTATAGAAAGATAAAATTGATGAAATAAAAGGATTTTTTATGATTTGAACTGTTAGTGGCAACTATAAGTCCAAGATTAATATGTGCGTTGGCAGATATATCCTTCCAAGAAGACTTCAATATTAGACTTCCGCTAAACCGGCTTTTGCTAAACTTACTTTCGGATTTACCGAAAAAATCTTTTTAACGACTTTAAGAGAACTTTATATTTGCGAGATTCTCAACCAGTGGTCATAAATGGTTTTTTTATTATTTTCTGGGTCGATAGATTTTAATAGATTAAACTGTAAGCATAAAAAGGTTATTATTTTTTTGTTACAATTAACCAAACCTAAATACTTGAAGTATATTTGAAATAAAACTGATTCTTGAAACAAAATCCTTATCCTTTATTTATCACATGGAAAAATCAAAAAGAAATAAACAAGAAATATACGTTAATAGAGATTGTTGATGAGACCTTAGACTAAAAAAAAAAAATATTGTGAGTAGGAGATTGAATGAATGATAGATTTCTAGTATTAAAATTCAGCTACATTTAAGACAATAAATCCGAATCATTTAAGATCCCCCCCACCCAAAAAAAAATGTATAATTTGTGTGAATATCTCTACCGTTGAAACATAAGATGGTATTAAAAATATAATAGGATAACACATTAGTTAAGAGTTATTTCGTAATATTCATTCGTCGATAAAATTAATACCAACGAGTTGTTTGTTTGTTGGTTTAACGTTACTTTATGCCACTAAAGCTAATCGGACGACGCTGCAGTGTGTGTCCTAAATTTGATTAAACCTGAGATCTTACAGGCTCGGGACCAACATTTTACATTCATACTAACCCGGAAGAAACCAAAATGATTGTTTATTTCTATGACTCTATGTAAAATTTTAGTACCGCCTGGAACTGTTAGAATAATTACCAAGTGGACACATGTAAGGAAGGTTTCTAGGAAGACCAAGTATGTTCAAATACCGACTGAATGTAAGGAATTGAACTGTTCCATCCCATTGGTCTTATTTTTTCTCGTTAGAAATATTTTTAATTCATGTGCTAATTAAACATATTTGAAACCGAAATTAGTTTTAAAAAAGGATTGATAATAATTTTTTACCTTATTAACCAGTCTTACTAATAAAGTATAATTCTATTTACACTGACATTGAATATGACAATTTGTGTTTTTTACGTTCGAAGTGAGTCAAGGAGTAAGTAACTAGGCTATATATAATGGCAAGCTAAGCTCACTTTGAAGCAGTGTTAAATGTAAACATATGCATGGTATATCCCTTGATGGAGTCGTGTACAAAGCGAAAGCGATTGGTTCAGGGAGAAATGGCAAGCATTAACCTTTGATGGCCAACCACTTCCATTTATGTATCAGCTTGGTGACAAGCAATCTGTCATGAAACGCTTTCTATTATATGATAAAAGATACGAACAAACATAAAATAAAGAAACGGTATGTGTTGGCAATGTGATAACTATGGGGTTCACAGATCAAATAAAGAAAAATACGGGGTCACCTGTGGTGTAGTGGCTAGCCTGTTAGGTTAGAATACTTAAGATCGAGGGTTCGTACTCCGCTAGGTGGGCCTAGGATTTTTTAAAGAGAGTAAAAAATCTTTGGCTATGCCCGCCTTTGGATAGGACGTTAAATGGAGGATAAGCAAAATTTAGAACTCCCACTGTAGCATCATCCGATTAGTGGCGTAAGGTGGCGGCAAACAAAAAGAAAGAAAAACACCAAACGATGAAAATTATTTTACCATATTTTACCCAAATTATGAAAATTAAAAAAGTAAATAAACTAAATATACGAATATACATTACTCATACATTTATCCCGTGTCGTTAATATCCTATATTTATACAGTTTTATTAAATATTATTTATGCGGCGTTGTTCGACACATATATCAGGTTGATCCAACTGAATTATTTTTATAATGCAGTATATATAAAATTAAACATATTATTACAATGAAAATACATATTTAATATTATTTATTCAAATTCTGTCAACTATAATTCATCTATCAATGGCTAAAAATTGATTAGAGTTTTTTCCTTTGTTTTTTTATGAATAAATAATGATTACATACAAAATAATAATATCTTGCCCATAATGACAATTCTAATGTAAATTAAGGGTCTATTGAAGTTTTCATTTATCAGATTTTGAGAAAAATTAAATCATAAATATCACTACTATAGATTTTTTTCTGGTTATTTTAATAATAGAAAGATTAAACCTTTCAAGGCGCAGGAACAGTGAAAATGTCATTCAGCGAATATTTCTTATACAAAATAAAATAAACGAAAAATGACCACATGAAGAATAAAAAATTATAAAAAGAAAAATATTGGATAAATTTGAGAATTTGTAAATACAATGTAATGAGATGAAAAATTATATAAATCAAAAAATTTAATACAAAATATTACGATTTGAAGTTTCTTTTATACGCAGCTCAATTTTTTCTGTTTTTTTACTATGTTGTTATTCAAACCGAAAAGCTGTTCTTTTTTTAGCGTTTTACAACAGATTCACTTTAATTAAAAATGTTATAAAAATATTGTTTAACGTTATATTTTTTTATAACGGTGGTTAAAAAACCTACACAAAGATAATCTTTATTCAAGATAAAACCAGGTGGAAAGAGTTAGATAAAAATATTAAAACAAAAAACATACCGTATCTTTAAAAGAAAAAAAAATGAAAAAACGAAACTACAATGGAAGATAAAGCAGTCTAAAAATTCTGACGCCCTATCACAGGCGAATACACATGGGGTGGAATAAAACTCAGAGATCCTGCGAGTTAATCAAAGTTCATACAAGGCACACCATTGGTCCGCCAAATAAATCATTTTTAATGCGGTCTTCAAATTTTTTTTTTGTTTCATCAGGCAACGGTCGTTACTTTTATCGTCCCTATTCTTCACATTCCGTTAATAAAAACCTTACGGTAGGAAACAGGTGGAATATGGGCTAGCATAAAAAAAAATATTAAAAACATTTCTTTTTTCTATTGTCAATCTATTTTTTTATAAAAAACTTGAAAAGTAATATATGCATTTTTCTAGCAGAAAAAAGAAATCAACTTCTTTAAACTCTTTGTTTTTTCCCCCGCTCTGGCCAAAATTTTAATGTAGATGACTTTGTAACGAATGGAATGGTGATGATACACTTTTTCCGTTTTAAATAATTTTCTTTAATTTCGTCCTAACTTAGTAGTAATTTAAAGATTGATGTTATATTTCATATACAGAAATATACTTGAATTTCCACCGACAAATAAAAATTATAATTAAATCAAGTTAGCAAAGTCGAAGTGAAGTTGAAATAATTTTAAGTATTGATACAATAATTTATCTTGTCATGATGACTTGTAAATTCTTATTATAATTATTATAAATTCTTATTATAATTATTATATTATTATTATAATAATTATTATCATAATTATTACATTATTCTTATTGTAAATTATTATAATTTTTAAATATTTTTAATAAGAAGAGAACTTGGCCGGGATATGAACCCGATTTCCGTATCAATAGTACGATGCTCTTGCCACTTGAGCCACCAGGTACATATTCCGGTCAAGTCAATTCCTTCTCTTTACTTACCCCATTTTCCATAGATCTCGCAAATTTTACTAATTAATCTGGAGAGTGGACATTTTCGTCAAATAGAAAGGCCTCTTAACAATTGGGCCATTCCAAGTCAAATCATCCAGCCAAAGTTCAAAATTTTACCTCACCCCCTCCGATTTTGATAAAAAATTTATAGGTATTAAGTACATACAGAAATTAGAAAAAATGCCAAATTTTACCCAATTCCAACAAGTAGTTTCAGAATTATAGTCATATGAACTTTTGAGATATTTGTAGTTCCGATGACGACTTGAGCTCAAAACCAACTTGTAGGTGTTAATACTTTCCTCTGTAGAAGGGGCATTAATTGAACTGGAGCTTTCAAAATTTATTCATTAATTCTGCATTTAATACAGAATCGGGTGATACCATAAATATTAGAGAGATCATTTTCCATCATGGAAAAAAAATTCTTAAACATAAAAATTTAGATTTTTCCCAAGTTGTAAAACAGTCATTAAAAAATGCCATGGGCAAAAATCTCTCTCCAACCAGCCTAACAAACTATATATCAATAGAAAGAGGATAAAATTCTCTATCTAGTGACGAAATAATATGAGTGGCTCTGATTTTATGTCGATTTGAATCAATCAATCAATCAAACATAGTAAAATTTAATTTAAAAGTAGCGCATACAAATTAATACAGTTGAAATATCTCTAAAATATCCTCATACAAAGATATATTATTGAAAAGGGCATCTAATTTCCTTTTAAATGATATAATGATATGGGTGGGCTTTTGAGTTGGAAGTGTTTTATTACCATTTAAATCTAATAAAATTAATTCAACTCACAAGGGGAGGGCACAGCTATGGGGTCGTCGATCGGGCCCATTTTTTTTCTGGTGATTCTACATCGAAAAATAGTCGACACGTGTCCGAGCGTTCCGTCCAATGGGCCTTAGGTGCTGAGAAATAAAATAAAATACCTTGAAAATCCTTTATTTTTTATCTTGAGTTTGGAAAATGATATCGACATGATTCTTTCACTAATTCATATATTTTAAAGAGTAGATTAAAGTAAAAATACAATCGTTAAAGAATTATTCATATTTCTTCAATTTAATTTAAAAAAAGCTTCAAGTTTTCAAGTAAACTAGCTTTATAAATTTTTTCACATAAAAAACAATTGCAGAATTGAGTTCAGCACCTCAAGAAGCCCTGATGTCTTAAATATCATCCAAAACAAAAAATAAAAAATTCTTTCCTGTCAGGAACAGCTTTTTTCATGTCTTGTTCAATGTTTCAGCAAAGTTGTATGTGTAGTTTCAAATTCTGCATCTCGTGTTGAGCTGTTCCGATTTTTACGTTCTTGAGCTCGTTGCATAGAAGAAAGCTTCCTTTTTCTAACCATATAAATAACTATTGTATTATTTGGGAAGCTCTTGTAAAAAATGGTCCTCAAAAGAAAAATTAAATTCAAACTTTTCTTTATATTATGTTGATTCATGAATACGTAAAAATATCTCGATTATCTAAAAATGTGTAACTCTAGAGCCTTTATTTACCCTATGAATTTGATGAGAATCGGTAGAATTTTCTCCGAAATATGGTTGGATTTTTGGATGTTCAACGAAATTGTAAGGGTCTAGCTTTAGCTAAACTTTTAATGCAATTTTTAATTTTTTTTTTTTTCAATCTTCCCAAAATTTGCTAATAGGTTTTTTTGATTGTCCTCAAAACGAATCTGAAAACTGTTAAGAAACAAAAACAGTTTCACTCTATGTACTAACTCAAAATGATTTTTTAATGTCATTATTTTGCCAGAATATTCCATGAACCTAACTCTAACAATAAGGCAGAATAAGGATAATAGTTTCCAACCCGAATAATTTCTCTATTTCTTACAGAAAATCATTTCAAAGTTTGGTGTTGTTTAAAAATACCCCTTCTCTCATTGAAGAGAAATGAAATTACTATGCATTGATGAAAAAAAAATTTATTGTTAAGTCATATATACAATAATTTATTCTAACTTTTGCTTTACTACTTTTTACAATATTTTGGGTGGTAGGACACGTAGAAGCATTGAAAATAAAGCCGACTCCGGCACACAGCACACTGTATAAAACACGCATTTTCACATTCCCACACACTCACCTCCCTGACTGGAAAAAAAATTTATTTTTTGTTTTGGATGATATTTAAGACATCAGGGTTTCTTAAGGTGCTGAACTCAATTCTGCTATTGTTTTTTATGTGAAAAAATTTATAAAGCTAGTTTACTTGAAAAATTGAAGCTTTTTTTAAATTAAATTAAAGAAATATGAATAATTCTTTAACGATTGTATTTTTACTTTAATCTACTCTTTAAAATAAATGAATTAGTGAAAGAATCATGTCGATATCATTTTCCAAACTCAAGATAAAAAATAAAGGATTTTCAAGGTATTTTATTTTATTTCTCAGCACCTAAGGCCCATTGGACGGAACGCTCGGACACGTGTCGACTATTTTTTGATGTAGAATCACCAGAAAAAAAATGGGCCCGATCGACGACCCCATAGCTGTGCCCTCCCCTTGTCAGTGTGATGTACATTTCTGTATAGCTAAAATCTCTCTCCAACCATAATAAACTATTATATATCGCTAAAAAGTAGATGAAATACTCTATGTAATGATGAAATAATATGAATGGCTTATTGACTTATAAGGATTTTATGTCGATTTGAATCAAATATAGTAAAATTTAATTTAAAAGTGGCGCATACAAATTAATACAGCTAAAATCGATTTCCAAATATCCTTGTAGAACCATATTTTGCTGAAAAGAATAAGTACTCACTTTTTATAAAATTTAAGAATTTGTGCGGGCTTTTAAGTTTAAAGAGTTTTTTTAAAATAAAATTTAATAATATGAAATCAAATCACAACAATAATAGGAACAGATTGACTTCGTCGCACCAACTTTTGTTTCTACGCAAACTCAAATGCTCTACGTTTTCATGAGATAATTCAATAAAATTTTTATAAATTATAACTTTTCTTTGTAAATATTGAATTTTCACTAGAAGAGTTAAAATATTTGCCTACTCTACAAATAAATTTCATTCTATGCTCACCTCTACACGCCATCATTTCAATAGTTATAAGACTAAACGGTTTAAGCTATCTAACACGTCCATAACATTACACAATATTAACAAATATAACTAAATTAAACGCAGTAAAAAATTTAGCACTTAACAAAAACACCACATATCCTAGTTAAGTCAAAGTTTTAAATATAACGTTGATTGACATTTTTAAATATATTACAATACGAGTAATTGTGCATTATATTTCAGTATTTTAAAACTTATGATATTATACTCTTCAATACTTTCACATAAGCTAGAACAAAAAAAAAATATTTCCAATAATAATAATAATCGTCGATATAAATCAATATTCATTAGTAACAGAAATTGACTTCTTTTCTTTTCGATCTTTAGTGATAGTAGCGATTTTGCTGTACATCGATTTACTTGTGCCCTTAATGAATCAAGAAAATTAAATTATACGGGTCGATAAGAACAAAACAGGAAACAATCTTGTTTAGTTTTGAACGAAACTAAAAAGAAAACTATCCTAAATATTTTATTTGTTTTTTATGTCTGTATTTTGTTTTTAATTAAGGAAGAGAGAGCGATATGAAAATCATGAATTATATCATTAGATTATTTCGGTATTTACATTTCCCATTAGATGTCGGATCACAACGGATTGTAATGAAAAGGGTGAAATAATTGGGTAATTTGTTAAAAGCGTTATCAACTTCAACAATTTCATCTTATAATACATAAGTTATATATCATAACGAAATCATACTTTCTTTGTCGAAAAATATGAGATTCAATTTTTTTTTTTTTTGCGCTATTAAATTAAAAAATGGTACTAATATTTTTGTGCCAAAACCTTCTAAAATTTCTTATATCCTGAATCTAATCCTCACTGTTATTCCTGAAATTAGTCATCAAGGATAAAAAGAAAATAAATAATGACGCCGAACAAGACATCAAACAGTTGAAAGGCACGAAGACTATGATTTTGCCTGAACTAAACCTGGATGAAACGGAAGAGTAATATTATCAAGTTGGAAAACGCTTAGCCCCGATTAATCAATGGAAAGTATTAAAACTTCGAAATTCAATTAAAAGTTGAAACTTTAATTATGTTTACATTTAAAGCTCTAAGCTCTTTCAATCAGATATGCACTTTAGTGCCGCAAGTATAAAACTCAGGGGCTGCCATCAGGAAATATTTCAAAGCTTAAAAAACTTCACTCTCCAGGAAATGCAAAGCGAAAACTTTTTCATAAATAGGCATGATCCTTCAAGCGTTTGCAACACGGAGCTTTGCAGTGTTACGATTCAACTCTCTTTCATATCTGTTTGATAATGTTCTTTTATCATTTGATCCTATTGCAATGACGCACTTGTCACTATTTTTCTTAGAACCTATTTAATATCAAAACAACTGTATATTTATGTTACAGAACATTTTTTTTTTTAATGAAATTTACAATTGTATTTAAAGAAATGCATTTAGTAAATGTGATAATATTAAGAAAAATATGTCTTGAAAAATATTAAACAAACATGAAGAGAAGCTACTCATTGGTAGCTCTCAACTGATACACTCAACATAGAAGGTCCCGAGGCCATCTTCTTTTCAGACGCCTAGGAGTATTGTCTGGAATAAAGGAGGAAGCGAGGCTGGAAACAAGAGGGTTCGAGTGGGTAGGGAGTTTATTATGAAAGGATTGGTATCTGGATCAGGCCAAATAGGCAATATATGGGAAATAGAACAAAAATTAAAAAATTGTCGTGCGCGCAACACACAACTTTCTCTTACCAACTTACTTAGATTAGAAATTAATGTGTTTTGTTAATTGCCACTACTCAAAGTTACACATTTTTCCTCATTCATTTCTTATTTTTGTTTTCATTTGCTCAAAAAAAACAAAAAAAAAAACACTAATTTCTTTTATTATTAAATAAAAGTATTTACTTGTGATAATTCGGCAATGCAAGCATACCACTCCAAGTCGTCTGATTTTATTATTCTCTATGTACTTGTTGAATATTTCATTTAGTTACTATGAAACAAATAATTTCCATTAAATGAACAGATCGGCTTTAATTATGAACAATGGTCTGTCATCAAAGGCGTATTCCGCATGCGTGGGCTCAACGTGTTTTATGGACGACCCTCCACCCTGCATAGAATAGGATCGTTATTCTCAAAAAATATCCGGTAAATAGCCAGGGAGGACGCCGGGTAAAGGAGGACAAGAAGAGGACGGGAGAGCCTAATGTTAAAGAAAAAAAAAGTAGTGAAAACTTTAAATTGATGTACTTGTATGTTATGCAGGCATACTTATCACACTATTTTGGCAAAAACCCGTAGTACACAAAGAGGTGCGGTAGGGTTGCTTTTTATATTTACTTATACTTAAATAAATACAATAAGATTAATGTACATAGTTTTATGTTCGAGCAACATAAGATTATAAAAATATACGAGAACCCATAATGGTTTATAGAATCATTACTTTTTTTTCTTTTCTTTACGGTTTCCTAAAGGTGTTCCACCGCCCCTTTGCCACTAAGCACCTCTTGGACTTGGAAGACCGCGGACCACCCCCCGAAGACACGGAACCCCCAGAACAGAGGGGGGCGGCAGGATCATGCGCAGTAGCTCCATGATATACTATATATCAAGCGAGAGGGGCCGGAGGCGGCGGCACTCCGACTGCGACCACCGAAGAATGACTACGACACTCTGCGCTCTAGCACTCGCCGTCTTCCTCGTCCAGGTACTGTTCAAAATATTAATGCTTCTGCTTATTGTCATCTCGCGTCGGCAAAGGTTCGTCAAACTGTGCTATAGCTAATAAAGATATTTACGAGGAAAATCGTTACCGCATCCCTTTGGGGTAGATATATCTCCCTATTCAGTGACGCCTATCAGATAGTTGGGAGAGTCCATCAAAAATAAAATAAACATAATGAAAAAAGGCTGAACGACTTTTAAGAAGCTAAAAAAGTGAAGATATTTAAATGAAGTGAAGATAATTAAAATATTTAGAACACAAAAAAATTAATATATAAAAAAGTCTAGACATGCTAAACTTCAAATTGTTGACTGGCAAAAATAATCAAATGCCAATAGTATTACATTTGATTGGATATTTTTTGTGGATGAAATACAGAATACATTTTTTTTACCCTTTTATAAAAATTCTTAGTAATAAAATAATGAAGGAACCAATCTTTATTTTAGTTTATACTTTAATTAATTTTTTTTCAAAGAACATGAAAAATTTTTTTTTTCAATTTCGACTATGTATTGCATTCATAGATACATTTATATAATTTTTGTTGATGAAAGGAATACAATTATTTTACTTGTTAATTTTTTCAGTAAAAAAATACTGAATTTATTTATTATTTATGAATTGTTTTTCATATTTTCGTTCATTTTCTCAATCGTATTAGAAGATATCATAAAATGAAGGTAGGCACCAAGAAATATAACTATTTTTTTTTTCTAAATTAAAAGAAAAAATGTACATGAAAAAAATTATATTTTTATTTATTTTTAGACCATGTATGGGATAATAAATAGCTATGAAATAGAATCAAGAATTTATGACATCATGAAAATAATATTTAATTAAATAAAATGTTACTCATTACCACATAAATTACAAAGACTTTTTATCCTTCTGCCATCTACTTTTATTTTGCGAATAATTTATAAAAGCTTTTTTTTATGCATCTGGCACACCATTATTTATACTCAAATTTTAATGTTTGAAATTAATACTCAAAATGATGTGAAAACATATTAATTCTAATTAATATCAATTTAAGGACTTGAATATGTTAGTAGTGGTTTCTTAACTTTGATTCTTAAGAGCATACATAGTTATTTTAAAATATTGGAGGCTACAATAAATACATTGGTAAAATATAATATGAGTGCATGAATTTATTTTGAAATTTCATATCATAATTGCATGAAAAACCAATCAACATCGTACAAATATTATTTTACATTTATGAAATATGTTTATACCTTTTTTGTGTGTAGCTTAATACTGTAGAAATTGTAATACAATAATTTGTTTTATTGAAAAATTGCAAGTAAATATTTAAGTAATCTTTATGTTAAAATTTGAGAAAAAACCAACTTCTGTTTATTTCTCCATTCAGCCTCTAGAGTGCCGAACCAGTTTAAAACAATAACCAAAAGAATCGTTTGAGCTTCTTATTTAAAATTAGTTACACCAGTGTCAGTATTACAATAATACCCTTACAACCTGTTATTCCGACTTCATACAAAATAATTATTATATTTACCTATTGCATAGTACTAAAAATTAGTTATGAAAAGCCATTATGCTATTAATCTCTTTAGCTAAAATAGTAATTGTAATAATATTAGCCCATTAAAACTGTAGCACTGGAATCCAATGGATAAACGAAATGAAAATCTCCATATTGGATAAGAAACATAATTTATCTTAACTTTTATCCAGAATCACACTGGATTGCCAAGAAGTTTTTCGCTAGTACAAACAAGCATCATTTAATCACACACATATATGCTTAAGCCAGTTCACTCATGTCTGATAAAAAAAAATTTCTACGTACGACGGAATCGAATTTTTTTCCCAGATTAACGGCATCTGATTTCTAGCTGAACTAACTCGTCCTTAAAGAAAATTTTAGTAATAAAATTTAATGGCACGATGCCTTAATTTTTAATGAGAAAATATAAAACAATCTCTTGACAAGACAACATTAAAAATAAACCATTTTTTTTTTTTTTTTTTCATTCTGGGTTATATCACACGCCGATCCTCCGAACAAATTTCTTCCAGTAATCCATGTCCACACTTCTTTCTCCGACAGACCTCAAGATGTCTTCTGTGACGTCTTCTATCCACTGTTTCCGAAGTCTTCCGTACCTGAAGGACTATAATAAAGCATTCAGAGGGAACAACGATTTTCATCCATTGTCACTTATTCCACTGATGTCATTGGTCATCAGACATATTACAATATAAAATTTAATATTCAAATCACTTCCAACTGCAACGTATTAAAGACACAAAAAAAAGAAGTCTAGAAAGCCTTTATTCTCTAAACTTCCGGATCTGTTTCAGTCACGAAACCCTTCCCCATAGACGAAGTTCGGTGGATGTATGGGATGTATTTTAACAAGTTTTAATTACCATCTTTAGGGGACATATCTCGCCAAATTGGCACGAGAGAGGAACATCCCAGCCCGTTAGAGAACATCCTTCCAGCACTAATTAATGCTTCTCTAAAAAGCCGCATAATCCTACTCGAATTTCACAGCCAATTTTGTTCTGTATCAAGTATCCTATAGAAAAACAATACTCATGAATACACTTCCTTTCACTGAAAAATATCAAAGAGCTTAATATGTAACTGACCGAACACGATTATTGTATCTCGTATCTTTGACAAAATCATGAGGGTCGATTTTTTATTTAAAAAAATTAAAAAATGATCCTTTAAAAGATTCTGTTTTGATGCACGTTTTGTTAGCAGTAGGTAACATCAAACCAATAAAACAAATAAATTAAATCAGCTAATTAATTAAGAGCGTAAACTATCGTCACCATGCCGATCATCTCTATAGATTGATCGATTAATTAGTCCCGAAAAATTAAAAAAAAATAAAGTTACAATTTTAAAATAACCTTCGATTCATAACATAATCGTCAAATCCTCAAACTATCGGATTCATTAACATTATAAAATGATGAAATAAGATTTCCAAACAAAGTTTTAAATTCTTAAAAATAAATTAAAAAACAATGACTGGAACAATTTATTTAAATAGTATATACTAAACACAAAAGGAACTCAATCACAAGAATAAACTACAAGGTATCTATTGAAATTTTTATACTGAAACTTCAGAAAATAATAACAATATTTTTATAGAACCAGTCATACTTTTTTTTTTTTTTAATTTACATTGAAGATCCTTTTTATGCATTCAAGATGAGATGGGATAAAGACGTTTGAATTTAAAAGGAATCCCATCTCCCTGAATAAAATAAAACGAAAGACGAAGGAGGGGGAAAATAACAAAAATATTTCCATGAATAACAAATCAAGCTTGAAAGGAGGGACAAAGGAAGAAGAGGGGTTGGGGAGATATCAGAGATATTTAATAGCCCCCGCCAATTAGGGCTTCAAAATTACTCACCGTCCTTAATATTAATTACAGCTCAAACTCTAATTAATACTCGAAACACATACCTCAATTTTAAGAAATATTTAAGATTTAACGAATTAATGAATTTATTATATATATATATATATATATATATATATATATATTATTTGTAAATCACTTGGATTGAAAATATCTAAGTTGTTGTTTTTAACAATTTTATATATTACGGACAGGCTCGACCATGCGTTGCTTTGGCTCAGTAGCATTAATGAGTTGAATTAATTGTATCCTATTATTTTTAATAAAGTCAAATCAAAATTCACTGATAAAGATAAAAACGTTTCAGTTAATCTAAAAACAAAGGGGTTTGAAATATAACTTCACGCCAAATTAAAATTGTTAGGTAAGGCATTTCAGAAGGGTTAAAGTTTTTATTGTAAAATGGAAAAGGAACTAATAAAGAATATAATTGGAATAAGGCTTGGTGCAATCACTATAGACAGCGAAAATGTACTGAATTAATCTTTTGCCATAATACATAATAATTAAATTCAGAATATAACACATGGTTCTACCTTAAACAGGTTATGAAAAGTTCTCAAACCATGTGAAAAAACCACATGTTCTTACAATACTACTTATCAAAACAAAAAAATTAATTTTATGAATGAAATCATTTATAACTTTTATAATAATAATTCGCATTTTTTTTATTATTACAATTCACAATTTTTTTATTTATTGTAGTGCTAATAGGTGCACTATGAATTTGGTTAACCTGTCTTTTGCTAAAACAAATAGATTCGATGTTTTCCACACAGTGTGAAAAGACGACACATAATTGCTCATGGGAAACACACGGATACCAAGCTGGAAAAAATAGATTAGGCAACTGGATGCTTCCAACCCTAAATATCGAAAAAAAAAAAATGAGTTGTGGTGTCAATAAATCAACTTACCCCGCCATTTGTTGGAAATTTACAGAACTTAAAAGTAACCACACTCAATCGTAGTATAATAAGTAATAAAGGCATACTATATTATAAAGCTAATAGTATAATAATAAAGCATGCAATATAAATAATAATAAATTATTAAGGCCATTAATCGAGAAGAAAATTATCCAAATTTCATCAAAATCTGTTGAATAGTTTCTGAGTTTACCTCCGACAAACATCGGGACACGAGATTTTAATATATGTATATAAAGATTTTTTATATGAAGGAAAGCATCATCATAGGGAAAGGTCTCAATCAAGAGTGCTTTTTCTTTCCATCTTTATTTAATCTATATTCTGTGAAAGCACTGAGAGACTGAATAAAGAAATAACATCCAGTCTGTGGTGTTAGCATAGGCAACTACAAAAAAAAGGTCAAGGGTTGATATCTCACCAGGTGGCCATAGGATTTTTACAAAGGGAGTAAAAAATCCTTGTCTTTGCCGTCCCTTGGATGGGACGTAAAATAGAGGTCTCGAGCCTGTGCGGTATCAGTAGCTCTTCAATGATCCCTATTCCAATTTTACCGGGGTAGAAAACATTCAGGACTCCCATTATAGCGTCGTCCGACAACCAAAAGAGCGTAGCTTTAAGAAAACGGAAATTTTCAAAAAGACAGGAAATAAGAGCAGATGTTCAATAAGCACCCTTAGTTAATATTGTGGTTTTAGAGTCAAAGGCAACATCCTTCGATTCATTATTTTTTGTCTTATATACCGCATAAACAATTATGAATAAATCTGCCCAAAAACTACTTTCCTTAGCAATTGATTTTTGAGGCACTCGTGTAGGGTGCCGCACATAAATGTTAGGATTACAAAATATTGTAGACGAAGACAAGAATATCCCTTAAAGGGTGGGAAATAAATGACTAGAATGTTTTGGCCATTTTTAGTGTTTTAAAATTTAAGAAATTAATTTTAAATAAAATAAAATTTGTACACCAGAAAAACATTATTCATTTTCGTTTGGAAATCAGATACAATCTTTTGCCGTTCACGTTTACTTCTAGAGATTACATAGAATTTTAAAATCCACTGTGCTGCTTAAATTCATTCCAACTGTTTTTGTGGAGCATTTCATAATTGTTTTCAAATTGGATCATTCAAAATTAGTTGGGAGTGGATCATTCAAAGTTAGTTGGGATGAGAACAAATTAGGTACATCCCTAAAAAAAAGTAATATTAAAAATTAATTAATACAAACTCCAACCTAATTGTAAAATAATTAACGATTCTTGTTTTAATTTACATAACCTCAGGTTTTTGTTTTTAAATTATACATATTTTTGTTTATTACCTTGTAATAATTAGTCTATTGTTTCTATATCAAAGCTTAAAGAGTGAAAAAACTAAAACTGGTAATTGCTGCTAAAGTGGTGGATACATAACAGCTGACTGAGTGAACTCCACAAAAATAAGGAATTCATTTTTACTTTCACTTACCTATATATGAAATATATAGTAAGTGGAAGTATTGCGATCGTGAAAAATTTCGACTTCCGGTTTTCAACGGAAATACACGTTTTGGGGTCCCCTTAGTCGAAATGACCAAGTCCCGCGAAATGGTCTGTGTGTGTGTGTCTGTGTGTCTGTGTGTCTGTGTGTCTGTGTGTGTGAACAGACTAGCTTAAAAACTATAAACCGTGCGATCCTGAAATTGGGTATTCAGTGTAGGTATATGCCCGCTATGTGACAGCATAAATTTCATCAAAATTACTTAAAGGGAGGGGGTACTTTACTTAATAACTTTTTAGATTTTTTTCGATTTTCTCAAAAATGGCTCTAACGATTTTGATTAAACTGGGTATTTGATGTAATTATATGCCCGAGATATGACTGTTAAAATTTCATCAAAATTGATCAACCGGAGGGGGGACTTTACTTAATAAATTTTGTATCATTTTCACGTATTTTTTTATTTACTCAAAAACGGCTTTAACGATTAACAAAAATAAGATATGAATGTAGAAAAATGTGTGACTTTGGGAAATGATATTTAGCAAAACACGTCAATTTCTATTCTAAGTAAGTTGGTAAGTGAAAGTTGTGTGTTGCGCGCACGCACCAGATTTTTTAATGATAGATTACTTATCTGTTCCTTTCAAGTTATAAGAAAGTTTTTATTTTTTTATTAGCTTCTAAACATAAATAATTCCTAATTTTATATATCTAAGACCAAATATATCATGAAAAACAAAACAGAACAAATTGAGGCTAACGATTTTCAGATAATGATCTCAAATAAAATTAGAAACCTGAAACGTGGTTAGCCCATTTTCCAAACAATTTCTCTCTTCCCCACCCCCACATTTTCTTCGCTTTCCGCAAAGATTCTACTGATATAGATACCAAGTCTAATTCAATTAAAACTTCCACGTCCCCGTGAGAAGATTTTGCTGATAAAAATGTTATTTCGCACGTTGGCCGCGAATCGGAACATTAATTTCCTCTATCTGATAATACACGATCGAATGCAGGAGTTTCGATACCGCGTTAATTGATGATTTTAATCGTATTTTAGTCCTATTTTCAACAATACTTAAGGAAATTTGTTTAATTTGTATGGGGGATAACATAAAAATCAGATTTTTAATACATCATTTAAAAAGGGAATACATTTAAAGTCAATTTTTTTTTTCACTGACTTCATGTTGAACTAAAATAATAAATAATAATAAAATAAATACCTATCCAGGAAATAAATATAATAAGTCGTTTGGATAACCCTATTGGTCCAAAAATTCAAATTTGTAGAAAAGCAAAAACATTTTAATTTTTTCTCTGAAAATAAGATATTTCGATAACTTATATTAATTTTCAGGCACATATCCCTTATTAGAATTTTGAATTAGAAGTATAATTCTCCAAAATCATATGTCTCTGAATGCAAAATAAATACCTACAGAAATACAGTAAAATTTGTCATTAACAGAAGATTGACTTCTTTGGAAGTGTCAGGTTTCTCATAACACTGATATAAATATTACTTCTAACGGAATAAAGACTAGAAATTATGATATTTCTTCTTTGTTATTTATGTCAATGGCCATTTGCTTACCCTCATTTAATATCGACTAGTGGATTTACCCTCATTTCACTAGTTCCAATCCACTATAACAGAAATTGCCTTGTGGTTAGGGAATGAGATAACAGGCTGGGAAATTCTTTCACCTCCTTTAAAACTATAGATTAAGGATTACTGAAATATTCTAACGTTTCTTTATCAGTTATTAAATACATATAAAACTAATCCATCGTGCGTTTGTATTTTTTTTTTAATCTTCAAAACATGGATTGGGACAAAGAGGAATTTTTTTATTTTTCTCCTACTATATTGACATTTTTTTTGTTCCTAACAAATACTCTACTAATTATACCCTTAATCTTTTAAAATATTTATGAAATATTGAATATCCAGAATAGTGATTTTAAGACGGAGCAAGGAATAAGTCTTTCTTGTAAATTGAACCATGTTGTTAAAATAAGTTGTAATTTATTTTCCACGTAGGAATTTATTTTAAACGGCTATATTTTATATGATTTCGAGTGAAAAAAACTAAATTTTAATTTTTGAGAATTATTACAAGGAAAACTGCCGAATAGAGAGGCTTATATAAATATTAGAAAAGTTACCCAGAAAATTTATGACCGTTTCCTTGCACTTCTCCATGGTAATAGTTCCATTTCTATGCGCCCTCTTCACTAGGTCCTGGTATGTTCTCGAATCTACTTTGTCTAAGATTTTATTCCTTTTAACGTAAAGGATGCTAAATCCGTACTCTAAGCCTTTCTCATGACAGAGTATCGAAAATGTTTATTAACGACTTCATATATATATATACTTCGCACTGCAAGTTAAGTCTTTTAACGAAATTCCTGGATTTATTATCTAATTATAATTGATTATCTAATTAGATCTACAATACCAAAGGTTTTTCACTGAATTTTCAGAGTATTATGCTTTCCATTGGATTGTTTCATCAAACAAAAGCAGTCAACGATGTACTTGTTTTTATATTAATATGCATATAATGATTAGTGGCTTAGGAGCATCTCTCTCCGATTTTTAGTATATTCGAAGAAGCATTAATATTAAAAAATGTTTGCAAATGGTTTGGAAATATTTTTAAATCATATTGACAGTGACTGGCAGAAATTAAATCATTAAGAAAAATAAATACTTTTATATTTGATATAGAGGACGTAAATGCTTTAAAATATTATCACGGATAATACTCTCAGTTTTCGGATAATACTAATGATTTTTTTTATAAGACTATAGTGAAAACCAAGCTATAACAGGGATACTTCTCATCTTCTCATGCTCTAAAGCGTGTATTCAGGATTATTTTTGTTTACTTTTTATTTTATTGTATTATTAAATTATCATAGATCTAATACAGATAATCCTCCTATGAATAATTTGTTTTTTTGATTATTCTGAAAAAATTAACTTCACGCATATGGTCCTTTCAATAGTGTGACGATTTGTTTACACATTAGTTTGAATTATGTATATATATTGCAATTACAAAGCATGTCAAAGGAACTTAAATACTTACGATAGCTTTTTCCAAAATCAGGTAGATTCCGATTGTTCAATTTTTTGCCCTTTTAAATAATTTAGTTGTTAAATAATTAAAAAGACGTTACAACTATCCATAGAAGAATCCATACAAGACACTCCATTCCCACACTAAAAAAAAATAAATAATTATTTGTTAAAATCATTATTTTATTTGTATGTTTTTTAAAGGTGTTAATATACTTTTAATAAACAGGATTAGCCGTAGAAAAAACTTAAACTTAACTTTTTCATGATATTTACATAAAATAATTTAATTTTGAAAAAAAAAAAAACATATTTTTTTTCCATTTTTAACTTTTTTCAATATCTAATTTGATGCATTTATTATACATATTTCATTTAACACACTAACAGAATGTGTACTAAAACGTGTGGCCCATATATAAGTATAAATGCATACTTATATTTTTTAAATTGTGTTCTTTATGTTATAGAGTTGAAATTTATCATGTTACATATTGCATTGGCATGATGTTCCAGATTAGTACAGACAAAATAATATCCGAAAGGTACTGCATCGAATTTCCTGCCGAAAAGTTGCTATTAAGCCATGATACATTTCCTTTTTCCATTACATTATTAGATTTCCATTTTTTATTAATAAAGATTTTCCTGATCTTTCAACTAGTCATTTTTTTGTAATCGAATGTATAGATTTTATTAGATCTTATACATCAATCAATACTTTTATATCACAAAATTTTTAGAAATTAGACTTACTTCTCAAAATCCATCCCCCCCCCCCACAGGGACCTCCCCACCACAGAGCACACATTGTTGAGTGGCACCTGTTGGTCAAACAGGACGCAGCACACGTTCGCTAACCGGCATTAGCGATTCCCTCAACCTCTTGCACCAATGGCCTCAGGGTGGAATCATCCCAATAATGACTGCCCCTCTTTTACCGCAATACCTATTAAATACCTTAAAAAGATCACCTTTAATGGAAAAATCATGAATATGTAAAATTGCAACATTTCTTAATAGATCAGTAAAGAAAATTTATTAAATATATTTTATAATCAAAATCTATTTTGTATCATATTTTAAAGAAAAAGAAAAAAAATAGGAGAAACGGATTTCCAGGTGTGGCTGGTTTTGAACATACAAGGGGTGTGCTTTTTGCCCAAATTATTAATTCTCTATATGTTACGGTAAAGAATTCGAATAATGTAAAGTTAACGCTTGGAGTGCTCGTAAACAGGTTAACATTAAAAGCCCTGAATATTGGAAAAATAAATAGATAAATAAAATGTCTAACTATAATCCAATTAGTATTTTGAGAAACCTGAAATATCAAAAACAGTCGAATCTCGTTTTAATTTATATTTTGGGCTCCTAACATCCAAAGATATATAATTGAAGAGCATAATATTTTTAATTTTAAGTTTTAATAAGGGTTACATATCAGAGACGATAATTCCAGTTCACAGTCTTTCATTGTGCAATAGAATAATTTTCAAAGTTTATAAATTTGAATCAATGGGGACATATTGGATTTCTCAAACGACTAACTCCAAGTATTTTGAAGTTTTATTCTTAATCAGTATTTCCCTTTTCATATTTTATAAATTATGGTGCGTTTCAAAGAAACAGATATATTCTTTACGTACAAGAAAAGTTATACAGTTCTTTACACGCAACGTAAGGCATTCTGCATGTGGAGAATTGATATTAATAACGCAACACACACAAAGCCCTTACCAGCTTATTTGATCATTATCACCACGAATCGAAAGTGAACGAATCTTTAAAGAAAAAAAAGAAATTATAAAAAAAACAATATTAAAGTATTATTAAAAATATTAAACTACCATCGGATATAGGGGAGGAGAGTGAAGGAATAAGTAAATATAAATTAAACTGTGACACTTTTACACGATCACTTCTTCTAGCCTTGGAGAACTAAAAAACAGAATATTTTCCCCATCTGGGATAAACCCCGTTTCCGCCCCCTAATTCTCATTTTTCACTTTTTAGACAGAACGAATTATATTTTGAAGGCGTGTTAAATAAAAATATTGCTAGTAATATTCTGCTAAAAAAAATTCCTTTGCATATTTTAAGAGAGATATCCCGTTTTCAAGATAATTCAGAGACATATATGTGTGACTGTATTTGCATTATTTTTGAAGAAATGATTGGCCGCGGTCGAGAGTCGAAACCGAGTCTCTCTCCTAACATGAGAGGTTCACTACGTCACCAAGATCGCATCCAAGTCAAGCCAATCTCTACTCTTGACTGAACACCTTCCCCCGTCTCGTATTTATTTTGCGAATTTATAGGGGGAATAGACATTTTTGTCCGAAATAATTAGTAGCAATTGATGTTTGGTCTATTTCTTAATATTAATTTAATTATTTATTTTTAAATATTTTATTTTTAAAGAGAAAGGATTGGGCTCCGCTGGGAGTCGAACCTGGGTCTCCCGCGTGACATGCGCGGTACGGTACCCCCTGCGCCACAGAGCTCGCTTCCAAGCGGAACCAATCCTTCCTCTTCACTGATACCTCTCCCCCGATCTCGCAATTTTTGCGAGTAGTAACGGGAGGTGGACAATTTTTGTACCAATTTTTGGTATCTCTTGACGAACATCAATTATAAATTATTTTATAGTAATTCAATCTTTATTCGTGGCTAACCACCTTTTTTAATTTTTTTTTTTTTTTTTGAAGAGACATGATTGTCCTCGGCGAGAGAGCCGGTCGAGGCCAAACTTATTGCAAATATTTGATAGAACACTCAACTACTAGACCAGCCAACATGAATAGACGGCCGGCTATTTATTCCTTTGCTCCCTTTTACCCGAGGGCTTCCGTTCCCTTTGAGCGATATCTTATTGAGCGTGCTCCCTATGCAGCCCATGCAGCAGCAATCTGTTTGACCTTGCTATTCAAACTGCTCCCACTTACCAATTCCCGACACGGACCTCATTTGGAAAGTTACCGCCCTTAGTTCGTTATTCCATTCATTATTCCATCCGCGGTTGGCACGGGTCAAAACAAACTTGAATTCCAAAATAGCCAAGCTCTTATAATTTGAGTCAAATTAGTTTACCTTTATTCGTCTCAAACTAAGAAAGAACTATAAATAATAATGAGCAACTAGTATCCTTTTTATTTTTTCTTAAACTTTGGACGTTTTAACCACGAATCGCGAAATACTCGTAATAAAAGGGAAAAGGGCAAACCGAGAAGAAGAAAAAAAAAAGGCTTCCCTAAATTTTCAGACAGATTAAAAAGTAGAGATATTAAGACTGAGAAATGAAGGCCGGTACTCAGCAGACCTCTTCCAGCTCTTGATTAATTTTCAAGGTGTGCCTGAAGATCCCTCATCCAGCACCTTTTCGGGGGTGAGATTTTTATTGGCTCATTCATGGGTGTGAGGATGTTTTTGTTGGACGTCTCACCACGCACTTGCTCCAAAGTCAAGTATTCATTATTATGTCCGAATATTAACACGAAGTAGATTTTTAATATTAAGTCAATACAATATTAGTTTTACTATTTAAAATGGACTTTTAATTACCATCGCTGGTGGCAGTAATTATCATTTGACTAGAAAACATTCCATAGCAGTATTTTAGTTAATATATTTTAAAATACAAATCCCATTACAATTATTTTTACTGTTTCAGCTGATCATGAAGATCAAAACTACCTTCCAGTATAAATAAATATTCTTTACTTAAGCCCAAAATAAATAGTTTATATAAATTTACTGTCCTCTAATTCAGCCAACCGGTTGGTAAGTTCATCCTTAGCCACTCCTAAACCTCAGTGAACTCTAAGAAAACTATTGTTTAAAAGGAAACATGAATTATTTCTTTATTTCAAGGTCAGTTTCTGCTACTACGTCGAATCCGACGATGTCCTAAATTTTATCTATCTAGGCATCCAGGTATAATTAGGACCGGGATTATTAACTAATACCTGAATTGCGGGGACTGGAGTCCTCCATTTTACTCCCACTCCGGGGGTTGGCATAAGTAAAATAAAAAGAAGTAAGTAAAATATGTCCTTTTGCCACATGAGCACATATTTAGTACACTAGTCTTGAAATCAGAAACAAAAAAAAAACATTGAAAAAAAAGAATTATTTCTAAGAAAATACGGTGCCGCGCTAGCATGAATGAAGGCAATTAATATAATTCTATAAAACTTATCAAACTGAACTATTTTTTAACTCACAATGGGATTTTCGTTTCGATATGGGATTGGGAATTGTAGTTTTATGATACTCTCGATTCTTTGAATAAAATTATTATCTACCTATGCCATCAAGGAAATAATGGCAAAAGAAAAAACAATAGTGCTTAATATCAATCTTAATAAATGGAAAAAGTTGTGTTTTTTCATATTATTAAGAGTTTTGATCTGGCCAAGAGGCATATTGTCATCGGTTGGCAACAATACAGATTTGTGGAGAGGGAGATTGTTATCTATTCCATAGCCAAATAATGGAATCCAAAAAGATCGACTCTTTTTAAAGTAGGGGACGATAACTCTGGAGCTTCCAGCGATGAAGGCTTATCCAGCCAATATTTTACCTGAACAATGAGCGTGTGGCATAGGGGAAATGAATGCACCTATACAGCTACAGCTTGCTTTTGTCTTGTCTCTAGCACTCAACGGCCAACCTGTTGGCTCCAAGTACTATGGAAATTCTTCAGTGTTAAAAATAAATTGAAAAATATTCTCAACTCAATAATATTAGAGGAAAATTATTAATTTAAAATCGATAAGTAAATTTCAGCAGTTGTATTAGTTAAGTAGAAATATATAAATATATCTACAAAGTCAACTCATGCTTTAATTTAATTCGGAGCTCATAGCATGCCAAGACAAAAAAATCTGGTGCGATGCGCGCAACACAACTTTCACTTACCAACTTAATTACATTAGGAATTGACGTTATTCGTTTGTCATTGTTAAATGCCAATTCTTAAAGTTACACATTTCTCCACATTCATTTACTTATTTTTATTTGTATTTGCTTTCTAAAGTACACTAATTTTTTTATTGTTTAAGTAATAAAAATTTTTACTTGCGATAATTCGGCAATGCAAGCATAATACTCCAAGTCATCTGATCTTATAATTCTCTATGTAGTTGACGGAATATTGTTATTTTTTTCTCCAGTATATGGTTACTTGATTTTTTCATATTTCTTATTTAGGCATGCCTTCTTTTTAGGCGTTACGAGAGACAGCTAATTTCTCCAAACAAACAAAAACAAAGATATTTTATAGGAAAACAAAAAAGGCCCCTTCCCCACTTAAGCCCCCCCCCCAGAACATTTTAATAATGATAAAGCTTACCTGATATTAAAGAAGAGCTGATTCTCATTAAACATGACGAATTTGATCAAAATCATTTAAGCCGTATTTGAGAAAACCGAAAAAAATGTAATAATTGGAAAAAATGTTTTGAAATAAAGTGCCCTCTCCGTTTGATCAATTTTGATGAAATGTTTGCTGTCACATCGCGGGCATATACTTATATTAAATACCCAATTTCAGGATCGTACGGTTTATAGTTTTTGAGCTAGTCTGTTCATATACACACACAGACCATTTCATGGTACTTGGTTATTTGGACTCAGGGGACCCCAAATAAGAGACGCCGCACAGAAGGACCGTACATGCCACTAACTCAATTCAAAACTGAAATTTAACATTCTAACTTTATCCGTTTCGGTTGTAGTTCTGTGAAATATCAACATCATGGAGAAATATATTTATCGTATAGGCCCACCTTAAAAAGAATGTTCATAGCAAATTTCAGCTCATATGATACAAATCGGATGGCGTGTTTAATTATATATTACGTGAAATGCACTCTCCTATGCCATTTCTATATTTTAGATGATTCTTTTATTACAAATTGGCTTTAAGAAAAAAAAATCTTGCACTGAGAACTTCATTGTAATAAAAAAATTTTTAAATGAGATCAACTTACTAATAACTTCAAAGAAAATTAAACGGAAACAATCTCTTCTTACTCCACAAGACACGCTATTATCATTTCTTTCTTTTTTCCTCGCTTCCGTGTACTCATTTTTCTCCTCCCTCCAACTTCCCCCAACCTGACTCATATTTTCTTGCCGGCTCATTTTCTCCTTGTTCTAATTCTGTAATTCGGTAGGAGCGTTACCCCTGGAACTTCCTGAGGGATTCTTACCCCGGTCCCTTTGTCCCGGGTAGAGGCTGGCTGGGCTAAATGTGCAGAGAGCAACTTCTCCTGAAAACTTAATTGGATAGGGCCCTCATACAAAGAGGAACAGTATCAATTGTTCAACTGGGAAACTTCTCTTCATCAACACCCTGTGTGACTAATTCTTGTTGTTGAATTTTTCTCTCTGATAAAACAGAAACTTCAGTTGTTTGAAAAGTCTTAAATTTTCCATGGGTTTCAAGTTTGGTATAATTATTGTACTTTTGCTAGAACTTAATTGTGACATATTGTAGTGAATTTAGATCTAAATGAATGTTTAGCCTAGTCCGAACTTTTGGTGGTTTTTCTCCTTTTATTTTTTATGACATTCAAAATTCTGTTTCCCCTATAACTTCTTCAACGTTTTTTGGGAATTCTTTTTTTTTTTATGGATGTATCTAGACCTAAGCTCATGTTTCAGTTAGAATATGTAAAGAAATGCACATAATGTTTCATAAATATAACGTACGGTGAAATAAATATTAAAAAAAAAAATTATCTGAATTACAGATAGAAAGATATGTATCCGATATTTATGTACCTAAGATATTATAAAAATCCATCTCAACAACAAGCCTTTCATTGAAGGAAACTTTGTTCCCAAGAACAGAGTTATTTAAATACCATGAATTCTCAATAACCTCAGTAAATGGGCAACGCATAGAAATAGAATAGCGTATGACCAACGCAAACAGAGCTTTCTGCTCTCTATATCAAAGCAACTAAATCTGTAAAAATATAAAATTAAGTTCTTTTAGATGGCTGTGAGACCTGGAAGCTCGTTAGTTTAGCCATACAAATTTCTCTACTTATAGCCATCAAAATTCATTGAGTAATAACCAAGAGAGGAGAAGTACGAACAACTGTCAGCATATATCTCATGATAGGAAGGCTATGGATTGAGATGAGCAGGACATCCAATGCAAACCATCTGGAAGCTTCTACTGGACAATGAATGCCTCAATAGTAGCAAGAGGTCTGTTTAGAAGGGCAAGAGGCAGATGGATAGATAATATCAACTAAGACCAAGATAGATGTAGAAAATAAATTTGTAAGATGTGTCCGATAAGGTCAATGCCTAATTATTACTGCATTCATACTCTTAGAGAATGCTTTTTAACTATAAAATATTTGAAAATGATAAAACACTACATAAATAGCATTGATTAATACGAAGGTGACATTTACCAATATCTTTTTACTAATAACATATTGTATGAAGCTTTATAATATAACTGAACACAAGCACAATCTTTCAGAAATATCGAGGTCGACCAAATAGTGGATAATTCCTACTGAAATGTTTTTTTTTATAGTTCATTTTTTAAGGGCAGGCCACTATACCATGGAACAAAACACAATCTTGTCCAAGAACACAAGCAGTGACCGAGTTTAAAAAAAAATGTAGAATATAAATGTTTGGCATGTAATTAAGGTTACATTTTGAAGCTCACTAAAATTTTAAAATAACATAAGAATTACTCCGTTTTAATCAAAGAAAACATGAAAGAAAAAAGACGGATCCAGGGCGGACGGATGTCCTCAATAAAGCTAGACTGAGGTACTGTAGTGTCAAAGCAAAATTGAAAGCAAGACCTCCCTAGCGTGATAATTACCAACCCGTAATTAGGCGCCCCAGCTTTGTCCAGAACCAAACGTAAAGCTCCTCATTTTCATGGTGAGAGAACACACCGTTTCCAGTCATTGCATAGCCGTTGCTCTCACATCACAAGTAAAATTAACTCTTGAGATTTCCTGGTTTTATTTAAAATTACATACTGACTGTGCACGGGAGTTAATTACAACTGAAGGATCCATGAGATAAAAATAAAAATAATGAGACTCTACTAATTTAAATTTTGAGGGAAATCTAAAACTTTTAGTTTTTTATGACTTGAGCGTTGTTCTTGTTTTCCTTTAAATATTTGTGACTAAAAATTTGAGTGGATTTTAATATCTAATTAAAGCGAATTGGGAATAAACATATAATATTAGCAAACATTTTTTTGTTATTCGAAGAGATTTTTATAAAGACCTAAACTAAGTAGGGAAAAAATACTCTAATGATAAATCCATCCGTCTTGAAATACAAATTATTAATCAGCGAAACAGAACGGTTATTAGTTTTGAGCGGTTGAGAATTAGTTTTATTATTTTTAAATAATTTTTATCTAATTTTATTAAGCAGGTTGGGTCTTCCTATTCTTCTTTTCGACAAAGAACCTCTCTAATTAATTTCCTAGGATTTCATTGTAGTCCATCCTCACGACATGTCCTGCTCGAAAATAACTTACTCACAATTTTCTCCTATCATTAGTTTCCTACAGCTAAATCCCGCACACATTTTTTTCAACAGAGGAAATGTACACAACTAAATGCTCCTTCATTAAACTCCATTTTTAGGAATTAATTTCAATTATTAGGTTGAATAAGTATTTAATTAATATTAACAATTATTTAATTAATTATTTTCAATTATAATTTAATCAATTGGTTTTCGAAGCTTTGGAGCAATTAATTAAAAGGGAAGTGAAGATGAGGGTGCGCCCCCAGTTTAGTAGAAGACAATTCTACCTGAGCGCCAAGTTAGGGGGGAGATGATTACCAACAACTAATTAGCCATTTCTTTCCCCTATCCCCGGCCCCCCTTACGGCAGTTAGCAGCGAATTAGAGCAAAGTCCTTCCGGCAGGGGGCTTCAGTCTTAGTGTAAATAACTTTGAGCCCAGAGCGGTTCCTAATGGCGTATACTTTGCTTGATGCCTGAAATCACTTCTCTAAGTTGTTTTTTTTTTCCACTCATAAAGAAAAAAATAAGAAAACCAGGGCCGGCAATTAAATATCAAGCTAAAACTATGGAAAGACTTGTATGTATACTATCGAACCCTCTTGTATGTATATTAAACACATCTATATATACTATCAAACCCTCTTCTATGTATGTATATTGAAGACTTTTATGTATGTATGTATACTATCTAACTCTCACACCACCAGGGACATATAACAACTCTAGAAGTGCCTTCTGTCTTTTTTTGTTTTTTGTTAACTCGAACCATTTTAAGTTTATTTTAATATTTTTTTTCTTTTAATTGAATATGAAAATTATAGTTATATATTGTACCAACTAGTTTTTTTTTTCAATTTAGTCTCTTGAATTACAAATGTTTTGCAATTTTTTTTTTTTATATTTTATATGTTTTTTTATTGTGTATTTATAATTTGTTCTCAATGGAAGTCAGTCCCAGGATAACGAAATTGTCATTAATTTATTTCACGAATCGCTTTAACAACGTAATATAACCTAATACCAAAAACCATTATTTTTCAAGAAATTAACTACAGCGTTTAAAAGTAGAAAAATGAGGAGCTTGGAAAAGGGCTCTAAGTGATATTTTTGTTTCCATTCTGAGTAAATCAAAGTTAATGTTTGCAAAAAAAAATATTATTATGTGGAATGAAAAATTAATTATTTTATTCTGAAATTTTATTCAGGTCTTTGACATAGAATATTAGGATTAAATTTTTCAGTAATTTTAGTTTCAGGAGTTATTCAACGTAAAATATTAACTTATAACAAAGTTGTGTTAGCAGCACCATTTATACAATAAATCAAGAACAGCTGAAACAATTATTAAGATCATTGATTAGTTGGACTTCCCTCCGCTCACCGAAACACGGAATAAGTTTTAAGACATCGGAAATTTTAAGGGAGTGAGGGATGCTTATGGATGGTATTAATATCATGAAAAGGTGTAGATTGGAGGGAGAGGTAGAGAATTATTGTTTATTTTATTTCCGATTTTAAGGACTTTTGACACAGCGATTTTGAGTACAATTAATCAAAATTGTCAAAAGAGTGGCATTCCAACATCTAACTCAATTTGACAAAAATGTCACTTTGACTCCTAAGGCCCATAAAGTTACCCATAAAATAGATGTTAAATACATATAAAACTAACAAATATTTATCTAAATATATAAAAATGTGCCGCGTAAATTACATCAATTCTTTACTAGACTCCATTTTTTATACTAGTGGAATCCATACGGTGAGCACAAAGAATAGTATTATTTACCTTGGATGTAAAGAATATTTTTTTACATTATTATCTTATTTATTCGTATCCCATCTTTCAAAAGATAAAAATATGGAGGGCGGAAAAACCATTATTTCTTTTCAATATCTACAGTTTTTTATTTTTATTTTTTTTTTTTTAAGAAAGAAAACATCCTGCTTTTATTCATTTAAAGCTATTACCGGTTATTTTATTTATTTTGAAAAAACTTTAAGATATAAGTAAGATTTTAAAAACGATTAACTTATAATTTCATTAATTTATATAAATATTTCTAGCTACTGAATCATTTAAAAAAACAACAACTATTTCTTCCATGAATTAAATGTAATTAATTTATTTTCCTTTTAATTAAGCAATTTAATTACAAGTTATTCAAGAACCCGGTCCACTAATATCACCTCCCTTTCATCGAACCATCATCGAAGAGAGAATGGGCTAAATATCACCCGATTGTCCTTTCAGCTGATTGAACCGAATCGAAATGCCTCTAATTTAATTTTCCTCTTTACCCTTCTAAAAAAAATAAAAAGATCGTGAAAGTCCCTTCTTGCTATCTACCTTCAATAACAGAAGGGCAAATATAATCGAATCAAGGCTTTTTCAAAATTAAATTTTCTCATTTTCGAGAAGGAAATAAATTTTTGAAGGTGATAAGAAAAAAAAGAGTATTTGGAAAAAGGAAATGGAGAGGGCTCAATCATTTTTGAATACAATAAATAACCCGAGAATAAAAAACATAAATCATAGTTCCTTCTTTTATATTTTTTACTAGCTAGGGTGCCCGGCTTCGCTCCGGTAGTAGTGCGGCAGTTTTAATAACAGAAAAACTTTAAAATTAAAGGAAATATAGAACAAAATTAGCACTTCCTTGAAAATGTTAACATTATATCAATATTAAGATTCGAGATCTGCAGTGTCCGCCCAAATAAGGAACCCTATATACTTTATAGGGTGTTGAAAATGGTGGATGAACAATTCATTTTGCTGCAACTCTGTCGAGTCATGCATCGTTTTTGATGGTTTCTGTGATTATGAATCCTATGAGCCCATTCCAAGCAGTCAGCAGATAATAAGTTATTAGATTATTATTTAAAAAAACTATATTTGGAGTACAACTTAAGCGCCGACTACTGTGATGGTCCCATTAGATCCAGAAGTTTAGAAAATACCGAAGATTCATAGAAACATTTTTTGTAAGACCTTTCTTCCAGTTCAACCTCCCTTAATATACCCCCCCCACCCTAATTTGGCCGAACTCTGCACTTCTCCAATCTTACTACTGTTACTAAGTGAAAACCAAAATATCATGAGGGCACAATTTTTTGAAAACCAAAATATCATGAGGGCACAATTTTTTGATCATATTTCTTTTTATCCTGAACTATGAGTGGTGATAGACTCTTATTGAAAAAAATTGTATTATTGGAGTCAATTCATCATTTTGTCAACTGGAATGCTCATCATACATAGTTGTAAACCATTTTTCATAATTACATACAATAAGAACACTTCAAACTTGTTATTTTCGGTTTATAATCAGTCTATTCAGCTCTTCTTTTTTGTTTTATGTCTGTTTTTATTCGCTCACTCATATTGCATTAAATTTACTTAAGTATATGTTAGATATTGATTAAATGTAATGTGTTTATCAATTAATCTTCTTATGAGAAAATTAATTTTGTAAAGTATCCAGTCGGTTTTCCAATTGATAAAATCATTAATTTATTTTAAAAGAAAAGGTGAAACTAATTATTTTCGCTTGATTTTTAAGTAATTTAAAAAGAACAGCTGACAAAATATATAACCTTTACAAATATAACGGAATGAATTAATGAACAATAAACATTGAATGAAACACACCCTAGCGCTTCCTGGTGGTCTGCAGCTCGAACTAAATTTTTCATTCATAAACTCCTATGTCATTCTCAGGTAGGCTAATTACATGTTGCGAGAGGCTTAAAATTCCAGTCCTTTTCTCTTCAATTTCACACCCTTAAGAGAAAAACTGAAACCTTCTTCTCCGTTAGGGGACATACAGTTACACGCTGACATAAATCTCTTAATCGTATGTGGAGTCGTTTCTGAGCCTTTTCGGCACGCACATTGTACACTTTGCTTTATAATATATATTGATGATTATACCGATGTCATTCATTGAGCAATCATGAAATTATTAATTATTCATAGAATAGATAAGTTAGTTTTAGTCCAATTTTAATTACTAATTTCTTAAAAAAATATATTATAAAATAAGTATTATTTCTGATTTTGCTATAGTTTTTAATTAAAGGCAAGGGGTCTAAGCGATATTTTTAAGTGTGGAATCTGCTAGTGAAAATGTCAGTCTTTGGTTTGGTAAAATGATCGAAGTGGAATTTATGAAATGTGTGGTGAAAAATTTATTTCTATGAAATGAAATTAATGCAAATAAGTACAATGTTCAATGAAAAATGGACATTGTGTTGTTTACCTCCTAGGCGAAGATGTTCAAAAAAATAATTTTATTCAAAATTATTAAAATCAATTAGTTTATGTTGTATTTCTGTTCAATTGACGTTTCAAAAGCTGGATCGTTTTTAAACAGGCTAATTCAACTGGAAATAAACAAATGTAGAAAACCTTGCTTCTTTACACGAAAATACTTCGGTTTAATAAAAAAAACATCCCCAGATAAGGAAGAAACGTATAAAGGCCTAAAATACGATCTAAAAAGTATATCTTATTGGAGCCCTGAGTATGCCGACATGCCACCACCTGTTGTACCTTCAGTTCCTATAAAAGTAGCAATAGAGTATTTACAGTACCAACTGCCTTTTAATAAAATGAGATATGTAACACATTTATTCTTTAGGTTTACATTTTTATGTACATTTACAAACATAAATTTGCAAAAATGTACATTTCGGAAACTATAAATTAATGAATAAATAAAACAATGAAAAATAAATGCTTAGTTTTCGTTTCTTCTTATTTAATAACATCTCAGTCTATAAATCGTGCAAACTTAGATCATTCAATGGTATGAAGTTTTCCTTAATAGAGTACACAATATTTTATATAATCTCATGCACTCCTATATTAAGAGTTGTTCCAAAACTTCTTAGTCGCATTACTAATTTTTAAGATTTCACTTCTACATACTCTATGCATGGCCAAAATAAAAACAACAATGGAATGAAGTAGTCTTTAATATAATACACTATATATACAATCTCATGTAATTGTATTAGAACTGCTTTCTGTTTAGCCAATATGTAATTTTCGTATTAATAGTTAATCCAAATCTTATAAAAAATTACCTAAAAATAACTAATTTAAACGTTTTAAAATAAAAAGCTCAGAAAGTGAAATGTTAACGAATAAATCCTATTTATCTGAAAAATTTAGATCCAGAAATACATGCATTAAAAATTGTCATATTCTTAAAGCAAAAGAAGCTCATTACTGTTACTCCCACTACATTTTTTTTATTTTCAAATCAAACATAATTTAAAAAAAAAATTGCGTAACATTTTTCTTTTTTTAAGACTTTTTTTTGTAAAATATTTGCTTATAATTCATAAATAATATGTATATATATTATTTATCAAGACCTTTTTTTTTTGTCGGTACGCCATAACTTCCTTAATACTTCATCAAATTTCATGGATGAGGCATCTTTTTAACGCTTTCCTAAACCGCTACACCGGAAAAATATATAAATCACTCATTTCACCTTCGATTGCAAGTTATAAGGACAAAACCGCGGTTTTTGCGAGAAAAATGGTCGTAGAGGTGTCAATGTGGTATCAATCTTTTCAGGTTTTCAAGGAGAACTTTTTCGATCATCTTTCGAGCATGGCTTTTTCGAATGTGTCATTTTTTCAGTTTGTCGAGGCGAACATTTTTGGTTACATACACTATTTCGATTGTCGCCATCGTTTGCGAGTTACAAGCAAAAACATGCGATTACAGTCAATAGAATAAGCGCACTAGCTTTACGCGAAACCGATATGTTTCAAAAAATAAATAATCTACAATTTAAACACATCTATTCTTTACTTCATCTCTTACCTGTGCCCATGTAGTACTAAATACGCAACATACGATACTAAATATACAGTGTGTACTTTAATTAAGTCGGATTTAAATAGGTTAGAGTGGCAATGCTTCCTACAGGTCAGCTAGTTGTTTGTTAATTTAATTTAGCTGTACTTAAGTAACGAAACTTTAAAAATGATAAGTCCGTGAACAAACAATGGATGGAACTCAGATAACAGGCGTAATACAATTTTTGAGGTATAACTGTTTTTTTTTTCTTACGCCTCTATTTAGTGCTTACATACCGGAGTGGTCTCTTCCAATATTTCTCTAGGCCAAATTCGATATGGTAAAACATAGAGAGAAATATTATTAGAATTTTTAAAAAACTAAACATGATAAAAAAACCCTTGCACCAAAATATTTTAATTTATAAAACTTCCAATTATGTATACAACGTCAATGAATTCCGAAAAAATCATAAAGAAATTGAAAAAGCAAATCTATGTGAAAGATCATTTAGGTATTTTTTTAAACATCTTTTAGGTTTAATTTAAAAATAAATCAATTTTGTGGATTTAAAGACTATGAAATGTAATTTCAATATCATATCTACTGTTATGTTTGGCCAATTAGTATTTTACTTAAATTTGAAGGATAACATTGGAATGAATTGAATTAAAAATCCCAGTCTCCTAATTCATTTTATCTTTAATAATCAATATGTAACGAATTCGCAAGAGAAGAAGTGTAAATATGGAAGGGTAGTTAAGGCGTTACCGGAACGAAAACCGCCTGTTCCAGGAGAGTCGAGCTTGCTGCTCAGAGCAGTGTTCAGTGGCGTTAATTGTCGCCAATGTGTCACCGCTTGGAGCAGTTACAAGCCTCCCTCGGAACAGCCTGAAAAATAACGCCCTGAGAAATGGCCTGCTTTTTAACAATTTTTAACTGGAACATGTAAACATCCTAGATCTCTTTGTCACACAACTCTAATTAAAAACTCAGCTCTGTTTATGCCCGATGAAGTTGAAAACTTGTTTCCTACTCAATTTTAATCTATATAACGAATTACTTCATATTGGATTTTCCTTCTAAATCCATCATTTTTTTTTTTTTTTTTTTTGGAATCCCGTCGAATTAAAAAAAAATTACATCGTTTTAATACATCTGGTCGTTTTCTAACAACTTGTTTTAAGCATTTTATCTGTTATTGTTTAAGATGGGCATTATGTCCGTATCTCCAGTAAAAACCGTAACTGAGGTGGTATTGTAGAAATAAAGCTTTTTCCTTTATTTCGATTCCATATTGTTTATCTCCTTGATGACATATTTTATAGCAGAATTTGCTGTATTCAAATATGATTGATTATTATTTATATGATCACTCAAACATCATTATTTATAAGTAGAATTAATTTACACAGATTTTTATGATTATACTGAAAAATGAATATAATTATTAAATATCTTAATTTTTTTATGACATTAAAGATAATATGCACTTAAGATTTAAAACAAAATATGGAGAGGCATACTTATACGGAGAGTTGTTGTTACGTCAAGCTTCTTAAAATTTATATTCTATTCCACTCTATTCTTTACTTATTATTTTAACTATCAAAAATAAAATATAATACGAGATATCGGATAAATTTATACAGTCTATTTGCTAAATCATATGGTTTACGTTAATTCATTTGGCCAAATGCGTACTTATGATTATTCCTATATAAAAAAAATCTGGCTTATAATTAATAATCCTTATCTAATGTTACTCATATTGATTATTCCTGATTTATAATCAATCGAATGTTAGATTTAATGAAATAAAATCCTGACAATGTTATTATTATCATCAAAAATGAAACTTTTTTTAATTAAGATGAATTTAAAAAAAATTATAACTAAGTTAAAACCGATTAATAACTCATTTAAATACTTTTAAAATTTATATAATTACTTTTCTTTGATCTCTTTTTCTTTGATCTCTTGATTTGCCAAAAAAGGCATATAAAAAGACCTCTTAAGACCCTATTGATGAATTACTAAATGCCTACCATGTTTTCATTTCTAACATTCCCTAGTTTCCTAAAAACTGCCTACGAGGGCGATATGTTCAGTACGTATTAAGTAAGCATATGAAGTTGACCCAACCATAAGGTTTTTCCCTAGATAGGAAGATTTTTAGGTTTTTCCATATAGGAGGTGGATATCTATGGGTGTGTACTCCTAAATTGAACTTTAAAATTAGCTTATTCCTGAAGATCCACTAGCAACTTCTTTTCAGCCTTCTCCTGTGTTTTTAGGCATTTTTTTAGTGGCCAAATCCTCCGGGCAAATGATTCTTTTGAAATTTCAGAGTTTTTCATGGAATTTCTTATAAGACGGCCGAAGGGATGCTTGAACTAATAAAGTTTCCTAAAACCTAAACTGCCAACGAGGGCGTTATGTTCAGTACTTATTAAGTAAGCATATGAAGTTGACCCAACCATAAGGTTTTCCCTAGATTCCAATTGAATTGACATTTAATTAATTAAATGTACCTTATTCATCGAGGCTAGTCGTGTCCTAAGGGGGTCTTGAGACCCCGCCTGATTGATCCAAAGCCGAAAAAAAATTAACTCGCAGAGTAGGACTCGGATCCGAGCCCATGAGACTAGAAGTGTTGTACTCAATACGGCCACCTCCCCGCCCAAAAAAGTACATAGTTTCGATTACCGAGTTTTTTTTTTCTCCATAGTGACTCTGAGTGGATTATTAATTTCATCTTGCACACGTATAATTGATCATCTTTAGAATAATTGTAAATAGTTTCTATTAATAATCCTCAAAAGTTGTTTTACATAATTGATACAAATGATTGTACGTTAATTTGACATTACTACTGACATGAATACATAAACACTTATGCATATATCATCACGTTGCATATCAATTTGCATCTATCTATGAATATAATTATAAATTCGTGCGGAGGGCAAGCAGGAAATGTGATATCAATATCAAAATAAGTGTTAATTGTAATTAATTGTTAATCGACGATTAATACAAAACTAGCCAGAGGTTAATAAAAAATTATATTATTAAATATTATATTTTTAAACTACACCTCAGCCTACAGCAATCAGCGCAGGTGGTACTTATAGATATTGGATTAGGTAATGGGTATATTGTAGGTGGATATCTATGGGTGTGTATTCCTAAATTGAACTTTAAAATTAGCTTATTCCTGAAGATCCACTAGCAACTTCTTTTCAGCCTTCTCCTGTGTTTTTAGGCATTTTTTGAGTGGCCAAATCCTCCGGGCAAAGGATTCTTTTGAAATTTCAGAGTTTGTCATGAAATTTCTTATAAGACGGCCGAAGGGATGCTTGAACTAATAGTATTACTAAGTCTGTATTTAATGTTTCGTTACTAAGATACAATGGTGAGCCAGTGAAGAGTCTTTAGGGTTTTGATTGGAAAGTCTCTATTAATAATATAATTTTATTTTGAATAAGTAATCTTTCTATTAATAATATAATTTAATTTTAAATAAGTGAAATATTACATAGAAAAATGATAAAGAACTTTTTTTTCAATCACGAATAGAAATGCCATATTACAGTTTTTCTCGGTAAGTCTAAGTTTCACAATTTTCGGAGGTGTGTGGGAACTAATAGAATGGTAATCTAATAATATGGTCTAATAGTATGTTTCTACCCATGTTATTGGTGGAAAGGTCAAAATTTTGTTAGTTGGTAGGCCACCAAATGAAGTACAACACCTACCAAGGGTGAATTAGAACTACGCATTAGCACACTGAGCTGTCACTGCCCCACACTATTGGCATACAAATATAAAGAAGATTACTATTTTTAACTCTTTCAATACCAATTCGGGACCAATAAAATATAACAAAATAAAATATCACCTCTCTTGACCTTAATTCACTTAAATTAATTTTGTGATGGAGCAATGCAGCATTCTTATTTTTATTCGTATTGTATTTGTTTGTCGTACAATTCGTATTTGTATTTATAAATTAAAATATGCTCAACTTCCACCCATTAGGGTCATCTTCGCCTACAATCAATTGTTAAATTTTATAAAACAGATTTGCTAGTCTAAGGAATTCGAATAGTTTGTCGGTGGTGTGCAATGAGTCCTATAATGCTTTCTATAGGTCAATAGGTATTTCCAGGTGGTCCCTGTACATGTAATAAGCCAGGCTGTCCGTTAATATGTGTTTCACTATATGTAAGCGGACACTTGCAAGTCCAGCAGAGTCAGGTGGTGGTTTTCAAGCCTTAAGATAGCCGTGGGTTATTGTTGTGTGACCAATACGCAGGCGCGATAGGATAAATCCCCTTCTTCGTTTACAGCAGACTGACCTTGTTTAACATTCCAGCTACCTTCTTTAACCCCGTCGAATATATTGTTTATCCATGAAGTACATTCTGTTAAGGCGTCATCTTTATCATTCAGGTGTTTAGATTAATAATATATACTTTATTTTATAGCGATATTTCACCTCTTTCTTTGATTTTTTTCCATTCCTAAGAGATACTTTCCGTCAATCAACTCAACCGAATAGTGAAACACGGTTTGCTCACATCCTGCCAACTTGATTGAGCAGAACTCGGTAAATCTGCGCAGAAAAGCCGTTAATAATAGACTGACTAATTACACCTCAATCATTAAATTAAAGCCTCTCTAACATTCGTTTGTTTGATTATGATACTATCCTTACTCTGCTTCGATTATAACAAAACTCCCGCACTTTTTTTGATCAATGTAATAATTTCGGGATATCAAAATTTCGTTAACTATTCGAACCTAATGACAGCCGAGAGGGAGGCTATTTCAATTAGAAAGCAGACGGTATCCGAAATTGTTTTCCTAAAGGCCTAAAGTTTGTGGAGGAGGGGGCAAAAGTTGCGGTGGTTGGAAGTGGTCGGGCCTGATTCGTTTAAAAGTCGCCTCGGGGGAAGGGTAGAGGGGGGGGGTTGGGACCCGGGGGTATCAATAAACACAGCCTGCAACTCTGCCGATGGTCCGCGGAGTTTTTTACTCCGGATCCCACAAGCGGCACAAAGGAGACCCGACCAACTTCCCCCATGCCACCACCCTCCTCGCTGGATTTATTCCGCCGTGGATTCTTTACAACGGAAAGTTTGTAAGAAAGCCCTTGGTGGAAGGGAGGATTAGTCATTTTAAATAGCTTAGTAGGAAAAAAAAAGCTTCATAAAAAAAAATATGTTGAAATAAAAAAAATAATTAACATATATATGTCTACTATTAGTAATGTACTAATACCTCATTGTTACTCATTGTTAAATAGATTATTGTTTTATAAATGGAATACAACAGTGCGTCGATTATTGGAACTAATGTTGTCAGGGATAGTTTGGATATTCGAACATTCGGATATTCTAAATTTATTAAAACATATTATGGTAATTCGGTTGTAAAGGTATTTCTTCGTAAACGATTACCCTAGTATGCAGACGTCCCTAAAATCCAACGGCTGAAAAACTCAAGGGAAGGATAGGGTGAAAATAGAAAAGCAGACAAGTGCTTATTAAAGGCCTAGGTCAATTTAAAAATTCCCATCATTTCAGCGATGCACATAGTGATAAAGCAAATACAATTTACACAGTATTTTATGAGAAATAATTATTAGAGGCTTCTTAGGACGGAAAGGTTTAAAATTAGTCTAAAACCTTTGATCAAATATGAATGCAATCGCTGAGGGATGAGAAAATGTATTAACTAAAATTATTTTTGTATTAGAGAATATTGACTAGGTATGTTTCAATTTGCCATTTACATTTTTATGAAATGAAGAGGCTGAATTTAAGAATGTAGGATCGTTAATTGAATTTTTGACTGGCATACATGTCCCCGGTATAATGGTATTCAGTCCTCGGCAAGAAGCATAATCGAACAGAGATTATACATACGGCTAAGAAGATTAGCTTTATGTTTATAAAGCTATTTTTTATAAGTTATTTTTTTAATAACTTTCCCTGCTTCTGTAAAAAAAAAAGTACTACTTCACGTTTTATGATTAATCGATTAACGAGTTAAAGTGGTTATATTCGATTATTGATATTTTTAAGATTATCTTAACTCAATATCGGATCCTGGTGCAAATGAAGCTTGATTTTTAAGGTAAACGATGTAGATAAAAATAATGAAACCGGCTAAAATTCATTTAGTTAATTTTTCATATTGTAGAACATGATTTTTTTTCAGTCTTCCATTTATTTTTTGTTCATTTTATAAATTATACGGTACTTTGATCATTAGACAAATGACCGTAGTGGTTAGATTGGCGTTTATGTTTGAACATAAATAAATAAAGAGTTTTTTTTTCCGAAATCGGCGCCCTTATTTTAGTCGAACAAGATATACTAACGATGAATGATTAAGAATCCAAAATAATTATTCATTTTCTCAGGGTATCATTTCAAAATCTCGTGAGGTATGAATGAAGAAATATTATAGCGATGAGGTATTGTTTGGTATCTCCCTCCCCATTGCTTGATAGCATCATCGGTATGGTTGCGATAGGCAAATAATTTTCTATTTTTTTATTCAAATATTTTTAAAGAAACTCAAAACAGGATTTTTTTTTACATCTTATAGTAATTTTAACACGAGAAACATTTTTCCATTGAATTATATCCCTATGCCATTTAGGGCCCAACCGAATGCAGGCCGGAATATGCAGATGGCTGGCTAACATGGGCTGTTGTCACTAACAGAGCTGTCCATTCTTGTTAATGGTAATCCTATGCCACCACCAAGCCAAATCCGGAGTTAGTCTCTTCTAGCCCGAAGAGGAGTCGCTGCCGTGCTCGCCGTTGGAACACGATGGGTGTAGATGGCTCAAGAGGCAACAAAGCGTATGAAACCAGTACTGTCGTGTAACTAGTGTTGTTTAATAATAATATAAATAATTCCATTATTCATATCTTATGGAGTAGCTTAGTTGGATTATCCATATTTTCGTTTTATTATCAAAGTTTCCCTAAGCTACAATCAGTAAATAAAAAGAATATATCTATTTAATGTTTTGATATTGCATTAGAACATTTCGGAGATCCTTTGATCCTCTCTCCAGTATATAATAATTCCCTGTACTTTATGGTTATTCTTAAGGTAGCTTGTTTTATGACACTAGCATGCCAACAAATTAATATTATATCTTTAAACGCTCACAAAAAAAAATATTACCTAAAGTTTATAATTGTTGCCTGATTCATCATCCTAATAATTAATAACTCAAACACTGAAATTTGCGTAGACTACCCAAGAAGAATGAAATATCGGAAATGTCGTTGCTATTCACCTAAAAAATAAACGTATTACGTTAAAATACCTATATACAATTCTTGAAGACATTATTTTAACAGTTACTGAATTAAAAATTCAGTAAGTGAATTCCTTTCTATAAGTGAAATCATTTCCCATTATGTTGTCGCATGACACGGAACGTCACCGTTAATCTAGTCATAGTATATTTCAATAAGGAATGGAAAAATAATAACAAACAAGGGGAAACGGAGGGATGCGTTTTAACAGAAATTAATACATACGTTAACTATATCTAGAGTTCATACATATATGATCATTGTGTATTCATAATGAGGTCGAAAGACTTTCTCATCTTATTAGAATCAAATTATACTAATAATTTTAAATATTAGTAAGTATATAATTATAATAATTTAGAATTGAACAAATAGCCGGAACACTGATATTTTACGGGTATATTTATAAAACCATAAGTTCCCTACCTCGGAGTAGAAACTTATATCGAAGTTCAAATATAAAGAGAACCGCATCGGCTATCTCTTCATATATGAGGCATTCCTGAAGCTTGGGCCATGTTTGAGCTGGGTAAACACAGAGTTGGCTAATCAAAAAGTTCTGAGCGTTCTTAACAATGACCTGGAAGTCCTATTCAAATATCTCCTGATTAAAAACAGTTTATTTTCAATTAAACTTGGTATTATTACAGCAAAGGGAGGAAGTTATATTAAAAGAAGAAGAATCATCGGGAAAAACTTCTCAAAAGGGAAAATCCATCTCGGGAGGGCGGGGAAAGTTTTCTATTTCAAAACGAGTTAATCATTTACTTTTGTCTTTGTTTCAAATTTCTTTAGCTGAGATATCCCAAGCATGCGGATGCTTAATAAGATAGGGATCTTATTAACCTCAAATCCACTGTTTAAATCACATCTGAAGGTATTGTAACATTAATGTAGGTTTAGATAATTTTTTTTTTTTTTTTTTTTTTTTTTTTTTTTTTTTTTTTTTTTTTTTTTTTTTCCCTCGGCGCTAAGGTCCTGATAGGACCTTGGCCTCTTCAACGATTCTTTTCCATTCGTTTCGGTCCTGGGCGATATTCCTCCATCGCCTCACCCCAAGCCGCCGCAGGTCGTCCTCCACGTCGTCCAGCCATCTCAGTCATGGTCTGCCTCTTCTTCTAGCTCCACCTGGTCGACTATACATTAGGTTTCGAGACAAACGCTCTTGAGGCATTCTCTCGACGTGTCCTAACCATCTGATGCGCCCACTTTTGATTACAGCTACCAGGTCTGGAGAGTTGTAGAGCTGTTTAAGTTCTGCATTCGTCCTTATCCTCCATTGTCCATTCTGGTATACTGTGCCGTAGATCTTCCGGAGGATTTTCCTTTCCCATATAGCAAGCATCCTTTCATTTTCTCGGGATAACACCCATGTTTCGCTACCATACGTAACGATTGGCCTTATCATAGTTTTGTAAATTAACTCTCGGGCCCTCCGAGACAGTATCTTGAACCGCAGTGCCTTTTGGGCAGCATAATATTGCCTGCTTCCAGCTGCTATCCTCGCTTTGATTTCTGTGAGCATGTCATTGTCCTGTGTCAGTATCGATCCTAGATACTTGAAATCGTGACACACCGGAAAGGCATGCTCTCCCAATCTGAGTTCTTTCGTTCGCTGCTCATTTTTAGCGGTAGAGGAAAGCATGTATGCCGACTTGCGCTCGTTAATTTTAAGGCCCCGCGCTGCTGCAGCCCTTTCGAATTCCTCAAGGGTGCCTGTAAGTGCCGGGATGGTTCTTGACATCAGCGCCACATCGTCCGCGTATGCCAAATGCTGCGTGATTCGGTTGCAGATGGTTCCTCCTGGGTTGGTTCGTATTCCTCTTACGGCCATTTCCATTGAGAGGTTGAATAGGGTTATAGTTTAGATAAATTACTCCCGAAAAATTATAATTTACAACGACAGACAAACAATGAATGCTCAAATTATTAACAACGGTACAAGCAGTAACTACTAGTGACACAAAAGCTGTCATATTCTTTGATGTATAGAGCCTAGATACATAAAGCCTAGAAGACAAAGCCCCTAGACCGATGCTTCTAATATTTAGTCCGAAATCAAACATTCGAGTAGGGCGTAAAACAGTCTCGTAAGATCCAGGACATGTACTAATACAGTTCTGTAACTGTTCTAACAAAAAGTCTAGAACTCTTTTTAATATAAACGACAAAATCATATCACACGTCGCACAGTGGGAAAATGTTGTAATTTAGTGGTCAAAAATCTATAACTACTGACCAAATGACGATAATTAAATAATTCTTTTTTCATTAATGAGCTTGACATTTCTTTTATCAGTGAGAATAAAAAAAAAATAAAAATACCATCGCTCAAAGTATTTCAAATTAATTTTTATATGAATCTATTCTTCACATAAATTTAAATAAAATAGTTTATTAGGTATAGGGTTATACATAGAGAATGGAATGAGTCAGTATTATTTTCTGTTGAGCTTTCTGCTTATAAAGATGTATTTTTCAGGCGCTTGCTCCATTTGAAAGATGTTTAAATGATTATTGTCTAATCAAGAAAAAATCCAAAAAAATATTTAATTTAGGGTATTTTTAATTTAATACCCTTTTTTTTAGGAATTTTAACGGAAAAAAATATTGTCATATAATTCAACGAGAAGTATAATTTATGATTTAGTCTAATTGGAGGCCGAAAATATATTGAATGTTCAAATCTAGGTATTTAAATCTAAAAATCGATACATCCCCGATCTATCGCATTTGATTGATCAAATTCTATTATGGTATTTTAGCATTCTTCACCCTCTACCACTATGAATAAAATCAGAACCGACTATTGCCAATAAAAGAATTCATATCAATTTAAATACTTTCTTTTCATAAATTACATAGTTAACGTGGATGAAATTAAAACGTATTTTTATCCAATAATTTTACAGCCATTCTTCTTGTTTATAAAATATGTTTGTTTCAATAATATAAAAAGTAAAGCTCAATAGAAAAAAAAATAATATCAGAGAGTTGAGCATAGATTTTGCTTAAAATAAATTTAATTTTCTATCCTTATCGATCAGCAATTATCGATTTCAAGATTTAAATTCCTATATCCCTATAGTCCAACTTTTAACGTAAGTTCGAAAGTACTCTAACTAGACTAAATCATAAAATATACTTTTAGTTAAATTATTTGAAAAAAAAATTTCTATTAAAAGTCCTAAAAAATTGGATATTTTAAATTAATCATATTTGGATTTTTTCTTTTTTATACAATAATTATTTACAAATCTTTCAAATTGAGCGAATGCATGAAAAAGGGTTACTTACAACTCAAAAACATCAGTACCATGGGTACTAACTGTAACTCAAAACTAGCCCTCTAGCTGCGTTAACACGGTTATCCCCTCCATAAAAGAATATGGTAAATTGCACCCTACGCGAACGGAACTAGTAATACTGATGTGACTATATTCTCGCATTGTAGGTTTCATCATTCTTATTCCAACGGTATGCATAGTTCAAAATTGATATATTTTGAGTTGTAACCATCTTCATGCCGACGTGCAATATGATTTTGTTTCACGTTACAATATGATGTATTTTATAATGTAGTATATGCAAAAAAAGTCAATAAGTAAAAGGACGAAGTTCAGGCTTGCTGGTGGATCTCATGCAGCGCATTTACATAAGGAGATTCTTGGAATTTGATTTCAGAAAGTAGATTAATTCTCTCTTTTTTTTTTGTTCTGTAGCTAGTCCTGATAAAAATGATTCTCCGGGGGTGAAGAGGAAAATGCTCAATACTACCATGAGTTATTTCGAAAAATTAAAACCGAGAAAACGAAACTGATTCGCCGGATTAATGATGTTGAGTGATACTGCTCATAAAAGTCGACTCTAATGAAGCAAGAAAGACTTTACACTTTTAAAACTTTTCTGCTGTTTTGGAGTCTGAATGGGAATTTCATTTTTTAGATTAGGTACTTGATATTCCAAATATAAGAAAAATATATAGTAGATAAAAAAAAAAACTTTCTTTAGGTTCGCCAGTTAAAATACAAATTAATGATAGTAAATTAAAAGATTTGCCCAGTACTGGAAAAAAAAAGTTTTCAAAACCATTATTTGTGAGTAAAATACTAAGTGATAGAAGAGGATTTTGGAAAGATGTGTATATTATTAATTTCCGCAAAAATGTTTCCAGTTGACTTTCCCTTGGATATTAAAACATTTCATCGCGCGAGGGTAATGCTTGAGGAAAAATGGAACATGGGGTTAATAGGTTTCTTTTCCAATTTCCTTTCATATTTCAGGAGGGGAAAAGGCCAAAGCAGTTTTTGACAAACCCTTTCTCAATGTATTCTACCTACGAGAGATTCTCGTTTTCAGTTCAATCAGGGAAAAAAAAAATGAAAATATTTTTACCATTGCTGTTATTTATTTATATCGGTGTGTGATTCTTTGAGGCTTTGCTTCAGCAGTTTTTATTATTCATGAAGGATGGAAAAGTTTTTATTCCTGAGGCTAAGAACCCCCACTTTAACTTGGTATTCCCATTCCATTTAAAAATTACTTGGAAACTTTCTTCACAGGTTAAAATTACTGAAACCCTTTCAAGTCTTCTTCACTGTGAGGCATTAAGTGAAAAGCTGTATAAGATGAAATTTAAACATTTTTATATTTGCATTTGACCCTTCTCTTCCACTCGGCATTTTATTATGGTCATTAAAATTATTCAACTCATTATCCCGAGAAGTTTTTTTAACATTTTTTTTTTCATATTTCTTCTTTAATCACATAAATTATGTTGTTGCTTTAGAATTGTTTTGACAAAATTTTGAGAAACAGTATATTTTCTTGAAAAGTTAATATGGGTGTTTATAATTTGTATTTATTTTTATTAGGGGCCTGAAAACCACAGTTCATCAATAGGCGATGGCTTATTCGTATCCTCCTTCTTCCCGTTTTTCTTCTATTCCTCTGATAAGGCTTTATCAGTAATATATCTACTGTCCTTCATCTCGATTTTACCATCCCATCCTATGCTATGCAGATCATGTTGTCTTTGACCTTTATTTAATTTTTTTTTTTCGGAAATTCATGAGTTTTTTGGTGTTCTTGTATAACTATCTATTGAGATCTCATACCCAAATTATTATAGCGAGATACTTTTAGGTTTTGTCGGAAATATAGTCTTGTCTTGAATTATGGAATCCGTATGACCGTGAAAATTTTCAGGAAATGTTGTTCCATTAATTCGTATGTGGTCATGAACACGTCATCTTGTGAAGATCTTCATGTAAAGTAATGTTTCTTAAGTATTAAAAGTTTCGTTAACCGAAAAGGATGAAATTTTTGTATAATATTTAGGTCTTTTTGGCTGCCTCGTGTATCTGCGAAACGTAGACGAAGACGCTGAATTACCTATTAATTATCGGAAAAATTGAGTTTAATAGTCGTAGTCCTAGGTTTAGTGTTTTTCTTTTAATGTGAGACGAAGGTCATTCTTGTCAAAACTTAGCCAAATGTATAAGAAATCAGGGTTTTCGCTGAAGATATGAAACATTTAAGGATTCAAGAATCATTAGGCCTAGAACCCTCGTTATTTCTGACAGTCGGACCTCTTTGGTTACCAATTTAAAAACACAAATAATGTAGAAGATATACACACATAAGATACGTATGAGGGTTCTTGTTAATAATAGGCAAAACAAAATAGTATGTGGGATCACTAGGAATCATCTTCACTCCTCTCTTTATGGGGTGACAAAAACATAACTAAGAAATGAGAAGATTTGAGTAGACAATTTAAATATGTTAAATATTACATCAGTTTTTTCTTTATGGTTACAGTTGAGCATGTTAATCATAGGATATTTAAAAATGCGAGTATCATTAAGTCTTTTACTTTAATTTCCTTTCCATTTTTATCTCTTTTATCATATAGGAGTGCTATGTATTCCTTTCCTCCTAACGAATCTTCCCACTCCGCTCTTCTATTCTTCTCATTCCTCTACCAGGACCATCATTATTCAAACCATTGTCTGAATTAAACGTTCATCGAAAATTCGCTGTTCAGCTGATTTGTATTTTATGTTCTATTATTTTATTCTTACTATTTTTTAAAATATTTTAAAAGAAAATTAAATATTAAAATTAAGAGGAACACTGAGAGTATCAATGGGGCCTTAATAAATCGCGGTTATTTGAGGAGGTGTTTGAAAGTTGTAGGTTGTTGGAAGGGAGGGGGCCAAGTAGAGGGACCTGTTAAAAATTTACCTGAGGCTAAGAAAGGAGCTAACAAAGGACTAGGGCCGCCTCCGGTGGCAGTTCACTTTATTTCTTAATTAATTGACTTCACCTAACTTATAAATGGCAAAGTTTCGGCAGGATCCTCTAGTCATTCTTCAGCCTAATTAACTGGCGATCAAACAGAGTAAGGCAACCGTTTATTTTTTTAAATTAGCTAGGCTATTTTTCCTTAATTGAGTGTGAGTCCAACAAAATTAATTTCGCTAAAAATTTATTAACATAAAATTTATTTCGATAGTTAAACATCTCGAAATTTTGTTTAGTTATTCATAGAATTGTTGTGTCGGCATCAGTCTGTACTCAATATTTCATAAATAATGCTACTTTAAGGTTGTACGATGTATTTTATTTATTTTTTGTGTCATTGTCAATGCAAAGAAGCGTTCTATTTTGGTTTTATTTCTTATTTTTTATTAATTGTATAAAGGATAAAATTATTAGCTTGTAGTCTATAAAGCATTAAAGTTACTATTTGTTTATGCGTCTTTAACGTATTGAAAACGTACACGTATTGAAAACGCTGGAGAAAAAGTAAAATCGAAAAACAGAAAATAATGTTCCCTATCTTCAAAGTGTCCAACATAATTAATTATTACCAGCCAGCATTTTGATTTTTTATTTAAAGTAGTCAAGTCTGGTAGTCTAGAAAGAAAGCCGTAAATAACGGAATATTATTTAATGAATTTTAAGATTCGACGTATCTTAAAAATTAAAACCAATGTTTGATGGCAGACCTCAGTGTTTTAATGCTGAAAAACAGGCGACACACGAAAATGTAAAGAATTGATTTTCTAGTTAACAATTTGAGCTTATGCACCATGTTCTAAGTTGTGAACTGATTTGTTCTCATTCAAATAAAAAATAAAAAAAACACTGCAATTTGAAAGGTGCTTTGTACTAATTTTTGGTATCGAAATTCATGATAGAAACAATAAATGAAATAACGAGTAGAACAGAATTAATTGTAATAATTTCAGGATTATTCGTAAAATATAAAAAATAATACAAACCAAAATTACAAAGTTTTGTCATTATTCGGTTTCATATTGAGACATTCAAAAGTGTGTTTAAGTTCGAAGTACATTAGAGCCAGGCTTAGCAGTACTGCAGTATCGAGTAATCCCGGAAAGCAGTTTTGCTGGTTTCCCCTCGACCCCTGAATAACCCTCCAACATAGTGTGTATTTCCCTTTCTTTTTTCAATAATAATTTTTTTCTTCTTCAAATATTTATTTGCGTCTTTATTCCTTGAAAATCAGCATTTGTGATAATCTCAGGTAAAAATGACGTGTGAGGCATTGGGAATAAAAAAACTCAGTATCAGTAAGTACCTCTTCGCTAATTTTATTCAGTTTCTATAGACAGAGATAGTTTTCTGTAGAGATCTTTTTCTAAAAAGATATCTCATCCAGCGCCCTTTTGGTCTCTTCCTCGAATTCAACAGCATATCATGTTGGTTGTTTGGTGGGGTTCTTTGCGCAGATTCTGGGTTAAGCTTTGTTCAAGCAGATTCTGTGGACATAGGAGTCTTAGCAGAGGACATCTGTGAGGAGTACATCCATATAGCGTTCTATACTTATATACATGTGCATGTATTTTGTTTCTGTTTCAGTTTTAGTATAGAATAGTTAGAGAGAAGCGGTTTAAGAAGTAGTGACTATTTCGTTATAAGTCCTTTTTTCTTTTCATTTTAATACGTTGGACTCATGTTACCCTTCTGTCGAAGACAAGTCCCAGATAATGTAAAGTCCCAGATTTGAAGTCTTTCGATTCATCATGAGTTAGTCTGATTTTCAACTGCTTAATCCAGTCGCGTATGTGGTGTTGTAAAGTTAATGAAGCCTGTGTTGTTTTAATTTTTAAAAATATTAATCATCAGCGTAAGTTGTCAACAATATTTATAATATGTTTTGTAGGAATTTACAAAAAAATTAATTTATATATATTTCTTATTGCTGTGAAAAAATATACAGAAAACAATTTAGATCTCCAGAGATAATTCATAAATAAAATAGATATAAGTAGTTCATAAATAAAAACATAAATAACCCCTTATCTTAATTTAATCGCATTCGGCCAATAAATTAAAAAAATGTATCAATGTGGAGCATAACTATAAGAGTATATTATATTAAATATAATATTTATAGAATCAGATGGTGTAAAAATGATCCGTTCGGTATCAAAAGCTTCATAGAAGAATGGCATTTCAATAGATGATATTGGGTGCTCTAAAATCATCAAGAGAACAAGACGGGCGGAGGTTCGCTTATTAAAATCCAGAAGGGACTGACAAGATAAGGGTAGACAGGCGGAGGTGTACTGATAACTCTCCTTCAATAGCTAACCCATCAGCCAGGAGCACAGATAGTTATTAGGAATTCCATTGTTCTATGGTTCCTTGATAGCCCGCTCCTGTCATCTTCCCTCCTTGTCTCCATGGAATTTCGTTATTATTAGTCGAAATGGTAGGAACAGGGCCAGGCCGAAGGCATTTCGTCCTTAAGTCCTAAGGAAGAAATTACTAAGAACAACATAGTACCTAAGTAAGCAACCAATTATTTTAGATAGATGTTACATATAAATAACTCTTCACCCACCTCTTTCGTAGTAGAACCCATAAGCTGGCTTTATTTAAGACTTGCTATCTACTATGGTAGTAAGCAAATAAATATCCTAAAAAGAAAGTGAAAAGGTAAGGAAAAAACAAGTAAAGAAACAAAAACAAAGCAATCATCAAAAAAACAAAATTAAAAAAACAACAAAAGATCACTGTTTAATAAGGTAAATCTGTTGGCCAGCGCCTTAACTGTCTTCTTGGAGAATCGAAAGGTGTTAGGGAGTTAATTTTTTAGTCGTTATGAAATGAAATTAACAAAATAAATGAAAATAAAATTAAGGATATATCCCTTACTTTATTGCTATTTTAATTCATTACCACGCACACTGTTAGCATACAAAAAAAAAAAAATCTTAGATAAAGAAATATTATAAAAAATGCATTGTAAGCCTGATGACTTTTTATTTAATAATTTTACCCAAAATTTTATTTATATGTATTTAAATGTTCGAAAATGTTTAATATTGAAGTCGAGGCTATTTTATACATCACTCGTCCAATGCAATAAGTCGTCTATTTCAAAATACAATTTTTTTTTTTAATACTTTTTCACAAAATTTCTTCCGATTTTCTAAATGTCTTCAAATTTGCAATACAGCTTGAATACCGCTATAGTGGTGATTCCTGAAAGGTTTTAACAATAAAAAAAAGCAGCAAATATCAGAAGATGGAGAAAGAAGGAACTTTTTTTGAGTAATTCCAGCCATATTTATCTTTAAACGTGCGATATTTCATATTATATTAAAATTGAATTTTACTATATACAGCAAGATATTTCCTTATTAAAAGAAAGGGGGTGTTTCTCAGAATACAACATATAAGAGAATTTATTGTATCTTACAAATTACTTTCTTCATATTCGGAGGTACATAAGCATTCCAGTGATGTAATATGTAAATTTAAAATTAAAATTATATCAGCAGTCAATACCATCCTGTATTTTGGTACTAGCAAAGACCTTCCGTTGAAAGCCTTTTGGAAGTATCCTCAATTACTTTGTTAATATAAGTATTTTCTTTTTTTAAGAAACGGAATCGAGAACGTCGTCTCTTTCAACATGGAACTAATTTCAGATGATATTTGCCATTGACTTAAATAAAATAGGCTACGCTTTTGGATATTTTGTGGTTTCAATAACATATTATAAAACGGTTAACGACTTCTATCACAAACACCAGTCTTACCAGACTCTTACCCAAAAGTTTCTTATTTACATAAAATTTTCAACTTGTTTGTTTCCTCTTTTTACTGCAATTAGACGATAGGTGAAATAATCTAACCTTATTAAGGAGTAAAAATTGATCTTAGGTTTTTAATACAGTAGATTTCAAATAATTCTCTTTTATATATACTTATTTTTTTAAATACGTCTTTATAATGCATATATTGATCTCCTGACCATTATAACTTTCACAAATATAAAGATTAAATGATTCCTTAAGATGATTTCTTCATGTCTCGAAAAGAAAGCTAAATCATATTATACATATATGTTATATTTTTTAAATCACGTAACTAATACTATATGAAAAGATCAAATTGCTGCTTAGGCCGGTATTTATATCATATCTAACCAGTAATCTTTCAGATTTTGGAATTTCCTTATGAAAGTATATATTTTTCTGACCGATAATATTTCAAGTAATGGAACCGATGCCATATTAAGGCCGTATAGAACATTCATTGTTCTGAGACAGATGGAAGATGATACCCTTCAGTGAAAATTCCCGAGAAAGGTATTGTCCAGCTCCAGCTCCAGAGCCATTGTTCCAGTATTTTTGCGTCATGGGTGGGAGTGACCCTCATCAGGTTTCTGGATCCCTCCTGTTGAAGACATACATTGTTTCACCCCTATGTCCTTTCTTCCTTTTATCACATTGTGTTCATGTATGTATTAAGGACCTCTTGAAATGTTCTCGGGCGTGTAAGTGTCCATAGGCGGGCAAATAGGTATTACTGCGTTTGACATTGGTTTTGATGTAAAATATAAACAATATAAAATTAGATAAACGGTGTAAACATAATTTTACGGTTATTAGGGTATGATCTTGTTACAACTATTCAAATAAGCTCTACAAAAAATTAAGTACACACGTAATCATCATCTGACATAATTGTAGGAAATGAAAATAGTAATGTATATATCTGCACAAGCAATACATACGGTAACATATAACATTATAATAGCACTAGAATCAGCCGTAAGTTGAAATTAGCATAGTAGCCTTCTACGTCCAAGATCGCGGGTTCACAGCTGGCAGTAGGCCTTAACATTTTTTAAATGGAGTAAAACATCTTGGCTTAAATCCGTCCTTTGGAGGAGACGTAATAAGACGGTCCCCAGGCTGGGGACCCCAGCCTATGCGATTTTAGTAAAATAATTTGAATTCGTGGATACTTAGGGTTTCTAACGTGACTGACTGATTCAAATCTAAGTACCTTTTATGTATTCACAAATAAATTATAATATGTGGGGGTCACCTGTGGTGGAGTGGTTAGCATTGCAATCTACAATACTAAAGGTCACAAGTTCACGTCTAGCGGTGGCCCTAGGATTTTTTAAAGGGAGTAAAAAATCCATAGCTATGCCGTCCCTCGGATAAGACGTAAAATTGAGGTCCCGAGCCTGTGCGATGTCAGGTACTCGTCATGGATCCATATCCTAATTATACCTGGATAGGCGAAATTTAGGACTCCCACTGTAGCATTGTTCGATTAGCCTTAGTAGTATAAAAAGGACGTTAAACAACCAAACAATTATAATATGCAAAAATTCACAAAATGAGTTGTGAATTTTTCATATTTCTAATTTATGTGTAAATACACTGGTATTTACAGTTTATTTGTAAATAAATTTATATTCACACATTTTAATCTGCTTATTTACAATTGGAAGAACCAAATATCTTCTTTTTTTATGATCGCTTTCTCAAGTATTTTTGAGCATTAAGTTTGTCAAAGCAAACTTCTTTTTTTTTTATTAATCAATCTCAACTTTTTTTCAATCCATTTCGTAAAAGAAACAACACTACAAAGGAGAAAGTCAAAATAGAAAATTTCTAAGGAACCGGAGAGATAAATGTGAATTGTGTAACAGAAATGTCAATTGCACAATGCGACAAGTATCGGCGCGATCGGATTGAATTCCATTTTCATATTATAGAAGCAATATAGATATATAAATAATGATTAACCGTGTTACGAGAAACACTGAACAAATATTTACAACCATTGTATTATTGTTTCCGTCTTAATTTTGTAATATAATCCGTCAATAATATTGCTTCTAATTATATTTACTATGTAAGGTAGGTTTTCTCAAATTGTATTATTTACACTTAATGTAAACACTTCCGAATGGAAAATATTCATTCCTTACTTGTAAACAATTTAGTAAAGAATTGATGGCTAAATAAACAACCATAGTTAATACTATCAATGAAATGAGCACATCTGAGATCGTTCATTAGGACGAATATACCAGAGGAAGAGACAATGAGGAATAGCTGTATCGTGAATGGGCTCACGAAGCATTAAATATATAATTAAGGGGGGCGTTGGATGCGGTATAGGAGGGTAGAAAGGGGGGGGGGGCGCTGAGAACAGGGCTGATCTATGCCGCTAGATGTGTGGGGCTGCCTGGGCCAGACACAGACAGATACCTCAGTCGCTATCAATAGGCCCCCGACAAAAGGCCCCACCACAATCCTACCTCCTCTTTTATACCTCTCCGTGTAATAACTTTCCGAAGCCTCTCAAGTGAGCACACCCTTTTTATGACGGACGTCACCTGCCTCCAGTGCCTCCCACTTTGTCTCATATTGTGCAGAGGGTAAAACTTTTATCGCTGGATTGGGTCGATTCCAAGTGCGGTTTTCTCTTCCTTCGTTGTTATTTTTTTTTCTCTCAGGCTGTCTTACTTCTCCCGGCCCACGAGGATTTATTTGATATTAAACAGTAGATAAACAAGATGAACACGCGCGGCTGGCAATACATCGAAAATATCTTCATAGTTAATGTAAATTGTGTAAATCCTTACTTCTTCTTATGCTTACTTCTGATCATGGCTGAAAAAAGGCTCCAACTTTTGTTTAAAAGTTTAATTTTAATGATATGTAAAACTACTCTCAAGTTATAAACACAACTTGTGATTATGAAACTTGTTAAAACAGGAAAATAGTGCGTGAGTGCTTACTCCTACTGATGTTTAGTTTCATATAAAATATTTTTTTAATAATCATATGTTATATTTATTCATAGGGATATTATTCCAAAACTAATACTTCATACTTGTCAAATATGAATGCAGCGGAAGGGTTGCCGCTTTTCCTCACGCCTATCAAGCCATTTGGTTTTAATCATTTTATTTATTGTGGATTAAATAATAAAAGAAAAAAAATGAAATATGAATAAGTTTCAGAATAAAAACAGACAGTCCCTGGATTTACGATGCACCACAATTCAGTATTAGGTCTTTTTTCTAATTTTTTTTTTTAATGTAAGAAATAATATAATCTGCCACAGTCAAGGAAATTGATATTAGAGCTCCAAGGACTTATTCGCACTCTAAATTTATGCAAATATATATTAAAAACATGTTAACCTCGAAGAAGTAAAAAATATATAATAATAATAAAACTGAAATAAAATTATGGTCTCGCATAAACACTAATTTACTATATACCTATTCGGCCTGGGACATTCCGAATCATGCTTGGCGCCATTCTTCGTTGTACGTTGTGTATAAACTCAAAGTTACGTCAAAAAAATAAAAATAAACTCACTTTTAGGAATGTAGGTCTAAACCTCATTGATAAAGCATGGAACAAAATGAAATAAGCTTGTTCCCTCATAGATATCAACTGATTTTCTTCAAATACGATTTCGGTAATGAGTTTAATTGTTTTTTATGAGGGTAGCAAATAAAAATTGTCTAAGATGCCCACTCCAGTGCTTCGCTTGTTATTTTTTGTTACAGTATAATATTTTCAGTTTGTTTTTTGTACTAAACTGCTCATACAAAAAGTTTCATAATTATTTTGTAGGACAGTATTCAAATTGAGTTGATTTTGATTTAAGTCACATTTCTGAGAACCTTCCCTTACTGAAGTAAGTGGGCAGCATTCAGTTGTTCCTAATAATCAAATTTTATGGAAAAAGTTCTATTTGGACAGAAGTCTTAAACAATAGAACTTACACAATCTCTATATATATAAGAGGCTTTGTCCTGACTTACAGAATCAACGCAGAGCAAAAACTACTAATGATTGAAACTTGAAGTTCGGAATTTAGACTTTAAACGCGATGTCGGTAACCAAAAAGAAAGGAATTTCAAAAATGTAACCCCTAAGGGGCTTAAATGGCGAAATTGTCATTTAACTCTAACGGAAATCTATTGTTGAGATTTTAAACCATATGTTTTTATTTGAATATCGATTTAACGTTACAATAGTATAAAAATAGACATTCACATAAAATATGGCTACTGATTATTTAAATATTAGTCGTAATCAAATTATGCGCACTGTGATTCCCATGATTTCGATCTCTTTTCCATATATTTCTCCATATATATATATATATACTTCTCCATATATATATATATATATATATATATATATATACTCCATAAATATATACTTCTCCATATATATATATATATACTTCTCCATATATATACTCCATATATGTATACTTCTCCATATATATAAGAGGCTTTGTCCTGACTGACAGAATCAACGCAGAGCAAAAACTACTTATGATTAGAAACTTCGGAATTTAGATTTTAAAAGCGATGTAGGTAACCACTAAGAAAGGAATATCAAAAATGTAACCCCTAAGAATATCTAAAATGTAAATGGCGAAATTGTCGTTTAACTCTAACGGACATCTATTTTCGAACTTCGAGAAAATATATCTAATTAGGACTCATTTTAAAGAATTTGATACGACGAGTTTAACTCGAAAGGCCCTATTGGGCGTCGAAAACCATGTTTTACAGCCGAAAAATGAAGCGTTCACGACGATTAAGTCATTTTTTGTTTCGGCGGTTTTAGTGAACTCTCTCCATTGCACGTCTCCGTCTCTTCTACCAAGCCGGCAGCTTCCCCCTCCAACATTCCACCTACCGGAAGCTCAAATTCTACTAAATCTCCTTAACATCAGTTAACATATTATATTAGATCAATACCAAGATAATGGTCACAGAATTGTTTTTAAAAGCTCGCGGGCGAAGCCGCGACGGGGAATGCTAGTGTTTTTATAATGAAAGAAGTAAGTAAAAATTCAACTTTAGCTTCTTAAAAATAAAATTTATTTGGTATATTCGAACAAAGGATCAGATGAAAATTCCAGAACTATAATGAAAGATGTTAGATGTTATATATAACATCTGTGAAATTATCCTTAGCAATAACATTCACTGTTATCCTTCTTAGTAACACGAGACTTTTTAGATAAGAAAATAAAATCTCCATGGAAAACATTAGGTGGGATGTGCTGATTGGTATTTTGTCAGTAGAGCGGCGGACAAGGATGAACGCGATTGGGCAAGAGGCGAATCACAAAGGAGCGCGGCGGTATCCTTTCACAACTCTAACTCGACTAAATAAGTTAAATGGATTGGAAGAGGGTTGCATAACGAGCTAGTTCAAAGGAGCTGCTAAGGATGTTCTAATATATCATATGACACCCGCCTCGGGTCAGGCCATGCCATTTTACCCCGAGTGCAATGTAGTCAATGGTTATCAGATAAAATACAATGATGATTTAATATCACCATCATGATTTTTTATTTATTTATGGTAATATGGCCAAACGAAAGATGCTACAGAGAGTCATAAAATTTGTCTATGCAGGTATAATTAGAGTAGGGATCATTAACAAGTACCTGACATCGCAAAGGCTCAGGACCGCCATTTTGCGTCCACTCCTAAGGACGGCATGACCAAAGATTTCTTACTCCCTTTAAAGACCTGTCGGGCTTCGAACACGCAACCTTGGTTTTAGTATATTGTTATGCTAAGCACTACACGATAGGTGACTCCATTATAATTAATTGAGGAAATAAATAGAAAAAGTTGTTTCATGTTCTTTTATGCTGTATTAGATCATAATCCATTAAGATCCAAAACTTTGTAATGATATGCCAATTGTACACAAGGAAATGTAGATTTATTTACTAACTTACTATAAATAATTATAGAGAATCCGCGTTTTTAAGAAAAATGCCATTTATAGTCAGATATGATCATTCTCCTTTTTAACGTTCTCTTTTGACCTATAACTAACATTTATTCATAGAGCCTAAAAAACAAAGAAATGATGTTTTTTTTGACACACCGTTTGGTTCTATGTATATTGGAATCCAAATAATTTTATTATTAAAATAATCTTTTAAATTTATTTTCAGATAAAACTGCCTAAATATTTTTTTTTATTTTTTGTATTGAATATCTTTGATTTATTACACGTATTTTAAATAGTTTATAACTATAGGAGCATTGAAGAATCAAATCAAACCAACTTTTATGAGAGTTTCACTTAAATAATCTGAAAAAGTCATAATTTTATTTTAATATTTTACATAATTTCAGCTTAGTCCGTTCTAGAGAGAAACTTCCGCTTCAAAAATTAAAAATTATGGTATTTGCATTTCGTTACAACGCATTCCGTCAGGAAATATCTGATTTAATCTCTAAGCAGATCCCCTATAATTTTGATTGAATCCCTCAAATCGAGCGATTCTTCGCCAACAATCAGAGACTGAGTGAGTACTTAATCCTTTTCTTAAAACCCATGAATGAATAAACCACCGTTAGATCTCCTTTTCTGAATTACCCTGACAAGCCATGGTAGTAACGTGACCGTGAGAACACTCCTAACCTTAAGTTTAACTGGCTGTTAGAGGGGGGGGGGGGGGATCCCTATTTTTTCTGACAGAAACGGATTAAAAAAATCAGACAGTTTTGGAAGCGCTAATAATAATTTTAAATTTAGGCATCGCGAATTTTAATGGGGTATTTCAGGAAACTGTGTAAAGCACGCAGTAAACGAAGTATTTCCCAGAAATCGAAGACATCCAATTTCCAACGGATTTTAATCATCGCAGCATGATAAGGGTACAGATGATGACATTTTAAACATTAATGAGCTAACGGAATAAGAAAGGAATAATTTAGGTGGTCTTCCAGGAATCGCGATATAGATTGGATTTGTACAGATCCAGGACATAGGGTCAATAATCGAGTTTTTTTATAAAACAGTGTTACACATTTACAAGATAATTCCATTATACTTTTCTTTTTTTTCTTAACTTCATTAATCTTAAGTATTTACAGTGTTTATAAATTAACCACATATATATTAAACAAAAAAAAAAAACATGGTTATTACGCATCTGTGATGCTCAATAGGTGGATGCCCCAACTGGCAGCATTAATAATATTGAAAAGCATACATTTTTACGCTGTGTTTTTTAGAAACATTTTACCACGGAAAAAAGGTAAATCCGGAACAGAATACAAATTTTTCGTACTCGTGTTGTATGAAAGTAAACTTAAAGGTACCGACAATTTCTGAATCTGGCTGGGTTAGTATCCATGATAATGTCAAATGAGGGAACATGAGAAATGAAGCTAAACAGGACAACTTAAAAGAAAGCTGAGTTCGAAAAAAAAAAAAGTTCACGGTAGAAATGAATAAATAGACTATGTAGTGATCGGATACATCGCCACCAATATTTGGGTTCGTTAAACCTTTTATTATTGATATGAGGATAGCACAGTAGTAGAGCATGGCGCATGTTACATAATTTTTATCTTTCTAAAGTTGTGAAATCTGGAAGGTACACTTTGGTATGAAGATCATAATTTCGATGAGAATTTTCAGGCAAGAAATAAATATGGTAGAGTTCACACCTAGAGGACTTTCGGTCCTCCTCTTCCTCGCCGTTCTTGCTATATATCATTTTCCGGTGTTCACAGAGTATTGTTAAATGATCCCTGGCTCCAGGTTTCGAACCGGCTATCTTTGGGTTTCTAATCACCTGTTGCCCATGGCAACGCATTTGCCCACGGGCCCATACCCATAGCTAGAGTATTTGTGATAAAAGTAATTTTAATTTTAGGTGAACTTTTATTTAGCTATGAATTTCTTTGGTGGGAATGGCACACCTGATTTTTATTACTATGACAAGAACAAACTATGAAGAGTTTTGGTCATATATTATACGTAAATTAGTAAGGCGAAGCACACGGAGAAGGATATGGTGCTCAGAAGAGAAAATCTGGGCTTGATGGGATTAGAGGGAAGCACGTCTATGGGATAAGCTCCCGGTGAACTAGTCCTGACTGGATTACCAAACACCAACCTTTTCCCTGTTACATGTCCTCCATTAGAGAGGAGGTTCTGTTCATCGAAGAAGGAAAAAATAATTCAGCATCTGGTATCAAGGATATTTTGTTTAAACAAAAATAGTAATAAATAAATAAAATTCTGAGCCAAATACTTAATCGGAATACACTTTTCCAATACGTTTTTAGTTCAGCCCAACCGCCGGAATAACTCGGCACAAGAACATTACTAACTTTCAGATCAACTTAAAATAAAAGGGATCAGTAAAAGGGTCATAAAATAAGAAAATAATAATAAAAACTAAAATAAATGAAGCGTTGTGGGGAAAAATGCAATTCATTTTGTAGCTCTTCAATTCTTAGTCATTCAACAAAGGAATAAACACATCTCTGATATTCTACAAATCTATTTCTCGAACGAAAAACTCAAAATTTTCGAAATTTAACGAAATTAAATTTCTTTCAACTTATTAATTATTAAATATTTCATGATATAAGTAAACTCATAAGTAAATTTCGAGGAAGGAAAGTGCATAATTTCCTAGTTTCCTATCAGCAAACTATTCACTACCTGTTTACATTTTACTAACTATTATTAATAAATCAAATCAAGTTAAGCTTAAAAATCTTATGACTATTAATTCTGATTGCTAAAAGCTCCTGGCTTCAGCTAGAAGATGAAGGATGAGGTTAATACGACCTGCCAGCTTTTACGACGAAAAACACGAATTAATTTTAATAAAACATATTAAATTAATTTTGTTTGACATTAATGGAGTTTTCAATGTTATTTAGGGATACCAGGACCTTAGATGAATTTTGATTTACTTTTTATAATCCAGTTACCAATAATTAACAGATTAAAAAATAACTAAATATTTATCGTGATATTTTATTCTTATTTAAAACAATAGACAATTATTATATATATCTTAGGAAAATCGCTCCTCTAAAAATTACAATTTACAGTGATTCATTATTGGAGGAAGCATAAGCAAAATTATTAGATACAGTTGGACAAGTTGATTTGAATATTTGGAGCGATGCCATTCAAGCAGTTAATGTATTCAGCAGAGCAAGACGAACCCCTCCCTGCCGGTATACTGTGTTTTGACACAAGACTTGAGATTGTTATTTAGTCCGAGAATATTGATGTAGATTAAATAAGGGGTAAATAAGCATATACTATTATTAACTGAGTTCTAACAAATTTTAACTAGCTTTAATTATTTTTTACTTATAATTTTATCAACAAAAATCTCTTTTAAAAAATTAAAGAAAGTATGTCATGGACAATGAAAGTAAGGGCAGTTCAACTATTGCGCATGTACGTTTTCGAGGGATAACTCTCTTTCTCCACTGTTTTAACGCGATTGGGGTGGGGGCTACAGAGTGTTGTATGATGAAATCCACTTGATCAGGTGGGATGGGGAAAAAGGAAAGGATTGGTATGACTGAAGTTCTAGAGAGGGCTTAATGGTTTCCCCCTTTGTAAAGAGGTTCGGCGCTTGTTAGAACACAACTTGTTAGAACTGGGCTGATAGTTAAGCAGGAAGTCGAACCGCGCATGAGAAAGAGTCATGAATATGGTACTACTGCTGGTTGGAACAAACCTCCAGTCTTTAAAATAAGGATTTATTGGCAATAAGGACCATATTCATAGTTCAAGAAAAAAAATCTCAGGGTGGACTTCACGATCTTTACTAGTTAAGGTCAAAAAGATACGACTGAGATCATCGAGAGAAGGATAAAGAAGCTGAACGAGAGACCTGCTTTGAAGACTTGCTAAAATATTAACGGATAAAATTCTTTGTAGTTGATACTGGGCCATTTACCCACCTAACCTTCTATACTATGTAGGTAAATATAGGTATTGTAATAAAAATACATCTTCAAATAAGTATTAAGCGAGTAACATAGATTGTGCTAAAATGGATTGTCTAAAACTAAATTTGTTAATCAAAGTCTAATGAAGGTCTAAATTGATTTATATTCTTTTGTAGCATTCTATTTTTGGTATAATTGAAAAAAAGTGGAGACTAGTTGTTCATCGTTTTTTTAATTTATATTTTGTGTTTGGTGGTGCACACAATGGTGCATTTTGTTTGTAAGTGTTTAAAAGAATGTTGGACCTGGTCACAATCTTTGCAGGTGAGGGTTTCGAGGCCTCTTAAGAGTTACCCGTTTGTAAACTGGGAGTGCCCAGTCCACTGTTAGCACACCATAACCTCTCCTCTTCTTGAGTTTTTGTAGCTTTGGATTATTTATGGTAGCCAAAACTAAGGATGAGTCCAATACAATGGTCCTACAGTTGTTTCCGGAATATTTTATTATGTTCATAGCTTTGAAAATGGCTGCCATTTCTCCAGTGAATATGGATTTCCCCCTTGGAAGGTTGAGCAGGTACCCGATTCTGCTTTTTCATAATGGCGCAGCCTATACTATCATTCATATTAGATGCGGCATTGTAAACAAATTCTAAATAGCTGAATTTATTCTTGAATTCGATAGTAGGCGTTCTAATTACTGTAGGGAAAGTCTTCGAAATCTATCTGTCGATCTATCTGTTAATTGTCTAAACCATTGATCTACGTTTTAATTGTCTTTCTTTCCCCCAGGGGGGTTATTTCGGATTAGAATTATTTTAATATTATTATAATTCACGCTTAATTTGATTAAAGTTTTATAAATTTAATGTTGGAATGTGCCTTATCAATTTTTTTTTCAGCCCGAAATTTCCAAATTTTTTGGCAAATAAATTGGAGTAAAAGAATACTCTGGAAATGGTTTCGAATTCGCAATGTATTTGATGGATAACTAGGTACACTTAGAATAAAGATGGTTACTCATATTTATCATAAAATAAGATATAGCTTTATATGTTATAATAATTTATATCTTATAATTAGCAGTATTAATCACTGACGTATTAATCACTTGTGTACTTGATAGAGACAAAGGGATCCGTTGGCTACCTGACAGCCTAGCCCCTTGAGAGGACTCTCTACAAGGCCGACTTGATGCTTTCAGCCTAATTAGATGTAGGGACCCGGATTAGTAATAACAGTCATTAGTAATGCTCCGGGTCTCCAACTTAGTGACCACTTCAACGCTACTTAACACGACCTTGCTATATTATTAAATTACTTTATTGAATTTTGATTAAAACATATAGAAATATATTTTTAAATATTATGAGCGAATTGCTTCAAATGTTTGAGTAATTATTTAACAGTTATTTTATAAAATATGCGGACCTGAGTGAATCAAAGTTTAAGTTTGAAAAATCTATAATCAGGCTTTTAATCTTATATATCATTCCTAACTATTTTTAATATGTTTATGTTTGCCAGTTTATTATCTATCGTAGACATACGAGTATAATACAAAGACGGGCCAGTTGCACTATTTATAAATTAAGAATGGTAAGACCGATTTATATGATCAAAGCTTTGATGGATAGGCCCCGTGTAGCAAAATGGGTATTACATCGGAAAATGAGGAGAGGGGTAATTCATAATTGTTTGCAAGTTTATCACAGATTTCGATAAAACTCAAATCACTTTCAGTTAAATCCTAATGCATATTATCGTGGATAGGTTTTTAATCATTATTCAATTATAATTAATAGTAATATCGCTACATTATATATTTGTCAATATTTCGGATATCTTATATAATTAGCTCTTAAAGAAATAAATCAGTCAAATAACTTAATCAGACTAAATTAATTACAGTAATGCGACAACCCATTGATAGTTCGACACAATGACCAGGTTAAATTTAGGCTATGAATGGCTAAGTCCTCCCCCATTGATGACTTTATCAACAGTTTTTATACTGTATTATTACCTTATCGCTTTTATTATGATTATTAGTTTTTGATTACATTGTCATCAATGCATATAAAACATTAATCGTTTTTGATGTTATTTAATGTGTATAATTTTTTATTATTAATAATATTTGCTAATGGAAAATGAAGGCAGAGCCTCAAAAAGTCGAAGACAACCGATGACGTTTATCAGTCAAACAAACTAAATACAGTTTCAAAAAGGCTCATTTATTTCTTTAGCCACAATAATTTATCAAATAGCAATTAAAAATAAATGATAGGTCCAAGGAATTCTGGCATTGAACCGCAGAGAAATGGTAGCTACTTATTAACTTTTTGCTGGTAAGGCTGTCCCTGCCACATGTTGGAATGACTTTTTGCCACCCCCTCCCCCTACCGGCAGTGGAATGCCACCAACCCTTCTCCCCTCCCCCCATTTACAGCCCATAGCACATTTTTTATTAAGTAGTAGAGATACTAAAGCGGTGACTTCATTTCTGCGAAGAAAGGTTTTAAACCAGTTACTACCGGCTTATTATCGACAGTATAAGTTTTCTGGAATCAACTAAAACAAATAAAAATAAAAAATAAAATAAAAAAATAAGCAAAATAAAACATTTCTTATAGTAATGTCAATTTTTAAGGGATATTGATTTTTTTATATATATGTATGTGTAAACGATTGTGTTATAAAATGGTTAGAGTAATGACACTCAGTTAATTGCGCGAGACCCTACAGAAGGAACATCTGAAATAGTGTAACACCAACCTAAAAACTTAGTTCTCTCGTAGGAGCCAGTAATGTAGCGATGTGACTCATTCATCCAAGTATTTAAAAACAATATTTTCCTGTATATTACAATAAAAATAAGCATTTCTTGTTAAAATCGATTTATTTAACATTAGTTTTTAAAAAGAAAGAAATACAGATTGGAATAGATCAACAATTCTGAACAAGACCTTTCCAGCTGTTATTCATCCAATTCATTTTGTTTTACAATAGTACCATTTCGCGAGAAGCTGAGAGCATTGTCAGAGAATGCGAAGTGTGCGCTGCTCAAAATGTTTTTTGGGAGAAAAAAATGTAGCAATTCGTAAATTCGTTTGAGAACCATGAGTGCCATATTTCAATTTAATTACACTAGAAAGATTAGTAGGGATTGTAATGAATTTCTCTTTCACTTAGTCTCAATCCTGTGAGTGACTAGGATCGGTTTCCAGGATTCTTAATTCAGAGGGAAAAAACCTCATTCTGAGGGAACGTAAAATGGATGTCCCGAGCCTGTGCGATGTCAGGTACTCAATAAAGATACATCTATCAAAATTCCTATACTTGTATTTTATAAGGATTTTGCAAAACTTTTTTCCTTTTTTTTTTAACCACTGATGATACTGCCCGGGAAGTTAAATAAATGTGACAGGAAAGAAAGTAGGAGAGTGGTTGAGGAGGAACCTCCGTTACCCACGTGAACTCTGCCATGTTAAATTGACCTTGGCAGAATTTAGTGGTTGGAAGAGATCACGCGATACCAACGTCAGTCTTTTTAGCGATAAATAAAGAACCAGGACCAGCTTGCTCCCATCTTGAGAAAGCTTTCCCCTGGAGAGTGTTGTTATATTTATACTTTATATTTTTTATGCCACCAAAAAAGAAAGAAAAACCAATAGGTATAATGGTAATACCTTTGAGGCTAATGGTAATCGACATTTAAACTAATTCTATGGTTAACGCCTGAACTAAAAATAACTTTAATCTTCTTTCAATAAAAAGGAAATGTTTTAAAATCTTCTTTCAGCTCTATTTAGTCACATATACTGCTATATATGATAATCGATTATATAAAAGAACTGAAAAATCAAACGGAGTGAAAACATACCGAACCGATTATATGTCAGGATCAGGGAATATTATAAAAGCCAACAAACACATAAGAGTATAAAGTGCTTAAAATGTAAAGATATCTATTATGAAATTTTTCGAAAACAATATATAAAAATATATTTTTATCAGAATATAAAAACTTTTTTGAAAATAGGCCGGTTTGGGGTGCGCAATTAAATGTAATTTTTTCTATTTTGGTCACTATCTTGTTCCGTTTTTTAAGTTCTATATCGAGGATTGTCTTAATTGCAGCAATATAAACGTTATTTAAATCGATAAAGGTATTTTTTTCTTTTATTGTTTTTGCCTCTTCTCCAAATTACTTCATCGGAATTGTCATTTTTACTTTCACTTACCTATATATGAAATATATAGTAAGTGGAAGTATTGCGATCGTGAAAAATTTCGACTTCCGGTTTTCAACGGAAATACACGTTTTGGGACACCCTGAGTCGAAATAACCAAGTCCCGCGAAATGGTCTGTGTGTGTGTGTCTGTGTGTGTGTGTGTGTGTGTGAGAACAGACTAGCTCAAAAACTATAAACCGTGGGAACCTGAAATTGGGTATTTAGTGTAGGTATATGCCCGCGATGTGACAGCAAAAATTTCATCAAAATTGCTCAAAGGGAGGGGGTACTTTATCTAATAACTTTTTACGTTTTTTTCGATTTTCTCAAAAACGGCTCTAACGATTTTGATTAAACTGAGTATTGTATCTATTTATATGCCCGAGATATGACTGTAAAAATTTCATCAAAATTGATCAACCGGAGGGGGGACTTTACTTAATAAATTTTGTATCATTTTCACGTGTTTTTTTTATTTACTCAAAAACGGCTTTAACGATTTTGATCAAACTGGGTATATGATGTATGTATATGCCCGAGATACGACTGTAAAAATTTCATCAAAATTGATCAACCGGAGGGGCGACTTTACTTAATAAATGTTGTACCAATTTCAGGTGTACATATTTTTTATTTACTACAAAACGGCTTTAACGATTTTGAAAAAACTGGGTATTTGATGTATATATATACCAAATATGTAAAAGCCAACATTTTATCAAAATTGGTCCAACTGAGGGGGCACTTTATTTCATGACTTTTTTTCCAATTTTTACCTTTTTTTCGATTATCTCAAAAACGGCTTTAACGATTTTTATCAAATTCGTCATGTTTAATGAAAATGAGTTTTTTTTTAATATCAGGTAAGCTTTATCATTATTAAAATGTTCTGAGGGGGCTTAAATGGGGAAGGGACATTTTTTGTTTTCCTATAAAGTACCTTTGTTTTGTTTATATGGAGAAATTAACTATCTCTCGTTCCGCCTAAAAATAAGAAATGGCTAAATATGAGATATGATAAAAATAAAGAAAACATATAGAGGAGAAAAAAAGAAAAATATTCAGTCAACTTATAAAACTCGTTGAGCCCACTCATGCGGATGACGCCTTTAATGACAGACCATTTTTCATAATTTAAGCCCTTCTGTTCAATTCAGAAGTGGCAATTAACAAAACGCATTAATTTCTAATCTAAGTAAGTTGGTAAGTGAAAGTTGTATGTTGCGAGCACGCACCAGATTTTTTTCCATTTATATCCGGTTTATACAGAATATTTTTGTTGAATTGTATTTATGTATCATCTTATTTACGATTATGTTTTAGTTTATACTTATTTATAATGCAGCAATAAAACAGCTGCCTAAATTTTAAATTAATAAATATCATATTTTCATTCAAGTATATTACAGAATATAGGATTTTTTTTTTAATTACCAACTCATTAAGAATGTATGGTAGTGTTTATGGAGTTTATTGGTTAAGGTCAGACGCAACTTTATCACTGACTAATTTATGAAATAGTTTAAAGTTTATTATCACCTGTAATATCCATCAATATAGAGCTTGAGCAAAATTTCTTACTGTTTTCTAAACTATTGTGACAGCTTCATAGGAATATTTGTCTCCATGTAGACAATAGAAAGAGTATCTTCGCTTGGACTGCATATTGAATGTTATCACGGACTCTAACAAAACGTAGCGAGTTAGCCAGGCAGAAGAGTCGAAATTGGAACCGGGATTGGTATGGTTATAACCAGGGTTGCGGAGGGAAAGACCGGTACCCGGGGGAATCCCGATGCTTATTGGATGCTGAGCTGCGGGGGATTCCGATAGCGGTGGAACAATCGCACCTTCCAAAACCTCTCGGTAATCCCCTGTTTTTAAATGGAAATTCTAAAATCCTCTCTGTTATGCTTCATTCTACTGTGATATTCATAGAAGGCTATTTTTTAAATAATATTGTTTTGAAACGAAATTTATCATTGATCTCTTTCAAACGGTTATGTATGGAAACCGAAAACTATACTCTTCATCTATAACAGTATTAAGAAAAGATTACTTGATTTGGTCACTTACCCATCCAAATTGCCTTCAGAATTTTTGGAAAATTTCCCCGCAGCTCAACGTATATGTATTTATTTTCCAAGTTCCTTACCGTTTAGGAAATTCGGAAAATTAAGAAGTAGTGTCCGTCACCTCTACTAATAGTTCTCTACTTCCCACTTCTTACTTGGTAACCTCAGAGTAAATTGAAATGATTGGGGCCAGCTGCATCTTTCTACCCCTTTACAAAAGAAACGAAGTGCGGGAAATTATCCCTACTAACTTGCTGAAGGAAATCGTCCTCCTTGATGGCATAGAGTTCGGTTACGCTTAGTAGCTTAGCCCTTATGGCCTCGAAAGCGAAGGTCATGAACACGCCATTCTCAGAAGATTCCGTAACACCACTCCAGGAACATAGGATATTAATGTCCTTCCCTAATGGATGGAGATTCGCGAGGAACCTGGACGTCATTCTTAGGAATCGCTAAGTCGAATAGTGAGGGAAGACCCGAATGGGCTCCCGCCGTTCAACGGGATACTAGTCTGTATAGCTTTACAATCAGTGCATGTGATGTTAAAAAAAAAATAAAAATAATAATGTCGCCGCATTTCCTACTTTAGGTACATTTCCGGCGTACCCTATCAATTACATGATGAATTAAATAGATCATCATAAAATATTTCCTTTCGGAATTTCTGTATATTTTTTTTATATTGGATTAGTTCAACATCGTTCCAATTTGAAATTTACATAAAATATAACATTACAATCCCCTAACTCCTTGCAGACTGCTTGCAGTAATGTTTTTTATAAATTATATTAATACATTTTCTCTTTAAAACTTTGTATTTAGTCTCTAAAATCATGAAAAAAATCAGGCATATACTTGGATGTAACGAAGTTCAAATGGCACGCAAAAGCAGCGAATTTTTTTTCGAAATTCAAAGTAACCAGAACATTCTGCAAAGATTATTTTGCGAAGACTAACGAAAAATTTTTAGTTTTGAAAGCCAGAATTATTTCTGCCAACCTGTTGAATAAGCCCATGTTCTGTTGTAGAGAAACCTCCAGGTCAGAAAATCTTACCTCACATTCAATGGACCTGGGCTTAGATTAGCTGTAAATTGATTCATAATCGTTGAATAATTAATTTTAAGAGCAAAATAAGATATAAATTAAGAAATTGTTGATTTTATTTATTTATTTTTACTTTCACAATAGTTGATATTGTCATTTTCCACAAATAGCAATAGCTTACAATACATACATTTTTTAAAGCAGATCATTCGGCTATTTTCCTTTTTACCCTCGTCGTTCGGATATAAAGGATTTGTTGAGAGATTTATTGGTTGATTATGAGCAGAAGAGGAAAATTTGTTGCATTTGTAGTGGCTGATCTTTAATTATGTTTGCAGACTTATTTATTATTTATGTCAAACTTAATGCCAGCTCTAAAACTAGACACTGAAGTATTAAACTTATCTGAAAGTGGGAACGATTTTATTTAATTTTTATTCATTTTATCTTTTTTTTATTTCACGCTGTTGATGAAACAATCAATATTAAAATGTAAGGCTAAGTAGAGACAGATATTACGTTACCTTTAGTAACTTCAGCTTTGGGGAAAAAAAAAGCCAATCTCTATTAAGGAAAAGACTTTTTTTTTGTTAAAACGCCCGAAGCATGAATGGCCAATTGAAGGAGGGGCCTGATTTTAAATTCATCCACAGCCAATGGGGCTGCTAATGTGAATTTGAATATGAGGCTTGGAGAAGATTGCTCAGGTGACTGTGGGGAGGGGGGAGTGGTATGGCACTGTTATGAATAATTTATTACAACTCCTTACCTTCCAAAACTTCCAAATACCCTCTCTTCATAATAACCTAGTTACCATAAGAGTTTCCGCAAAACATGTAAACATCACAGCTATAAATATTTAACAATAAAAATATTATATGAAAATTATTTTATTTAATGAATAGTTTGAAATTTATTAATAACTAGCTTTGGGGCCCGGCTTCGCTCAGGGAGTTGTGGAATAGGTAGATGAAACAATAACTTTAAAATTTAATAGTACAGAAAAATAGACCAAAATTAATCATGATTAAAACAAAATTTGTACCATCCTGAAACTCCAGCTTAGTATTAGTGGTAAGTTTCGAAACCTCAGAGTCCGCCCATATATGGTTTGGGTATAAGAGACCCCATTAATGCGGTTCTCTCAATGTGTTGTCTTCCCTTTTCTAGATTAAGAAAAAAATTTTTTGGCAGCAAATATGTCCTGGTATATACCATTTTTTATGGTTTCTATGTTCTGATTCCATTGAGACCATTCTTATGACTGTACCGCTTCCTTATCAAGTTGAGTAACTTCTCCTTTTTCGAATTCGGTTGAAAATTTACGAACAGAACAGAAATATTATCTGAACACTTTATTTTCGGTATATATTCCATTAGGTTATATCTTTTAATCATATTATCTATAGAAAAAACATATGGTGATCGTGTTGTGATTAACATTGCTAAAAAAGGTTATGTTTATTTAAATGTGCTTTTTTGTTTATTTATAATGATTAAATAACGGTATTTTGTGTATTTTGTTTAAAAAAAGAACTTCTTAACCGAAAGAACTGATCAGTGTCGAAGTGTGTCAAGGAACATTTAAAAATGACCTCCACCAAAGACACCCCTACTGTTATGGATGCCACAGATTCCATTGCAGAAAATAATTCCCACAATGAAACAGGTATCTGGGAAAAAGTAACGGGTCGCAAGAGACAATCCGAGGCAGAAAGAGATCCGCGGTAGCAAAAAAGGGCCACTACCTCAGCTCCTAACATTTCAACTCATAACAGATATCAACTGTTATCTAATGATGAAGAAGCGCCATCAAAACAAAAAGACAAACAGGTAAATACTAATGATAACGATAAGCCTCCACCTATATATGTTAATGGAGTCGAAAATTACAAAGCATTGGTAGAGTTTTTACAAAATATATGTGGTTCCTCCACATTTAAATTAAAATCAACCAACAGAAATATCTGTATATACCCTGATAACTCAAGCTCTTATCGCCAAATTGTTAGTGCTTTAAGAATACAAGGTGCTGACTTTCATACATATCAGCTACCGGAAGACAGATGCCCACGAGTAGTGATTAAAAACTTGCACTATTCAACACCAAAATCAGTCATCATTGAGGCATTCAAAGAGCATGGCTATGAGGTAGTCAATGTCACAAATGTGTTATCGAGATATAAAGAACCTCTACCAATGTTTTTTGTAGATATCACTCAACAAACATATAACGAACATATCTTTAATATAAGAGCGATATTCTATACCCGGGTGACTATTGAAGAACCAAGAAAGAAGAAAATGATTCCTCAATGCAACAGGTGCCAGCAGTATGGCCATACTAAGACCTACTGCAATCATGCTCCTAGATGTGTAAGGTGCGGGCAAAACCACGAAAGTGCCACATGTCAGAAGCCACGAGATACACCTGCTAAGTGTGCCAATTGTCAAGGAGACCACCCGGCAAACTACAGGGGATGTCAGACCTTAAAGCAGCTAAGAACACTTAAAAGGTTACGAAATCAACCGAATCTTAGGCCCCAACCATCTGCGCCTCCTATGGGACCGGAAGACTTCCCTGCACTGCCACAACCTCAGCCCACTCAAAGAGGACCGGTGACTGGACTGCAGCAGCATGGACCCCCGCCATCTGAAGGAAGACATCATCAGAATGTAAGCATGTCAGGTATGAGGCAGGGCGTTGCTCAACCAGCGCAGCCTGCTGATCATGTCACTCCACAAATTTTTAATTTATTAAATGGGTTGAACAATCTTATCCAGCCCCTCTTCACCCTTCTTCAACAATTATCACAAGTTACACAAGCCTTATGTCCTGTTTATGGACCATAAACGCTTAACTGTGGGTTCTCTGTCCATCCTTCTGTGGAACACAAACGGACTACTCAAAAATAAAACTGAACTTGATATATACTTACATGAAAAACGAACTGACGTTGCCTTAATTACAGAAACACACCTCACATCACGTAACAAAGTATACATACCGGATTACACTATATACAGAACAGATCACCCGGACAATACTTCACACGGTGGAACTGCCATTATTATTAAATCAACTCTCAAGCACAACCTCATCAATTTGCCACACACACCAGATATACAATCCACTGCCATTATACTACACACAACACAGCACACGATAACTTTAGCAGCAGTATACTGCCCCCCTCGCTATAAGCTGACATCTGCCATGTTTTGTAGTTTCTTTGAAAAATTAGGCAGGTGCTTCATCGCCGGAGGCGACTACAATGCCAAGCACCAGTCATGGGGTTCACGACTGTGTTCTCCTAGAGGGAGGCATCTTCACTCTGCTATCCATAAGCTTTCGTTAAACACTATTTTTCCAAATTCACCGACATACTGGCCCACATCGAGGCATAAGACACCAGACTTATTGGATTTTTTTGTTACTAAGGGACTACAAGCCATATCTCACGAAGTGAGATCAAGTTCTGATCTTTGCTCTGATCACTCCCTTATACACTTGGACCTTTTAGAAGAACCAAGTCATAAAGAAGAGCTTCCAACGCTATCTCGAAGAATTATAGATTGGGAGAGCTACCAACAACGACTAAACCAGATGCTCACAGTTCCCTTATCTCTAAAAAACAGAAAATGAAATTGAGGAGGCTGTTGACATCTTCACAAAGAGCATTCAGGAAGCAGCTTGGTCTTCATCACTTCCTCAACGCAAACGAACATCTAGCCATCCCAACTATCCACAATACATAAGGGATCTGATCAGAGCCAAGAGAAGAGCTCGTAAGGTATGGCAGACAAACAGACTACCATCGGACAAACAGACTTATAACAGAACAAATAATGAACTAAAAAGACAAATACAGAAATTTAAACAGACTAACTATGATACATTTTTAAGTAATCTCACTACCGACGATGGAAGCTTATGGAGGCAAACTAAAAAGCTGCTAAAGCATCGCGAGGTGTCAGCGCCAATCCGAAAAGAGGATGGTTCCTGGGCCGTGTCAGACATTGAAAAAGCCGAACTCTTCGCTGACCACCTATCGACTGTTTTTACACCACATACAGACTACTCAGACAATGAACACGAAAATTATATACAAGATTCTCTCGATATTCCTCTACCTATGACATTGCCTCCTTCATCATTTACTCCAACAGAGGTTAAACAGGAAATCCGAAAATTGCCCAAAAGAAAAGCCCCGGGACATGATCTAATAACAGCTGAGCTACTCCAAAATATGCCCAGAAAAGCGACAGTCTTCCTCACAACCCTATTCAACGCAATACTTAGGACTACAAACTTTCCACTCCAATGGAAATATTCACATATACTAATGATACAAAAACCAAACAAAAATTCCAATAGCCCTGCTTCATATAGACCCATAAGCTTACTTCCGGTTTGTTCCAAAATTTTTGAAAAATTACTCTACAAACGTATTCTTGACATACTGACCGACAACCAAATACTACCTGAACATCAATTCGGATTTCGTTCACTACACTCTACAATACACCAACTACACAGAGTCACGGACTACATTTCAGTTGCTCTAGAGGATAGATTATACGCTACTGGCGTATTCCTGGATGTAGCTCAAGCATTTGATCGTGTTTGGCACAATGGACTGCTTTACAAACTTAAATCGTTCCTCCCTTCAACCTACTTCCTCATTCTATTATCTTTTCTCTCCAACAGGTTTTTCTCTGTCCGCCAGGGCTCAGAAACCTCCTCTATACGACCGCTAAGGGCCGGAGTGCCGCAGGGATCAATTCTTGCACCTCTGCTATACATCATTTACACTCACGACATACCAACATACCCCAACACATTAATAGCAACCTACGCTGACGACACAGCGATCATCACCAGACATGTAAACCTCACCCAGGCGTCATCAATCCTCCAACATTATTTACAACAATTACAGGACTGGTTTAAAAAATGGAAAATTAAGGTAAACGGTGAGAAATCGAAACATATCACTTTCACACTTCGACATGACACCTGTGCTCCAGTATACTTGAACAATATTCCAATTCAACAAACTAACACAGTTCACTACTTAGGACTCACATTCGACAGAAGGATGACCTGGGGGCCACACATAAAGCAGAAACGTCTAACCCTAAACAATCGACTAAGGCTCCTGTATTCTCTTTTACACAAACGTTCGGCTCTAAAAATAAGACAAAGACTAAACACTTACACTTACTTACTAAAACCTATATGGACTTACGCTTCACAAATCTTCGGGATAGCAAAAAAGACTCAGATCCAAAAAATACAAACATTCCAATCAAAAACGCTACGACTTATTACTCGTGCTCCGTGGTATGTTAGTAACAAAACATTACATACAGACTTACGCATACCTATGGTTCAAGACAGCATTCGGACATCATATAAGAAATTTCATGACAAACTTCATGGACATCCCAACAAACTTATACAAGACATGGCCACAACACACATGCCAGAAAACACCCGAAGAAGGCTAAAAAGGAGCTGGCTAAGGGATCTCCTGGAATAACCTGTTGTAAAGGTCCAAGTTAGGAGTAGATGCCAATGGGTATTAACCTCCCTCATGCCTGACATGCCCACTGTCTCGATTGTTAGCTCATCTGCTTATTGTCGCAGGCTGAGCGACAGGTGTAGATTAAAATGTAATAGATAAAAAAAAAAAAAAAAAAAAAAAAAAAATATTATCTATAGGTTATCTATTTTATTCAGTGTTAGTTTTTATTCGCTCACTACACTAATAAGCAATTTTTCTTTTGTTGTAAATTTACTGTTATATTGTATATGGATTAAAGACAATGTTTCGACCAATTCTTTCCTCTTCTGTAAAACTCAATTCGCTTAGGAATCCAGTTGGTTTTGTTTATTTTTAATTTCACTTCATTGCAGAGATGTAATGACCTTATTGAAAAATAAAAAGGAAAACATAATTATTTATACATAATCTCGTGTAATTTAAAGAAAACAGCTGAAGCTAAAACCATAAAAACCGAACAAAGGAACGATAACCTTATGAATTGAGCTTAGCTAGCGCTCCTGGCTTCCAAATGTCAAACTAATTAATCATATAATCATTAACTCGCATGGGCCTATTAGAGGGGCTAATTACATGTAGCGAGAGGCTTAAAATTACAGCCCTTGTCCCTTCAACATTACACACTTAAAATGAAAACTGAAACCTTCTTCATCGTTAGGGGCAATAGGGCAATATGACAACATAACATTCTTGACAGTACGTATAGTCGTTTTTGAGCCTTTTCGGCACGCACATTGTACACTTTGCTTTATAATATATATTGATTATATTTATTTATTCCTAATCTACCCAAGTGGGTCATTAGCTAGTTTGAAATTTAATTAAAAAGTAGGGACAAATGAATTGTATAAACAAATCCAGAAGGGTGATTATTATCACATATTAATTTTGAAAAATAAAATTAATAAATGATTGGTTATCCTAGACAAAAGTTGTATATGCATAAAGGGTGTTCCTAGGAAAAAGAATTGATCCGTTTTAATTACGATATAACTGTACTCATATTACAGCAATGGCCTTGAAGAACCGTTATATAGTTATTGAAGTGTTCTAGATTATCCATTTTCTAATATTATAAGGGCCAAAGTCACATAATTGTTTGGCTATCTCAAGTATTATGCTTTCCCTCCCCTCTACCATTATGAAAGATTTCAATTTCTCACGATATACCATATTTAATTTATAAATGTAACAAAGCTCTTTTTTCTGCCCCTGAGGATTCCAAGGGATGGGCCCGAATGGAGATGGCGCTAGGACTTTATTAATACATTATAATTATTGTTATTATTATTGTTCATACATTCATATATCAAGCAAGAGTGAAGAGGGAGCGCGCTAAGTAACAGTTCTGAATGATGTGTACCTAATAAAAAAGAAACTAAAATCGAACTTGGAACTGTGGGTACTAAATTCGATCACATCAATTTCGAATATGAACATTGTCAAAATTAAATTTACAAAATATATAAATAACCTCTTTTCCACTTTAGTTTCCCGCCGTTGATACGATTTCTCAATATTATAAACACTTTATATTTTGCCAGCATCAAATTGCTATACAAACTCGCAAGAATATTTTTATTGAATTACTTTATCAAATATAACTGAGATGTACTAAGTAACTCAAGTGCTCTCACTCGGTCAATTGGGTGACTGTGAAAGAAGCGTTGGGATCTCCTAAGGTCTAACTTTCATTCAAAGCTTGATTTGGAGTTAAGCAAGTTGCATTTAAATAAATAAGGTCAAGTTATTTGTAACTTGTTCTTTTTTAAATAATTTGTATTTATTCATGTCAATGTGCCTACATTCTTCTTTTTAAAATCATTTTACTTAAGTCTTTAGGTATACAAATACTTAAGTGTGGCGCTTGTATTATATTTTAGCAAAAAAAAAATAAAAGGGAGCACTTCAACATCGACAAAAAAAAGGAGAGAGTCCCTGAAGGAAACTTTTTTTAAACAACTGAAAATACTACCGAGAGGAAATAATGGCTCCTAAACGAATGAAGGGGGCTGAAATAGTGAGAAAAGACCCAACCTTACAAATCTGCGTAGGATATTCCTAAGCAGGCGAAAACTCTAGCGCTTAAGTCCCTGAGAGGATGTAATGGTACCCATTTGAATATAACCCCCTCCGTTAGTGGAGAAATAATAAGCTAATGAAACAAGCTTCGGATTGAGTTCGGAAGGAAGGGAATCAGCTAAGCCCCTGTGATAATACACAGCGCGAGCTAGCGAACTTCACAAAGCTCCAGACTTCTCAACTTACTATTTGCATAAGTCCACAGAAAAGACCTCAGAGGTTCCCCTCCCACAGATTAGAGTCTCATTCTGCCTCGTTCTCTGGATCCGCTTTTGTATGCGGTTCTTTATCCAACAAATTCTTTGTTTAACTTTGCCAAGGCTGAATAAATAATTCTTTATTCAGTTACTCAACTAAACAAGTATTACTCATAACATTAGTTGAAGAGACCTTTTTGTTAAAGTTATAAATAATGGTGAGATTTAGTAATGAACGTATTTATTTCCCGATAAGAAGCTAGCTATCGTTTCTCTGTATGGGTAGTAAAGATATATTGCTTTCTGGCTTTAGATGTGTATAAATTTCATCCTCAAATAAATATATTCAAAACAACAATTCATTTTTAAATTATCAATAAATATCATTATTAATATTCATAACAACCTTCATCAATAATAATGATACCATTATACTTATTAATATATACCAACTCAGATTTATCAGTTTATTATTCTCATAAATTCATTTATTCAAATACCATTATATCATAAATTGTTTTTCGAAGTACCTTTGGCCATTTAAATATGCCCAGGTGCGCAATATAAGATTAACCAAATTACAGCACACCATTTAAACAAAACATAAATGTACAAATGTACAAAACTTTCTTTCATATTCCAAAAAATCATTCATTCAAACAAAAATTCAAAAATGAAATACATCAAAATTCCTGAAAAAGAAAAAATAAATATTAAAATACTTCTCTCAATGGATGTATAATTAAAATAAATTCTTCTTGTGATGTCTTCATAATAAACAAAAACACATTAAGACCTTTCTAAACAAATCTAAAATTCATAAAAAAATATTACTTTCTATGTCATAAAAATATATACATCTTGAAAGATTTTCAATTTTCCAAAAAAAAAATTATTAATTACAATACATTTCATACACACAATACAGAATATCAAAATAGGCCTCAAATTATTAAAGGTATATTCATTATAACATGTATATTATTCAATTAAATTTTTCAAAGGCCATATTCACAATTATTATTTCTAATGAAAATAATTAATTCTAAACTTATCTCTGTGCATCATTGTATAAATAAGAAAACATTCAATTTCTTAAATAAAATCCATCCAATATTAGAGCAAAAATTTCATTGCCAACTTACCCACGGCTACCTAATGACAAGGGGAGATCAACCTCCAGCTCTGCAAAGTAACCCTCGCTGGTGAGTGCCCTTGCTACAGGAGAGAGATGGAAAGATGTTGTTTCCCCCGTCAGCTCTCAGAGGCCTTAGCTAATGATGAGCTTCAAATCAACAATGTGATCAAATTAATCAAAAACATAGGCCTCATCCATCTAATTTGAAAAATCTATATAAAACAGACTAATATGCCGAATACTATCTATCAGATAGTAGATGCTTTAAAACTCATGACGTATTAAATTTTTTTTTTTTTTTTGGTTCGTTATACTCTTATGCTCCACCTCATTTATTTTATTAATCTTTATTAGATGTGTGAATATAGCGATTCTTCCAGTTACTAGGGCAATGATCACTATCAACTTTTTTTGCCCTAAAACCTAAAACAAACAAACAATTAATATAAATAAGTGTGCCATAAACTGAATCAAAATTCTTTGCATTCGGATAAACTTCTAAGCCCCCCACCAAAAACCTATTAATGATAATATTTATGTGTAATCAATCTTCCTATGAAACCCGAGAATGACATTTTGTCGAACTCAAATAAAATTCTTAAAAGTTAATAACTACTCCCCCCCCCCTGTCCCTCTCTTAATCAATTCTAATTACTTGGTACATTTAATAAATTTACTCTATGCAGACAAGCTTATAGAACTACATAATATTTCTTTATAAATAATAGCGTATCCCAAGCGTTGCGCGGTTTATTAGTTTTATGTTCTAATCCTGACCGGCAGAGAGTATCACAATATAAGAAAGACTGTTTGGAATGCGGTGAACGGAAGGTGGTTTGTTGAGGCTGACCCGAAGTAAGTTGCAGCGAAGTTGGGGAAGCATCAGTGAATAAGTCCTCCCCCTCTCCCCCGGCTGATCCAGGCCCACTAGTGGGAAAACGTAAAATGTGAGAAAAGTCACAACTTTACGACCCCGGCTTAAGTTTACGGCCACAGTTTCGAAGAAGAGAAATCTCTTTGTCCCGTCTAGGGAAAGTCTTTCTTTTGTTTTTGTATCAGGACATTTTATAACATCTTACTGCCTCACCGATCCGGGATTTAATAGGATATAAACTGCTTTATCTTGCCTCGGTCAGATTTATATTTATGATGATGAAAGTTTTTATAACAATATTTAAGAAAGATAAAAAAAAGAGTTAATAGAGCCGTCGAAATAAAGATATTTTAAACATTCATTAATTAATAATAAGTTTCTTTAAAAGATATTCAGACATTTTTTTTTGTAACTTAATATCAAGACATGTTTAAATGAAATAGATAAATAATAAATTCTGACTACCAAATAGCTTCGTTGAACATTACTTTAAAAGGTTTTTATTATATATTTATAAAAATTCAATAAAATAAAAAATGATGTGTTATCTTAATGACAATTAAAATTAAAATCCAACATATACATATAAATATATGTATATGTTGGATGATCAATAAGCAGGAAATAAGGAAAATATTTTTTATTAATTTAAATACTTTTTAGAAGAATATTATTTCTGTATTTTAATAGTACGTCAGTTTTAAACCTTACATTTGGGTCTTCATCAGGGCTAAAAATGAAACCAATATAAGTTTATATGGTACCTATACATACGCTTAACGATAAGGTTAATGCAACAAATAGTAGGGAAAAAGATCCAAATATTTATATATTTACATGGCATCCTTAGTACGAATCCTAATAAATATCATTTTTTTATCACATTTTTTTTTTTTTTAATGGTCCTCCCCTTCCTCGCCTTGTAGGCCATACGGGGTTTCCCGGGCCAGTGGAGAGGGTGGGGGATTGATGCCGAGTATTATTCAATTTTCCCCTGGCTTCGGGTTTTGAACTTGCTATCTTTCGGTTCTCAATCATACGTTGCCATGGGCAACGCGTATTTTTTAAAGCGTTTGCCCACTCGGCCATTCCGCCACATTTAAATTACATGTAGGTCATTAATCATTAATCATAACATACATAACCTGTGTAATTTACTGATATATTTGTTTATTTTTAGACCTGATGAAGCCTACATTTTCAATCAAAACATAGGGTGTTGAAATAAAGAAAAAGTTCTTTTTTTTTTATTAAAAATTTCTTATCATTAATCATCCCAAAAGAATTTTAAAGAAAACAGCTGAAAATTGTTTTATCAGATTTAAATAGGAAGAATCACTATTAAATTCATGCAACAAGAACTGAGATTAGGATAGCTATTACTATTAATCATTATTAACTAATATAAATAAATATTAATTATAAATCAATAGAATTTCATCATTTATTGGTGCGTAATAAACAAATAGTGTGTCAAGTAAAATTTATACTAAAACAACTGCCTATAATAACAATAGTTACGTGCGTAATTTTTATTTATTTATATTATTTACTTAGTTTTACTTTTAAAAAATTAACTAAAAGAAACAGTGTTGAATGTATAGTATATCTAACGCAGGTCAAATTAACCTAAACGTGAAAATATTACATCAATCACACTTCTTTATATCGTTAAATTACATCTCTCAAAAGATAACAGCATACGATACTGGCCCTAATTTCTATATTGCGTTTTTAGCTTCTGACCATAGTGAAGCCAAACTTAATAACTTTATAAATATAAAATTATCTAGAACTTTTATGAACAAAAAATAAATAATTGATGCGTTAAATGATACTGTATAACAGTTAAATGAGATTTTTTGTGCATATTGATCAAGCAAACATTTAAAATTAAAAATTGTATTATAAGTTATTCAAGATTAATTGCTTATATTTTTACTCGGTCCAATGTTTTTAGTTAATTATATTGTTCAAATAACTGTTGTACTTTACCAAGAAAAAAAAAACTGAACCCTTTTAATTTGGGATATTGTGTAGAAAGTAATACGGAACCAAAAATAAAATAAAAATAGTAACCTAAATATTTATTGAACACAATACTTCTAGGACTGGTTTTCTAAAAATCATGTATATTATTTCTCTAGGCCGTTTTTTTTTTGTCGGTACGCCATAATTTCTTTAATACTTCATCAAATTTTATGAATGAGGCATCATTTTGAAGGTTTCCTCAGTTCTAAATGGTTTCAATCTTTTCAGGTTTTCAAGGATAACATTTTCTGTCATATGCATTTTTTCGATTGATCCTTTCATTTTTGAAAATGGTCGCAGGGCTTTTTCGAAAGTGTAATTTTTTCAGTTTGTCGAGAGGAACATTTTTGATTATACCTATATACTTTTCCGATTGTCACCGTCGTTTGCGAGTTACAAGCAAAAACATGCGATTTCAGTCCATAGAATCAACGCACTCGCTTTCCGCGAAACCGGTATGTGTATTTAAGTGTTACGTCTTCTAGCCTGATATCGAAAGTAAGAAATTTTTGAGTTTCAAAACATAAATAATCTACACTTTAAACACATCTTATCTTTACTTCAACCCTCACCTACGCCCATGACGCACTAAATATGCTCTATACGATACTAAATATACGGTGTGTACTTCAATTGAGTAGGATTTAAGTAAGTTAGAGAGCGTATGCTTCGCAGGGGTCAGCTAGTATAATATGAATTTAATATTACTGATATTATCGGGCGCTGCAATGATATCCTTTCTAAACGAGTATAGAGAAAAGAATAGTTTTTATTTTAAAAAAATAAAACCTATATAATTAAAAATATAGCTTTAGAAATAGTGGGGTACATTGATGGAAGTTCTTAGAGACGATGAAAAAACACTGAAATATTTGAAATCAATCAGATAATATTCGAGAATCTAAAATTTATATGTTGCCAAGGACCCTGCAGGGTAGAGGAACCACATAAAATAAGTAAAAACACATATAAGTATGTAAAATAATTATTGAACTAAAAAAAAATCCTGTTAAGATAAATGGACTCGTATTTTTAGGATATATATATATATCTATCTATATCTATTATATGGATATATAATTGTTAATCACTAGAGTTAAAAAAAAAATTATGAAACGTTTATAATTATAATTAACTCGACCAATCACAAGTTTTTCTTTACTGCTTTTGATAGTTTTTTATCATACGTTGCCGCATTTAATTATTTCAGATAAACATTAGAGGCACACGTATACATTGACTTCTTCTTGATTTTTGTTGGGAAAAAATAAAAATACACCATTAAAATATGCGATACTTATCAATAGATTAAAAAAAAACAGTGTAAGAATATTTAAAAAAATGTTCATCGCTTACATAAATAAAATCATGGATGCAGATGATAGCAGAACAGAGGGTGAACGTGATGGTCATGATGAATAATTTCGGGCAGAAGATGGGTTCGGAATCCTTCGCAGGAACACATGTAGGATTGGAAGAGAGAGCTATAAAGATAAGTAGAGGCTATGAAGGAGTGTTTAGCGAGAGAAGACAGGAAGGGCACCTGATAAATGCGTAGGCATTAGAAAAGATTGATGCGGTCCCGAATCTATAACGGGCGGCATACGTTATAAGCCTCGGCCCCAGTCGATACTGCCCCCTGGCTCTCTTTCTTTACCTCAGCAATGTATGTTATATAAACTTGTATCTTTCATATAAATAAGTAAATATGAGAGTTTAGATTTTATAGCCGTGTGTTTTTCCCAGTCAAAGGCAAAAACTCACGATTCAAACGTTCAATGGCACATTTAGATCATTCATTTTATAAGCGATCCTGCTATAAAATAAATGATGGCTTTGAAGTTCCTTGTTAAAAAATATGGAATACGTTATATCCATTCGCGCCGGAGGGCCCTCCAAGCCGAGAAAAAAAGTAAAATTGCATTAAAATATTTTATTTTATATCTACAGTTTAAGAAATGATATCGGCATGATTCCTTAAATTTACACTCAAAAATAATATAATTTGGTGCAATGATTACTTGATATCATTCTTTAAAGTCGAGATATAAAATTGAGTGGTTTAATGCTGTTTTTATGTCGGCTTCTAGGTCCCATTGGCGCGAAAAGCCTCTAATTTTTATGGAAAAGGTTTTCATCATTCAAGAGAGACTGACGTTTTTCTCTCCTTTAAGTTATATACATATATAATAATTTATAAGTCATATTAATTTTAATTCCTAAAAGTAAGTCTAAAAGCCCTTTCCCTCTGCATTGCTCTTATAAAAACTGAAATAAATTTTTAAAAAGACAAAAGGCTATGTTTTTAATGCCGTCTTTTCTTTTAGAAAGACTGAAGTATTACTAGCTATTTAGAGAAACAAAAAAAAGATATTGTTATGCTAATTTGTAAATAATACGAAGTAAATCATATGCTAAGTAATCTTTAAATATTTAACATATGATAAACAAAAGGCCCATTGTTTTACCAGATTTATTGTTCTTTATATCCTACTTGAGATTAATCTATTCACTTGTTGCTTTATTTGCATAATTATTCATCTTTTGTTTCTCTTATAATAGACCAAAATACATACTACATTATAGTCATTTGGAATTTAAATTATATAAAATAATAACAAAAATTATACTTTTATTGCCTATTTTCATCAAAAATATGAGATGTTCATTTTTTCCGTATTCCTACCTGACCATGTGTATCATACAGTGGTTACTCTATTCAGGGAACCAACCACCTTCTAAAAACCGAGGTAGGTAGGTTAAGGAACGTCTGTTACATCGTCTATTACTGAAGGTAGTTTAACTTCATCTGTTTCACCTTTTTGTGTTTCCATATATTAAGCGGTTGTGTAGTTCGCTGATAATTTTAAAGACGCCAAATTCAATAAAGACTGGAGCATATTATAGTAGGTGAAATAACTGCGAAATGTCAATTTTTGTAATAAAAACGAACCTGAACGAGTCTGCAACTGATCTATTTATATATTCGTGCGAAAAAATCATAGTGGGTCCATTATGTGGATGGTCAGGTTTGGAAGCATTTGTATCGAAAAAAAACTTGACCGTATGGATATTACATTATATTAAAAATTTAATTATTAAGATAAACAAATGTATAAAATAAACATCCTTTATTTTATAAATATCACATCAATAACATTGTAAATGGAATGTTGACACGTGCTATGCGTCTCTGAATTACAGCTATGCCCAGAAACACTACTAAGTTACAACCGAATTCAAACATTATTAAGCTACACCTTTGACATAGTGGAGGTTTCACGCATTATTTTGCTTCGACAAACGTGGCATGTTTGCACGTTACAAGCGAGGAAGAGGATATTGTTGGGCTGACTATGTGTGCCGAAGAGAAGCCGGAGGCTGTGGGGGTGGAACCGACGGGAGCAAACAGCCTGTGCCTCGCGGGGAGCCATTTCCCCGGCCCTCAATTGGATTTCTTGTTCGGTTACAAAAAAGCGGAGAAAGAAACCTGGATCTGATTGAAGGCGCTTGCTATTCCAGCCAGTGATTCCTTTATTCCAGGTCCGGATAACTGTACTTAGCCTGTATCGGCTCCCTCCGGGCTTCTCCAACCCCGCTCTGATATACTCTTCAAATACTTTCCTTCCATGCTGGAAAACTTTTTTTGCCTTTGTTTCTTACGCTCAAGTTTTCAATAAGGTTTTGTGGATGCAATATTATCCCCCCTCCCTAGCAATCTTAATACAATCTCCTCAACCTTCTCGGTCATAAACAAAGAGTAAGTATTCTCACGTTAGTACAACGATTTCAATGTTTTGAAAATACTGGTTCCTACCGGAATCACTCATTACACAAAAGTCTTAAAAATCCTCTTACAGTGGGATAAATCAATATAAATTAAGGAAATTAAAGATCTAAAACACTAGTGACATAAGCTTGGCGAAATTATTATTATTTTTTTTAATTACCGATATCTTACATGTCATTATAGGTTAAAGATTGAAAAAAAAACAATATAAAAATTGTAAGATTTTTTTTTTTGCACAAGAATTTCTTATGTAGGACTATCCCCTCCTGAGAGCTAGGCGAAAAACAAAGAAGGGGACTTTTAACACGACCCTATCCTCCTCTTCCGCCAATTCAAGGGTCAAGTTCTTGTAGTATGTTATACTCGTACATTAGGTACCCCAAACAGTGTAATGTTATTAATATTTCCGCTTATTGAATTTCCTGCCACACCCACTTTTGCACATTCGTTGACTGGGTATCCACCTATTCTCATTTTTAAATTATTGTTTCTTCAAATTAATACTTATGCGTACATGTTAAGATGTATAGCACTACAATTCATTGAAAAATGTATGTGACATTTTCCTTTAACTACTATTCCTTTATGTGTTGTTTACTAGTCGTCAAATAATAATGGTAGATTAACACTGAATCGCACACGTAAAAATAGTACCCGCACAGTCTCGGTCACCTTCGGTTAATAGAACATAGGAAGTTCGGCCACCTTCGGCTTTTCGGGTACGTGCTTCGACGCGGTGTAAAGACAAATTTGTTAGTTGCCAACTTGTTAAAAACCCTTGTTGGAACATATCTAAAAGTAACAAGACAATTTTTTTTTCTTGTAAAGTTGTTTAGTCATGTTTTCCCGAAATATAATACATAGGTACTTAGCAAGGTATCATAATAAATATTGTTTAATAATTTTGGTTTCAATAAATACAATTAATTAGTTTTATGTGGTTATAAATAATACTGGGCATAAAGATGTGTCCAGTGTGGCTGGCCATTGGTTCAGGAGGCTAAGGTGTCAATTGCTAGATATATTAGATCCAATACGGGCGAAATGAGATTCGATTGCAATCTACCTATCACCTGGGAGCTAGGAAATCTCGGTTAAGCTGTAGTAACTGAATACACAGCAACTTCAAGCCACCTTATTTAATATACTAAACGGTTTAATTTATTATATAATTAAATATATTTATTAAATTTATATTGATATAATATTCGTGTTCACAAAGGGAAAAGTGGGGAAAAAGCTTGACGTGCTTGATCCATAACAACTAACCAAGAAATAATATTCCTCACTAACTAATATACTCAAAAGGCTCCGTAAAAAACAGAATTGATATTTTATTTTTTAAATTAATCGAAATTTAAAACTGTTTGTTTGTTCGTTTGTTTAACGTCACTTTATGCCACTAAGGCTAATCGGACGATGCTACAGCGGGAGTCCAGGTATAATTAGGATACTGATCTTTAACGAGTACCTGACATCGTACAGGCCCGGGACCTCCATTCTACGTCCTATCCGAGGGACGGCATAGACAAGGATTTTTTACTCCCATTAAAAAATCCTAGGGCCACCGCGGGACGCGAACCCGCGACATTTAGCATTGTAAGTTTCTATGCTAACCACTACACCACTGGTGACCCCTTTAAAACTATTTTATTCAGTTTTAAATAATTTATTGGCCTCTAATCTTCTCTGATCCCTCTCCCCCATGTCGCATACTTTTTTTTCCACTTGACGGGATCTCTTGACATCGTCAATTTTAAATATACACATGTCACGCGGGATACCCGGATTCGACACCCGGCCGAGACCAATTTTTTATCTTCAAGAATAAAATATTTAAAATTAATATTAAATTAAATCAAGCGGTTACCCATAAGAAAAGATTAAATTAATATAAAAATATTTTATTCAGGTTTTCCCAAATTGAAGCACAATAAATTAATACATTTGGCATCATAACACAATAAATTTACTTTTTTACTACCATTCCTGGCGTCCGATAAATACTAAATGAGACGTACCAACTTACGCCTGCTCCTGGTTTTTATAAAATAACAAGTCATCGCGATTGTTTTCATTCAATTCCTTCCTAATGAGCAATTATAAAAGTGTCAACAACATCCCTATAAAAGCTTATTTTCAGTAAACCATTATTTTGTATGGAAATCCATCCATTTTTCGAATTATTTTTTTTTAAAACTTATGAAATGCAGATTTTATTTTTATTGTTTTCTTAAACCTATACTATGATCTAGTAAATGAAAGCATTACAGTGCTGTTTTACGCTCCATTTATTGATCATGAAAATAATATTAATCTAGGCCTTTTTAAAGCTCGAAATTCAATTAGAGTTATTTTATAGGTATCAGGCTTTATAAGCTTCCATTAAACTATATCTAAACTTTATTATAGACTTTACAGACTACTTTGAAAAGAAAAACTTCTCCCGTAAATCGTCTCTTGTTGGTTGTTAATTGATAATAAAATTTTAGTAAAATATTTTATAGCGGAAAAATAATTTTATAAGCACATTAAGTTTAATTAAAACTTACAATATCGTGTTGGTATTTCAATTTTTATCGTTAAACAAACGCTGGGAGCTTGAACTTTTCCTATTAAATTTTAAAAATAAAAATTATACATCTAGAAAATTGCTGAATAAAATAAATGCGTGGATATTGCAATATAAATGTATTTAAGAGTGTTTTACAGACTTTAAGATTTGATATTTATTTTTATATTTATTAGAAGAATGGGTCGGAAAAATTGAATGAAAATTACTGTGAAATAGTAAAGGAGGAAAAAATAGTAAAAGAAAAAAAATTGTTTTTTAATGTTAAATCTTGGAAAAAACATAAAGGATTAAAAATAGATTTACCAAATTCCATTGACAAAGATAAGATTCCAGCGATTCTACAACCACTTACCTCAAATAAGGAAATTCTGTGGTTTGATTTACTGAGGGTTTGGGGGTGAGAGGTTGTAATACAGATGGTGCTGGTAGCAGATTCCTATCCATCAAATCTTACACCAACAACACGAGGAGGTAAGGTAACCGCCAGAAACAGCCCTGTCTGTGGACCACCATTCCTGAAAATATTTTCTGATGACTTTTTCTTTTTTATTCTTGTTACTTTGGAAAGATTATCTTATTTGACGTTACTCTCAACAGGCCGCCTGCCAATCATTTGTTCAATTTTTTTAATATTATTTTTTTCAAGTCCCTTTTTCATAGGTATTTTCCAAATAGAAGGCTGTTGAAATTTATTATGTTGCCCAGCCACGTTCCACTTCTTACCTTCCAGATCCATCAAGAAAATTAGCATCACAGTCTCTCATAAAAGTTACATTGAAAAATTGGCAAAGGTATTTCGAAACTTAGAGCTGTCAAAAGGTACTTTGGTATAGGCATTTCAAAAGATTTTACAGAATTATTACACTTGGGCATTTTTTGACATAGAGTAGAATAAATGCTTCTTTCTCTATATTGTAAGTGACTTTTAGCATAGAGGAGCTTCAATCCAATTTGACCTCACGTGTCTCTTGCAAGCATCTTCATCTCGGCTAGGGTTTTTCCCGTTTTCAGTCCTAACAAACCTTCATTTTATGCGGATTTCATTGATTTAAAATGCATTAACAAAGAAGTAAATTCATAAAATAGAATAAGACAGGGAAACAACTTCGAATTCGTGCGGTGAATCTTATTATTAATTTCTTTTAACTTATGCGAAGCAATACACAATTTGCCGCAGAATAATTATAATCAAGCCCTTATTTAAGACATCTGCTATATGAAGAATTATTTAATACAATGAGACACGCTATGACAAGAAGACAGACAAGAGACATGGTATTTTGCATAAGAAGGGGCAACAGGAAGCCCTAACCAAGTCAATTGGGGAGCGGTGATTGCCTAGTTACTGGGGTCTTCTGTCACTCCTCACCCATTCTCTCCATGATAAGTAGAAATGAAACCCTTGAATAAGTGAAGTTTGTAAAAGGAAACTTTTGAAACGCTGAAAATCGGATTTGGGGAAAGCTACAGGAGTTACAAAATTCATTTTAAGAAGCAAAAATCGATATGTTTATTGAACTCCGAGTCTATTCAACCGTTGAATTTATTTTTATGATTAGGATGAAAACTTGGAGGGTTTGTCACAAATGGTTGCTAAAGAATCTCATCAGAGCTCAATAATTGCCATTAATCAAAACAATGATACAAATTTAATAACCGATGCAACGATTAACCGGAGGCCTGGAAACTGAAGAAACCTATTTATTTTTCTTCGCATTTTCAACACCGATGGCATCTACTTCGATATTATCGAGATCGTATTTACTATATTTTTATGTTTTATATAAATACCTAACGATTTCGGAAAGCTTTAGGGTTTGTATAAGAATCCGATTGTTAACAAAAATTATACTCATTCGGAGTAAAAAATACAATATAAACCGGCTGTATCCTTGAAACATCAGACTTTATAAAATATATTGGTATTTAATGATAATTTTACATTATAAAGAACATCCCAAATCAACTTAGCTCGTAATGGTAAAAAAAAAAATAGATTTGTCCCAACTACTGATTATCTTTAGTATATATAGGATATTTCTATTAAACGAGCGGTACTCAAAGCTGGGATATGAAACAAGAAAAAGGAAAAAATGAGGCCAAACATTCAAAGCAAAATGAAGCGTTAGGCTCAACAAAAGTTATTGTTTTTGCATTATGCGCCGCTCACAAGGCACAAAGAGAATCCTCGGCCTTCATTGATGTTCACCGTAAAGAAAATCAAAAAGAGATCATCAGCATATTTCTTTGTCGACTGAAATATATTCTTTTGAATACTCTTGAGTGAAGGCTGTTTGTATTATGTTTTTATCAAGAGAGTAAACAATAAAAATTATATTTGGAACACAGAAAAATGCATACGTAGTAATTTCTTCTAATAAAATAGTGAAAAGGCTCGAAAGATGTTGGATGGTAAAATTCTATAAAATTTCAATAAAGATAGGAAGAAGTGCCGATACAAATATATATGTACGATAAAATGATGTATTTTTGATACATTTCGTGTATTATTTTGGTAATAATGGATAAAATTGTAATAAATGCGATGCCCACCCTACGGCCGAGAATATTTTTAAATTAATCTTTTTAGTGGGTGGAAAAATAGAATTTCCCACTTCATTTATTTCATAAGTCCTTTTACCTCATAACACTTTTTTTAAATTTTCTCGATTAAATAAACAAAACAAAAACAAAAATAGCTGTTCCAAATTTATTTAATATTAATTTAAAAATTATACCATTCCAAACTTAGACGTATCTCCTAACTTCTGGCTTATTACTCCATTAAACTTGAATGATTCTTATCAAACGATTTTATATTTACATGGGACAGGGGACAAAGGCCGACCGCAGAATTTCGTCTAATATGGCAGGCTAGTAAAATATTATACTAAAAAATAATAAAAATATTAGCCTGTAAGACTCATTAAATGTTTCAACTAAAACTTATTGATATTTAAAAGTTTAAATATTTGTTTATATAATGTTTGATAAATATATTGAAGGAATAGGAATTTATATTTCCAGTTCTTGGTTCTCAAAATTTCCAGCAGCCCTCCCCTGGCCCTCCCTGCTGACGCCCATGGGACTATACCTATATACCAAGGAGCTAATAAGAAATAAGACAACACCTGAAAATTAAAATAAAATAAAAAAACCTACAACCTTTATTTACTCCGTTTGGGAAATAAAATGAAATATGGATTGTGAAAAAAACTAGTAAGAATACCTCTGCAAAAACTTCCACATTTGACAACTTTCTTTTTTCTTTCTTATCAGAGTTTTAAAAAACTCTGATAAAACTTTATTAAACAAGTATTGCCGGTAGCCAGGAATAGTGATACAATTCACGATTGTCAAAATTAAAATTGATTAGAAGTGATATTTAATTTTTTAAAATGAAAAAATAAAAGAAACAAAAATTTAAACCTATTGTACACCCTTTCTTTGAAATAATTAAAATTTGAAATCTGACAGAAACTGAATACATACTAATTACTTAATTTGGATCAAAATAACCACATATCGACCAACACATGCAAACACTTCATTCATGTTTTTATCTTAAATTGTACGGACTTAATAATAAACTTATTTGCCGAATATATAAAACAATTCACCATTTTCCGATACTCCAACTTAATCCCCATCACGATTTCGAAAGCTAAATCTGCGCTTTTGTTTAAGCCCAAGTAAAAATGTAAGAACCAGAATTATGATTGGTCACGTTTCTCTTCAGAACCACAAAAAGAATATAAATCTCAATATATTCAAATTAGTGTGGAATAAAAGGGAATCTAGTTAACAGAGTTGAAAGAAAATATCAACCTCCAATTTAAACTAAAATGATGTAATTTAATTGTAAATAAATTAAATAAAAAATAAATAAGGTTAAGATTAATTTACTTTTAAGTAATACCATACTGCTTGGAATGAAATAAGAATTCATTAGTATCAGCCTGAGATGAAATTATTTATTTACAAGTTCGCTACCTAGTCAAAGGATCAGCAGCAGTTTTAATGTATTTTATAAACGTTAATTTTTAATAAGCCTATTACGGATTTAAATGTTAATTTTAAAATTATTTTTTGTTGAATTTTCATAATGGTATAGCATAATGGTATAACATTCTCAGTTTAATCCTATTAGTTGCATCATATTAAAACTTGGTAACGTAGATCATCAATCCGAAATTCGAATGAGCAAATATAAGAAAAAATGTGCATAAATACAATGTGCATGCACTTTAAGGTAAGGGTTTGTTTGTTTTAACGTCACTTTATGCCACTAAGGCTAATCGGACTATGCAACAGTGGGAGTCCTAAATTTTGCCTATCCACGTATAATGTATAATTAGGATAGAAATCATTACCGAATACCTGACATCGCACAGGCTCGGGACCTCCGAGGGACGGCATAGACAAGGATTTCTTACTCCCATTAAAAAATCCTAGGGCCACCTCGGGACGCGAACTCGCGACTTTTAGTATTGTAGGTTTCTATGCTAACCACTACACCACAGGTGATCCGTTTTAAGGTAAGAGTTTGACTGTATAAAATATTAATCCTCTCTAATAAAATATAAAATTACAATAAACATTTCTTGAAAATATGAATAATTGTTTTAATGCGTTCTAAAATGGCAGCGTGTTGGGTTGTGTACACAGGATAATGTAAGGGATGTTAATTGCTTAGAACAAAGTACACTAATCTTGTAGATTAATGTGCGGGTTGCCAACGTGCCATAACTCTTCCCCCTAAAAAGGCCTTTTCCATCGAAAGACATCGATTTCTTCAGTTTTGGTAATTTGGAAGTTTAGTTTAATAAGGGAAAATCAACCCTCCCCATTATCAAAATTCCTCCCCAAATATTGTCACAGCCATTAGAGTGTCGGGGGAAATCTCTTTCAAGCCCAAAATTTACTTCTAGCCTTGAGCTTTAAAAAATGGAAATTCTTTTATTATTAAAGTACCTACCTTATTATTAGGGTTACCTATACAGACTGAAATATGTTTTTTAAATGATGCCCAATTTTCTTATTTTAAAAATGTAGCTATAAAATATTCAATACGTTAATACAAATTTTCCAGCTCAAAGGCAAAATAGATTTGGTGAATGGTATATTCCTTTTTTGTTTTCACCTGTAAAAAGGAATTTTAAGGTGACGTGATAAATATACATACTTATTCATTTTTGGATATGCATATGGGATGATATATATATATATATATGATATATGATATATATATATGATAATTTTATTTTATTTTTTTAAATAAATCAATAGTTTGTAATTCAAAGCTGGAATAAGAAAACTCAAAAAGAGTAATTTTTCAGACTATATATTTTTATTAATAGACGTTCATAATTTCATAATGTTTCTTACTTAGCTGTTGTGAGTTTGATTATTAATTTATTTTAGATTTTAAAACAATTGTGGTTTAACAATTTTTACTAGACGTAGGACTAATTGTACATTCAATGGTGTTTTTATGAGATGAATTGACTTTCTGGGCTATATAATAATAATAATAACAATAATGAAGGCTTAACGAACCCAAAGGTTCTCTCCCACCACAACTCGCTCCCAGCACATCTCTATGGGATTCGCTCAAGTTTTCAATCACAAAAAAAAGTTCACTCGGTTATGGGTCATTTCAAAATTTTAGTCACATTTATGTCACAGAACAATAATTGGGCCAAATTACAGTTGAATGTATTTTGATAATTTTTTCCTGAAATCTATTTGTTTGAAAGTTTACTTATCATTAAATATTACGTGTAATTTTTAATTTACGGCCCAGGAAAAAAAAATGCAAAATATTGATTTCTCACTCCCTAGTGATGTCACAACCCAGAAGTACTCCACAAGTTAGCTAAACATTGTGAAACATTTGGTCGTAAGTCCAAAAATCTAGGGTTCTTTAGAAAGGTTATTATCTAAGTCCAATATTCAACTGATGAATAAAAATTAATTAATTCAATCCACCTAATTGGTTCATTTCATGAGTGTCACTGGTGTTGAACCCCACTCCCTAGAAATTTTTTAAAAGTTCCACCAAACTGGAGAAACAAGGAAATTTTTGATTCTCTAACCTAAGGGACAACACTGCATAAAGACGGAGTTCACGTGATTTTTCCCTCTCAGAACAATCCCGAGAATAGGAAGGTTGATGTATGTTCAAGTTTTGAAATTCATAGGGTATTTTTATTTATCCTCACTTCCTAGTGAATAAGTTTTCCAATAAAAGTAAGTGCATTTTAATCATACTCTTCACATTGATTATAGTTTGATAGTAATTTGTGGGAAATATTTTTGAATAACTTACTTACTTACTCTACTATCCGCCTGTGTCATTTAATGGCGGAAACCTCACTCCCTAGTCTCTCACTCCCTAGAAAATCTTGAAATCTAGGGAGTGAGGTTTGAACCTAGGGAATGAGGTTAACATCTAGTGATTGAGTGTTTTCGAGTTTTTACAATAAATTTATAATACAAAAAGTCTATCACTGTGCATTATTACTTTCAGAAGCATGAGCTCACGAAAGAAGCGCAGCGAGGGGAGCTGATGGCGTACAAGAAGCAGCAGCTAAAAGAAGGCGAGAGAAAATAAAGAGTGACCTGTACTGCTGGAGATTGAGAGAGAAAAGGAAAGGAAAAAAATGAAAGGTCAGGTAAAATTGATTAGTAATTTCAAGAGCAACAGGGACCTGAAGGCACAACGCAAAGCATGGAGAGAAAGATTGAAAATAGCATATCAGAAAAGAATGAATCAGAGAAATGGCAGGAATTTCATGATAATTAACTCTCCACCGGGAAGTGAATCTGATGAAGAAGGTATCAATTGAGTCACATAGAAATTCAGGGAGAAAAAAAGTACGGAAAAATAGATCAAAAGTAGTTAGAGAAAACAAAAAACTCACACAAAGTAACAAAACGTTACAAAATTCGTCCAATAAATGGCGTCAAAAATATTACAGGTTGAAGGCTCAATTGGAATGACGCAGCAATAAAGATGGCCCTAGTAAAATTGTTGAGCAAATAATGAAATCGGTTGACAAAAAAGAAATAAGAGGACGCCTACTTTTTGGTGAGGTCTGCAAACGCCAATTACATGAAAATTTTAATGTGCTACTTTTAAAAGGTGACAAAAACAAATTCCGGCAAATAGTGCAGGGGACTGGACAAATCTTAAAAAAATACCGCCTACTATCAGGCTTTTGAACCATATCAGAAAAAGTGTTCAGAAGAAACAGACAACTGCTTTCAAACAATTCTCAGCTATTGAAAAGAATGAAAAGGGTAAATGATAAGGTCCGTCAAGATGTTATTACTTTTCTTCCAATACCCCGCATCACACTTGTGCAAAGAAAAATAGTTCACTGTTTTAAAGATGACATTGATTTTTTTGAAAAATGAATATTTATTAGCGCTTAAAAGTTTGTGTAATATTTTATATTTTGATATTTTCTAACTGCTTCTTATTTTGTTGAAATAAAAATGTTAATATAAAAAACTTTTCTCACTTCCTAGACACCTACCTCACTCCCTGAAATTGTATTTTTTTCAAAATGGCGTATGTATGGTTTGATTGGTAATTATGTATGCTCACATCAGTGACTTGCTGAGACAACCTTAAAGATTTATAAGGAGCAAAAAAACACACATTTTATTCTTCTTTTTTTTTTGTCTAATTTGATACCTGAATGTGACCGAAATTTTGAAATTACCCTTATATATTTATATAGTTTGTAAATAAATTTTAAAGTTTTCTTGGGGAATCACCTGAGGTTTAAAATGACATCCTAATAAACTCAATGTCGCAGACTGGGTTTAAAATCCTTGGTTAAACCGGCACTCAGAGGGGACGTCTAATGGCAATCCTGAGTCTGTGTACTCATTAAGAACCCTCATTAAGAAAAAATGTCGAATTTTTCGATAAGATGTAGTAGCATAAAGTCGCGTTAAATTAATTTTATTAAATGTTATCTTAATATCGCTAATTCTATGACAAATACGTTCAAACGAAGAAAAAGCGTATAAACAGACACAATGTGTATATATATATATATATATATATATATATATATATATATATATATATATATATTATTATAAATAAACTCATGCATCTTGCGAAAGGTACAGGTTCAAGTAATCCCAAGTACCTATATTTTAAACGAGAAACAGGAATAGCTCACTTATTGGGAAAGATTCCACTACGTGCATTATCCCAGTCCAGGGTTCAATTCTTTCATTTCTTAACTTATGTTTAGAGAACCCCTCTGAACACAAATGCAATAGCAAGTAACTCCAGTGGCGCCATCTCTTGGTGAATGGCAGAACCCCTTGGTCAGCCTTGCAAGAAAAGTGCAGGAAAGTTCAGGACTTAAGGCAGAGAGAGAAAGTGAAGTCCTAGGCCTAGTGTGTACTTAAAGTTCACATCAAGAAACCGTTTATTCCATAGAATGGAGTAGTTAGCTAAGGGATCGCTGGCCACCGGGGGAAGTTGGGAGGACTGACCACCAACCGGATATGAGAACAACCACAGTCCGCATTACCATAGATCATATATATTATTCACCAGCCCTAAATTAAAATATCCACTATGACCCACGTTCTTTGCTTCCCAAACCGTGGGTCACTAAACAACTTAATGATTATTATAAGAATTATTGATGAAGTATTTTTAATCATAAGTCATTTAAGGAATCTATGATCACAATTGGCCAAGAAACATTATTTTCTTTCGAAGTAATGAAACAACTGGTTGTTGTTTCTAAATATATACAATAGGGCAATACATGATTTCAATTATTATCTACTTAATATTTCTCCTAAACCATTGTACAAATTTCTAATTATCCATGTTTTTGTTTCAGGTAACTATTTTCCCACTGATGTTTAAAGTAGTTTTGAGAAACTCAGGTATGTAGTTTAAATTATTTTATGCAATAATTTTACTTTTCTGGAGTGTTTTAAATTGTAAATTCATCAATAGGAAATCAGCCATCAAAAAATGGGATAATGCTAAATAAGGTATCTTATACATACATGAAAAACAGGTAATATGTTAAGTATTACATGATTTTTTACTCATATCACAGTACTTTTTCTTACTTTCACTTACCTATATATGAAATATATAGGAAGGGAAAGTATTGCAATCGTGGAAAATTTCGACTTTCGGTTTTCAACGGAAATACACGTTTTGGGATTCCCCGAGTCCAAATAACCAAGTCCCGCGAAATGGTCTATGTGTGTGTGTGTGTGTGTGTGTGTGTGTTTGTGTGTGTGTGTGTGTGTGTGTGTCTGTGTGTGGGTGGTTTTGAACAGATTAGCTCAAAAACTATAAACCGTACAAAACTGAAATAGGGTATTTGGTGTATATGCCCGCGATGTGACAGCAAAAAAAGTCAAACGGAGGGGGTACTTTATTTAAAGAATTTTGTCTAATTTTTAAACGATTTTGACTAAAATTAATATTTAATGTATATTTGTGCCCACGATATGACAGTCGAAATTGATCAATTGGAGGGGGCACTTTGCTTAATAAATGTTTTCTCATTTTCACGTGTTTTTTTTTTATTTACTCAAAAACGGCTTTGACGATTTTGATCAAACTTGGTATTTGATGTACGTATATGCCCGCGATGCGACAGCCGAAATTTCATAAACATTACAAAAGCATCAATTGATATATTTCTTATAATACCAAAGTATTAAGTCAATTCTAATTGCTAAATAATGTAATTTTAGTGTGTTGTAAAAGTATTAAATAATTAAGAGTATTAAACATTCTTTTGATGGAACAACTCAAATAAAAGCATTTCGTAACTATAAAACACTCATATAATGCTCAAAAATAACAATCCAGTAACGAACAGATACAATTGGTTGTAAGTATTTTTGTTGGAAAGAATTGAAGATGAATCGTTTAACTTTACCTCCTGAAAAGTTGCAATTTTTCATTTATACTCATAGGATCTACTCCGTTATAATTAACCACCCAATCAAAAAGATAATAAATGAATTTTTCCACTGTTAAATCCACTACACCTAATTTAGAAAAGAATATTGTGATAAATAAACAAAAGTTTTTTTTTTAATTCATTACGATTTACAATAATTCTGAACTACGTCGAAATTGCAAATATTTAGTGCAAATTATATTGGAAACAAAATATTACAAGGCATTCACCACTCCATTATCCTAACAGTGCAACAAGCCAAAACACACCGGTCATAAACTGAGGAAAGAGAGTATTAAAAACATATTGTGAACTTGAGGGCCAGCATAAACCAAAGAAGAAGCATAAAAGCCCGAGCCTTTCGGCCTTTAAGTTACGCCGCTGCTGAAACGTAAATTTGTTCATGACGTATGGCATATTTATGATGGAATAAATCCCTTCTTATTTTTACTAACTCAGCGCTTGCCTTTCCGATATAAACATGCTTATAACGAAGGCGTTAAAGATTAAGTCCTAAGTACTAAGTACTAAAGGGCCTGTAATAGAAAAAGACAATTTAAATATTAATTTAATATCCCACAATAAAATTCCAAAAAATGTAAACTTGGTGAGATAAATATGAAAATAAATATTTTTCCACCACTATAATCCGGAGTCAGTGCTGTATAAATAAGAACTTCTTTATGGTGAGCGGTCGTGCAAGGAGGTGATTTGATCATGATTACGCTTAACCGCCGGGTTTAGCCTCTGAATGTTTCAATTAATAGTACCCACTTTAAGAGGGTCTTTAAGTCTCAGAGGTAATCTTCGCAATAATAGACCAGTATAGTAATAGATCAGTGCCTTCTCAATGAGCTGCACACCGCCCTGGGTTCAATACCTGCTAAGTTTAATCTGAAAATTATTGTTTTCTCAATATTTTTCATATTTTAATTTACATTTTTTAAATAGTGTAATCTAAGAAAAACAATTTTCGACTAGGTATTTAAATTATATTCACCTACCTGTAAGTGCAGTTAATTCTCCTGTTCAGACTCTTTTACTGAAAAAAACAAAAACAAACATCAAATAAGGATTATAACTTTATTGAAAATTAAAGTGAAGTGGGGGAATTTTTATTTAAGTGTACTTCTTATTATGTACTTTTATTGAATCATTTGCCTTGTGCAGAATGAAGTACGAACTCCATACCTTCTAACTTTAATCTAGTACAGCACTCCTATTGCAAGATTAAATCTCACTGTGACGTTTCATAGTCACGCTTGTTGATTTAGGTTTGGGGCAAAGCAAAAGGAGTTAAATGTTATCAAAGTTCATCACCTCTGTAAATACGTTTTGTTTAGATCAAGAAGCAAAATAAGGTGCATACATAACGAACGTAAATCAGACTTGAAACCATTTTTCCTTCGCCCTAATATCAATTCTTAGTTTATAAAAAATCAGCTATACAGCTGAATAAAATATTTTAAATAATAATAATTATAATAATAAAACTAAACTAACAAAAAGTAAAGTAAGCCTTCTTAATGCGGGAAAGGAACATGTAATAAGCATATGAATAATCTCTTTATAGGGTTACCAGAAAGACTGAAATCAATTCTTGAATAAAAACCACAAAATAGTTTGCTGAAAGCTATTTTGTATTTATTTTTTCAGTTAAAGGAAAAAGTTATGGCAATGAAGGTTAGTTAAATCTTAGAAAGTAAATTTCAGAATAAATTGGATTCGTAATTGAAATTGGTCCACTTTGTTAAAAAATAATTAGTGAGCTGAAATAAACTGTTCAAACGCAACCAGATCTAATGGAAAATGTCTGTTTTTACTCTGAAGGCTACACCACCTTAGAAGATTGAGTAGTGACTCTGAGAAGAAAAAAGAGAGTTTGTATGTGTTTTGAATACTGCACTTAGGTTGAGACCCATTGAAAAATGCTGAATGGCCGACGAGGAAACGTTGCCCAACCAACGTCACTCAATAAAAAAAAAAAAAAAAATGTATATATATATATATTTCCATTGAGTGAGGTTGGTTAGGCAACCTTAACTTCATTTCCGTAACTTTTTCCTTTAGCTGAAAAAATAAATGCAATAGCTTTCAACAAACTATTTTGTGATTTTTATTCAAGAATTGGTTTCAGGAAATACCATACCGAGAAATTTCATACAAATGAAAACTATCTATAATCTCTTTATCATAAATACCATCATGAAGATAAATATAATAATATAATTAATAACTAAACATTTAATATAAATACCAACATTAAATATAAATAAAGGAAATTTATTCCTTCACTTAATACATATAATCTAACAATATCTTCGAAAAAAATCCACATAAAGTGGGGAGGACCTTACCCTAATAAAAGGCTGTAACTTCTGTTATAGCCAATAACCTATCGTATGGAATCTTAGATTCAAGTTCCCGTTACCGCAGCTTTCATATTCTCCTAAAAATATTAAACTGGAACTCTACTCAGTAAACTCCGAAATTACGACCGTAACTTTGGTATTATAAGACAATCTGGATGTAATCCTTTCTCAGGCTTAACGACCAGTAGTGGTCTACGGTGCAATAAAATGGAGCCGTAAAAGCAGCCTTGGGGAAGGGGCCAAGTCTGAAGCCAACTACGGCGGAAGTAATTGGGTCAACAGCCGTCAAATTACCGTTAATATCTTCGAGTACTATAACTAGTTCTTTAATCAACCCTCCTGTTTGCATACATAATATAGGCAGTACGACTCGGTAACGGAAAAAATTGTATAATATATGGAATATATAAATTTATTGTTCATAAAAAAATAATGATAATAAAAATTAAATAGAGTCCTCTGTATCACTCCTAACTTAACAAGCCCTGATGAAGATCCAAATCCTCCAAATGAAGAAATTTGACTGAAAATCCTGATTATAAATTATCCTACCCTGAACATTAAATGATTATTACCGTTATCCCCTTCCAAAAGACTAAAGATTAAAATGTACCTATCATCGGTAAAGTACTTTTAGCAGAAAATAAGTAAAACAATTTAAGCTGCGAAAATAGTTCCCATAAGAAGGGATAATGATAAAAATTGTCCTGCGTTAAAAAGTTTACAATCATTAAGGTACATTAGAGTAAAAGTAAAGTTTATTCTAATACCAAACACATCAATCCCAAGGGAACGAAAAAAGTTCAGATCATAATTTATTTCTTCACATAAATATGTTCTTCTTCTTTCTCTACCTCCAGGATGCCGCTAAGCGTGGAGGCTTAGCCTCGGTCCATCGTATCCACTTGTCGCGATCATTCGCCCCATTTTTCATTTCTGCCAGAAAGAAGCCTCTTTCTCTTCCTATCCTTGTGATATCATCTGTGAAGATCTTTCTAGGCCGACCCCGTGGGCGCTCTCCTTCCGGGGGGGCTCCATCAACCACTTGATCTTTCGGTCGTCCCCCGTTCTGCTCACTTTCCCAAACCATTTCAGCGGGCGCTGCTCCACTATCTCTCCAACTGGCGAGACCCCGAGGTTTTCCCGGATTCTTTCATTGCGAATTCGGTCCCTACGGGTTTTCCCTTGGATCCTTCTCAGGAATCTCATCTCTGCTGCTGCAACTTTGCTTGCATGCCGATCCAGGACCGTCCAACTCTCTGCACCATACAGCAAAACTGGAAGGAACACTGTTTTGAATAGTAGGAGCTTTGTCTGTTGGCTAATTTCCTTCCTTCCTATAATGGTAGAACCCATTTTGACTCGATTGAGTACCTCATTGTCTACTTCCCCATCTCTGCAAATAATAGCTCCCAGTACAGGTACTCGTAGACATCCACAAATTGAAGCGGTACATAAATATGAATTATAATCAAATAAAATTTTCACCGAGTGGATTTACACCGAACGAAAATCTTAAATAACATAAATCCCCCACTAAAGCGAACAACGACCGACGTTTGTTAACATTAAAACATTGAATCGTGTAGTTCAACTAATAAAGATGGCTGGCGTTGATATAGTGGACGTTCTCTTAAGTTATTATTGTCTTAAGTCATTATGAATGTAAACTGCATATTGACTCTCGTAAATAGAGGCACACATTGCTTATTTTAGTAAATAAATTATCATAAAAAAAGAAGGCCTCAAGTCCAGCTAAACTAATTTCAAAGCGTTACTGTCACTTCTATTTATACATTACTCTGTCACCAAACACGGGCCCAAACATTCAATTACATACTAAAGTCCTTTTCAGATTAACCGAGCAGTGCCATTGAAAAGGATGCTGTCTCGTGCGATGTGATTCCACCTTTAATCCCTAACTCTAAACATGGCCTTCTCAGACTATACGCTTTTCATATTTAATGGTGAAAAAAATGTGTGAAAGAATTTACTTTACTAATGCGATTATATGTACTTAAAGAAACTGACACTTAGCTCTTCATATCATTTGTTTGATTCTTTTGACCGAAACAGGCAACCGTTTTCGATATATAGGCGTGTTAAGGAAAATTCGTCTTCTCCTGTAATGTTACGTTTATAACTTTCATACGTTATCAATTTTGAATTGAACAATTGAATCGATTATTTGAAAAACCCAACAAATACTATCCAAAAAAAAAAAGTATTGTCCACTTCATTTATTCCTGGGATCATTGCATGCCGAGACATATAGAGATTCAAACTAATTATATACGTGATTCTAAGTACGAATAAAGGGTATGTGTGATAGAAAATAATTTTGGTTAGGTAATCTCTTAGAGAAAAATTAGAAAGTTTTTGGTGTTTTATCATAAATTTTAGTTTGTGGGGTTGCAGGTTTTCTCAGAAAGCTAATTAAATTCTTTTTTTTTGTATCTATATTAATACCAAGGATTCCTACTTTCGACAGCGAGAAAGCAAAATAAATATTAAAGTAAAGATAAGTCATTCATAATTAGACAATGTTATTTTATTTATAAAAGTTGCATAAATTGAAATAAATTGATTATATGATTAATTATATGAAATAATAAAATTATATATTATATAATTATTAAAAATACTCTTCAAATAGCACAGACATTTTATGGAAATGAGTAATTATTTGAATGGATTGCGGACTTATTGGAGAATCAATCATACAATACAGGATAGCTACGTTTTCTCTCTCTTTTTTTTTTTTTGCCCTCAGTCCGAAATCCGGGTCCAAAATAGGTTGGTCAGGATATTGAAGAGAAAAAAATAATAATCTACGGCTGGGACCTTCAATAAGTTGGCAAACAAGCCTTGTTATAAAAACAACGTCACGAAAAAAGGTCTCAGCAGCTCCGCTTTATTAAAGAAGCGGAAAAGAAAAAAACTTAATGCCTTCCATTGAAGTATAAAATCTAAAATGAATGATAATTTACCTTGTTAATGTCAAGAATCAAGTCCTGTCAAGAAAAACTGACCCTGTGCTCCCTTTTTAGAGAGTAAATTAGTCTCATTAGCACGGTTAATCAAATTAGTTTAGATGCAAGTCAGCTTTTAAGTAACATTTAAAACGATTCATAACACATAAAAAATAATTGTCAAAATTAAACACGCAGTAATCCGCAGGTGAGTGCTATACAACACTATCTGAATTTAGTTGGTTTGTGAAGAGTCAAAAAATTGAATGATTTTACTTTCACTTACCAATATATGAAGTATATAGTAAGGGAAAGTATTGCGATAGTGAAAAATTTTGGGGTCTCCTGTGTCCAAATAACCAAGTCCCACGAAATGGTCTGTGAGTGTGTGAACAAACTAGCTCAAAAAAATACGAACCTGAAATTGGGTATTTGGTGGATTTACATGCCCGCGATGTGAAAGCGAATGTTTCATCAAAATTCGGCAAATGGAGGCGGTTCTTTATTTAAGGAATTCAAAAACGGCACAAAGGATTTTGATTAAACTCGATTAAACTATTTGATCTATTTATATGCACGCGATGTGACAGCGAAAATTTCATCAAGATTGTTCAAACGGAGGGGGCAATTTATTTAGTAAACTTTGTCTCATTTTCGGGTGTTTTTTTTTTTTTTTTTTACCGAAAAACGGATGTAAAGATGTTAATCAAACTGGATATTTGAAGTATATGTATGCCAATGATGTGACAGCTAAAATTTCATATCCCGTATTATCACTGATGAAAAAAAAAAAATTAACAATAAAAAAATGTATTTTACCTTAGAGAATACATACGTAATGCTCAAATTATTTAAAGCATTTAAGGTGTCAAAAAAATAGAGTATAAGATAATTTTTAATTAATTATATTTTGGTTTAGAAGCTTTAGTTCCATAATAGATTTCTGAATAAAATATAAAGTGATTTTAGAGGGACAGTAATCGTTCTCGGTTTCCAGAAAGGCGTAAGGGACAAACTTTACTACGAGTCGCAAATACACCTCCTATCGATTCACCTTCACGATATATTTACTAAAAGCAAATCGCTGTAAAAAAACAACCAAGCAGTAAAAAAAACTTGATTTTTAATGAAATTAGGTCCCTTAAAAAAAGAAATAAGCAATAATGGATCGAAAAGTACTAAGAAATTTTTCCAAGTTTTGCATTACAGATACTTTATAACTTAAGGAAATATAAGCATACAAATATGAAAAAATGTGGCGTTTATATATTATCGAAACAAGTCGATTTCTAATCTAGGTATATTCGTAAGTGAATGTTGTTTGTTGCGCGCATCGCACCAGATTTTTTTCGGGGGTGTATTTGTTGGACGTGGTTCAAAAGATAACTGAATATGTGTTAGTAAAAAAAAATTTTCGGATGGAATTAAGATAAGGTTATAAACAGGTGTGAATAGATTTTTTTTATTCCCATGATTCAGTAATTAAGTTATAACAACTCGGTTATTAATTTTACAGTTTATGTTCTGCTTCACTAAGTAATATTCTCAACTTCTGTATAGTTATTTGGCAAAATAGGAGTTGGGTCTTGAAGCCAACAAAAAATTGCTAATCTATAATATTCCAAATAATAAACTTATTCACTTGAAACAATTTAACAGATGCAAAAAAAAAAAAAATAAACCCTAATACGAAAACACGTTTGAGTTCACAATAATTGGTGTTTTTAAACATACATTAAACATTTTAACAACCGGTCATCAACGGTTCGTTTTTACGCCATTAAGCTCCAACAAACAAACATGTTTTAGTTTTATTTCCAATAGCGTAAACAACGTTATGTAAAACTATAATTAATAATCCTTCACTTTACGAGTGTATTGTCATATTGTATTTGCATTTAAAATGTCCCAAACTGAACGAAAGTATAATTTCTTGATTTTAGCACCGTGCGACGCGGCTAAAAAGACCATCTAATTATCATTATGTACCTATATTCCAAAAAGGCTCTCCAAGCCATTATTTTTATAAATCGATCACATTTACATGTTTTATTATGTAAAAAAAGATCCTCATTTATTTTTTTAAATATAAAACCAACCATTTAATGAATCGTTCTCCATCACACTCTTCCCCATTTCTAAGCCAATAGCAGAGCTGTCAATCAGATGTTTTAGAGTTGGCTTCCTATATAATGTATGGGGTAGCGGGGGGATGATTGAGGAGAAAAGGAAATACTCGGGAAAACCACTCCATCATATAAAACTAAAACTCGGGAAACTTCTACCTTTAACGAAACAGCTAACTCTTTGATATAATTTCCAAGCTATAAACCCAACTTTTTGATATATTCCACTCCCTGTCAGCTAACATTCTATTTATTTTGCTTTAAATATTGAGTTAAAACATTACCTAATTACTAAATCACATTTATTAACAGTGGTTTCATTAAAACAATGTAGGTACTAAGTATTTAAAAAGAAACAATATGAACATGATTTATTTATTTTTTCAATCTATCAATTTATTAAGATGATAAATGACATTTATGTAATCGCCTATCAAGTAAACATTTAATTAAATATATAAATTTCAGATCAATGGATCAATTAAAAAAAATATATAATACCTGCGTTTATTTTAATTTTTTTGTTTTTCTTATCTTCTGATTACTAAGTAAAATATATTTTCTTAAAAAAATTATTTGCTTAATTTCGATGCGCGATTTCGAGAGATTTTAAGATCCCTATCCTAATTATACATGGATGGGGAAAATTTAGGATTCCCACACTAGCATCGTCAGATTAGCGTAGAAGCAAAACATAATGTTAAATAAAGTAATAACTATGAAACTGTTATTCAATCGATTATAAAGTCCGATACAAACATATATTTATTTTTAGTTAACAAGCTATTTATTGATAATGGATACGCAAATGCAGAAAAAAACTGAAACACCTAAACAAAATAACAAAAACAAAGCCTAAATTTGAGGCCGATAATCTTTAATGTCATTCATCATTGCTAAAACTCTGGAATTGCGGCTCTTGGCGGCTGTGGAGTGGTATATCACCTTTTAGTATGGCCCACTCTCAACGGAATATGATCCAGTAGGATTATTGATATAAAAGCGAGCGAAGCGAGTTAGTCAAGTCAATCAAGGCACTTTTTAACTGGAAAAGGCACGATGGAAATTAAGTAATATCGCGGCCACGGAAACTACCGAAAAATGCTTTATTTTAGTAATGTTAGTATAAAAAATAATATCAAACTGATTCAAATAACTGGTTACAAGATGTTATTCTATTATTTTTAGATAATATTTCCAAAAAAATATTATGTGTTTTAATTTAAAAAAAAAAAAAAAAAAAAAAAAAAAAGAGGAATGTAAACTGAAACTTTTTAGTAGTAGTTTCTGAGATAGGTTGTCTCCATAAACTTTCGAACAGATTTGGCTGGACTCGGTGTCTTATAACTGTTTTTAAAGTTTAACCTACTTGATTAGAGCATGCCTAATTACTTAAAAAATAGTTAACATCCTTATTTTTTGCATTTCTTTATTCCTATACCTATATTATAGAACTCAATTGCATTTTTATCTGCTGACAAATTTCTTAATTCTGGTTTTTAATTAGTTTGGTTACTATGGTATTATATCAAGACTCTAACGAACCCAGAAGTTTCACTTTAATGTTTTGTATTAAACAACTAGCAAAGTCGATAAAAATCTATGTACAACCTCGGTGTTGATTTTTATATATACACAAGAACGTTGTTATGTTTTGTTCAAGCTTCAAGCAGCCTGCTCTAACGATTATCGTTTAATGTCCCCCAGTTAGAAAGTATCGGTTTTACTTTAGTAGACACAGGATATTGTTAAGGAAATTGGAGGAGTGAGGATTTAAGGGGGTAATAAAATACTATTTATATTAGGGCTAGGGGGCCCCTATTAAGCGATCAATCGATGTCCAATTAAACGAAGTGCTATGAGCCGCGATTACTTCAAAATCGGCCTGGCATTAGGGCCCTATTTTGTGCTATGATCATTTGTCTTGTGCAGCGCCTGGTTAGATCTGGCTAGTGGATGTCTCCGCCTAAGTGTTCTCATCCATCTTCACTCGAGAGTAATCAGGGAATCTTTGCGCTCCGGACATTTCGTTTAGCTGCTTCAATACCTCGTTCAAAATTAACCTAGTTATAAAAATCCGTGATTGCTTGATTGATCCGTGAAGACCTCGTTGTTGATTTACGGATTTGTCCACTTTCATCGAATCGAAGTTAGGTCATTTAGCTACTCTTTTTGAAACATTGGAACACACTCTTCAAATACAAAACTGGTCTAACTGAAATATCGCATTTAAAAAAAAAAAATTATTGAGAAATTATCTTCTAATTTGCCTCTACTACGTCTGTACAAGGCCGCTAATAGAGCGCGATCGTGATGCTTCGTAATAGTATATTTCATTACTAGTACCGAAAGTGGCCTTTTCCCGTGCGCTACGGAATTTCACGTGTGAGGCGTAGCCGAACACGGGAATTCGAGTTTCACGTACGAGGTGAAGCCGAGGACGGGAATAGTTTGAGTAAGCTCGGGAAAAGCACTTTGTTATGAACGATATTTTTCATTACACTGCTAACTGGCAGTATAACAGAAATCTCAAACTAACATAATTAATTTACTTAAATTATAATTTCAAACAGTAGTATACTGTTTGATTAGTTTATTGATCAACAAACAAAAGCTGAATACAAATTAAATAAAAAACTGAAATAAATAAGGGTTCTAAGAATTTTAGAAATTGAAATTACTATTTACTGTACAGTTTTGATTGTTGCTTATATTTATGATTTTATTTGCTAATTTATTTTGTAGTAAGTGTAAATTTTTAGTTGTATTTTTGTGTATTTCTTGACACTTTCCTGCTCTTTCATTGTGCGAAATTTCAATATTTTCGTTACTTGTTTTCATCATTCCATGCTCGTTTCCTTCATTTTGATATACAGAAGGCTCTTCAAAAAGATGGTCTACAAAATTATCACTCTCCCCCATTTCCTCCGGAATCTCGTTTGCAGTTTGCCGGGGTTGTTCTGAAGTAGAAGTACTAGGGTACATCGTTCTAAATAATTTTTTAGATGTTTTAATTTTTTGAGCCACAGATTCTTCTACATATCCTTCAGCTACTGTCGACGATCGCCATCCCCCATGCCTCTTCAATGTGATAAGATCCGCTCCACCTTCTACAAGCATTGTAGCTGAAGATCTTCTCATTTAGGAAATCCGCAACTTTTTTGGGTATTGCACTAACTGTATGAGTACCAACATTTTGGGCCCAGCATTTACCTCCCCTGTATGCTACTAAGAACATCTTGCTCTTCATGTGAACTGGGCGCAAAGACATATATTATTTACGTATTATGTTACAAGGTAGAAAGGGGCAGCCATCATTAGTTATTGTAAAACTCCTTTTTTTGTATGTTTTGCCGTCTTTTAGAAAAACAAGAAAATAGGTCCCATTAGCCGCTACGTCTTCGACAGTTTAACTTAATAAATCATCTCGCCTGCATGCTTCAAAAATTCCAAAACACAGTATAACTTTTGCTAACAACCATTGTTCATCGGAAGCGTTCATCATAAATTTAGTTATTTCATCAGCACTTAATACATTTGATTTTTTAGGTGCATAACCTTTTACTTTCACTTACCTATATATGAAATATATAGTATGTGGAAGTATTGCGATCGTGAAAATTTTCGACTTCCGGTTTTCAACGGAAATACACGTTTTGGGGTCCCCTGAGTCAAAATAACCAAGTCCCGCGAAATGGTCTGTGTGTGTGTGTGTCTGTGTGTGTGTGTGTGTGTGTGTGTGTGTGTGTGTGTGTGTGTGTGTGTGTGTGTGTGTGTGTGTGTGTGTGAACAGACTAGCTCAAAAACTATAAACCGTGCGGACCTGAAATTGGGTATTTAGAGTATGTATAAGCCCACGATGTGACAGCAAAAATTTCATCAAATTTGCTCAAAGGGAGGGGGTACTTTATTTAATAACTTTTTAAGTTTTTTTCGATTTTCTCAAAAACGGCTCTAACGATTTTGATTAAACTGAGTATTTGATCTATTTAAATGCCTGAAATATGACTGTAAAAATTTCATCAAAATTGATCAACCGGAGGGGGGACTTTACTTAATAAATTTTGTATCATTTTTACATGTTTTTTTTATTTACTCAAAAACGGTTTTAACGATTTTTATCAAACTTGGTATTTGATGTATTTATATGCCAAAGATGTGATAACCAACATTTCATCAAAATTGATCAACGGGAGGGGGGGCTTTGCTTAATAAATTTTGTATCATTTTCACGGTTTTTTTTTAATTTACTCAAAAACGGCTTTAACGATTAACAAAAATAAGATATGAATGTAGAAAAATGTGTGACTTTGGGAAATGATATTTAGCAAAACACGTCAATTTTTAATCTAAGTAAGTTGGTAAGTGAAAGTTGTGTGTTGCGCGCACCCACCAGATTTTTTAAAAAAGCTATACATTTGAGAAATTTGGAACAATCAATATTTTGCTTAATTTTTAAACTTGATTTTAACATGGAAAATCTGCTCCATAAACTTGATAGTTTCAGTTGTTCAGATTTTTCTGATAAATACACTAGCATGACTTCGTCATTTACTTGGTTAGATGGGACAGCTTGATTTTGACACCAAAGACAAAACTTTTCGTTCTCCTCTAAGTATCTTACGCGAGACTTGTTTGGAAGTAAACCATCTGCCACTTCATTAATTCATCGGGCAATGCCATTTCTTCAAAGCACTAAGTAAACTGACAACTTTTGAAAATATTTATGACACAAAAACTAATTGTAATCGGTGGATTTTCAGTTTTCATGATTTCAATTTTTCATTAAACAGCTGTTCTTAATACAATCAGCAAGCGCTACTGGTGGCTGGGAAACGAAATAACAAGTACACCGAAAATTTTCGGTGCACTTATAAATTTTCCGTGCGCGTGCAAATTTTCGGTGCACTTTTAGAAGTAAATGGGAAACAGCTGTTTTCTTTACTGTTTGCATGCATCGAAAGTAGTTACTTTCCGTGTAGTGTAATGAAAAAAATATTAACAAACCGATAAAGAAGGTGATGTTGATCTAACAAGAGGAAAAAATAAACTCTTGAAAAATCGTCCTTTTTTTTAGTATAAGTTTTGCATCGGACTATCATGATATAGAATAATTTTTAAAATGTATATTGTTTATGGCAAAGACCTGTGTTACCTGTACGATATAAAAATAAATTAAAAAAACTGGACCACTACAACTCATGAAGGATATTGGGTTCAATACTACGTAAGGTAGTACTGTCTCTTGATCAGCGGCTGTTCAAATAGAATATTTGACCGCGATCACGCTCAACCACCAGGTTTTCCCTTAGTTTTTCAATTGAAAGAACCCAATTTGTAAATTGTGGGTATGTCATAGTAAGGACTCACTACCAATTTCATATAAATAGTGTATCGAGTTTTTTTTTTTTTTTGTTATTCCACTTTGTTAATAAATATTAGTCATTGACTTTAATGATGTGTGCACATCACCCGTAAAGATTTAACATTTTATTGATTCGTATATTTAGAAATGAATCAATACGTTCCTTTTTTTTCTTCCAATAGGATTTCCTGCCTATCAGAGCTAAAAAAGCTTTTAAATGATATCTAAAGGTTCTTTACACGAAAACGTTTGTATTCCAAATTAGAATAACGGAAATATACAAACGTTAGGGAATAATTGCTAAGTTGTCAAATATTTCTGAAGATGCTGTAGTGAAGTAAAGAAGCATTTCACATATTTTGGAACAACGATGAGATATTTGGATTCAAACTTAAAAATCTTTACTTTAAAAATATATACAATACAAACCCCCCCCCCCCCCCCGTCCTAAAGGGAATCCTAAAATTCTTTTAAGGCAAGCCGAAAATGAACAAAAAAAACATTATGATTACATTTTTGTATAAATCAATATTTATTTTTTTTTAACAACATCATTTCCTTGACAAAAACAAAAGGAAGCATACTGATACTTATTAATGTGTATATTTTTTTAATCTACTGCAATTAACTGGTCGAAAAAATAATACCGGAAAGTAAATAAATAAATAATAAAAACAACTAAAAAGTGCCTGTGGTCTTCTAAATATATTTTTTTGATATCTAGGACTTTTTCATTTCGGTTATAATTACTTTTTGATGAAGGGAAAAGATATCTGGCAGAATCAAACAAAAAACAATTTAAATGAAAATCCAACTAAAAGTATTAAAAAAAAAAACCGCAGGTATCTTTTATTCCAAGCACGTAAACTATTTAAGATAAGAACACCCATTAGCCTCAAATTCCCCGAAGCAACAATGGGGGAGTAAAAAGAAGTTTTTAGATTCCATCATAAAAACAATATTTTGCTAAAGAAAAGTAACATTAAGCTCTTTGAACGTTTCGACTGCACACATCTCACTGTCCAACGTTGTATAAACAGTGGTTGTTTTGTAGTAGAAAAACCTGTTATGAGGGAAAACATGGATGCTAACTGTTATTGGCAGTTTTTTATTTAATTTAATTTGATTTTAATTAGCGAATAGCAGTTATGCTGCATAATTAAATCTATCGTAATAATAATTCAAACCGAATTCAAAACCTCGAAACATTATTTATTAATAAATATGTAATTCTAATAAAAATAATTGGTATCGGTTAATGTATTATTTACATAATCCTATTGAATACCGAGGGAAGTTGTAGGCGGACGCTTATCACACGAGTGTAAGATCCCGAGGATATAGACTGTGTTTTCACCCAATAAAAAGATATGGGAGTTTATAAGATGCGATGAAGAGGGAATTTTATAAAGGAGCATTGAGGAGTGGCGTTGATAAGAGAGGGCGGTTTTATTTCGAAGCCAGACAACCCCAAGGTAGATTAAAGATCAAGAACTCTTCTCCCGGAGATAAGCCCTTTTCGGAAGATTAATGTTTCCCGGCCAGGTCTCAGGTGGTCTCCTACTCCCTGCAGCTGTTCCTTCCCACTGTATGTCTTAGCGGTCGTCACTCCTTCTCGGGAACCATCTTCTACGGCTCCTGTCCATCTCTGGAGTTCTTGAGGTAATTGCTCCTCTTACATCTTTTCAGTGAAGCTAGCGAATTTTATCACTGAGGAACCTACAGAAAAAAAAACGGGAAATGTTTATTCGCTGTAATCAAATGTAGTCTTGTCAACTTTTCTAAATATTATAGCAGGAACAATAAATATTGGTTTCTATGATAAGGTTTCTATAATAAGGTATGATATTGGTTTGACGATAAAGTGACAAAAATAGTAAATGAGGGACAATGAAATAGTCACCACGAGAAATTGATATTAAAATTTAATGATGTGTAATAAAGAAATGACATATATTTTTTTTATATAATAATGTATGTACAGAATAGTGATGTAAAACTATCGATAGTGGATACTATAGATACTATACTATAGATAGTATTTCCGTTTGAACTTTTTTTCATTCCTTTTTCATTAGGAAATAAGCTGAACATTTCTGTGGATGGGAGGATGGGTTCCATTATAACTTTTTTTTTTTTTTTTATTTAATGAAATTTACAACTGTATTTAAATAAATACATTTAGTAAATGTGACAATACTAAGAAATATGTCTTGAACAAACATGAAGAGAAGCTACCCACTGGTAGCTCCATTATAACTTAAAATCATTTTTATCAGTTTCAAGCTTAGTCACAACTGCAATAAAAATATTAAAAGGTCAAAGAAACTGTATTTAGAGGAAAGCTATGCCAACTCTCTTCAAATGACCATGCAACCAGGATTCCCAGTTGTCGGAGTAGTTGACTTGAAATGACAACATTCGGAACGCGATCCTTGAATATTTTGGAGTTTTTGAATAAAAAAGGACGTTGTTGTGACATTTATCTAGACCTACCTTGGAACGTTCCTACTTAAAAAATATGTTCTCAGGTAGTTGATTTATAGAGGTCGAAAACATTTTGTTACAAAAACTGTGATTTTGTTTCTACGCCATTAACCATTCTGGAAGGCATGTATGAGCAAACTATTTAATTTTCCAGTCTTATATTTTTTGCGTGAAGTTAATATTTTTTTTTTTAAGAGTATTTAAATATTTTTGTAAGAAACATAAATAAAATTACACTGTTACATTTTTCATTTCTAGGAATTATATAGCGCATGGGTCTTTAGAGGCAGAGGCCATCACTTTACCCTTTAAAACCAATTTTTTCGATAGTACTATCGAGATAGTTAAAAAACTATCGATAGTATCGATAGTTTTACATCCCGGTATAGACAATATACAATAGATAACCCCAGAAACGTGGAATAATAGAATACATGATAACCCACTGGAAGAGATTCCATAATTTAAAGTAAAACCTAATGCAAATCATACTCTTCCTCACTAAGATACAATCATGTACAATCAACATTATAATCATGATTATGGACAAACTAGATTTTTTTTTTATCTGTACCTTTACAGCTGTATTAACAAAAATATAAACAGTAAATTTAGGGGTATTTTGTTAGTTTTATAATTTTTTTAAAAACTTAAATTATTTATATCTCCGAAACCAAGCTTAATATCAGTAAAAATATAATGATTTACTTTTAAAAAAATGTTAAATGAAAAACTAACACACTTGAACGTTACAAATAGATGCAGTGGAAGGGATAAAAAAGAATATAATATCAGCAGTTTTATCTCAGTTGACTCGAAAATATATTTAGGAAAACTAACCTTTTATGAACTTTGCTGGGACATGTTACGCACTTAACCCTTTGTCGCTCCACACTTTAAAACTTATAAGGCTTTCCTAATAAGATGGCTTACTTCAAAGTAACAAATTTTAATAAAGTCGTTCTCTGAAATCCATTTTCATTATGAAAGCATTCGGCTGCGATAAGTGAAACCATCGTAACATGAATCACTCAGCGGCTTATTAAACTTAAAGGGAGTTTCATGAGGGTTTTTAGAGTATTCAGTTCGAAAACTTCAACTCTCAGCAAACAATACAGAGTATAACATGTGGGCTAAATTATTAAATTAGTTTATAGCATGAAACCAGTTCCTATAATTTAATAAGCATTGCTTACAACAACTTACATACATATATATAGCCCATGATGGTAGAGCAGCGTACTCACAGAAATTGCGTAACCAGAAGTTTCACTTTGTATTTTAATGGGAATTGACTATTTTATTCAGGAGAGAAAAAAAACAACCAAATCAAACAGTCCATTGACAAAATAAAATTTCTATACTTCTTCTACCTATCTTTGTTCAATCTTCTTTATAGTTGTGCCAATGTAAAGCTGGGCATAATTGTATTTATAAATACTAATTTACTCAAATCGTCATTTTTCTGGATGTGAATGCAGATTTATTCATAATACATTTTTGTACATTGTTTGCACTAATACAATTGTATTAACATTTTTCCTATAAGTGAAAATATATTTACAAACTTTCACATAAAAACTTGTGTCAAAAACATTTACGAAACAAGTTGTGATTTTTGTGTATTTACAACAAAAAATGTATTGTACTGTCAAGTATTTCGATAAAATAAAAATATTCACAAAGGAAGTAGTGAATATTAGCATATTTACGATAAAAACGGAAAACTCGATTTTTTTCAGTTATTTTTTCTAAATCAATTTGAAGACGATAACATTGGAATTTACACCAAAAGGAATTTTTTACATGTTTTCAGCAGTTATAAGCTAAGACTGAGTTATTCGTTCTTGTCGTAAATACGCAAAAATTCGGAACTTATTTTGTACATTTGTTTGGATTAACAATTTCTTTGTTAATACTTCTCTATTCACAGGTTTCTATTAAATTTATTTATTCAAAGTTTTTTGTGTGAATATCCGAATTTTATCGGTGATTATTAAAAATTTTTCCTATCAATTTATTTTAAAGCAAAAAATGTGAATACAATTACAAATGTAAATTTTTAATCTAATAAACAAATAATGGGTGCCCACACGGGGGGCAGAGTAGGGCAGCCGCCCCCCCCCCCTACAAAATATGACAAACAAAAACTACGAATTAAATAATATATTTATTAAGTATGACATAATAAAATATTTAATTTTTAAATATCAATAAGCTTTATTTTAAGCCATAACTTAGCCTTACATAGTCAGCATACCTCCACCCCTTTTCCCGATTTTACCAGCCTGCCCCTCCCCCACTAGACGAAATTTTTCGGATGCGCTTGCAACATATTGTATAGAATGATGACATAAGTGTATCACATTCGCATAAAAATCACGATATGAATAAATTCGCAGTCGTACTTATAGATTCAATTATTGATTAATTATACCCTTACGAAATAGCGAAGTATCGAATCGACAAAAGCAATCTTTTTTTTTTAACAGATCCCGCTTTTGTAACTTGATTAGCACTGATGTAACTAATTCACTGTATATCTAATATTGAAAATGGAGTTATGGACTTATTTGCACTAATTTTTTTAATTTGAGCAATAAATAAAATAAACCTGGTCCATCTTTATCATTAAATGGATTTCAAATTAATCTCAAAAGAAAAATGGATTAAACACAATAAACAGATAGATCCGTCCATTACTCGTAAAAAAAGTTTAATTAAAACACGATGAGGAACTGGACATTGCTGTCAGGATCACGAAAATGCGATCTTTCTAATTGATTCGCGCTGATGATAAAACACACATAATTACCTGATTAATTAAAAACCATTAATTTTCATGTGTCGTTAATTGTGAAACCCTTTCCGCTAATCAGCTGAAAAAAAAGTTTCATTAATTTTTTGTATTCATCTTTGAAAGTAAAATTATACAAAAGCAGGACTATAAATACTCTAATACATACATGAGAAACTACATAAAAACGGACAGAGCCTAATTTTATATAAGATATCATCATAAACGTAATTTATATTTATTTATGTATTTATATAAGTTAAAGAAAAACTAAGAGTATACTAAGACCTTTGCAGAATCCCACTTGCCAAAATTATGACAGCAAAGACAGTTTTATTATTATTATTAATATTAACACTGTTGAATTCTATTGGAGCATAGATCATCAGCAAGTGCGTTAAATTTCGATTTTTCTGAAGGAAAATATTCACCTCCACGTATTACCAATCTGGTTCAGGTACTTTTAAACTATTATTATTTTTATTTAAAATACTGTATTTTGTAATAATTACAATTACAGGAGGTCTGGCTCCATATACAAAAAATAAAATAAAATGGTCATACAAAACAAACGAAAAAAAAGAAAGAAAAAAAATTAAATAAAAAAATTATAAAATAAAATCCTAAAATATAACATAAAAAGAAAAGTATTAATATTAATATAACAATGATAGACAGATAGTACAATATGTTTGTAAAGAAAAATGTTAAAATTAAATCACGTACAGATATTTACAAATAGCGAAAATAAAACATAAAAATTCTTCGGTACTTTTAAATATAAATACTCCATGTCTCTCTTGACCTTTCTACTTTTCTTGTTTCTCACGGATTGTACTGAAGAACTTCTTTTTTGTTGACAGCTGGCTTTTTTAAAGTGAATCAACATCCGTCTTTTTTTTTCTTTTTTTTTTAATTTCGAGTTATATTCGAGAATTCAATGAAGAGCATACAAATTATAAAAATTTTGAAATATATTTAGGTCGACAGGTCACATGTAAACATTTTTCAATTTGAATTCCCAATAATTCGCAGCCGTCATAGAATAAATTTAAATTAAATTTGTGGGAAATGGTTATTTATTTTTTTTTTTTCTACACTTTTCAATATGCTGAAGACAAGACGAAACACCCTCATTTAGGTGGTGAGAAAGCCTAACATAGTTACCATTCTATTTTATATAAAGAATAGATAACCTCTACATTGTACTACTGTTGCTAACACAAAACTTTGTTGAACCATTATTAAGTTGCCACTAATACCGCGATGAGTGTCATGCGTCTATGAATGGTGCAAAGACGTATCCTTCATGTATTTTTAAATAAAATAGCAATACTATTTGGTTTGAGAAAAATACAATTGGTCTAAATAATATTCTAAATGTATTTCTATTTATTTTACTAATATGTATTTTTTATTTATTTTATTTATTAATCGGTTACAAACATTATATAATAGGTTTGATTTGAAAATAAATTTTGTCCAAGATAATGATAGTTAACTTCATATAACTGCACAAGGCTGGGAATCGTTTCTGAGTCATCTCACTACATATTTTATAGTCCCACTGAATATTTCTTTGGTTTTTCCCATCACCTGTTCATTTCGTTTCACTTCAGCTCAAATATATCTGTCGGGTGAAAATTCAGTTTGAGCAATTTCTATTGTTGCTAAGGGAGGAAGGGAAGGTATTGAACTGTTTGCTGATAACCACAAACACGCTCCCTTTAAAGCCACGGTCCATTGGACTGGAATCGGACACTAAATGGAGAAATGCATGAAGTCAAGTATTTCAATAGAACTAGCCTATCAGGCAGAATACTACGGTTACCCCTGCTAGGCTAAAATGCTAAGCGAGCTGAACAGAAATTTTGAATTATACAATTATTTTTACATATATTACTTATACAGTTTTTCATATGTATTTTGCTTTAGTAATTTTTAAGATCAAAAGTCCTATTTTTCGAATATATCGACAAGCAATAAATTTAAGAAACCAAATCCTAATGTTTTCAGTTGTAAAAGTTTTATATATCCCTCTCACTCCTTTTAACAACGTCGTTTTTCAAAAATTGGCTGTTTTTTACTTATGAATGTTTTTTTTAATGCAGAGTAATATTTTCTTGCAACATGGTCAAATATTTAACTTAATACAAACCTCATCTACAATTTTTTCTACATAGGACGTTATAAATAAAAAACTAACTGTTTGAAATTAAAAAAAAAACGTATAACTATTTTTTTAACGTAACTATTTTTATTAACGTAGAAATCAAAGTCTGTTATGACATTAAGCCATCTAATAAAATCTTAAAAATATACTAAAAATTCCAATCGAATGCTTGTTATCTATTTATTTATTTACGGTATTTATTGTTTTAACATTATACAGGTAGTCTGGCACTATATGTTGGACAATGGTATATAATATCTATTGTACAATACTATATTACATATTTTAAACCAATGTCAGAATATAATTTCTTGACTAAATAAATGAAACAAAATAAAATAACAAAATGGCTGAACTAGTGTCTTAAGTTGTGGTATTCATATACAATTTATATGGAAATAAATAACCAAAATAAAATCAGTGAGTCATTAGCTTCAGCAATCTAATCAAATCTTAAAAACCTACTGAAAAGTTCAATCGGAGAGACTTGAAATTTAATTTGACTACATTATATTCTGCTCTTAATTTTAAATTGTAAATTAACTTAAAATTAACAGAAAAATCATGGTTTTTAGATATCCTGCTATTCTTGAAAGGAGTTAACGAACAGTCATTAAAAAAAAAAACTATACAAATATTAAGTATAAAAGATTCCAATGGTTGAAGTCCTTACTAAAAAACATTATCTAAAACCGCAGGCCTTAAAGTTTGAACTACCTTATACTACAAATAGTAACTTTGTTGATTAAAAGGTAGGAATGTGGCCCATTCCGAAAAAGAAATACCCATAAAATAAAAATATAAATTTAAATAAATCACAAACATCTGATGTTTATTTATAGGTATAACTTTAACGGAGTAAACTGTACAAGCAATACAAAAAATAAATATATAATAATTCCTACGAGCCACTTTAAAAGAAAGATTTGTATTGCTAAGTTCATAGGATTCTTTAGACTACACCATTTCTGATATCAATTACTGTTTCAAACGAAAAAATATAAAAAACAAAAAAAACAAATAAAAACATTTTATTATTTCTTCTTTCCAATATCAAAGCAAATTGAAAACGTCAAATTCACCTAGCCGTCATTTGTACAATATTGAAATGGAATATATTGCCATCGGCAGTTAGGAAAAATAATGTAGTTTTCATTCATAGCGTTCGATCTGACTATATCTGACCGCCATTGTTGGATTTATTAAATTATTTGAAAAAAAATTCATTACTTTCGTGACATTTAAGATTAATAAAAATAAAAATTTATAACCAGTAGATATTTTCTAATGAGCCTTCTTCTGTTACGAACTTTTTTAATTGAATAGAGGGTTGCCGTGTGTTGGCTGTAATCTGTAAGAAGAGTTCTGCTAGTTACTTACCAAGAAGCGTCTGTTACTAGTCTTACGTTTTCGAATAGAAAAGTTTTAAGTCTTTGTAAGTGTGTATTTTTTTACCAAACTTCTTTGGTTTAGCAACTATGTTTTTAGTTTTTGTTTGAATTTTAATTTTGATGATTCAGTTGACAGTTAAAAGATAAAAAAAAAAAAAAACGTGTAGAGGATTTTCAGTGTTTTACTTTACGTTTTTTGTTCCACTTTAACATGAGAGCCGAAGTTTTTTAGATTTAAAAATCGAAATTCCCCGGGTGAAACCGGGACATACAGCTAGTATTATAATAAATCTTTATTTGCATTAAACAACTTCTATATATAATTATATAAACTGATTTACACTTGTGCAAACTTATTTACACAAATCACTAGGGTTTTTATAATTCAAATTTACAATGATTATGAAAGAATTTTATTTAAGATGAATCGTCATGGAAATCTTAAGAAGTGACAATCTGTTAAAATCACAAGCATGCCGCTGCATTTTATAATATTATAATAAGTATAAAAGCATTTTTATTTTAAATTCCATTTTCATTATTAAGCATTGATTATCCTTTGGAAATGCCAGAACCAACAGATAGTTCTTTAACAATGAACATAGCAATGATCTCATTAAAAATCACCTCCAAATCATTTTTTTATATTCCGTGAGTATCCCATAAATTCCGTGAGTATTATTTCGAAATTATGACTGTCCGCATCCAGGAATATGATATCGTCTTTAGGAATTCTAGAATTGAATACGTCTGGAAACTTACAAACCTCTACTTAAACTGTCAACCCAGTGACAAAGAGGTTAAGTCGAATTTAGCCCAAAGTGCTAAGTCAGGCGTTCACTTAAAATGTATTTATTTAATTTACATTGAATCCGGTGTGATCAGACAGGGAAAAAGTAGTCGACTCTAATTTCTGATTTCTGATAAGATCTATTCAGCTGGTTTAATAAAAGTAATCAGCAGCCACTATTCTGGTATTTTGAACGAAGATTTGAATCTTGATAATTAAAAACATATTTTATACCAATACTATTCAAACTTTAAAAGTCGTGTCCAGGAAAGTAAAGATACTCGACTTAACCACACATTCACTGGGATGATGGATATGTCAGTTCGAAAACAAATTACAAGGGTTTTTGTTATTCAAATTTAATATTTCCGTTTTCGAAGAAAACTTTAATTATTATGTTAGAATGGTTAGCTATCAAGTGGATTACTCAAGGTTTTATTATTGGATATTAAACCAGCAACAATTGTAATTGGACTTTGAAACATTTACTCCGAGGGCTTCTTAGCCTTGAACCCCTTGAAAGATATATAAAAGGATCAATGTTACAAGACAAATACAAATAGAACAAGAGAGAGGAAGCCGGATACTAAATGAGATAGATGTCAGGCAAAAGACGAGTAGGTAGCTGCAGGAATACATTATTCACCTCGGAAAGAAGAGCCCTCGTTGGCACCTGAAGGAGGCGTCCAATACGGCTGTCGCGGCTCCCAATGTCTTGACAACTTTTAAATTAATCCTTATTTTTTCCTTTACCTAAAACCTTTGTTAGACATAATGGAGGCAATAATTGAAGGGGGCATGGTGAAGAGTAACAAAAATGGATATAAAATACACTATTCAATTAATGCCGCTAAGTTCTACGTGAAGGGATTTTTTCTTTTTTTAAATCAGGATAAAAACCAGACACAATAATAAATAATAACGAAAATGAAAAGAATAAATATAACGAGATTTTATAAAGGATTAGCGAGAAAAAATATCATTTGTTTGTTTTTTAACACTACTCTGAAGGCTCATTGGCGCAAGGCTTTGGTTTTTTTTTCATCACTATATTTTTAATTTTTTTCTTCATATCGCACTATTTCTCGTTTTTAAATTATCTTTTCATTCCTTTTTATGTATTTTTTGGCAATGCAATTTGTGTATGTGTACCGTATGGTTACAACTTATAGATTATGGGGTTCGCTCTCTATTTGACCCTTTATGGGTTCGCTCTCTACCATACCTTGCTAACTAATTATCATAATAATTAGTAAATTGTTCTATTAAACAATTTACAAGATTCTTAAAGCATTACTCATTTATATGATTGTCTGACGATTCGGCATTTAAGCCATTATCAAGGTAACACTTCCTGTATCCATAAAAAGGCTACATATTAAATAGGCTAAATGTCCTTGTCGAATAAAATTAATGGTTATAATAGTCCAAACCCTTCTATGAGTGTGGTTTTAGTTAAGGATCTTGTGAATACTTTAATAAAACCTGTTGGCTTCAAATCAATGAAAAGTTATTTATTATTCTATTGAGTAATTGTGGTCTTATCATCATCAGGGAGCTTAGTTCGCTACGATTTTCTTATAAGTTATGGCAGAAATTTTCTTTGTGTGAGTCCCAGACTTTTTTCAACTTTTACAACTGTAGCTCTTCACGGATCCATCTTATATTTTCTTTGGAAGGATTCTATTTTTTTAGTAGAGTTTGACAAATGTGCAAAAAGGGGTCCCATAGGGTAGTGCTGGTCTGCTAATATACTCGTATTTATAAATTACAAGTTTTAGCCGCTCAGACAAGTTTCTAGAACAAAAAAAAATGACTCGCGGATTTTACTGTGACTTATTTTATTTTCATTTTAAAATGTAACGAAAAAATCATTTGACAGTTGGAGCGTATGCCTAAATATGTTAAGGTTTTGGAAACACTATTTGCATATGCATTCAACTTAAAGTTTACTGCAAGTTTCTTTTTTTCTTTTGGTACGAAGTTCAATATCTTTATGTAGATAAATTAATTATTGAAAAAATAAAATAAATACTAGGGATATCTACAAAATAAATAAGTTACTCAAAACAAAAAATACAAATTTAGTTAAAGTAAATTTTTTTTATGTTAAATGTAATGACTGTTAAAGGGTAGGGGAAAGAGAAGGATGATTTTATCAACAATCATCTTTCAAACAAAACAAAGTATTTGTCACGTGAAATCCTTACACTGATCAGATTCAATCCATCCATTGATAAACATGAATTTTAACAAGTTTCATAAGAAGTACAGCGATCTAAAACTGACTCAGTTTTAATCTGTTGATTAATCATCTTTTGATTTTTGATTAATTAGCGTATCTTCTCCACTAGGCCACTTTTCAGCTCATAGGAATCTCCAGAAGCTGTTCTCCAAAATAATTTCTAAATCATATCCCTCCTCATTAGTATTTTTTTGTAACATTACAATTGCAGTAGCCACAGCTTAACATTATGGCACAGTAAACACTTCAACTTACAATTAAGTTTTCGGGGTTCCAAGCCGTTTAAGTGAATTCATGATTTTAAATAATCCTATTACTTAGGTACATACTCCATCATTCGGATTGGGTTAAAAAAATATCAATATCTCTAATCACTTTTTATCTTTAATTAATCACCATAATATCGGGCTTGGTAAACAGAAAAATACATTAACTCCAAAAGGGCTGCGAAGGACTTGGTATTATCAAAGAATAAACAAAATTCCATTAAATCAGTTTATATCTGCCTAATAACTGTATTATTTAAGACGTGATTCGCTTTATATTTGTTAATATCTCGTTAAGATGGGAGAAAAAAGGGAATAAAAGTTTGCTGAAGGATGAAATTTTAAGGAAAAGAGAATATCCGAAAGAAGTCAAGAAGGGAAGTAAAATTAAAGCAATTACCAAGGTACTTGAAAGGCACTTCATTAACTAACAGCTCCAAATGAAAATCGTAACAAGGGAAGAGTTTTCAAGACCCTATTCAATTTTTAATTAGGTCATCATCCAAACTCTTGAAAATTTTTTAAAGTTAACCGAAAGTAGTAAACTTTTATTGCATCCATATTTTTTTTCTAAATAAATAATAAAAATTAAAATCGCTGTTATGTTATATAACAAATTATATGGTGGTATCCTAAAAGGAACTTGACTGTTTTAAAACATATATATATATATATATGTATACATGTATCTTAGACTCCTAATAAATATTTTTTCGAAAATCTATCTTTAGAATTTGAATGGTCATGTCAACTCACTATATTATTAATTACATAAATTACTAGCACCTATTTCCTTTTAATAGAACGAAAAAAAATGTATAATACATTCCAAGTTATCGAATTAAAAAAATCCTTTTTTTTTTTTTTTGGTAATATATAGTTTTATTAAAAGGCGATATGGTGTAGTGTGGTCCACAGTTTGTGGACACGGTATTTGACAATTTGAGGTCCCTGGTCGGAGTAATAAATATCAGCGGGAGAGATGATTTTCCTCCCTCCTCGATTTACGGCGTTCCACCATGTCCGCTCCCCTTCTCTGCCACGCTTTAATTATTCCTACAATGTTCAACAAATGAATAAATAGTAGATATCAGCAAACATTTTACAGAGAAGATAAATTAAAATAAGAATGAATAAGATAACTAACAAGAAGATTAATGAAATGTGACAACTCGGTCGGTACAGGAAATGGAGAATGAAGATTTATAAGGTCAAGTCACAGCACTTCATATCTACAAAAAGATACCCATAACCCAAAAAAATACATAAGACATTCTTAGAAGAAAGGCTGATATGGAGCCCACACACCAAGATACAACGCCAAAAGCTAAATTTAAGACAGATAATATGAAATTACATTAAACACAGATTTTCTAAATTACCCATCAGACAAACAATTATAATATGCATCTGTTTTTTAAAACCTATAAAGCCCTATGTCAGCCAAATTTAGTGGACCTGCAAAAAGGACAAACATTAAGATTTAAAAAAAGTTTCAATCTCAATATTTAGGACTAATTACGAACTAACCATTCTTCGTTTCAAATTTGACCCACTACAATGAAAAACTACATTAACATCCCAACGAATTGCTACAATACTTTGCAAGACATGACATTCCTGACGTATCTCGGCGATGGTTGAAAAGGATTTCGATGAAGTACCTTCTAGACCGAAAATGTAATTCATATGAACTCCAAGAGAATGCACCAATGGTTGCTTTCTACCTCGTGCCTACTCATGCCATATGTTCAGTCAAATCAAAAATATGAAAAAAGAAAATGGAATTTCCGTTCAATCGGATCAATCATATTCAATACTAAATGAGCAATGTGTAGTTCCTGAGAGCTAATGGGCCAGAAAATTAGAGTCAAAAAGTGCTTAAAATACTGTAAAAGAAAATTATTAAATACAACATACAAACATCTTTGCTAATAATATTTATTCCTTACGCTAAGGACCCCTATTCGTTACTAATAAAAAGCGACATAGTAAACTAAAGAATATTCCGGAATATACCAATAGTAGTGAACTCAAAGATTTCAAATGAACAACGGAATTATTGAATAAAAAATAATCAAAATAAGAAATTAGAAAAGTTTCATTCTTATGAAAATCAACTTTATAAAAAAATTAAACTAAAAAATAAAATTTGTGATTGTGCCCGCAAACAGAATATTACATAGATATATAGATATATAGATATGGGAATATAGTCTTTAATCAAGAAAGAGTTGAGCCCCATCACCAGTAATCTAGAAAAACAATTACATTTTCTCAATACTCTTTCAAATGCATATAACTGCAGTAAAAGGTTTACTATTCAAGGAAGCAATCAATTGAATCAAGAAATTACGAAATCATAAGGGGCTATGAAAAAAAAAAGAAGAAAAAAAAGGAATATAGTCCATACGGATTGAAAAATAAAAATCCGTGTAGGTAAGAACCTCAGTTTTTAGTTTTTTCTTTTCTTTCATAACCAGAACTTTGCTTAAAAGACACCTATCAATGATCTTGATCAAACTCGTCCAAAATAAACGAGCTTCTCAAAGAATCTATTTCAGAATAAATATGCCTGTAACCGAGTTCGCTAAGCGAGTTACTCTTATTTGCAGTAATTACAAATCCGCAATGACAGAGAGAAATCCGAGGAAGCCCTGACACCTCTGCTATCAAAGGGAGGTGTGATGGAACGGGTCAGCGTCGGATCAGCAGACGTAAACATGCTACTGAGTTCTCTTTCCTGAATTATTGAGGAGGCTCGTCCCACCGCTAAATATAGGTACCGATAGATTATCATCCGATCGGAAAATAATCAACTAAAACTTAACTTCTCAAACAACTTAAATAAATTTTGAAATATTTAGAATATATCCCAATGAAAATTGAATAAATATATATATTTTTAAATTGCTAATGACAATAATAATATTGAAGGCTGCAAGAACCCGAAGGTTACGTTAGGTTACTACAACTCGCTCCTTGCACCCCTCTATCCACCACCACCTTCCGGACCCAACATCGACAGATCTGCCTTCACTTGATCTGCCTTAGCTATTTGGAACGGAGAAAAATCCAACAATCAAACATCATAAAAATCCTTCAAGTCATTCATGATTTGTGAATGGGTTAACTAACCCATCTTTGATTAATAGTAGTCCTACAATGGATTATGAAATGCCAGAACTAAAAGTATTAAAAATCTTAAAACTGTGAATTGAAATTCAAAGAAATTGAAATTGAAAGAACGGATGTTAAGTAATCTTATTATAAAAAAATAAAAAAAATAAAAATATTCTTTTAAGTCCAATTAAAACTATTTTTTCAAACTTTGATTTTGATTTACTCAAAATAGAAATTTTTTAACTACGCCGCGTGATTTCGACTGATCGAAAATAATATTATAATTTCTTTAAAAAAGACATCATTGGGAAACTTAGAAGAATTTTTATGTAACATTGTGGTGGTGATTTAAGTATATAAAAGTTCAATCCAATCTGTTGTGAATAATCCAACAATGAAACATTTAAATATTAAATGTGTTGATGGTCGACCGTTAAATATTCAAGCAGAGGGTTCCCCGGGTTGCGTTCAATTTAAGTAAATTGAATAAATTATATGAAGTTTTTATTTAAATAATTAAATAAATTATTTATTTAATTTATTTTCCTTATTTACTTACCTTGGCCGCAACCCAGATCACATACTCCTTGAATAATTATATAGTGGTGATGGGTAATATTCATCGTATCTTATAAAGATACGATTTTATTAAAGATACGATAAAGATACGATTTTCAAATATTAGTGGGTGATTTTAAAAACAATTTAAATAAATTTATGCATTTGCTGATTTCTTATTTTTATCGATAACAACAGATGTGTGATACTATATTTCAATGCAATGCTGCTTCGGTTTTTTATCAGAGACTTCTCCGTCGAGAATTGAAACAATTTATTGATTTTATTTGTTCCAAAAAAGGCTGAATCTTCTACAACAGGTTGCAGTTAGTCGGATATTGCATACTCTTGTAATCCAATGAAACTATTCTTATCGGGATTCCGGATTTTTCAACCAGATATATACAACTTTTTCAAACTTTGGTTAATTGATTCTACTCCTTTGTTCACGCCGATAACGAAAGGAAGAACGGGTTCCATGGTACACTTAAACAAGACCATAAAAAAAGAGGTCGTAAGATATTATTTCTGTAATAGTATGATTAAAAATTATAATATTTTTTAACACTTCAAATTAAAGATCTATACTATTTTGTTGACCATCCAATCCTTCAAAAAAATGTCAGAATACTCCTTGTTAACTTCCTAATCATTTCTTGTGTTCTTATTTATTTCTTTTATTTTCTCCAATTTGATTCTTTATGTATGTATTTATATAGATACATCTGCTGAGGAGGTATTTAGTTTACTAGGGTTTTGCCTCAAGTGTAAAATTTTCATAAAATTGAAATCATTCCAGAATTAATTAATAAGTTCCAGGCAAATACCCTATTCTATTTTTTTACACACATAAATGAAAGACAGAGCCACAAACAAAGAAATTCTTTGTTATAATTCTTGGCTAACTTTCGTCTTCATTTTCTTGGAAATATTCAATAAACAGTCGATTAATTTAATAGCAAGGACAAGTTTAAAAAATTATTAATAAAGAGAGAATGGAGTTATGTACATTTTTTCTGTTTGCCCCAAATATTTTTACTATGTACCATTACTAAACGGAAAATATGTACAGATCTACATTCAAATCCGTTGTGGTAAAGTAGAGCTAATTTCCAAAAAAAATTTATTATGCTCTAAACATAAGAAAATGTTATAACAGTAGCCAATATGATCCAAGAATGGCAATCGAATGTATAAATCGATAACAACCACAAAACTTCCCAACTCTTTCCGGTTAAGGTTTAACAGCGGATGTTAGGTTTTGCGAGCTGTGCTCGTGTAAAAACCAAGTGAGTTGGGAATCTCCCCCACTCTCCTTAGTGAATAATGAAACAGAAGGAATCAGTAGCGCCTGAAGAAGAGCAAACATTTGCATTGCCCAGTGATAACATTGTCTGCCTTGCTCAATAGCGGCACATAGCCTCGTCGGATCTAGAGGGAGTCTTTTTTTTGGAATTGGTGAAGGATACTTGAGAATTTTCAGAGCCCTCCTCCCTTGTTTTTTTTTTTTTTATAAGTTGTGTTAATAACGCATAAATGAGATATTTAATGAATAATAATTATAAAATACCTAAATAGTATTAGAATTAAAAACTCTTAACTCGGTCAAAATAACGGTTAAGTAAGTCAAAATTAACGGGTTTTAAGGTTAATTATGTAGAATTTGATTTTACATTACTTAATTACCAAATTCCGTTTAAAATCGCCTTGTGCAACAAATAAAAAAAAAAGTTACGTAATTCCAGTCCTGATTAAATAAAGCGTTTACTTTAAAGGAAATACCAATCATAACCATAACTTAAGAGCTCTCGTGAAAGTCTTATTTACAAAATGGGGAATTGTTGATTATAGGTTGAAGATTGGCCAATAAACAGGTAAATGTGTTGAATTAAAAAGAACGGAATTTTAATAAGTATTTCACAAAAACCTTAACGCACGATTTATAAGAAGTTGATTTCCTCAATTATATATAATTAAAATATTTTTAAATCCTTTAATTCATTACTTGAACAATTCACTCGTAAAATACAGAAAATATGCAGTAAACCTCCATATTACATGTTTAAGTCATTTTCCCAATAGACGATCAGAAAGAATAAAGAAATACTTTTTATTCCATAACTTTGTACTTTAAGTAGCAAGAGTACTTTAATAGGAGCAAAAATTATCGTCGAATAGTCCACTTTATTTTGAAACATAGAAGGGGAGGGGGCAGTTAATGTAAAACCACCTAATGCGAATATTTGAAAGAGCAGATGAAGAAACATTTGGAGAATTAAACTGCCCAAGATAGGCTAGGTATATAATTGAAAGATGAAAGCATTGGGTCAGCAAGCATTTCTTGATATAGCTAAGGACAATGTTTAAATTGTCAACCACAGCGTAACGTAATTTAACCATTAGCATAATACAGGGTGCGCCAGAGAAACTTACTGATTTGAAAGGTCAATAGAATAAAAAGTACTTCAGTTACTGTTTTAATTCTTTTTTTATTTTTTTTCATGCAGTCTTGAAAATCACATCCGTTAAATGGCGGCCCCATTGTGCAAACACCGATTAAGTCGATTTCTGAGGTTCGTCTCCACTCTTCGCAGCATATGAATCTGTATGTTGGCAATGGCGTCGCGAATGTTATTCTTGGGATGAGCTATGGTCCGTGGTCGGTCGACATAAACTTGGGATTTCAAATAACCCCATAAAAAAAAATCACAGGGAGCCAAATATGGAGAACGTGTGGCCATGGGAGATCGCCTCTGAGAAAGATGAGGCGGTCGGGGAAATGTTGTCGCAACAAATCCATTGAGCCTCGTGCTTTGTGTGCTGTGGCTCCATTTTGTTGAAACCACGCTTCCCTAATGTTCATTTCTTGGAGGGTTGGAAGAAAAAATTCCTCGATCATGTTCCTGTAACGAGCTGCCCGTTCGTTTTCTTAAAAAAAATACGGACCAATTATTCCCATTACCGATATCGCACATCAGACAATAACTCGTTCACAATGAAGGGGCTTCTGGTGAAGTTCGCGCGGATTTTCACCACTCCAATAACGCATGTTTTGTTTGTTGTTACAAAAGTAGCTCTCGACAGCGAACGCCCCCTGCTCTCTAGACCAGAGCATGATTGACTGGGGGGGGGGAAACAAACTTGGGGAATTTCCCCGCCAGATAGGCCACTTACCACCGCTCTACCCGTCCAACTCACCGCTCGGGATTTTTTTGAAATAAGTAAGTTTCTCTGGCGCACCCTGTATTATCATTTTATTTACTAACTAATCGTTACTTTCTTCAGCGATTACCTCAATTAATGCGCTAAAGCATGATTAAAATATTTGAATTCATAATTGGGACTCCGTTTTTGCTACTCATTATTAAAGATAGTGCGTGTGTGTGTATGTACATTAAATTGTTTTAGATAAGAAAAGTGAAGTAACCTGAATGTTTATTAAAGCTGGAATTCAACAGCTCATTAGAGATATATAGTCGAACCCGAATTACTGGAATCTCTTTGTGACAGGATTTTAATTCCACTTACTGAGGTATTCCTCTTAAACAAGGTTTCAGTTATCCAGGGTGCAGGTATCTTATTAAGGGGGCATGTACCACTAAAAGAGGTTTTCAAACAACTTCTATTTGTATAAAAAATGATTAGAGTACACACCTAAAAACCATAAATACATAAAATATTGATACAATTATTTCATAATTTTTGTAATTTGAAAATAAAATAATGCATATTACAAGATAATTATGTACAAATGTATTAATGAAAGTAATCACTAATATTTTTTTCTGCACTTCACTTCGGCACATAAAAATGTTTTTTTCTAAGTCATATAATTATAATTATCAACAATTTCATCTTCAGTCCCTTTATTCATTTCAAAAAAAGTCTGCAACTTCTTAATAATATTTAATGCATCATTTTTCGTGACTGGTAGCCTCCCTGGCTCGTCTGAATTTTCATTTCCGTCTGGCTTTTTAGATTTTTCAAGGATTTCTTCATCATTCAGCTCTCCTGCTGTTATAATTTCATCATTCATGAGGACATACTGTTTGAATGTTGGAAGTTTCTCATTTGTACCTCCTTTCAAATTTTCCCAATCATGTGGCTGAACAGGATAACCCTTCACGTTTCTTAGAAATGTGAATTCCACTTACAGAGGTAGATGATACAAACATTGGCGGATCCGGGGGGGGTGGTGCTGTGGGGGCTGCAGCCCCTCCCTTTCGAAAATTTTTCGTCATTAAAAGATAGAATTTGACTTTCCTTAATGAAAGGAAGCAAGTTAAAGAACAAATAATGTGCAGAACAAGTATAATTTTAGTTGTGGGAAAGGAACATAAAGGTAAAAAAGCTGATTAGCAGATCCAAATGAAGGGCTGTGGGGCTGCAGCCCCCCCCTTTACGATCTGCTGGATCCGCCCATGGATACAAATATCATCCCACTTACAGAGGTAACTCTCAAAAAAATTGATTCCACTTATAAAGGTGAAAAGATTTCATTTAAAGAGTTTATTTAAGGGGAAAATGATGGGACAACAAGTTTTGTAGCACTTATAGAGGTCCGACTTAACCCGATTTGACTGTACTAACGAAAATTTGTTTGATAAGAGTTAGAAATGCATGATAAGAAATCATGGAATTATCCATTTAAATTATTCATCTCCGATGTAGTTATTTTAATTTGTTTCTCTCTTGAACTGATTGAACTCTAGAACCCAGTTACGTGTGGTACGGTTATGTGTATCAAGTAAAGTAACTATGTTCTTGAAAATCACTGGTGCCTGGACCTAGCATAGGAGTGTTTATAGGAGTATTATTTAGGAGTACCCCAGTATTTATTGCTAAGAATGTTTAATTTACGTAGACCTAGAAAGGAGAATAGATTAATTTAACTTATTGCATCAGCTATGGGGCACGTAGGAGAAACGGAATCCAATATATCTCAGGGGATAGTGACAGTAATAATGGCTCGTAAAGGAGCTGGCCACGGGAGCGGTAGGATGCCTGAGGGGATGCGGTCAGGAACGAGGCCAGCAGGCGACGTGTAAGAATTATCCGCTAATAGAGTGCGCTGGAGTCAAAGAGCCCCCTCATCCCCACCCCACTACCGCACGCGGCAATTAGTATAAATCTTCACCAATTGAATTTCCTCTCGCCCTCCCCCCTCCCTCCGGTACAGGACCGTGTCCAGCTCACAATCTGTCGGTTAGTGAACCGGTTTAAGTTTAACTAAGAAGTTACTTTTTTTTTTCATATTTACTAACATTTACTAATATACTATAACATTATTTTTAATAAATCTACCCATTGGGAACACTCCGATAATTTATCTGAAATATGTCACAAGAATATCTTCCTTTAGGATCTTCGGAGGATTATCTGGAAAATGGGAGGAAAGATGGCTGGGAAACTGAAGCATACATCACGAGAGGGCATTAGTAGGATATTTAAAGGAAAAAAGAGTAACAAAATAACAAGGATTTCCTGCCCTTATTTTATTCCTATTTCCTTTCACCATTGGAAATTCTCAGAGTATAAATAACTATTAAAGTGATATTCCAATTAGTTAGGGCACATAATTGGTACTAATCTAAAGTATGGTTGAGAGTAATTAAGTAAAGAGAAATTTTTAAAAAATCTATTTACATTAAAAAAATGCGAGCTTCCAAAATATAATCCTGTATTTAATCCACAAATAATGTGCATATCACTTCTAAGTGATAATTAACCAACTCCAAATCGAGTGGTTGATGTGAAATGTAATCAAAGTACAATCTAAAACGTCACTGTAAGATAAATTACATTCCTATATTTCAGCCTACCAATTCAATCATTTTGGCGCCCAAACTCAGCACGAATGAGGCATACGTTTCAAGATAGTAGTTTCAGAATCATATCTGCTTATTTTCTTCTTTTGCTTACATAGGATGTAACAACTAACCACAGAATCATAAATTTCCAAACCCAAACAACTTTCAATACATCAAGGATTTATTTCAAGGAAGGCTCCTTATCTGTTCATAGTCTTCACTGAAGGAAGTAAAATTCAATTGTTACTAATGATAATAATTTGAAAAACCGTTTAAGAATTTTAAACTAAAAATCAAATTATACCTTGAATTTAGTTGTCAAATATCCCAAGCTGCAATTTATACACCTTATGTGTGCCAAAAACTGGAGTAAATAAACTTGTCTCAAGAATACAGACTTAATTGATTTAATTCATTCCTTTTATTCAGTAAGGGAATTTCTTGACCAAATTGGTCAACGTACGAAAATAAATATCTTTATTTTTTTATGTTTTTCTTTAGTTCAAAAAGACGTTCATTGCACCTGTAGATCATTATTCAAATTGGATTCAGGGTGAGAATGATTCAGGTTTAATGAATGGAATCCATTAATCACGAAATAATTTGACAATGTATCTTCATTATGACCGCAGCGGGTATCGCTGACATGGTGTTGTGCTGTGATACATCTAATCATTAATCAAAATTTTCAAACTACCATTCTGATAACACATTCTCAATAAATAAATATTAGATCACCACAAAACATATTTTTCAGATGTACTGGCTATGAAATTAATTCACGCAAATATCTATGAATACGCAGGTGTATTTTATTAGTTCGGAGTCATTAATGAAACTTGGGAACACAGGTAATTCTGGGTATGTAAATAAAACAATGTTATAGCGAGCAACTTAACCTACCGGCGGACGCGTAGCCGCACTCAGTGCGGCAAGTTCGGTTTCCTTGAATTTTCGTGGGTAAGCCGTGGACGGAATCCTTCAGTACTTGATGTAATCCTAGTTCTACTAATTGACTTCATGTTTGTTTAAGAGCGAGAAGTATATCTTTTATCGTTCGGTGACAATAGGATTCTCAATTAGTGAGTTCGTAGAAGCCGCACACATTGCTGCTTGCGCCCGGTCTCGAAACTTATTTTCAGTATCTTCCAAACCTTCTACACTGTTCCTCACCCGTTTTTTCAGCAACTGCCATCTAAGTAAAATTACTAATTACTTATCCTGTACTACTTTGTATTGATATGTTCCAAGAAAGAACCACGGGAACCAAGAAGAAGTTGATCCTCAGCAAGCAGAAGAAAGGAGGGTTGGACCATGTCACCTCTGTGGCCGCCATAAGTGGAACAATACTACCATCAAATGCAAGAAATTTGTCAGGCACGTTTGCAAGAAACATTCTATTCAGGAAACTATATGTCAATCCTGTAATGCAAATACTGATAAGACTGGGGAAGAAGAAGACGATGGACTCTAGATTTCAGAGGACTGATAACTTTTTTTAAACAACAAAATTATGTTACCTATTTGAAAATTTTGTGATTCCTTCGTTTTTGTCATTATTATATTCTATATTCTTCGTTTTATGTTTTGTTATATTGATAATTAATCATTAAAAAGTATTATTCCAATTGTATTTAAAAAAAAGGGTGGCTATCTATAGCAATATTTTATATTAATTTGTTATATAGTAACATGTTTAAATAAATTAGTTTCTGTTTACTAATAATCATTTGACAAATATTTCAATATAAAACCTGGAATTTTGGCATGCCGCACTCAGTGCGGCACGCGCCCGGACATGTAACTCCCTAGAACGCGCCCGCAGGTAGGTTAAGATCTACCTCATAATACTACACCTACCTATTCTTTATCCAATTACCAGGGAGAACAAGGTCAGTCTCTTACGGATATCTATAAAATTTTTCTTGGAAGTCCCGGGTCGACATAAATTAGACGCGCATTCTTATGTTCACGCCAAAGGGTCTTAAAAGCCGAGACAGAAATAAAATAACATTAAACTACTTTATTGGTCTCCAAGTTAAAAAGTGATACCGAAATAATTCTTATATCAAAAGTTTTATTTAGAAAAAAAAATCATCCGTTCCATCGATTCTATTTTAAGCCTAAGAAATTGTAAAATCATGATTAAAATGTTTAATTAAACTACCGTATAAATATTACAACATAGAAAATGAAATAAGTTTCGAATTCGACACCCTAAAAACATGGCGAAACGTCTATTCAATAAAAATAAAAAAAAAAACAGGATTAACAATGATTTTGAAGGCTAAATGTATACAACATATTAACAAAAATTATAAACAACAACATAGTATTTAAATATTATTTAAATATAATATTTAAAAATAACAACATATAAACAAAAATTATAAATAACAACATAGTATTTAAATATAAAGAGGAAAAAGCTACAAATTAATCTTGAATACAAATTACATTAAAATAAATACAAGAATAAAAGCCTGCATACTTTTATACATCCAGGCAATGAGAAAAGATAACTCTATTTGAACCCAGGAGATTGAAAAATTTTGAGGAAAGAGAAAGTTGGCATGACTGGATATCCAAACCTTGGTAGGCTAGTCACCTTGGCACTGAAACGTTAATGCAGGATTCCGGGTTCGAATCTCTTTCGTGGGCAATTGATGGTGATGATGATTCAGATAAAATTATTTTGTTTTATTTATTTTTATCCAACTAAAATAAAACCTAACGCATCGTATACGCCCAACTAATTTATTAGAAGCCATGTTCTCGTTATAGAATCATTTCCTCATCCGTCAATTTAAAATAAAATATAAGAAACCTAATTCAGTAAAAAGTTATTCACCTTTCTTATATTATATTATTTTATTTCTCAATTCACCTGGTGCTTGCCCCGGTCCTCTAGTGGAGGTTTGAAAGAGCAAGAGTATAGAAGATCCCAGCGATTCTTTTTCAACCGTGTTTCGAGTAATAAAAGCCAGTGGAGGCTGAGTGCAAACGAGTCTTGATTCTTTGTTTTAAAATTAAATTCATTCCAATTCAATAGTTGAAGAGAAGAAAGTTTAGTGTAATATTTCACTAAAATATTCTCTATTTCCTTTTCCGTTCCAAAACGATTTCCACTCTGCTGGAAGGATCATCTTTCGCCTCAATATCGAGTTGCTTGGATTCGTTTGTGAAAGCCGAAGAAGGCGCAATCACATTGTTGACACTGAATGTGAGTCGGAGCCGAGTCACGAGTGGTGACATAGCCGTGTTTGCCCGCCATGTTTGATCCTCGGATTAGACGGCTCCTATTAGCTCGCTGCTCATCAAATCAGAATAAACAGGATTTGTGTCTTACATTCCTCTATCTGAGGGCAGCATTAGCTCTTCTTAAAGAGGTAGCGACGCCTCGAAGCAAAATTAAATGCTTTGAGGATGATATATTTGAGGACAATGAAATAGGTTATCAAGATATTCAGTCTTTCATCACATCAGCAATCAAGTAATGAACAAAACCAATCCAATAATATATATATACAAATGTGCATTCACAAAAGGCTTATTGAACAATAGGCGAGAATATCTGAATCAGGCCGATTGACATCAAAATCCGAAGGCTGGCATTGATTGAATGAAGGGTTCAGGGTTCAATTACAGATAAGCAATTATTTTCCGGATTATCCGGGTTAAGTGGTGATTGTAACTTTATATTCCCACACACTGATATGTGTGTGTGTGTAACCTTTCGTTTCATATGTTGATATTTTATTCGATAAACCGAAAATGTTTTATCATAAACATTCAAGGCTCCTAAAATTAATGAGTGAATTGATTTACAAAATATTATGTAGTTGACAAGCTTGATTTCGTTCTTATTCATATAACTAATTTTCAGCCTATTTCTTATCTTTGTATGAATAATATATATGACAAAAATTATAAGAAACTTAAAAATAGCAAAATAAAAATAATTGGGACTAAGTCGAACCATAAGTTTCTGACTGAGGAAGCAAACAATTCCTCCAATAAAAACTATGTACGTTACCTAGGACTATACTTCGACAAAAGACTCACTTGGAACATACATACAAAACTAAAAAGACAAGAACTGACCAGAAAATATAAACAGCTGTCACATCTCCTAGACTACAGATCATCACTTCACGTACGAAACATAAGACTAATATACAACACGATACTAAAACCTATTTGGACTTACGGAGCCGAACTTTAGGGTTAAAAAAAAATTCAAACCACACAGTCAAAAATTTTAAACGCTCCATGGTACATTTCCAACAGCACAATACACAGAGACATGGACATGCCAACAGTAAAATCATACATTCGTGACAAATAAACTACATTTCACTGTTCAACTCATAACCATCCAAACCCATTTGTTTCTTCTTCGTCTTCCTCTCAGTTACCCGTCCAACGAAGATAAAAGACAATGCCCGAGCACATCATTTAAATTAAGCGAATCGAAGATAAACTTTGCATTCTCCACAAATTTGCATTTGCTAGAATGCGCTCCAGCGCAGGGGCAAATGACGTAATATGTAAATAAATAAATAATTTTTTTTTGTTATGGGATTCCATTAGCTTTCCTTTATATTTATACTGTTTAATAAATGACATTGGTGCGTGGTTGGTAAAATATAATAAATTGAAGGCTTCCTGAGATGAATCTCCCGTGACATATTAAACAAAGGACGATAAAAAAAAGTATAATAGGACTTGTGATTGCAAGTCTTGGGGCCAAAGAAAAAAAAAAAAAAAAAAAAAAAAAAAAAAAAAAAAAAAAAAAAAAAAAAAAAAAAAAAAAAAGTATAATCTTTGTAAAGAATAATCAATCACTAAAAAATAATTCTTAGTTACAACTAAAACCAGAACACATTCAAAATTTTAATCGCTGGATCTGTTCTCGACTCATTAAAAATTCAAAAAGAAAAAAGAAAAGAAGAGAATATTATTTGGAAGCCCAATCCTAACACAGTAAAACACGAAGCCACATACACAAAAAACTCATCACTTTTTCCTTGTTCAGCGTCAGAGATCCTCTGAAACTGGTTAAGATAACCCATTTTTTGTCCATTGAATGAGTTTTTAAAAAGTTTCCTACAGTTTTTTAATGTATGTGGGGTAGAAAATATGTCATAATCATTTGGCTACAAAAAGGGCCTGGCCTAAAATTTTACGTGATGATTGTTATATTAAACAATCCCTTTAAAAATGGTTGAAAGAAGCGGTTAAAGACCGGAAAATGACGGAAATGTTATGATAAACGGAGATGGGTAAGAAGCCATAAAGGAAATAGTCGATTCATAGCTAGGAAATGATGTGTAGAGTGGAAATAGTATCGGGGCTATAAGAAATAACCCGGGCAAGATATTGGAAACGCGGGGGACAAATGAACTATAGCTCGCTGCGCTCCCATCAAATATCTACCACCCCCATCTACCCTCCCTGTATGCCTCTACCTTCCCATCTATCCTTTGTCGTAATTTTATTTGCCCTATTGTGCATCGTACCAATTTATCTAGGAAATATATGGGAAAGATGGATACTGGAATCCCATACGACAAATAAAAAAAAATACCTATAGTCTGACCATTTGTCATTATCATAGATATTATTCATCTAAAAAGAAGAAATATGTTGGAAATTAATAATTTGAAAAAAGATGGAAATCCAGCTTGTAAACTATAGAATATTCCGCCAATTTATAATCTGATTAAATTAGGAACTTAAAATGTTTTTCAACACTTCACCAGATAGTGAACTGTTTCCTGATGTGACTTAGGATTTTTTTTGTTGTCAATATAAACGTGGAAGGGGGGGGGGGGGGGGAGTATGTTCTCTTAGCATAAATGTTATGTCTGTTCCAATAATTTTCCATTATTGGGACAGATGGATGCTGTATAGTTAATGAAGACTGTGTTGCAAAGAATTCATATATTTTTTATTTTTCTGAAAATTACAACTAAACGGTTTTAAACCCCCAAAAAATAATATATTAAAATAAAATTAATAGATCAAATTCACTGTGGAAATACTTTATTGCTATCGGCAATTTTGATTTCTTTTTGACCAAAATAAAAATCCATGTAATAGGGAAAGTATCGCGTCCGTGAAAAATTTCGACTTCTGGTTTTCAACGGAAATACATGTTTTGGGGTCCCCTGAGTCGAAATAACCAAGTCCAGCGAAATGGTCTGTGTGTCTGTGTCTTAGAGCCAATTAGTTTCTACGCTCTATGTTTTAAAAAGTAAACATTAGAATCTCCATGCATAATTAGCTAGGTGAGAGCTGATTAGGTGAGGGGTAATGAGCTAGGAAAATAAAACCATAGTAATTAGTTAATGAAAATTTACTTGTGCGAGAGCTAATTAGAGCACGAGGGCAACGAGTTGGCGATAGTGGTAGTTCCTGGATGGGTCGGAGAAACCCCCCCCTCCCTAATCTATAGTCTTGCCTAATAAAGATTTTTGGACCTAAGCGAAAAGTAACAAGTCACGAAAAAAAAACTGTATTAATTACGGTTTGAAAATTTAAGTTCGCGAGAACTAACTAGAGCTCGCATAGAGTCGTCGTCGCATAAAGTCGGTAGTGGTAGTCAAGGGAGGGGGAGCTTATTTATTTATTTATTGATTATTTATGTATTTATTTAATATGTATTTATTACAGTTCGTCGGCCTCCCTGGATCCTCTTCTCTTCGACCCAAGTCATCACCAACTTCTTCCTTCTCTTATATCAGGTTGGCGCACCGGTCGTCTTTATCGTTTAACCGGGCTACCATCTATTCGAGGCGCCACACCGGTTTCATATAATAACATAGAAATCCTATCAAAAGACGCGGGCCGATTATTGTTCGAACAAGTTCGATAAATTACACATTAATGAAAGTTAACTGCGATATCTTCTGGAGCGAGATTCTCTGACCTTCCTTCTTTAGATAAACTGAAATATTAATATTAATTTCATCGAAACTTTGTCTTTCTCCTAAACTCGATCTTCAAAAAGAAAATCTTAATTTTAGAAAGGTCAGTTCAACTTAAAGTGGGAAATAAATATTTAATTTAATATAAAATTACTTGAAAATGTTTGTATCAACAAACAAAAACGTATGTAAGTTGTGAAGGATACGAAGACGATTCAATGTTTGTTAAACATGAAAAAGTATCTTTATTTTTTTGTACAGTAAGTCTAATATATATTTCCATAACTGAAATCATATTCTTTATATTTGTGATAGGTAAATTTATGCTATTGGTTCCTCGATGAAATGTCCTAGACTAAATGACCTTCACTTACAGGTTTAATTTGAATTCCACCAAAATACACGATTATCAAACTCACTAATGATATTTGGCATGTCATCAGTTTCGTCAGTGAAAATTATATTGTCTTTGTTTTCAAACTAAATCAAGCAAAGTAATGAGAAAGGCTAGAATGGTCTGATTTCATATCAGCTCAAAAAACATTTCAACAGCTCTTAATTTTTAATAATTTATGAATCCTTTTCAGAAATTTGTCAGTGTTTCCAATGGACCACTCTCTAAATAATTTTAAATTCCGTTTCTTAGCTTCTGTGAGAAATATACAAGCAGCCAATCAAGCTAAAATTTTCCAGGAAGAAACTCAGAGATGAAAAAGCGTCCCCAGTACATGGAGCGCAAGGTACTTTTTATTTATTTTCTGAGGCTGACAATTTTATACTCTCTTCTCAGGGCTGAATAGTTTGTTTTAAACTGATAATTTTAGGAACTTCAATTCTGAAATAAAATAAACATTTTTTATGTCAGATAGAAATTAGGTTGTAGTGGGCTCTAGCTTTTAAAACCCAATGCTACGGCTCTTAGGAGCGATAACCATACACGTTGATTATTCTGAAAAACTGCAGGCAATCACGCAAAACAAGCTTCTCATAAATATCTTAAATGCCGTATGCTATATGGAAAAGTATAGCTTTGGGACAAATTTCTAAGCGTTTTTCACCTTAAGTGAAAACCAGTGACTGAAATATGTAAATTTCTCTGAATCACATTACATAGAATAAAAGTATACAGACAAATTGATGGGAGAAGGAACTTGAGTAATTACCCTCAAATATAGCAAGTTTCCTTGAAATTTAAAAAAGTTTAAATGCTGTGAAACTGAATGCGATTTTGTCGCCAATTGATTTTTTATTTTGTAATTTATTCTTTTGTTTTAATGTACATTGCGTATGCTATAAATTTAATCAAATGCTTAAAGTGGATAACTCATTGGATGTATGTAACAGTAATACAGTCAACTCTCGATAAGTTGATCTTCGAGGAAAAATGCAAAAATTATACAGAACATCGGTTTGTTGAGTTCACCATTAGAATTTTCTACAGATAAATGAGAATATAAATGCACCATACATAAACATATATTTAATATATATGAGAACTTGAATGGAGTTATAATCTATGCATAATTTACAAAATACATGTTGATGTAGATACTAATGTGAACAACAAGAAACAGTGAATGAAACACAAGTTCAGTAAGGTTATACATCTGTGGACCTCAATGCTCTTTTTCTTTGGGATGGTCGGCAGTGTTTGCTTGTCATTCCAAATATACTGGTAATTATTGCTCGACTTCTTTCTCTTTTTTACACTTCGTGAATCGGTTTTAACTCATTGCTTATTTTCATATAATTAATTAAGTTTTATACAGAATTTTCAACTTTTAAATTTATCGACCAATCGACTGAATAACCAACAGTGACAAATGTATGTGAAAGGAAAAAAGTAAACATTGACAGGAAACAGAAATTCGAATTCAATGAAAAATTCTCAGAAGTTGGCAATTCGAGTTTGGTTTATAGATGTGATTACTTCCATAAGTCCAACTCTTAGAAATCACCTGTAATGGCCCTTTTTTCGGCTTATTGGAATATTTCTCCATGTTTTTGCCCTGAAATCAATTTATGTGAAATTTACGTGTACGTAAAATCTAGGGGCGATAAAATCTAATCGGGTTATTTAAGGATTCGACTTCGAAGTTCGACATACTGTTTATGAAATAGGCATGTAAATTCAACAAGGTGAATCCAGGGGACAATGCTGATTATGTACCTAAAACTTTTTTATTACGTGACGTTATCATAAAACCTGGTCGAGTGAGATACAATGGATCGGTTGAGTGACTTAGAACTTAACAACTAGTTTCTATGACCAGTTTCGTAATAAAGTAAGGGCAGCGGGGGTCCAACTTTACCGGGGATCGCTGTTGTAATCTAGATCATGCCGATGAATGGAAACTTTTAATAAAGTTATTGTTGTCTGGAAACTGGCGATGTTTTGCGTTGAGATGAAGCTTTTCCGGGTATAAAAGGGGGGAGAAAACTCGGGAAAAAGTTGAATAAAGGTAGCAGGCGGTAATTGTTATTCACTGCTCCTCTCAGTAATCATTATCTGTTTTCATCTCGTTTAAATAATTTATATCTTTTGTTTAGACTTCACCTCTTTTTAATTATTTCCGAGTAGTTTTGTTTTGTTTTTAATGGTACCATAAAAAAGTGTCGGATGAAATCTAATAAGTGGATATTTAAGATAAAGAATTTTTTTTATCACTTTTGAACTGCAAATAATTATTGCAACATAATTTCAAAAGAAGTGTCGTTTTAACCCTTTAAGCTCTGAGCAGTGCAAGCGTATTGCGGGCCCTGTGGCCTGAGACCTTAGGCTGCTGGGCCCGGTGGCCTGAATACTTTTTGCCACATTCACTGTTCTTTATCTCCTTATTCATATTTTTCTTCTAATTTTGCCCTATTTGACTAAGGAATAAGGTGCAGATAAAATTAATTTGGACAAACCCAAAAAGAACCCCATGTCAATTAGTTTACAACCCTCGGAAATTATCGAGAAAACCATAGACCCCGTCACTGGGAAATACCGGACGGGCTGGAAACAGGGTCGGAGAATCGGGAATGCCAATTATGTAAAAATAATTGTCATATGTCCTGCATTTGGTCTAAATATGAATAAGAAAATGATGACTATTATGTCTGCTCGCCAAGCTCCTCTAATGTTCATGAAATTAAAAAATACGTGTTGGAACGTACCTAAGTAGAGATACATACATATAGTTTTTAGAAATGTTATATTACCTAGCTGTTTTATATATCTGTTTATTTTATAATATTTTTAAAATAAATACTATATTTTTTTTTACGAGTTGTTACCTACGATTTATGAATGTTGCATTCCTAAATAATGATACGATAAATCCGAAAGATATGAGTAAAAATTCAATTTTTGTTTTAAAAGAAGCCACAAAAACATCTCTTAAGGTGCTGACTATTGGGGGTTTAATCCTAGTGCAATGGTAAAATGGAAAAAGTTAAGAAATTAATTAAAATAAGGTCCGCAGTTTCAGTCTTCTACCGCTGAAGCGGGCGGAACTGATCTCGTATCAGTCTACAGGCCACAGGGACAGCCAAAACCTTTCAATCCAATACGACTATTAACGAACACTACTATGTACGTTAGTAACAAAACGCTTCCTACTGACTTATAACTACCAACTATCGACGAACAAATAAGAACCCCCCATACTGGCTTTCATATCAAATTGCACAGACGCAACAACAGACTTATTAATGATTTGCCTTTTATGAGGCGACTGAAAAATAGTTGGATCAGAGACCTCTACTGAAACAAGACCGGGATGATATGCTGCTGGGCACTATCTTCCCTCATGCCTTAAAAGTCCAACATACAGCAGTTCATATCTCATTTGCTGATTGTCGCTTAATTGTGATGATACTTATTTTTAATGATAAATACTTCGCAACTCAGAAACGGTTAGAAGTATATTTTTTTAAATTTAATTTAAAATGAGCATTAAAAATCCAGCAAGGGAAACCCAGAACGAAATTTACAATTTATTAATTAATAATAAAAATATAACTGTATAGGTAAAAAGCAGAAGATTAGCCTCATATAATCTATCATACGATGATGTTATCACTTCAGCACACTGAAAACACACTGAGACAAACACTGAAAAGTAATATATTGCTAATAGCATTATTTATCAGCAGAAAATAGGAGGAGGGACTAGGTTGCAACAGTACAGTAATAATGGGGCCAGAGGAGACAAGAATCGCCTTAATTGGCAGGTCCTCTACTTGAACTGGCAATCATTTTTTACGGATAATTTCAAATTTCATAAAATCCAGTAATAAAATATTCTTGACAAGCTTTTGGGTCAAATACCCCTATGTGCGTCAGTAAAAAATATTAAGGACTGCTACCACCTGAGAACATATAACTCGTAAGGGCATCTAATGAGTAAAATCCTGAATTAAAAAAGGACAAAGAAAACAAAGTAATTAATAAATATTGTTCTTATTGATATAATCCAGAGAGGAAGGAGACAGGAAAGCTGATCAGTTAAGTAAGGAAGGGAGGGAGCAGAATAACAATTACATGGTTTGTATTTATGTATTCAGCCCTGATCGTTTTAATATCGATCTAATCTCGAGGTCTGTTATTGGAACTGAATGGAGGGTTGGTGGGAGGGGGAAGCAGGTGGGGCTCATATCTGAATACAAACAGTTTCCTCCTTCCACCGCTTCCGGATTAATGGCTTCCGATCAACATAAAAGACAGACGGACCCTCCAGGTATGATTTGCATACCGGTCGGAAGGTTTTAACAGAGCCACATTTTGCATACATTGGCCTGTCTATCTCAACGATTGAGCATCCGTCATCCGATAGCGCTGGGAATACAAGCGGAGAGCTCAATAACTCGGAGTAAATCCACTTACAGATATTTCTGAACCAGATCTTTCAGTAATTATTTTTGAAATCATATTATATTTATAAGCAATTTTATCTGAAGAGGAAATATTTTCCCTCGTTGTTCTATTTCCCATCACCGTTGCCACACTCTCTTGTACAAAAAAACGTTCCTCCGCAACTGCATTCCAATCATAATAGCTCTTTCGATAGAGGTAAGCAAGCTCGAGTTCTTTATAGATACAACACTTGAAATGTTTGTATTAAACAAAGACAATAAACAAGAAAAAAATCAAAGAAGATATTGTAACACTTTTGCGGGTTAAAAAATTTTATTTAACTAAAATAACGATATTCAATGCTCAATTATGAGAACACACAAAAATATTGAAACAAACAATTAAGAAGTCTACACAACTTATCATTTCGCAACACAGATATAATCTATGACTTGTGCTTCAGAACTAGACTAACTGTCCAGTCAATCGCTCCTTGTATATAGTCATAAGAAGAATGGTCTAGAACCTCGTGGAACTGCATAGAGAGTACTTGAACATGTTAGTCACAAACACGTGCTATGACAGTTGGTTCCTAGAAAAGGTCTGGGACTTTTAAACCATAATTTTTTTTTTAAAGTAACACAATGATTAATAAATATAACATTGGAACCGCAAAATAACGTTTTGCAAACACCTGGGAGATTTTAAAAAGTGGCATAGGTAACCCCACTAACTCAAAGCCTCCGATTTCCACTTTTAGTTAACGGAACTAGAAAAAGGAAATTAAGGAAACTTGAGCTCTTGAAAAACAACGACAATATTATTTATTACGTGCCAAATACTTTTATGATAAAAATATTACAACAATATTCTAAAACATAAAAATCGTGACCAAATACGATGTCTTACATTAGCTAAGCCTCTCGTAAAGAATCCATGGTTCCACTTGGCGATAAAATAAGTTTTTTACAACGGAAAAAAAAAATGAAAATGAATGAGAAGATATCATAAATAAAAGTAAATTAGAAGAATTTAAAAACAACCAGTAGTGAGATCACCAGTGGTGTGGCGGCTAGCACAGCAGCCATAGGATATTTTAACACAATTTTATAATATTGTAATGGAGTAAAAAATCCTTAGAATGGGACGTAAAATGGAGATCCCGAGCCTGTACCAAGTCATGTACTCGTTAATGATCCCTATCCTAACTATACTTGGATAGGCGAAATTTAGTAATTTATTAACTTAATAGCTTAAAGTGACGTTAAATAAACGGAAATTTTTTTTGGAAACATATTAGGTTTAAAATCTTTTTTTTTTTTAACCTTCTTCCGGGCGCGCGGTCGGCTATTAGGCTTATTTCCTTTCGAATTTTTATTTTTTTTTGTTCCTAGTGTTTGTGATGCTAAATTTTCTCTTCCTTAAAATATGTCTAATTGATCATTTCTTTTTAAGTTAATTTTTATGATGAAGTTTAAATGTGTTGTGATAGCAAGTTAAATTTTTATTTATTTATTTAAATTTTTTGTTGTTCACTTTTGTTCTTCAATGTCATAAATATACAGTTTTATTGCAAATAAATCAAATAAGATTTGAGGCAAAAAGGCGTAAAACTAGTGATGCGGTAAATTACCGCCACGCGCCTGCTTATGTTATGTTAAGAGGCGCGCCCGGAAGAAGGTTAAATAAAAATCTCCAGCATCTATCACCTTTAGAATTAGTTTGCTATGACTATTGTTTTGGAAAAAATGAGCGATCGTAATTTAAATTACTAAAGGATTGATAATTAATAATAAGACCAGAACAAATTCAATATCTAATAAAAACGTTTTCTCGATAGCAACCAGATTGCGGTGTGAGATTATGCCAAAGCGACCAAGGGTCAGTGGGATGCAGAAGCTTAAGTGGGAATGGTCCTAAATATTGACTACCGCTGGGCTGCCCTGATAAGCCCCAATATTAACAGATAATTGGATTATCACAGGAAGGGAATTTCCTCCTGACCTTCCGTTCACCTCAAAGCCTGTCGCTTACCCAGGGGTCAGGTGACCTGTAGACAAAAATATGCTCCATTTGATATCGATTCTAGACTCTGTTGTAGATTAAAAAACATTGAATTGAAATATGCATTATCTTTGGGTCTTGTTGATTTTACGACTTCATGTTACTAACCAGTGATTCTTCTAGAAGCAGTATTATCTAGTAATACGACTATATAAATAATATGACCCAAAATTAATAACTGCAGTAAGCATTATATTCTTTATTGTGGTTTTAAATTTTTCTTCTGGCGATCTAATATTCTGCGGTATTGGAGGAATCCAATATTGAGGAAAATGCATCAGTTTCTTTAAGGAATATTGAATTCTGCCAACGTAAAAGAATGAATCCAGGTGGATGGAAGGTCTCCTGGAAAAGGCAAGGAACATGGTTTTAGGTATACCATATGTCAGCTACGTGATAAATTATATATTTAATTTCATTAGAAAATATAATATTTTTTGTTTATATGACGTCGCTCTGTCCAATCCTGCTATATTGGGAGTCCAAGAAAATAGAGCGCTATCATTAAAATGGACGAATCTATTTTTGTAAGGTGAGATCAGGTAAAACTGTACCTAGAAAAATCACTGGTTAGTAACCTGTAGCCGTAAAACAACAAGACCTTTAAAATTTCATCCTATTGTAACGTGAAACAAAACACAAAATATTTAGTTTAGAATACTTCTAGACTTGTTGTTGGAACTAAATAACAGTAGAACAAACTGCCATAGTACAAGTTTGTGACTATGATGTTCGGGTACCATCTACGCTGTCCTAGAACCTTCCAGGATGTTCTTCTTACGACTTAAAATAAGGAGCAATGGAATGGAGAATTAGTCTTGTTCTGAAGCTCATATGATTCATATGATTATTTTTATGTTACGAAATGATAGTTTTTGTAAACTGTTTAATTATCTGGTTTTCATAGTTTTTTAGCATGGTAAATTAATATTTTTCATTAAATAATAATTGTTCAACCCTCATACGTTTACAATATCTTATTATACCTTATAATAAAATCACTTCACTAGTAAGCAGAATTAAAATATTATGAATCAGTAAGTGCCTTAGTTCTGCTAATATGTAGTTATTGTCTATATTTCAAAAACAGCTGGTTTGATTTTGCTTGAAATTGACCGAAAGAAATCGAAGTTATAAAATTTCATATACCTATTCCAGTCTACATACCCATGAACATTTTGCATATTTTCCTGTAGGTTTAGGATAGATGTGTAAAAATGAGCCCTTATACAATCAATTTTATTAAAATTCCATAGGCTACTTGCTCGATATTTATTGTAACGTTAAATAGTTAAATAATAAAATCAAATAAACATATGGTTCAAAATCCCAAACCTTTTATTGGAACTACTAGCGATTGGAGCGGACCGTCAGAGCATGTGTTTGGGATTAGATTGTTAAAGTTCAAGTCCTGGATGATTCCACGGGGGTCTCGAACCTTCCAGAAGGTCCTTTTACGACTATATATAAGGAGCGAGTGACTGCGCCAATTAGTCTTAGTCTTTGTCTTGACTTTGAAGCTCAAGCCATATGATTTGTGTGCCATAAAGTTATAATTTTTGTAACCTACTCGAATATTTATGTTGTTATAATTCGTCTGGCATTGATATTGTTATATTTTCGTTAATAAATATTTGTTTACCCACAGAAGTGTTACAGTATGAACGTGCATATTTTATAAACTTTGTATAGACAAAGTTTTGGGTACAGGTACTGAACAGTGCCTTCTGCGCCGTTCACTAAGGCGCCCTTCAAAGTAAGACCCGATCTCCACTGAAAAGGACCCTTTTGGGGGTTTATTTATCTCTGAAGAGCGAGCGCAGCGAGCGGGAGTCGAAAGCTGGAATCTATTAAAGTCAATCAAGGCGCTTTTTAACAGGAAAAAAAAACGCGACGGGAGTTTGATAACATGACGGTCAGATAACCTCTCAAAACAGGCCACGCCCAGAAGCCACTATTCAGTACCTCTACCAAGTTTTGATCTTCACCTAACTTGAAAGAGCATATAAAAGTTTCGGTTAAACACAAAAACATCTGTACATATTAAGTATATATCAAGGTACTAACAATTACAATTTATACTACGAGTAGTTCATGATAAAAGTGCAATCGACAATCCATTTATTTGAAATCGTCACTTTATGCTACTAAGGCTCGTTAAACGATGCTACAATGGCATTTCTAAATTTTGCATAATCAGGTCTTTAAATCATAAGACATCGCACAGGCTCGGGACCATCATTTTACATTCCCTCCAAAACACGACAGAACCAAGATTTAAGATTTTAAATCACCCATTTTAAGATTTTAAACCAAGAACAAGATTTTAAATTCCGTTTGAACTATCACGTTACGAACTCACGACCTTAGATTTAGTAAGTTGTCATGCTAACTATTAAACCACACGACCCCACAATTTATGTATCGTTTTTGGTATTGGTATGACTATTTATTTATCCTATGTTTTTTCCGACGACCAGGATTTGTAACACAAAAGTTGGTAAATCGATTTTTCAATGAGAAGGACAGGAGCTATTGCCGGACATAAGTCAAGGGACGCGGTGATTTGATGCCAGAGGGAACGAGGACATCTGCCCAATAAAAAGGGTCCTCCCCAGGTGATCCATCAGGGTGGCAACATTATTAACACTTTAATTTCATAGATATCTTCTCTCCTCTCTCTGGCAACACTTGATTTATGATCACTCGATCCCTGCTTCTTTTTTTTTTTTTTTTTTTTTTTTTTACAACACAGGAAGGTCTCCGATACCAACTGGATATATTCCCTCAAAGAGGATTTTCGTATCCTATCTCCCAACGCTTGCCTGTCTCATTCTAGTATTCGATAGATATAACTAAAAGAAACGAAAAACACGTCTGCAGCATGTTACTTTTATTTAATATTGTCACCCCTATTCTCAAATCTACAAATCTAATGTGACACTGGGATCTTTGGGCAAGGGTTGTGTGGTAATTAATCAAACTAGGTACTATTTACATCATTTATTATTTACAAATCGTTTCTACACGTCCCAACTACACAGGGGGGGGGGGGGGGTACCATAACTCATAAATCACTGGGGGGTACTTGACTACTTCGGGTCCCACTATGCCCCAGGCTCACCCTGTCCCAGACTTAGACTGCCCTCTCTGACTCTCTCTCAGACTGACTGACTCAGACTCCCCCAGACTGCCCCACTCTCTCCTGGGCCAGCCTCTTCTAGGAGTTCCCCCTCTCTCTCAGGGTCTCCTAGCTTCAATGGACATCTTCCACGTGACAACTCCCCCCTCCCCTGAATACCAACGTCCTCGTTGGTAAGTTGGGACCTGTAACAAAAAATAAACAAAGCGGCAGAAAAATGGTTTTTTACATATTTACTTAACTGTAGAGTTTACAAACAAAATAACCAAGTACTGAGTGTTAAAAACAAAACCAAAATTCGAAATAACAAAAAAGTGTTAAACCAAATAAAATCTCAAAATCGAGGAACCTCACTGCATCATTTTCTCTTTGAATCCGACAGTCATCGGCTCACCCCTTTACCGTTCATTCTCCGATATACCGTGCTTTTGACTAGCACCTGCCTCAAACCTTACCTCAGTTTGACTCTGAGAATCTTGTTGCATACATTAACCCTCTACGTTTGACTCGTAGGATTCCACAACAAATTAAAAAACATTACTCTCTAAGTACTTTACTAATCTCTTTAAGTACTTTACTATCCTCTTCAAGTACTTTACTCATCTTTGAACCTGAAAGGGGTGTGGGATGCCGGCCGTCTCATTTAATTTTAATTTTCCCCTTAAGAACTATAACAACGTCTACAATATGCAGTGAAATTCCTTTACAATTATTTCTTGACTTAATGAAAAACAAAACAAAAATAAATTCCATTATTCTGCTACTTTAAATTTATTCTTTAACCATAAAAGATACAAATTTAGTCAATGATACCCTCTAAGAATTTTACTTAAAAATTATACTTTTTCTCACAAATTCCATTTTTTTGTTCAACACATTTCCAATTTCTACCTACTACTAAAGAACTAGAAAAATATAAGTCATAAAACTAAAAAAGAATAAACAATAAAAAATCTCGATAAAGGGATTTAAAAGATCGTTTGTTTTGCCTATCCTGCATAACACCTCACCGACTGACCTACTTTTATCGCTGACTATGGTTGCTCTCTTACTCTAGCCTCCCTTCTTGGAATTGGACGCCGACTTAGACTGGGAAGCTGTTGGCGCTGTTTACCTATCCGCGACAATAGGCCTTCTCAATGAAATTCTTTTAAGTGACTTCTTAATTAAAATAAAAAATCCGAATTATCCACACGTCATCGATTCGATCCCATTTCTTTATTCGATAAAAAATCATGCTGGCGAACGCCGTCATCAATACGATCTACATAACCGAGACGGAGTGTTGAATTATTTCCCCCGTAATAAACCCATTTACCGGTCTTACACTCGTCTTATCAAAACCAGATAACGTAATAAAATAACAATGATAATTGAAAGATGATACTAAAAACCCGCACCAAATTATTGACTAAAATTGGGCGGTATTAATTTTCATGGACTCAAATTTATATGTGGTACTGTGAGATTCGACAAATCGGAAAATTTAAATTTTAAGTTCAATCATTGGTGGAATTTGTTATAAATCGAGTTTTGTAAACATCCCCGGGAGTATACGCGATATTTCGAAAATCCCTACTGAAATTTAGTCGCTTGAATAGACCGTTGAAATTAAAAAGTATACCAGATATCCTAAACCTAAACGCTTATTGTTTTCTTCCAGAAAACCACGATAGTAATTGAAATCTTTGGCTCCGATAAATTTTTGCTTAAGTTCTTTAAAAAGCAAAGATGGAAAAACACAAAGACCGCAACCCAAAACCATGATTCTCAATTTACTCTCGTGTTTTCTCAACGTTGCAGGCTTTTCAATTGTGTCTTGCTGACGATTATCTTACAATCCCAATTACAATGGGGAGGTGCGTATTGTTATCTAGACTCCTTATCTTGCAACCGAATTGGATATTTCCTGGACGTTACGGGATCCTCAATTGTTCGTTAGTTATGACAATTGTTAATTGTTAGCATTTTGCTAACAATTGGCTATGCCCAATTTTGTGTTCGTTGTTCCCGGGTACCGCTTGCTCAGTCTCTATTGTTTACTAGCAGACGCAAATTTAGCATTTCCTCCTATTCTTTAACCTTTAGATTCTGCACTTTTCCCCAAAGCAAAGAAAATATTCAACAATTTAATGAAATATGAAATCTTATAATCCATTTTTTTTCTTCTTTTTTTTTTTCGATTAACGATCAAAAAATCGTTTTATACGCCCTACGTGTATCGTCTCGACTTTGGATTTTCTACCCTTCTTTATTCGGATTTCATAATTTAATGGTCCTATTTGTCTAATAATTTCGGACGGTCCTATCCATCGATGTAGAAATTTACTGCTAAGACCCTTCTTTCTAAGCGGAGTGAAAACAAGTACTTTATCCCCTGGTTGGAATTTAACGTTTTTTCTTTTTCGATCGTGAATCCGTTTTTGTTTAACTTGAGCCTTTTCAATTCTTTTTCGGGCGTTTTCTCGCGTTTCCGATAGCATTTCCAACAAGTTTCTAGATGTTTCTTCCATACCATCGAAAGGTTTCAATGATGTGTCAGCTGGTAAAATCGGGTCTCGTCCATAAATTATTTTAAAGGGCGTTTCTTTTATTGTGTCTTGTACTGAAGAGTTGTAGGCAAATGTACATAGGGGTAGATAATCGTCCCAGTCCGTTTGATTTTTATTAACGTAATGGCTCAACATTCCCGCTAGCGTTGCATTTTGTCTTTCTGTGAGGCCGTTACAACGAGGGTTGTAACTAGTCGTATGTGAAGGGAAACTACCTAATCCGATTATTAATTCCTGTACCATTTTTGACATGAAGCATTTCCCTCTATCGCTTAGAATTTGATTAGGGCATCCGTGACGACATACTATCTGGGTTAATAAAAAATCCGCAACTGTTTTGGCAGACACGTCAGGGGTTGCTCTAGTTTCAACCCATTTACTTAAATACTCTGTTGCAACCAAAATGTGACGATTACCCGATCTAGTTTTTGGAAAAGGACCCATAAAATCTATGCCTATTCTTTCGAATAAATGTTTCACGGGGATGGGTTGAAGTATACCCGCCTTTTTTCCCACTGGGTTCTTTTTCGTTTGACAATCGAGACACCCTTTCACATATCTTTCTATGTCTTTTGTCATCGATTCCCACCAGTAACGCGTCCTAATTTTCTCTAAGGTTTTTGACAGTCCGACGTGGCCTGAGAGGGGGTCGTCGTGAAAATGTCGCAATATTTCATCAACTAAAATTTTGGGTAAAGCCAAAATTGGGGTAGAGGTTCCCTTTGAAAAATATTTTTTATAAAGGCGTCCGTCCTTCATTATAAAACTTCTCGTCTTTTTACTATATTTTCGGTCGGCCCTTGCAGGGTTCTCTATAGCCGAAATTATTTTGCCTAACTCTTCGTCTTCCCTTTGCAACTTTGCAATGTCCACTTCGGCCTCGCTTACGGTCATAACCAGCCCATCGAGGTTGTCTACCTCTACTGGTGCCTCTCCTACGGGGTAACGCGATAAGCAATCGGCGTCACAATTGTTCTTTCCCTTCTTATGACATATTTGAAATGAATATTCCGCCATGGCTATTGACCATCTGGCCAAACGGCTATTCAAATCTTTGTTTTTATGTAACCAACATAGCGCGTGGTGGTCCGACGTTACTTGAAACTGCTTTCCCCACAAAAAAGGTCTAAAATTAGTAAGAGCCCATTTAATGCACAGACACTCTTTTTCGGTGGTAGTGTAACGGGTTTCTGCGTCGTTGAGCCGTCTCGAAATAAAGGAAACTGGTCTTGAGAGCCCGTCCGCGCCCTTTTGCAATAAAATCGCCCCCAGGCCTACCTGGCTCGCGTCGCACCTAACTTCTGTGGGTAGTGTTTCATCGAAATGACGCAGAACCGGATAATTAGTCAGGGCTTTTTTCAATTGATCAAACGCATTTTGTTCATTCTGGCCCCATTCGAACCGAGAGCTTTTCCTCGTCAATAAAGTCAACGGCCTGGCTATTTGAGCAAAGTTTTCAACGAATCTCCTATAATAATTTGCAAGCCCCAAAAAGGATTGAACACCTTTTACATTTTTCGGTCTTTCGAATTCTTTCACGGCAGCTATCTTTTCTGGATCTGGACTCAGCCCTTCACTGCTGACTACATGACCTAAAACCTTGATTTCCGGATAACCAAATTTACATTTTGGGGGGTTCAATTTGAAATTCTTTTCCTTTAAGCGTTCTAAAACTTCTTCCAAATTTCGTAGGTGGTTTCCAAAATCATTTTTTGACATTACTAAAATGTCGTCGATGTAGACTACACACGATTTGAATTTAAGCCCGGCCAAAACGGAGTCGATAGTCCTCTGAAAACAACTTGGGGCTGTTGCGATACCGAACGGGAGCCTATTCCATTCGAACAGACCGTGACAGGTTGTGAAAGCTGTTTTACGCCGATCCTCCTCTGCGATCGGAATTTGCCAAAACCCACTTCGTAAGTCCAGACTAGAGAACATGTTGCACCCTTCTAAACACCCCAACAGGTCATCAATTCTCGGAAGAGGATAGCGGTCTAAAACTACTTTCGAATTTAATTTTCGATAATCTACACAGAACCTATAAGAGCCATCCCTTTTCTTAATTAAAACCACCGGACTCGCATAATTTGACCGACTTGGCCTAATTACCTTTGCAGCCAACATTTCTTCTAACCGTCCCTTTATTATGTCCCTTTCCTTTGGTGACACCCTATATGGCGGTTGGTGGACCGGGATTTCGTCTGTCGTTTCGATTTTCATTTCCCCTTCTGAACACATGCCTAAATTTCTTATGTCATCGACGAAAAGGTCTTGATATTTCTTTAACAGATCAATAAGACATTTCTTTTGAACGTGAGGAAGGTCCGGATTGACGTTAAAAGGCAGGTGGTCAGTGGGAGGACAATGGTCTTGTAAACTGAGTACTTTAACCGGTAATAAGAGCCCGTCGTGGCTATTTCCGTCCCCTTCCTCGTCTGTCTCTACTCCATTCAATCCCGCGATTACGATTAAAGGGTCAAAATAAAATTTTTCTTCCGACCTGGGAGTTTTTATCGATAAAGTCCTCTCTTCTAAGTTAATGTTTGACTTATATTTTTCTAAAAAATCTAAACCTAAAATACCCTGTACACACAGATTATTTACAACAATAAACTCATGGTTAAGAATTACATTATCTAATTGAAACATTGTAGAAAGAACCCCTTTAACATGCAAATTTTTTCCATCAGCTCCTCTTAATCTTATAAACTCAAATTTTTTAACTTCCTCCTCCAAGTCGTCACCTATTGACGAGTTCAAAATACTTCGGGTAGCCCCCGTATCTACCAAAAGCTTCACTTCTTTTTTATCAAAGTACGCTGATAGAACCAAAGAATTTAAATTTGTGTCCGAAACTTTATTCACAAAGCAACTACTTTTTCTCTTACGTAATCGGTACTTAGGATTCTTTCTACAGTATTTCTTCTTATGGCCAAATTTTTTACACAAAAAACATTTTACTTTCTTAACTGCAGTAGCGAACTTGGCCTTGATCGCTACTGCAATTAGTTTGGGCAATTTCTGGCGAAATGGCCCGGTCTAGAGCATTTAAAACAAATAACTTTACCATCATGATTTCTAGATGTTAAATTCCTATTTTTTGATTCTGATTTAATATAAGGTTTTTTGTAATTATTATGTTTAGTATAAAAGTTAGATCTGTTAGGCTCACCTCTTTTTACCAGCTCTCCGAGTTGGGCCCTGATTTCCTCAATGTCTCGGCTTAGGTCCGAGGTGCTGCTTCGGCTTTTCTCCTCTACCTTCCGCCTCTCCACCAGGAATGTAGCAGCTTCTGCCCTTCTGATGTTCTCCCACAGTTCCTCCATCGTTCGGTTGGTTTTTTCGGCGACCCTTGAAAGGATTTCGGATGAAAGACCGGTCATGATGTGGCGAATTTTCTCTCGTTCCGGCATTTTGGGATCTACGTCGTAGCAAAGTTTGCAGACACTATGGTAGTAGTCCCAAACGGCTTCATTCGGCTTTTGTTTTTTCTTGATGAGTTCGTAATACGCCGAATCTCCCTGAGTGCTTTGAGAAAATACCTCTGTTAATTCGTTTTTGGCCTCTTCATAATCCGTCCATTCTTCTCCCGCTGTGTCGAACCAGTCCAAAGCGGCTTCTCCCAAGTAGCAAGGAAGTAACTGGAAAAACGCTGCGGTGTCCCAACCATTCGCCTTCGCCGCCCTTTCAAAGTGTCGGAAAAATCTTTTAGGGTCCTCTCCAATACGGCCGTTAAAAGTGGGGACCGGAACTTTAACTCTTACGGACCTCGACCCGCATTCCGACTTAGTATCCTCCTCGTCCGACGGCATAGTGTTTCTTGAATAGTCCTTACTGCGCGTCTTTACCATCAATCAAAGATTGTCACACCCCTTGCCCGGCGCCTCCACCAAATTTGTGTCACCCCTATTCTCAAATCTACAAATCTAATGTGACACTGGGATCTTTGGGCAAGGGTTGTGTGGTAATTAATCAAACTAGGTACTATTTACATCATTTATTATTTACAAATCGTTTCTACACGTCCCAACTACACAGGGGGGGGGGGGGGTACCATAACTCATAAATCACTGGGGGGTACTTGACTACTTCGGGTCCCACTATGCCCCAGGCTCACCCTGTCCCAGACTTAGACTGCCCTCTCTGACTCTCCTCTCAGACTGACTGACTCAGACTCCCCCAGACTGCCCCACTCTCTCCTGGGCCAGCCTCTTCTAGGAGTTCCCCCTCTCTCTCAGGGTCTCCTAGCTTCAATGGACATCTTCCACGTGACAATATCTTATTTTATTTTTTTGCAAGCTATAATACAAGAAAAACTCTCCCGAATAATTAGTATTGTAATTAGAATGAAATGTGTATTTTGCATTTTTCTGACACTATTAAAAAATTAATACTTATCTCCTCATTATGAAAAAAAAAAATTATTTTGGCTGATTCATTTAAAAAATTTTACATCTCGAGTAGGGCTAATATCCATTACCTTCTGTAACCTAATTAGCTAAAATCAATAACAAAACTGATCATTAATGAGGATTAGATGACTGATTATAGGTTTTTAGGTGTATTTAATTTTTTTTATTTGCCGTTAATCTGTTTAGACTTTACTAGGTATCTGTGAATTGCAGAGGAATTATACTAGATTATATCATATCATTTATGGGGCAGATTTTTTTTTCAGTTTATTGACACAAAATAAAAATCTGAGTGTTGTTTCGAAAAGATAGTGTGCATGGTTATATTGAGTTTATTTAATTTTTATTTAACTTAAAACATATTCAATGTGATGAAAAAAAATCATATCCGTTAATTATATCGTGGGGAGGTACATGTAAAAAGAAAATGGTGAAAAAGTATAGAATGAGTTAGGTAATAAAGAAGAGTGCGTTCAAGCTTCTTTTTTTCAAACTGAAAAAAATTCATAACTTTGTTTTAAGCAGAGTTGTGAAGTTGATTTATTCATGGCTATAACAAACAACACATTGGACTGGTTTTCATATAAATATTTTTTATCTTTTTTTTAAGTCATTTAAGTTGTTCATTGTGATTTCTCCCCTACGTTTTTTTAGATAAATTTTTACATTAACGAATATCTCGGTATATTTTTTCTTCTTATTATTAAATTAATACAAATACATTATTTTTAACATCGGACATTACTATTATCATTCAGTGTTTAAAAGTACCTATTTTATTTTTTAACTATATATTTACATTAAAATCATAAATTATAAATTATATTTTATTAATCTTACATTGTAAAGGCTCTAATAGTATTTATTATAATACAAATGTATTCCTTATTATACAAACTGTAGTGTGATTAACAATAACGGCATGTAATACCGGCGCTAAGGGTTATCCATCCCGCTACACTTTCCAGTATTGCGGTATTAGTTCAGTCGGTATCAGTGTTGAAAAATAAACTTTAAGGAGCAAACTCCAAGTATCTTATAAAATTCCTTTTACGAGAAAATTATATTTAAATCATTTGAGTTAACATAAATAACTGTAAAGATCATAGAAAAAAATATTATCACAATAAAAGCAAAATACATACAATTAGAAATAATTTAATATCTAAAACCTATATGTGTTTAATAGTCACTATATTATTATAAGGTTCGATTACATTCATTCCCTGTATATTCTTCTTCCTAAGTCTAAAATTTTGTATTGAACTAAATTTTTAACTAAATATTTTTAAGTCCCGATAAGATCGAATTTTAATTTAACAGACAGGCCTCAGTATTGAAGATTTCTAATTAATATCATGTTTATCTATAAAAAAAGTATGCGCAAACAATTGGTTCTTATGATATATTATCTTATTAATATCCATATTTTTATTGTATTTTTTTATTCGTCATATGACATTACATTTCCGTATTCATGCTTTCGTTAAAAATTATATTTTTGAAAACATATTAATTTGGAACGGATAGTAAAAAAAAAAAGTAGTAAACGTAATTTTTCATTCTAAGAGACTATTTATAATACTAGAAAGAAGTAACTTTAACACTATTAAAATCCTGAATTTAAGGATTCTTGGCATTTATGTTGATTTTTAAATGTGGTTTATTTAGTTTAATTTATGGATGACGCATAAATAATAAGCAATATTAATAATTACTATTCTGTTGTATACAAAATTTAAATGCAAAAATTTTATTTTTATTCTCGCAAGTTCTGTAATAACTACAAATTTCTGAGATTAAATGAACATTTGTATAGTATATAAAATAGGATTGGTCTGCTTTAGGCGGACAGGGGTTGTACAGAACTATGTTTTCGAGCAGATCTGGAGCTAATATACTTTATGAAAAATTAAGGTAGCTTAATTTAAGTTAATTAATAATAATTTAATTAATGTAGATTTATAATGAACTTTTGTTTTTTTTTTTGGTTGAAATATAAGTTGAGACAGTAAGTGGTAGGGGTAGGGTGGTCAGAGGTTTATTTCTCCTGTGTTGATAATAAAGTCTTTTATTGTTGTAGAAATAATAAAGTCTATTTATTTGGACTGAACCCTGAGATCGTTTAACATGTGTCATAGTCCCAGGCATTAAAATTTATCTATATAGTAAACCCTCTCCTTTCTTTAACGGTTCTTCAGCCAATGTTTCTGATGGAGAACTCGGAGAGGGTTTTGATGGGTTAGTACCTGAATTAATCTAGGGGTCGTAAACCCCTGCCCCGTTCAACTACCGTCCCTTCTGGGAAATAGACTGCTTTATCGGATTCCCTTATATTAAATTGTTAGTAAAATAGTTCATTTCCTTAGAAATTTATTTATTGTTTAACGTTAAATTTAACGCTGATTTATGATTATTGTGAAGTAATTATTTATTTTTTTAATGCAACAACCTCAATGGACCTGAAATTGCTACACTAATTCGAGGTTTGCAGAAACATTGAATCAAGAATAATTAATCAATTTCCTTTTCCCTTAGGTTAATAATTAATGATATAATTTGGTAATGTGTCATTCAATAACGAATGAAAGGTTGCACATAAACAAAAAAAAAAAATGAATTATCTAGTTTTCCAGCTGATTGATGTAAGGTTTATAAAATTATCCACGCATTTAAGATTCTTTAAAGAATTATCTAAGTGCATCAAAGCAAAATATTGTGAGGTGCGCGTAACCCACAACTTACCATTCTCCTTCTTTAACCAAAAATTCATGTAACATTTTTAAAATGGAGTAATGAAGAGCTTATAAAAAAGGTGCACAAAGCTTTTTCCGTCAATGACAATTGCTTTTGTTCATTCTTTTGGGAAGTGGGTACCGTCGTCAGTACTCAATACAGTGCTCTACCAAGAACGAAGTTAGTTGGCCCCACTTACTCATGGGACTCAGTAATTTCGCTTGAAGCTTTTTATATAAATATTTCTTTAAGGGATAATAGAAACAAACACCGAGTTTCGGACTTAAAGATCGAGTTTTTTGACAATATGTTTATAAAATTCATTTTTTTACTAATAGTAAACCTTAAGCGCAGTATTAAACACAATTTATTTTTTTATTCTTCTCCAAGTCATTTCTGAGGTAAGCGTAGCCTTCAGAGTAAAAACGGACTGAAATAATTTAGTTATCTCTGGTGTTTCAATTAGCATCCCTTGAATTTACAGCTGACTAATTATTTTTTTACAAACCGGACTAATTTCAATAACGAACCCAATTCATTCCGAAATTTATTGCCTAAGGTTTAACTAACCTTTTCCATAACTTGGTCATTTATCTAAAAAAGAAATTGAAATAGCTTTGGCCACTAAAAATTGAAGTAGCTCTTTAATATTAACGGTGACATCATGAAATAAAATTAAAACTTTTTTGGCATATGGCATGAAAAATATATTATTTGCTGGAAAACTGACCAATAATAAATAAATTATTTATTTATTTGTTCTGGGACGTGTCCCTTAAGAACAAAATTAAATAATATACTAAGGGGCCTTTAGAGCCTTAAAGTTTAAATAAACAAATTAAAATGATACAAAATAACTATAAATAATTAGGGAACGTGTAGTTTAAAAAGAGAAAATGAAATACACATTAAATATTCGATAATGTGAAAATAAACTAGTTTTCACATCTAATAATGTATACATATTTACAAAATTATTTACAGATTGGTTAAATAGTATTTATATTTAAAAAAAAAAAAATAATAATAATAATAATAAATAAGAACTTCCATTAATTACGGATGAAAGTGGGAATGGAATTCTGTAGGGAGGTGGACCGGATAATGAAAGATCTATCAAAAGCTGACGTTCGGTGGGCAGGTATATATAGATCTGAAGGCCTAGAGCGGGCATTGCGGGAATATACCGAGGATTTGGGATGAGATATATAAGTTCGGAGATATATGATAATAGTGAAATTTTTTTGGATTTAATATTTTAGATGAAATTTTTCTTTCCATTTTAGCTGAATTAATGTTTTGAACAAGCTAAAGTTTGCAATGCTCCTATGTCTGCATATCGTTGTCTTAGGAATGTGTCTTTTGTCAAATGGTGTTCCTGAAATATCCATGATTTTATTTGGTGATCATTAAATATTCGTTTAGCCAAATTGGGTTTATCGGATATGAAAGTGAGATTCTTTCTCCACAATTATCGATACTTCATAATTACCACAGTTCCATTCATGTTGGTCATAGCTAGTGAGATAAGTCTAGAGGCTAAGTGAGGATTGAGCCCATATAACATAAAAAGATTTTATAAAATAGGACCGATTATTTCCAACAATACAAAAAAAACTATAAAGTATCTCGTTGATTTAAGAGTTGTTTCATTCGAAAGTAAACAATTAGGATGATCTAGTGGACAACAAAAGTTCAATTACAATGACAAAAAAGAGAAAGAAAGGTCTATTCTGCATAACATTGCAAGTGTAATATATGCAGTTGAAGATCGTAGTCTTACCTTTCAAGTACAATTCCTACGTGATGAAATACAGAAGGTTCTTAAAGGGTAGAGTCAGTTCAAGATCATTAATCAAACGTAATTAACGTAATCGCTAATATGGTTATCTTTTTACTTGACATTACTATGGTCTCTTCAAATTCAAATATTATTTACCATTTCGTAATGTACTTTTTTTTTCTTTCATTTTGTCATACTAGATTTTTTTTTAAACTTTAATTAGAATTTCATCATTATTTATAGTGGGGAAGTAGTAACATATTAACCTGATGAGTAAAATATTAACATAATTGCATGACCATTTAATTAAGTACTGAGAGACAGGACATCCATTATCCCTTCTAGAGAGTGTGTTAGTCCAGTAAAAATAAACGAGGGGATGTTAGTAGTGAGCATCAATAAACTAGGCGGTCGGATTTGCTAATTAGTTCGCTGGTCAATGTTGTTCCAAGTTTATGTCAATCCGGCGCGCTGCAATCAGGCCAACTTAGTCCAAACGGTTCTGCCGAATTCTTTACCGTTCCAACATTTACAACATTAAACGAGAAACAATTAAGCTCCGAAATGATTAAACTACAGCTCGTTGCTATAGGATGGAACAACAGAGCTGTGTATTGTTTTATTTTTACATTTATTTTATTATTTGAAAGCTAATTTTTGGACCAATCTTATACATGAAGTATGCACAGTAATTAATAACATACTTTTATATTGAAGGGTCAATTGGATGAAGATATTAAGTGTCACTGTGGTATGAATTTAATTGTTCCAAAGTATAAAAGACCGCAACAACATATTTTCATTGTTTCCTTTATTACATTCACAAAAATTCAATAGTTGATTACAAGCTAATTGATAAACGTGCCCACTGATAATATGCGACTGCCTTGTAGTGAATAGGAGGTGATTCAATACAAAAGTTTTCACGAAATTAAAAAATATCATTTATCTCTTTCAATTCAATACAGATAATTTTTAAAACCATATATACAGTAGCTTGCATAAGTTTCTTGCTACACCAAACCAAAATAACCCAGTATTTTAAAAGCAATTTTGAAATACAAACTATCATTCAAAACCTCCAATTAAAAAAAAAAATACATGTAAACATTAATAATTGCGGTTTTTACAGCAAAAAACTAAAGCAATGAGTCAATATTTTTCTCTGCAGTAAAATTCTAGCAATTTGCAAAGGATTAAAAAAAATAAAAGATTACATTGATGGTTATGATTTTAAAATGAGAGCAATATCATCTATTTTTATCAAGCAGTCAAAAAATTATGGAGGTTATCTTTTTTTTTTTTTTTGCAAATCGATCTCGAATCGAAGGTTCGATTCCCGTCCGTGGTCAATCTCACCTCTATTAATAAAATCTTACAGATTACATTTATTTTTATTTTCTTTAACACATCTAACCTAATCCTGAAACATTTTAGGCTTTCTATGAAGGAGAGAAATATAGACAAATATGTTTTATATGTTATATCTATATATATATATATATATATATATATTTATATTTATTTCTTTATCACATAAACGGCATTTTCTAGTTGTTTTCTTTTTAATTCCAGTTTTTGAATGTTATTGATTTATAATTCAAAACAGGAATTTTTAAGATTTATCAATTTTTATTTGTAATTTATTTATCCAATCACATAAATTATTATACATCTCAAATTTGCTTTTCTTGGCTAGAAGAGGGAATCGGCAGCAGACTAAACAATCTACCACCACAAAAAAAAGTGTTTTTTTTCAAACCTATGAACCCATCTTCAGGCAACGCTTTGACCTGTGAAATTTTAAAAAGGAATCTAGTTTCCTCATTAAAGGTAAAATTTAAAAAAAAAAAAAAAAAATTTCCAGGAAAGAACGCCATTATAAAAACAACTGCAAACCTTAATTTATGTTAAAATTATTTTTTAAAAAAGCGCCACGTGGAGGTATATGCAAACTGAACCCTTGATCTTTGAATAATTTATGCATTAATATTGCCGGAATTTTATACAGCAAACTACTATTCATGAAAGAAAGTAAAAAATATATACTAAGTTTATACAGTATAAAAAAAGTATAATTTTATCTACAATAGACTTTTGAAATCTGGTTGTTTCACGATATAATTAATAAATAAATATTTATAAACATTTTAAAACTTTTTTGTGGAGCACAAGTTTTATTTAATTAACTTTTCAATGTCTGGGTATGAAAAGAATCAAACCTTATTTCTTTTTTATTATACGAACTATTTACGTCGAAGAATTCATTCTAAGTCATTCAGCCGAATACCTGCTTCTTTAGAATTTATTTAATAAAAAGTAAAAAGGCAAAAAAAAAAAATTCCCTTAATGCAAGAGTGGGTTGCAAGAAATAGCCCGCAATGCGCGGTGCTTTATTCAAGCCCGGTAGACGGAAAGAATTGTTGAGAAGGCTGTGGACAGTTCCTAATTACCCAAGCCTTTATTCACAACCAAATGACGACTCCAATTAAAAAGGTAAAAAGCCATTAAAGCAGGTCGGTATAATTCAATTCTAAGTGGCGCAGCAGCCCTCGCTTCAACCCGCATGGCGGCCCCTTAATGCCTTGTTAACAATGGGCCTTGTTTAAGCTTAATTACATGTGAGAAACACCTCAGCCAAAGGTTGGGTAAAATTACAAAAAAAAAATAAACGGTTTTTCAGAGTCATCAACTTTTTGTTTCATGTTTTAATGAATTTCATTTTATTTCGACTACAAGTCGTTATTTAACGTTTACCAAGGGCTAAATTAGAATGCGATATATATGTTACAAAACAGTAACTACCATTGAAAAGCAAGCATATTCTTCGATGTTTAAGGCCAGATTAGGTCCTAGTCCAACGCTTCTCAAGGTCAAGATCATTCCATATATTTTGAACAATTGATCTACACTACTGACGCTTACGTTTTGCTTTTATTTGAGCAGCAATATCGATTGATAATTTTATTTTTTTGTACTTATCTATATATTAAATATATAGAAAGGAAAAGTATTGCGATCCTGAAAATTTTCGACTTCCGGTTTTCAAAGGAAATACACGTTTTGAGGTCCCCTGAGTCGAAATAACCAAGTCCCGCAAAATGGTCTGTATGTGTGTGTGTGTGTGTGTGTATGTAAGCAGACTAGTTCAAAAACTATAAACAGTACGAACCTGAAATTAGGTATTTGGTATATGTAAATGCCCTCGGTGTAACAGCAAAAAATTCCTCAAACGGAAGGGGTACTTTAGTTCATAAGTTTTTGCCCATTTTTACGTTTTTTTTTAGATTTTCTCAAAAACGGTTTTAACAATTTTGATCAAACTGGGTATTTGATGTATGTATGTGCCCGCGATATGACAGCAAAAAAATCATCAAAATTAATGAAACGGAGGGGGCACTCTATTTCATAACTTTTTTCCCATTTTTTTCGATTTCCTCAAAAACGGCTTTAAAGATTTGGATCAAACTCGTCATGTTTAAAGAGAATCAAGTGTTCTTTAATATCAGGTAAGCTTTATCATTATTAAAATGTCGTGAAGGGACTTAAATGGGGTCTGGCTTTTTTTGTTTTCCAATAAAGTGCCTTTGTTTTTGTTTATATGGAGAAATTTACTGTCTCTCGTTATGCCTAAAAATAAGAAATATCTAAATATGAAATATTAAAAAATTGAAGCAAAGATATACAGCAGAAAAAAAGAAATATATTCCGTCAACTCATAAAACACGTTGAGCCCACTCGTGCGCAGTACGCCTTAAATACTAATAATAATGAATAATGACTAAAATTTGCTATTTTATTTATTTAATTTTCATTTCTTCAATCACAATTTTCATTTTAATTTATTATTATTTAATCAATATCAGAACGGACTAGATTTTATATAAAAAAATATTAATATAACAGACATATACTGTGAGTGGAAAATAACATGTTTCAACTTTATACATGAAACTAAATAAATAATCGTTTGAAACTTTGAACTTTTGAAAATTCCATTTCATTTCCTTGTAGGATATTCTTTGGGATTGAAATGCAAGATTAAAATGAAAAATTAACAGGAAATATAAGTTCTTTGGAGTTCTGCGGCTAACGATGTTCTGTATTATTCAATCTGTGTATTTATAGTTAAATAATATCTTACAAAAGAAGGGGGTAGTAAGGGAGATATTTAATTATCACTTATAACCTTCATTAATTTCCAGTGTGACAGGCCATTTGTATTCCAATGAATGCGGTTTAACCAGCCGACTAAGGCTTTTGATTCAAAGTCATTATTTCTTATTTCTCTTGTCGTTTCCCTTTCACTCCTCGGAGAAACGAGCATACATCACGAGGATGGGGGTGTTTTCATTTAGGAGAGAAAATCTCAAGGATGCCTTCTTTTTCCCTTTTCGCTATTTTTTTTTTTTTTTTTTAATTGCCATCAGACGATTGGCAGTTTCTTGGGCCATAAGCCGGAGTGTGGCTTAGGGGAGGGCCTTAATTACTGAAGATAAAGAAGAAAACGAGGGGAAAAAAGAGCTAAATAAAAACAGAAGGGCGGAGATAATCCTTGCATAAATTTTAATGCAGACCCGGCCTTTTTTTTTTTATAGCGGCAATGGAGCTTTGAAAATCTTGATTAATTAGTACATTTCTTACTGCACTCCTGAAAGTGTTCTAATTCATAATTCAATTAACTAAATCGACTATAACAAAATAAGACGAATAATGACATGAAGTTGCATAAGGCTGAAAATTCTATATTATTATTAATTAACTTCTGGAGACAAAAAACAAAGTATGATTGACTGATGTATCAAAAATTTTAAAGTTAATTATTACAGTAAGTCGACACATTAAATTAATTTTTTTTCATAACCCCTAATATGGTAGTCTTAAAATTCTCATTTCACTGCATATTTATAGTTCAAGGATGTCTATATCATCATTTTTCAAGATAGTATTCATAGTTTTCAAGTCCTCAAGAAGTTTGACCGATGAAATAAATGTAACAATTTACAATCGGTTGTAAACGCATCTGTCCTCAAAGTTAGTAGGCTCTTCAATTATCTTAATTTTCTTTCAATTTCTCTTGAAGACTTTTCATAATGAAGTTCATTAAAAAATATAAATATATTAATAATTATGGAATTATTATAAATGTTATAGTGACATCGTAATGATTGAAAACAATAAACTTTGGTCGACCGTTTACTGAACCTTAGCAAAATCACTAGCCCATACAAAAATAAATATAAACTAAATCTAAAGTAATAATGAATATATGAATGAAAAATACAAACTCGCTAAGACATATAACTAGCAACACTGTTGGAAGTTAATGAAAAAAAAAATTATTGTGTTAAACACAAAATATTCTAAATATATCTGTATAAAACTAACTAAAAAAAAAAAACTGCCTGCAGGTGATCGAAAAATGCGTTGGCGTAAGATCATTAATTAAATTAAATTAATAAAACTTAACATAACACCAAAATATATAAAGAAATAACAAGGACCAAGTTTCATAAGTATATCTCCAAAGTATCTGATAAGCCTAAACATTACGTACACTTATATTGAATTTATGTAAATATGAATACATACATCACAAAGTACATAAGTCAAATAAAATATAATATTCAGAGAGCATCATTTTCCAATTCCTTTTTTTTTTTTTTTTTTTTTTCTATCAATAAAGACTTCGACACTTTCAAAAGCTCCGAGAATGTTGGAAACATTCCTTTCATGAGGACTCAAATGAAAACCAGGTGCGAACTGCTCTTCGAAAACAATTCCATTCCCAGCAGGGTCTTTATTGTTCCCTTTGCGAATGGAAAAAACTTCGTTTATTTCTACTTTTGATCTGAGGGCTGAAAGTTTAATTAAGTTAAAAAAGAAAATTACTTTCAAGAGGATATAACTAAATAGTATATGTTCGATCTCATTTATTATTGACTTATGTTTCAACACAAAATATTAGCGTAAATGAATATTAAATTCAGAAATCTTAAAGTTGAATGTAACAATTTTTGTATTAACCAATAAAACAAATATCAAAACGAGCAACAAGATGGGAAATGGTTTCAGTCCAAGAGCAATTGGTTATTATTTTTATTTTTCATTTAGGACATGAAACAGAATCAATAGTACACCGGCGTCGGCTTGTGAGCTTTGGGCAATAACAAATGTAGCTTTTGCCTCACTTATTTATACTTAAATTATAGTTGAGTTTTGGTCCAATAAACGTGAAATAACCACGACGTTATAGTTAATGCCCTTAACACCCACCTTTAAAAATTGGGCTTTATTACTTTTAAAACGATTAAGTTTAGAAAATTGAAGACTGTTTCTTAAAAATCCTTCTGGGATGTTAAGCAGTCAGGAGATTCAGTCTTAAATTTATTCTCCATTCGGATGGCCTATGTTTACACCCACCTACATAGAAACATTACATTTGACTGATATTAATCAAGGCAAAAGATCATATAAAATCCTGCATCAATGGTTAAAACGCACGTTAGTTAGTGGTGTCTGAGAATTTTTTGTGTTTTTCCACATAGGTATGTTCAAAAATAAAAATCACTCTTGATAAAAATCTTTCAAATGATTATTAAAAATTGATATTATTTTTTTAATTCTCGATTCAAAACTATGTTTTAAACACATTCTTGTTAAAAGTTTCTTTTTAGAAACACTTGCTAAAGTAATTTCAATGGAAACCAGAACACAAGTAATGAATGTTGGGATGTAATCCAAGAGGAGTAGGATCAAGAAAACTCGAGGTGGGAGTTGGACCAAGTTTGGGCTATCCGTCATACTTGGTGTCGGGGGCGGCTGCCCAACTTCCCGGTGGAAAATCCTGACAGAGCCCGGCAACAAGTTGCCTACACTAATTTGTAACGCAACACTTAGTAGATTGCACGGCGGATCCTCCAAGTAATTCCTAAGTGTTCTTAGCGTCCTGTCAACGGTGTCTAACAGCTACAGACGGATAGCCGTCTCGGCAACTTTCGGAGAGAAGAAATATTGGAAAACACTTCTACGAGTTAGGAAACTTCAGTAATGGCGCAAGGTCTTGTGTATCATAAATATGATATGCTTTTATAATGCCAAAAGTGGGAAAGGTTTGAAAAACTTTAGTGTTATAACTAAATTTTGACGTGTAAATGGAAAATGTAAGTGACGAATTATTGTTTTTGATATAACTTACATCATATATGCAATAAAAAAAAATTTAAAAAACAAGTAACTAAGCTCAAATAGACGAATACGTTCCTACTAAACACTATACTAAATAATTTCGATATTAGTTTGTTCCATATCCAATTCTATCTCTGTTGGCTAACTATTTCATTTTTTGTTCAAGTATTGGTATCGACAAGTATCTATACTTGATAATAATATCTAGTATCGATTCTTGGTGACTAGAATAGCATCAAAAGAAGTATCAGTATTACAATGGTATAGCAAAGTCCTTGCTGGTGGCAATTACAGCGTTTTCGATAGTAAAGTGAGACATTTAGCGTTTGTGATATCTGTTGACGTCTCTAGATACTAAAATCTTCAAGATAGGCAGTTACTTATACTGATCCCATTTAATTCCAGCGATGGGAGATTCGTCATTTTCTAATTATTTTTTACAGTTTATTTATTTATTTTTTACTCGCCTTTTAGACTGTACGGGGTTTTGCCGAGCCCGTGGAGAGGTTAGGGGATAATTGCCGAATATTATTATTATTTCCTCTAGTTATTGGGAGTTCTCATGACGAAGGAGTACTTCCCTGGCCTGGATGCCCACTCGGCCATCCCGCCACCCACGATTTTCGGTACTTGCAGGCTTTTTCATTTATATGCCTTAATCAACTTTGTTGGTTTTTTACATTAATACTTCTATCATTATCTTGCACATCTTTGAGCAACTATAATTAACTATAACTTTGAACAAGACATAATATGAAACCAATTACGGGCAATAAAGGATCTGACCAAGCTGCACACCTGAGTAGATAAGGAGAAGCAGCAAATAATAATTCAGTAATGAAAAGCAACTAAACATTGTTTTAAAACGTTGAAAAATTGTGAACCTAATTCAAAAAACTAAATCGTTCAAAGTACACGAGATAAAACAAGAAAGCAGTAGAAGCTGAAGAGGGTTTAGTATTGTGGCACCGGAGAATTGGACATGATCATTGATTGTTACCCGCTAAGGTACAGAAAAAAAATTAAATCAAAAATACAAATATATAAATTAATTAAATAAAATCAGTTTGAAATCTTAACTAAAATTAAAACAGATTTGGCATAATTATTCATTCTAATTAAAAACTGAGAGCCCAAAAAAAAAAGGCCGTTTCAATTAAATATTGATAATAAAAAAGTAGGTATTTCATCAAGCTCAAATGAATGAAAAAATACGCTAAATGAAACTCATTGTTGTTAATTCTGTTTTAATTATATATTTCATTCTAAATCCTAAAAGAATTCAAAGCAAGACAAAAAAATACAATATGAGAGGTGGAATAATAAGCTGATGAAAAAACCGAACAGAATATATGGAAATATATATGCTGTTTTTTTCATTTCGTTATTATCATATTATTTCCTCTACCCCAATATTTATTCCTTGATGTTTTATGTTTTCTTCACTCTTCCCAGCCCGCTTCTTGATTCCACGAACCGTAAAGAAGTAGCAAATAAAAACAAGCTGAAACGGAGATTATTATGCACGGAAAAAAGATTCATTGCAAACTACGATGCCTATCTTTTATGTGTTTTTACGCTGCGGTTCTTCATTTTTTTTTTTTAACTGAGTTATTGATTTTAATAACACCTAATTTTCTTGAAATAACTATAATGTAAGTAGACGAGGTGATCATGGTATAGTTTTAATATTATATATTATAGTCAGCATGTTCCTTGTAGATTCTGTATTCATACATTTTAAAAGGACCACTCACCCTCATTTCATAAACAATATTAAAGCAATGTAGTACAGTACACTTTCATAGCATACTAATATTATTATATATCCATATCATTTGAATTAATTCACATAAAATTGATTTAATAACACGGGCCGAAATTATTAAATATTTTAAATTCATTTTTTATAATACAGCTAACAAACTGCTCATTGTTAACATGTTTTTGACAGGCGTAGATTTACAAATGGAGTAAAAAAAAATAGTCTAGTAAAATTAATATTGATTTATTTATTTAAACAAAGAAACGAAAAGTTTATCGAAGCATACTTTTTTCTAATTACTTAAAAACAATAAAATAACAAGTAAGCCGAGAAAAAATAAGAAGATAACTTACTAACATAAGATATAATATCAGATATAACTGGGTGAGTATTGGTTTCCTGTTGAAACACATATTACAAATTCCGTCCTTGTTATTAATTTTGAATTTATTTTTTTAGTGCTTGTATAAATCCATATTAACACCCAGATTATCCCAAACCAACCTAAAGATTGGTTTTTTAAACCAAAAGAATTTTTTAAAACGAGTAACTACTCATTGGCTAGACCGTCCTAGCGACGTAAAATGGAGCTCCCGAGCCTGTGCGATTTTAGGTACTCGTTAAAGATCCCTTTGATTATACCTGTTTCGGCAAAATTTAGGACTTCCACTATATAACATCGTACGATGAGCCATATATAAATTGAACAAATCAACAAACCCCATACACCCTACTTCTCTCATTTCATACCAGATTCAGATCTTTTGTTCAGATGAAGAGGTTGATGAAAGGTAGGGTCATGTCATAAAGAGAGTAATGCCCATGAGGGAAAAACGTTTTTAACTTTTGAAAATACACACAGCTACGTAAATTATTGATATTCAGACGAATTCAGGACCACGCGACCTAAAAAACGGAGAGCCTTTGTTAAGAAATCGTCCCTAAAATAAATGTAGGTAAAAAGCATTCTCGTTGCCCATACTATTCTAATCAGCCATTGTTTAGTTCTATGTTTTCTTTTCATTATCTTATTTTCCAGGGGTCTAATTGTATCTTTTGCTTGGTCACGAAATCTTTTTTGTTTAGACTTAAATATTAAAAACAAATGTAGAAACAATGATATTTTTCAATTTAGGTGTTTCTTAGAATCGTAGCTTTTTTAAATATTGCTTTTATCTGCGTCTTCTAAAAGTATTTTTGTTGTATCTTTTTTCTCTTTTTCAAGGATTCAATTATAATAATTTCACTCGTTCTATACAGCCATTGATCAAATGCAAAACAATATTTTAAAAAATAACTATTGAACATAATATATACATTAAACAGCATCATACATTATTAATTTTTAATTTTTGTTTCTTTTTATATCTTTATTTTATTCACTTGAGAAGTCTGATTACCAAATGTTCAGGTTGAAAAACTTCCTTTGAAATTTTTTATTTATTTTTAATTGCTATAAATTAATTCATGGTTACATTTATAGCATTCAGATATCTTTTACATATATGGGTGATTCTCAAATTAATTGACCATTTAGTGTCCCCGGTCTTAACATTCGTTTTTGAGATATTTTTTCATATCCAAAAAATATTGTTGGATATTTATTTTATAATTTGCTGTTATAGCAATACGATGGTAACATTTAAATGAATCTAGGCCTCATAAAAAAACAAAATATCTCAATGTGAAGTTTGAAAATGTCACGAGTGTTACAGTCCCCAAGCTGGTTATGCTTAGTTCACCACATCCAGAAATGAACCCCTGACAATTTATTAAATTTGAACAATGAGGTATTTCATTGTAATACGATGGTGTTTTAAGGTGTGAATGATATGTTTAGTTATCTGTAATACTTCGAATGTAAATCAGGAAAATGCATCTGTCCCCAAGGTTAGTAGAAAAATTCAAGGCGAGTTTTGTCGGCTGTTCTGGGCAACACTGTTGTTTAAAAATGTTGGGAATAGCCATGATAACCTTTGTTGATGATACCGGCTATCAGTCGATGTGCAAACTTGGAGAAGAAAGTATCTGATAGGCAACTATTTGATATCCTATGCAAAATCATGTATGTCACAAAAATTATAGGTCACGAGTGTTACGTTAATTGTATGTATCAGCGTTCATTTAAAATTGTGAATTATTCGTGCAAAAGATGTTGGTTGGGGACATTTATTCGAGGTCATCCTCTCATATACGTCCGACAATTGGTTTAGCTAAGGAGGTTTTCTGTGAAAATGTCACGAGTGTTACGTAACACTCGTGACGGAAAAACAGTTGTGCGGAAGTTTTGTTATTGTTATGTGTTAATGCCTACATGAATAATTTCTTTTGTATAGCCATTTTAACAAGCTGTAGAAAGGAGCAATAGAGAACAGAAAAAATAGACTAAGGACATAATGAAAAATATATTCTTAATAAAAAAGAGATGATGGCCAAGAGAAAGAAAATAAGCAAAATGGCAGCTTGTTAAACTATTCAGTCTACTCAGCTTGTGAAAATACTGCTCAGTCTTTGAATTTGACCTACATGTAATGCAGTGAACGAATTAATTATGGATGAATCGTTGACACTGAACTGAGTAAAAACTCTGCAGCAAAATCATATATATTTCACGAGATGAAATATCCGACGAAAAACCTAAGCCTTGACAGAACGACTTCTTCATAAGTAAACTAGCGAGAAAGTATAGGCTACTAAGCTTGGCAAGTAAAGGAGTAGAAATAGACGCCAGCCTAGTATTTATTGAACAACAAAAGGAAAACAAGATTCGATGCCTTACAAACGAGTTTTTACGCCGTGATATGGAGTGACGAGAGTGAGCGAGAATAAAAAAAAAAGAAAAAAAACATTACAATAAATATGTAAATAAAAATACAGAAACGCTCCTACTAAACTCATTTTCGAGTTGAAAAAATAATAAAAAATACTAATACTGAACGAACTGACAAACTTTGTTCACTTTTGTTTCCTTGAACATCTTATTGATGATATTCAGATCAAATTTTATTCATAAGTTGAATTTTTTTAAACCCAAAATTCCATTTCTAAAAAAGTTAAATGGTCAAATTAAATGAGAATCACCCATATATACATCAAATATTTCACATATTTTCTTAGTCTCCTGTCATTATATCATATATTTATTTCCTTATGTCTCCTGTTATATTGAAAAGAAAACCTCGTTTAATGTAATCCTTCTTCCCTAGTTGCTGATACATACTACTCTTCGAAGTATGTATCAGCGGTATCAGGGAAATATGTTGATTTAAACAAACAATATTTTAATTTAGTGTGACTTTAATATTATTGTGCTAAATCAAAATTAGCACATTAAATAGTAGATAAATGTAATCAGCATTTACTTAATAAGTAATTATCCTTAAAATCAGCTGTTTAAATTACAGTGGTAACATGAACATTCGTTATTCTACATAAACGTCCACTTCATGTGATACAGGAAGTTCTTATAGTACACATAAAATGAAATTCTATTGCTCCGCTGGCTATAACTTTTTTAATACATTTATAATGAATATTTAACAATATAAAGAAAGAAAGAAGACGTATAAAATGCGGTGAATTAATCGGTGTTTTAAAAGAAGATGGAAAAAGTTTTGAACCAAACGTCATCAGAAATTTTTAATGAAAGAAACAATTGATTTTAAAGGAAGCTCAATATTTACCAAGAGTACTAATAGAAAATTAAAACTTTTCAGTGGAAGCAAACTGGAAAAAGAATAAGTTGAATTTATAAATTATTTTTGTAATATTGTATATATTTTTATGAATACTTTAATTCTAATATATTCCCCATTGTAATCCCTTTGCATCAATACCTAGTTCAAAATAATAAACACATGACCTATGAAGACAAACATATGTACTCCAAAAGCTTTAATATACAGTGTAACCTCAATTATCAGGGGTATTGACAGAAAGAGAAGTGCATAAACAAATTAATTTACAGATTTACTTACGGTTAACAAGAAAAAAATCTTTGATAATAAAAAAATTATATTTATGAGGAAAAAAACAATTCCATGTATGATATATAAAAAATATTAATGAAAGCATTTATGAAAAAACAAAAATAGATGAGACAAAAATAATCCAATATTTAGGTTTTTTTCTTTGTTCTTTTATTTCTAATTTCTCGTCTTATTTTTCGTGATTCTAATATTTTATTGTAGTAAGCATTTTATTTTTCACAGTAAACTGCTCTATGGAGACTTTTTTTAACACTTTTACTTTCTTACACAACAAAATTTATAATTTCATTTTTTTTTTCTAGATACTCGTAAAAACTAAGCTTTTGTTATGTAACGTGCTTATAACGTGAACTGTTCAAATTATTGAACAAAATTGAAAGAAGATGCTAAGATGTAAAACATAAGGTGGTAGTTTTCGTAGAATTTTAAAACGTAAACTTTCCACGAAAGTTTTTTTTTAACGTTTCAAATCCAGAGGTTTTTAATCACTTTTCCAAAATGATTTATAATTTAAATTTATCTCCTCATTCTTCCGGTGCATTTAAATTTACTGTAGAAAACAAAACCCAGTTAATCATGAACCCGAATAATCAAGGTTCTAATGTATATAAAATTTAAATACAGTCCAAATTTAAAGAAATATAATATAATAAATAAATAAAGTTTATCATTTGATTTAGTCGAAGCTTCTTCTTTTTTTAATTTTTTTTTTAAATTACTGTTATACAAAAATCATTGTTTAAATAAAGTTCTAATTCAAGAATAATTCATTAATAATTTATAAATCCAGATGAATAATTATATAATTTTTGGGGTTGAAAAATGTGACATATACCTGTAAAAAAGTTCTTGAATTCACGGAAACATTTAACCAGCTTGGCAATAGTTCTCAATCTGAGAGGAGATTACAAAGAGATTCCTCCAGGAAACTCGAACAAGGAAATTGAACAGCTAACAGTAGAGATGAGTTGACGGATCAAAGAGCAGGACTTGGCCATCGGGGTTAGTTGGCGAGCTGAGCAATTCGAGAAGTTGGGGGTCATGCTATGCCTTTGTTCTGCTCATCCATTTGTCCAGTTTGATCAGTTGTATCATTAGATTTGCACTTGTTTCTAGAATTGTCTCTTAGAACAACAGAGTACATGTTATAACGATGACGGGGTCTATTGACATACGTATACATGATTTTACAAATAAAATAATAAAGCAATGAAGGCATACTCCAAAAACCTGGGTTTCAGTTCAAAACATGGTTTGAAACAGAATATATTTGTTTATTTAAATATCATGTTTGATTTGTACATAAAATTTTAAATCGATCTTCGACGTTTATTTATTTGATTAAAAATAATGCCCAATGCCTGAGTCATACTTAATTACAATGATCTAATTTACATTGTAGTGTGAAGTGAAAAGAAAAAAGATGATAATATCCACTACATTTTAAAAGTTATATATTTGCCTGGAAAGCTTACACTCATATATTAGTACGTGATCACCTGTTCGGAATGTTGTACGCCATTCGTCCTGACCATGCGCCTGTAGAAACTTCAGTCTTCTGGCCCTGACAACTCTTTCCAAATCTTCCAAGTTCATGTATTAATAATAATAATTATTATTATTCAAAAACAATGATGAGGAAATGTTTTTTTTTTCACTTATGATTAAAAATAATAATTCTTCTTGATAAAAACTATAAAAAGTTATTTTTAAAAAATTCAGATAACAATTTTGATTGGATTCGATTCGGCCGGTCAACTACCATTGCGGTAGATGCAAACCAATTCATAAATACTTTTAAAACAACCTATCTTGTTGAAAAATCCAAAATAATTTTCGCATTTCTCTTGAATAGCTCTTTAGCCAATCATTGACATAGAAAAAGACAATTTTATACCCAACAGAAAAGATGATCGAAGCCATATTTTTTTTTTTAATGTAATTTAGAGTAAATGGTCATAATACATATATTTCTCATTTCCTCGTTTTAGGAATGGCATTATTTCAATATTATCAGTGAATGGTGAGTATAGCACTGGTGAATTATTTTTCACCACATATTTTAATTTTAAGGAATACTCAATTTTTAATATATTTTTCAATGGTCGTGTTTTAATAATTATTTTTCTGTTTCAGGTAAATATGGGTTGCTATCCTTTTCATAGATTAAGACCCACGTTTTGGGTAAGTTATGCATTCGAAATTATTTGAATAAGTAAAGCCACTACTGCAGTTATCATGGCGAGCGATGTTGATCTAGGCTCGGGCTTGAGTAACCGCTAGGGCAAATTTACATAGCACGAGGAATTTGTAATGAAATGCTTTTACGCGGTACGGCTCTGTGCACTAGTGAACTTCCACACTAATGGCAATTCTGTTTGTTTCAAGTACCTATGAAATATAAATAAAACCTAGGTTGGATGATTCGTTTTATTGCCTTTTTCGATAGCTATATTATTAATGAGGACATTAGGAGGAAAAAGTACTATTGTTTACATTTAAATTAGTATTATCACAAAGTGATTCAGTCGTACAATATCGATTGAAAGGAAATCTTTTATCGAACCCAGAAGCGTCCATACATATAATTGACTATATATCCATACTGGCACTTAAAACTTAATAGATGCATAGCAATCTTCTGACGAGAGTTAGGAGGAAATGGTGACTATTTTTAAGTATTTACTAATTTAACCTCAAGTCAGTGAGAGAATTTCCTGGCAAGCTGAATATTGATTAATGTACTTTAAGATCAAACACACATTTTTAAGCAGCTACTACACCACAGAGATCATGATGCTACCATGTTTCGTTGGGAAGGGAAAAAATACATTCCAGCTTCAAATTACAATTTGTTCCGGGTCACGTAGTCCGGAAACCCCTTTTTCATTCCCTTACTACAGCCGACCGCGATAATATTCATAGCTTGAATCGTTTTACAAACAACTGCCTAGGCGATGATGAACAAATACAAAATTATAATTTCACTTCTATGAATATAACAGAGAAATTAGATTGAAATATTTTATAATTGTTTTGGGTCATTCCACGTCAAATTATCCTGGGGCCGACACCCTCCCCCATGAGTTTTTTTAATAATTTATACAAATAAAGTATTTAGAGAATAAGGAAAATGCCAACTTTTCCCAATTCCAATAGTAGTTTCAGAAGTAGAGTCATTTGAACTTTTGCGATATTAGAAGATCGGATGACGACTTCAACTCAAAACAGGCTTTTACGTGTTGGGACTTTCCACTGTGGAATTGGTATTAGTTAAACTGGAGCTATAAAAAAAATGAAATGTAAACAAATGAATAAATTTTGATAGCTCTAATTCCACGCATTCCCCAGTGAAAAGTCCTAAAACGTAAAATTTGGTAATGGTCGTCATCCAAACTTCTTATATTTCAAAACATCAAATGACCATAATTCTGATTATTGTAACTACTAGTTGGAATTGGGTACAATTTGGCTTTTTCTTTCTTATTTCTATTATTATTTTATATTTAGTTAGGGTGTATAAATAACTATTAAAATATAGGAGGAGATAGTGTCAAATTTAACTTCGGCTGGGTGATTTGGAATGGCCCTTTGTCTAAATTATGTGTGTTTAAGAGAGAGGGTGAGAGAGCGAGAAAGATAAGAGACAATTATGAGGCATTACATTTTTTTTTTTTATCATGCAATCATGTTTTCAAATTTAATTTCCTATTGTAGAAATTAGTACCGAGGTTTAAATAAATTTTAGTGAAAGTGGTACAATCGTTTAGGCCTCAGCGAAACATATCTAGTGACATCTGGAACAGGTAATCCTTTGTCGGACTATAATACTTGCTCTCCTCTTTGAAGAAGGAATACTTGGTGTGGAACTTGTCGTAGTCCTTGTAGGTGCAGCGGTGGAGTTCGCAGAGCCTACTGAAATCCTCTATCCTGGCGTATTCCTGTTGGCCGAAGAGTAAGGGCTTTACCTCCTTGGGCTGGGCAAGCCGGCGGCGGTACTCCCTCTGCTGGTAGCGAAGGCTCTCCATCGTGTCCGAGGTAAGCGGGGTGAGGTTGAGGCTCCTCCCGTACCTCGGCACCATGACCTCCCGCAGCCAGCGGTACTGCCGCTCCTGCAGGAGGCGTACCCCGTCTTCGTAGCTCCGGTGTCTCGTCAGCTCGGTCTGCCCGAACTGGCCCGGCAGCAGGGAGTCCAGAAACCTGCCGTACTGCCCGCCGAGGTAGTCCATGGTGTACACCGATCTGAACGGGAGGTTTTCCATTCTCCTGCGGAATGATCTACTTGGAGATAGTTGTGGGATTCTAGATACTATTAACAATAAGTATCTTTCTAATCATAATTAAAATAACAATTGACCCAACAGGTGAATCAATCACATGATAAAAATATTTAATAAAATTTTATTCCATTAGTTCAAAATTTGCTTTTTTTTTTAAATATTTTTCATCTGAAGAGAAAAGATAATTATATAATTGTAGCATCTGGTCATAGCATCACCGTTGCTGCGCTCTTAACCATTGAGCTAACCCTGGCGCCTATCCCAGCCCTTCATAGCTCAATGCTTAAGCTTTGGTAAATCTTTTCTCATCAACGATCCCACACGCCAGGTCTCGCCACGTCACAGCGATGTAACCGTGGGATGACAAATGTCCAAATGATCTAATTGACAGAACTTCATAGTTAAACGTTACATATAGATGGTTTTTATATTTCAATAATTATTAAATAATTTTTATCTGAAGAGAAAAGATTGGTAAGTTCCGGAATTTTTTCGTGCTTTTTTCGAAGCGGGGAATTGTTTTTCAAAAATCAATAAGTACCTTTCAGGAAATGAGCTCGCGATTGTTGGAAGAAATTTAATTTTGTAGATGTTCCTTGCTGGCCAAATATTAGCAATAGAAGAGTCTGATTCAGTAGACGTAAGCCAATTACTTTTTTAACCGTTAACGGTGGTTTTAACCTAACACCTTTTTTACATTGTATTTTATTAACACACGTGTTATATAAAAGTAAGTGATAGATAAGTAATAAAAAGGTTTATTTATGAATAATATATCAGGTATTCTTCCCCATGCCTGAAATGTTTTGTCGTCATCTCATTAGCTGATTGTGATCATCTTGTTACAACTTTAAAATATAATGTATACATATACTTATATTACGCAGATGCAACTTTTGATTTTAAAAACCTCTGAAAATGAGCGCTTGAAATATAATTTCAATATCCAAGGTTGATCCGCACATGGACAAATGCAGAATATTACTAAAAAGGTATCGAGGGAGCCCCTGAGTTGGATGTAAATGACAACCTAAATATGTTACGACATATTTAATATCGAAAAAATATCACGGTTGACATGATCCTTTGGGACACCCTCTCGCTTGACTTCACACACGTGGATCTAAAAGTTTTCCGCTTTATCCCTCGTTCGGTTGCTTATTCATAAGCCTTGATGTGACCGACGCGAGAAGGAGGAAAACGTGGAACGTTTTGTTCATGACCAGCCACTGAGAGTAACTCGATGACAAAAAATAAATAATAAAAACAGCCTTGGGCAACTCTCCAACCACTGTTACCGACATTTTTCATCAACCCACTATGTTCTATAAGGAAAGATTGTACAATGACAATATATGTAAAATTATATTAGGAAAAAAACGAAGAAAAAATGTGATTGGGAAGGTAAAATAAAAAAAAAAAAATAAAATCGTTACATTTAAATAATTAAAGACAGCCGTAGAGTAATCATTAAAACATAAACCCGGCCACGCTTTACCCTGTGGCTCACCCTAATATTAACTTTTAGGGAAGTAAATAAATCTATTCCTGCGTAATTAGTACCATAACATAATGTCCTACTTTAAATTACTCTCGAAAAAAAAGGATTATAAATCTTTGCCGGCGTTTTTAAAAAAAATTAAATAAAAAGATAATTGAACGCCTCTACTGAACAGGCAGGAGCGTTGTGTATTCCATTGGGAATATTAATGAATATAACGGTAGAAAAAATTGAGATAACTCTGCTAATTACTGTTAATTTAATTAGTTAATAACATTTTTTCCATCGGATATATTAGCATAAACAATAGATATGGCTGTTATTTGCCTAAAAAGCAACGTTGGGTTAAAGTTCCAGATTCATCCATCCGCTACTTTTAGAGTTTTGGGGTAAAAAACATACGGCTCTGGCATTTTTATGTATAAGATTATATATAGATCACTGATCTGGAATCATTATGACACATCTGGTAATAACGAAATTGGATATGGAACAAATAAAACAAAATAATTGTTAGAATGAACCATTGATTCAGTGGTGAATTTTGTTAACCGATTTATAAACATCTAAAAAATAAAAGTCTACCAAACACATTAAAATTAATTTGATGATGTCGTAAAGTAAAAAGTTAGTTTTTTAAAATGTCTCAATACATTATCGGAGCAGCGATTTGTAAAAACGAAAGTATGTTTTTTTTTTGCCCTTTATGTTTACTCAACCTTTATCCCAGACGCACAGTGGGAAAATTTTGTCATTTAGTTGCCAAAAATCTATAACTCCTGATCGAATGACGATAATGGAATAATTCTTTTTTCATTAAAGAGCATGGGATTTTCTTTATCAGTGAGAATAAAAATACCATCACTCTAAGTTTAGAGAATGAAATGAGTCAGTATTATTATCTATTGAGCTTTTTTCTTATACATACGTCTTTTTCAGGCATTAGCTCCATTTGAAAGATTTTTAAATAATCATTGTATAAATAAGAAACAATTTAAAATATCCGATTTTTTAGGACTTTTAACGAAAAAAAATATTTTCAAATAATTTAACTAAAAGTATATTTTATGATTTAATCTAATGGGAGGCTGAAAATGGATTGAAAGTAGAAATACAGGGATTTTAATCTTAAAATCGATATATCGCCGATCGATCGGATTTGATCGATCTAATTCTATTAAGGTATTTTAGCACCCTTCACCCTCTACCACTGTGAAAAAAAGTAGAACCAACTATTGCCAATAAAAGAATTTATATCAATTTAAATACTTTCTTTTCATAAATTACATAGTTAACGTGGATGAAATCAAAACTTATTTTTATTCAATAATTTTACAGCCATTCTTCTTATTTATAAAATGTGTTTGGTGCATTAACATAAAAAGTAAAGCTCAATAGGAAAAATAAATAAATTTATCTTAAGCAAAATCTATGCTCATCTTTCTGATATTATTTATTTATTTTTTTTTTCTAATGAGGATTACTTTGTATATTATCAAATGCGATCGATGCGATATATCGATTTTAAGATTTAAATCTGTATTGAATGTATTTGAACATTTAATATATTTTCAGCCTCGAATTAGACTAAATCATAAAATATACTTCTAATTGAATTATATGACCATATTTTTTCCGTTAAAATTCCTAAAAAATATCCTATTTTTTAATTTAATTTTTGGATTTTTTCTTCATCAGACAATAATTATTTAGACATCTTTCAAATGGAGCAAATGCCTGAAAAAGACATGTATATAAAGAGAAAGCTCAGTAGATAATAATACTGACTCATTTCATTCTCTATGTATAACCCTGTTCCTAATAAACTATTTTATTTAAATTAAAGTGAAGAAAGTATTAATATATAAATTAATTTGAAATACTTTGAGCGATGGTATTTTTATACTTTTTATTCCCAGTGATAAAAGAAATGCCCAGCTCATTAATGAAAAAAGAATTATTTTATTATCGTCATTTGGTTAGGATTAATAGATTTTATGGCCACTAAATGACAAAATTTTCCCACTATGCGACGCCATGAAACTTTAGAAAGTTGTCGAGTACTACACTCCCGCGACGGTTCTGGCATAGTACATGAATGTTAGTAACTATATTAAGGTTTTGAAAGAGAGGGTTTATTTATGAACTTTTTAAGAGTTTATACGAACACAACGTATTTCGGCACAGTGGTTGTTCATAGATGAAATAATAGTATAAGGAGGTTAATTTCTCATAAATTATATTATGGATAGATAATTGGTGGTGGAGGGGGAAGATCAACTTCTTCTGAGATCTTAGCAAAACAAAATGGATAAAATAGGATTACTTATATATAATTTACTAACAGAAAAATAGTACGATACTAATTTAAAATACTTAACTTAATTTATTATAGCATAAATACTTATGTATAGGTTTAAGTACATAATTCGTCAGTTTATAATGAGTTAAAATTAATGAAGAGCTTGTAATACACTCATAAAAAATAAATCGTCAATTTTAAGTACATTTTCTAACTTTTTTTACATATTGATTAAGAGATATAATATTCTTTCTTTATATTTTCATTCGCACTTGTCAGCACCCCAGCGAAAAATCAGCAAATATAATGAGGAAATTTAAATTAGGCAATTTTCTTTAATTAAATGTATTTTCTTTTAATTATTAAATGAAGCCTTTTAATAATGTTAGAAATAACACAGTTTAGAACTTTCCACCCCTGGTATAAAATAACACGTATGTATGGAAAGACCACTGGAGAAAAAAAAAAAATATATATCTACCGAAGATCAATAAAATGTAGAAAGTATCCTCCAAGAAATGGAAGTGCTGAGAGCACCTCCACTTAACGATTGTTTTATCGCGGTCCGCTCCCGATCACAAAGTATAATATCAATATCCCCCGCTCTCTGGACCCTCTCCTCTTCCTCCAAGATGAATGTTTCAGTGCCTTCAAGACAGAGTGCTGCTTTACGGCCGGAATATAGAAGAGGATATCAGACGTGTATCAAAGATATCTTAGGAACGGAAAAGGGGAAAGCTACATAAAGGGAGCATATGTAATAACCTTTAGAATAAGATTAATCTCTGTCCTAATTATAGCTGTGGTCCACTGTAGCATCGTCCCATTAGCTATGGCAAAATAAAGTGACGTTAAATGAACAAACAAACAAAAGCAATACTATTAATAAAATAGGTAATAGGAAAACAATATAGTTTATTCAAAATCATTTAATAAAACTAAATAACAGACAAGTAAGTGTATTCAAAATCCTTTCGCATTTACAATAAAAATATTGCTCCTGACAATTACTAATGTAGCCAAAAGTAGGCCAGAATTAACCCATGTTTTCCCAGAGATTTTTTTACGCGTCATCAATATTAAGAATTAGTTCAATTTATTATTATAACATTTTAGTTTTTTCTTTCTGGTTTCAATTAATGTATAAGGTTCTAAATTGGGAAAATAAATTTCAACGTAACGTAACTTTTTCTTCTCTATTGTTTGTTTAACGTAACTTTATGCCACTAAGGCTAATCGGACGATGCTACAGTGGGAGTCCTAAATTTTGCCTCTCCAGGTATAATTAGGATAGGGAGCACCTAACCCACTAATTTTGGTCTCATCTAATTTCCATCACCAATATTTAGCTTCTACCCTTAGAGCCGTGAATCCCCTCGATTTTGATTTTTTTTTTTTAATTATTCTACTCTTTCGATTTAATTAGCTATTTTTATAGTGTTCTGGTCGATTCGGGTAAGGGCCGGTTACACCGATTTTTAAAAATATGAATAATATTACATTCCGACCCTAGCAGTAAATTCCGACACAAAGCGCTGAATTTCAAATATCAGGAATTTCACTCAATTTGCCTATTTTACGCAACCCAGTCTTTTTATTCCCACTAACAAATAATTCTATTCCAGTCAACGAACCGATTTAAGTAATGTAACTTAAACAGATTAGTGCAACCGAAGAAGAAAGTGCCACTTTTGTAAAAACTCAGACCATACAATTAAACCATAAGTGTAAGAAGCGTAAAATCCACTGCATTAGCAATGCTAATAAAAATACGATGAAAAAAAAACTTTCAACAACTATCATAAAATTTAGTATGTATAATCTTAAGTAAAATAATATATTAATAAAAACATATTTTGGACCTCTTATGGTAACAAAGGTGTGTTTCAGAATCATTCCACAAAAGGGATCCTAAAATGCAATCAATTTACCAATAACATATGTTTGACACATATTCAGATAAAATTAGAAAAAAACACCAAAACTTCATATATTTCCAACTCTTGAGACGAAATGGATTAAGCAATCACTAGATAATAATTTCTGTTTTCACGGTCAGTTGCAAAGGGTGCAAATTCTTTTTAAAAAAGTTGTTAGTAGTGAACTAGTTAAGTACAATGTGATGACGGTTAAAGGGAAGAAAAGAAAAGATAATTTATCAAGCTGCTATTCCAGGCTTCTTCATCCAGTTCCATTCTTCTCGAGTACCTTTTCTAGTTATGTCTATCCTTCTTAATAAACAGGTCTACTTTTCTTTATTCTTCACTGCGAGGGGCACAGTGGACCAAAAGTTGAAAAGGTAATTCAAAAGTTATTCGGTTAAGACCGTAATATAAACTTTCCTCAAAAATATACTGACTCTTTCAGACTGAAGAGAAAGAAAAAAAAATGTGCCCTTTTTTATTCTAGGGCATGAATATTGTATGACTTTTAAAAAGGTTAAAGAGAGTCTGGACTGCGAAATCCACTCGGGCTATGTAAGTTCTGAGGAATTAATATATACATGGCTGACCACCACACACTTCGATCATGATTACATTAAAATTAATTATATCTATATATATAGAAGGTTAGGCCTCAAAGTCTCGTATGATTTCAACAATTCACTTAACCATGCAGATTACATGCCAAATTTGCGCCTATTCAGGCATCTTCAGGGCTATAAGGGTTCTGTAAGTAAGAGACAGACTATGTAATCTGCATGATTAAGTAAATTATTGAAATAATACGAGACTTTGAGGCCTAACATTCTATACTTATATTTAGGCTAAAAACTATAAAATTTAAACACATTATTCCGCTGGAAGGGAAGAATATTGGCATATATCAAAATGAAATTGGTGAAAAGGACCTGGTACAAGATTTCAGTTACCAGTTTCATCAATATAAATCTTTAATTAATTTTTAAATAATGCTCTGAAATTCAATACATAAAGTTAAATATGTATTAATTTTAACTATCATTTGTTTTGGATAACCACTTATAATTTTATTTTGATGAGAAAAAAAGATTGGACATTCTTGGCTGGGATTCGAACTTGGAGGATAGGTATACTTGGACACGGCTCTGGTGGCGGAATCCTAGCAATACCGGAGATCCTGGTTAGGTTCTCTCCAAAACAATTTTTTTTTTTAAATTATAGAATTTTATTTTATTTTTTTAAATTGAAATCAATAAATGTTGGTTTTGTATAATCAAAAAATGTGTAATGAAAATGTGATGGCTATGAAAGCCCCTTTCCAACCACCTCCTTGACTATTATATAAAAATACATATTTATATTGAACATAGAGAGAATATTGCTATAAATATCACATCAAAAGAACTTTAAGGGCAACCTATATTGCTTACAGTTATAAAAATAAAATGAATTTCACTCAGATTGCTTGGAAGCTCACTTCTCCACTTGTAAGCCTTCCCTCAAACGAAGGCCCACTTCAAAGGTACCACTTGTGAAGTTTCATTGAAGCTGCGGTTCTTTTATTAAGGTCGCTTCCTAAAATCCATTTTCATTATGAAAGCATTCGGCTGTACAGTAAAGCCCTCTTAACAGGAATCAATTCCAGCTTTTAAGGCTCAAATGGAGTTTCTTGAGGCTTTGTAGGGCTTTCTGCTCAGCGACGTCGAGTCTTAGCAAACAGCTCTCTCGGAAAGCTTATAGTTCACATTATAAGTCAAATCACGGAGAAACAATCGAAAAATTATATTTAGAACGTTTAGGAAATCAGCCACTTGGAGGGGATTGGCTCTTTTTTCATCAGCCACTTGGCTCTTGGATTGGACTTAATTTCTCGAGAATGCCTAAAATAATTTTTTTAACTTATAATTATTGACAAATTATTTTAACCAATTATTTCTGAAAAGGGGCAGAAATAACCTAAAACGCACTGTCAAGATTTAAACCGTATTTAATTTTGAACCAAAGGGGTTGATTAAAATATTTTGACCATAGCCCCCCACCATAAACCCAAGGCATTTCTAATAACAAATTGAAGTATGTGAAAATTGACATTTTTACAATCCAATATCGCGTGGCAACAAAGGATGAAACACATACGACAAGGAAGGGGTGAATAATATGAAGAGAGGTTTCCGAGGAATTTATTCGGCTGAAATGAATTAAGGAGATGTGACGTTTAAATTAAATCCAGAGGACCGAGTAAATTAAATACCATCCCGCTTTTCCTCCGTTGTAAAAGGAGTAATATGAAAATAATCCACCGGGTGAAACAAAATCTCAATTGGAAATTTCGGAGAGGTGTATCGGGATCTCGCGAATTCTCAAAGTCATTTATCCTCAGCCTTCAGTTGAGATAATCTGAGTGGGAAAGGAAGGGAGGAAGAAAAATAAAAAACTTTCTCCCCCTAATTACCTTATCTTTCAAAACGCCATTTCCTTCTGTCATCTGTTCCTGGCTGTAAAAGTTACTTTTATACAACTCAAAACATCTTCAGAGGATAAAATTAATAAGGGGTTCTTTTGAAGAGTTGGGCGTTGACGGTTCTCAGCAGTCAGGAGAGGTATTTAATTATTATATCAAAAAATACCATTAATAACTTCTGTTTTAGACACCTCAACAGGTATTTCATTTTTATTTTTAATTTAATAACAAAGTTCAGCTAAATAATTAAGAACAGATTCACTATACATACGTACTCGGCAATACTAAAGCCAGCACACTCTCCACTTTGAAAAATAACAAAGGTTTCAACATTTCACTTTTTTATTTTAATTTTTCTATGGAAGAGTTTTTATGGTACCTTCACCTGATTAAAACTTCGGAACAGCAGCTCCTGAGCGTGGCCTATTTCGAGAGCTATTTTCAGCTGTAAAGGGCCTTGATTAACTTTATACAATTCAAGGTTTCGACTTCCGCTATAATTACTATAATGAGTATGTGAGCCCGATGAGCCCTTTTCAGTTTACATTGAGGCCCCACTAAACGGTGCAAATAGTCCAGCCAAGAAGCCGCACTTCCAATTATACCTTCATCTGACCAGTAAAAATTAAAGAAAGGCAAGTTAATGATTATATTGTGACGTTAAATCGTTAAATAGAAAAAAAAAACTAAACATATGATTTGAAATCACAGACCGTTTGTTGGAACAAACTAAGCGGTTGGAGCGAACTGTTTGCGTCTAGATTTTTCGAGCCCCATCTACGGCGTTCCACGAGATTCGACATTCTGTACCCTCCATACAACTATAAATAAGGAGCTTTTGACTGAACAGTCTTAGTCTGTGTCTTGACTGAAAAGCTCAAGTCATATGATTAGTGTGCTATAACGTTATCGTTTTTGTAACCTGCCCGAACATTTGAGTTGTAATAATTCGTTGGCATTGATGATTGTATATTTTTGTTAAATCAATATTTGTTAACCCACAGAAGTGTTACAATATTATATGATTTTTTTTCTCACCAGTAATGTATTCTGTTCTCGGACTCTAGAGTACAGTTTTCATTTTTTTCATTCTATTTTTACAAAAAAAATCACTGTTATTGATAGTAAAGTAGTATTGATTTGTTTTATTTAAGTATATTTATTTTAAAACTCAAATTTGCCATAAACCGAACATGCACTGGGCCTTCTGTATATTGTTACTAGCATTCCCCGTCGCGGCTTTGCTCGCGAGACTTTAAAATCAATTCTGTGATCATTATTTTGGTATTGATTTAATATAATATTTTAACTGATGTTCAGGAGATTTAGTAGAATCGGAGCTTCCCGTAGGTGGAATGTTGGGGGGGGGGGGGGGGAAGCTGCCGGCTCGGTAGAAGAAAGGGAGACGCGCAATGGAGAGAGTTCACTAAAACCGCCAAAACAAAAAATTCCTTGCTCGTCGTGAACGCTTCATTTTTCGGCTTTAAACAATGGTTTTCGACGCCCCGTAGGACCTTTCGAGTTAAACTCGTCGTATCAAGATCTTTAAAATGAGTCCAAATTAGATTTTTTTTCTCGAACTGCAAAAATATGTGTCCGTTAGAGTTAAACGACAATTTCACAATTTAAACCCCTTAGGGGTTACATTTTTGAAATTCCTTTCTTGAAATTTCCTTTCCTTTCTTGAAAATCCTTTCTATTTAATACATCAAATAAAAAACATATTGTTTAAAATCTCAAAAATAGGTGTCCGTTAGAGTTAAACGACAATTTCGCCATTTAAACCCCTAAGGGGTTACATTTTTGAAATTCCTTTCTTAGCGGTTAGCTAAAATCTAAATTCCGAACTTTAAGTTTCTATCATCAGTGGTTTTTGCTCTACATTGATTCTATCAGTCAGGACAAAGCCTTTTATATATATATGGAGAAGAGATCAAAATAAACACGCACCATCCCTAATCATGGGAATCACAGTGTGCATAATTTGATTACCAGTAATATTTAAATAATCAGTAGCCATATTTGATGTGAATGTCTATTTTAATAATATTGTAACGTTAAATCGATATTCAAATAAAAAACATATGGATTAAAATCTCAAAAATAGATTTCCGTTACAGTTAAACGACTATTTCGCCATTTAAGCCCCTTAGGAGTTACATTTTTGAAATTCCTTTCTTAGTGGTTACCTACATCGCGTATAAAATCTAAATTCAGAATTTCAACTTTCTATCATTAGTAGTTTTTGCTCTGCGTTGATTCTGTCAGTCAAGACAAAGCCTCTTATATATATAGAGATAATAAATAAATAAGATATTAATACTAGTCTATTTATTCTGAACTCCAGTCATCGTCAGAGAACAGTGTACCTGGTACCATCCTGTACCCAATATTTCATATTGCTACTCTAGTTCAAAAGTGATAACCAACCCCCTTTCAGCGGAGATCGGTTCAGATTTATGTTTTGTTAATAAATAATCATAAAATAAATATTTATTTTTTTTAAATGAAAACATACTAATTCATTTCGCTATACCATCGCCTTATTAGTGTGTGTAGTGTTACGTCAAAAACATCATAGCCGAAGCATTCGGCCGTGCTTGGATTTACACAATTACCAAAGTGTAATTTCAATTGTTGGTTTACATGAGGTACAAATGAGCGGAATTTATAATGATCCAGGGATGGTAAGGAATGAAAACAAGTTAATTCATTTTTCCGCTTTATGGTTGCATTAAATATCAATTAGGTTATATTTAAAACAAATAGAACATTTCTTCTTAGTCTTTATGCTGGATATTACTGGTGGATACATCGATCATCTTTTCATTTAAGTGTTAATAGCACGCTTCATTGCCGTGGGCTGACCCACCAGATTATGGACAATTGTGAGCCGACTGACCGTGGTGTATAAATAACTGCGACCCCCCCCCCCCCCCCCTGCCCACCGCTCCCCTTCTAGAACGAATAGAGACACAATACGAAACGATAGCCGACAGAGTTATCACAACGAGCCAGGCCATTGGCGTCAGCAAATTAAATTTCCCGTGTAGCGAAAAAGCGGGCTAATGGCTGACAATTGATAGGGCCAACAACGTTATCTTGCGGGGCACACTGATCTAATTCCAGTCTCTGCTCCGCTAACCTCGTCAGTACATCAGTGCTTCTTTTGTACTCCCTACTCTATCGATACGAACCACTCCATTTTCCCTTATTCTGTTTTCCAAGCTAACTAAATCGCAGTTAATATTAGGATTCCCCGGAGCAATAACTGCACTTAGGACCGAAAACAATATTATTATATTACGCTCAAAGCCATAAAGGCACCAATGCATAATCTCATGAAAAAAAAATCTGGTGCGCGCTCGCAACACACAACTTTCACTTACCAACTTATTTAGATTAGAAATTAATGCGTTTTGTTAATTGCCACTTCTCAAATGAACAGAACGGCTTTAATTATGAACAATGGTCAGTCATTAAAGGCGTACTCCGCATGCGTGGGCTCAACGAGTTTTATGAGTTGACTGAATATTTTTATTCTTTTCTCCTCTTTATGTTTTCTTTATTTTTATCATATCTCATATTTAGCCATTTCTTATTTTTAGGCGTAACGAGAGACAGTTAATTTCTCCATATAAACAAAAACAAAGGTACTTTATGGGAAACAAACAAACAAAAAAGCCACCCCCCCCCCCAAAAAAAAAGCCCCCTCAGAACATTTTAATAATGATAAAGCTTACCTGATATTAAATAACACCTAATTTTCATTTAACATGAAGAATTTGATAAAAATCGTTAAAGCCGTTTTTGAGTAAAAAAAAAAAACACGTGAAAATGGGACAACATTAATTAAGTAAAGTGCCTCCTCCAATTGATCAATTTCGATGAAATTTCGGCTGTCGCATCGCGGTCATATATATACATCAAATACCCAGTTTGATCAAAATCGTTAAAACCGTTTTTGAGTAAATAAAAAAAACACTTGAAAATGTTACAAAATTTATTAAGTAAAGTCCCCTCTCCGGTTGATCAATTTTGATGAACTTTTTACAGTCATATCTCGGGCATATAAATAGATCAAATATTCAGTTTAATCAAAATCGTTACAGCCGTTTTTGAGAAAATCGAAAAAAACTTAAAAAGTTATTAAATAAAGTACCCCCTCCCTTTGAGCAATTATGGTGAAATTTTTGCTGTCACATCGCGGGCATATACATACACCAAATACCCAATTTCAGTTTTGTACGGCCTATAGTTTTTGAGCTAGTCTGTTCACACACACACACACACACACACACACACACACACACACACAGAGACCATTTCGCGGGACTTGGTTATTTGGACTCAGGGGACCCCAAAACGTGTATTTCCGTTGAAAACCTGCTACTTCATTCAAGAAACTGCTTATTTATTTTATATTTACTCTATGTATATTATATTGTGAGGTTGAGAGAGCGACAATTCTTATCACTCCCATGTCTTTAATAAGCTTATCACCTACAGCTAAAGCAATTGTACTCTCTACAATCGAAACACAACACATGGAATTTGTTTTTATGATAAGGTAGCTAATTATTTGCTACCTAATAAGCCACCTCCCAAACAACAGCGTTAGCTCCTGGTTCGAGGGTAAAACTAGAACATTACTAACGATTTCCCAACAAATTCAACTCGAGAGTTATATCTTTATTCAAATACGGGTGCGATATGTTATGAGGATTAATACAATACCAAATCAGGCCATATAACAATGTGATGAGGTCACCTGTGGTTGAGGTGTAGTGGTTAGCATAGCAGCCTGCAATACTAAAGGTCACGGGTTCGCGCCCCGTAGCGGCCATAGGATTTTTTAAAGGGAGTAAAGGGAGGGGGGGGGCTGCGCTTCAATAATTACACAGAATGCATACAAATAGCAATTATAATTAGTTCATTCCACCCTTTTTTCTTTTTTTGTAATAAATGTTATTCATAGCTAGAATAACGATAAACAATTAATACTAGCTAGACTAACGAAAAGATAAAAAGTAGATATGAATATTATTTATTTTTTTTTTTTTAGTGTCTAATGGACCTTAATTGCTGTTTATATGCATTCGATCTAAGTAATTGATCAATTTACCTAGACATTTTAAAAATTGAGTCTACTTTTGCTTACTACTTCAAATATTTCTTATTTAGTTAAATTTTGGCAAACAATATAAAGTCACAACCACTGCAAAAACATAAAGCGTCATGCACACAAAGGAAAATCTATACCACCATATATTTTCATATCACTACTTAAGCGAGCATAAGTTCCGAGGAGAAGGGTGCTCTAGCCGTCCTTTGAGAGGGAAGGATCTCGTAAATTTTATGCCACCCCTAGAATTTATTCCAATGGAGGAACCATTTGCCTCCCTCGGCGACTTTCCCTCCATTGTTCTCCAGCTCTGGTACGAATGCGTAGCGACATCAGGCTCGTTTGTATTGTTTTATTTTGGTTTTAGCAGAGTTATATTTTAATTCTATCATGATAAGTTGTTTTTAACTAAGATTTAATGTTTAGGACTTTTTGTTTTTTATACAAAAGACACCTTCTGACGATTTAAAGAGTAACAATGCAGAATTTTTTTTTGTCTCAAGAACGAATTAATACGTATTAATCTTGGACAATATAAATTGAAACAAAATCATCGACTTGTTTAACTTGAGGAAGGTCATTTTATTAATTTTAGTTCTCTTTTAAAATTCATTCATTGAAATTTAGTCCTAAAATTCTACCAGAATAATAAGCTAGTAATACCAGAATAATAGATTAATATCTAGGTTATAGATATTATAAAAGCGCAATGCATAAAGGACATTTGGAATGGCTAGTAGTATCGAGTAATAAATAAACTTAAGGGTTTACAAATCTACGTTTCTCCCCAAACTAATTTACTCTTCGGGATCATATACAGTAACCATTCAACAACCAATTATTCTTTAGCAAGAAAGGGATCCAACCCGCATTACAATCATTCGAAGATACCTCAATGTCTAATCCGTAGAAAAGATTGTAGAAAGAATTGTCTAAGTATGAAGATGTTACGTCTTGGTCACCATATGACAATACGATATGCATGTGGCATACGCCCAAGATGGCATTTGGCCACATGACATACAATGTAACAATGAAAAGGGCGGAATGTTTGATATGGTTAACCTAATAGTATATCTTATAAGTTTATAACCATGTGTACCAAAACTTATTAATTTATATTACCATTATGTGTTATCTTGCATAGAGCGTAAGAAAAGGAATGCAGTACGAAGCGAAATTGAATTTTCAGTTAAAATTTAGTCATTGAAAGATTTTGAAAGTATTTTCGAAATCAGACCTTGACCTCCTACTTTTATGTTAGATTTATTTTTTTTTTTTTTTTATGAATCCTAAAAACATCTGTGGGACATACTATATCAATATTGAGCTTTATGTTCTTCCTAAATTATAAATTAGCTTCCTATATTATTTTATCCAGTTTCTCAATAAAAAAAAACAGCATGTTTATACGAGTTAAAATGACGTTGGGACCATAAAAATATGACCACTATCTTGCCAACTACAAGTTAACAACGCACAATATTATTAGTCTGCGATAGAGTTTTTGCTTGAATTTATTTTTAATTAAATTTAAAAACATAAATTTTATATTTTGTATTCATAAAAAATACTACCTTTATTGGAAGTTTCTATAAAAAAAAAAAATTATATCCTGGTAATTGGTAGATCGTTTAATATATTTAATAAACGCTCTACCAATAAATGTATCACAGGAATATGTCACTATTATTTTATATTTTATAACATAAAGCTTTCGGCGTCCAGCGCCATATTGATCTAAAAATATAACAATGACTTAAAGAATACAAACATACAGAGTAACTTTTAAAATGTAACGATCCTACAAAAGGAGAATAAACAGGTAAGCATGAGATTGTCAAATGTGTATGAATGTCAGTTATATCATATAAATATTAACATTTTTGAAATTATCGTATACCTGTATTTATGTATTCTTTACTTCATTGCTATATTTTTGCTAAGCTGTGCGCTGGCACCTTATAATATGACGCCGAAAGCTTCATATTATAAGGTATAAAATAATAATGAGATCTTCCTGTTGTAAATTTATTAATTAAAAAAAATGTAATGAAAAATCATAAAAACCTCCATTAATAGAAATTAAATGGAGATAATTTTTAGAAGGTAAAAAAAAAAAAAATTGCTAGTAATTTTTTGTCTCCGCTCATCTGGAACACTCTATCTAGGGCGTGCGATATATTCAAAAGTAAAATTTATAAGAGATCATTCCTCAAGAACAAAGAGATATAAATTATCCGTCAAAGAAAATGGGCCGGGTATCGACTGACATCAATAAGAAGTACTTCACAGAGGAGCACCGCACCGCCGGGCCTCCAATAATGCTGACACCGAGCCGGAATACAGAGCAGGCCGCCAAAACAAAACTCCTTCACGGGCCAACTATTAATTCAACATTCAATAACCCTCCCTTTTCAAATTTGATAAATAATGCTCGTACAATATTACCAGACTACCCCTTTCGATTATTGAAGCAATTACATCACCGATTGTCCGTTTGATAGCACTTCTCGATTCAATATAAGAACGTAGATTCAATTTCATTCCACCTATTGTCAAAATGAATACTCCAGCTTTCAACAGACCGAAGAATTAATTCTGAATATCAAACAATATACATCACAAGGTTTTGGTCAATAAAACAGAATAATTAAATTTTTTTACATTTACTTATGGTGGGCTCATTTTATTTCTGTGTTTTATTATTTCATTATGTATATATATATATATATATATATATATATATATATATATATATATATATATATATATATATATATATATATATATATATATTGTAACACTTATGTGGGTTAAACAAATTTTATGAACGAAAATAACAATTTTCAATGCCACACAAATTATGAAAATACAAATATTTAAACAGGTTACAATAATTATCACTTTGTTGCGCAGAAATACCATATGATTTGAGATTCAGAACAAGACAAACTCTCCAGTCCATCGCTCCTTATATTCGATCGGAAGGGGGACAGCCTCGAAGGTTCTAGATCAGCGTAGATGGTACTCGAACATCGTAGTCACAAACATGTGTTATGATGGTCAGTTCATTCCAACAACAAGTCTAGAACTATTCTAAACCATATGTTCCTAATTATAATTACAATATAATAGTAATTAAAAATATTATTATTAAACATATTAAACACTTTTATTTTTTAAATATAAAAATTTTGGTTGGATAAATCTTGATGAATTTGAATCCCGCCTATTTTCTATTTTAAGAAAAGAGCCCAGCTTCTTATTCTAATTTAAATGATGGTTGGATCAACATGATTTGTGAGATATTTTGATCCTAGTTCATCTCCTGTTTTAGGCTGATATTTTGAGAATAAATTCTAAAAACGGAGGATAGCTGGATCAGCTCCACTTACCACAGAAGAGATAAACGAAGATGAGAGCGACAGTAAAGACCTCATGAAATATTTGATTGCGGAAACTGTAAATCAGGGAAGCCGAGGGAGGCCTCGTCCTGTCCCTCCCCAGATTTCCTCCTCGAGGAAAATGATCCGGCACAGATAGCGATAGCACTTGGGATTAATTTGTCACCGGCGGTGTCATAAAGATGGGGGGGGGGAGGCTCTGCAATAAGGGCTGTGGAAGAAATGGAATTCATATTTTAAAATAAAAACGAATTTTTAATAGAAAGGAGATTTTGAATGGAATTTATTATTAATATTTTTAGCTCCCCTTTCAGTTCATTTTAACTCTAGACATACCTCCATAAATCAGAGATACATCATTCATCTACATGCACTGGAATTCTAAGCCTGATTACAACAGAGCTGCGGTTGAATTCAACTTGAAAGGGCATTCAACCACTGCAATTGAAACAGGGCCGAAAGGAAGAGCTACAAAGTACTTTCCTTCTCCAGATCTGACATGTCATTATTTTCTCTATGGCCATCTTCTCATTTACTGATTGTCAGTATTGTGCAAATCAACAATGAAAGAAAAAAATGAATGAACCATTAAAAAGGAAAAAAAAATATTATTGTTCTTAAAATATATTGGGTTTAAATATTTTCTTTTTAAACAAACAGTTATGACTTTTTATATAAAGGGCTTTGAAAAGAGAAGAGAAGAGAAGGGAGAAAAATTGTCATAATACCAATTATTTCTGCGGATTTAAATTAAGTAAATTTAAAAATACGGATTTAAGGCATCATGTCACTTAACATGCATAGGAAAGAAAGTAGGTGAAATTAGATAAATAAAAATCAATTTTATGCAGACTTTTTTTTTTGTATTTCTCACAATTTGATAGTGACAACCTTGTTGCCATATTAACAAACTTAGGTCCTGCCTATGTCTTATATATTCGAGAAAAAAAATCCAATTTATCAAATAGCATTCTTCCACTATTTCTACATGAATCGTTTAGAACTATACGCCCGTATTCGGAGTATAACCACGTCCCAAGAGCAAGACCAAGGTTGACAATAAATATCTGGGAGGGATGGCCCAGGGAGGACGTAAGTAGGCTCTTATGAAATATATCTGACAGGAATAGGGTCCCTCGCAGGGGTTTGATATACGTCCGAGATGATCATTATTGCATGTCCGCCATCTTATACTCACTTATTTCGTTCTTTTTACAGCACAATGCACCATTTTCTTCATTATTCGTTTTCTAAAAGATTACCGTTATGTTTAAGGAAATCATGAACAATCACGCCATATAACTACCAAACTTTATCGGCCACGACTTTACCCCTCAGGAGCATTCAGTACTCTATCTTGGACTACAGTTCGACTAAAGTATAACTCAAGACTTGCATGAATAAACAGAAAGATTGAAATTAAAGAACCCTAACAAATTAGTGAAAATACTGTTTTCCATTTTTTGCAAAGCGCTTATTATAACTTATACGGACATCAAAGTCCTTCTCAGCAAAAACAAAAAAGAAATAAAACTCATTTATAAAAAGAATAACTTGTCAATCCAAAATGTTAAGACTGAAAACATCCGCTTCCTACTCTACAAACAGCCTTACAAAAACCACCTAGACTTTTTTATATTTTCTTGTTCCTCTCCTTCTAGGCTATACGTGGTTTCCCGGTCCAGGGGAGAGGGTGGGGGATTAATGCCAAGTATCATTAAAGTCCCCCTGGCCCCGGGTTTTGAACTTCCTATTTTCGGGTTCTCAATCATAAGTTTCCATGCGCAACGCGTATTTCCTAACGCGTTTGCCTAGTTGGCAATCCCGCCACCACACCTAGAAGACGAGTAGAAAGAGGCTGGACGAAAGAACTGCTATCCTGAATTAAAGGATTAGTTTTAACCCGGAAAAGGTACTGCTGCAATTTCCTCACTCATGCCTAAAATTCCTGTCACAATGAGGTTTTTCCCCCCCATCACATTAGGTTATCGCCGCCATTTGCTGACGTGTGTGAATGAAAAACCAATATGAAAGTTTTACATTGTAAAATACAGGGACATAGGTTTTTTAGTTTTTTTAATATTAGAAATAAATGAAAACATATTGCTGTATTACTGAATATGGTTGGTGGGGCTAGAGGGTTTTTTAGTTTATAAAAAAGTCGCACCGGGGCTCGGTAAAAAAAATGATCGTTGGCCCAAGTCTCGCATATCTAACTGCAAACTAATAGTGTAAATATTATACAAACCTATATTTCAAAAACAGTTCACTTTGTAGAATTTATTATAAAAAAAAACTAATCATTGGTTTAGAAATTTAAATTTCAAATCGTTTTGTAAATGGATGAATTGTATAATTGTATTTTAAGTCATCTTATGGAGATACGGCAGGATGAGATTTTCAGAACTAAATCATTATCAGAATGATTTAAAACTTACTTAGTAGCGAAATTTTACATCCTTGCTTGGTAATAGAAAAGGAGGAAATACTCTCGAAATTGCGATAATTCCAAAGCAAGGCATTCAGTCCCTTATTTGTACTGACATAGATAGCTTTAGGCAAAGACTTAGTGAGTGTGACCTAACTAATTTCAGTGGAGCTATATCCAGATCGGAAAAGGCTGAGGAGGAGCTATAGCCTTGGCGCTTCCTTAAAGTCGTAATGAGGAAAGTGAGCCTGTTTTATGCTTTTAATGAAGCCAGCAAGTTGGCAACTCTTGTACCCCCCCTGAGCGGTCGCTTATCCATTGGAGCAGCTTCCTCTTTGGTTGCCTCTTCATACATAAGGAATTAGAGGAGGATTTGAGGAGAAAACTTGCCTAATAACTTCGACAACGCCCCCCCCCCCCCGCTTACCCCCGTTCTGCCTTAGCGGAAAACTTATTAATTTATTATACAGTATTTGAAAAGTAGAAAGGTACGAACAGAGCTTACAGATTTCAAACTCGGCCATTATAACATAAGTTTATACTCAAAGAACGTATATTTACAGCTCGAATAGCTCAAAATCGAGAAAAATTACTGCCTCGAACATCCCTTTTGTTATATCAGGAAATGTTTACGCTAAAATCATTCCTTGTTAATGAATAACTAGTAAAATAGTAGGTTGTAGTAACCGTTAATTGACAACACTAACCTTTTTTTTTTAATTTTATGCGTTATTATCTATTAATTATCAATAGTTATATTTGTTTATATTGTATACTAGATTTATATCCCGGTTTCACCCGGGGAATTTCATTTTTCTTTCGACTCAAACGCTCGATTTCGTAAAAACCGAGATCATAACGATTTTTATAACAATAAAGAATATACCCAGAGATTGGCTGAAGTTATACAAGTTTAATATGGACAGGTGTTCGCACCTGGTATGAAAGAAACACTGAGCGAAATTTGGTGAATTTAGGACAAACGGTATGGATTTCTATAATGAACAAACAGAATTTCATATTTATTTACATAGATTATAGCAGTATAACCGGGTTCCACCCGGGGAATTTCATTTTTCTAATAAAACGGTCGATTTCGTAAGAAACCATTGTAAAGCGAGATCATTACGACTTTTATAACAATAAACAATATCAGCTGAAGATCGGCTGAAGTTATACAATTTTAATATGGACAGGTGTTCGAACCTGGTATGAAAGAACCACTGAGCGAAATTTAGAGAATTTAGGACAAACGTTATGGATTTCTATAAAAAACAAACAGAAGTTCATCTTTATTTATATAGATTTATGCTCTCATAAATTATATTAAGATTTTAGATGGATAATTAATTAAATTGTAGGTAGAATGAATAATATTGAGTTTACAGATTTTTTATGAATATAATATTCATATTTATATAGTTACAAATTAAATTAAATATGAAGATTAAGATTAATTTAAAGGTTATTTTTTGAAATATTTGTTATAATAATGTATGTTATGTATGTTTTTTGAATAACTATGTGGAGAAGATTATTCAACATTCTGTTATGTTGTTTATTATCACTTAAATATTACTCTTAGTAGTCATTATATTTATTTATCTAGATTAGCCAACTCTATTTGTATGGGGTATTCCCCGAAAACGAATAAAATATATTCATTCATTCAAGAATTTATATTAATAAAAAAGGAAAAATAATCAGACAATACGATAAAACGAGATGCCATGCGTTGTAAATTATAGGGCTGCTGTTAAATTTAAATGTTATTTACAATATATACTAAATCAATACTCTAGTTTAAGTAATTGTATAATAACTATCAACCTAGATTTAACTGGAAATCCTTATGTGAATTTCATTTATTTATTTAATTAATGCCAATTTTTTTTTTTTTTTTTATTCTTTTGTCCTTCCGTATTAGCCCTATAGAAGGACAAATTTTGGGTACTTTAAATGTTACGAACTCCATGCCCAACGGTATGTTTTGTTATTTGTTAGATTTACTATGAAAATAACAATGATATTATCTAACAATGATAAATATCTAATATTCATTTTGTTAATTACACTATTTTTTCATGGATTTGTATACCTATCACCCTTACTCTATATCATATACACTTACGACATACCCATTATTACAGATACATTGACTGCAACTTATGCTGACGATACAGCAATTATCACTAAACATCAGGACGCAACACAGGCATCATTAACTTCACAACATCACTTATAATACTACACGACTGGTTCCAACCATGGAAAATTAGACTAAATCATGACAAATCAAAATACATCACATATACACTTAGAAAACATACCTGTCCACCCGTTTATATTGATATATTGACAATAACCAAATTCCTCAGACGGATACAGAAGAATGACATGTCTTCTGTCTTTCGACAGAAGAATGACATGGGGCCTGCATGTCAAAATGAAAAAAGAACGCTTACCAAAAGACTTAAACTTCTCTATCCACTATTTTCTAAATCTTCAAGACTAAAACTGAAACAGAAACTAAATACCTACACATACTTACTGAAGCCCATTTGGACATACTTCAGATATTCAGCATATCTGAAAATAATCACTTACAAAAACTTCAAACGTTTCAATCTAAATTGCTACGACTGATTACAAAGGCGGCCTGGTACGTGACTAACAAAACTTTACATACAGACCTCTAACAACAGTCGACCAGCACATAACAACTCTTTACAAAAGATTTTTTATTAACTTGACAGGACATCCTAACAGTATAATCAGTAATATGGCTGACATACGCATAGATACGAGGAGACTAAAAAGGCATTGGATGAGAGATCGGCTCTCTTAGACAGCCAAGGTAATTTAATCAAGCTAGGAAGGGGGTGCTTCTGGGTGCTTTCCCTCCTCATGCCTCACATGACATTATTTCCTATTGCCACCATCTCATTCGCTGATTGTCAGCGACTGCTGACAGGTCCGAATCAATAATTGAAATAAAAAAAAAAAAAAAAAAATATCTATCTGACGTTTTTCGAAACAATATACCTATCTAAATATAAAGCAAATTCATAAATCAACATTTTCTAAAAATTATATCATCGGATTTTAACAATCAAATCTGAGCAAATTGAAATTTATTTCGTGTATAAAATCCGGTGTTCCTTTCAATGTTTAAAATAGGTCTATTATAATCTACGGAATAATCATTCCCTCGCCCCTCCGTGCATATTAGAAATTGGTTGTTCGGGTTTTTAGGCGTACAATCGCAGGTTATTAACGCGTTGATTCCATTATATAAATAAGAGAGACAATAATATATGGACCTGGACCAAAGGAAAATAAATAGATATTTAAGAAAAATAGGGAAAGAAAAAAATTAATACATAAGAATGAGGCAGAAATAATCAGTCGAAGTTGGGTTATCATAGCATAACATACAATTTAAAAAATGGAATAAGAGTAAAGAAAAAATAAAATAGTTGCTTGCTTAATTTAATTTTAGCACAAAGAGGAGTTAGATGTGAATAATAACGATTTGCGATCAAAATCTAGGTTTATAGTTCATAAATAATCACTTAAAATAAAATGAAATACCATGCGTTGTAAATGATATGGCTGTAGTTAAATCGTAATTTACAATATTCACTATATCAATCCTTTATTTTAAATCATTTTATTTATTTAACTAGTTTCAAATTCTTCTTTTTCTTCCGTATTAACCCAATGGGAGATTCGGGTAGTTTTACATTTTACAAACTCATGCCCTAAGGCATACTACCTGAAAAAATGTTTTGTTTTTTTTTTGTTGTTTTTTTTATAAACTTCAAATCTCACTACTGATGAATTATTTTCACCGTATCGATATAGGAACGAATACACCAGATAACACAACCTAGAACTATATCATTCTTAACCAACGAGTAAATAATTGATATGAATTCGACATTAGAAGCACCCTAATCGGACAATAAACCGACAAGAGGTGAGGTGAGATTTGAGGCACCTCGGCGAGGGAAGTTATTATTAATCAAGGGGCGGCCACCCCCTGCATAGGATTCAATATCCCCCCCCTTGAATTATTGAAAACGGTCGGAATTGGAAAGTTGAGCTCCGCAGGCTACGCCCACGGTGGAAACTACACGATCCTGTGTTTATAAGTGGTCCTCCCTATCGGTCGTTAAACACAGCTGACTTTTCATCTATTCTCTAGCTTATCCCTGAAATTTCCTTAGGATTAATTAGATTTAATTACTCCTTTATCTTTGAGGAAACTTTAAAAAGTTTAATAACAAGTACAAAGTAGGTATTCCGAGTGTAAAATTTATAAATGTAAATTAAAACGTTTCCCATGTTTTTTTTTTACTGTTTCCGCCCTTACGGAAAAGAAGAAATATTTCCTAAATATATTGGTTACCTTAAAAATTAATTATCTCATCGAATTATTTTTATTAAGATAATATCCGCCACCTCGGTGAATAAATTATTAATATGGCGCTACAACTCAGTGATGAGTCCTGGCCTCCTCAACAAGCTTCCTCCAAACGTCCCTGTCTCTGGCAGCCTCCATCCAGTCGATGATGCCGAGCATAGTTCCTGAGTCATTCACCACACCATCAGACCATAGTCCCCTCCGTCTACTCCCGAAGATCCGCTCTGTCAGCAGCTTCTTGGTTCTCGTCGCTTCCCATTCGGGCCCATGTCCGCCCATGTCCAGCCCAACGTAGTCTACCAGCGCGAAGGATTTGGGCGACATCCGGCTCTCGGTAGATATCTAATAGTTCCCTGTTGCTCATTCTCCTCCATTCGCTTCCAACTCTTTCCTCCCAATATCCGTCGGAGCACTTTTCTTTCGAATATTTGGAGATCTTGTTCGGATCGTCCACGTTTCAGAACTGTAGAGGAGTATTGGGTGTATAAGTGTCTTGTAGAGAGTTATCTTTGTTTGCTGGGAGAGGTAATTGCTTACAAAGTGTCTACGCAGTCCAAAGCAGCATCGGTTGGCCAAGAATTCTATTTTTGATCTTTTGTTCGATTGCATTTTCATAAGAAAAATCGACGGTTAATAAATAGTTCATCATTTATCAAATCAAATTTCCTTACTTTTAAGTTTGTACTCGTAAAGAAATCAAGTTTTCATTAACATGCGTGAAAATTTCATCGAAATTACCAAAATAGTGGCTACTGACTTCGGCTTTAAAACAACTGAAGATATCTTGTTATTAATAAGATATTAGAGTTTAATAATTGTTCACCAACCGATTAGAGCAGATTTATGGCAAATTATTTTAACGCTATTTCGAGTAGATTCCTGACTTATAAACTTATCCAATGGAAAGCCTTCTATTTCCTTCTATTTTTAATATTTAGTTCAACGTGCTTCTCTTTAGCCAAATAACCCATTTTAGGCTAAATTCGACTTAACCATATTTGGGTTTTTAGACGTAGACCCCTCCTGATGGCAGATATAACGAAAGAAACCAAAACAGATATTCATTTCTCTTACTTAGTAAAAAAGGTCTAAAATCCTCTGGAATTATCACTATTATTACCACGTGGTCGAATTTTAAGTAACGTTCTCAAAATCTGTTGACTAGCAAGGCAGTCTAATATTAAACTTCTTTATGAGTATAAATTAAATTTATTTATGAATTATCAATCCAGAAAAATGGTCATTTTAAAAACTAATTGTACGCTCTCATATTATGCTTGAATTTAGCAATTTAAGTATAATACGGTTCATAACGGTTAATTAATTTATAACAGAATTGAAATACAACATAATTAATCAAGTTTACTGAAATGGGCTGAATTAGTGAAATAATTTATTATTTATTCGTTCACACCTTTTAATGATTATATTACAGAACAAACTTTGACACATAAAAGAATACTTTAATAAGTTATCCCTTATTATGTATTTCCGGGAGGGATCCGAGAACGCTTTGTCGAGTATTTATCTTGCCACCGTGGCCCTAAGTTTATTAACCGCTGTAGGCGGTCCGTTTGGGGAACGCATTTACAGAGTTTTCCTCAACTCGCTCGGGGGTTCCCGGCGGAAGTATTGCCAAATCCCTCCTTGTGTAAATACGCAATTGAACTTCAGCCAAATTGGAATCTCTAAAGCCCTCGGCAAATAATGAGTAAGTGTTTTCACTTCAATTAAGCTTTAGCTTTTTTGTTCCAACGGTTTAAGTTGTATATTTTAAAAGGCCCATCACCGCAATAAGTTAAAATTGTTTTCTACTGTGTAATATTTTAAATAAATATTGAAGATCATTGTCGTGAACTTAAACTCTAATGATTACTGGATTTAAAAACTTTATGAAAATAATTATCTAATTAATGTTGATATTGATGAAACTCATAGTGACACATGGTCTTGATAACCGAAATATGACCCGTCATATAAATCGAACATTGCCTGTAAGTTAACTTCTACATCACATCATATTATAAGGCCACACTTGAAATATCTAAACATTGAAGCTTATTAGCAAAATACTTAAGAAAAAAACTTGTATGACTGGTCCAGTCCTTTAAATTGACAACCTAAGATATTAATAAAGATTCCATTTATCGGCAGATGTGACTCTACAAAGGTGTGGGGTTCCTTTTTAACGATCACTTTAATGACGTTTTTAATAATTCCTAAAAACAATGAAACGCTACGAACCAGCCTCAAGAAAATATATTGTTCAAATATAATCTTGAAGTTTACTGAATTTTAGTTTTTATTGCTCCCGATGAAGATTTTTGTTCTTTTCTGCCCCTAATATGACAAATATAATTAATGCTTTCAATTTGACAAATATTAGAATTCGTAACAATCGTTCAACCACTAACATCTTCAATTGTCTAATTCAACTGTTCATCATCTGACGATTGAAATCTCTGCTCAGATCTAATTTTGAATTGTTATCTGAGTGCTATTAATGGGTAGTTCCCATGTGTCTTGTTCATGGCATAACCCCCTGTTTTCTTTCACATATAAATATGTGTGTATAATATAAACAGGAACACACAGTTGTTAATTGTAAATTATATATATATATATATATATATATATATATATATATATATATATATATATATATATATATATATATATATATGGATCCAAATTTTGTAAAACACTGAAATTCACATCTTCCTTTGATATATACATTTGTCAATTCATAACAACTAAAGTTTCACAACGTTTCGAGGCCTGTTGCCCTATCTTCAGGGCTACTCATCACTAATTTTAATTAACAATATTTTAGTTGTTAAATGATATCATTGCATAAAAAATGATATCAATATTTTTTACAACAGTTCGAAAACATACTGGATGACGTAATGGAAGTTATGAGGTTCAAAACTTCATCTAAATGTGCAAAACTTGCTACATTTGAATATGGTAACACGATACTTGGTAGAAATACACGTGTAACGGCTATAACTTACTCAAAAGCACCCCGTCATGAGATAGTGAATTAAGCTAACGAAGTTAGGACTAATCCCACTGAGTGTATGATACTCAATGCCTGCCGGAATTCCTACCTCTATGGCGCTTAACTTCAGGCCTCTATCAAGTTAGCAACGGAGAGTTACGATATTCCCGCTTCTCTGATAACCTCAGACCCGCCTAATTGTGGCTTAACATTTGTCATCCGAAATTCGTATAATTGACAATAATGAGAAATATATAATACTTGGAATTTACATTTCCTGAATTCATAACAAAACACAAGATATTTGTTAATGCAGAAGAAGAAAAAAAAAAGGTATGATATTAAGTAAAAGTGAAGGACTCTACATATTGAATCTAAAACTTATGACCGGTATAGTAATAAAATAAATAGTAGAATTCTGATGACCGGGGTTGGGGGATCGAAGCATCCTCACTCAAGATTCTCAAGATAACTAATTGATGTTTGAAAATTAAAATATATGTTTATAAATACATACAGTAAATGAATAAAAATCTACGCAATTTGCTGTTTTTGTTTCTTATTTTTTCCAGGGGGCAGCTCCACCCCCCTCTCCGGATGCCTATGCTTCAAACTATCTAATTTGAAAATAATTACTTTTCAGGGAAGAAAAAATAAAAGAACCCTATAATGGTGAACACAAACTATTTAAACGGCAATTCTTATATTTGATACTTCTATCTTTACTGATCATTCCTTCAGATGGTAATAACATTGATCAGTTTAGTGTCATGCCCTATCAAATAGCCAAGTATCGAATCTACTTATGGTATAAACGGGAGATAACCAAACCACAATCACCAAAATCACACTCAATTTTAAAAATCACTATCAAATTTTATAATACAATACAATAAATACAATAATAAATACAATCCATTTCGCAATTAAAGACATAAAGTATAACTAAATAGAAGCGCTGTTTATATAATAGTTGTTAGCAAAAAAACTGCTACAAATGTTGTAGTTACAATAAATTAGGGTCGGGAATAGCCGAGTGAACACAAAACGGAAAAAAAAAAAAAAATATCTATATATATACTTAAATTAGTATAACTAAACAAGTTATTAATTGCTATTACTGGATTTAGGAAACAATTTAAAATTAAATTAAAGTAAATTGTTTGAAGAATGTTTCATTAAAATAATGCTTCTTGAATTAATGGTTTCCCTATAGAAATTAAACTTTCAATAAAATTGAACTTTATTTCCAGTTTCTTATATAAATGTCCTGTTCATGGAATTCCTTTAACTGGCAATAAAATCAAGAGCAGTAAGTTTCGGGAACTGCTGCCGGTGAATTATCGAGCGACTGAATGAACTGATATCGGCTCTCATTTCACTGAAATTATCATTTTTCTTTTTCCCTTCCCTCGCACGAGGGCGGCGCCATTAAAAGTTGAAATTCAGTCCCCAACTCCCTCTCGGCTAAATAAGGAGCCGCTCAAGTTACTCAACTTAGCTCGACGACTACTTATTTTCTTCATAATGGAGTTGCCGAGCCTGTCCAAAAACCATCCCATACTTCTCGGCCATCTTGCTCTGAAGAATAAGTCTTCTCCCCCCCCCCCTTCCGCCCTTCTGCTTGGTTCCATTGTTTTACGAGACGTGAACCACAAATGGGTTTCAAAAACTTCTTACATTCGCCTTAATCTGAATAAAACGGGGTTCGTAACGAAAGATTTTTACCACGAAAATAATATGTATTTTTTTATTATTTTAGATTGGAAAATAAAGACAGCAAAACTGTTTAATTCAATATAAATGTACTTAATTATCAGAATTTAGAAAACTCTTATTCTTCCGTAGGTTATTTATGTGCGCCAAACATAGCCGATTGCATGAAGGAATTAGCAAAATCTTATGGTCATAAGCATAAATGGGCGGATCCAGCCGATTGTAAAGGGAGGGGCTGCAATCCTAAAGGGGGAGGGGGGTGCAACCCCACAACACTTCATTTGGATCTGCTAATCAGCTTTTTTACCTTTATGTTCCTTTCCAACAACTAAAATTCTAATTGTTCTGCACATTATTTGTTCTTTAACTTGGTTCCTTACATTAAAGAAAATAAAATTCTATCTTTAACTCACGACAATTTTTCCAAAGGGAGGGGCTGCAGCCCCCCTGGATCCGTCAATTTAAGCATATGATACAAAGACAGATGATGGACTAAAGGAAGACAGAATAATGCCGATTTTTAAAAGCCCAGCCATTCAGAACTCCATCTCTTGAACTCAAAGTTGTTACATGTTATGTTTATTTTTAATTACATGAATTTATTATTTGTTTCAGATTTGCACAAAGGTAAGGCTTTGATTAACTCAAAGTAATCAGAAGAATGAATCAAGTAAGATGCCTTTTATTATATCTATATATATAAAAGGCATCTTACATGATTCATTCTTCTAATTACTTTGGGTTAATCAAAGCTTCTTACTTTGGTACAAATCTATAACAAATAATAAATTCATGTAATCAAAAATACATAAAAAACATAAATATCATAAAACGATTTCTTAACATTGTAATAATCCACATATAAACATACATATAAATGACCAAACTTTTCCCTTTGAAAATTATTGGAGCTAACAACCGTTTTAGAATGCTTTATAAGTTTAAAAATACAATATTTTTTTACTTAATTTACATCTGCAATGCTTAGCCAATTAATCAAAACCTTGCATTGGTTCAAATAATAAATTTCATTTTATTTGTGGTGACTTATTCGAACCGATTTATTGACGTATATCTGTTCGTTTAGCGAACGAATCAGTTTGAAAGTCGCAAAAATTGAAATAATATTTATTACTTTTCTTAAATTCATATATCAGCAGTAAAAAGTGCGTACATGTTATTTTTTATGGCTTATAGAAAACGTGCGAACAAGGCATGAAAATGAACTTTGAGTGAAACTAGCGGACTGTTGAACCACACAACAGTAAATTTCTTGTTAGGCAGCTAACATGTCATCCTGTAGTAACAATAAAGGTCTGATTAATGTCGATTACGTTATTTAAAATCCCTCGCCTACAATTACCCTCTTTAAGAGTGTCCTCCCCTCCTCTTTAATGGCTACGGAGTGTTTTATATGTTCTTTTATTGCGACAAGGGAATTTACAAGGGGCATATATCTCGAGCAGGCTAAAAAGGGGGCGCTTTAATTGGTAGTCTCCCAGGTCTCCAGTCACTAATGAGTAGCCTGCCCAGAGGTTGGGGGGGGGGGGGGGGGGGGGGGTTCTCTCTGCCCCCCTTGTATGGAAATGCGCAGGTGGCCCATGTCACTGTAAATGTCGGCCGAAATCTAGTGTCCTCAGCCAGCCCTAATGCCCTGCAGCAGAGAGCCCTGCGCCCTCTAATAAGCTGGCCTATTGTGAGCTTACAAGCTCAGCCCTCATCTCACAGAGTAGTTAGTCTCATTCATCCTAGCATGTCCGTTTTCAGATATAAATGTCAACTATTCTTAGGTGAAGCGATAGTAAATCCCATGAATGATAGACAATAACAATCATTCCCTGGACAAAACCTTTTGAACTTAATTCGCGGATGGGCTATCCCCGGTTATCATAAATGATACATGTGATTAAGTCAGTTTTCTTCTAATATCGCCCATCAAGCTAAAGGTAATTTTGCAATCTTGTAGGACGGGCCCTGGCGTTCATTCTTCGGATATCATGTTTTCTTTTTTTTTTTCGTAGTATCGTTTAAAATGTTCCTACAGATGGTGGATTAGGTTAAATATTATAGTATTTTGGAATATATACAAGAGTAGAAAGTTTTACTCAATCGATATGCAATTAAATTTAAAACGCAATATAGCCAAAAATACCCTTTCCCATTTTATGACAATTTGCAGTTCCAACTAAATTAGAATTAAAATGTGTAAAAATCAAGTCTGCGGTTTTGATTTTGACTTCTTTTAGCTCAATCGAAATGAGAAACTTTGATTCTTACATGAAAACCAACTCGCATTTAAACCTATCCCATCAGCTGTTCCAATGAGATTAATTTTTGCAATCAAGACCATGCAAAATTATTTTTAACTTCAATATACTCGAAAAACTATGAGCCATGCCAACCCTAATTTCGCTAAAGGCCCAGGGGAAAAATAAAGATATATTCAGTCTGTGTAGATATAATATTACGTCTTGAATATCTCATCATTCCTACCCTAGCATAAGTACATAGCAACAATGAACCGAAATTAACAACTGAGAACTGGATTAGTATTTTTTTTTAAAAATATTTAAAACGAAGAAAAAATGAAAATTAATTAATATTTAAAACATTTAGAATAGAAATTTTTACCAACGAAATTTAAATTTAATCTGAATAAAGTAAAATGGAAGAAATCGGGAAAAATAAGAAAACCAAAACTGTTGAAGGCCTAATTACTACTACGATTTTAAATATCTTTTCCGCGAATTAGAAAAAAAAAAAAGAAATGTTAATTAAGTATGCATCAGACCCATCTTTAAAGGCTGTCTTTTTTTTCGGTTTAAATTAAAACTAAAAGAAGATATATTTTTTGTCAGTGAGCTAATTTTGTGTGTGTGATGTTTTTATGTTTAAAATGACCATCGAATATACATTTTTATAAAAGGGTGGAACTTATATTTAAAGTCAAAACCCGGTTAAGATTTTAGAAAGGAAAATTATATCTATCGAATCCACAAAAAAAAATGTATCAAGCTTAGACTTTGATTTGCTTTAAGTTAAAAAATAAAATTTGCTTAGAAGCCTTGTCTTATACATCATATATGCACTACAAAAATACAGTCAAATATATTGTAAATAAATTATGTAAATGAAAAATAATAAGAATTCATCCCAGTAAGGAACAATATTTAGGGTTATATTAAGTTTTTAGTATTCTGAATTTCAATGAGCCGTGAATGATAAAAAATACTGATATTTTCTTTATTGATTATTATTTGTCATACACTCATGTTGTTACAATTCGTTGATTAATCCTGTTACTCCATGTATTAGTATAGAAATCCGCCACCGCGAGATAGTGAAGTAATCCACGAAGAAATGTTTTTCAATTTTATGATTTAGAGAGAGGGCGAGAGAGAGCAAGAAATAGAAAGAGGGAGGGAGAGAGACAGATAGAGAGATTAAAATACGAGTAACATTCCATGAAGCAATAATGATGAGGAGGATAACTTTTTTTTTTAACCCATTTCACTTTAAGGAAATATAAAATCTCTACTAGAGATTGCAGTGAACGCATCCGGCGCTATTTCCATATTTATTTATTTTTTACTTTCACTTACCTATATATGAAATATATAGTAAGTGGAAGTATTGCGATCGTGAAAAATTTCGACTTCCGGTTTTCAACGGAAATACACGTTTTGGGACCCCCTGAGTCGAAATAACCAAGTCCCGCGAAATGGTCTGTGTGTGTGTGTGTGTGTGTGTGTGTCTGTGTGTGTGTGTGTGAACAGACTAGCTCAAAAACTATAAACCCTGGGAAACTGAAATTAGGTATTTAGTGGAGGTATATGCCCGCGATGTGACAGCAAAAATTTCATCAAAATTGCTCAAAGGGAGGGGGTACTTTATTTAATAACTTTTTACGTTTTTTTCGATTTTCTCAAAAACGGCTCTAACGATTTTGATTCAACTGAGTATTTGATCTATTTATATGCCCGAGATATGACTGTAAAAATTTCATCAAAATTGATTAACCGGAGGGGGGACTTTACTTAATAAATTTTGTATCATTTTCACTTGTTTTTTTTTTATTTACTCAAAAGCGGTTTTAACAATTTTGAGCAAACTGGGTATTTGATGTATGTATAAGCCAAAGATGCGATAGCCAACATTACATTAAAATTGATCAACCGGAGGGGGGACTTTGCTTAATAAATTTTCTATTATTTTCACGTTTTTTTTTTATTTACTCAAAAACGGCTTTAAAGATTTTGATCAAACTGGGTATTTGATGTATGTATATGCCAAAGATGTGATAGCCAACATTTCATCAAAATTGATTAACCGGAGGGGGGACTTTACTTAATAAATTTTGTATCATTTTCACGTGTTTTTTTTATTTACTCAAAAACGGCTTTAAAGATTTTGATCAAACTGGGTATTTGATGTATGTATATGCCAAAGATGTGATAGCCAACATTTCATCAAAATTGATTAACCGGAGGGGGGACTTTACTTAATAAATTTTGTAACATTTTCAAGTGTTTTTTATATTTTCTCAAAGAAGGCTTTCACGATTTTGATCAAACTGGGTATTTGATGTATGCATAAGCCAAAGATGTGATAGCCAACATTTCACCAAAATTGACCAACCGGAGGGGGGACTTTACTTAATAAATTTTGTATCATTTTCACGTGTTTTTTTTTTTTTATTCAAAAACGGCTTTAACTATTTTGATCAAACTGGGTGTTTGATGTATTTATATGCCAATGATGTGATAGCTAACATTTCATCAAAATTGGTCTAACGAAGGGGACCCACAACAACGCATTAATTTCTAATCTAAGTAAGTTGGTAAGTGAAAGTTGTGTGTTGCGCGCACGCACCAGATTTTTATTATTAAACTTCTTTCCTAGGAATTTTTAATATACTTTTCTGTCCTTTCCTATTTCTGTTTGAATAGACTCCTCACCCGGGAGTTGTAGCCAGGGTGCCTGCTTGTGCTTTATAAAACCCTGCTTGCTAAACGTGGAACCTTATGGAATGTAATAAATTTCATCTTTTGCCTTAGCCTCGGATCCTTCATCTGCTTCCTCAAACCCTCAGGCCCCTCCAACCGCTTTTAATAAAAATCCTTGTTTGTTTTCTTCATAGCAAGAGATAAACAATCGGATTCAATGAAGACAAACAAATCTTTCTATAAGGTCAATTGTGCTCAGTTATTCCTGTAAAACTTATTGAATGATTTTTATATTTATAAAATCTTTAAAAATTTATTAAGCTTCTGTTATCTTGGCATATTTAGGCATGACGAAAGATAGTGCCCAGCAGCACATCATTTCAGGAGAGGGGGTCTTTCATCTAACTCCTCTTCAGTCGCCTCATATAATGCGTGTCAATCGAGGCCATGTCAGTTGTTGTGTCCGTTCAATTTGATGATAAAGCCAGAATAAAGAGCCTTTATTTTTTTTCGATAGTTAGTAATTGCAAGTCGGTATGTAGCGTTTGGTTACTAACACACAAAGTAATTAAAAAAATATAATGAAGCAAAAAATAACACTTAATGTTAACAAATTGAAAGAATAATTAAACAAACATGTAGCAGCTAATATCGAAATTACTATCAAGTATATTCTACATAAGCAAGATAACGATGTAAGATGAAAGATGTAATATAAAGCAATAGTAAACTATCGTACGGAATAATAGGCAAAAAAAAAAATAATAATACAAGCCTGCTATCGTAAATAATTATAAAAATGGCAGATTCATAAGATTCTGGTGACTTCGTTTAAGCGTTTCCGTTAAGTCTTTTAATGTTTTGGATTTAATGTCAGCACAAGCACAAAACCCCTCCTTATCGATTAATAATAAGGATCGATTCTTCTTTCGTTTGTTTTTTTTCTTTTTTTTGCTATTTTTCTCTAATGAATTATCGTAGTATATTTTCCCAAAATAGCCTTTTTTATGGAAAAAGCGTTCGCCAAAGCTGCATTTTGTATCCGTTTAATAACACCAAGAACATGAAGATGATAATTTTTTAGTTCCTGTTTTATTTTATGGGGTTTAAGCTCTATTAGGAAATCTCTTATGATCAAAATTAACAGCAACATGGGTCGTTTTCGAAAAAAGAACAATGCCACACAGGTGTGGGTAAATGTTAGTCGAAATTCGGCATGTAAAACCCGGTTTCCCCAATTATTCACTCCTCAACAGTCTTCATTTACTTCCCCCACCATGGCCATTTCGATTAATGAAAATTGAAAACACATTAATTATGTTCCAATCAAAACAAGATAAAGAAATTCAGCAGTCGGTATGATTTTAAATTTTGTTATTGAGGGTAAATAATTAAAAAACTGTTTTTCCGTGCCTTACTAAAATTAAAGAAAAATATAATTGTCTATATTATGTGTAGAGTTTCTGCTCAATGGCTTGTAATATATGATTTACTTTCTCATTCAAATTATTTAATATGTAATAAAGGAGTGAGTTAAAGAATATATATCCATTGCTCCGGACTACATTGAAACGGACGAAGAAAAAAAGAAATAACCATCCGCTTAATGATGCCGGGAAATGGGCCATATAAAAGAATTAAGGTAATCCACCAAGGAGCTCATCATTCATGCCCCTTGCAACTGACAGTTGTCTCTTTCTTCCTAGACTAGACAATTTAGAAGATGATGCCAGACATCAGGAGGCGCTATTAATATAAGAAGTACATGTTGGGTCATATTTAAGTTCCTTGCCTCTCAAAAGGATCCTGCCGAGGACACTGGCCGCAGGATAAGGAGGTCCTGTAATAACTGAAGCCATTTTTCTCCCGCTTCATCCCCTCTCTCTCGGGATTCCTGGAGGAGAAAAAAGGAACAGTGGGATCATCATCCTTTAGCCTACTTAGAGCCTTGGAGGGCATCAATTCCTATCAGGAAGGGCGGAGAGGACATCACACAGGCACGCTTTATCCCCGCTGATGGATAGTCTCCGATTACTTAGCCCTTCATGGGCCCTATAAGAAGGGCTACCGTCCGGCTTTTACCCTAATAGATCCTCAGAGAGCATTTAATTATATTGTCACGACTAAACATTTATTCTAAATTGAATCTCTTCCATCGAACAAAGGATTGAAAACTGTCCTTCTGTTCCTCATTTCCTTAATCACTCAATTTATTTCATTCACTGGATATTTTTAGATGTTCAAACGAATTGAAAATTGCGATAATTAAAGTTGATCAATATAAAGTGAAACTAATATTAATATGGGAAACTAGCTTGTGTCATGCGTTAGAAAACCTCTCAAAAAATTGTCTATGCAAAGCATAACTCATCAGCACTTCTTTTTTACGTTAGTTGCTAATAAGATTCATTTGTATAGGTATGTATATTTAATTACATATAATTTAATTTTATAATTATTATTATAAATAATTACTATATGCTGCATCACTCAAGGGCATTAGAAATTAGAGTTCTATGAACTCAATCATACAGACTACATCATTTGAAGAGAAGAAACTTTTTACTTTTTTTTTTTTTTTTTTTTGATAATGCATACACGAACATATACTATGGTAACGGGGAAAAACTAGGTGATTTGGAAAATAGTATACGGTCATCAATATAAGCATAATTTCAGAAGCCTTCTGCACACAATGTTGCAGTCGCAAAATGACGTTGATAACTCCGTAGTAATCATAAATCCCATCTAAACCTTTAGAGCTCTGAGTTAACAACTTCATAGTTTAAGAAGGCTTCTGACGTAATCCTGTTATTGATAAACCTGCTATTTCTCAACTTATATAGTTTTTCCCTGATGCCATAAGTATAAAGTAAACAGAAAATTGCAGCTAAAATCAGCGCATTCTGACTTAAAAAAATCTTCAGGTTATATGTTACACCTTAACTGTTACAAGCCAAAACCTAAGAAGAATGCATAAAGCCTTTATAATAAACTAAAAGTCAAACTCTTCAAAAAATAAAAGTATTGCCAAGCGATAAACCCAAGAGGCCTTTGAGAAGATACGTCCAACTGGAGAGCCCTAGACCCTGGTTTAGAATTCTCACAGAGGAAGAGAGAGGTACAGTCAAATAAGAAGCGGAGACGCCGACTATTCCTCCTCAGAGGTAGCTGGGCCGTTATTAAACCCTCCTCAGGAAGATATTGGTAAGCACACACTAAGACTCCCGGCCCTCGCTACTTCCTAATTTACACCGGGCCGGCTTAGGGCCAACCTTGTACCCTCCCCCTTCTTCAGACCTATTTCCCTAGCGTACTTGAGTATCCCGTCTCCCATGTAGTCTAATATATTTTTTTCCTTATTCAGGAAATGAAAATTTCTGAGTAAGTTTTATAAACTCTTCTTTAAAATTATTATTCTAAGAATTGATGAACTATATTAAATATTAGTACCAGAACTGGTAAAATGGGGTCAAGAGACTTTTTTTCCCATTTTTTTTAAATCAAAGTTATATCTAAAAAATCTTTATTTATATAAAAATCTCATGTCCAGATTTTTGACGGAGGTAAAATCAGAAAATACTCAACCGAGTTTGATAAAATTTGGCTCATTGTGTGTAGTTTTGTCCAATTCAAAAGATAGGGTAGTTTTTATCTCGATTATTGGACTCAATAATTCTTTTTTTTTGCAAATTAAATGCGTATTATACAACAAACTGTGTGATTATTTGCAAGTTCTACAAATTCCCAAACAGTTGGTGGTTAGAAAAAACCGTGTTTTTCCCATGGCTTTTTATGAGATTTTATTTAGAGTTCGTCGCCGCCATGTATTAAAACGTCGGAAAATAGTGGGATCTGGGGAGAGGGTTGATTATTAAGTTTTTACCATTTTATACGATCTCGAAGAAATTTGAAAGCAAATATTTTGTTCTACAAGTATAAGAATGTTAATACCACATCTATTTTATCATAGGTAGTTTTTGGGTGAGGTTGATAAGCATTATTACTGATTTGATCTGATTTGATCGAATTTTGAAACACTGAATCATAAAACAATCTTTTATTTAAACTTATCACCAATCAACTCACTGTCATGAATTCCACTTCGACTTCTTTACCAATAAAAGAGTGTCACTTTCACTCCTGGCCTTGTAAGGTCCACTAATGTAGTTACATTACTCTAAACAACCTAAAAATACTATTGGGGTAAGATACATAATAAGAAAAAAATATCAAAATGCGGTATTATTATAGAATCATTTGTAAGTACTACCATTAAAAAAAATAAAAATAAAATAAAGATCAGTAAAATAAAAGAAAAAGCTTCAAGAAAAAATAATTTAGATTAATCCTGTCTATGCTGGATATGATATGATAGCGAAGACTCCACGCATCACGAGAAAAATATTTGCGTCTTTAATTTTAAAGATCTAGAATCCGTGCTGGGATGGCAGAAACATGGTAAAAGCCTCACTGAGAGCTGAAAATTCGACCTTGAAATGTAACAAGTCCTCTTCTGACCGTTCTTTTCTGACAAACGTTAATAAGATTCCTATTAATCAAACAAAATAAATAAAATACGGTTAAATTGGACGGATCAACGTTCTAAAAAGATGTGCTATTTAAAGGTTGTAATTTATTTTTAGACATTATTATATTGTCACAATAATTATGCTGCTGCAATGAGTATTCATTAGAAAATGTTCGGTGAACCATAACAGTATATAAATACTAATCTCCGGCCCTGTCAACCCTACTTTATCCCCCCTCTCCCTTAGAACGAGATTTACAGCGAAGATGTCCGAGACAGGCTAGTCCCTCTGAAATCTCACTTAATACGGAGTTCTATTAACTTTTTTTTTTTCACTTCCACTGTCTAAGCTCATATTACAAAAAAAGAAAAGAAAAAAAAAGAAGTTTTAAGGGTGACATGACATTTTCATTAGTAGAAGTAACAGCCGTAATTAACTAGCAGGTTAAAATGTCCGGGATTCCATTATTAAAAATTAATTAGAAAAAATTCACATAATAAAAAAAAACAAAAATTCTTAGATTAACCAATTCAATTAATTGTATACAATACTTATGCCAATAGGTAGAGTAATGCTTTGATTTTAGATAAGATTTTAATTCAAAGCGAACCCATATATTTTGCTTGTATTTTACTTTATTTTTTGGTTTGCTTTTCAGAAAGGAGTGGAAAAACTTGTTGCCCCTGACAACGAATGATAACCCGATGTTCGTTTCCCCGGCCCAGGGGTCATTAAATAACTCTGCATTAATCCCCCGCAAGGGGAAAAAAATAAAAACGTACAGCCGAAAAAGCTGGAAGAGAAAGAAAACAAAAAAAAATAGGCTTTTCTTTGCAGATCTAATAGATTTTTAGCCACCTTTGACTGGACTTCTATTATTAAACAAATATTAAACAGTTATCGAGCCCCGGATTCTGTAAAGTTTTTTAACTAAACAATTTCCATTCTTCACTATCCAAAGTTAAAGCCGGTATCAAAGTAAAGAGGTCTCTGATCGACGCGATCTTGAACTTTGATTAGTAGTCGCATGGTTGACATGTGACGAAGAAGCTATCCAAGTTTCCAGACATCACGGAATAAATATTCAGCAGGTCTATTAGGGTGTACTCCAATGCAGGGTACGTCAGTTTCCTGGGCGAATGTCATCTTCAGACTAAGCGTTGAAATGCCAGTATCGAGCGATTTTGGGATTTAGTCGAGATATTAGGTTCGCTTAGCTCTGAATCACGCCTGTCTAATAGATTAGTTACTTGTCATCTAATACTCTACCAAGGAAAGATTTTATTTTCCGCATGAATACAGAAGCTTACCTAACTTCAGTAGTGATGAAGTGAAGGAAAAAAAAAAAACTATTTTTGGAAATCCATAAATGACAATTTATTGGTTCAATCGGTTCTTTATTGAAGTAACTTTATGAAGAAAGACAATAGCTTTAAAGACTAATGAAAGATTTTTGCGTCGCCTGCGTTCTAACGTGCGCCTGGCCTAAAACTCCAGTCCATGTCTTCTTATACTTAGTCCGAAATAGAACATTCCAAAAGGACGTAGAATATTCTTTAAACATACAGAAACTGCACTAAAGCAGTATATAACTGTTCCAACAAAAAGTCCAGAACTGAATGATCTCGATGCAACAGACCAAATCATATGATTTTGTACCACTTTACGATATGTTAACATAGCAATTAATAGATATAATGTTTCAAGTAATAAAAAAAAAAATATATAATATGTGGATAGGGGAAAGTGCCCCATTATGGGACGGTTGCCTAATATGGGATATGTAGTTTCTGTATATAGTTTGTACTGTAACCTTTTATTTTTTGAAATTGAAGATTAATGTCGCATTGGCACATAACCTTGTCACATTGTTATACATTCTCATCCTGTTAGATTATTTTCAGTAAATTGTTGTTTTAGGGTTCAAAGACTTACTTCTTAAAGACTTATTTCGTGATTATTTTGACCTGATATTTCAGGCCTCAAAGTAAGTCGAATACCCTTAATCATTGTTTTATCATAAATGCTTCATGAACAATTCATTACAATATTTGCTAACTGCTTTCTTTTTTTTAATACATACTGAAGCACAATAAACTGTACAAAAAATGAAGCCACATCCCCTAACATGGGATACCCATTACTTTCTATTCTGGGATATCCCTTGTTGAGGCACCTTTTCATCACTCAAATAAAAATATTAATAGATTCGAATGATTTTAATGAAATATTACTTTAAACACTGTGTTTTTAGAAACGTGTACGTTTTTTGATAAAAATTTAGAAAATGAAAAAACTAAAGTTCAATGTTCCTACTGTGGAGTGTCTTGCCATGAGAGCTGCCTTGAACACATAATCCACATATTTTCTTTGTAATTTGTGAAAAAATCTGTCAAATAAAGGTCTTATCAAATTTTGATTATTTGAAAATTATAAAAAAAAAAAATGTGAATTTTTTGTAACATAATAAACATGGATTTATTTATAACATATATATATATATTTTTTTTGTTCCTCCCCTTCCTCGCCCTTTAGGCTATACGGGGTTTCCCGGGTCAGGGGAGAGGTTGGGGGATTAATGCCGAGTAATATTATTAAATAGCCCCTGGCTCTGGGTTTCAAACTTGCTATCTTCGGGTTTCCAATCATACGTTTCCATGGGCATTTACAACATATATTTTTGTCAATATTGTCTGCCTAATAAACAAATTTTCCCTTATATATTTCATTTTATATCATGGTCCCTAATAGGGGATATGTATCCATATTAGGATACCCCCTATCCCATATTAAGAACCCATTTTCAAAAAGTGCAAATTTTACTTTTTTCACATTAACCATGATTACAAATTTCGAAAAGGAGTTCTGGGATGTTTTTCATTTTCGATATGGTCTACTACTACTGCTAAATGTGTAACAACATTTTTTGAATCTTCTAAGCAATTTAGAGCCAAGCAATTAAATATTAAAAAAAAAAGTATCCCATAATAGGGCACTTTCCCCTATACATTTTTAAATTTTCTAAAATGTAGTCCCCTATGTTCTCAATGCAAATTGTATTAAATTTTTAATTAGAATAATTTTAATTTTTAATTTTCAAATATAAGAACTAAATTTTGAACTAGCCAAAAAATTGAAGGAGATGAAAAATGAAAGTTTATACTTGACTTAACTACCGTTGCAGAACATTTCAGGAAATCCACAAATAAAATATTGTTGTTATTTTTTTATTCAATTCAAAGAACTCCTATAACAGTTTCATTTTAATATTCATTAAGCCGTGAAAGAGGGTCGGAGTGGGAAGTTCCAAACAGGAATGGCAGTAAGGGAAATTTCGTCGCCCGTTCCCAACTGCAAGTGAAGAATGAAACGGGCATTAATCACTCTCAAAGGACTATTTTAAAAGCCATTAAAGCCAAAGGCCCATTATTTAACTCCAATTATTCCCAAGCCCGGGAGAACTTTCACAATTGAATAATATTTCAAGCAAATCCAATCCGGCGACATATCCCTCAGTAGGACAATGAAACTGGGTGCGTTAAGGAGAAGAAATCATTCATAAAATTTCCAGTATTAGCCAATAATTTCATAAATAAAAATTGTTTTATAATAAATAATACGGTAGTATTAGGTTTTTTAATAGAGAGAATTATATGTTTATGTGCCAATTTTGTACTCTGTAAAAATTAAAAAAAAAAAACATTGATTGACAATAGAAAGAGGTATTTCCGACTAAGTTATCTCAAATTATTATTAACTAACTATTGCCTTAGTCGAGTAATTTCAATTATTTTAATAAGTTAATAACATAATTAACCTTACTGATTACGATGTATTAATCACTATTAACCTTACTAACTAATTACTATTAATCTATGGTAATGTAAGAGTGGTAACAAAGGTGTGCCAATAATTATAAATTTAGGCCCTAAAATTATGAATAAGTATTCTTCCTACTCCGAGAATCCATTGTTATTATTGTAATCCACTAACAAATTCTTATTTTCGGATATTATAACTTTTAGTGAATAATATTTTGTTCAGATATCCTCTAATATTTAAATAAATACATATTTAACTATCAAAATTTTTTTTAGAAAAGATATAAGTACTTAATGTAATAAATCAATATTTAATTAAAAGTTAGCTTGATTCGTTGAAATATTATGTATTATACACGATAAAATATCTTTAATTACTCTAAATATTTATTTAATTACAATATACTTTTTATTATAAAAAATAAAATAATATAAAAAAAATTAAAATTAAAAAATAAATTAAAAGCAAGAGTTTAAGAAAAACAAAGAACAAAAAAACGAAAACAATGTAACTGAAGAAGATTCAGTAGAAAGATGGAATAAAGAAAATTACAATAAATTGTAAAAATGTGTAAACAATATATAAATAAATATTTTAAAAAAAAATAAAATAATATAAAAAAAAATTAAAAGCAAGAGTTTAAGAAAAACAAAGAACAAAAAACAAAAACAATGTAACTGAAGAAGATTCAGTAGAAAGATAGAGTAAAGAAAATTACAATAAATTGTAAAAAAAATGTAAAACATATATAAATAAATATTTTTTAATATTTTAGATGGCTTCTGAAACCGCCATCAAAAATAGGAAGTTAGATTAATATTCTATATATGTAAGTTGGATGCCGGCACCTCCCCCCACTGACAGCCGTCCACGCCCCACTTCCACAGATCTGCCTTAACGCAATCCTCCCGTTTCCGTCTCGGTCTACCCATCGGTAGTTTCCCAGTCGCTTCTACGCTTATTAATATTTTAATGATTTGATAACTACCAAGTTTAGCAATTTTACATGTCCATTTTATTCGTCTCGATAAATATACTATCATCGAGTAAATCATATATATTAAAAAAAAAAAATCTGGTGCGTCCGCGCAACACACAACTTTCACTTACCAACTTACTTAGATCAGAAATTGACGTGTTTTGCAATTCCCAAAGTCACACATTTTTCTACATTCATATCTTATTTTTGTTAATCGTGAAAGCCGTTTTTGAGTAAATAAAAAAAAAAACCGTGAAAATGATACAAAATTTATTAAGTAAAGTCCCCCCTCCCGTAGATCAATTTTGATGAAATTTTTACAGTCATATCTCGGGCATATATATACATCAAATACCAAGTTTGATCAAAATCGTTAAAACCGTTTTTGAGTAAATAAAAAAAACACGTGAAAATGATACAAAATTTATTAAGTAAAGTCCCCCCTCCGGTTGATCAATTGTGATGAAATGTTGGTTATCACATCTTTGGCATATAAATACATCAAATACCAAGTTTGATCAAAATCGTTAAAACCGTTTTTGAGTAAATAAAAAAAACATGTGAAAATGATACAAAATTTATTCAGTAAAGTCCCCCCTCCGGTTGATCAATTTTGATGAAATTTTTACAGTCATATTTCAGGCATATAAATAGATCAAATACTCAGTTTATTCAAAATCGTTAGAGCCGTTTTTGAGAAAATCGAAAAAAACCTAAAAAGTTATTAAATAAAGTACCCCCTCCCTTTGAGCAAATTTGATGAAATATTCGCTGTCACATCGCGGGCATATACATACTCTACCCCAATTTCAGGTTCGCACGGTTTATAGTTTTTGAGCTAGTCTGTTCACACACACACACACACACACACACACACAGACACACACACACACACACACACACACAGACCATTTCGCGGGACTTGGTTATTTTGACTCAGGGGACCCCAAAACGTGTATTTCCGTTGAAAACCGGAAGTCGAAAATTTTCACGATCGCAATACTTCCACTTACTATATATTTCATATATAGGTAAGTGAAAGTAAAAAATTAACAAGAACATTAAATTTCAAATTCACGAAATAGTAACTAAGATAGTGTACGCTTTGTTTTTTTTTTTTTTTTTTTTTTTAATAACCCAGTATTTGAATTAATTATCGTTGCTTAATTTAGCTTTTGCTTATATCAGTTGCTAAAGGCGGGACGTTTTAGGTAAAAATTATTTTGAAAATATCCGTTCAAATAGCGTTCAAATTGGTCCCCATTAATATTTTTGAAGGAGGAAATTTCATGATTCTACAAATTCAAAAATCCAATATCAGAGGAGGATATGCTGATATATGTCAAGTTTGAGAAGTACTCCAAGTTCAAAGTATGTCTATGGGCGTAATTACCTATGTCATTTCAAAATAAACTATCATATATTTGTTATTACTTAGAAACAGCGTAAAAATAATGATAACCTTTTATTATTTATTTATTTTTATTTATGATAACGCACAGCACATAATTTTTTTCAGTTTAAACAGTACACATTTCAATAGTTTACATGAACATAGATATCCCAATAGCAGGAAACTCTTGTTCCCTTAAACTAAGACAGAAACGAATTGCCTCCAACAAAAGTTCTTGTTCCATAAGAAACAGGCCAAGGAGAACAACTGCCTACCTTCAGGCAAAAAAAAAAGAAAAGGAAAACCACCGAAGGTGGCTGATTGAGTACACAAGGGCTAAGGAAAGAGAAGAATTAAAGCGAACAGTAAAGACAAGAGTAAATAAGGCTATTCGTTTTGCGGTAGGTGTGTGCACGTCAGCCTGGGAAACGCCCTAATAGATCTTCCACCTCCAGCGAACCTTCTAATGCGGCAAAAGTCTTCAAATTACAAGCCACAACCTCCCTTTATCATTCGATCATCTGACCGAATTAACAGAGATAAATAGATATAGGGCATTGTTATTGTTTAGAAAATATATACAGGATAATATAATAATCAACAAAACACCTTAACAGAAAGAAAAACTTTTTCCCTCTCCTTCCTATTATTTTAGGCTAAACGGGGTTTTCCCAGGCCAGGGGAGAGAGTGGGGGACTAATGTCGACTATTTTTAAATGTCATCTGCTTCTAGGTTTTGAACTGGCTATCTTCGGGTTATCAATCAACAACCAGTTGGTTGTGAGGGGCAACGCGTATTTCCTAACGCGTTCGCCCACTCGGCCATCCCGCCACCGAGAAAGAAATATTGCACATTATCCTGACAGTTAACCTTTTTTTATATATCCTATTAAATTAAAAGTGATTAAAAAAAAAAAAACAATTTGCTATGCCATCCCGCGTATAATAATAACGCTTTCAGAAGCCTGTAAGATGTTGCTGTTATAAGCTACCCACCACGTTCTGAGTTGAGAGTAGTTTACTATCTCTGGTAGTTGATTAAATGTTCAACTCTTAACAACAACTTAATTAGTTGCACTGAGCAACTATTGACTAGGTGTCAGAAGTTAAAAACCAGTAGAAGTTGTTAATTGTTTTAACTACAAACTACTGTTAATTAAAACTGTCTTTAATTAACTGGTATTTAACTACTTTTGTAAGGTTTGTTCCAACAAGCAATCATTGAGTAACTGTCATGATCCCAATAACAATGATTTCAATAATATTCAATTATTCACTGAAAAATTGACAGATATCACTGAAAATCCATTGTTTTTTTTTTGTTTTTTTTTTTAGAAGATATAAAAAATTGTAAAAGGAAAAAGAAAAACAATTATAAAAAGAAATTCTTCTTCGAAATAAAAAAAAAAAATTATAAACATACCAAATTCACTAAACTGAAATTTTATTCATCTGGGACAATTACTTTGGCAAACAAGCTAAGTGCAAACATTTTGCCTTCCGAAACTCGAGGCCTAAGAAATTAAAAACTCCTAAAAGACAAATATTTACTTTGAAATTGAGAACTTATTCCTGAAGTTTTAGTAACTTTGCGGGAAAGTTATAGTACAGTTAAATGGTGTCTAATGAGATGCCAATTTATATTAGAACTTTTCAACTTAAACTGTCAAATAAATTAAAGGATTCAAAATATTAGATACTCTTGCTGTGCCCAACGTTTTCAACAGCGTAAACCTTGGTTATTCTCATACATATAAAGCAGTGGCGGATCAAGAGGAGTGGCGTGTGGATCGCCCCCTCCCCTAAGATATGTGTCCTCCAATAAGCTATTACTATTTACTATTTCTACAATAAAAGTACTATATTTAATAACTTTTTTGTGTCCTGGAAAAATAGGAAAATAAATTGTATTTAAACATTTAATTGTAATTTACAACGCTGCTCTCTGTTAATATTTAAAATTAGGACTTATACTCTCATAAAATTTCTCGATCTGCTTCTGATATAATGTATCATACAGAAGAAGAGATATCTCAAACCCAGCTCACAGGATTTTGATGAATGAGGCATCAAATGAAAGGGAATATTTCGGAAAGATGCAGAATCATAATTTCTCACTAGGGCTTTATATAATAGCACAGGTAATACAGGGAAATTTCAAAATTTTCACTTAGTAAATTCGACGAATCGCCGCATGAAAAATGCTTTTTTATAGATTAGGGGAAAGTGTAATAGTTATTTAGGAACCGAAACATTTTTTTTTTTTTTTTTTTTTTTTTTTTTATTAATACGGTCTGACGATCAACCAGTTTGAGAAAACGGGATGCTAAGGGTGTGACATTGCTATGGATAAGATATGTTGAGGTTTACATAAATTACTTACAAGCGTTAGGGGAAACGTGTTACGCATTATTTTAGATCAAGTTAAGCAAAACAATAATTTTTTAACTCTTACTTTATTCAGTACTTGTTGTTTGTTTAACGTCCCTTTATGCTACTAAGGCTAATCGGACGATACTACAGTGGGAGTCCTAAATTTTGCCTATCCAGGTATAATTAGGAAAGGGATCTTTAACGAGTACCTGAGATCGTACAGATTCGGGACTTCCATTTTACGTCCTATCCGAGGGACGGCATAGCCAAGGATTTTTTACTTCCATTAAAAAATCCTAGAGCCACCTCGGGACGCGAACCCGCGACCTTTAGTGTTGGAGGTTGCCATGCTAACCACTACACCACAGGTGACCCCCTATTCAGTACTTCATAGCTTGAATAGGTTAATTATAGTTAAAAGTTATACTAACAATATTCAAAAGAATAAAATAAACTGACGTTTAATTTTGTAGTTTGTTCTTAAACGCCTTAATCAATATATATTATAAAGCAAAGTGTACAATGTGCGTGCCGAAAAGGCTCAAAAACGACTCCACGTAGGATTAAGGAAGTTATGTCTTCGTTTAGCCATATGACTCCTTACGGAGAAGAAGGTTTCCGTTTTTCTCTTAAGAGTGTAAAATTGAAGAGAAATGGACGGGAATTTTAAGCCTCTCGCACCATTTACGAGTAATTAGCCTCTCTGAGATCCAGATACGAGTTTATGAATGAAAAACTTAGTTCGAGCTCCAGGCAACCAGGAAGCGCTAGGGTGCGTTTCACTCAATGTTTATTGTCCATTCATTCAGTATGTAATCGTTCTATATTTTTTCAGCTGTAGTCAGTGCTTAAGTTTTACTCGAGATATAATTTTTTTAACTGAGATACCAGATTTTTCAACAATAATCTAATAACTTATCATCTTCTGACTACTTGGAATGGGCTTATAGAAATCACCAAAGCGATGCATAACCCGACAAAGTTGCAGGAAAATTAATTGTTCATTTACCATTTTCAACCCCCTGTAAATTATACAGAGTTCCTAATTAGGGTGGACTCTCAAGTCTGCAGAATATTGATACCAAGCTAAAACCGAATTTTCAAGAAGGTGCTAATTTTTTTCTATATTTCCTTTAATTTTAAAGTTTTTTTGGTATTAAAACTACCACACAACTACCGGAGCGAAGCCGGGCACCCTAGCTAGTTTTCTATAATGTGATCTTCTCTAAGCAACTAAATGCTGTTCCTTAAACAGAATAACATATTTAATAAAATATAACTTACTTTTTTGTAAATTGTAATTGTGTGGTAATATCAAAGTTCGTTTTTTAATTGTATTGCGTTGTAATTTTATTGTATACAACTGCATTTTATTTTTATTGCAACATTATAAATATTGTACGCGGGTTGTCGAAAAGCCCGAAAATTATATATAAACAAATAAAAAAATGTGATCAATATTTTATTAATATATTTTTTTACTTCACAAATTAATCTGCACCAAACAACCAACAATGCCGACAATCAGCAAATGCTGTCTCTTGTTGCTAAGTACATAATAACATTTCCGACATGGGAAAGGTTTTGAGGAAAGATGAGCTAAAATGCTTGGCTGTTTTCTTAGTTTGCTTTCGGTCCTTAAGAACAATCGTCAAAATATTTGTGTTGTCAACCTCTATCAAGAACCATGACTGTGAAATAATCTTTTTCACGCATACGTACTAACTTTTTTGTTATTATTCGGTTCCTGTTAGATCCAGTAGGATGCCCTGAAATGTTACCTCTTCTTAAGAGTTAATGCCCTACCTATGTATTTATAAAAAAAACTACCTACATCAGAAATTTGTCGAAATCGGAAAGGTAGTCACTGATATTATCGAATTAAAACCGACATCTTTTATGTAGTTGGATAGATTAGTAAAAATAATTTAAAATTCCAACTGTGAAATAAAGCTACCTAAAAAAAAAAAAGTATTCTTTCATATTCTTCTGATAAATAAGTTGATAAATTACTTCATTTCATCAGAATCCTTTTTTCAATTGGTTTTAATTTCCTTAATGGCCAGCTAAAGACACTGTTCCCTTGTTAGGAGTGAAATATCAAGGTGGATGAGAGGACAAGCTGGAACCTCGCCTGAGGAGGGGATTAAACGGAAGGTTTATCCGCGCAATTAGAATACTAATGCTAGGTCCCTTGGACCCCATTCCAGCCATCCCTCAAAACTGCCTCCGGCCCTTATTTCAGCCTCCCCAACCATCTAAACTGGACCCTCTTTAGTTTAAGCATTAACCAACACCTTCCACAAGCCAGATGTAAACCTCATTTTGTTTAACAAAACCAGCTCTAGCTAATTTTTAAAGATGAAATAATTAAGTATAATTAGTTGACCTAGGCGAATAATTCGGAAACACTAACTGCTGTCACTCCTTGAAAGATTCCTTGATGCCTTGATGAAGATAAATAACAACGAAGTATAAAAAAATTCCAGCTCATATGTGGTGTTAGGAATAGTATATACTGATTTAGAGGCATAAAAAAACTTGGAAAATCTCTATTTTGGAGGCTATGTTAGATGTTTTTAAAAAGAGAGAGTCTTCTGAATCATAGAACCTACTTTCAAACACTACATAAGATTATTGATAATATTCAATTGATTTAAGTTACAACTGATACTTTCTATTGACTTGATAGTAAAAAATAACCTCATTAAGGACGCGTAATCAAATTAATTGTGTGATATGCTTTGTCTATTTTGAAAGCTCACTTGACAGTAATATTATTGAACTACCATCGCATCCTTTTTTGTTTTAAACAATCCTGATCAGTATTATCATATCCCTCGACTCTTCGACCACTCAAAAAGGGATTAACAAACCACCAACGGTTTCTTTTCAGTTGATATCGGGACCACATTAACCGGCAAAAATGACAATGCAGTAGTTTACCAATAATTCTCATAGAATATTAGTCACCGACTAAAACGTAACGTAATATGAAAAACATTAAACGAAATTTTACAAGTGACATTTTTGGTGCTTCCGACTTTCCTTCAAGATGATATATATTTTTTAGCAAGTTTTAACTTTAGTTCCATTTCTGTAAATTTAATTTTGACTCATGAGTGTGTCATAATTTTATTTCAACATATTTATTTCATAAAAAAATTAAAATAAATATTTTTTTTTACTATTTTCATAAATTAAACCAATGCCACATAGGCCTATACCACAAGGCTACGATTGATGAATTCCATTGATGACTGAAAAAATATAACCAATTCAAATCTCTAATCTCATTTTTCTTAATATTTAGCATAGAGCAATAAGAAAGAACCTTACAAAACCAACGCACAGTGCGTTCAAGTAGGTAAATTATGTTCTTGGACAAAAATCTTTGAACCTTCAAATTTTATTGAAAATTCTGTGCTGATGATGAACATATCTCACATGTGGGGTTGGAAATTGTATAAGATATAGTTCGATAATATAATACAAATAGATAAAATTTATAAAAATAAAATAAAAACGGTTTTGGCTGAATATGTTAGATTTCGGATAAAATGGAGATAATTTTTTTCCCCGTATAGTGATATACAACTTTTGTTCAAAGTACAAATTAAATATAAATAGGAACATTACCTAGATTGAATGTCCTAATCGAAAATTAGTGCCCTCTTTCAGGCACTAAGTACTTAAGTTTCTTTACATCATTTAATTAACTAAAGTTGAAACTAATATTTTAAATTGGCTTAAGTGTAAAAATTAATTTCATAAGGCAAATCGCGTTATTGTGGATCGATTTGGTTTTCAAGTAAGAATAAAAAAAGCCTTTTTTCGCTTAAAAAAGTAATGTAAAAATCAATCTTTTACATAATCGTTACACATTTGTATTCAAATCTAGTTAGATTGCAAATCCCCATTAAGTGTAAAGGGTTTTTTGGAGTGTAACTGTGATATTTTGTTTTAATGACTCATATTACCTTTAAAAAAAAAAAAAAAAAAAAAAAAAAAAATCCAGATAATCAGTATTATAATCGATATATAATTTTCGGCAACAGAAAATCAAAATTAAGGCTCAATCCATCGGGTTGATTAATTGATATATGTATAAGCAACATGGTGTAATATTTTTTCCAAAGCCTTTTAGCCAAATAAATAGTCATTCCAAAAATGTTTAATAAAAAATCAAGAAAGAGTGTAATCCATTAGGATTACAGTGATTTTTCCAGGGAGAAGTATATAATACTATAACGAAAGTATTATACTAAATAAAAAGTAAAATGCTTTAACGCTAACGCTGATAAAATTAAAAGTATAACACCTTAAAGAAATAAAACACATTTTTATTTCTGTAACGTTTTGGAACGTTCTGGAACGGTGAGAATTTTAATTACCTCGTGATCACATGTTTGGAACGTTTTATGAATGAATGTCCATAGTTACTTTCAAGTCACTCTTAAGTTTAATTAACTCTTACCTCACGTTAGTAGTCTTCTATTTTTGTTCTCGTTACTTGCTTGATATATTTGTAATTTGTATGTAAATAATTTTTTTTTAACGTTTGTATTATTGTCGCAACAAAACGGATATGTAAATAAAATAAATTTAAAAAACGGGTGAAGGCAAGCGCATATAGTAATAATGATAACAGTAAAAGAAATAAGAAAGAAAATAGAACCCGTGGTACAAAAATGTGCTCGTACGAAGTGATTCAAAGAAGAGGGGAAATATTTCAGGAAAATTCCTTAAAATACCTCTGAAATTTAATAAATAGCATACCTTGATGGAAAATGAGTCAAATTTACGAATAAGGAACTATGAGAACGGAATTTAAACCAACTATATGTGATTTTTTTTTAATCCTAAAACATAAATATGCACGAACGAAAAACTAATAAAGTTGCTGAGATAAATATAACCATGTAAGATAAATAAATATCTTTGTTAAACATAAACCGCCAAGACCTTGTCCTGTTGTTTGTTTGTCATATATTATTTTTATGAGATGTGAATAAATACCTATCTGTTCGTTTATCATAGCCATGATGAGCCATTTTTTCATATATTCAAAAGCTATTTAAGAAATTGATTTACACCTTTTGTTGGAACAAAAGACTGAGCTGAACTTTAATACTATTGATTTCACATCAGGTAACAATGGGCAGCCGACTCGGACGAAGAACAATGCGTGGCCTTACAAAATCCCCGCTACTTCTGAGGTTAACTTCCTTCTTTTATGGACCGTCCTCATAAAACCTAACAGTCTCAAAAGTAATAAAAGGCAAGGAACTGAACTGTGCTTTGAAGCAAGTTTAGAAGTTGAGAAACCAGCGGACTCCGGATCATGGCCGAAGGGATTTATAGGTTCAGTCCTTTTATATCCATCATTCAGCCCAATGAGAGTGCTTTTAAAAATCTTTAAGTTCATCAAAATATAAAAATGTTGTACATATAATATATAGAAAATCTGGTACATTCTTTGTTGGTATCGTGAAAACCATTTAGAGCGGATGATCATTAAATTTGGTAGACTACAGTTCCAGGTGATGTTATATTCTTGAAAATGGCAATTTTCTCCTCCGACTCCCCTCAGGAGCCGTTTTGGTGTCTACTCGTTCATTTTATTTGTCATTACGCTTAAGAAGAATAAACTGAGTGAAACAGGCCTGAATTGGGGATATCCCTCTCCGGTCCAACTCAAAAGGGTATCGCCTATCCATAGGATATAGATTTATTTGTCTATAATTTATCAATTAGTTAATATATTTTCGAATTCAGAATAAACAAATATTTCATTTCGTCATCGAAAATGAGTCGTACTAAAACGTACGGTATCTGGAGAACTATGAGGGGTTCTACCTTCTCTTAGAGCTCATATCCAATTTAGAAATTTAAGGCTAGAGTACTTTAAATATTTTCCTCGGAATATAAATATCATTCAAAAAAAGGTAACTACCAACAAGAAAAATAAATGACATTGTCAGTCTTTTTTTTTAAAACAATCTACATGTGTGCTTAAAATGTCAATGGAAACCAAAAGACCATTTCAAAATACTGTGTTTTAAAAACTTTAGATAATGGCATTCTTAGATTCAAATACTGATCAGATTTCTTTAGGTACTGAATAGACATTCTTCCTCTCTTCTTACATTCTCATAAGTATATTTTTCACTTACAGTTAAATACAATTCAGTAAGTATGTTATGTATGTATATATGCATGTCAGTATGTTTTCATTTGAAAATCAACTTTTTCTTTATCCTCCATTTTTTCGAACTCATTCCAAGGCAAGACTTCTACCAAATGGCTCAGAAGAATTTAAAACACCATTAAGTTGTAATTGAAACGAAACTGCCAGCTACTTTAAGGATGCCCATTAACCGCCATCTCCTCGCAATCGAGGGGCTCCAAGACACCGAGACAAGAAGGAAGAAAAGTGGGAGGATTCGCTGCTAATGCTGCTCAGTAATTGTACCCATCCTGGGGAATGTCCTTATCTACCGCCCCCACTTATCGCTCCGCCACTAACTCCACGACAACTCTTCAAATGGCCTCGCTGCGGCACCGACATTCGTCGACAGGGGAACCCTCCTATCTCTCTGCTTGCCTGACTGGCTGAGGAAGATAACGAGGGACACTGTTTCATATGCATAAGGAGAATTACACTCACTCAACACATATGTAAATAAATCTCACATGGGTAACATTAAAATTAAAATTTAACAATTGTCAAACACCTAACTTAGCATAGTGCAGAAAAAAAAAAGAGGCACTTTCAAATCAAAATTTTGAGACTAATAATAATCCCTTGGTACGTAAATGACAAAACTACCATACCGATTTACAACAAACACATACAGACTCTTTATTCCCGCTTTCATAATAATAGTAGGGATATTGCGACAGAGTTATAAAAGATGGGAAAATAAAAATAACCTGAATGAGAGAACTCTTCCTGAATCAAAAACCTAAACCAAGAATATTAAATTTATCGAGCTATCATTGAGAAAACCCGGTATATTTGGTCGGTGTAAAACCATACTGAAATAGGCGACAAAAAAATTCAATATTTCTTTTATTTTTAAAATACCTTCTGTCCTTATTTCACAAAATTCAAATTTAACATCTCAAAATACGGTGTTTGGCGCTTAATCCACTTAGGCGTTACACCAACCATTTAACCGAACTGTTTTAGTCATAAAATTTTATACTTACATTATTTCTCAAACCCTATAGACAAACTAAATCTGGATTAAAAAAAAAAAAAATAACAAAACGGAATCATTATTAACATGATTGTATTGGATTGAAAGATGTTTTTTTTGACATTTGTATAAATGTTTTTCTAATTAATCTAATCTTAATTTGTGGATGTTTAATTAATTAATGAATTAATGTTTTTCTTTATAATTTACTAGCTAAGGTGCCCGGCTTCGCTCCGGTAGTTGTGTGGTAGTTTTAATAACAGAAAAACTTTAAAATTAATGGAAATATTGAACAAAATTAGCAATTTCTCGAAACTTCAGTTTTAACTTGATATCAATATTAGAATTCAAGATCTGCAGAGTCCGCCCAAATAAGGAACCCTATATGTATACTTTAGAGGGAGATTGAAAATAGTGAAGGTACAATCAATTTTGCTGCAACTTAGTCGAGTTATGCATCGTTTTTATGGTTTCTGTGGTTCTGAATCCTATAAGCCCATTCCAAGCAGTCAGCAGATAATAAGTTATTAGATAATAGTTGAAAAATTATATTTCCAGTACAACCTAAGCGCCGACTACAGTGATGGTCCTATTGTATCCAGAAGTATAGAAACCATCGAAGATTCATAGAAACTTTTTTTTAAATACCTTTCTTCCATTTCAACCTCCCTTAAGTTATCCCCCCCGTAATTTGGGCGGACTGCAGATCTCGAATCTTACTGCTATCACAAAGTGAAAACCAAAATTTCATGAAGTCACAATTTTTTCACCATATTTCTTTTTATCCTGAACTATGAGGGGTGATAAAATCTTATTGAAAAAAATGGTGTAATTGGAGTTAGTCATTTTGTCAACTGGAATCCTCATCATACATAGTAATATAACCAACATCTTTTTCATAATTACATACAATAAGAACACTTAAAACTTTTTATTTTCGATTTATATTTAGTCAATTTATCTCTTTTTTTTTTATGTCTGTTTTTATTCGCTCACTGTACAACTAAAACATGTTCACTCATATTGCATTAAATTTACTTAAGTATATGTTATATATTGATTAAATGTAACGTGTTAATCAATTAACCTTCTTATGAAAAAATTAATTTTTTAAGGTATCCAGGCGGTTTTCTAATTGATTGCAAAGATGTAAAATCATTTTTTTATTTTGAACGCAAAGGTGAAATAAATTATTTCTTCGACCAACACAGACCTAACCAAACACCAAAAACCTAAAATAGCAGGCACAACGAACAATACTCCTTTAAAGTCTAAAATGATAGCAATAGAGGCCATTCAGAAAACAGTCAAAGAATATAAAATTGAAACTACAGTACGTAGTGATAACCTCACAAACTTTATCAATGACTCATATGGTCACAGAAATATAAAAAATCTTGCATGTTCATATTTCAAAAACGCAGAGATATGTTTAGAAGCAATGCAGAAAATTCATAAAGCAGTAGACAACCCTTCAGCCAAAAATCGATTATCAAGAATAATCAATCAACTCCAGCACTAAAAATCTAGACCGTACAGCATAACCTTCTAATAATTTCCAACTATTTTATCTCTCACAGCATGATAATGCAATGGAATATTAACAGCTTCTTTACCCATAAACCATATTTAGACCTACTAATAAAAGAAACCCAACCCTCTGTTTTATGCTTGCAAGAAACGAACTTCAACTCTAAGAACATAGGCAAAATTACTGGTTATCATTCATTTATTAAAAACAGACAAACCGATTTCTCATCTGGCGGCGTAGCAATATTTGTAAAAAATGAATTCTTCTCCCCCCAAATTCACACAAATTCTAAATTTGAAGTAGTCGCAGGAATTGTGTCCTTAGACATCTGGCCTAAAGAAATCTGTATCTGCAGTGTTTACCTACCGCATCAATATGTATTCACATACGATGAAATTTATGAACTCTTCTCACAACTTCCAACTCCGTTCTTAGTATTAGGGGACTGGAACAGCCATAGCCCACAGTGGGGCTCCAATAAACTTGACAAACGAGGCAAAATTCTTGAAAAAATTTTGGACGAACCAAACATACTTCTTTTAAACTCCAATAAACCCACACATTTCAGTTCTGCAACCGGTAAATTCACTAACATAGATTTATCTTTCTGTAGCCCTGATATAGCAGCCTTCTTGAAGTGGGATACTCTTGATACACTATTCGGAAGTGACCATTTCCCTCTGAAAATTGAATTCATTAATAAAACTAACAAAACATTAAAAATCAGCAGGTGGAATTTAAAATGCCCGGACTGGGCGAAGTATGCTCAACATATAGACAACAGTTTAACAACAAAACCTCCTATTCTCGAAATGGCAAACATAGATATGCTAATAAAAGATTTCACAGAAATTATTACTAATGCTGCTTTAAAGACGGTAGAAAAAACAAAAACGACATGCAAGAACTCTCTTGTTCCCTGGTGGAATAATGAATGTAGAGATGCGGTAAAAACAGCGAAAAAATCATTCTATAAATTTCGGAGACATAAAAGTAATGAAAACTTAATCGATTTCAAAAAGAAAAGAGCTATTTGCCGATTAATTTTAAAAAAATCTAAAAGAGCTAGTTGGGAACAATACCTTAACAGCCTTAAAGAATCGACCTCAATTAAAGATACTTGGGAGAAAATTAGAAAAATTCGAGGAATTTACAAACAAAATAAAATAACTTCTTTAAAAATAAACGAGAATGAAATAATAAATGATAGCAAAGAAATAAGTAATATACTAAGCAAAAATTTTTCCCTCCATTCGTCGAGCTCCAACTATGTAACACCGCCAAAACCAGCCCAAACTGAATACTCGATAGATCCTGTTGAAAATACACACTTTTTGAACACTCAGATATTTGAAAGAGAATTAGATGACTGTCTCAAAAATATGAAAAACACTTCCGCAGGACCCGATGATATACCCTCGATATTTCTTAAGAAATTGCCAGAAACTGGCAAAAAATATCTGCTCTCCTTATACAACATGATCTGGACTCAAAATGTTTTCCCTACCCAATGGCTAAAATCTATTGTGATCCCAGTGCTAAGACCAAATAAAAATAAACAAGACCCTCAAAACTATAGACCTATGTCGTTGACATGCACAATGTGCAAGCTCATGGAAACAATAATCAACAAAAGGCTCCTATGGTACCTTGAGCAAAAAAAATTTTTCTACAAAAACCAAGCAGGTTTCAGACGTACTTACTCTACAACTGACCACCTCACTAACATCAGTAACGAAATACTAACAGCATTCACCGATAACATGAGTTTAATAGCTGTCAGTCTTGATATACAGAAAGCGTACGACATGGTATACCGACCAAGAATCATTGAAAACCTATACCGAAGTGGTGTAAGGGGAAATATGCTCCTTTTCATTAAAATTTTTTTAAACAGTAGGGTTATGCAGGTAAGGGTAAATGAAGTCTACTCCGACGAGGTTGAACTTGAAAATGGAGTTCCTCAAGGCTCAGTCATAAGTGTAACACTGTTCCTCATTTCTATAAACGACATAGGCAAACGCATTAACTTACCCGTAAAAGGATTTCTTTATGCCGACGATTTATTACTTTGTTGCAAAGGGAAAGATCTAATCCTCACAAGAAAAATAATGCAGGAAACAATATCCCAATTAGAACAATGGGGGAGAGAGACAGGGTTCAAATTTTCTGCAGGAAAATCACAAGCAATTATTTTTTCTATGAAAAAGAAATTGCAGAGGATTAGACAAATTTCCATAAACAACCTCGACATCGAATTTTGCAACGAAATAAAAATTGTAGGCATTATTTTAGATCGAAAACTAAAATGGAAAAACCACATAGAAAAATTGAAAGAGGAGTGCAATAGAACACTGAACCTTCTAAAAATCCTCTTCCACCAAGGGTGGGGTGCCGATAGGAAAATAATGCTTACAACGTACAGAACACTAGTACGATCAAAACTAGACTATGGCTGCATTGTGTATTCCTCAGCATGCACCAGCCTTCTAAGTAAATTGGACTCCGTTCAGAATTTGGCACTGAGGCTTTCTACCGGGGCGTTTAGAACGAGTCCCATATCAGCCCTACTAAGCGAAACCGGGGAATTACCACTGCAACACAGAAGGAAACTGCTAGTGCTCCGCTACGCGATGAAAATTTTCAGTATGCCAGACCACAACATCTATAACATTCTACAAAATTATAATAACATTGAACCTCGTAGACCGGAAACGCTCAAGGATAGAATCACCCATTACCTTAATGAGTTCAACCTCTCCTTGCCCACAGATATTGTTCCCCAAAAAATAGGAGATACTCCACCATGGACAGTCCCATTAATTAATACAGAGCTCGAGCTAACCAAGCTTACAAAGAATACCTCACCAGAAATACTAAAATTTAGATACCATGAAATAACCGAAAACTTATATACAGACCATGAATTGATCTTCACCGACGGATCTAAGGATGAAAACGGTGTGGGATGTAGCATGGTGACCAGGACGAGTGTTGATAAATGGAAGTTAAACGACACAAATTCCATTTTCACTAGCGAGTCAGTGGAAATACTTAAAGCGTTTGAATACATTAATAACAAAGGTATTCCAAAATCAGTAATTGCGACTGATTCACTGTCTGTAATTAAGGGACTGCAAAATATATGGAGCAACAACGAAATACATAAACAAATTCAGGAACTTAACTTCCAACAATTGAAGAGCGGGAGGGAAGTAACGATGCTGTGGGTTCCTTCTCATGTCGGAATTAAAGGAAACGAACAAGCTGACCAATTGGCAAAAGAAGCAGCCAAGAACTCTGACCCTCCTGATCTGAAATACATAGTTCTCTCCGAATGGGCCAAACAGATCAAAAACAGCGTAAAGGGAAAATGGAACGAAGAGTGGCAAAATACAGAACGAAATCACCTTCGCCTGATCAAAGAAGAAAACCGTGCCTGGGTGCCACCAAAAAACCTAAGTACGAAGGAAGCAGCCATAATAACCAGACTTAGAATTGGACACACGAAGCTGACTCACATCCACCTGCTTATTGGACTTCACCGGCCAACTTGCCAAACTTGTGATAATGCTCCTCTTACAGTGGAACATCTCTTCGTATGTCACAAATACTCGAAGGAACGCCGCGACCTCAACATCATAATGCCGTATCCCTATAAAACAAACATTGGTGTAGAAAAAACCCTAAGATACCTCAAGAGAACAAAATTAATGCCATACATTTAAGAAGATGTCGTCGCTAATGGCCAGAGCAGTCGAAGCGACGTTAAATAACATCAAATAAAAAAAAAAAAAATTATTTTCGCTTGATGTTTTAGTAATTTAAAAAGAACAGCTGTAAAATATATAACCTTTACAATCTGAATGGAATGAATGAACAATAAACATTGAGTGAAACGCACCCTAGCGCTTCCTGGTAGTCTGCAGTTCGAATTACATTTTTCATTCATAACCTCGTATCTCAATCTCAGAGAGGCTAATTAAATGGTGCGAGAGGCTTAAAATTCCAGTCCTTTTCTCTTCAATTTTACACCCTTAAGAGAAAAACGGAAACCTTCTTCTCCGTTAGGGGTTGTATAGCAACACGCTGACATAACTTTACTAAACATACGTTGAGTGGTTTTTGAGCCTTATCGGCACGCACATTGTACACTTTGCTTTATAATATATATTGATTAATACTTAATTCAATTTACCATTACATAATAAAATTAAGTAATTCAACCTTATAAACCTGAAATATTTAATATTTCACAATAATAATATTTAATATTTTTATAAAAGTATATATTAATATCTTCAGAGAAATATTTTCTCACACCTTTTTATGGTATGTATATCATTCTTAAAATTAAGTGAATGAAAGTAACTAAGAGGCCCTACCTAAGTAAAATTATTTTTAAATTTATTTTATAACAAATCAAGGAATAAATTGAAGCAAAAGGGTATAAGTGCCTTTGAGAAAATTTTCCAGAAATGATATGGCTTATACCCACTTGGTAACTACGTTCGGCGCTTACACCCATGCTATCTTTCAAATGTTCAATGAACAACTTATTAACTACTAAAAATTAATTATATCCATTTCTGAAGAATGGTTTTGAAAAAGATAACAATTTGGTAAAAAATAATCTTTATGTATTTTTTTGGTACTTATAACCTTATGCATTTCCACGCTTCAATTGCCTTTCTGAACTCTTGTACTTTAAAATTTTGGGTAACTTAATCTTGGGTGTTATAAGTTTTCTTAAATATTTTATCAAACATTTAATCCTGTATTAGGTATATTTTTAAATAAATAATATTTGTACAAGAACACTCCATAAGTAATATGATTTTTTTTCCAAATGAGTAAATAAAAAATATCGGCAAACAATTTTTATTGGTGTTTTTACAAATTTAAGATGGGTTCAATTGAAGAAACTATTTGATTGTCTAGTAATTTAACTATACTATTGTTACTATTGTTTAGTACTATACTATTGTTTAGTAATTTTAACTCTAGTGAGAAAATTCAATGTTCATCTTGATATGAAAGATATTTCTGTCTAAATAATAATATCGTGGGTTTACTGCAAAAAGTGACCAAGTCAGAAAAACATAGATATTAAAAAAGTCCATTAAAAAGGTCTAATTAGTATAAAAAAATTCTTTCTTTTTTGTTTCTCTTTTGCTAATTTTTTTTAATTTATTTAGGTGAGTGATTTCTAATGGAATGGAGAGGGAAGATTTCACTTTACATTTAAAATAAATAAATAAAGATCAACAATATTTTTAAAAAGGTCTTACAAAGAAAGCACTCTCCTAATGACTAGCGATAATCCTGAAAACATAACAATAGCAATGTTAACTTTTTTAAAATTATTTTATAAATAGAGAATAAATACTTTTTTTTTTTTGTTTGTGATTCTAGATTTTTCTCTAAGATGGGTTACTCAATGATCAATTAATATAACAAATAAATTCAATTGGAAACGAAGACGAATAAATCCCACTAAGCAAATGGCTTCAACCATTTTTCACATTTCCTTTTATATGAGAACAGTAATTTACGGACTGCGCCCTTGGGGAACTAAAGATCTAACTGGAGGGACCGAGTACCATGAACAGTTTGATTAGATTTTTGTTATGTTCCACCAGGGATCTCTTCGACCCTCTTCTCCAAGTTATATTGTTATAATCAAGAACATTAATCTTATTGTTATTCCAGGTAAACATGATAACTTGTTTTGTCTAATTTCATACAACCTTTCCGAACCTCCCTTAGATCGTTATTGAAAATAATGCCAAGTAATATACTTCACAAGAGATCTTCCTACAAATCATCAAAGCCTTATTAATAACGATTTTTATATCAAATAATTTATTTTTGAAGAGAAAAGATTTGGCTCCGCCGGGAATCGAACCCCGGGTCTTCCGCGTGACATGCCCGGTATGCTTATCCATTACACCACGGAGTCGCTTCCAAACGGTGCCAAATCCTTCCTCTTCACCGACACCTCTACCATAATCTCGCAAATTTTTTGGGAGTATTTACGGGAGGTGGACAATTTTTGTCCAACTTTTGGGCATCTCTTGACTTTCGTCTATTTTTAAATTATTTTATATTAATTTAATCATTATCGTGGATGACCACTCTTGTTTTTAAATTATTTTAAATAATTTATTTTTCAAGAGAAAAGATTTGGCTCCACCGGGAATCGAACCCGGGTCTTCCGCGTGACATGCGCGGTATGCTTATCCATTACACCACGGAGTCGCTTCCAAACGGTCAAGAGATGCCCAAAAGTCGGACAAAAATTGTCCACCTCCCGTAAATACTCCCAAAAAAATTGCGAGATCGTGGGAGAGGTGTCGGTGAAGAGGAAGGATTTGGCACCGTTTGGAAGCGACTCCGTAGTGTAATGGATAAGCATACCGCGCATGTAACGCGGAAGACCCGTGTTCGATTCCCGGCGGAGCCAAATCTTTTCTCTTCAAAAATAAATTATTTAAAATAATTTAAAAACAAGAGTGGTCATCCACGATAATGATTAAATTAATATAAAATAATTTAAAAATAGACGAAAGTCAAGAGATGCCCAAAAGTTGGACAAAGATTGTCCACCTCCCGTAAATACTCCCAAAAAATTTGCGAGATTATGGGAGAGGTGTCGGTGAAGAGGAAGGATTTGGCACCGTTTGGAAGGGCCTCCGTGGTGTAATGGATAAGAATACCGCGCATGTCACGCGGAAGACCCGTGTTCGATTCCCGACGGAGCCAAATCTTTTCTTTTCAAAAATAAATTATTTAAAATAATATAAAAAAAAAAAGAGTGGTCATCCACGATAATGATTAAATTAATATAAGATTTTTATATCCTTATTACAAGACCCAAAAAAATTTTTTTTTCAACAAATTTAAATTTAACAATATTTTGAATCATTTACAAATCTTAGAGGTTGTCTCTTTCTGGCTTGAATGTTGATCAATAGGTTGAGTTGAATTGTATTGGTATTTTCTTTCACACAAACAATTGTTCACAATTTCTTATGCATAATATAATTTCCATCACTAAAAAAAAAAAAACTATTTTTTCATATCTGATTGATTGTCAGGATTTTCAGTTAAAACTTTTTTATTTTGAAAAGCCAACGCTTCGGTCTCACCTGTGGATCTTCATCAGGGCTTCTGAGTCCGGAGTAATACTGGGTATTGCAGGGTATTACTCTGGACTCAGAAGCCCTGATGAAGATCCACAAGTGGGATTGAATCATTTCAAAGTAGAAAAGTTTTAACTGAAAATCCCGACAATCAATCAACCTATCATAAATAATTACATATGACTATCTCTCACCTCTATTCATATCTAATTATTATGCATTGGTCCCGCGAGACGCTAAGATAACAAAATTAGATTTCGATTAGATAGAAAACAAAATTTAGATCCGAACTAATTTTTCCCCTTTCCTAGCCAACCATGATGGTAAGAATTTTTTACAATGAGGCAACTCCACAATAATAAAATGCAGGCGACATACACCAAAGCGCTATCTAAACTCAAACTATTATTTACGAGTTCACATCATACTCCCATCAGCGAAATCGCTCATCCCGTATTCAATCCTTTTGTTATTGAAGCCTACCCAGCACATCTGATGTGGTTACAAAAATCTAAAACCACAGATTTATGTACCGAATTCATACTTCGTACTAAATACTCTTTTAGAAAAAGAAAAGAAAAAAAAAAAAACTTTTCTCAAATGCTCCTCCATCTGGAATATACATTAAAGGTTTTTCAAACAGGAAAACAACAAATTCACAAATAGGTAAGGAGATTCTCGGAATCATTCGAAGCAACTTTTGGATCCAAACTTTGTTTCCAAAACTCAACCCTCTAAACAGGCCTACAGCCTCTCTGGCTGATATTATTTCTTTACATGTTTTTGCTTGAAGATATGTACATATATCTAAATTTTTTAAAAATCGATTATTATAAATGAAAAAAATATTAATCAATTACCTAATTATTGTTGTTACAATGTTTCATTTTTATTAATTTCAGGTAAAGCTCAAATTTTATAAATCAATTTATATGTGCCCGGTCATCAAGAGTATTTTAACGTCAAATTTTAAATTAAGAAAAGATTCAAAAAAGATAAACATTTTCCAGATTTTTCGGGTCATGATTGTGATTTATTTCGGAATATTGTAATTGTAACATCTATCGTGAGTTACAAAGGAAGGAAAATGAAACTAATAATGTCTGAAATGAAATTACGACGTGAGAAAGGAGAAGCAGAAAGAGATAATAGCTCGGCGGAGGGGTTGGAACAGTATCTCAGGGCCTTATTTCGTAAGGGGGGATGGAGCTCGCCCGGGGAGGGGGGGGGTGAAATACAGTCGGGGAATAAACCAACCCCCATCCCCCACACCTTCTGTAGGTCTTACTTCTTCTGTTCTGCTTTATGGTGAAATTAGCGGGGGGGGGGGGGGACAGGTAAATGTGAGCCGACCCACTGAAATATGAGCCTTCTGGTAGAATTTTCATTGAAGGAAATACTAAGTTAAGTCTAAATCACATTAATGTTTACTACCTGAGCTGATATTTAACCTATTCAACGCTATAATGAATTAGAATATTTTTCTAGATCGTGGAGAGCGAGTAAGCTCAGTGTTGGGGCACTCAAGTACTTTTATTCAAGGTACTACTGGTACGAATCTGGTATTCTGCTTCTTATCAGCCCTGGGGTAGGTTTGGACATATTATCCTCCTTGGACATATTCAGCCTTAGTAAAGTGGGTTATCATAGATAAATAATCAGTCTAGGGAAAACACCTTACTGTTGTCTTCCGAATTTACCGTTCAATTCCCGCTGCCCCCCCCCCCCCCCCGCTGACACGAAAAGAAAAATTGACTTGAAAATTATATAATGAGAGTTAATTTAAAGTGCAAGAGAGTGGCAACAATTTATTACTTATCTCATATTAATTAGTAAATGAAAATTGAGGCCTGAATTGATTTATTATTCCCCAGTCAAAAAAGTGGAAGGCTCCTGTTGGACATTTTTTATATAGAAATCTTAATATCGATAAGGATATTTTTTATTTATCAAATGCAGGTATGTAGTCGATTATTTCGAACTTGATAAATAAGAGAATTTCATCATGGCCGCTCAATAACATCACTGTTTTACTTATTTGTATTTTTAAAAAGAATGCCAGAGACGAATCACTGAAGAAATCTTGTTCACGTCGTAATAACTAGGTGTTATTCACATAAATTATATGATTAAGTGGGCTTTTTGGTAAAAGCAAAACACAACTTATATTTTTTCTGCCCATCCCTTATCTCTGAATTGTCTTTTCAATTTGTTTTTTGCCCGATTAGAAGAAAGAAAAAAAAATTATATAGATGAGGTCATTAGTTTCTAAACATCGATATTTTTATTCCAATGAATATCAACCATCAGGATTCCTGTGTTAAACAACGATGCCTATGATACTAATAACCATCCCTACTTGACGGCACAATTGTACTTCGTACACCAATCCTTAAAAGAGGTTTAAAACGGAGTCGACCGTTGGCAGTCATTTTTATTAATTGTATTTTAAAATAATAAATTAGCACGCATTCGTTAAAAATTAAAAATACTCGTATGCTTTCCGTCGACGAAGATTCCCGCACGCTGACTCCCTGATAACCGTTGGTCGATAGCATTCCCTACCCAAATACTGAACCCAAAAATTCTTGAAGAAGTAAATATATTTACTAACTTACTTGTTTATATATAAAAATAAAAAGCCTTAGATATACCAGGTATGAAATTAAAAAAATTCGGAGCAGATGAAATAGTGATACAGCGTGGGGATGGGACGTCACAAATAATCAATTTCAGGTGAACTGCTCTAATTCTAGCCTCAAGGCTATTTCGGCCATGTCGGACATTGCCAATGTAACGCATCACCCCTGTACTTCAATTTTCTCTTAATCATAAGACTATACAATTTCAAATCCTGAAATGTTAATTCATCTTTTGTATGGTATTAGTATTCAGAATTTCGCAAAAACAACCTAATAAAAGAAAATTGAAACACATTTTAAAAATTTCATTTATGTCCTGTTAAAATTCTTGCTAAATTATAAATTGGTAAAGGAAAGAGAGAATATGACACGATTTAGAAATTTTAAAGTTTAAAAAAGTAAAAATTTATATATAAAATTATGAGCATTGTTCAAAGTATTAAGATCTTTAATCTATCTATATCTTTAAACAACGCTTTGTATAATTTGTATTGCTTTTTTTTTTCTTTTTAAAATAAATCATTATTTTTAAACAACGCTATGGCAAATACGTTAAGAGTTGTCAGCTTTTAAAACTGGTGCCGCTCATTCCTTATCGAAACTAATGCAGATAGATCCGTGTATTCACTAATCATTGAATAAATATATGCTCTATATATTAATTACATGAGTATGATTTTATTATATTATTCCTTCCTGCAAACGCGTAATTTACTCTCAAATTTACGAGTATATTTAATGCTACTGGTTAACCTGAAGGTGTTGAGATTAAGAAGAATCCAACAACAGTAATAGACTGGTATGTAATAAAAGGATGTGGCGTAATCTAAAACTAAAAAGAGAGAGAGAGAGAGAGAGAGAGAGATTCAATAAACTATTTTTTTAATGTCTTTAAATTAAAATTCGCACCTCTAAATAAATCTTGACAATCAGGAAAAAAAAAGAAAAAAAAACCGGCGATCGTAGTACAAATTTAAATAGCGATCAAATAAAAAAAAATTAATTACGATTGTTGAGGCGTATATTATTCCAAAACTCATTTATTTATAAATCCTAAATTTATTAAGAAAGAAAAGACTTTATTATCAAGAGTCCTCCCTCCCTCTAGTAACAAGATAAAACAAACAAATCTTCACTGAGTTCAAACGAAAAGCAGTATGAAATTGTTAGCTATAGTTTTAAATTATAAATGAGCCTAGAATAATGGCACATATAATCTGTATGTGTGTGTGTGTGAGCACATGTATTTAATAAAGTTCCTCTTTAATCAAGTTCTAGGAAAGAAGAACTATAAAAATCTTGCAATAGCATTTCCGAAGACACCTATTGGAGCTGAGACCAGATAAGCTTTTTGTTCAGATTGATAGAAATGGCCGTAAATTTTCGATCCTCCTACCGACAAAGGATTCGAAATTAAGTGTGCCATAAATTGAGGAATAAAAGAGGTTATTCCCTGAGGTAGTAACTTTACCATCGGGCCACAATGCCCAAATCCCTCTTCTCAACATAAGTGCTCAATAATGTCCGAATAGAAGCCATAAAGAATAAATATATTTAGGGTAATGGTTATAGCGAAATCTATATTCAAGAGCATAATAAAAGCTAAATGAGTATTCAAAGTAAACAATATATATTTCCCCTAAATATTTTATATACCCATGGTGTTCCGAATTGATTTGAGTTTATTGAAATCTATGAACCTATTAGGTGTATCTAATGTAAAATGAGATTCTGTTCCTGCTTTAGTCGGTGTGGATAACGCCCCAGCAAAAATAACACTAGAATAGTAATAATATTTAACAGTAAAACAAGATAAATAGTATGAAAATGGCGAAATATAACCAAAGGGGTTAGATGATAACTCTAAATTAATATGGCCCAACAGCTTATTTAGACAAACTCTTGATGAAATAGTTTTAAATAAAGTTTATCATCAAAGGAGGGTTGTGATTCAAAATATAAACTTGACATATTTAAGAGGGGAGAAAAAATAATATTTAATGATAGTTTATATATGATTTCGGATGTTATTCTTACAATCAGCAATATTAAATTAATTGAAGCAATAATAATGCATAAAGAATATTTTTTAGTTACATTAAGAAAATGACTTAACTAATATTTCAAGTACGACTGCTTTTTAAACGTTTAAAATTCAGGAGAGCCCAGCATTTCCCCGGATATGTTTTTGTTTTTAAAGCAACCCGAATGGGCTAAAATTTTCCTAAGATTGGAATTAAGTATTTTAATAAATGAACCAATCTTAATATTTTCTTTAGTTTTTTTTTTTTTTTTATGCATTTGTATATGAGAATACAGTTGTTTCCATTAATGCAAGAACAGGACACAAAAGTACTATTAACAATCTTGGAAGGTTATTACTGTATGATTAGATGTTCATTGCTCAATTGAAGCTCTATTTTCCATTGGCGCAAAAACTTAGTTTACTAATTAGTTAAGGCAAATTGGTGCAATTAAATAGCGGCTAATTTATATTATATTCTTAGTTTCTTATAAAACAATTGTAATATGACAAGCGGAAAATGCCGAAATTATGACGGACTCACAATCGAAGATCATCAGATATCAATATATTCATCCGCGTCAGTCCACTTTTCCCAAAGGGGAGGAATACCCCGGTGTGGTTTCCAACGGTAGATTGGATTCCAACGGTGCTCCCTGAATCGGGAAAGATAACCACACCGATAAAGCGGATATGGTAATCCGGGATTCTAAACCAGAGACAGTAAGGAGGTGTGGTCCCTACCTAGCTCTAATCCACTAAATCCAGCGGAGGGGGGGGCGAGCCCTTCCAATTTAATTACAAGAAAAGTCAATTAAGTTAATCAGGAAAGGGCAATAAACTAAGTGGTCTCGAATAATATTTAAATAAGGACCCTCCTCCCAGTCCCAGTTTCAGATATTTGCATTCCCTGCGGCGGGAAAACCAAAACGAATCATAGCCCACTATTGTAGGGAGTAATAACTAAATATGAGAAAAATGATAGTTGAATTGTAAACGCCATAAAATATTCATATAATTATATAACTTTATGATCCTGTCGGTAATAATAAAGGAGCCAGAGGTTTTGATACCACCATATATCGCAGCCTTTATAACTTTTTTTAAACAGAAAACTTAAATTTATTTTCATTTGTATTTTTAGCTTTGTTATATAATTTATCTCTTTTTCATTTGACGTTTAAGGATATTTCCTTAACCATGTTTTTTAATATTAAATTATAATTATTTTTAATTTTTCTCTGATTCCTATACTCGTAAAACTTAAATTAAAAAATAAAACTTTGATCTTTCTCCCTCCATGTTCAAACAATAATTTTGTCCACGATTTGTACCTATAAACCATTTCTGTCACTGTCTAAGACTTAGTACTTTAAATCTTTTTTCTATTACTCCACAAATTCCCATTGTAGAATGCTTAAGTTTTTTTTTTTTGGACCCTTGGATCCTAAAATTAACTAAATTTAAATAAAATTTACCCTTATATCGTTAAAATTATGTTAAAAAACAATACTTAAATAAATGAACATTAAATTTAATAAACATCTGTATAGTTAGTGTTTATGTTTTAGTGTTATGTGCGTTTTTAAAGGAGCTTTTTTTTTAATTATTTTTGGTTATGTTTATTTATTCTAAACATTTTCTTTTTCTTGTTTTTGCTACTTTGAAAATTATTTTGTATTTTCAAAATAAAATTCATGTTTTTGTCCACTACTTGGTTGTGCCTTGTTTGTTTACATTCCGTTTTGTACATTATTGCTACTTGGTAGCTGAGGATGGGGAAAACCCTAACATGTCGAAACACAAAAAGGTTAAGTATATAATCAAGATAAAAATAGAAACAGGAATGAAAATACAAAAAGAAGCAGTATTGAAAAAAAAAATTAAATAACTACTTTTTCTTTGAATTTTAACTTAATCTTTGAAATAACTTATTGATTTAATAATACGGGGAACACATAAGAAATTGGAAATCATAGGAACGAATCCGTCCTTACATTACAGTCGGGTGAAAGAACATTCCTCATTAATTAGGAAAGTAGCTGAAATATGTTAATAATACCAGACTTACAATAAAAATATAAACTGACACACTTATTCATGGTTTTAAGTGTTAATTCATACCCTAAAATACTTTTAAAATTCAGAAAAAACAAAAACCTCACTTGTTAAGTATTAATTATATTTTAAGGGATTCCATCATTATCAAGCCTATTCAAAACGTCTAAGTCTAATAATTTTATAGTTACGGTTATATTTTATAATAAACAAAATTTTTAAAATTAAAAATTAAGATACTTTAGTATCGAATAAATTTAAGAAAAGAAATTTAGTTTTAAATGTTTTAAGACAAAAATTTAATTTTAATGAAATGAAAAAAATCGGTCATGATAAATACAAAATAGTCGATCTTTGTTTTCATATAGAATTCAGTAAAATATATCCTTAGTATAGTAAATATATATTTTTTATAGGAAGATTAACAATATTATGTTCATAGAATTTAGTGGTGAGATCAAATACTCCTTCATTATTTTCGTATATGTTCATTAAAAAATTAGTCCAAAAAGTTTTACATTTTTCCTGACCTACGTTTCGGAACTTGCTTCAATCCTCAGGTTCTCTACAATTAACATCTTAACTATTGTACCTCCAAGTTTGTCTTCGTCCGTTATTTTATATAATAGATTATTTTTCTTTTTTTAATACTGTTACGAAGAAAAACTTTTTGGAATTGTTTTTTAATAAATATTCAAGAAAATAAGGAGGATTCGATCTCACCACACAATTCTATAAAAATATAACGCATTTAGAAAACTTTTGATTTTTTTTTTAAGCTTACTTTTTATTCAGGATAAGAACGCATGAAATTTTCTTCCTTTTTCTGAACTGGAAAAATCATTTCAATTTAGCATATAGAGAAGGATGAAGCTTAAAAATGGGGATGAGATAGTGAGAGAATATGTTCCTTTCACGAACGGTAAGAGGGTACGGCACTGGCGAAGAGGGAGCAAAAAAGGAAAAAGAGAAAAGACCAATATCGATAGGAAGCTTAGAGGAAGACCATCCGGGATTGTAATATAAAAATGGGCCAGAATTAGATCGTGTGACAGGGGAAAGAACCAAAGCATGTTACTTTAAAAAATTCTTAAACAAACACTGTTTTAATATTAAGATTTTTCATTGAATACTGAATCAATATCTCTTTCTCATCTTTCAAATAAAATGCTAAAGTCGAGAGGTCAGGTCGTAAAAGAGAGGAAAAGTTCTGCTCAAAAGGTAAAAGGTCAGACGGAATTAATTAAAATCAAATGCTGAGTTCCAAGAATATATATTTTAAAATGCAAGAATGAATATTTAAAAAAACAGTTCTATTTTTATGCATTTTGTAGTTGCAAAGTTGAACAAAGTCAGGTTAGTTAAACCATTTATACATCAAATAAGGCTAGACTGATTTTTATTATCTTTCGTTGGATTTTTCTCCGCCCGAGCAGCAGATAAATAGTGGAGAGGGGGTAATTATTGTTAGTTGTTAACTTTATCTAATATCAAAGAGATTCGAATCAAATGTCATTTTTGGGTATTATATAGTAGGATAATAATGTTAACTCCACATAAATGTTATCATGGATAAATTTCGAGTGGGGGATGAAGAATTATCGATTTTTCCTCACATAGATATTTATTTAAACTTTTCAATGTCATAAAATAAATTATCTATTGTAGTTTAGACTACACGTTTTCCTTACATTTACTCTAAGGAGAAAAAAGAAATCAAGTTTCATCACGATTAAGAGTAATAATATAAAGGTACAATATTAAATTTATAAGTTAATAAAAGGGGGGGAGGAGTAAAGTTATAAGGGGGGAAACGGCTTACCATTACCGCAGCAACACAGGACAGGTGATAATTGCTTCACTAATACCGTCTTCATCTTCACTTTATTAAAACCACATTATACCCAGTTGGGATAATTGATTTCCATCACAGAGAGGTCAACTATGTAATATTATTATTCTTATTTATAGGAAACCTTATATCAAAAATTTATATATATTGTATACAAAAACTCGTGTACCTACCGATGTTTGTCGGGGGTAAAATCAGAAACTACTCAAACGATCTTTATGAAATTTGGCTCATTGTGCGTAGTTTTGTCCAAATTAAAAGATAGGATAGTTTTCATCTCGATTATTGGCCTCAATATTTCTTTTATTGCAAATTAAATGCTTATTGTACTTCAATTGAGTGTGATTATTTGTAATTTCATTAAATTTCCAAAAGATGTCGTTGTAAGTTGATTTATTGACACATTATCTTTCGATATTTAGGGTGGGTAATCGTTCAGTAACCAAACATATTTTTTCTGGCTTGGACTAAGAAAATCCGTGTTTTCCCCATGGCCAATTATGTGTCACCTTTTCACGTGTGGGGAAAGCATTGAATCTATTTGTTTTAGCAAAAGACATTTTGGTAACCTATTTCAGGTAGAACCTACCGATATGATATCTAATCTCACATCAAATAATAACTGAAATAATCCAGTTAGTGCTAAATGAACGGATCATTAATACTTACTGTAGTCAAATGTGAGTTGAAAACTTTAACTCTTCTAAATTTTTTACCAAACAATTTTAAGTTTGGCATAAAGTTCTATTTTGAATCTCGTTGGTTTTTAGATTAGTTGAAAAGTTATTATCTTTATTAGTGAATTTTGATATGACTGTATTAAAAAGAATACGATATAACTAATTCAACGCATAATATCTACTGAGCCACAGGAACGCGTGGCCGGGTCTGCTCGTATCATATATAATGACGTGGCTGGTTATTTTTATTATTTACTTGCTGTATATCCCGTTTTCACCCGGGGAATTTCGACTCGTTTCTAGTGTAAAGCGAGATCATAACGATTTTTATAACAATAAAGAATATACCCAGAGATTGGCTGAAGTTTTGCAATTTTACTATCAAAAGGTGTTTGCACCTGGTATGAAAGAATCACTGAGCGAAATTTGGAGAATTTAGGACAAACGGTAGGTATGGATTTCTATAATGAACAAACAAACAAACAAACAGAATTTTATCTTTATTTATTTAGATATTGATTAAAGGCAATGTTTCAATCAATTCTTTCCTCTTATGTGAAACTTAATTTGCTTAGGAATCCAGTTGGTTTTGTTTATTTTTATTTTCAATTCATTGCAGAGATGTAATGACTTACTTAAAAATAAAAGGAAAAAATAATTATTTAAACATAATCTCGTGTAATTTAAAGAAAACAGCTGAAGCTAAAACCATAACAAACCCTAATCTTATGAATGGAGCTTAGCGGCGCTCCTGGCTTCCAAATGTCGAACTAAATTTTTTCATTGATTAACTCGCGTGGGCTAATTTCATGTAGTGAGAGGCTTAAAACTAGAGCCCTTGTCCCTTCAACATTACATACATTACATTAAGATAAAAACTGAAACCTTCTTCACCGTTAGGGGCTATATGGTTATACGACGACATAACATTCTTGATCGTACGTGTAGTCGTTTTTCAGCCTTTTCATACATTCGTACATTCGTTTTTCAGCACATTGTATACTTTGCATTATAATATGTATTGATTAAGATCTGTGCCCTGTAACAAAGTGGTAGAATCACTTCTTTTTTTTTTATTTAGGTATATCAGGTATCCGAGTCTTTGAACAAGCTGAGTCCGTTGAAAATATTGAAATAATCAAATAATTGAGTGGTGAGATTTCAAATCTTCCTTTTTTTCTTTATTTTTATTAAAAAAACAAGTCAAATCTTTACATTTTTACTTTCACTTACCTATATATGAAATATATAGTAAGTGGAAGTATTGCGATCGTGAAAATTTTCGACTTCCGGTTTTCAACGGAAATACACGTTTTGGGACCCCCTGAGTCGAAATAACCAAGTCCCGCGAAATGGTCTGTGTGTGTGTGTGTGTGTGTGTGTGTATGTGAACAGAATAGCTCAAAAACTATAAACCGTGGGAACCTGAAATTGGGTATTTAGTGTAGGTATGTGCCCGCGATGTGACAGCAAAAATTTCATCAAAATTGCTCAAAGGGAGGGGGTACTTTATTTAATAACTTTTTACGTTTTTTTCGATTTTCTCAAAAACGGCTCTAACGATTTTGATTAAACTGAGTATTTGATCGATTTATATGCCCGAAATATGACTGTAAAAATTTCATCAAAATTGATTAACCGGAGGGGGGACTTTACTTAATAAATTTTGTATCATTTTCACGTGTTTTTTTTATTTACTCAAAAACGGTTTTAACGAATTTGATCAAACTTGGTATTTGATGTATTTATATGCCCGAGATATGACTGTAAAAATTTCATCAAAATTGATCTACGGGAGGGGGGACTTTACTTGATAAATTTTGTATCATTTTCATGGGTTTTTTTATTTACTCAAAAACGGTTTTAACGATTTTGATCAAACTTGGTATTTGATGTATTTATATGCCCGAGATATGACTGTAAAAATTTCATCAAAATTGATCTACGGGAGGGGGGACTTTACTTAATAAATTTTGTATCATTTTCACGGGTTTTTTTATTTACTCAAAAACGGCTTTAACGATTAACAAAAATAAGATATGAATGTAGAAAAATGTGTGACTTTGGGAAATGATAATTAGCAAAACACGTCAATTTCTAATCTAAGTAAGATGGTAAGTGAAAGTTGTGTGTTGCGCGCACGCACCAGATTTTTCAATCTACGTTTCGGAATTACTTTCATCTTCAGAGTTTTCTTTCAACATTATACCCAATGTTTGTCAACTATCTCACAATCCTTTCTTTCTTGTAGTCAGTTTTATATTTTCCATTATTAAATATACTTGATCATTCTTATTTATTATAACAAAACTTATATTACCAACTGCTATAAGGGAAAAACTCATATTAAAACAATCGATTCTATAAAGCTTCACGTGTTTATAAAAGCCAAACCGTCTTAAGTCCAGGAGAAACAGACAATCTTAAGTCCAGGTTGAGTGAGAGCCAAATATTCTATATAAACGAACTTAGACAAGTCGGTATATAAATATAACAAAAAACAATATCGAATCTATCCAAATGGAACGATGGAATGATGAAGAGGAAGGATCTGGTAAGCATGGTGGTGAAGAGAATTTCACAGAAACCGCTGATCATCACTACACTCCATCGTTCCTAAATTTTAAAACCTCGAAAACTTTCATAAGAAAATATTAGTTAGGGAGGGGTGGAGAAGTACGGATATAAGGGGAGACGGTTTACCACTCCTAAGCAACACAGGACAGGTGAAATTTGAAAAGTATATGAAATGATCGAACTTTCTAAACAACGGACCTATGAGAAACATAACAAATTATAACTAATCTTTGATTTATATTTTACCACAATAGATGTGCTTAACAAGCTTCGTTCATCATACGAGCTAACACTAAAAAAATATATTATTTTTAACTTAAATTTTATACATATTCACTATCGTAAGTTTCAAATCGTGAAGAGATTTTCTTGAACTGACAATATCCAATGAGATCAACCGCAGCTATTTTCTATTCTAGCTGCAGTAGCTGCAAACCTTCTTACAAATCACATTAATTCAAAAGTAACGGGTGCGTTTCAACTCAATTTGATGACAGAAATGTGTCGAGAGGCCACTAAAGATATTCCAACTAGCACTTCAGGGAAAACTTGAAAGAATTTTTCTTCGCGGCACAAAACTCGAAAGAAATTAACTCACCTGTAGCAACCGTCTTATCAATTTATCTTAGGGTCTTATCAATTTACCATAAATTAATTATAATTATGAAAATTAAGTTTGTTCAACAGGAATTAAAATGAAATTTCCATCGACTTTAATCGAAGGTTCGTTTTGCAAAACTCGGCTGCTTCTGATTACATGATTAAGAGTTAATCGTCTATTTAAGAAAGTTAAGGTTTTTTTTTTCAAAGATAAAGGCCGCTGAATCATTTGTTTTTTGTACTTCTATTTTAAATCAAAATATCATTTTTATTATTTAATTATGATTTTGTTAAAAATAGAATAATATGATAATCATTTATTTTCGACATAAATTGAAATAAAACCATGGAAAAAAATATGGATATATACCTTTATAAATATTTCAATGATTTACAGGATGATTCAGGATTTAGTGCAGAAAATATACACCATTTCCATCAAATAAGTTCATTTGATGGATGGTCCGATTTCCAACGGTCCATTTCTTGAATCTTCTAAAGAGGGGCGCGCTTTTTATTGAATAAAAGTTATTTCCCAAAAAATGTTCAAGTTAATTTAATTCTAAATGAAACTTCGTGAATAAAATAAAAATTTCTATAAGAAAACATTTATTTATTTAGTTAATTGTTTCTGGAGTCTGCGTCAAACAACGCTAAGTTATGTTTCTAGCTATATCAGTGGTTTTCCACGAATTATTTCTTCAGTCTCCTGATTGTACTCACTTTTTCCACTTTCAAGAAAATTTCTACAACTAGAAAACATTAAAGTCCTGCAAATGATATCAATATATTTAGCATTTATTTCTTATTCACTAATTGGCCAAAATACTATGAGAAAAACTCACATTATTCTTAAAGGCTAGAGCTTTTACAATGGGTCTGGCGATATAATAATTGTTTAAGAACACAGTTCCTTGATACCAATCAATAGAAGAAAAGATATTAGCTTAAGAAATAGTATTTATTTCTTGCTAAAGTAAAAAAAAAAAAATCATTCATTCCTTACGATTATTGGAAAAATCTTTAATTGTAAAAGAGCTTTAATTCTTTGACCAGATATTGCTCTGATTTTATAATGAATATAATTTTTTTTCAACAAAGATTTATAATTTCACTCGAGTTCTAGGATCATGAATATTACCAATAAGATCCACCCCTGTAACTACACAATAAGTACTTCCACCCTAACCATCATATCGAATAATAAATTATATATCATCATTACATAATGCATTGAGTAATATTGTATTTATAAGGTTTATATGCATATATGAATATTGCTGAATGTATTCGGTTGTACAACATCCTAAAAGTAGTTTTGTAAATATAGGCTTGTAAACAAAATTATATTTACAATGGCTTTTTTGGTTTGCGTTAGAATTGTGAGTCCTTTTCTTTTTACAACTAGCAGATAAAACCAATAAATTTTAAGCTTAAATGCGAGACATAAAATAAAAAGAATGGCCAAGTTATATTGAAAAACAATTTGATTGTCTTTAAAGAAAGAAAAGCAATTTCCCCTCAACGGCCAATACATTTAGCAGAAAAACAATTGAATTAACTTTTTCTCCCCCTATGAGCTGTTTCCTATACCTGTGATTCGTCTTCAGCACGTAATATATTTATTTTTTTCATATATTCCACAAAATTAATGTTATACTGTTTGTTACCATCCGAATTTTTAATGTAGAATGTATATTATAGTCTCAATAGATTTTGTTTTTATATTTTTATTCTGTTTCTTGTAATGTGGATTACTTTGTTACTGTTTTTCAGTGTGTCTTATTGTGCTTGGTTAATCCCAAGGAAACACTAGCTTTTTCACCTCGTAGTGAAAGTCTAGCCGCCCTACCTTCTGGTGCAAGTCAGGTAGAAATATTTTATCCGTAGGCCCTTTTATTATCGTTGTCTCTTAGCCACTTTTAGCACCAGTAATCACAACCGAAATTTTATTTTCACCCAACACCTATCCACTGATATCATGTATGCTTGTTATAGTTTTATTTTTGGCCTATTAAAAAAAAAAAAAACGGAATATTGAAAGGTGTGTTTACTAGTTCCACTGCTTGAGTGTTGATAAATTGCACTAGAGACCCGAGAGCACTCACTTAGCAAAATTTTTTAACACTAAGAACTTTATTTATTTTTTTTTTTTAATGCATGATCAATGTTCTAGCTTAGAATAGTTTTTGTGTCTAGAAAAACTATTGAACCGGCCACAGCAAATTTATTAAAACCGATGAGGCAAAATTATATACCACATCAAATATCAAACTTACACTAGACCGCCTTTATAAAATATAGAAATAATTTTCTAAAACGTACAAATCTATATACAATTTTTTTTTTATCTTATTACTTCTACCACAACTGTCAGCTATCAGCAACAATCAGGGAATATGATGGTAGGCATTTATGACATGAAGAAGAAAAAGAAAGGAAGCAAACGAAGTATTCTCTCAGATATGTTCTCCAATTATAGGAAAGGTCCTCCTATGAATAACCATATTCCTATTACGAATAAACGATTATACTAACAAAAATCATAATAAATCATAGGAAGAAAAAAAGAACTACTCCAGTACAACCCACAGAGGATTTTGTGGTTAGTACATAGTTTTTCAGGTAACGGATGTAGACTGAAATCACTATCAACCTGCATGAATTTCCCAATTACTTAATTAAGAATAAATAAGCCTTCATGAAATAATTTATGAAACGGCTGAATGTGCCCTACAATGGTAGGCAGATTCCCCAGGGTCTGATCCCCGGCTGTTATGGCAAGATAGAAAAGAACTAACCATGGCTACAATTGAACCCAGGAGCCAGAGTAGCATAGCACCTCCGTTAATCGCTACCTCCGCAAGCTACTCTCAGGATAAAAAAAAAACACCCTTATTTTTAATAGTTATATGTATTTAAAAAATATATATTTTAGAAGGCTTCACGGCTATTCGGGTTTTCCCCCAAGCCCGGGCGAGGACGGAGGATTAATGCCGAGTAGCTAATAAAAATGCTTGGGTTGTCAGGGGCAACGCGTTAGCTGCTTAATCACCCCAAATACAATTAAATCAAATAATAATTCTGTCATCCCATTTAATAAGTGAATCATGAATACAACACACTTTACTTACCCGTAGATTGAAATCTTTATCACATTTCAGTAACGATCATGGAAATTAATTCTCGATCTTGGTTTAATTTCAACAAATAAATATTATTTTAATAATAGGTATTATTGTAAGATTGTCAAAGGACATCTAAGTAGGGAAAGTCTTTCAATGAATGCAAGTATCATATATATTACAAGTTACTTTTATTTTCATTTTTTTTTTTTTAAGATTTTTAAAAAGGTTTTGTCGCAAATGGCGAAAATTCCGGACAAGCAGCTGTCCTCCAGTTGAGTATTCGATTGAGGATATTCCTTGGACGGATCAGCCTTTATAGTTCGAAGGGTTTGTTCCTGATATTAGAACTAACTTCTAGCTTTCTCCATCTCAATATTCAGTCCAATCAGTCAATCAGCATTTAAGTTAGTGTTCTAACTATCGTGCTTCCGAAGCACAGCCAACACAAACTACTCCATGATCAATACCGTGTCTCAATAATATTATTAATGATCGACTATAATTAGTTCAGAAGTACAACTTTCAAAAATAAACACCGAATTCATCGACAACCTCAATAGTTACCCATCTCTTGCTCTATATCTCAAAAGTTTTATTGGACCCTTGCTCGGGGCCGCGCTGATATCTCATGATGCAAAATGATCCTATTAAGTTTAGTTATCTTCACTTCAGCCTATTGGGATCCTAATCTTGTCTGCGAATTCAGTTTATCATCCGCAAGGTCTTTGCATTCATATCTTAAAAAACAAACACAGAAGTCCATGTTGAACTAATAAGCTATTGAATAGCAAACAACTATTAATATTATACAAAAATAGGTCATATTTGTTTGTAAATCAGCAAAATCTTTTCTTTTTTTTAAAGAAAAGATAACAATTAAATAAGAAAAAACAACCACATTTTTCACTGTTTTACAAATCAGCGGGGAAAAACGGGGGCAGATCTTATTAGCGCAGTATTATATTAAAGACAATATGTTTTTTTTTTTTTTGGATCAGCACAATATGGGATGATAACAAATCAATAAAAAAAAATCATAACGTTTGAAGTTTTGGACTAGATAGGAAGAAAATTCGAATCAGAATTCAACGTGTAATACCATTACAGTTTTTTTATCTTTTATACCCAGTGGTTGACTTCTTAGGGTCACCCTACCATAGTTAAATTGAAATGTTAATAAACCCACGGAGTTATTTTCAACAGTCCGAAGGGTTGATATGGAGAGTTGATTAGAAGCTACTTATAAAACGCTTGATTGTTAAAGTTTTGCATATATCTGAGCAATTTTGGTAATTTTTAAATCAAGTAAGAAATTTTATTTTTTCAGGGTCAGTTTCTAGACAGCATATGTCTAGCTGTACTAAAAGGAATAATGAAAATTTTAAACTAAAAACAAACTTGCTACCAAGTTTGTTTGTTAGTTTGTCTGTTTAACGTAACTTTATTCCACTAAGGCTAATCGGACGATGCTACAGTGGAAGTCCTAAATTTTGCCTATCCAGGCATAATTAGGATAGGGATCTTTAACGAATACCTGACATCGTTCAGGCTCGGGACCTCCATTTTACGTCCTATCCGAGGGACGGCATAGCCAAGGTTTTTTAGTCCCATGAAGTATTATTAAAATCGAAAACGTTTTATTAAATAACCTATTATTTATTTAATAAATCGAAAATTGTATTCAGTGTAATGAAATGTAAGCAAATAAACATTTATCAAGATGCATAAATATAAGTGTCGCGAAATAGTCCTGAGCATGTGTTCTTTAACAGTATAACTTAAAACCTAAAGGATATGTTTAAATATTTACAAGATCCTCAATTGTAGCCTCACCTATTTACATTTATGCCCTACACTTCGGCATTTAAGCCATTCTGTAGGTAAGATTTCCTGTGCCCATAAAACTGTCACAATTACCTCCATCAACACATCGCCGTCGAGACCAAAACTCCGACAGATTTGGATACACGCACTCCTCCTCTGTCTCGGTCTACCTCTCTGACGAATCACAGTCGGCCCCGTGCTTATGAATTCTTTTATGGATTCGTTCAATTTAACATGACCATTTTATGCGCCGCGCTGCTATTACCTCGATTAAATTTACTGGATACAGTTTCGGTCATACATATTTTTACTAAGTTTACTAGCTTTTGTCGTATTCCCTGCTCGACAAGAATATTATACAACTTTTGGCGGTTTATCATATCATATGCCTTTGAAATCGATAAAAAGCTGATGCACTGTTCCGTTATAATCTAATTTTTTCTCTAATTTTTGACGGAGACAGAATATTTGGACTAAGGTTGAACGGTTTCGCCTGAATCCACAATGATAATCTCCGATGATTTCCTCCGCGTATTCAGGCTATAATTAAGGATCTTTTAAATATTTAAAAACAATCTATGGCCTCAAATAAAAGAAAGAATTCCCATAGGTTCTTATTTTTATTGCCCTTTAATATTAATTGTGAAAGATTTTCAAAAATTATGAATATTGTAAAACAATTTTTTTTTTTGTAAAATGATCCTGGCTGTAAAGCATGTAACATTGATTTTTTTTAAATCTATAAATATAAGTTAGGTATATATTAGGTATTAGGTATATATAATAACTTGCAAGGTTGACTAGGCCCAGAGAGCTTTAATGTAAATATACATTTATCAAGAACAACTTTATGGAAACTGTATAAAAATAGGGGAGTAGGGGACTCCCCAGGTAATCCCCCCCCCCACAAAAGGGAAGGCCCTATTTTGCTGAAACTCTGTTATGGTCCGAGTAAGGGCCCATCAGGGACAACTGAGCAAAAATTAACTTAGCCCCGGATACGGTGGCAATCCGATTAGACGATGGGGAGTTAGCGGCCCCCTCCTCCCTCCTACTCTATCCCCGTCCAGAAATTACTGGATCCAATACACAATTCCCGAAGGTCTATTCGGTCCTATAATATCATCGCTTCGATCGTTAGCTGGGACTGGGCCACGACTCAATCTGCGAGTATTGTCCGAACCGAGTATTGTATGCAGTGAATATTGTTCCAACCACTGAGCTAAGAGTATTGGTTAAAAAAAAAAAAAAAAAAAAAAAAAAAAAAAAAAAAAAAAAAAAAAAACCCTAAGATCTCTATAGATTCTGGTTTAAAAATTTCATACTTTGACACAGTTGAGAAAAAAAATTATTTCTTTAGGTTTTATAAATTGTTCTTTTTTTATCAAAGATTGAAATACGATTTGATCCGACCGAGATGCTACCCAACAGTCAGTTTTTACCATTTAATTATTTATTTTATTAAGATTACCTACTACATGGAGGCTGAGTGGGCCCCCAGAGCGTCACTTCCGTTGAAAACTTGAAGTCGAAATTTTTCACGATAGCAATACTTTCCCTTACTATTTATTTCATATATATGTAAATGGATGTAAAACACTTAACAAACAAATAACTTAGCTGCTCGGTATCTCATTGAACTACCCCATTCCCTAAATGTTTCGTTCTGTTATTTTTTTTTTAAGCAGTCCTCCACTCGTTCGGTTCAGACCGACAGTCGCACGTCGTTACCCAAACCATACGCAAAGCCCCTGGTTGTCGTCGGCCAGGTCGTGGAGCTTTCTCAGTTATGGGCTGTCTGCCTCGTCTCCCAATTTGAACCAGTCTGCTGTACAGCAAGTGTCGAGGCATTCATTCAAGAACCATTCGCTCAACGCGCTACATCTTAGAGGCTTTTACTACATCTTACTTTTTATTATACGGACCAAATGTGATGAGTTAAAGAGTTGTTTCAGTTCAACGTTGTTCTAATTGGACCACAAATCCTCCGGATGATTTTTCTTTCCAAGATGGTGAGAAGCTTTTCCCTTTTTTTGGCAGCAACTACTATTCCATATCATGGTTAAATAGATCGTGTCTCGTGCTCTTCTCGTCGAAATCCTAAAATCTAGTGCCTTTTTGGACTACAGGTCAATGAGCAAGTCACTGTCCTGCTACAGTTGTAATCCTCAATCCCCTGCCTGCTAGGAACGGGAGCTCTTCCAATTGCTCTACACCCTTTTCCCGAAGTTCTAATCATAGGGATAGTTTATCTTGAAAAACAAAAATATAATTAAAAGGAAAATGATTGGATGCTTATTATTCCCATTCATTAGAAAAGTTATTAATAGGGTTTTAATTTTTGTAAAATTTTAAGTATTTTCACTATTCTAACTACTGGGGGGGGGGGGGACGGTACAATTGCTTTAAGCAATTGTAATTTAAAATATATTTTATAAAAATTATTGTAACAAAAAGAAAAAATCAACTGAGAATTTAATAATGTTCCTATCTTACTTCTAAACATAAGACAATTACTGAAAGTAGGGCAGAGTGATGGAGGAGGGTGGTAGCAATTCGAGGGGAGGCCATTTTACTTAGCATTAAACGATGCTACTAATGCCTGCGATTGAGCCAGCCCAATCATTAGGCCCTAAGCCCAGTGACTTAGCCCGGTTAACTTGGCCGATAAGTCGAAGGGGCTTCATTGACTGTGACAAGTTGCTGCCAAGTCATTAAGCCAAGAACCCACCACTCAGCGTAAATAGATCCCCCCTCCGCTATAGTATTAACTAACGTCTCGGTCGAAATTAATTACCGGCCTCCGGAGTTAGCAACTACCCGATAAACACTAATCACAGCCCCTGCTTGACCACAGAATGGGAGCAATTATCACTTACTGCTATTGTCCCGGCTCAAGCCTCAAAGGAAGTAATCACAACTTAAATGAGGCTGCAAAATGAGATTTTGCAATGGAGGCAAATGTTTGTTCTGCAAAAGTCTTAAAATTCACTGTCAAGACACAAATATTTATAAGCATATCGCTATATATAGCAGATGTACACATACTACTTTTTCAAATACAAGATTTCACCTAAGATAGGTCTTTATTGGCTACTTTAGCTCTTACTATACAAACACTTTAAGCTTCAAATCTTTTGCGAAATGCTCGATTATAGGATTTGGTCTTCCGAAATTGAGGTTTGGTGCTTTTCCAAACCACTAAATTCCTCTCAAATCCAATCCTTACAATCAAAAATCCTTTGCAAACTTCTCAATGGGGCTCATGTAATGAGATATAAAATGGTCCTTTAACCCAACGTGGATAAAATAGATGCTTGTCAGTAATTAAGATAAAAATAGTTCATTGGAGTTACTGCGTTTATTGTTTTAAAAATTCATGGGAACTCGCACAAAGAGATATCACAGTGTCAAGCAAACACAAATATTCATATGTATACACAAATATTCACATAATATTACTTTTTTAATACAGGATTAATTTTTTAAAAAATAGGATTTTAATAATAAAAAAAAAATTAGGATTATACAGGATATCGGATTGTTTGCGAAAGGAATTAGAAGGTTTTGTTGAGCCCCTAAGTTCAACAATGTATGTTCAGATGTGATTCCGATGTAAGTATGAAGGTTTATTCCACCTAAAAGGCTAATATTGGCTAAGTATCATATCGGGACGCCTTTGTAATATGTTTGCTCCAACAAAAAATATTTAAAGTCAACTTCTTTGATTATTGCTTAAAAATAATGTAAAAAAAAGGAAGACAACAGGTCTAGGACGTTCGTGTGTTCCATTGGAGTTCATTATGATTTTATATCTGAATAAATAAGTAACATTAAGAATATGAGATTGGTTGCGAAAAGAATTAGAAGGTTTAGTTGAGCCCCTAAGTTCAACAATGTATTTCCAGATGTGATTCATTATTCTCGAGTAAAAAAATCTTTCGTAATTGATTGGATGCTTTGAGCGGTTGTCTTGTCTTGGCCTAGACAGATTGATGTCGAGCAGTTTCGTGTCATTTTAGACTTAATGTAAAAAATATTATTTATTTTCAAATACATACTTTAATTTATTCTTACCTTTACAATAAGATATTTATGTACTTTGGTGAGATGACAATTTAAAATCAACATTATATTTTTATGTAATATGTTATGAAATCCTCCAAGCAATATATAGTTAAAAATAGGAAACAATTTTATGGCAATAAAAATAAACGGTAGTTCAATTGCAGTTCTCATAGCAAACCCAATAGCGCTTATAACCGTTTGCAATAGAATCCCTGAACGGCAATGGGAGATACTGAAATACCATTAAACAACCTAATTGAAATTCGACGAAATTAAATTAAAACCATTAGCTATATCCAATGATGAGCTTTTACATTTTCATTACGATTATCCATATAAATTCAATCTAGGATGATTGCTATCTATACCAATGAAAGTCAAAATCTTCTGTATTACCATTCCCAATGGAACATTTACTAATATTATTAATACATTTATACGTGCATGTATGTATACATATATATATAATCTTGACATATATAAAAATCTCGTGTCACTATGTTTGTCCGGGGTAAAATAAGAAACTACACAACCGATCTATATAAAATTTGGCTCATTGTGTAAAGTTTTGTTCAACTTAAAAGATAGGACAGTTTTTATGTCGATAATTGGCCTCAATATTTCTTTAATTGCAAATTAAATGCTTATTATACTAAAATTGAGTGTGATTGTTTGTATGTTCTATAAATATCCAACAGATAGCGGTTTACATTGATTTATTGACACAACACTTCACTTTCTTTCGATATGGCTTGGACTAGGAAAATCCGCGTTTTTCCCATTAGTAAATATGTGTCACCTGTTCAAGAATGGGGAAAACATCGGAACTATTGGTTTTAGCAAAAGACAGGTTTACCAAAATCATTAGCCTACAATAAATAGTAATTGTGAATTCGAATAATAAATGTAGATTATTATTAATGTAAATTATTATAATATAAAGTTATAAATTACCGCTCTCTATCTCATTCAGAAAATTAAATTTATATGTTTTGATAAGTAGTACTGTAAACATTTCCAGCATGGTTTGAAATTCTTCCCGCTTCGTCCTCGCTTTTCATAAACTGTTTCAGGTAGAACCTACTGATACGATATCTCATATTATCATGTGTTATATTCTGAAGTTAATCAATATGTTTTATGGCAAAAGATTAATTTGGTACATTTTTGCTGTCTATTGTGAATATACTAAACCCTATTCTAATTTTATTCTTTATTAGTTCCTTTTACAAGTGTGTTATTTATATTTAATCTCGGATGAAATAATCCAATAAAGTGCCAAATGAATAGATCATTAATACTTATTATAGTCAAATATGAGATGTAAAAATAAAAATTTTAACCTTCTAAATTCTTTACCAAACAATTTTAAATTTGGCGTAAAGTTCTATTTCAAATCTCGTTGGTTTTTAGATTATATGAAACGTTTTTATCTTTATCAGTGAATTTTGATTTGACTGTATTAAAAAGAATATGATGTAATTAATTCAACACATTATAGCTACAAAACCAATGCAAGGCGTGGCTGGGTCTGCTCGTTTAGGTATAATAAAAATTACAAACTTTTAATAATAGTATCTTAAAAAAATCGTTCAGTAAAAAGAGATGGAGAGAGAGAGAGAGAGAGAGAGAGTGAGAGAGAGAGAGAGAGAGAGTAAGAGAGAGTGAGAGTGAGAGAGAGAGAGAGAGAGAGAGAAAAAAACAGAAAAAAAATGATGATAAAAATCGACAAACCAAAATATGTGTAATAATGATTGAATAATGTTAAAATATCTATCACCCCCTCCCAGTCGAAATACTTAAAAAAAGCTTCCAACAATTTATCTCATTTATCTCTATTCATAAATTAAGTAATTAATTAAGTTTAATTTATCGAAGCTGGTTTCCAATAAAAGTCGCTTCGGAAACTAATTAAAATCAACTTCACCCTTACAGACTTCCTGGGTAAGGTTGCCGTTTTATATAAATGAGGCTTGAAAAGTTTAAAGTAAGGCTTGAATCAAATTTCTAAACTATTTTTAAACTAATTTAGGTAACACCGTCATGACGAATATGAAGGGAATTATGCTAAATAAATACTGGGTCCAAGAAACCTACTAAATATAAACCCAAAAAAAATAAAATAGAATAACTAGTCAACTTACTCTTGAAATATATTATATGTGACTAAATTAATTCACCTTCCCAATATAATATTTAATATTTTACTACCTTTTACCTCAACTTCCTCGCCTTTTAGGCTACACGGGGTTTTCCCCAGGCCAGGGTGGGCAGCGAAAGATTAATGCTGAGTTGTTAAAATATGAGTTAAAACCCCGAGACTTCAACTCAAGAACTCAAAAGGGGCAACTAGTATTACAACGTGATAGCCCGCTCGGCCACTCCACCCACAAACTTTTGTAACCATCTTATATTTTGTAATAACCGACGAAGAGTTCATTGTTGTAAGTTTTCAATGAATTATTTGTAAATGAATTATTTATATACTCTGAATTGAATAACGAAAATATATTGAATAAATAATGTTACGGATTGCCTTGAGTTAAAAGTAAAACACGACTGTATAAAGTTTCTTTAACCAGCTTACCCTTAACTGTATGCCCAAACTCCTTGAAAGTAGAAGCAAGAGTCCCAAACAATACGACATTTGAATACGAACAGTATCGAACAAGGGACAAGTTTTTAGCTGGCCACAAGTTGATACTGCATAATTTTGAGGGTAAAGGGGGCCATATTATTTACTTTAGTCCCCTCCCTCCCCTTCTCACAACTCTCGTTTATTAGAAAACTCAACCCCAGGAAAAGTTCTTTCTTTTAGAAGAATTGAATTACACAAGAGCTGCCAACGGGCCAAACCAAATGGAAACATAAACCAACTTAGCCCCAACTTAGCCTAATCCGGGACAGACAAAATAATTCTTAACTTAATCATACCGTACTGTGGTTCTTACAAAAAGATTTAATATCCTTTGAGCCCCTAGAGCTTTAATATTTATTTATTAAACAGTTATTAAATGGCATTAAATATCTTTTAATTCCGAGAATCTGTTTACCATAATCATATGAGTGTCAGTGCTTTTGTATGTTTCCTTTTTAATATCCATTGCTCCTCGAAGCATATCGACACAAATATAGTAAATATAAATCTATTACAAACTAAAGAGTTAATATTGTGTGGAATAGACATGAGACGGACTTTGGCCTTTATTACAAATTCGGTAACACGAGGAAACTAGTTTCACAAAGCGATTCATTAATAGATATAAACCAAATATCTTTTGAAACGTCTAAATTTCTTAAAGATAACAATGTTCAAATTGACCTACACTGTTACAGATAATCATTAAATTACAAATATAATATGCTGATGTTAAAGCCATATATCTATTAAAACTTATTAAACTACTTAATACATAAGGTTTATTTTATTTATTTTTGTTACAGGTCAGAGGGGACGTAGAAAAAAGATCAATCACGGCCGTTAGATCCGGCCAACAGCCAGAAAAACGATATATCGCCGCTCTAGCTAAAAATGGAGATTATCCGAGATTAGCTTGGAATAAAAAATATCATTCGCTAGAGGATATACCGTTCGGTCAAGATCCTATAGAAGATTCGAAAAGATATCTTGGGGCCCTCGCGCGAACAGGCGACCTTAGGGTAGCAAGAGAACAAGAAGACAAAAGGGACGATGTTGATAGTCTTATAAGGGATATAGCATCTGCCGACGACCTCAGGAGACTCCGCCTTGAAGCACTGAGAGAGGAACTAATGAAGGAACGCGATGATGAGCCTGATCAGGATGATGACGCGGATGACAAACGATCTCTGGCCTCCATCGCCAGGAGTGGCGGCATACCAGGGAAGAGAAGCGTGGAAGCCTTGGCGAGAATCGGTCTTCTGAAACCGATCACCACCACTCACGACTTCACAGAAGATTTAAACGACTATGAGAAAAAAATATCATCAGACGAATTTGAAGATGAAAAACGAGGAGGAATTTCTTCCCTTGCAAAGAATGGTTATTACAACAATAAACGAACAGTTGATGAAGAATTGGAGGAACTCATGAACGAAGTGTACGGTATTGGTGAGAAAAGAAACGTTGCATCTCTAGCGCGAGGATTTAATCTACCGCAAAACGGAAAGAGAAGCGAGGAAATCGACGATAAAAGGAATCTGCAATCCATCATGAGAGACCGCGGTGGCAAACGTGAAGGGTATACTAACAATGCTATTCCCTTCGTCAACAATGACAAGAGAAATGTTGGTGCACTTGCTAAGAACAGAGACTTCCCATACGCCTACCGCTTTGGTAAAAGGGAGGTATCAGAAGTAGAAACTGACGAAATGTCTAAACGATACGTCGCAACGCTACTTCGAGATGGTCGCCTACCTATTGGTCCAGATGCGACTCAAGAACACGAAACAAGTAACCTGAAAGACGATAACTCAGCAACTGAAGGTAAAGACTCTACTTCTCAAATCACAGATGACAAAAACCAATCCGTGAGGCGAAAAAAAGACATATCCGAAGTCGAAAAGGATGAAAACCACACACGCAGTAAAAGGGAAACGTTCATCGCTCCGCTAGCCGGAGAAGTTGCAATGCCACCGTCCGGAGACTTGAATTTTGGAGGTATGCTAACTGAAAACAGATGGGCCGACGAATCTTCGCCGCTGAACAAACGGTTCTACGGTAAGTACCTTAAAAACCCTAAAACCCGATAATGGCCATTATAAGGTTCCATTCCTCGATGAGGTTTGGGCATCCCTGTAGAGACGACTGTATTAGTTAGGCATGCATCAGTGTATCCCAGAACTTGGATGTTGTATCGGTAGAGAGCACTGTTTGTGCATGGGGACGGTCCCGTAGATTGAGTTGAGTATGAATGGCGAGTCTGATTTGGGAGGTTTACAGGTGTGGATACTTGGAACAGCCCGGAGAAGAGGCACATCGGCGCGCTGGCAAGAGGAGGCTGGCTCCCCAGGGCTTACTTTCGGTCAGGACGCCAGCCCAGGTCCGTCTGCATGAGGTCTGAACAACACCCTACCTCCACCATATCCTCTTCACCAATATTCCCTACTTTCAGGCTCATGTCCTTCTCTTTACCCTAACAATGAACTCTAGATTTAAGTTACTACCTAACAACAAATTTCAAATTATCTACAAAAAGAATCAAGTTTAAAAGTTAATTATCTGATCATAGACCTTTTCTAATAATGTACAAATATTCTAAGAATATAATGTGCTAAGGTTGACTTTTGGTACCAATAGTGACTACATACAATGTAACTCTTGACAGATTCATGGGAATGAAAGCATTGGGAATCAGGATTTAACACAAAAATAAAAAAAGCGAAAATCCCATCTCACTTGCTATTAATCTGCCAGAGGATGGGGACAGACTAGCAAGCATTCTATCTCAGTTTAATTTCAAATGGAACTCGGCCGCTCTTTTTAAACGCTATCTGTTTCTAAATCAATCTCTGGTTTAATGGTACGATCACGAATTCCAATTCAACTTCTAAACATTACTCAACATAAACAAAAAATTATTTGCGATAGAGTGATGGTATTTTTCAAATAGTGTTAGAAATGAACTAGAGGAACTAATTGCAAAATAAAAGACTAAACAACTTATTCATACAATATAGAATCTGTTCATTATAATTACACCTACTTATTTTATTTTATTTAATACGAGTAATTAATTGGTCTGGATCAATGAGGTAGACACGATGATCCAATTATCCAATTCAGGGTTGAAATCGGATAAGTTTATCGATTATTCTGTTTCGTTGGACGTGAATCGACCCAAAGAGGGCTTATGAGGCTCACCCAGTTTCGATAAAATGATTACTTTTGTTTAATTAGAAAAATCCGGAAGTTAGGCATAATCTCTATCTACATCCAATGACTTCATCCACATAAACTTTGGCCTACAAATAGACGTTCAGTATGGTAAATAGTTGTAATTCCACTGACTTTCGTGGGTTGTAATAATACTTTTTTTTTTTAATTTATTTACTTTTTAATCATCGAATATATTACATCATCTGTTTAATCAATCGGTGAATACTGTATTCAGATCAGAAAGAGCAAAAAAATCAGGTTCTTAAAATTTTAAAGTCATTAAAATACCTTATCTTCTCATTCTCTTTTATCATCAGAACATCCTTCTAATATTCTGGTTTGAATTTAGGTGTATTTCATAAATATTCTGCATTAACACATGCAGCAGAGTAAATTTAACCCATTTTGATCCTGATTAACTTTTTTAACTGATTAACTGATTGATTAACCCATTTTAATGTGCAACGTTCGAAATTATTTTTTAAAGTTTAAAAGATAGTTTAAATTTTTTTGAGAATATTTTTGGTGAACTTAAAAACTTCAAACATGCACGCTTCGGAAATTCGAAAATTCGCACTAAACCATTGGTGTTTCAAAGATATGAAAAATACATGCTTAACATCTTTTAAAATGTTTTGTTTGTTTAATCTTGATAAAGGAATGTAACGATAATAATAAATAAAAAAAATGGGACTGATTTATTTTTTCACTTCAGACCCCTTAATGTGAGGTTCGCTTCTGAAAAATAGGGTTCCAAAAGGGCAACAATTTTTAAATTTACCAAACTTATATTTTGTGCATAGATTTAACATTGAAATGGAAAGTAATACCAAAATTTGACATTATATCTACCCTTGAGTCTCAATGCGTTAATTAATGAGCACATTACAAGATGTCCAACTAGGATTGAATATGATTCCGCACAAATACGGGAAATTTTTTATAATTTACAAATGTTTGCAATTATATCTTCTAGGCTATTTTTTACGTTCTGTAGTAATGACACACTTTGTAAAATTGTGTTTTATTTAATCATGCAGCACAATTTTACACAATATTAGTCACAAAAATATTACGTTAATATTAATGTAGTTAACTAGAAGCGCAAACAAAGGATTCTTTTATTCATAGCTCTTCTCCTGATGTTTTCTGAGGGGTATGACTATTTTTCCCACTTGTAAGAGGAGGAAATCTTTAAAAATTATACCTCAATCACCGAATATGACTAGGTATTAAAAAAATTATTGCATAAAAAAAAAAATTAAATAAATAACCTTTGTAAATAATAATAGAAGCAAATTAAAATAAGTAATTCGATATTGTTAGGAGGAAATGTGTTACGGGTAGCATTCAAAAAATCGATCAAGAATATAAAACTAGAAAGAAAAAAAAATTGAACAAAAATCACAATTTTTTTAAAAAATGAATGAAAGGTGTCCTCACTTTAGGTGCTTCATTTACACGAGTTTAGTTTTTAACTTAGGTTTCAATTGCAGCGGTGGGTTACCCGTATTGCCTAAAAGGCAGGGCAGGGTTAAAATAAATATTTTTTTTTTTAAATGCTATTATTAAATTTAAATATCACTTCAATAAAATAGTTGTTTATAGATAGGTATATACTAATTGTAAATTACCACCCCCGGACCATTACCTAATAATATGTACGATCAACTATCTAATACTCAATATAATGTAATATTACTTCAGATTATATAAAAGAAAATTGTTCTTTCAGACAATTGCATTTGTTTTTAATTAGAAAAACCATGCAAAGTTGTTAATGTTTTTAATTCTGAAACGGCATATTTTAAACAAATACCTAATTTGTAACTTCGAAAGACTAACAACTCAGAAAATAATAGACCTGTGAAATCAAACTGTTGCATTAAAAAAAAACTTTAGTTATGATTGATGGTGTGTAAAAATATTGAAATATGCGTACTATAATTAAAATAACAGTCTAAAGTGGCACATGGCATGTTAGTTTAAGTTCCTACACACCCAGTTCAAGCACAACGTTCAGAGGCGTGAGTCCGATAAACATAATCGATGAAATAACACGCTACGGTGACAGAAATGAAAATAAAATTATAGAAATTGAAGGTAGAGGAATAGATACAGAATCGTCCATTTTGACTGACAAGAAGACTTCCCAAGATAGACAAAATGGTATAGTTCATAAAAAATCCCTACAAATAGAGTTCTTTTTTGTTATATTACTATTTATGCCGACCTTCCGTGGGAATGTATGGATGTATTGAATCTGTGCGATCTCGGGTACTCGTTTAAATTAGGGAAAAGCTGGTTGTAAGTTAAGTAATGCATCGTTTGTTATATTTTATATTTCGGAATCCAATGAGACAATTCCCATGAAGATAAAGTCATAATGATATAAACCTGATTTTTTTAAGAACCTAGATGTTGAGAGCATAATTGATTCTGGTATTGATAAAGCATACATTAATATTGTTAGAAAAGTACCTGTCCAAACATTATTATGGACAACTGCTCCTTAGTGGCATTATAACTATTTTCAATATATTCACAAATAGCACTCCATAAATAAAATTATGACTGACAGGTCATTAATTTAAAATTATAAATTAATCTTTTTCAAATAAAGTTTTTTTTTTCGGGTCCTTTGAAGTGCAATACATTTGTCCTCAAAAGTTAATCTTTTGAAGTACTTGATCTTAAGATTATAAGATATCATACACTTAAGCAACTATGAATACCAAAAACAAGATTTATTTTATTTTATTATATGTTTCAAATTACAATTGTAAAGTTAAAAACAAGAAAAAAAAATAAAACCACTGGGGAGAAAATAATATAACCATCAGAGCTCCATTACTAGGGTAATTTTTTCTGCTAACATTTAAAAATAAAAAACATATAATAAGCAGTTGTTAGATATTAAAAGTGTTGATTGTTTTATCATCATCAATCCTTAAATGTTCTTTCTAAAGAATATTTTTTGAGTATTTATAGGTATCACCGATACCTGTTTAAGTTTTTAAAATTTAATTTATTGAAACAGCGGGAAGGGAGGTCAATTTTTTCAGGAAGTATGATTCCCTAGAATGAACCATATTCCAGCAATGGAGTTGGTGAGATTTATAATTTTAACATGAGAAGAATAGTAATAAAAAATATATAAATATCAAGAAATATTTCTGTGTAAATGTTCCTTTGTCATGGATCATCATAATAATAAGGGAGTTTTTTTTTATAATGTTTTTTTTTTTTATATATCATCCTGCCAATGAAGTTGTAAATGTCAAAGTGACATAGTCAAGGGAACATAAGATGAAACTAATGTATGTTAGAAAGGAAAAACAACAACAATTATTTAAAATTTATTTAAAGTGTTGCTTTTGCATTTTCCAATTTCACTTTCAAATATTCATGACCATATTTTTACATGCCATTGTTTATAAAACAATTTATCAGATTCTTTCTTAAAGTCTGCATAATATTAATCAACTCACTTTCAGCATCAAATAATACAGCTCTTAAAAGTACTGAATAAACTTAGGTACTTTCTAAATAAAAGCTAATGTAAAACCATCTTTAAAAATCAGGTAAATATTTAAAGGGGTAAATGGCCTCAGGGGCCATTAAAACTTTAGACCAACATCTTATGAGCTTAGGGTTTAATAATGTTTCACAAGAAGATAAGAAACTTTATTACATCAGGTATATTTTGATGAACTGCACTAAGTATTTTATACAAATATCATAGGGTATGTATACAACAATAATTAAGATTTCCCAGGATTAATTTTGATAAAAACTTTAAAAATTGAATGCACCAAAAATTGCAATACATCATGTTTATGTATCTATAAGTAAGGTCGTACTGGGACTTCAGTACACTTAATGGTTACATTAAAATTTTATTAATGTAAAAAGAAAATTAAGAAAATAAAATTATATAACTCAACAATATTAATAATTCAATCAGAAGAAAATATGATGAGTGTCAATTGGCATTGATTCAAATTTATCCAATAAAAAAAAAATGTCTATTCATCAGATTATTCGGGTGATCTTGGTATAAAGTTAACCTAATAGATGTATTGATCAAATTTTAAAACTATAGCTGGTTGTTTAACAGTAGATTAAAAAGGAAAAAAACATGTCTAAGCAATAATACTTTGTAAATTAAATAGATTGTTCATTGATTAGTCCTTTCTAAAAACCCAAAAAGTCTGTGTGCCTTAACAAACTTTTTATAGATCAATAGCAATATTACAGTTTATCTCTATTTTACATCAATGAAATAAAAGCAGAGAAAGGAGATAGCTTGAAATAGCAGTACAAGCCAGTAAAAACATAACTTATAAATTATGGCCCTTAATGCTAAAAGCATCATTAAAAATAATTGATTTTTAAATATAAAACCACTAGAACAAAATTTATATATTAAAAAAAAATCATCATTCTAATGAAATGATGTATATATAACGGTTTAAACCTTTGATTCAATGTAAGATTATTTTTAATGCTCCTTCAAAAATTAAAATAAAGAATTCCATTGGTTATGAAATCAGCAAGGGAAAAATATGGACATTGCTGATACAATATCTCCACATGGACATCTGCAAGGGGGGGGGGGGAAGCAGTGAGGGTAGCTCCCTAGAAAATATGAGAAACAAAAACTACAAATTAAATAAATTCGTATTTATTCACTACTAGCTGTATATCCCAGTTTCATCAGGGAAATTTTATTTTTCTAAAGGACTCACCTTTCATCCTTAAAACATGGACCCCGGTCCATTCTTTAACGGGGTCCATTTCTTTGGAGGAACGGCCTTGTTGGCCTCTTCACAATCAATAAAATGTTTGGACTCAAGCGGTCAATTTCGTGAAAATCAATGTAAAGCAAGATCATAACGAATTTTTGTAACAATAAAGAATATACCCAGATATTGGTTGAAGTTATGCAATTTTAATATGGACAGATGTTTGCACTTGGTATGAAAGAATCACTGAGCAAAATTTGGAGAATATAGGACAAAAAGGGTGGATTTCTATAAAGAACAACAAACAAACAGAATTTTATAAAGATATCTATTAAACAAATACTTTAAATTTTAAAGATCAATAAGCTTTATTAGAAGCATCATTAAGCCTTATATAGTCATCTTATATCAGCCAGCCTTCCTAGAGCCAATTTTACCAGCCTGCCCCCCCCCCCTGGACAAAATCCTGCAGACGCTCTAGTATCTGCAAACCTTCATTTACATATTTGTATCTTAATTGTTATTAATTAATGCAACGATAGTGAAATCATTTCAAACTAATTTGACTTCATTTCAATTCTGTTTGTCATGTTTTAATTTTGTTTATATATTTCTTAAAGCATGAAAATTATATTTTAGTAATGTATAAAGTGAAATGGGTATTTAACTTCTTTTATTTTTTTTTATTAAAGTAAGCATAAGTTACGAAAAATATTGAATATTTGCACTTATTTGCTTATTCCTAATACAATTAATTATTTTTTACTTTTACTGTACTTCATATACTTTTCTTTTAAGGTGTGAAAGTTTTGCAATTTTCCACAATCACAACAACAAACATCAACATTGATTCAAACAGATTAGTCTAAATGCACAATACAACACTTCACAAACAAATAATGTGTGATTGAACAGTTTAGTTTGCTATATCATAAAACCAAAGTTATTTTTATTTATGCCAGAATTTTTAGTTATCTATCAAGTTTTGCCATTGTTTGAATCTTATTTAGTTTTGAATATATTTTTCTATCTTAAAATAAGAGTATTATAAATTAACCCCATGGTAACTATTCCACTATTAAGAACAGGTATATATTTAAATATTTTTGTATTCAATAAAGAAACTTCTAATTTCTTCTTTTGGTTGTGAAACAGTATACAGTTTTAATAAAACCTACTTAATGTATCAGTTCTATTCAATGAAGCCAATGTTAAAACATTTTTAAATAAAGATTTCTCTGAGGAGTAATTACAAAAGAAGAACCGTAGGAATATGAATTCAGAGCATGAGATATAAAATTTCAAAACCAGCCAACTTGATTTTCAATTAACGGCTAGGGTACTAGATTTTCTTTAGGTAAGCTTTAGGTATTCGATGAATTTCTTTCATAAATAGTTCAATCAAAGTGTCATTACAGTTTTACAAACATAGGTAATTTGACATTCTTTTAAATTAATTTGATCATTTGATAAACTATTTACAAATTATTTATTAAACAAAGTCTGAAAATGCTGTTAACTGGTTTTAAGATTCTATGTCTCAACTACTTTAATACAAAATGATTTTTCTTTTTTTTTTTTTCCAAAGTTAATAAACTGAGAATGTGAGTACACTTCTTTCCTAAATGCAGTAAAGCATTATTTAATTTAAATGCTTTAATTTTGTTTAATAATTAAATATTATATATATATAAAAAACATTGACCGCTTACATAAAAATTGCATATAACAATTAATTTAATCTTTATTAGGTATTTTTCCATAGCTTTTCAGTTACTTGAATAAAAAATATTAAATTAAGTTTCTTAAGGTGCCTTTATGCTCTACGAACCTCATCTTCGAACAGGTTCTCCCCCGAACCTTGCCGTACCAGCATTGCACGAACAGCCATTTATACTTTACGTGACGTTAAGCGAACAAATATTGCTGACGCACCCAACGCTAGCTTATGATGAAGAAAAAATCTCCATTATCAATATATTTTATATTATCTGAAAAATAAAAAATAGGAGACAAATTACAACGGTGCACTAGTATCACAAACAACTCCTATCACTTGGGAAGAACCCAAATCAAAAGTGACACTAGCGCTACCCCCGAACACAGGCGAACAGATGAAGTATCTAGAATACCCGAACAGTTGATGTGAAGGCTGTTCGAGGATAAAGTTCGTAGAGTGTAAAGGCACCTATAAATTAAATCTGACGACAATATAAATATCAATTAATTATTCTCATAACCATATATATATATTATAAGCTAAAATATACTTTCTCAAATTAAATTTTAAATATTTGAATTTGCTTTTTATGACCATTATATCCTTTAGTTCATTTATTTTTATAATCTTCTTGTAATTTCTTTTTTTTTCTTAATTTAATCAAGATCTTAGAGAATTACTCTGCTTTAAAAAAAAATTGCCATGTACTCACATTTTTATACAAATTGTAATTTGTACATGACCTTTTTATTTTATGATTCAAATTTTATTATTAATGAATTTGTTAAAATTTCAGCGGTGAGGGGAGGTGGCAAGATGCCTGGTGGTCGACTGCCTAAAGTATCTTCCCGCTCCAGGGGGGGAAGGCACAATGAAAACTCTGGCAGAAGGAGAGGAGGTCACCGAATAGTCTAAACCTGAACCACCAAACCATCAATTTGATATAAATAACCACCATAACTAATTATGGGAACAAGTGCTTCACCTATTTTTTCTGGTGTTAAAAAACATCCCTTCTTGAAATTTCAAAAGCATAAAGCTTCCCGACTTATTATTGTTTTGAATAGACTATTATAATTATGTAAACTTATCATTTTAAATTAATCCTGATCTAGGTTAAGCAAACTACTAATTTTAATTATGACTTAGATTATAAAATTGTGATTTTTTGACTTTCATTTAAATTATTCTTTGCATTGTATAAATTTCACAATGTATATGTGAGTGGGCATGTTCCTATCAATGAAAACATTTATCACATGTTCTGAATAAACAGTTATCTATCAGAAGATAAATAAAATTATTTTTTTTATTTTATAAAGTTCATCGATGTACAGTCTATAAAATAATCATAATGATCTTTAAGAAAAGAATTTAAGAAGATTATTAAGAAAAATAAATTTCACAACTGTCAAATTCTTCATTAAAAACCTGCTCAATAATGAATGGTGCCAAATAATACATTTAATTTAAATTATTTTCCTAAAAATTAGTCTGAAATCGGTTGATCAATTTTATGAGATAAGAAAAGTGGATAAAATACCTTCTCCCCCTGAAAAAATATTATAAAATTTAAGTAGGAAAATTATATTCCTATTATATAGTATATTCATAATATAATTCATGTCTATTGTCAATGAATTTAGCCAGTACTAGGCATAACTGTTTTGGTGGTTATGACAATAACTTTTATTGTGCTAACTTTTAAATTACAACAAACTAATGTTTCTTCCATTACTGCTATAACATGAAAAATGAAACATCTCTGTACCTTAAGACAATATATATGTTGCTGTGAATGACATTAAAATTATAAATTATTTTGCTAAGCATTATTATTCTCATATTATAAAACGGTAAATTATAGTTTCTATGTATTAGTTACATTCTGCTGTTTTTTGTTTTTTAATTATATAGACAAACTATTTCCAATAGGTGTATGCTTTATGATTAAATATACATATTTATACCCAGCATAAATTCAGAAACTGTACCTTTATTTGAGCTACCTACCCAAAATATAGGTAATGGTATAATTATTTATATAGCCTTCTTCAACCATTATATTTGAAATATTTAAACGAGTTTTAATGTATAACATAAATAGATCTATATTTATTGTTTCTACTAAATCTATACCTATTTATTTAATAACTGTTTTAAATAAAATTATTATCAAATCAAATAGTTTATATTATCCTTCTGAGATCTTTAAACATTTATTAATGATGGCAAAACTTCGATTTAATTCTGGCATAAATAATAGTTACAGAGCAATAATATCTGTCCCTTAGTTATCTATGTTACATGTTTGGAGAGGGAGATGTATATTATATTTATTTGATAAAGTAAATACTCATATAAACAATATCAAAATACAAAATATTCAGACCATAAAATTCTTACAGGAAGACACATTTTTACATATTACACTATACCTATAAAGAACAAACAATCGACCAAAGCCTAAATATTGATTAGAAGTGATACATACTAATAACAGTAGCAAGATTATTTTAACATACAAATAGATCATATAAGTGACAAACACATTTTTACAAGCAGCTAGTCCAAACAAATATGTACAAAAATCTCATAAAAAGGATTTATTACAATATCAATGAGCATTAGAAGAAATAATTAAGGTTATAAAACAAAAGGATCTAAATACATAATTAGTATATTTAGTGTGAATGTAAGTTATGGTTCTGGCAAACCATAAAACTCCTTTATAGGATAAGGACAATTCGAACATAGATATATAAATTAACTTCTTCAGTTGACAAGAATGGATCTAAAATTTAAGCAGTTTTTTTATTATCCCCCACATCACTTAATTATAATTATAACAAAATTATAAGTAATTAGACATCGTTATTAATATTTGTCTCGTAACTGACTAAGATTTTACTACTGAATTTTTTACAGGAGAGCTCACCACTATGAGATGTGAAAGTAAATAAGAATTGAAATTATATGTTATATCTTCAATATATCTCTCAATCCATTTACAGAAGAAGTGAGTGATTCGAAGAAGGAAGAGCTGGTTAATTTTGGGCAGGCATACCAACTAATTTATAAATCAATGAGAAGAACAAGTAAAAACAGGGAGAATCTGTGCAATAAATTAAAGGATCGGGAAGAAGTAATAACAGTTTATTTAGGCAATCTCAGTTGTGTAATGAGGAAGCCGTGCAAAAGGGTTGGAGGGGTGTCGTGATCTAGGTACACCACTGGACAACCTGGAGGAATAGATAGTTGAAATCTTGAAATAAATAAGTTTGCCACATAAATCAAAAAGCAAGCAAGTTGAAAAAGTTGGTTATACATGCAGTTTGGAAACATGGGCACCCACAGCATTTCGTCTAGGGGGCAGACTGATGAAATTACTTTGTCAAATATTTAAAATTCTTAATATTTGAAAATTAAAATCTTTTTTTTATACAATACAATAAATATAGTAAATGAATACAAAATTATTCAATATGCAGCTTTTGTTTCTAACATTTTCTAGGGAGGGGCATACATATTAGAAAACATATCAATTCAAATGAAAAATCAGAGTTGATTTATTAGAATTTTCCATGGTTAAACCATGGTATCCATGATGCTTCAACAGACTAACCATAGCTAATAACCAAACACATCATGATAATCGATTAAATATACAGAATAAGATCATCAATTTTACACCTGGCCTGTGTTGCCTCCAGGGCAACTGTGTTCACTTGCCTGTGTGAAGGGAAGAGGATAAATTTATTCATTTAAAAAGGTAATTATTACCAGTAATCAAACCCTAATAAAAATGAAATTAGTTGTTATGGACTAAAAACCATAGGGTTAAGAGAAAATTTAAGATTAAACTAACTATTGAACTATATTAAAAAATATTTGGACGAATACTATTCTAAAATTCTCTAACAATAGTCTATGTCTGAATATTATCAACAGTAGAGGAAATGGTCATTCAAATTGCAACAACGCTGAATCAATTATTTTAAAAATAGCATGTATCTTTAAAAACCATTATAATTTAATGTAGGAGGGAACTGAAAAAGGAAGGAAGTAAGCAGAGCAGAAGACGAGCTACCACCTATCAGGCATGATTTGGAATGGTAAAAGGCTAAACATACTAATTAATTAACATTCAGTACTTAATGCATTAATATTCTCATATATTTTAAATTTGAATTTTCGCATCTTCTAGTTTACATGAAAGAAGATTTATTATTAAAATTATGAACAAAACATAAAAGCTTAATAAATAGCTTACCTTATTTGATTAGTTACTTATATTTACAAGTTAATTTTTGGCCTCAAATAATCTATAGTAAAATATTATGGTAACATATCAGGGAGCTTTGGAATCAAACTAAGCTAAATAGAAATATATATTAATAGTGAATTTATTATAATTTCTAAAAGTTAATGTCATTCAATGTTTCAATTTCATATGACAGTCTTTTAGTGTTTATTAGTAGCAGTATTTCAAATTAAATTATCCAAGATTCAGTCAAGTAGTAGATTATCGTGAATAATTTTAATTTTTTTAGTGCAGATGATTGGTTTAATCGTTCGGCTGCAATATTTAACTAATATAGTAATGATAATAAGTTTATTTGACTAAGTATATGCTGATACAATAAACTCATGAGCAACCAATAATAGTAAGTAGTATGCATACTAGTAAGTAGACATGAGAAATCGCCTGCAGGAGTTTAGTATCTTACAAAATGTATGATAATTTTTTAATAACAAATACCAAAAACTATTTGACAAATTAAAAGAAACATACTATTCTAAAAATAAAGCCATCTTAATTACATTCATGATATTAAAAAAGAAAATTAAAAGTAAATTAATTAAGTAAATTTAAAATTAGATTACGTTCTTAGGAGAACTCATTGCTTATTAGTTTTCTATATTTCTAAGCAGTTTTGGAGAACATTATTGAAAGAGGCATTAATTTTCACCATTACGAATTTCAAGTGTGAATTTAAAAGATAAAACTCTTTCTCCAAAAACTACAAGGCTATACAGGTCAAAAATTGGTAAGTGTCCTCTTGGACTCAATAATTACATAGGATGTATTATGACCCCATGACCCTCCCTAGATCTGCCCATGGCACCAGTTCAGAAAGTAGTTGTGGGAAAATAAATAGATTACGTGGGTAGGTTTGTACCAGGGTGTCGAAGTATTTCGTCTTTTGGGGGTCTGGTAAAATTTTCGTCGAAGGGGAAGGCTGGTAAAATTGTTAACACCAGGGAAATATTCTGTCCATTTATATCTCAATTGATTTTTCAAATAAAAGATATTAATATTTGTTTAAATAATACTTAATAAATATATTAAATGAATACGAATTTATTTAATTTGTAGTTTTTGTTTTTCATATTTCCTATTAGGGGGGGCCATTTTTTTTTCTTTTTTTTTTTTTTTTTTTTTTTAGTTAGCAAGAAAGGCATTATAATATTTGTAATTCATCCAAAATGAGGTAGGCTATTTATATGACAATATTATTTCCTCAATATATAATTTAAATATTTTCTTGAAGATTGTTTAAAGAAAAATATTTTGAGCTTGATTCTTTATAGAAGAATTTCTTAGATAAAACCTAATCAAATAATTCAAGGCCCTTTGTCCCTATTACCTATCTGAAAATCCACATTTCCTGGTCACTCTTTATTTTATAAAAATAACATTATAAAAATAAATAAAATTTTGGTGGCAGAAAAAAAAAAAACGAATATATACCTGTTAATGCCACCCTAGCTTTTCTACTGTTTCAGCCACACTTCATTTTAAAATATTTTCTCATTTATTTTTAATATGTATTTAAAAATTGATTGTGGCATGGTGAAGATATTTTACGAGGATTGGGGACAAAATCGAAACAATTTGTTGTTTTAATTATTAATTATTCCCATTCTAGTGTTTAAAATTTAGATGAGCATTAAGTATTTATTTCATCTAATGGGGGAGTTAATTTTTTTTTCTACTACATCGAAAAGAAGGAAACTGAAATCGATTGTGTCCAATCGTGTTAAACATTTGATAAGCAAATTTGGTTTCGCTTCCGTTCCTCTGTTATAAAACTCGATTTCAATGCAATTCTTAAGAATCCATTGTACAAGTTTATACTTATAAATAGTCCCGGTTCAATTTTACTTCTTCTAATTATATATAGAACTTCAAATAGAATGCCTCTGCTTCCCATTATTTTGTTTATGTTGTATCTTATATTCTTGTCTGTGGTCCCCTAATTGAAGCTCTCATTCAGCTGTAGATGGATCTTTCAATTCATGTACCTAGGCAGGAAGGCTAGTTTCCCTCAAGGATGATGATGCAACCCCCCTCTCACCCAAGTCATTTTATCTCCTCTTTTCTTAAACATAGTGCTATTGAAATAAATAAAATTTTGGTTTTCTTAAGATTAAGCACCGGTCTGTCCCACTTTTCCCACTTGTCCCTTGGATCACAAGTTCAATTAAAAAACTTCATTACCCTGAAAAAATGTTCTCCCCTCAAAAGTTCATAGCGTTGTAAGGATACGTTCTCCTCTAAAATTTTAAAGGCTCCATGCAATCCCCCTTATGAGGGTCCTGTCCATATGAATAGGTGGGTGGAAGTTGATCTTTACACCCAGTAATATTATATCATGGGAGGGATAATCTTCTATATTTTTTAAAAAGTAGCAGCTGATCTGCAATCTGCTCCATGTTAAGAGGGAGTTATTCCCACGTTTTGTTTCTAATGAGTGTTACCTGATTGATTTCTTCCAGGAATGAAAAGTAGAGCTTGTTTATTCACTATGATTTGGAAACAACCTATTTCATTCAATGTGGAATCCAAGAAAATAGATGTTATTGTCATTAAATAACACAACTGGGAAGAAATGGCATTTATTAATTGCACTTAATATGAAAAAAAAAATTTACATAAATGAATGTGATGATAAGTTCTTATAACCTTGCTGAAGTCATCCAGTCCTGTTTACTAAATATCACTGGATTATTCCCTACTTCATTGAAATATCTCATGTGATACCCAAATCTAAAGTTCGAAAAATAAAACAAGACACTTTTAAGTCTATGCAGGAGGAAGCCAATCAGATAGCATTGCATTTGACAGTGATGTGCCATTGGGTTCAGTTTTAAGTTCAACCTTCTTTAAAATAGCATTGTTTAATTTAACTGAAATTTTGTTGTTCTTTATTGTGATCGCAAGCTAAGATAGTCATTCCACATAATAAGAAATTAAGGTATACTTCCTAGGATTCCGAAAGAGAAATACCTATACTAAATAGGATAAACTGGGTGCTGATTCAATCAAAAAAGGACTACAGCTATATATATGGCTCCAACATTAAATCAATCCTTTGTAGATAGGAAATGATATGTACTTGAGCTGCCTATACTCAGGTCAGGCTGCCAGCTCACTATTCAGGAGATGTTGAGGTATCTTCTCGGCTGAACTGTGCACTATTTTTGTCAATCAGAGAAATGATATGGAAAAATGGCAGGTAATGTGGGATGGAAAAAATAGTAACAAAATTAAAATTATTGAAGGAAACCGTTAAGAGATAGCATTAATGCTCTAGAGTGTCAAGAAGAAAAGAAGTAGTCCTTATTCACCTCCAACAACAGCAATGTTACCCTTGGTAATTGCCAAAAAGCCAACACATTGGTGACAACAGTGCTAAACAATGCCATGACAACAAGTTCCTCTTTGAGAAAAATTCTCCCATGCTTTAGGATATAAGTATTGCTGTTTTTTTATACTATCAAGTAATATATTATTACTACTCTTTAAAAAAGTGGGCAATGACAAAAGTCTTAGTCAAATTCAGTTGACCATCATCCGGGGAAAAGAACATAATGGTATATAATTTAAAAAAAAATTATAAAATCGATTAAAACTTCAAAATATTTAATTGGGATAACAACATTAAGAATAAGGTAATATAATGTATACAATTATTATTAATGCTTAAAGATTCCAAATAGAAAAATATACAAAAAGCTTAGAAAAAAAAACTATAAAAATTAATTTTAGAGAAATTGTTTTGGATGCAGCCATAAAAGAAGCAACAACAATATGCAGGAGATATTATAAATTTCACCGCTTTGAACTAAGTTTTAGCTCTTCATCTGGGCTGAATTCAAAATGAGACAACCTATAATAGAAATTTAACCAGAAATATAAGCAATGACATGTAAAAAAACAGTAAAGATAAATTAATTATGAATATGTAAGTAATGATACAAAATATAATATACATCTGAGTTGATACTGAAATTTAAATGAGTAAAATATAATAATGTGTCATGTAAACTAAAATATAAACCTCCATAATTTATTCTAATAAATGAGATGACACTATATTATATTTAATTTCGTTCATCATTACTTTAAAAACTATTAATTTTAAAATCCTTAAAATCTAAATTGTAATTGTCATTCATTTCTTATAAGTGAATTCCATTTTTCATTGCTCCATATGAATATACCTAGAATATTTTATCAAATATTACTGGTCATTATGATTTATTTTAAAGAATTTTTTTTCGGTTGGCCCTGTAGGCCAATCTATCATAATGATAATCTCGCCAAAAGAGATAAAAATAATAATCCTGCAAGCATTTTGGTTATTATTGGCAGCCCTTATAGAATATTTTTAATTTTTTAAAATTATAATTACCGATTTTTCTAATTATTCAGAAATAAAAAAAAGTTCTAATGCCTTCTTTCTAGGGAGTAGAAACCTAGAAATAATGGATTATTTAAGCTGAACAATTTAGATCCTACAATTAAGATTCTGAAAAGTTTTTTGAGATCCCATTATATCCAGTATAGTTTTGATTAATACTTACCAACATTATTCAGGCAAAAAAAAAAAAATGTACTATTCCATGAACAAAGAAATAAATTTTGTGTTCTACATAAATTTATTGTGTTACAGGGGTGAGGGGCCGTGGGAAGATGCCTGGAGGTCGACTGCCTAAGATATCACGCTCTAGAGGAAGGCATGAAAACTCTGGCAGAAGGAGATCTGGACACTTTTAGTTAACATAAAATCCCTAATTTGATTCAAACATTGTAATATATATATATATATATATATATATATATATATATATATATATATATATATATATATATATATACATATATATAAGTAACATTATGTATAATTTTGTCAGTCTATTTTAGTTAAATACCTATTAACATACATGACAATGTTTCGCTCATTTCACTTGAATATACTTTTATTTGGGCAAGTTTCTCTTAATCTTAATTACTTTTAATTTTTTTCATATTATTACACATCAGCAAATACTATCTAAGCTGTCGCCTGTATCTAATAATAAATGATTCACTTGTATTACTCAAATGTTCTTTATTTATTATTATGTTAATCACTTATTAGATTCAGTTGTTTATTTGTTGATTACGATTTCTGTAAAATGTTAACATATAAACATAAAAATTTCTTAAAACCATAATATGCATATATTTATTTTTCCTACTAAATATTATGTTTCTTTCATCACTGACCTTAACTTGAATAGATTAACAAACTTGTAATTCTGAGTCAATCAATAATTAAAACTACCTTGCCAAATACATTATTATTGTTACATTACTGTAACCTAAAATTTAATTTATTTTTTTTTTAACCACTAGGGTCCTTAACACCTTAAATATTATATATTTCCATCCAAATTTATTTTTTGAGAAAATTTGTGAGTTTTCTGATTGTTTCTTTGTCTCTGCTAAATATTTTGTAGAAATCTGTCTCAATCTTTCATGATTTGTACAGTTAATCCACACCCACTGTAAGGAGATGTTGGTGGTTCCTCTTTCTTCATTAGAAAACATTTAATAATTATCAGTAAAATTTAAATTAATTTGAATGACTAAGGTATCTGTTGAATGAAAAAACAACACAACATTGAGTCTTCTTTCATAAACGTGGAAGTTATAGCAGAAGAGCAAGGCAATACAAAGTAATATGCCAAAATAACTAGATCTAGAAGAATGGAAGAGGAGAAAAATAGGCACATCTCCAGGTGGCAGAATATTGCACCTTCAATTTTAAAACGAAATTTTATTCCTATGTTAAATAAAGGGTATTTGTTAACTTTTTAACCTAAATCAGCCAATGAAATCATTTAATATAATAAGGTGGTGATTTATTTCAGAATAATAGCCATATATAAAGTTTATGGCTATATAAATATATATATATAGCCATAAAATATTATAATAATAATGTTGGTTAATATTATAATAGGCAGAAAGCCCATGATAAAAACTCGTCAACATCTGAAAAACATTCTGATGGCGAAGAAAATGTCAGCTTTTTTTTTTTTTCATTTACCCCTCAATGGAAGCCAATCATGCAACACCTAAAGCTGCCATCCACTCTTTCATCCCCACACAATCAAAGAACCTCTTTTGTTTTTAGGCTCCTTATTTACTCAACCCTCAGGGTTCCTGCTTAATCTCTTCATTTCTCTAGTTAAGTATTCCTGATATAAAACCTTGGGATATTATGGGATTGGAAATTCTGTCCAATGCCCAATAAACCAGGCTTTGGAGGAAAGCCCAAGGACTAGGCTGTTATACAAACTTCTAAAGGTGCATTTCAATCTTCTGTTGTTCCACTTCATGGTGAAAAATGATTCAGATTATAACCTGGTAGTACACCTGATTTGCTCTGGATGTTTTGTTTGATATTCCTACTATAGGTAGATAGGACTACTATTTGTAGTCCTTAAGTATGTGTATTTCTGATTGCCTCATGCACCTACCCATTGCTGAGCAATTGAACACCTTCCTGTTCTTCTCTCAAAGCATCTATCCTCATACATTTCCTAAGCAACTCCTCTTCCCATTCCACCAGAGTTTTATCTTTGAGACAGCTACTAGGACAATGTCTTCCTTATATAGAAGGCACTGTATGAGATGCAAATTGTACGAATTTCATTCATGAAATTTATAAACAGGGAGGGGTCAGACCATCGCACTGTCTAACTCTCCCAATTGGAAATGGTCATTCATTCAAGATAAAACTGATAAAATAAAGGAATGGAAAAAAATTCCCAACAGTGCGAATGATGACACCAAAGGCTCCTTTGATGGTGTTTAGCCAAGAATATTATGCAGGGATAATTATTTCTTAAATATCACTTCAATAAACGAATTATTATTATTATTACCTATTTCTAATTTCCGTAGTTTCTCATAGTTCCAGGTTCAGTTATTGAATTCAGGGAAAATTCGTCCCAACTTTAGATATTGTTTAATCAGATGTTTGGTTTTTAATCACTTTAAAATTGTTGGACGACCCTTGCTCAGTTTAATAGAACCGCCAGTTGAGGTTCTTATGGCACATCAAGAGTCTATTTAAGTCAGTCATGCCTCCACTGTTGACTAGGAATTAACCAATTTGTTGAAATTATATATCGAATAACCATCAGCCTTTCCATACAGAAAAATATGGGGTGATCTGGGAGGACTAGATTTAGATAATGATCAGATTTTAAGTAAAATAAAAATTCAAAGGATCTAAATTTTTCTAAAAATGTATGGTATGACAAAATTGACAAAATAAATCTAACTTCTCATATGAAGATAGACTCCATTTCCAACTCCTAATATTTTTGGAGTTTCTTCACAACTGTGGACAGTGTAACTTATATTATTGTTTTGTTGGATCGCTAAATCCACAAATAATGCATTTTTATCTTTCATATCTAATAAGAGAATATAAGATTTTTAGGCCACCCTGTGTTATCCGTAATTATAGATTTTATCCTGAATACAGCTTAATGTAACCTATTTGAAGGAGCTTATTGGGTGTGTACTGGTAATACAGCAACTTTTTGTTTAATTGGTCTAATATCATTGCCAGGGCCTGAATTGAACCGGCAGGAAAATTTTGGCCACATAATTGTGCCTCTGCATACAATCAGACCCAGCTAGTGTTTCATATACATCTGTGACATACTGGATTGATTCTAGCACAAATGAGCACATTTGGCATTTATCAGTTGTTGCCATAGGAAACACCATCAGAAAGATCTAGTAGCAATTACATAATCTTGAATGGCAATCACAAATCCTTTCTTTTGGAAAACAATTTACCAGCCACTAATGATTGACCATCATTAACATCTTTCCTATTTACTGATTGTTGTCAGTGACTGATAACTGACTTTCCCATATAAATACTTCTTTTTCCCCTCCGTCTACCATCCTTTTTTCAATACAACTTTATAACGATTGACTTTGCTTAGATTTAATGGAGTCAGACCTTTATCAAAATTTGTGATAGTGATATTGATGTGGAGCTGATTCCTGTTCGCAGCTCACTCTAATATTTATCAGTCCAAATACTCCCTCTTTTCTTGGCAAGAACTTATTTTTGAAAGCAGCAGATGGTCATTCCAAACTAACAGGTGTAATCTTCTCTAAATAACAGTGCATGAAATTCAAAGGTTAATTATGGTTAACATAAAATTATAGTTCTGCATACTTCCATTTATTCATTTTAATTCTTTATACTATCAAATATGCAATTTTGTATTGTATTAAGTAAAGGAGAGGCATACATATTAAAAATATAAGAATTCATGGTTATAAAATGAAATCAATTAGAGGACATCAAATCTGAAATTTGGTGTGACAGGTAGTAAGAACCTTCCACCTGCTTTTTAAAGCTTTCCACTGAAATTTTTAAGTATATATATTGGGGGATGTGAAGACTGAGTGTGCCATTTGTAGTATTCTGAAGACTAGCTGAAGTGATTCTCTCCTAAGTAGTTGAAAATGGCGAGTCATGGAACGAATCTCGATCTTCCCACCTTGGACAGAATAGAATGGGTATGATAAAGGTTGAACCCACCGCACCTGAGGCATGGGGTACAGAAAAAAAATTTACATATGTTATAGCCATGATACAAATACTTCATGATTATATCTATAATTGATATCAATAGGAAAAAAACTTTTAATGCAGGGGAAAAAGTTATCCTATGATTATTAAGTGATATTAAATTTCATATTGCCCACTGATCTAGCATTAGCCATTTTAAGACAGACCAGCCCATGAGGTTAGTAAAGAATCATTACTGAAGGCCTAAGATTCTGAAACAGAAAATCTTAAGACATTAGAATAGAGTTACCTTTTACATTTAAACACACATAACTTATCAAATAAATTTAGGTAATTTATCAAATGTACCCTATATATATGATGTTGCTGAAAAAATCCTATGGCAAGGGATACGATCCTGCTCCATCATTAGGAGAAAAGGAAACTTTATTTATTTTTAAGCACTCCAAAAATAAAAAATAAAATTATATATATGAGGCGTTTGGTTTCAAAACCGGCTACATTCATTTTCTACAATTTTTTAGGACTGATCAAAAAAGGGCCTATTGGAACCGCTTTTGATAAGAAATGGAATCTTTTAGTATTGATTTTTGAAGGATCTAGAAGTTTTTGAAACAAATGTGTCTAACACATTTTTTTTAACACTAAAAACTTGAAAAAAAAAATGTTTGGAAGAAATGGATGTAACCGGTTTTGAAGCCAAACACCTCTTATATGTATATAACAATATAACCATCCGGTAAAACTTAGAAGTGAGACCCCTAAGAGATATCCTAATTGAACGCCAACTCAAGTCGTTCGTCCATGTGTGTGGGAGATGAACGGAGAGCCAGGTGGCTATAGGAAGCAAGACCATGAGGGCGCGACCAGTTGGCAAACCGAGGCTTACATATAATGGATATGTAGAGAGACTCGGGAGTGAGACGGGCTGCTCTCTGGAAGAAATGATAAAAATGGCTCAGGATAGGGGAAGATTTTGGAAGTGGTGCGGGCACATAGGAAAAAAAAAAAAAATATATATATATATATATATATATATATAATACAATAACTTTCTCTTCCTTAGGCCTATAAAGAGCATAATATAACACTTCAACGAATGGTGAAAATTTTTTATTGACAACGACAATGCTGATAGTATTCTTACATTCTGAAAAAAATGCTAATAAATAGCTTGTCCAGTGTGACTGGTCTAACAAAAAAAAAGTTTTTCAGAAGAGATACTTTAAGTGTCTTCTTTTCCCATCCTTTGATATCCCTTTATCCAATTGTAAAAATGTTTCAAGAATCATCACTATCACAGTCAGGCGCAAGAGATATTAAAGGAAAATTGGAAGATAATTTCTAAAAAAAAAAAAAATTATAATAATAAATACTTTTTTTTTTTCTTGGTCCTCCCCTTCCTCGCCTGTTAGGCTATACGGGGTTTCCCGGGTCATGGGGAGAGGGTGGAGGATTGATGCCGAATATTATTCAATTTTCCCTGGCTCCGGGTTTTGAACTTGCTATGTTTCAGTTCTCAATCATACGTTGACATGGGCAACGCGTATTTTCTGACGCGTTTGCCCACTCGGCCATCCCGCCACCCAAGTAATAAATAAATATTATTTGAGATCGACCAGTTTTGCATTAGAGAAGCGAAATGACATTCTAGGATAAAAATAAAATTTGAAAAATCCTCCTCTCTCCCCCCCCCTCCGCATTTCATATTTAAGTTGGCTAAATCAATTTATCATATGTAAATGAAAAAAATTGTGTATTTAAAAAATATATAGTTATTATTCCATTAAAAATAACTTGATAAAAATCATTTCCAAATCAATAAATTGTAAAAACAGATTCATGATAACCTTCTCATGGCTGAGATTGTGTCATCAGTGAATTGTTTTGGTTTCTCATAACCTATACAGATGGAAGATACTTGATGTGGTATACTGCAGTGAATAATGTCTTAGATTTGTTTTTATTCTCATTAACTTACGGACTAAACGTTCCAAACAAGAATAGAGATAATTTTGTTTAGAGATGAGGTATTACAGCATGTCTTAATTTATAATTTTATATCACTAGTAGTTATCTAATTTATTTTAATAAATATGTTTAATCTTAAGAGATCACAGAAAACGTTCTCGTAGTCGGTCTACAAGTCCATCTGAAAGAAGGAGAAAACGTAGTAGGGATAGGGACAGAAGAAGGAGGAGTCGGAGTAGAGAAAGATCCTCTGGCAGGGAGAGGTCCAGAAGATCTCGAAGCAGGGAAAGAGCGTAAGCCTTTTATTCCTATGAGTTTTAGTTTGATGTTGCTTTTTACTTTGATATTAATTTTTAATTATTATTATATGATTAATTTTATAAAATATTATATTAAAACTTTTAAGACTGTAGTCCTTTACTAATAAGCTATTGCTTATATTATAATGGACTTATATGTAGTTATAAATTTGTGGTTACAAACATTATTATATGTATTCTGGATTGGAACAGAAAAGAAAAACGATCATCAGATTCAAGATCTAAACGCAGAAGGTCACGTTCCCGATCAAGAACAAGAGAAAGAGAGAGAATCGTAAAAAAAGAGGAAAAAAAAGAAGTAAAAGTTGAAGTTGATGAACCATTTGATCCTACTAAAATTGACAAGGTTCGTTGAATTTGTTATTTACAGGCTTGTTTAATGTGTATATACTTTTAAGTTTTATCTATAAATGGTTTACTTCACTCTATAGGTTGCATACCCATATATTCTTTGGATGTTTACAGTTTGTGATTTAATAATCTATAATATTCTATCAGCTATAATTGAACTAATTTTTAAAATTATGTCATCAGAGAAATTATAAAAATAAATTTTTTTACCTCCCTTACCTTTATGGGTTATTATCTGAAAATGTGTAAATCTTACGTCCGGTCCATTTTCAACCAATGAAATGAGAGCTAGTTACTAGAAAAAATGAGGAACTATTTCACTCCTTTTGTTGCTCTTTGGAGGCTATGTTTTAGCTCCAAACTAAATTTATAATTGCTTAAATAAAAGTAATTGTTTTTTCACTCCCTCTCCTTGTCCGACTCCCAGGCAAGCCACTTTAAAAATTCATATTCTTTCAACAATTGAGTGTTTGATTAAATTGATTAATCGGTTAAGTCAGTTATTACGTCAAGATTCCATGAAAAAATATGCGGTCATTTATTTTTACCAATAACAATAAATAAAATAAGAAAGGTCCGGACGTTTTTCCTTCGCTCCCTCACCTGAAGTGTTGAATGGTCTGAGCATTGAGGGGAACATGGCTCAAAGCCCAGGGTCGAAAGAATTGGTTCAGGGAAGACCCTAGGATCGTTTTGATTGCCGACCAGGGGCTGTGATGGCTTGCCTGCGCTGTGAGATTTAGGTTATAATGGGAAATCTACGCTGTGGTCAATAGCTACTTCAATCCCACACTTCAAAAAAACTGGTGAGCTTCCAAGCAATTTTTTCACTCAACTATTGTTTTTCGATGGAAAGTGGTCATAGTTTTCGATTATGCAGTATTTTTAATTTTACACTACTGCGATTAAAAAGTAATAAAGACTGAAAATTTCACTCCCTCATTTTTTCCAAAAATTTCTTAAATGAGCAGGGAGCGAATAGCTACATTCTTTGTATTCTCAAAAGAATAACTATGACCAAAAGTATGTAAATGAAGCCTAACCTAACTCTAAAATCAAGCTTACTTTTGGCTATAGGCGTTTGGAATTTCCTATTTTTGAATTTGAAATTGTTTTTATTGTATTTCTATTGCTTTTTAAGATTGTATTTCTTTAAAATATACGCGTTTTTGCTTTCACTTCTCAAAATTTACTACTACCTCAACACATTTTTCACTACCTCACTCACTCTTCACTCCCTCACTTTGAAATTGTTTTCATATTTTTTTAAAAGAACAATTAAAGGTTCTCCTGTCTGGCTACTATTTAAAAAGTGAAGGTAATATGCAACTGAGTACGTATGAATTTTTCGGCCTGAATTTATGACATTTCCATAATGAAATTTTTGGAAGTGAAATCTACGCATCTTCAGATAATGACCCGTATATGAAATTTGTAGTAAATGAAAATATTGCAATCTTGAAAAATTTCGACTGGTGCATATTTTGGAGTCCCTTAAGTCCAAATGACAAAATCTTGCGAAATGTTCTGTGTGTGAACAGGCTAGCTCAAAAACTATTATTCATATGAAACTGAAATTGGGTTTTTAGGTAGACAGCTAAGGTTAAGTCAAAATTTAGCAATCGGAAGGAGCACTTTATACCATAAATTTTATGACCTTTTTTATGATTTTCTCATAAAAATCTGAAATGAAATTGATTAAATTTGTTATGTTTAATGAAAATCAAGTATTCTTTAATATCAGGTAGGTATTATCATCATATTAATATGCTGACAGTGCTTTTTCTCTAATTTGTTCCTATGAAGTACCTTTGGTACATTTTTTGTGATATTTGACATCATGATTAGTAATAAGAAATGGCTAAATATAAAATAAGAAAAAATTGGATAATCATTAACATGAGAAAAAAAGGAAATGTTTTCTCAAGATAAACATTTCAATTTCTTTCAATTAATGCAGTTATATAAATGTATGAAATATCGTTGGAGGGCTGAGGATTTAAGAAAGTATAATATTAAGTCTATATTGCAAATTTATACATACATTAGTCGTAGAATGTGTGTGTATATATGGGTCATTCTCACCAAAGTGAGCACTTTTTACGGCGTTTTTATATTAAATTTTATGTTTACAAATAAACATTTTTTTCGATGTAATACTATTCCTTTGACTATCAGAAGAAAGGAGTCGACGTGGCAGAACACCTATTCACGTCAAACGTGATATACAGATGACTGAAAAAAATTATGGAATGAATTACCAGACCTTAGGGATTATAAGGATCCCAAAAATGTTTGCAAGATAGCATTGATGTTCTTCTCTTTGAATGCATTTTGTTTAAATATTTCTTTTTTAACAAAAGACATATGCGCATACTTTTTACATGGTAAATCACTTTTTTTTTAAAAAATGTCTCGATATTTTCCGTAGTCTTTCATATTGTCATTCAAATGTTATATTTTCTTTGCGCAACTTAGCATTATCTTTGTACACTTTTGCTTTGTTTTTATTTACCAGTTACCTTTCATGTATATATTGAGGAGTGGGTGGGTCTATATTCTCACCAGCGGTTGAACGAGGAGATTTTGTATCATCAAATCAACTCCTGTTTTAAAATGTTTTTTTTAACAAATATACTTTAGAATTTGTTCTCAGTTGCTTTCGTTTCAAGTGAATTTCACTGAGAGTCATCTCACAAACCAATTTTACTTTCTTTTTTTGTCACTTAATTTTATATTTTTGATTCTCTTTCTCTGAATAATTGGATCATTTTGGTGGTACCAGTTGATCATGGTAGCGAAATATTTCAAAAACCTCCTCTCTTAATTTGTATATTTTTGGGGGAATTTTTTTTAACTATCTGAAAAACTGATGAATTTATAGGATAAATTTGTTCCAAAAGATTTTTTTTTTTTTTTTTTTTAATTTCTCATTGTTAAGGACTGATGATGCTTTAAAAAAGTTGACCATCAAACGAAAGCTTCAATCCCCCTTCGCTATCTCCATTCCCCTGCAGTATTTTATTTACAGTAAGACAGGGGAATGAATTTTTAAGGTTTATTTGATAACCGTGGAAAGGGAAAAAAGATATAATAATGCTACTTGCTAAAACAAAATATGTGCTACAAAATCATTTATCTTTGAAACATTAGAAAAGAGAAAGCGTACCTGACCAAAACTATAGAGGACAGGGGAATGAAAACTATTATACATAACCTCTCAAGTTTGAGAACTTATTTGCTTCTGGAGAGTTTGAATTTGTACTGAGGTTAGTTAAACAGTCGGGGTTGATAGAGGAGAGACCCCTCCCTGCTGAAAATATATTTTTTACTAATTTCCCGCCAAAAAATAATGGTGAGATCTTATTTTACAAATTACAGGGGAATGAAAGCAAACCTGTGGGACAGCATAGAAATTAGTTTCTTTCAATTCTAATCCTTTATCATCAAGGATTCGACTACTTTTATTAAATTTTAGAGTATTTTGAACTAATTGAATTGAAAAAAATTGACCTAGCATACAGACACAGAACTCTTACTTCGAGCAGAATCTGACCTCGGGACATTACAGGGAAATGAATTTTGACCTTTTTCTGGTCTTTTTAAGGTACTTGTGTTACATAATTAAAATAAAGTCGTATGGGGTCTACCTTAACAACTCGCCTGGATTTAGAAAATTGATGTCTTAGAGTCCTAAGCATTTCTAAATCTCAATAAACGGCCTGGAACACAAAAGTGCCCTATTTTCCAACGTGAGAACGATCCATATACATTAGTCGTAAAATGTGTATATATACGAATAAATAATAATTTCTACTTTTACATTATTTAGATCATATGTATCTATGGTAACTAGATGAAGTTCAATTAATGAATAGAGACTTTCTTCCCTCTCCATAGCATTAAAAGAATCATCAGAAGACCATCTTCAAATGAGATTGGAGCCACACTAAACTTCTCCAAATGGACCATGCCCAAATTATATATCAGTAGTGGCACTGTCCAATTTACCACTGGGGACATATTCTAAGACTGTATAGGATAACTTTATTGTTTTTCATGACAGCACAATATTATTTATCAGTTGATTATCCAACTCGTGATCAAATTAGCATTTAGGAAATTGAAAGCATGTTAGACCAATGAAAACTATGCATCACTGTTTGATTTCAATGTAAATAAGAAAAAGATTAAGGGGAGGGGGATGATTTTTGATGAGTGATGTTTGCAATATTTTGAAAATTATTTATAAATTGATTATCTTTCTGGAACCTGTCTTGATTATACGTTACAAGTTTTAGTATTAAACTGGTTGAGTTCAGGGTTTCTTCATTATATTAACTGGTTTTTATTGTAAATTGTGTTAATTTTATGATTTATTCTTTTGTAATACTCCGAACATTAATCAGTGGATAGTTGTAGTAAAATGTAGTTATTATATAAAACAGGAAGAAGAACAAAAAAGGCTAGAACTTGAAATGCAAAAGAGAAGAGAAAGAATTGAAAGGTGGAGAGCAGAAAGAAAAAAGAAAGAAGTTGAAGCAGTTAAAAAAGACTTGAAAACATCTCTAGGTAAACAAAAAAATTCATTTATGATATGTTTGCTTAAATTAATATATGAATATAAACTTTTATTTTTATATTTAATTATTTCATAGCGAATCTTCAGTTACCATCAAAGAAATGGAATCTGGAAGATGATAGTGATGAAGAAGAAGAATCCAATAAAGATGCTAATAAAGAAGGTGAAGAAGAAGAAGTTGATCCATTGGATGCATTTATGATGGTAATTAATTTGATCATAATACATAATAATTTTTATACCTGCAAAAATATTTGCTTCTTCACTATAAATGGTTACTTTTCATGATTGAACATATCGTAGAAGACAAGGGGTCTAAGAGGAATTTTTTTTTAAATTGATTTTGGTGCGGAATATAGTAGTAAAAATGCCACTCTTTTGAGTTGTAAAGAGATAAGTTTAAATAAATAAGTGTGTTAAAAACCAGTGTGTCGAAATTCCATGACAGTGAATAAAAAACTGACAATTCTCCCCCTGCATACCCACCCAATAAATATTTATTATTTATTTGCTGCCATCCCTACTGTGCCTAAAAGCCAATACGGATTTTGGCAGCAGTTGGATGCTAGCCATTTCTGGGTAGCAACCAACTGCTGCCTGTAAAACATTATCATTCTTATGAGCTGTGCACACAGCCTGCTCTTCTTATTTAAGAGACGTTCTCTTCTGCCGCTGCCCTATCTGGTGGTCTTCCTGCAGCAGGACCTCCTCTCCCTCCCAAAGAGAAATGCATTGGACCTGCAATGGTTTTCCATCCACTCACGAAGGCCTTAAAGTGCGGGTAGTTTTCTTGGGCCATTAACTGAGGGAAACTGCTCTCAGCCAAAACGTAGAGACCTGTTTCTTTCAGCATTTTTGCCCTTAGTGTCTCATAGGCGGCACAATCCAGGACAATGTGTTCGGTGATCTTAGGTACTCCACAGGGCACCTAATAAGTAATACTAGAACCTGTTAGGTGGGTCGGGTTCTGAACTTATCAAGTTCCACTGTTTTATTATTTTAGCTCAACATCCAGGTTTATCCTCCAAACACTAAAGGGTCGCACATTCACTCTATTGAGACTGTGTGTACCCTGAAGGGAGCTTTCCCTATCCCAAAGCTGAATAAAGTCTGATATAAAATCCTAAAAATCTCCATATAATCAACATAAAAAATTAAAAATAAAATCTGTGGCAATTTCTAAATTTCCGGTTTTATTCCATAATTTTAATACATTTCATGATGAGATTGAGATTGATATTCACATTTTGGGTTCGTCACAAATTAAACATCTTCCTGCCAAGGCCATGATAGCCTAGGGCATTAGAGTTAGTTAGATTAGGCAGCAATTAGTAGTTTCAATATTGAACTTTTTGGAGGGATTTGCTTAGCCTTTTAAACATTGATCTTTATTGATTGGATTTATAAATTGTATCAGCAGAATTTATAGATTCTTAGTGATGTGATCAGGAGAGAGAGGGTAGATTTTAAACTATATAATTAGAAGATAAAAGATTCGACCACGGCCGGGAATCGAACCCAGGTACTCTGCATCTACGTCGCTGCGCTCTTACCACTGAGCTAACCGTGGGGTCGTACCAGCCGTGATCGAATCTCTCTCTTCTGTGATCCCTCCCATCAGATCTCACCACATTGTAGCGAAGTAACGGGGGGCTGAACAATTGTCCAGACAGACGGGATCTAGTTGACATACGTCAAAGATATACATTGTATGTTGTTATATATAATTAGTTATCGTTAGATAATTAATTTATAATTTTTTAACTATATAGGGCCATTCCATATCAAGTGGTCCAAAGTGGTTGCTCGATCATTTTAGAAAAAAATTGTAATTTTACCACCAATTACGTATGGAATCAGTAGTTCAAATCAATTTTTTAAAAAAATTTAGGATCAACCGTTTCAAAATGGCAGCCATTTTTGTTTCACCTTTCAGGCCGATTTTCGAGTTTTTAAGCTCTCACAGGAAACTCATTTTCGCAAGACTGGTAAGTCATAGATTAATAATCCAAACACAATTGTTTTCCTTAAAGTCTGTTCTATATTTCGTGTTCCCTTTATTATTTGAACATTTTGAAGTCCAATACTTGAAAAGTGCTATTGAAAACAACTGCTTTAAATTCTCAAAACACCGTTTTTGAGGTCAAGTTTTGGGTATAAGGGCATGTACGCCAATACTGATTTTTGGCATGACAATAAACCTAACTAAGTAACTTTCATTAAAAGTATTCTTAACCCGTATATTCTTTACCTTATTGTTTTATGAATTTTTAAACTTCACATTTTTTAATTTTTTGTTAACTTTAGGCTCTAATATCTCTGGTGGGTCAGTTAATACAAATCTCATTTTTTTACATGTTATGCTTACATGCAACATAAACCTACTGTAAGAAATTTCAACCTGTATATTTGAGTACATTGGTAGCTACAAATTTTTGAAAATGGTCATTTTCGTGCTCATTTAACAATGCGTAAACTTGATCATACTTCATTAAAATTTTACTATTTGTGAATTTTTTACTTTCAATAACCCTTATTAATTGTTTTGTTTTTTAATTTTATCTATGTCTAACGGAAAATATTTTTAATTACTTTTTCATTAAAAAAAATAATAATAATAATTTAATAGAGTAGATTTTAATTATATTTAGACCCAATGTTTTTTTGTTTTTTTGCATTGGGCATAGATAAAATTAAAAAATAAAACAAATTTCATACAGTTGGTTTATGTTGCATGTAAGCATAACATGTAAAAAAATGAGATTTTTATCAACTAGCCCACCAGAGATATTAGAGCCTAAAGTTAACAAAAAATTGAAAAATGTGAACTTTAAAAATTCATAAAAAAAATTAGATAAAGAATATACGGGCTAAGAATACTTTTAATGAAAGCTACTTAGTTAGGTTTATTGTCATGCCAAAAATCAGTATTGGGGTACATGCCCTTCAACCCAAAACTTACCCTCAAAAACGGTGTTTTGAGAATTTAAAGCAGTTGTTTTCAATAGCACTTTTCAAGTATTGGACTTCAAGATTTTCAAATAATAAAGGGAACTCGAAATATAGAACAGACTTTAAGAAAAATAATTGTGTTTGAATTATTAGTCTACGACTTACCAGTCTTGAGAAAATGAATTTTCTGTGAGAGCTTAAGGGCGGATTCACACTATCGCTCCGCTCCCGCTCTACTCCCGGTCCGCTCAAATATTCTATAGAGAAATAGACAGAGAATTCCACTATCGGCACCGCTCCGGTCTCGCTCCACTCCCGGTCCGCTCTCGCTCTACCCCATTCACACTAGCGCTCCGCTCCCGCTCCGCTCCCGGTCCGCTCTCGCTCTACCCCATTCACACTAGCGCTCCGCTCCCGCTCCGCTCCAGGTCCGGTCTCACTGGCAAAATATTCTACAGAGGAATAGAGAGAGGTTAATCACAATATTGGCACAGGTCCGGCCTCGCTCCGCTCCCGCTCCACTCTCGCTCCACTCCCGCTCCACTCTCGCTCCACTCCCGCTCCACTCTCCTAAAGTCTTTTCATATTCACATTATATAATTTTACACCGTTCACGATTGAAGCCATTAATAATCGAAGCCGTCTGTATTTGGATTTTAATTAATAATTAACTTTCAGTTATTAAAGTATTTATTTATTCATCAATTTTACGGCCAAAAAAGTTCAAATTTAAAAAACAAAATATATATATATATATATATATATATATATATATATATATATATATATATATATATATATATATTTATATATATATTTAATTATATATATTTAATTAAGAAATAATTTAATTTTTTTTTCCGAATGTATTAGAATACGCTTGAAATGATAAAAAAAAAAAAAAAATCACCAACAATACGCGCGGTTTTTCGACGTGAAAAATTCATGTTATGTTTGAGATATATTTTGCTATGAATTAATGCACTCGTAAAAAATGGTCACTGATTTATTTATTGACTACATACTCATTGCTATTATAAAATAACGTTTAATTTGAAACGAATAAAAATGCAGTATATTATGAAAAATGTCAGATCATTAACAAAAAAATATATTAAAGCAAAAAATAATTAAAATATTAATCAGGAAAAGAAGAGAACACAATCGGTAAATTTGTAGCATTTGCCGATTTCAACTTGAAATTTTCAAGCGTATTCGAATACATTCCGAAAAAAAATTAAATTATTTCTTCACCATTAATTAAATTAATTTATAATTATTATTATTAATTATCATTGTGTTGCAATATATTCTTCTTATTATATTTTTTGATAATATTATCTTCTTCATCAAGAAAAGTACACTTACCAGCTATTTCTACAAACGAAAAATTGATTTTTTTTTTGGCCGTAAAATTGAAGAATAAATTAATACTTAAATAACTGAAAGTTAATCATTAATTAAAATCCGAATACAGGCAACTTCGATTATTAATGGCTTTAATAGCTTAAACCTTTCAAAATTGAACGGTGTAAAATTATATATTGTGAATATGGTAAGACATTAGGAGAGCGGACCGGGAGTGGAGCGGGAGCGGAGCGCTAGTGTGAATGGGGTAGAGCGAGAGTGGACCGGGAGCGGACCGGGAGCGGATAGTGTGAATAGGCCCTAAAAACTCAAAAATCGGCCTGAAAGGTGAAACAAAAATAGCTGCCATTTTGAAACGGTTGATCATAAAATTTTTTAAAAAATTGATTTGAACTACTGATTTCATACGCAATTGGTGGTAAAATTATAATTTGTTTCTAAAATGATCGAGCAACCACTTTGGACCACTTGATATGGAATGACCCTATAATTAGAAGATAAAAGATTCGACCACGGCCGGGAATCGAACCCAGGTCCTCTGCATCTACGTCGCAGCGCTCTTACCACAGAGCTAACCGTGGGGTCGTAGATTGTAGATTGGTTTCTGAGTACATGTATTTTTGATTCAGTAATATCAGTGTATAATATAATACACCCATATAATACATCTTTGGCATATACATACATCAAATACCCAGTTTGATCAAAATCGTAAAAGCCGTTTTTGAGTAAATTAAAAAAACACGTGATAAAGATACAAAATTTATTAAGTAAAGTCCCCCCTCAAGTTGATCAATTTTGGTGAAATGTTGGCTATCACATCTTTGGCATATACATACATCAAATACCCAGTTTGATCAAAATCGTGAAAGCCGTTTTTGAGTAAATAAAAAAAACACGTGAAAACGATACAAAATTTATTGAGTAAAGTCCCCCCTCCGGTTGATCAATTTTGATGAAATGTTGGCTATCACATCTTTGGCATATACATACATCAAATACCGAGTTTGATCAAAATCGTAAAAGCCGTTTTTGAGTAAATAAAAAAAACACGTGAAAATGATACAAAATTTATTAAGTTAAGTCCCCCCTCAGGTTGATCAATTTTGATGAAATGTTGGCTATCACATCTTTGGCATATACATACATCAAATACCCAGTTTGATCAAAATCGTAAAAGCCGTTTTTGAGTAAATAAAAAAAACACGTGAAAATGATACAAAATTTATTAAGTTAAGTCCCCCCTCAGGTTGATCAATTTTGATGAAATGTTGGCTATCACATCTTTGGCATATACATACATCAAATACCCAGTTTGATCAAAATCGTGAAAGCCGTTTTTGAGTAAATAAAAAAAAACACGTGAAAATGATACAAAATTTATTCTGTAAAGTCTCTCCTCATGTTGATCAATTTTGATAAAATGTTGGCTATCACATCTTTGGCATATACATACATCAAATACCCAGTTTGATCAAAATCGTGAAAGCCGTTTTTGAGTAAATAAAAAAAACACGTGAAAATGATACAAAATTTATTAAGTTAAGTCCCCCCTCAGGTTGATCAATTTTGATGAAATGTTGGCTATCACATCTTTGGCATATACATACATCAAATACCCAGTTTGATCAAAATCGTGAAAGCCGTTTTTGAGTAAATAAAAAAAACACGTGAAAATGATACAAAATTTATTGAGTAAAGTGCTCCCTCCGGTTGATCAATTTTGATGAAATGTTGGCTATCACATCTTTGGCATATACATACATCAAATACCCAGTTTGATCAAAATCGTGAAAGCCGTTTTTGAGTAAATAAAAAAAACACGTGAAAACGATACAAAATTTATTGAGTAAAGTCCCCCCTCCGGTTGATCAATTTTGATGAAATGTTGGCTATCACATCTTTGGCATATACATACATCAAATACCGAGTTTGATCAAAATCGTAAAAGCCGTTTTTGAGAAAATCGAAAAAAAACGTATAAAGTTATTTAATAAAGTACCCCCTACCTTTGAGCAATTTAGATGAAATTTTTGCTGTCACATCGCGGGCATTTACATACACTAGATACCTAATTTCAGGTTCGCACAAATTATAGTTTTTGAGCTAGTCTGTTCACATACACACCCACACACACACAGACACACACACACACAGACACACACACACACACACACAGACCTTTTCGCGGGACTCAGGGGACCCCAAAACCTGTATTTCCGTTGAAAACCGGAAGTCGAAATTTTTCACGATCGCAATACTTCCACTTACTATATATTTCATATATAGGTAAGTGAAAGTAAAAACTACCCCCAATTTTCCCTGTTATTATTACATTCCTTTAACCAATATTGGACATTCAAATCATTATGAAATGTGTTCAACATTTATTTTTCATGATATTTGTTATATCTATATAAATAAACTAGCTGTAAGTCCCGGTTTCACCCGGGAAATTTAATTTTTCTAATGAAACGGTCGATTTCGTAAAAAAACCATTGTAAAGCGAGATCATTACGATTTTTATTAGGATAAAGAATATCAGCTGAAGATCGGCTGAAGTTATGCAATTTTAATATGGACAGGTGTTCGCACCTGGTATGAAAGAACCACTGAGCGAAATTTGGAGAATTTAGGATAAATGGTATGGATTTCTATAAAGAACAAACAAACAAACAGAAATATTGTCCTGCAGTTTCAGCTTCTCGCAAATCGGCTTGCCTAAGCCTCTGTGGCGCAAGGCGGGCCTCGTATTCGTGGGCAGACTCAGTTTCCCGCGATTCTGCCAGTGTAAGCCTCTGTTGTTCAATCCTATTTTGATGTTGGTCGAGAGTTTCAGCTGCTCGTATTTGAAGTTGTTTTTTGGCTTTTGAGCTCACTACTCCTATTGAAGCTCGCTTCTTTGGAGGCATTTATAATAAATAAATTCACCATAAATGTAAATAAACGTATTGTAATGTTAAAAAAAAAAACATATGGTTTAAAAATCCTAGAACTCGACGCCTGCCAAGGGACGGTCTTACCGGGCCTTGTTGGCCTCTTCAAAATCTATAAAATGAATTTTAAGGCCGTTTTTTCGAATCAAACGGTCGATTTCGTAAAAAAAACCATTGTTAAGGGAGATCATGACGAATTTTATAACAATAAAGAATATACCCAGAGATTGGCTGAAGCTATGCAATTTTAATATGGACGGGTGTTCGCACCTGGTATCAAAGAACCACTGAGCGAAATTTGGAGAATTTAGGGCAAACGGTATGGATTTCTATAAAGAACAAACAAACAGAATTTCAACTTTATTTATATAGATATGAAATTCTGGTTGTTTGTTTGTTCTTTGTAGAAATCCATTCGGTTTGTCCTAAATTCTCCAAATTTCTCTCAGTGGTTGTTTGATACCAGGTGCGAACACCTGTCCATATTAAAATTGCATAACTTCAGCCAATATCTGGGTATATTCTTCATTGTTATAAAAATTGTTTTGATCTTGCTTTACTTTGGTTTTCGAAATCGACCGTTTGAGTCGATAAAAGTCTCACTTCATTGATATTATAGATTTAAAAACTGAAATTCTCCGGGTGAAACCGGTATATACAGCTAGTTTTAATTAATCATAATAATAAAGAGTATAAAATTTCCTTGGATCTTTTGGGAAAGATTTATTGGTAGAATATCACAAAAAGACAGTGTTTCAATGGAAGCTATTAAAGAAAATAGCTATATTGAAATAATAGACATACATACACGTATATGTTATAAAAAAATTAACATGCAATATGAAATTACAACTAAGTACAAGCCTGGAAAGATGGAGCGAGGTGCGCTACATCTGAAGAGGTAGAGAGCTCGAAACAAAGTGGTAGAGCAATCGGTTCAATCTTGCAAGTTACCTCCGCATCGGTGGTGATGATATATACAATTATTTACTAAAGTACAAAATACTTAGGGCTATACAGACCATGACTTTAACCTTTACTACTAATACTTTTAGTATATTTAATAATTATTTGTCTTCCTTATCTACATAGAAGGACTTAATCGTACACGCTTTGACCATCGTATGACTCAACTTATTTAAGAGTTAAAGAAACTTAATTTAACATTATATAATATTAATTAATACAATAATACAGTAATGAATACAATAATAATTTACATAATGCTGCAGTAATATAATTATATGTCATTTCTAATTTATATTCAAATGTAATTATTGTACTGAAACAATAAATAATAAACATAATATTCTAAATATTATGACCTACTAATTACATGTGGGTCACCACCTATTCTTGAAACATCCATAATTAAGTGTATATTTTCATATTAAAAAGTTCTGGAGTGTGCATATTTGAAATTTTCAAGTTCACAAAAAAACTTATATAAAAAAAAATGTAAACCATCACTGACATTTTTAAAATCTTCTCTACATAGATTAAAAACAGAAATAAAAAAATATCTGATAACAAACAGAAAAATATATTAATATGCTGTTTAAACACATCTCTAGGATAGGATGGGTTAAGTAATTCAGCTATATGATGAATTATTATATTGAGTTATTTCATTTTTATTAAATTTTTCATTTTTTTTATTTTAAATTTTGGCTTCATTTATTCTTCATCTATAATATAATGTAATTAATATATATATTAGGTAGATAATTATAGATATTGTTTACAGGAAGTTCAAGAAGAAGTAAGGAAGGTTAATAAATTAGACAATAAAGGAAAACCTGATAGTATCGAAGGAAAACCAAATGCTCAGAATAATAGTTCAGGAGTGGTAATTATGACAGGAGTGGCGAAGAAGAACAACATTGCTAAAAACAAAGGTGAACTTATTGAACAAAACCAAGATGGTTTGGAGGTATGTGAAACACAAAGTTTCAGTATTATTCGTTTGTAGTTTATTTAATCATCAGCATTTTACTTGTAATATATCTTCTTTTAGTATTCTTCTGAAGAAGAACAAGAAGATCTTACTTCAACTGCTGCATCTATTGCCAATAAACAGAAAAAGGAATTGGCTAAGGTTGATCATGCAGATATGAATTACATTGAATTCAGGAAAGCTTTTTATGTTGAAGTACCTGAAATTGCAAAAATGACTAATGATGAAGTTGAAGCCTATCGTGAAGTAAGTTAATTACTATATTATTATTGAATGGATTGAAAATATCAATTCTTAACAATATTTATATTTTTATTCCAATTTTTTAAAGGAACTAGAAGGGATCAGGGTAAAAGGGAAAGGTTGCCCAAAACCTATTAAGTCGTGGGCACAATGTGGAGTAAGTAAGAAAGTGTTGGATATTTTAAAGAAACAAGGATATGAAAAACCAACTCCAATCCAAGCTCAAGCCATTCCTGCCATCATGTCAGGTATCGTTTTATGTTTTAGTACAGTTCTTAGAGTATGGATTTGTATGCTTTCAGCTCTACTTATAAATGGCAACATATATTGGGACAACTCGTTTACGATTACATTTTCTTTTAACTGAATCAATTCGGCTAAATTATTTAGAAACTTGTTGCTTTTTCATTGATTAATTTAGACAGAACAAATCAAGCTAGGTTTTCCTAAAAAAAATATCTCTTAGTGTAGGCATTGATGATATTATTGTTACATTCCTAAAATAACAAATAACAATGGTAACGTCTCTTAGTTTTATTTGGAAAAAATGGTTTGATTGAAGGATTTTATATTCAGTCAAGTCATTTGTAAATATTATATTATCCCATTTTAATTTTGTTGTATTATTTTTTTTACTATTTTTTATTATCCTCTGATTTAGGCCGAGATCTTATTGGAATAGCCAAAACTGGTAGTGGTAAAACTTTGGCTTTTGTTCTTCCTATGTTAAGACATATACTGGATCAACCTCCTTTGGAAGATACAGATGGTCCAATAGGTAATATATATTTTTCTTTCAGTATCATTACTTCATTTTTATATCACTACGCCATAACAACTCACAAGGAGATTACTCACCTTCCCTTATCTTTGTTGTTATTTCTTATTGTTAATACTGCTATCTTTATTGTTTTGTTATCTTGGTATAATATTAAAGTTTGAAAATTCAATAATGTACTCTAATGCTATAGAAAATGTTAACTTGTATTTCAGCTATCATTATGACTCCAACCCGGGAACTTTGTATGCAAATTGGAAAGGAATCTAGAAAGTTTACTAAGTCTCTTGGTCTTCGAGCTGTTTGTGTTTATGGGGGTACTGGTATTTCGGAACAAATAGCTGAGCTTAAGAGAGGTGCAGAAATAATAGTTTGTACACCTGGAAGGATGATCGATATGCTAGCTGCCAATAGTGGTTCGTTGTTTTATTTTTCATTCTTTTTTTTCTTTTTTTTTTGGTACTTTTGATCTTGTTTTTTCTTTTTTACTACCTTTACAGTGAAATCATATAGTTCTGTATATCAATTAAAAATATGCTATTCAAACAATTTCTAAAAGTTATTTATATGCTATTATTTTTCATAATAAATATGTTGTATGTAAAATGAATATATCTGATCTTATAGGAAGAGTCACAAATTTAAGAAGAGTTACTTATGTTGTGCTTGATGAAGCAGATAGGATGTTCGACATGGGTTTTGAACCACAAGTACATTAATTAATTTTTATCCTATGAAATACACATAATAATAAGTTTTGAATTTACTTAATCTCTTATTTTTTCTCTAGGTTATGAGGATAATTGACAATATTCGGCCTGATAGGCAAACTGTGATGTTTAGTGCCACATTCCCACGGCAAATGGAAGCTCTGGCCAGAAGGATATTGACGAGACCAATCGAAGTCCAAGTATGGATACTTAAATCTTTAATTTTATTTTCTGTGGAATTTTATCACTAGATGGAAAATTTTGATTTAACATTATACAGAGATAATCGATGTATCATACCCAACTTTATTGATTAATTAATTCGTATACCATCACTTTTTTTAAAATATTAAATTTTCTATAATATTCCTATGTACTGAAAATAGGTAACTAGTCTGAACAGTACTAAAGAACTTGCTATAATTATTTAGTTTTTAAATAAATTGAAACTGTGAGTGCCATTTTACATCAAGTGAATAAGATAACTCATTCTCCTGTTCTCTATAGAAATTTATTTTTATTTTTAAAGATATTCAACTTGTGTTGTTGATAAAATATTGTTATATTGTTTCTGGACCTATAAAAAGACTGTTTTATTAGTATTTAAATAATGTAACTCTTATTTAAAAAATAAAATAAATAATATACCAGCTGTTATATTTAATTAATTTCATAGGTTGGAGGACGAAGTGTTGTATGCAAAGAGGTTGAGCAGCATGTTGTTGTTCTCGAAGAAGAGCAGAAAATGCTTAAGTTGCTTGAAATACTTGGCCATTACCAAGAGCATGGAAGCGTTATAGTATTTGTCGATCGGCAAGAGAGTGCTGATGCTCTCCTCAAAGATTTGATGAAGGCATCTTATCCATGCCTCACCCTTCACGGTGGAGTTGATCAGTATGACAGGGATAGCACTATAGTAGATTTTAAAGCGGGGAAAGCAAAACTATTGGTAAGTACCTTCCTATTGTTGTTTCATTTTGCCGTTTTATATTTATATTAGTAATAACAGATAAAAATGTTACCAAGGACTTCATCCAATGAGAGAACTAGCTCCTGAGATATTCAGCGAATAAAATATGGTAAGAAATATTAATCTTAAAGAATAGATATTTAAATTATATTTTTATTAAATTATTTTCTAGGAATGGCTAACATATTTCTGTAGATATATGATTTCAAAATTTATTCAATTATTACATGTACATTTATAATTTATAACATTAAAATTATCTGATATTAATAGTAATACCTAAATTATTGAGAAAAACATTTATGGATGATCTGGTGGGTTTCATAATAATAAGTAATTTGGATAAGAACTTAATCCAGTTACTAAAAAAATATATTATTTTATTATTTCTCTGGTCATGTTAACTTGAAAATTCATAATGTAATGGCGGTGTAAGTTGATATATTGACACAACACTTTATTTCTTTCGGTATTTAGGGTGGTAAGCATCCAATTGCCAGATCTATTTTTTCTGGCTTAGACTAGGAACATCCATGTTTTCTCTATGGGCAATTATGTGTCGCTTTTTCACGTGTGGAAAACATCGAATCTAATTGTGAATTATAATAATAAAAAAAAATGTAAATTGTTATTATAAAAACCTATAATTAACATAACATAGGTCTACAGTGGTCTTGGTGCCGAGAGTTTTATTGCTGATTATGAGAATAATTGGTGGGCTGAATCCAACTTTGCCATTAGTTTTCCTTTATCAGCTCTAGTTGTTGCGATATATAAATGGCGTGACTTAACTCTTAAAACATAATTACTCAAATACATATGCAGGTCAATAGCAGGTGAAAAAAAAACAAAGATATTAAAATTCTTTACATAAAACATTTTAAATTAATTAAAACCATATAATCACACAGATTATTTACATAATCACTTTGTAACTAAACCAATTACATTTCAAAGGTACTCTATTTCACACTTCGGAAGCTTCTTTTGCGTGACTTTCTTGAATGTTTCTTCAAACAGTCTCGATTTAGGTTCCAGCAGTAATCTGTCATCATATGGGTATCCCATGATCCAGTTGACCATTTCAAAAGTATACCATAACAAAAAGTAATTAAAATGATTTGCCGGTGGGTAAAATCATACTAAAACGCGTTGTTACAAGTTATTACTAGATGTTAATATTTTTTAATTCTTACAAACAATTATATGCAGCTAGCTAATAGTTTAATATTCTAAAATAAGGAGAAAAATGTGCTAAGAAATTTCATTTACACATCTATTTCGGACTGTATTATCTATATCATAGGTGTTTAAATTGAAATAAAACTACTGTTAAGTTATGCTGAAGCTAAAAAAGTAGAGCTGTTAGAAAAAATCTGATTGGATTATTGGAATAGTTAAAATCAGCTACAAGATTCTAGGCACCAAAAAAAATTTTTTTTTCTGTAGACCTGTGTAATCTATCTCACTCATAAGTTATTGTACATGTTTTGATAAGTAGTACTGTAAGAATATAGCACGGTTAGAGGTTTCTCCTGCATCATGCTCGCTTTTTGTAACCTTTTTCAGATAGAACTTCCTTATTTAACCTTATTCTGAATTTAAAATATGAATTATGGCAAAAGATTATTTTGGTGCATTTTTGCTAACTGTCTATTGTGATTGTACGAAACCCTATTCCAATTATATTTTTTATTAGTTCCTATACAGGTGTTTTATTTATATTTAATCTCACCCTTGCTGAAATAATCCAGTAAGTGTTAAATGAATTGGTCATTAATATTTACTACAACCATATATTGAGATGTAAAAATAAAAACTTGACCAACCCTTTTAAATTCTTTACCAAACAATTGTAAATTTGGTGTAAAGTTCTATTTTAAACCCCATTGGTTTTTATATTAGCTGAAACGTTTTTATCTTTATCAGTGAATTTTGATTTGACTGTATTAAATAGAATAGGATATAATTAATTCAACTCATTATAGCTACTGAGCCAAAGCAACACTCGGCTAGGTCTTCTCATTATAATTACTATATAAAAATAAAAATGATCCCTGTGAAACTAATTAATTCATTGTTCTATATTTTGTAGTCATATTTTAGAGGCTGCAATAAAATTCACGTTGTTTTTTTATTATTAATACCTATTAAAATTAGTATTTAATAAGATGTCCTAATCAGATTGTATTTATAGAAAATAGTGTTAAACATTTGATCTTTTCCTTATCTTTTCTATTCCTCTGTGTTGTTTCCCTCTCATTAGCCTGCTTTATTTGGTCTGTTCTTCATTGTCTGAGCATCTTTTTCTAAAATATTCTTTCGTTCTTTATATTTGTAAATTCCTCTCATTATTTTTAAAATTTGCTTATAAATTTTTGTCAAATTAAAACAGGCTTTTCTCCCCACGAATGATTTATTAAATCATTGTCATGACATTCTCAATGTTTCGAACCTTAAAAATGGTTCATCATCTAGCGATTTTTACATTATGCTTTTTCTTTTATGCTCCTTAATTAATTAGTCCAACCTCCTAATATAATCTCTTGAAAACTTTCATTCAAAAATTTTATGCAGTGATGCAATGCTATAGTCTAATTCAAATTGTTAGTTGTACCATTCAGGAAGAATGGTATCACTTGATATCCAATTCCTTGTGGTGTTATACACGCTATTTGTATATTTAGTACTAGGTAAACAGGACAGCTTCAAATAAAAAGTTTTTTAAATATTAAAATGCACAGCCAAGTCGCTGGTTCTATTAAAATTTAAGTTTATGGGTAAGTCTAATTAAGTAAGAATGTTAATGTTAACTTCATACATTTTTTTTTTTTTCAGGTTGCAACAAGTGTTGCTGCTCGTGGTCTTGATGTCAAACATCTCATTTTGGTTGTAAATTATGATTGCCCTAACCATTATGAGGATTATGTTCATAGGTGTGGCAGGACTGGAAGGTATGTATAAGTGAAGCATTCTTATTCCATAATTTCAACAAACAACACAATCAGTAAATAATTTTTAGTCCTTATTATTTACTCTTCATAATAGTTTGCTTTCTTTATTGTGATTTGTATTTCTTAGAGCTGGGAATAAAGGTTATGCCTATACTTTCATAACTCCAGAACAAGGGAGATATGCTGGAGACATCGTGAGGGCTTTAGAATTGAGTGGAGTTCCTGTACCTGATGATGTCAGAAATCTCTGGGAAACATATAAAGCCAAACAAGCAGCTGTAAGATTTTTATTAAGTCCAGTATTGTTTATATTATATATTTTTTAAATTAAATTAATCTTTTTCATTAATAAATTTTGATAAATATTACCATGGACTAACTAAGTTTTTTATTTTTTTAGGAAGGTAAAAAAGTACATTCCGGTGGTGGTTTCAGTGGAAAAGGATTCAAATTTGACGAGAATGAAGCAATGATTGTTAATGAGAAAAAGAAGTTCCAGAAAGCAGCCCTAGGTACTGTTTGAATTTTCAACTAAAAACAATCCAAATAAATTGTCCATTCCTTTTTCATGCATTATTCCACGTTTTTAACAAACTTCTAAAGTATTCCTTCTAAAAGAGAAAAACAACATCAAGTTCAAATACCTTTACCTTTATATATCTATGACATTGTTTGTTTGGTTGTCTGCAGCGATGTATATTCCATGGTAGTTATTTTGGTTCTGGTATCTCTATGTGACTTCTAGGTGTCACCAATATGGCACCGTTTAGTGAAGCCTTGATCTTGACTGAAAAGGATTCTTTGGTGGGTTCATTTACTGCTGAAGACTGTGCACAGCTAGCAGGAGTAAAAAGTTGGGAAATGATCTAATAAATAAATCTATTAAAGCTGATCACTGCACTTTTTAACTGAAAAAAACGTGATGGGAGTGAGCTTATATTATGGCCAGCCACATAACTTCCCAAAATAGGCTACGCCCTATCTATAGTGTTTTCTTACTTATTTCTTGTCTGTACTGCATTCCTTCAAAATTAAAATAATTTATTGAAAATCTCTCAATGTGAAAAACATTGAAGTTGTTGGGGGTATCAGTTATAAGCCATTTTCTTACTAGCTCCTCCTTAAGCTGAATAAGGGATTTCCTGAATTGCGATCGATAAGTGTGAATGATTGTTGAGCAGATAAGTGACAAAGTGAGAAGTATCTGTATTCATTTGGATTTTTTCCATAAGAGATTGGGATTGAAATTTGGACTCAAATTTACATTACAATGATTAGTGAAGAGATTCGAAATGGGTATTGATTAATTTTGTTAAAATGAAAGAAATATCTTTTAGAAACAAATAGTGCAATTTAATGTTTGTTTGTATCATTATTTTATTCAATGTTCCTTTAATTATGAATATATTACTTCAATATTAATCATGCAATAAAATTGACAGTTAAATTTATTTTACTATCAAAGCCTTTTTTAATTTATTACTTCCAGGTTTGCAAGACTCGGATGATGAAGATCTAGAAAATGATATTGACCAACAAATAGAAAGTATGCTTGCACCTAAAAGGACAGTGAAAGAAATTCGAGCACCCCTTGGTTCTGTACCTAATGCTACTGGCACAGGTTAGTATATAGCAATTTTAATAATTTCAACTTTAAACTGCTACTATTAAAATAACTCGCCTAACTTCTGCATAAAAATAATTAAGCTTTATCGAATTCTGTTTTATCAAAATCTTCACTTCAATGGTGCTTAAAATTAAGGTTTGAGAATACTAATCTAATTAGGTATTTTGTTGCTGAAAAAAGGTATTAAATGTTATGTCAATTAGAATTACAAAGAGAAAATGTTTGACCAACTTTAATTGAAACTCAAGAACAACCAAAAAATATTACCGAAGCTGATATTTTAAACTTTATGCTTTCTTTTTCTTCTGGTTCAAACCATTCCACTGTCACTGAAATTTACATATTGCCTACGATACCTAATATACCCTTAATCATGAAAGTACAAAAAGAATGACTTTGTTGAAGTAACAGTTTACTTTGTTTGTTACACTGTTTGTAGTGGGTAATAGCACATTAAAAACACCAAACTGGTTTACAATTCTGCCTCAGAAATCAATTTATAACTTCTAGTTATGTTTAACCAGCATAAAAACAGTCTAAAATAAATTACTGATAAATAGCAAATCAAGTCATTACTGAAAACATACAAATGAAAGAGTAGTCTTGAAAGATGGCTGTTTTATGCGTATTTTCTCAAAAAAAAGTTATTTTGAGGATTACACTAAACCTATGTAAAATGTGAAGTTTTGTGTACTACCATTTTATTTATAGTATAATAATAATTATAAGAGATAAGCATAGATATTTATAAAATAACAGGGTAAAAGATTCCTTATAAAAGTAAATGTTTTTTTCAACGCCACTTCATGCTACTAAGGTTAATCGAGCTTTGCTACTTAGGAGTCCAAAATTTTGCCTATCCATGTATAAATAGAATAGGGATCTTTAACAGGTACCAGACGTTGAACCAGCTTGGGACCTCCATTTTATGTCCCATCTGAAGGTCAGTATGGCCAAGTATTTTTACTCCCTTTAAAAATTGTATCCTTTAAAAAAAAAAAAACCACCTGGCAGGATGCGACCCCCCCCCCCCCCCCCCCCGATCTTTAGAATTGTTGGCTGCTATGCTAGTAGCCAAAGACCACAAACACCACAGATAACCCATAAATTAAATTATGTGTTTTCATGTCAATTTAGGAATCGCTGCTACAGATAAACTAGAACTTGCCAGAAGATTGGCTTCAAGGATTAATATGGCAAAGAATTTGGGAGCAGAAGCTAAAGGCGCTACTCAACAAGCTGCTGAAGCTATACTTAAAGGAGGTGGATCTCAGCCCATTATAACAGTTAGTATTTTTTATAATTTTTTGCTGTATACAACTCTCAATTCATGCATAATTAAATGCTCTATACCACTCAATTCTTCTTGTCCTTTTTGCTGTTGATATTTTCGGAGATTGAACATCCCCTTATCTATTTTCATTGTATATTTACTATAATTGTTTATCAACAGGCTAAAACTGTCGCTGAACAGCTGGCTGCCAAGCTCAATACTCGTCTTAATTATCAGCCAAAGGAAGAGGATGACAAAGCTGAAGATGAGCAAGTAGAGACGTTTAGGAAGTATGAAGAAGAATTGGAAATTAACGACTTCCCACAACAAGCTAGGTGGAGAGTAACATCAAAGGTATATTTAGCCATTATAATTTCTATAATAAGTACCTATATATTTGATCAATTCCCTATTTATTTTAAAATGGAGTTCTTAATATGAGTCGATATACCATTTGTACAAATTTTTCGATTTTGAATTTTACATTAATATAAAACATACTGAAGTACCTATTTAACTTTTTAGGAGGCATTAGCTCAGATATCTGAATATTCCGAAGCAGGTATTACTGTTAGGGGAACTTATTACCCTACTGGTAAACCACCACCAGAAGGAGAAAGGAAATTATTCCTCGCCATTGAAAGTACAAATGAATTAGCCGTTTCAAAAGCAAAAGCAGAGATAACAAGGCTTATAAAAGAGGAACTTCTTAAACTACAAACATCAGCCCACCATAGCATCAATAAAGCAAGATATAAAGTTGTTTAGTTTAAAAATATATGTGTATTTACAAATTTATTTTAAATTTTTATAATTATTTTACATAAATTTTACTATGTAATGTAAATGTTTTCTTTTATATATTAAGAATCAATAAAAAAAAAAAAATTTTTTTATCCAGGAGTTTATTTGAACTTTTCTCATTACATTGATGTTAAAACGTGTCTATAAACTTGTACATTGTTATAGTTCATTAAAAAAATTATCATCTTTATTTTGTAGAAAGAACATATCTATTGAAATTTAAAATTGTCTTGATCTCTATTAAACAACTATTGTTATTTTTTAAGAAATATTTTAGTACACCTATCAAATGCCTAAATTTTATGTTGGCTTCTGATTTTCAATTCAGATCTGAAAAATAATTTCTCTCACTCTCATCCCTTCCTATACAGATATCCCAAGATTCCCAGAGATATAAATGTTTTCAATTCAAGTTTAATGAAAAATAACACTTCCAATAATTGTTTTTTTATTTATTTTTCATTTATTCATTCAACTTGAATTAAAAATAATAATAAATATCTTCCGTTAAAATTATTAAAAAAAGTGATAAATGTTTTCATATTACAATTGGGAGACCATCAACATAGTTACCTTATGGCGTCACAACTTTAATTTACTGGATAGATCAAAAATTATTTTAACTTTAATTTATTTCATTTTTAAATTACATACTATACTTGATCAAAACATGATATCTAATATCAGTATTATACAACTAGCAATTAAAATTTTATCATACTTGTGTCCATCCATCTTCTTTTTAAAACGAAAATAGTGTTAGTTTATTGTATTTCAAATTTAAATTTTACCGTTTTAAAAAATGCAAATAATTCAGATAACTCAATCCTTGAGATCCAACATAATTCAGTAATATAAGCATCCCGAATGTCAATTGAGATCTAGCTAAGTAACACCAGTTACTTAATTGCTTGTAATATCTTACATAAGTTTGTTAACAAAAAGGCATCAAGATATTGCCACAGTTGAAGTATTATTTTAAAAATCCCCTGATATGGCTTTCAAAAATTATTATCTAAGTTTCTCGATTTAATTATATCTGGTTTCTTACTTGAATAATTAAGATAACAAGAGCTTGTTTTTTAAAATACCTTTTGTTTTTATGAGTAAATTCAGTAGATAATATTTATTTATCCTCCAATATGTATAATAAAAGATTTTATATGTTTAAATAATTTATTTTTTGAAGAGAAAAGATTTGGCTCTGCCGGGAGTCGAACCCGGGTCTCCTGCGTTACATGCGAGGATGCTAACCGCTACACCACAGAGCTCGGCTCAAGACAGAGCAAATCCTTCCTCTTCACTGATACCTACTCCCCCTATCTCACAAGTTTTGCGAGTAGTAGCGGGAGATGGACAATTTTTGTCCAATTTATAATCTTTTCTCTTCAAAAAATAAATTATTTAAAAATAATTTAAAATTTGTGGTCATCCACAATTTAAGATTGGATTAATTAAGATTTTATATGATTTAAAATCGTAAAGAACACAACATTCAAGCCTCAGAAAAAATATATATATAAATCCAGACTTTTCTAATTATATTAATGTTATTCAAAGGGCTAACAAAACATCAGTAAAATGAGAGTTATAAGCTTAATTTTATTCAAACATCAATTTTTTAAGTAAGATCATGAAAAATACAAAAGTTTGTTAAAATGATCAATTAATCAGATTAAGAAAGAGTACAAAGTACATACAACCTATTTATTTTAGTGTACAAAAATTACATCATTGAATATAAAAAAAATATATAATGGTTCTGAACTAAAATAGAAAAGAAAATTTAAATAGAAAAATTAATCAAAGATTTTTTTTTTTAGCATTACTGATTTTTTCGATTCCTTCTCTTCATAGCAGCTGTGCAGTGCGGACAATACCATTTTCCTTTTGGTTTGTCAGTTATTCCAACACATGGGTAATGGTACCATTCATAGGGGCACTGTAAAATGAACAATAATATAATCAGGATTAAATATTTTGACCACTATTGTGGACATCACATCAAATTCTATACCTATATAAGTCTTGCCATTTAAAAATAAAAACTAGGACCCAAACAAAAACATATGCATCAAGTCAGCATTCATAGAAAACTTTCCTAAAATGTGTAACCCTATGAAATACGCTACATAAAGGATGTAAAATATACCTCAAAATGATTTTTTTTAAGAAACAAGAATGCATTTGGATCATTTCAATGGAAATTATTTATTTATTTGTAGGAAAAAAAAAAATAAATTCAATAGTTTTACCATGCTATATAAATATGATTAACTCAAAACTGCTGAGGAAACTACAAATTATTTGAACATAAAAAGAGTAAGAGTAAGCTTTCATAAATTTTAAAATAACAAAGATGATATTTATATTTGAAATCATGAGGCAAAGCATGGTACTTCAGTTTTTTAATTTATTTAAAAATATCAAAGTAAAAATGTTTGTAGTAGGTGTACTATTAAATTAATAAAGGTCATGTATTAATAATTTTGGCTTTAAAGGCGTAAAAGAAAAGGGTAGGCTCATTACACTTTGCCTAAAATTTTTTAAATGAATTGTAGTTGCTTAATGTCACTGAACTGAGAACAAGTAAGTATATTCAAATTTTGGTATGAATCTACACAATACTATTCATAGCATCAATAATGATAAATAAATAAAAAAATCTGGTGCGTGCTCACAACACACAACTTTCACTAACCAACTTACTTAGATTAGAAATTTTTTTTTGTTAATTGCCACTTCTCAAATGAACAGAACGGCTGTAATTATGAACAATGGTCTGTCATTAAAGGCGTACTCCGCATGCCGAATGAGTTTTATGAGTTGACTGAATATTTTTCTTTTTTTTCTCTTCTATATGTTTACTTGATTTTTATCATATCTCATATTTGGCCATTTCTTATTTTTAGGCGTAATGAGAGACAGTTAATTTCTCAATATAAACAAAAACAAAGGTACTTTAACAAAAAAACAAACAAACAAAAAAGACCCCTACCCCATTTAAGCCCCCTCAGAACATTTTAATAATGATAAAGCTTACCTGATATTAAAGAACACCTAATTTTTATTAAACATGACGAATTTGATGAAAATCGTTAAAGCCATTTTTGAGATAATCGAAAAAAACCTAAAAATTTGAAAAAAGTTATGAAATAAAGTGCCCCCTCCGGTTGATCAATTTTGATGAAATGTTGGCTATCACATCTTTGGCATATACATACATCAAATACCCAGTTTGATCAAAACTGTTAAAGCCGTCTTTGAGTAAATAAAAAAAACACGTGAAAAGGATACAAAATTTATTAAGTAAAGTCCCCTCTCCGGTTGATCAATTTTGATGAAATTTTTAGTCATATCTCGGGCATATTAATACATCAAATACTCAGTTTAATCAAAATCATTAGAGCCGTTTTTGAGAAAATCGAAAAAAACTTAAAAGTTATTAAATAAAGTACCCCCTTCCTTTGACCAATTTTGATGAAATTTTTGCTGTCACATCGCGGGCATATAAATACACCAAATACCCAATTTCAGGTTCGCACGGTTTATTGATTTTGAGCTAGTCTGTCCACACACAGATACACTCAGGGGACTCCAAAACGTGTATTTCCGTTGAAAACCGGAAGTCGAAATTTTTCACGATCGCAATACTTCCCCTTACTACATATTTCATATATAGGCAAGTGAAAGTAATAGTACCGTTTTATTGTCGCAGGCTACCATGGTACCAAAAGCGACTTCATTGCAAATACAATATCTAGGCTCATTTGGATCATAGCTTTCCGAATTCCTGTCAGATGAAACAGATGGTGGCTCAGAAGGTGATGGGATGGATGCAGGTGAAGACGCAGGTGTTGCGTTCAAACCACTTGAAACACTGGATAATATATTAGATTTCCTAAAAAAAAAAAAAAAAAAATTAGCAAAAGTGGTCTTGCTCTATTAGTAAATTTACACAAACAATATATAAAATATGTCTGTGATTATGAAAGAATAAATACTGAGAGAACAAAAGATAGCTATTAAAAATCTGGAGCTATGGGCGTAACACAACTTTCACTTACCATCATACTTAGATTAGAAATCAACTTGTTTTGATAAATATGTAAATGTTATTCAGCAACATCACCATTTTTCGATATTTATTTACTTATTTTTGTTTGTCTCTATAAGTTATGGAGTATTACAATTTGTATGGCAAAACTTGTAAGTTCTCAGTACATTTTGATTCATTATTGTTTATTCCTTTTATTAAGGGGCCTAAAAAAATCCTAATTTCATCAATAGTCGAGTATATCTTGCTTGTTTTTTATTGAGGGTCGCTTTTTGTTGTAAATATATCATGAAGGTGAATTGATTCTTAATTTTCAAATGTTTGTCTCATATGCCTTTCCGGAAACGATTACTGTTCCTCTAAAACCACTTTATATTGCATTGAGAAATCTATGATGGAACTAAAGTTTGTAAACTAAAGTATAATTAAAATTAAGATTATCTTGTACCAAATTTTTTTAACACTGTAAACTGCTTTAAATAATTTGAGCATCACTTATTTCCAAAGAACACTAACTGTTTTTAAATAAAGTGTTTATATACAGGAAAATTTTTATATACTCCATACCGTCTGATTTTATTATTCTCTATTTGTTGTTGAAAACTTCATTTAGTTACCATGAAAACCAATCATTTCCGGCGCATGCGTATGTACAACGTGTTTAAAGAATTGTTCGAATATTATCCTTTTTTTCTACTGTACATGTTCATCGATCTTTTTTTATATTCCATATTTAGCCATTTTTAATTACTAGGCATATTGAGGGACAGTTAATTTCTCCACATAAACAATATCAAAGTTACTTCATAGAAAAAGAAAAAAATTTCTTTCACCATACGGGTCCACTCAGAACATTTCTTTGATGATTAAACCTACTTGATATTATAGAATACTTGATTCTCATTAAACCTGAAAACTTCAATCAAAATCATAAGAGCTGTTTTTAGAAAATTGAAAAAACCAACATAAAAATGAGAAAAAAGTTATTTTTACAAAAATTTATTAAGTTGATTATAGAAAGTGCCCCCTTTGTATAATCAATTTGATGAAATTTTTGGTATCACATCATGAGCATGTACATACTTTATATACCCAATTTCAGGTTCGTACGGTTTATCGTTTTTAAGCTGTATGTTCAGACATGTGCACAACCATTTCGCGGGGCTTGGTTATTTCAGTTACATCAGGGGACCACAAAACGTGTATTTCTGTTCAAAACCGGAAGTCGAAATTTTTCAAAATCACAATACAATGTTTATAAATAAAGATTGTAATCTATATAAAGATATATAATAAAGATATATATAAAGATGAAATTCTGTTTGTTTGTTTGTTTGTTTATTTGTTCTTTATAGAAATCCATGCCGTTTGTCCTAAATTCTCCAAATTTCGCTCAGTGGTTCTTTGATACCAGGTGCGAACAACTGTCCATATTAAAATTGCATAACTTCAGCCGATCTTCAGCTGATATTATTTGTTGTTATAAAAATCGTAATGATCTCGCTTTGCGATGGTTTTTACGAAATCGACCGTTTATAGATTTAACAAATGAAATTCTCCGGGTGAAACCGGTATATACAGCTAGTGACTTATAAATTAGTCTTAAATAACAAATTGATTTTTCTTAGCTTATAAATTAAATTGTAATAACTTATACATTTTTCACAATTGCAATTCCCTTAGTAATTAGTGAAAGTAGAAATGAGTTTTACAATAATATACAAATTAGGATAATCTTATAGCTAATAATGACATGCTAATTAAATTATATTTAAAAACTCAAAAACTAAAAATGGTTCAAAAATAAAAATCATAGTCTATGGTGAGATGGGCTTCCTTTTTTGTAGCAGGAAATGAAAATCAATCCTTCACAATTCTTAGTAATGAAAATACCATAACAACTGAGAGATACTATTATAAAAGTGAAGATAAAATTAAAATTACTTTTTATGTTTTTTATGAGTGTCCTGTATGGCAGCAATTGCTGTTTGCGCTGCTCCCGCTAACTCTTTACTGATACTGATTTCATGCCCATGGCCTGAACCACTGCCACCTCCAGTTCCACCACCACTACCAGAATGAATTGCCTCATATGATGCTTTCAGACTGGCAGTCCTCCTTCCCTGTTGCATCTATTAATAGAATATAGAATAATTAATAGAAAATAAATAAGATGTGAATAATTACAAATAAAACTTTAATGATATAATTTTTGACAATTGGATGAATATTTTAAAAAATTGAACATAGTAATCATGTTGGTTTATAATTCAATATTATTATATTCAATAATGAAACTTGGTGATCGAACAAGAGAAAGAATTTTGATAACTCTCCAGACCACCTGCAGGACTAGAGCAGTGGATAAGGCTAAATTAGACGCAAAAAGCAGGTGGGGTAGTGAAAATAAATTAAAATAAGCTATTATTTTACAATAGAAAGGATCAGCCGCAGAAAATGCTAACCCAGAAAAGTATATTTATTATTTTATTTGAGTTTATATGCAAATAAGTATATCACCAGATTTTATACGGATTTCATAGTCAGATTATAATTCAGGATTAAAAAATATGGAAATGGTGAATGAAATCCACATTACACATGGTTAGCATTGTTTGATTCCTCCAATTGTTTCAAAAACCACTAAATCATTATGTTTAGGGAAAAACAAGTGAACCTATGAGTGATTTCTAACACAATATTCGACAAAAACTACTTGTGTATGATTCAAATAATACCTGCTGTGTAGCAGCAATAGCTTGAGATGCAGCAGCAGCTATGGCTGATCCACCAGCACCAATATGACCCAGGGAATAAACTGCAGGTGTTACAGTAGTTGTGACATTAGTACTCGAAACTCTTATATCAGGGATAATTTTTTCAACATTTACTCTTTTCAATTCGGAACTTCCAGAATCCCTTCTCTTCTCTAAAAATGAAAATTAAATTTTAGATTTTCAGTAAGCATAAACCTATCAAATATGATTATTGATGAAATTACCGTGATGACTAATTCTTTGTGATGGGGCAAAACTATACCGATTTTCTTTTTGACTTGAATTGGTTGAAGTGATGTCCATATCATGAGATCCTGAAAACATTCATAAAATAAAGTTTTATTCACCCAGAGTAATTAATGTAGACAACTAAAGAGAAATCTTTTAGGAAATAATTTTTAATTAAAGTAAATAAATTAAAAAATATATGTATACATATATAAAATTTGTTCACAAGCATTGGGAGATATTTGCAAAGAGTAATAGCCATAAAAGAACTTGAACACATGACTGCAAACAGTGGCTATATGAAGTTAGTAAGGAATCAGATCTATTTGAAGTAAGAAAATGTGATAGTGAATTACTCTTTTGAAGTAGCAAGGCAAGGAGTTATCCTTCCTTGCCTTCTATAAAAAAATTCAAACCTGAGATTTGAAAGGCAATAAGAGAGTCTAAGATCCAGACATCTAACACTCTAAAAAATAATCATGTACAACTCCTCAGTTAGGGTCTGGCCACACATGTCCGCACCGGATCCGCACCGTAGCAATAATACAGGTTATGTTCAGAATATTTTTAATTTAACTTACATATTACCTTTAGTTATGCCTAAAGTGGCCTGTGTCTGACATGTGTGGCTTGAACTTTAGGCATAACTAAAGGTAATATGTAAGTTAAATTAAAAATATTCTGAACATAACCTATATTATTGCTACGGTGCGGATCCGGTGCGGACATGTGTGGCCAGACCTTAACACTGACAATATTGATATAGCTGGAAGGTCTAGTTGCCAAATAAGAATTATAGCATGGAAGGATGCTGCTGACAATATGTGATTGATAGTTAATTTCATCAGTAATTCAAAGTAATTGAAAGGATTGAGGTGTTAGTTTCCTTTGTATCACAGGTGCACAAGGTAAATGTTTTAGATCAATCTTTTAGATAATACGAACAGGGAATCACTCAGAAATATAACTGTGATCTGCAAAAGTTTGGCGTGACAGTCACCATTAAGCAGATGAGGAGAATGGAGGTTGGCTGTCGAATTGGAGATAGGACCAAGTTCTCATGGACCCTACAACCAGGAATAAATAAATATTAGTACAACCCGTACAATTTTTCACAGGAAGTACTTCCTAAAAGTAAATAATAAACCAGCCAATAAGTAGGCCATGTTCCATAAAGTTTCTTCCTAAGTCCATTTAAGGGTACAAAAACAACATTACAGGAGACTGGTAGTGATAAAAAGAATATACGAACCACAGTCAACTGATGACTAAATGAACAGATGTAAGCATTGACTCTAATCAGTATAAGAAGCCAAATTATATCAAAGGTAATTATTTTGTAGTACTATAACAATACCTTTACTATAATAAATAGAAATAGTTATTATTGTTTTTACTTTCACTTACCTATATATGAAATATATAGTAAGTGGAAGTATTGCGATCGTGAATAAATTCGACTTCCGGTTTTCAACGGAAATACACGTTTTGGGGTCCCCTGAGTCGGAATGACCAAGTCCCGCGAAATGGTCTGTGTGTGTGTCTGTGTGTCTGTGTGTGTGTGTGTGTGAACAGACTAGCTCAAAAACTATAAACCGTGCGATCCTGAAATTGGGTATTTAGTGTAGATATATGCCCGCGATGTGACAGCATAAATTTCATCAAATTTGCTTAAAGGGAGGGGGTACTTTATTTAATAACTTTTTAAGTTTTTTTCGATTTTCTCAAAAACGGCTCTAACGATTTTGATTAAACTGAGTATTTGATCTAGTTATATGCTCGAGATATGACTGTAAAAATTTCATCAAAATTGATTAAACGGAGGGGGGACTTTACTTAATAAATTTTGTAACATTTTCACGTGTTTTTTTTATTTACTCAAAAAAGGCTTTAACGATTTTGATCAAACTGGGTATTTTTTTTTTACAAACTTACTTTTCTCTAATATTTCAGTTATTCCACTATGGTCGGCCTCTAATTCTAATTTAAACTTATGTGTTTCTTGATCTAATCTTCTAAGATATCTAGCAACTAAGTCATAAACTTGATTTGATAATTGTACTTTTTCATCTGAAAAAAAAAAAAAAAACTCTTTAAGTAAAATCTAGGTATACCTTGAGCCATACATTAAAAAAAAAACTCCTACCAGCATCTTCTAGTGTTTTGTAATAATCTTTCCTAATCGTTTCGTATTCTGCTTCTTTCTCTGCTGGTTTCATTCTCTTTGCGTTTGAAAAAAAGAACTTCACTCTCTTTTCTAAGCTATCCATTGAATCTTAAAAGAAGTAGACCTCATTAGTACTTAGTAAATTATGCTTACGAATCTGAAGAACTAATGACTTAGATGGAAAAGCAAAATACCTGAATTAAAAGGAAAATACATAATCAAGAATACCTACTTTGAACTTGCAAATCCAGTTCTCTCATTTCAGTAAATCTATCTCGAAGCTCTTGGGGTAAATGTTCAATCACTACAAAATCATATTAATTAGAGTTCAAAAGAAAGTTCATTCAATTAAGAGGTCATACTTGGAAGTTATAAGGAATAAAGGAGTTGTTATTAAATAATATTGATAATGAACTAATATTGATACTTACTTTCCAGATAATCTTCTAGGTATAACATTTTGTAATACTAGTTTTTCACCAATATTCTTAAAATAAAAGACAAAAGGAAAAAAATATATATAATCTCTCTATATTTCAGTTTAAAATTCTTGAAATCAATTGCTTATCTTATGGATGAATTCATAGCCTTTTGAGATATCTTGACAACAAACATTATTTTAGAAAGATAAACGTGTATTTTTTATTTTAAAGATATACGCTAATAATATAAATACAGCAAGACTATTTTCAATGAACGGGAGCGCCAACTCAATCAGATTTTATAAAATAGCAACTACTGATAAAATATTTTCGATATTTTAATTCTTGGTTTAAAATATTTATTAGCGATATAGTCTGGCGATAGATATTTACAACAATGAACAAAAATCAAAGTAAAATTGACAAAATATAACCTATTCTTAGTATAACCTCCTCTCGATTACAACAAAGTGCTTATTCACTAGAGGAACTCCTGTGTCTTGAATTAATCGTTATTCATAAAAATGCCTGATTATCTTGGTGATGATATGAGAAAAACGAAAGAGGAGAAGGAGGAAGAAAAGGATATTAAATGTTAGTTTTATTTTATTTATATACAAAATTTCTAAAATTTTTGTTGTTAATTGTTTATCATCTTATGTTTTAGCACTTGATGAAGCTGATATTGCCTTACTTAAAACTTATGTAAGAAATTCAATTTATAATCTTACACTTTTTTACTTTTTTTGGAACCTGTTAACTTTTATTATCCCTGCAGGGACAAGGCCAATACACGAAAAGCATCAAAAGTGTTGAAGATGACATTCAGACTATAATCAAACGTGTCAATGAATTGACAGGTATCAAGGAATCAGACACTGGTTTAGCTCCTCCTGCACTATGGGATTTAGCTGCAGACAAACAAATACTTCAAAATGAACAGCCTCTTCAGGTACTGTTAAAATCACTAAGCTTTATGTTCCAAAGCTTTAGATTCCTATATATAAGACAAATTTTATATCTTTGCTGGTCTTTCGACCCTTGTTTTAGTTATTCATCAGGACCGTTTGAAGGGAAGTTACAAACATCAAACATTTAATTTTATTTTATTCTACAGGTTGCCAGATGTACAAAAATTATTAATGCTGATTCTGAAGACCCCAAGTACATAATAAATGTTAAACAATTTGCAAAATTTGTGGTTGACTTAGCTGATTCAGTTGCACCTACTGATATAGAAGAAGGAATGCGAGTGGGGTACACAACTTTTTGAATTTCATAACTTCAATATATTTTAAAATTGCTTCTCGTATATTATTTATTTGTATATATATGTGGTTTACAGTGTCGATAGGAACAAATATCAAATTCAGATACCTCTTCCACCAAAAATAGATCCAACTGTAACAATGATGCAGGTTGAGGAAAAACCTGATGTCACTTACAGTGATGTTGGTGGTTGTAACGAACAAATTGAGAAATTGAGAGAAGTTGTGGAGACACCACTGTTACAGGTAATTTAACATTAAAATATTAAATGTCAATAATTTTTACTTCCTTTTTTTAATGTGTTCGTTTTATAAATCTCTTTCAACATTAACAATGTCAATGTCACTCATGAATATTAAGGAATATTAAATAATGAAGAGATCCCCTGTGCAACAACTTTACTATACTTCAAAGAAAAAAATATCTAATAATAATAAAAATTGTTTAAATCAAAAATGAAATGTGTTGGAGAAAAACACACATTTGCATAGCAAACTTAGATGATGTTATCTAATTATCATTCGTAAATTGGGTATTTGAAAATTTTTATAAATTTTGTTTCCCAATTTGCTGAATTATGAGTATTTTTTAACACTAAATTCTAGAAATACCTATTTTTAGGTTTAAAACAAAATTCAAATTTGTAATGCTTATTTATCTAATTGTTGCACATTACAACTGATTCTTTTTTACTATACTTTTTTTTTCAAAAATCTCTTGTCAAGCATTTTAGCTAATTAAAAATTATTTAACTATTTATGAAATAGAGATTGGAATAGGTTTAATTTTTTTTTCCCAGCCAAATTTGTAGATTAATTTGATGTAAATTCCCAAACTCAATAATAAATAAAATAATATTTATTAGCAAATCATGAATGTTATTATTTTACCTAAAGCATAATTACAGTGTATGATTGTTAATGTAATCTCGTTTTATTTTCAGCCAGAAAAGTTTGTGAATTTAGGAATAGAGCCTCCTAAAGGAGTTCTCCTTTTTGGCCCTCCTGGTACAGGGAAAACACTTTGTGCTCGAGCAGTCGCTAACAGAACTGATGCTTGCTTTATCAGAGTAATTGGTTCAGAACTTGTTCAAAAATATGTGGGAGAGGTAATTACAATAGTTGCTGGTAATGTTAATATCAATTTTTATGAATTTAATAATTGTTAATACTTCTTTATATAGGGAGCAAGGATGGTGCGTGAACTCTTTGAAATGGCTAGAAGTAAAAAAGCTTGCCTTATTTTTTTTGATGAAATAGATGCTATTGGTGGGGCCAGGTTTGATGATGGAGCAGGTGGTGATAATGAAGTTCAAAGAACGATGTTGGAACTTATCAATCAACTTGATGGCTTCGACCCTAGGGGTAATATCAAGGTATTGTTGCACTATAATTGTAAAACATTAATAATTAGTGTTTAAATATTCATAAAATAATTATTGTCAGTGTGCTTATGTAAAATTTATAAAATAAAATTATTTTTCATTCATTTAATTTTTGTGACATAGTGCAGATGTTTGTGACCCGTTCTTATGGTAGTTTCTATTGATTCTTGAAATTTTTTATTTCTTTTAGGAGTTTGGTTTAATTAATATATCCAGTTGTGTGCATAAGTTTCTAGCCACCCAAAATCAAATCATTCAGTTTTCAAAGTTATATATCTCCTTACAAATTTGATGAATCTCCGAGACCATAAATTTTTCTCACTATAACTGGCATCAAAAGCAAGGAGAACAAGCCTGCTAAACTAATTAAATTCCCGTCACTCCAGCATATAAATATTAGCTACCCTTAAGACCAATGGACCCGAATATATTCTGACAGGTTGGTTACAAACGCACATTACAACTGAAGAAACGGTGATGCTGGCATTCATCTGCTCTTCCCTAAAGGAAACATCAATGAGAAGGCATTCCCAACTAGTGATGTAAAACTATAAATAATATAGGACATAAAACTATCGATACTATAAATAGTATATGGTAACAAACTTTTGTATTTGGAACGATAGGAGCTCTAATGCCTTTTGTCATTGTGCTTTTTTCTTTTCTGGTAATTATGGAACAAGATAAACATTTCTGTCAATGGAAGATGGGTTCCATTATAGCCAGAAGTAATTTTTGTTAATATAAAGATCAATAAAAAATCAAAACTATCAAAAAGTCAAGGAAAACGGATTTAGAGGAAGGTGATACCAACCCTCTTTAAGTAATCACGCGCCTGGAATCCTCATTTGTTTATGAAGTTGATTTGTAAGGTACAAGACATGACAACATTTAGAATGCGATCCTCGAGTGTGCGGTTTATATTCTCTAGATCTACACATTGTAGATACGCACTTTTTGTTAGAAAACTAAATAAAATTACTCTGTAACATTTTATTTTGCATTTAAACGAATTATATGGCACATAGGTGGTTAGAGGCAGATGCTATTACCACTTTTCCCTTAAAAAAAAAACAAAGTTTTCTATAGTACTATCGATAGATTAAAACTAGATAGTACCATCGATAGTTTAAAACTATTGATGGTATAGATAGTACTATCAATAGTTTTACATCACTATTCCCAACTGGCTTTATTTCTACAAATGATAGGTTCTACAGCTATTTAGGTTCTATGCCTATTTATGTTAAATTCTTTTAACAGAAATAGCTTGGCCAAGAAAATTTTCATGGTCTTAAAATAATTGAGTATTTATTATTTGGCTAGTAAAAATGATTTTTGATAAAGTAACTTTGTTAACCCTTAACTACTCACGTCATATTGTATTGACCCGTACCAAGTTTCATTTCATTCTATTTACACCTTTTTGGCATTGAATGATCACCAAACTTTGACATATCCTTTATAGGATTTTTTTTTTAATGAAGGAGTCTCTTCCGTATTTAAAAGTTTATTTGTGTCCCAATGTTTCGAGCTATTGGCTCATCCTCTGGGGTTATCTTATCCTATGTGAATACTTTTTCCACGTTAGCCATATGTCATCTTATAAATTTTTTAAAACAGTATATAAATACCAGGAAATTGGTACACAAGTACCTAAGTCCACATATTAACACCAGTAAAAATGTGACAGTGAATTAAAAAGACTAGAAAATGTAATAGGAAATTAAGAAAGACATAAGTATTTATATACTGTTTTAAAAAATATATAAGATGACATATGGCTAACGTGGAAAAAGTATTCACATAGGATAAGATAACCCCAGAGGATGAGCCAATAGCTCGAAACGTTTGGACACAAATAAACTTTTAAATACGGAAGAGACTCTTTCATTAAAAAAAAAATCCTATATATTGAAGCACTCTTCCTCACTAAGTGAAGAAAAAACCAAGCAGACATATCCTTTGTTTTGGCTTCAGTTACATCTTGGCAGTGTCTGAAAAATAAGGGAGGTGTTTATTTTATCTAAATCGATATTTTGACCCAATGTGAGTAGTTGCGTAAGCCATTTTTTTGTGTCCGATGCGGGGACTAAATTTGTATAAAACCACTCATTTCTTATCTGTATTAAGTGCAAATGTTGTTCGTAGAAAATTTTTTTAACTTAAATCAAAAGAAATTATGTTAATAATAGTAATGTTTAGGAGTTCCTTTATTTTAGTACTTCACTTCAGACCTATAATTCAACATGTTATTCATATTTTAGAACTTTCATTTATTGTATACATAAATAAATATATATTTTCAAGCCTTCTCCTGTTGTTTAAAACTAATATCTTACACCCTAAGGTTGTTTAATTTTTTTTTGTTCTGGGTCAAATTGCAGGTTTTGATGGCTACAAATAGGCCTGACACTTTGGACCCTGCTTTGATGAGACCTGGAAGGCTTGACAGAAAAGTGGAGTTTGGATTGCCAGATCTTGAAGGACGGTCTCATATTTTTAAAATTCATGCACGCTCAATGAGTGTGGAAAGAGATATTCGATTCGAGCTGCTTGCTAGGCTCTGTCCAAACAGCACTGGTAATAAGTTTATCTCTATATCACTTTATTTTTATATGGTTTTCATTAATAAAATTGCCCATCAAGATTTTCATTCAACACGATGAATTTTTATTCGTAATACTTAATTATTGTTTTGTTTGCCAGGAGCTGAAATCAGATCAGTTTGCACAGAGGCTGGAATGTTTGCTATTCGTGCTCGAAGGAAAGTTGCTACAGAAAAGGATTTCCTTGAAGCAGTCAATAAAGTGATAAAGTCATATGCTAAATTCTCTGCCACTCCAAGATACATGACATATAATTAATAGCTATGCTACTTTTAATGGTTTCATTAAATTATGTTACTTTTTTTTAATAAAATTTATTAATCTGCTCTCATTTACATGTTTATTTATTATTTTTACTTAATTTTGTGATGTTAAAATGATGTCTGTATACAAAGCTTAATATGAAAGAGATTTATATTAATTTAATCATTTTTCATAGGTAACCACCTAATTTTAATTTTCAATACTTTAGTTTTGAAGAGAAAAGATAAAATATTGACAGAGATTTAGTATTCTTTTATACGAAAAAGAGATGACTATGATGGCTTTTGACAGGAAATTTTTTTTTTAATACTTTTAACAAAGTTAAGGTGGTGCACTCTATTTGTATAATCAATAGTATTTAGTATTTTATAATTTGTATAATCAAATAGAATTCTCAGTTTAAATTTTGATATTGCCAAAAATGTTATGAAATCAGAACCTGCCACCATTTCCTGTCAGTTTTTAATTCACAAACCCCTTCCACAAAACCTTAAAAAATAGTAAATACCACCCTAAATAATTTTAAAGCTTATTAATTTTATGAATTAGAAAACACTGAATGTTAATCCAACTTATTTTGATTTCATGAAAACATGACTGCTGTTTTTGATCTAACTAAAAGTTTATAACATCCAATAGTATTAGACACCTAATGTAATTTTTTAACAAATTAGGCAGCCAGCTTAGTTAAAATTGGATTCCCTTTTGAAATGCCGATCAGGAATTTTCAATATCTTTATTATTCATTTAAACTCCATAAGGGATTTTGGTACTAAAGTAGTATTGAACCCCAACTCAATGGTATCCCCCTTGGTGTTCTTAACCTGACACCACACACACATTGATAAGGTGCTTGCCTGGTCTTGGTTGATGGATATAAAAAAAAATAAATAAAAATATTCTTATGCTAAAAAAAAAAATAATACTTTCATTTATTTTATGAAAATAGAAATTTGACCCATTTTCCAGTGAAAATGACTCATTAATTTGGTCGCTATATCCACTGAAAAGGAATAGGCAAGGATCTTGTAAAGCCAAGGGCAGATCCAGCCCAGGACTAATTTACAGCAAAGATCGGGCCCACACTAAACGAAAGTCGAAAGCTAGGATCTAATAAAGGACACAAACATACATGTGGTGGATAAAACTAAGGAATTTTATATCCAGTTTTTTAGCATGACAATTAACATTAAAAGTCATTATTAATTATAAAGAACCATAAGTTGTACTCTAAAATACTTGGGAAGAGACTAACACAAAACTTAAAGAAGCACTCAGGACCTAATATTGGTAATGAAGAAAATATCAGAAAAGGCACTGTAAAAGAAGAAACATCTCTATAGCTGTTTGGTAGACCTGACCCAGGCTTTTGGTAGGATCAGGAAGAAAGGACAAAAAACTATCCATGGAGTTCGAAAGCACTCTGGGAATAAAACAGTGTAGCAGCCTTAGCCCACAATTGTATTTATAATGGTGCTCAACATGGCATAGAAGAGCACTATGTCGAAAATGAGGCCATATATACTGGAACACATGCAACTTAGGCCAGTATATTTCACCCTAATGCCTATGATATAACTGGAACAGGTATAGCCAGCTGATAGAAATGCCTGGATTGGGTTATGTAATAAAGATCCTCTACACTGACAAAGTGTAGATGAGCAATCGATTAAGAAGAAGAATTAATGATAGAAAAAGTGAGGTAAAGCTTCTGTGTGTGACCTATTTTGTGATGTTATGTCATCATAATGTAAGAGGGCTCTCCTCCCATCTTTTTCAGTTAAAAGGATCCTTGACCATCTTTATTAGATTCCAGCTTTCTTGGACTAACCCTGCCCTGGCATATACATACCCCCTTCTATACAAGGGAAATTTAGCAACAGAAAAGCTTTATATAATGCATGCAGAAATAGTGCTATTGTTTCATTTAACTTCTGCATATACCAGCAATTATTATAAGTAATAATAATAATAATAATAAAGGCTTAAGGAACCCAAAAGTTTGATGGTGACACAACTCGCTCCATGCTCACCTCACGGACCACCATCCAGATCCAACTTCGCCAGTTCTTCCTTCACGCAACCATCTCACCTCCTTCTCGGACATAAAGGGGATTCGTTCTCCACCGAGTTTCTTGATTTTACAAGTCCATTTTATTCGCCGCGCTGTTATCATCTCTATTATAGTACATTACCGAATACAGTTTACTCAGTTCGGCTTTTTGTAAACGTCTAAATTTTCCGGTTGATTCGTCCCTCTTCGGTCCAAAAATTCTACGCAATACCTTACTTAAATAAACCACAAGCCTTTGCTCATCCCTCAATGTTAACGGCCACTTTTCAAATCCATAAAGGACCATATGAAGAATATGAGCTTTGTGGATCCTAATTTTTAAGTTTCGAGACAGAAGGCGCGAGGTACGCAATTTCGCTACTAAACAGTATCAAGCATTGCCGGCTTTTAATCTAGCCTTGATTTCCTCTATGATTTTATTTTTTCTAGTTATCATCGCCCCTAAATATCTATATTTCTCTACGTGTTCTAACGGATTCCCCACATCAATGTCAGCAAAACCGACACCACTTCTATGGCTAACCATATACATATGTTGTTTTGTCCTTATTATTTTCAGCCCGTCTTTATGTGACAATAAATGACAGGTTGACTAATTTATTTAACTTTTCTGAATTTCTATGGAACATTTAACATTGTTCATGAACACCATACTAATAATATTTGGTGGAATCCCGGGTTCTTAAAAAGCATCTTAACCCTTTAACCGGGCGGGATCTATAAATGCGTCCTTGAAATATATGTTGTACCCTGGAACTGGTGGGACGTATATTTTCGTACAACAGAGGTATTAGTCATAGATACATGTATCTATGTTTATAGATACATATTAATAAATAATTATATATACATACATAAATAATAATAAAAACAACAAATATTTCATCACGTCCATATACAGTCCCGCCCGGTTAAAGGGTTAAAGGTCTGGTCTCACATAACCGCACTACAGCACGGGCCTGTATGATTATAAGGAGATTAGTTTAATTTTTCCAGCTCATGTTTATCTAGTCAATCATTGCATAATAGAAAATATATATATATTTAAGAATTTGTTAACTGATTAACACTTGAATGAAAATTGGAGTCTGATTCAAATACGAAGGATAGATAGTAACGGGTCAGTTGACCCGGTGTCGGACATGTGTGACCAGACCTTAACACGTTCACGTCGGAACTGTAATTCATGCTCCTCTTCCATTGGCGGCTGAACTTAATGATTTTCGCTCTACCGGACGGGACTTAATCCATCCAACATTAAAAAATTTAACAATAAAATCCTACCTCGTTATACATCATCATTGGCGGATCCAGCCGACTGTAAAGGGGGGCTGCAGTCCTAAAGGGGGGGGGGCTGCAGCACCACAGCCCTTCATTTGGATCTGCCAATCAGCTTTTTTACCTATATGTTTCTTTCCCACGACTAAAATTCTACTTGTTCTGCATATTATTTGTTCTTTAACTTGCTTCCTTACTTTAAGGAAAGTCAAATTCTACCTTTTAATGACGAAAAATTTTCCAAAGGGAGGGGCTGCAGCCCCCACAGCCACCCCCCTGGATCCGCCAATGTACATCATCATGGAAAGTTTTGTGATTGACTAAAGTTTCCTATGCGGCAGAAGCCACTAGGAGTTAACGAAACGTGTTAGGGTTGGACTAATGTGTGAAGTCGCTGATAACAGATAATGTGAAGTTATTTCATTCATATAATTCTTCCGTTCAATAATTATGAGACCTCTGATATAATCTGTATTTGATTAGCCTATCTGGGATATAGTTAGATTTATTCCACTCTCCCTCTTGGGAATTCAGAAAGTGTGGAAAAAATTATCTATATTCTATATCTCCTTAAAGGGACATACTTCCAGTGATCTAATATATTCTCTGTTCTAATGTAAAGGGCGTTTGAATCTATAGTTAAACAGAACTTAACGTCATAACAAAGGATTTTTTTTACTCCCTTAAAAAATCTTAGGTTTATTTGGTTGTCATGCTACGAGATTTTTATTTAAAAAATTGAACTTTGGTAAAAAAGTTAGTTCATGTTAAATGTCATCTTTCTACGAAAAATATCTTTGTAGTTGTCTAAAAAAGTCGATTATATTTTACAGCTATTACATCGATGCTGTGTTTTTATTCCATTATGAATGGTAGCATATTTTAATTAATTGTATTTTTTATCTGTAAACTGGTCAAAATACATTTAATTTCCTCTTAAATTATATTCCGTAATTTTAATTTTCGTAGGAACATGTTCAGTTGTTAGATAATTGAAGATTTTTTTCAAATGGACGATCTATATTCCCCTTATGTGAGTTTTAATTCAATGTTTTAGCTATTATTAGTCAAAAACAGTTTTAATAATATTAACTGGAATATATTCTTCAGTGATTTAATTAATATCTTAATGTATTAATAAGGAATCATTATATTAGCTCTTACATTCACTGTTTCAGACTGCTCTCCTTTATATTTTCAACCTCATTATTGGAACTGGAGCTTTGACGCTGCCTAAAGCATTTCATGAAGCAGGATGGCTGTTCAGTACAGTAATGATAACTTTCATTGCCCTTGTGAGGTTTGTATTTGTCAGTAATGAACAAGTTAACATTTGTCCTGTTAAATCTTTCCGATTATAAAATAATTAACAGATCTTTCCATTATGAAATTATTAGAGGTTTTTTGATGCTAGCAGGTAACAGGGTTCTATTTCTTGTGTCCTTCCATTTTACTGACTAAGCTAAGACCATATAGGCTGCTCAAGTTTTGCAGAAATCATATGTTGTGTAAAACTGTGATACACTGTAAATAGTTGAGGTGATATTTTGATTCAGTTGTGCAGTCGGACCATACTGAGCCTGAGACGGATATCTCCCAATATCGTAAAACGGGTCCTCCTCAACGATAGACAGCGGGGTGGGGGCTATGGTGAACATTATGGGGCCCACTTATCAGATGTGTTAACTGATGGGTGGGCTCCTTATTACAATAATTACCAGGAGAGGGTGGGAATAAAATTCCCTGATAAGGAGCCCCCGGCGTACTGACAGAATCTGCCAGTTCTGTCCTAGTTTAATCAGGTTAAGGTTTTAAACATGAAATGATGACTTATTATACCTCTACCAGTTCTTGATTTGTTTCTTAAATTTTCTAAAAATTATCAGGGATTATTCGATAAGTTGACCCCCAAAATAAAAAAAATTAATGTGATAACTTAATGAACATTAACATAAAAAATACTGATAGGTTATTTATAAAACATTATTATAATACTTTTTATGCAAACCAACACCTCTCTTGTTCCCCTCATTTATTTCGGAATCACCTTGACTCTTGCTTTGGTGTTGATTACATAAAATTTGATTTATATTTGACCTGCCATTTAAAATTGTTCTGATTTTAATTTTTGTTTCATAGTTACATAACTGCTACATTTGTTATCGAAGCAATGGCTATTTGCAATGCACTTATACAATGGGAAAAGTTGGAAAAGATGAAGAGGGTCAGTCGCTACTTAAGATTGGTAATTTCCTTAATTATATCTATTGGTATATTTACATTATTTCTTCAGATATTTATATTAACATTGATTAAAGGCTGTGGAAACTGTGGAAGAAAGCACAGAGGATGATATGTCTGATACAGAAGATTCATTAATGCTACCAGCTGGTAAATAAATATGTCTTATAAAACTTTCTTGTCTGTAATTAATGTGGCTATATTTACAAATAAGTTTGAGTCAGTTTGAATCAGTAGTTACTATTATTTTGGAGCTAACAGGAATACTGTTGCCAATCATTGAGTTTTAGGTCTAAACAGGTGAATACCAATTTGTTTTTTGGAATCTGTAGAAAGCTCTAGTAATATTGATATTTTAAGAACAAATGTATCAATATTTTCAGGACTGATAAATCGGCCATTTTTTTATTTCTGTAGTGGTCCATTTATTTTTATTACTGGATGGTATCGATAATCTGAACCCTCACTATTCCTAACAAGAAAGAATATAAAGTTAAAGTTGGATGAAGGTAGGCTGGGATAATCAGTTATCCAACTAGTTACACTTTTCAATTCGTCTTTTTTTTTTTTTTTTTTTTCTCACCTCCTAAAGCTAAGTTAAAGTATCGCAAAAAGATGAGGTTCAAAATTAAACTAGTTACACTAACTTACTAACTAGTTAACTAAAACAGAAGGGCAAAGTCTTAGAGAAATAAGGGTGTAATGAGCAATATGCCAAACACCTAATTAATTTAAAAGATGAAGATGAAATTTATGAAAAATTTGTTATTTAATATATATATATATTTTTTTTTTTCGGTTGGCACATTAGGCCTAATGAGACCTTTGGCCGCGCAATATGGTCTTCTTACAGACATTTGTGTTGCTTGCGGGAGCACAGGCAGCCTGGAGGGGGTAGCCCAAACCTCACGTTGCTGCAAGCCTTGGTCACCATAGTGCAGTGGCAGACTGCCCCTCAGCTCCATAACCAATCCCATTGGGGCCAATTTGGCAGTGTCATTCCCACCGATGTTGTCAGCTCTCTCGGGTTCAAGGACAGTGACAAACTGGTCTAGGTCCAAGGATTGTGGTAGCTCAGAGTCAGCAGGGCCCCGAGGACCTATATTTCTTTCCCCGAAGCATACCGTCCTTGAACCAAACCTCCGGGCGGTTACTGACATCCTGGAAAACCACACCACGATTCTCGATGAGATACACGGGAAAGATTCATCACTCCTACGCCCAGTCGGTGTGAGTCGCCTCCAGTAGGCTGACGGGCCTCACATACCCGGGGGTGGGGGTAGACTCGGACTACGTGGTGTTCATTGGTGAGCAGTCACCCATCCAAGTACTAACCACTCGGCCGTCCCAGCCCACAGTTATTTAATATATTAGTATTTTAAATTTGTTATTTAATATATCACACTCTTGATATTGCAGCAAGCATTAAGAAAAAAATTTAAACAATGTCGCAGTTGGGCACTTGTCCACTTCCAGGAAATTCAATTTTGTCCACCATTCTAAAGTACCGCCAGTCTCCATGGAAGAAATTGCATATTGGATTAATGACCCTGGAGAAGGAATATAATCAAACACTTGGATAAGGCCAAAATGGTTCAATAATTAAGAAAAAAATTAAGCAAACAAATGTGACCAAGACACAGAGCCTTCCAATGATCATGTCACATCCATTGATCATTGATCAATACATATAGTCTGTTGTATTGATTTTTATTTTAATAGAAAAAGTCTTTTATTTTTGTTAATTTCATACTTCGGGCAATATTCCCATCACTTTAAATTTCACCTCAGATAATCCGCACATTTCGATCGTCTGGACAGGACATGCAATCTACGTGTTTGGATTATCGACACCGTCTTTTATTAAAGAAATGTTAATATTTGATATAAAGAATTTAAAACAAATATCTTACTTATTTGTTTCATTGGGCAGGGAACAACCCCCTATGGTAAATCTGTATCTGATTGTATGATATTCAATACAAGTTTTATCCTATAAATTTTTCAAAGTAACTTATGCACTGGTTTCAGCTTACATTGATAACTACCCTAGTGAACCTAAGAGGCTTTTTACTTTGGATTTAAAATGTGAATTGGTAAGCATATTATTTAATAATTCATAATACAAATGCATTTATATTATTTTATTTAATAATGAAACCATGGCCAAATAGCATAAATTTGTTAATTGATATTTGAGGTGGGAAGATGAAAAAGGTGAGAAGAAATCTGTTTTTGTCATTTTAATGTTTTACCTACTATTTAGCTTCCTCTTTAAAGTAGTATAGTATATACTTAACCTTTCAAAATTTCCTATGTCCAATCTAATTTTGCATTCAAAGTTTGTGGCAGGTATGAAAGTAACAATAATCTGGTGGGAAGTTATAGGATATGAGATGATAGGTTGCTAGCACCGACATCATGGCCATTATGTGCCGCATGTCCATATTTCAGACTCATCTGAAGGGAATGTTACACTTTCCTGAATAGTTTCAACTATGGATTTACCCTCCTTTTTGCAATGACATCTTCACACCTCATTTATTGGTTAATTATTACCTTATCACATTATAATATCCAGAAATCTAATAAATGTGTTCTAAAATACAATATTTAAATACATAATTATATTTATTCCTTTCAGAGTGAAATGGCAACAACTCTTTTCAGCAGAATTGGTCAGTTTTCTTTTTATTTGTGCATTTGTCTTTATCTTTATGGAGATCTTACCATTTATTCTGCTGCAATTGGAAAGACATTAGTTGATCTGTCTTGGTAAGTCTACAACTTATTTTTTTTGTTGTTTTTTATTTCATGTCAGAATAGGTAGTACACACATATATGATTATTACTTGTGGACAACTTTGTGCATGAAAATTCTCTTAAACAACTTTTTGCATAAAAACTAGGGGTGGTCCCTGACACAAAGCAAACCGTTACTGAACTAGTGCTGTGCTCATCTATCTGGCAGCAGTAGGCTTACAAAATAAAATACAGGAAGTGCTCAATTTTCTTACTTAATTGGTTCCTGAAGTGTTAATTTGGATTTATGTTTGGGTCATCGCCAAAGTATCTTGGTTTGAAAATGCCCATGCGATTCAATGCATTGTGAAATGAATTAGTGAGGGATGGCTTCTTTCACAGTTTGCTGAGATTGAAATTGAGGGAAAGTACCCTGTAGTCAAATCGATGTTATTACCTTGACACCTGCTATTGTTTATCCTATTTTAATGAAATGGATTATTTTGGTAGTAATTTATCTTATGAATTCCCCCCCCCCTTTTTTTCAGTTGGCTAACAGGCCTAGATCCTTAGCCACCTCAACTAATTTTTTCCATCACTATCTTGGGCAATGGCTTTCCATTCAACCATTCGATGTTCAGGTACTTCCTTCTTGATTCTGTCTCCCTCACGTTTGAGTACCGACCACTGCTCCATTCATCGTCATGTTAAGAGAGCCTGATGGGTTGCTTCTTGCTATGTGTCCCGGCCCTTTCAACCTGTTTAACTTATCAATTAGATGGTCCCATAGTTATTATATTCAATTCCAATTTTTTTTTTTTTACTTTCACTTATGGAAACATATCTTTGTTCACTAAAATGTTTATATGAACAAACATACATTTTGTTCAAACTTCATAGAAGATATGTAATTCACTACCTATTTTAAGTTTTCTAGTAACCTTCATGTCCATTTCCATTCATTTTTTTAGCATTGTTTAAAGATTTCCAAAAAGTGACAGCACATTTTTTTATTTTTAATTGTAATCTTGTTTTTTCAGTACCATTAAAGAAAATGTTACTGATTTGGAGCCTTGTTGGGAGAGTTACAGTTTTACGAGAAGAGTTATGTATCAAATGTATCTTGTGAGTAGATATCTTATTTGTTTATATATTATTTATGGCATAATATTTATCCTTTCATGGTTACCTTATTTGGTTTGTTTTTAGAGTTGCTTCTTGCTTGTGTTTGGACCTTTTGTCTTTTTTAATGTTCAAAAGACTAAATACCTGCAGTTTTTCACTTCTGTCACCAGATGGCTTGGTATGATTGTTATTTGAAATTATTTGACCAATACTTATTAATATCACATTATAATTAATACTATCTTATTCTTGTAGCATTTTCTCTTATGATCAGTTTGGCAATATCTCGTATCGCTGATTCAACAAAGCTTCATGGCTCTCCGGCTCTTGCAGTTCCCTCTGGTCTTCCTGCCCTTTTTGGCTCTTGTGTCTATTCCTTTATGTGTCATCATTCCCTACCCGGACTCATAACTCCTATCTCTGACAAATCCAAACTTAATACACATTTAGCCATTGACTATGTTTCTATTCTACTGTTTTACTTAACTCTTTCCTTAACAGCAGTGTTTGCTTTTCCAGAACCTAAAGATTTGTATACTCTTGATTTTGAGCCTACTGGTTCAAAGTTAAGTATAGTATTTGGTATTTTTTTGACATCCTTTCCTGTCCTAACTCTGACTACATCATTTCCTATTATAGCAGTTACTCTTAGAAGCAACATACAGGTAATTATTTTCATTATAAATTTTTACTATGAATTATTATAAGTTTTTATTATCATTAATAGCAATAAGAATGATTAAACATTAATCCTTATCATGGAAAATATTCACACTATAAATATAATTATAATTTTAATTTATATTATTTTGGAATTCACCAATAAATAGGATTCTCTGCTGGTACATTTTTGAGAAAAGAATACTATAATTTTTTTTTAAATTGAAATTCTAAGATGGATAATATAAAATATCACTGGAATTCGCTGAAGGGAATCGTGTCAGTGGATTATATTGTTTAATAATCCTAATATTAACATAAAATAACAATTAATTAAAGGAACTAATGCATCAAACGAGCCTCTTACAATGCATCAAACTGTATGCTTTAAATGTATGTTCTGTGCTTTATTTAAATGAAATTTGTTTCAGGCTATGTTTAGTTTTTGTGAATGGTGGTTTCTCCGTGCACTTTTTGTGCCTCTTCTCACTGTCATTCCTCCAGTGCTTATTGCTATGACTACTGAAAATATGGAAACTTTAGTAAGTTTTGTCCCTTTACTAATCAGTTGTTTTTTAGTCCTCATACCACTTGATCTTTATTTAAATGCTAAGTACTATCATACATGTTTATGTAGTTGTAGCATCATTATTTTTTGTTTTACAGGTTGGTATTACTGGTTCTTATGCAGGAGTTATTATTCAATACATAATTCCTGCTACATTAATAATAGTTGGGCGAAAATCAATACCAGAAGCTTTGTCCTCACAACCGCTTCAGTACAAATCCCCTTTTCAATCTATATTGTGGCCCTTTTTGGTTATACTCTGGGCTTTTATTACTGTTGTTTTAGTTACTTTTGATATCATGCATGATCGTTCTGTTAAATCATTCCATACATAAGAGTTCTGTGTCGACGATCGCTGCTTGTAATGTTTTTAAGAAGTTTTTATCATCCTTCACAGTTGATTTTTGTAAAATTTCTATTACTTTTTAAAATAGCATGGATATAGAACTCAATTCCAGAGAGAGGAATAGACTGTTGATTATTCTAAGTAAAATAATTTAGAAAAAAAAATCCAATATCAATTTCTTTAATATTAGCTTTGTGAAGCTATTTTGTGTATTGTTTTAATATCAAATCATATTATTTATTATTACAATTTGTAAAAAATTATGTAAGTTTTATCATATATAATAAGAAAGTGTATAGCTTGAATTTATTTGTTATACAAAGTTTAAAATTTTATAAAAACTATTGTCTAGTCATAAGATATGTTAACTAAATAATGTACACAGTTGTTTCTATATTATGACTCAATATTTAAAAGTCTTTCATTGTTTAATGCCTTGTTTTACTTACTGTTTTTTTTTTTTTTTTTTTTTTTTTTTGTCTAGGTATAAGTTAAGTAATACATTAGAATTCAATCTCTATTCATGTCTTCTGTTAGACAATAATATTTTTTTATTTTACCTCTCAACATTTAGTGGTTACTTCTTACAACTCAATTAATTTTTCCATTCCATATGGATGTATGAATTTTTTTCAAATTTATTAACATGAGATTGATCCTTATTTATGAACATGTCCTAGCTTCAGATGTTTAAATACAAATAAAATTTTATATTTTTTAATAATATGTATAACAGTAGAAATATTTTTATTTATTTATTACAGCTATATTTTTTCAAATATTCAGTTTTAATCTTACTTACCTTCAACTATTACTCTATAATCTGAGTATTATTGCCTTCATTGACCTAAGCCGTTTTTCCTATTCCTGCTCTGGTTACTAAATCCTTTTTCTTATTTATTAAATTTAACTCATATTGCTATGACTATCTATTAAAAAAAATAAATAACTTTTTTAACTTTTAATTTTCTGTTCTTAATGATTAGAAAATGAGGGAATTTCTTTTTGATGAAAATTTCAATTCTCGTCTCATAAATCAAATTGTTTCTTTGTTTGTTTAAAATCACTTATGCCACTAAGGCTAATCAGATGATCCTACAGTGGAACTCTTAAATTTTGCCATACCTATCCATACATCATACAGGCCCAGGACCTTCATTTTATGTCCTATTGAGGGAGGGCATAACCAGGGAATTTTTACTCCTCATAAGAAAATCCTAGGTGCTGGAGGCGAACCCGCAGCCTTTAATATTGTAGATTGCTATACTACAACTAAACCACAGGTAAGCCCTTAAATGAAGGTATCTGATATTATCATATTCAGAATGTCATTTAAATTGTGGTGTTAGTGGATCTTCTTTAATAGGAAATATTAAAGTCTTAATAGTTTTGACCTTTTTTTCTACAAGAATCTGTATTAGAAAATTTGGTCAAAAACTCATTATACATTATACTCATACTACAGAGAGGAATAGAATTAAGTGATAACATGCGAATAAAATTTAATCCAGACACATGGATTGGAAAATTCCTGGACATGGAAATGGAAAAAAATTGAAAATCAGTCTTTACCCCTTAATTATAACTGACCAGATTCATTCCTGTTCTCCTTATATATTGGAAGATCCCATGTGATATGAATAAAGAGATGGCCCCATTATTACTGAGAAAGATAGATCAACTTATTTATTCAGTACTTTGTGGATTTATTTAGAGGGTGGTAAACCATTTATCATTAGTTGCTGAACGAAACATTTCCTTGTCCTGAGTATAAATTTAAATTCCTGTTGCAGGCACTTAATCTGTGTGGCCCCACACATTTATTCAGGAGGATAGGCCCCCCTCCAAAGTTCGTCCCCCCCCCCCCTCCCGGTAAAAAATATTAGTGGGATAAAATCACACATCTAATTCTTTATAATTGTGTATGGTATTAGTATTTATATACCTATCAGAACTTAATGAAGATTTTATTCTTTTTGTATATTAATTAGTGATCTGATTTTTGACTTTAATATGTTCTTTTTTTAGATTTTTTATACCAAGAAATCCTCCTTCCCTGAAAATTTTTTCCGTGACCGCTACTACCCTCAATGTTCATTTAATGCAATTTATCGTATTGATTATTAATTTTTCACATCTGTATTTTATTCTACTAGAACTAGAAGGCGCATTATAAAATTATGAGAATACATTAAAAATAAAAAAGTGAAAAGAACTACTTGGGCACTATACACGACAGAAATGTACAGATTCGCTTATTGTTCTCGAAGGCATTTTATAGGCAAGGTCCTACCCAGGATCAAAACTAGGGGGGGCAAGCTATGTTCGTTCAGGTTGTATCATCTTACCGCAGAAAAGGTGAATGAAACCAAACTTATAGCAGTGCTTTATCAACTAAGTTATGCAAATTATTTGCTTGAAATTTATTTATTCTATTAATATTTCCAGCCTTAAAAGCCTAAAAAATTATTGCTTCCAGCCTTCCAGGGGAGGCAGCTGCCCCCCCTTCCCCTAGGTGGGTACGCCCATGCTTTTTTTTTTTTTTTTTTTTCGGTTGGCGCATTAGGCCTAATGAGACCTTTGGCCGCGCAGTGTGGTCTTCTTACAGACATTAGTTTTGTTTGCGGGAGTATAGACAGCCTGGAGGGGGTAGCCCAAACCTCACGTTGCTGCAAGCCATGGTCACCATGGTACAGCGGCAGACTGCCCATAGCTCCATAACCAATCCCATTGGGGCCAATTTGGCAGTGTCCTTCCCACCGATGGCGTCAGCTCTCTCGGGTTCAAGGACAGTGACAAACTGGTCTAGGTTCAAGGATTATGGTAGCTCAGAGTCAGCAGGCCCCGAGGACCTATATTTCTTTCCCTGAAGCATACCGTCCCTGAACCAAACCTCCGGGCGGTTACTGACATCCTGGAAAACCACACCACGATTCTCGATGAGATACACGGGGAAGGTTCATCACTCCTACGCCCGGTCGGTGTGAGTCGCCTCCAGTAGGCTGACGGGCCTCACATACCCGGGGGTGGGGGTAGACTTGGACTGCATGGCGTTCATTGGTGGGCGGTCACCCGAATGGAGCGGTCACCCATCCAAGTACTGACCACGATGGATGTTGCTTAACTTTGATTATCTATTGCAAGCGCCCTTGACCACTCGGCCATCCCGGCCCCTTGGTACGCCCATGTTTATCAGTATTATAGTTGATAAGTAAGTTAGTAAATAAAGTGATATTGGATATCATTAGAATAGGGCATATATTATAATTATCATATAAAAATAATTGTTTTTACTTTCACTTACCTCTATATGAGATATATAGTAAAGGAAAGTATAGTAAAGGATGGTGAAAAATTTCGACTTCCGGTTTGCAACGGAAATACATCTTTTGTCCAAATAATAACCAAGTTCCGCGAATTCGATTTCCAGAAATACACAAGAGACAAACTTTACTACGAGTCGTAAATACACCTCTTATCGATTCACCTTCACGATATATTTACAAAATGCAAATAGCTGTAAAAACAACCAAGCAGTAAAAAAACTCGACAGTTGATGAAATTAGGTCCCTTAAAAGAAATAAGGAATAATGAATCGAAAATTACGGAGAACTTTCAAGTTTTGCATTACAGATACATTATAACTTATGGAGATATACAAATATAAGCATATAATTGCGGCGTTTACATATTATCGAAACACGTCGATTTCTAATCTAAGTAAGTTCGTAAGTGAAAGTTCTGTGTGGCGCGCATCGCATCAGATTTTTATGTTAAGCGGACCTTACACGATCAATAATATTGATCGTGTCAATATTATTGATCCACAATACCATATTGTATTGTCAATATTATTGATCGTGTAAGGTGAAATTTTAAGTATCGATGGCGATATTGACGGTGAGCCTTCAACGTAAACGACAGTATTGACAATATATTAACAATACTGATATTGACAATATTATTGATCGTGTAAGGTCCGCTTAACGTGAATTGAGATCTCTATCGAAGTAACTATCTTCTATTCCTTAGAACCCTCCTGAAATTCCCTACATCGATGGTTATTGTTTTCGATCCCCTGAAGGTTGCAAGTAGGGTTCATTATCTACAACATAAAATTGATAATAAAACTATCAAATTGTTCAAATAATCAATTCTTTCGGTTTCGAGTAAATTTAAATTAGTTAGCCCCGTTTCGTCATTTATAGGAGGCCGAGAGATCTAATGATACCTTTTGATATACGTTAATTAATTAGTTGATTGATGCATTGCGCTGGTATTCCCTTGGCAAATACTAACTAAAAACTCTATGAAATTCATCTTTAAATTGGTAAAATATGCCCTATAAATTCTATTTGAACAAAGTGCTTTCATGCATGTATTATTTTATTTTTAATTATATAACTTATCATCATTCATTGCAATTAAGTTAATAAAGTTTATCTGAATTGTTAAGAATGTAATTTGTTTTCGCTTTAATTTTCTTTGTATTTTTAATAATTATCTACTATCTAAAAAAGCCAACTAGTTTAATGGGTTTGTAAGCGAGCTGAAACAATTATATTTTTTAAGGATGATTTAAGTATTCACATTATAGTGGAGAAGCCCCATAGTTTTTTTAAAATTTGGCGATTCAGATGCAGCTATATTATTTACATTTTTTTTTTTTTATTCATAAATTCATTATTCATAAATGAAACTAGTATAGGTCGAAACTATATACATCAATTATGTTGTTTGATGGTTTTTTCCTTTTCAACCCCTTTTGTCAACTGATTGGCTCTTTATTAGGTACATCAACAGATGGAACTAAAAGATTAATCATTGACATTGAGATGCGTTTGTTAATGGTTTTTATTTGGGTTACTTTGGCATAATTCTGTGCGGATAAAGTGTTACTTATCCTAATATTGCCTTATAATTTTTTTTTAGTATAAACATATAGTACAAAGTTCTATCGATTTTAAACTTATTTATTTATAGTGCTGTAGGAGTATTTTATATATAAGTATATTTGGTTCAGGATATTTATATACGTATTCTAGTTATAATTTTTAGTTTTTAAAGCTTCTTGGTCGATATTAAAAATACACTTTTAATGTTAAGCTCCTTGAAGTAAGCTCCAAACTAATTAAATTTTACCTTTGAAGATTTCGCTCACAATTGAAATGTAATCATATTGTTTTAATTTATTTTATCTGTGCCTGTATGTTGTATATACTTGCCGATTTATTTTGAGTACTCAATATTTTATGATTATAATTACATATAATTTTTTTTTATAAATTGTCAAATCTTTGTTTCTCTAAAAATCCAAGAATGCTGATTGTTTCATCAATTTTTTCAAAGATATTAAACTGAATGGGATTATTTAATTTTATGCTCTGCTCTCATTAATTTGTTGAAGACTGATATAATAAATTAATATATTTCTTTTTAGAATATTATATATGCATATATATATATATATATATATATATATATATATATATATATATATATATATATAAGATTAGGGAATTGGCATGTTTCATTAAATTCCTTATAAGTTTTAAATTTTACTTGAAATTCTCTGTTGCTAAAAGTATTAAATATCTACAATTATTTTTTTGACCTGGTTGATTTCCTTAAATTTTTAAATGTTACAAAATAAAATTTTATTTGTTTAAATAAAATTATTTAGAATCAAAAGGAACCAGCGGCAGATAAGTGTTTTTTTCAGGGGGATCTAAATGGTGATGACAGGGGGGGGGGGTTTCTGCCAGTGCTACAAAGGCAACTAAATCACTTTGTTAGACACTTTACCATTTATTTTTTGTTTAGCATTATTCATAGAAATACTTTAGTTTATGACACTTTATTCTTTTCTTTCTATTACCAATTTCAGGGGGAGCCTCTCCCTTATAAATGCTCCGGAAAGGAACCCATCCATAATTTTTCTGTTTTTATAAAAAATAGAATAAAATTACAAATTTAACGTTGTAGCATTGCTATGAAATAAAATGCATTATTGTCACTGATTATTTCTTTATTTCATAGCACATTTTTATGACTGTCATACATAATATAATCTTAGCATTGTCTAGTAATATTTAACTTTTTGGTTTTATGTATTTTTCGATTAGATATTCATTATTCTAATTTCTACATTATTTAATTTATTCTATCACAATTTACCAGATTTGACTAGAAGCCCATTATATTAAAATTGTCCATTTTTAATGTGATTTTATGAATTTTAATGAAATGTTGCAGGAATATGGTCCGAGTTGTATCTGTTCATCATTTTGAAAGTCAAACAATTCAAACATGTGAAGATGCTTTGGCTGTTGCCGCTGCACCACCTGATAGGTTATTATATTAACATAGTTCAATTTGGATTTATACTTTATTAATTTATTATTATGAAAGCCTCTAATATTCAATAAATTGTATTAATTTTAGGTTATTGATTGCCTTCCCCCATCATGCAATCGAAGTAAGAGATTTGGCTTCTGTTCCTAAGAAAGCATTTTTCTTTCCCACTGTTGATCAAGTTACATACCTCTCATATTGTTTCACAGGTATATGAAGAGACAACTCAGTGTTTTGAATTGAATAAAAGCATTAACATTATTCTTGATATTAAATTGAAAGAATCATTCATTATAAATATGTTATTTTATTTTAGAATAGCATTGAAACCTATTACATGTTATCATTCCCTAAAAAATGCAAGAAAAATACACAGTTATATAATTAATCATTCTACGTATAAAAATAAAATAAAAGCTCATAAAGGGAGATCGTCTATCAAACAAAAAATTTTAAATCATTTTAATAGTGCTTTCATGAAAAAAGAAAGTGATAAATTGAATGAGAATTTATTTAGAACATCTAAAAACTGCCATTTCCTTTATTTAATGAATGAAGAATTGGGCAAAATTATTATAAATTCAATTAGCCACGAGCTATTAGAAGGAACGAAATGTATAATTGAAGCTAATCCTGGTTTCGGTTTTATTACAAATCATTTAATGTCATTAGGCAGCCTAAAAATTAAAGCTTTTGAACCAGATTCATATTTTAAGAATCATTTGAAGCAATATAAGTTGCTTTACCCTGGTAAATTAGATGTTTACGGCAAGAACTTAGGTCACATCTTCATGTCCACCAGTTTTATAGAAAAAAAATATAAAAAGATTAACTTTCAAGAAGTTTTAATGCCAATGGAACTAAAGGAATGGTCAGATGAATGTTCAATAAAAATGATTGGTTCTTGCCCAAATGGAAAGTTTTTAAGGCAGTATGTTATGAATATAATTTTTCAAAAAGGATTCTTTCACTTAGGTCGCCCCCAACTGTTTTTGCTATTAGATTCCAAAACATATTCAGTGTTGAACCCCCAGAATAATATTATGAAAGCTTTCCCAGTCTTATTCAAAATATTTTTTGATATAGATTATGTTTTATCTGTTGATAGATATGATTTCCTTCCTTGGTTTGATATTAAATTAAGCAATCGCATGAAAAATAATATTTCTGATGTTGATAAACTTATTTTGGTTAAGATAACTGGAAAAAAAGATTTATTTCTAAAAATTGGTGGTGCTCAAAATTTAAAGTCTTTGTGGTTTTTCCTCTGCCAGTTGTGCAAAAGCGCTGGCAATCGTGTTATACCTACCATAGAAAAATGGGTGCCAGGCTATGGTTACAGGCTTTTGCTGTCTGGTATAGACACATTTACTGAAATTCAAGATTTAGATATTGAGAGAGTACTTAATTTATTTCTCACTTTCACAAGCTGGCCAGAGGTTCACAATTCTTCCTACTGCTCAGCTTTGGAATCATTTACAGTTAAGAAAATTGCTGAAAATTTATCAGAAAATGAAGAAGAATTATCTCTAGAGGGAGAAGAATCCATTACTGAGCTTGATTTAGCAATAAAAGAAGATGAAGCATGAAGAAACATCATTGATTATATTGTTAATTTCTTTCTCGTTAAATTTTTTTAAATGCATGGAATAAGGTTGTGTGATTGTTTCTCACGTATGTGATACATACTACCTTTTATTTTCAGCAATTTACGGACATTAATTGATTTGTATTATAATCATAAATTCTCATGATTAGAAGCTCCTCTAAAATTGGAAATATTAAAATTGATTTAAATTCAAAGAGTTCAAAAACAATAATTTTTTGTGTCATGAGTTATAGATATATTTTATTTTTATTTTTATTTTTTATTAATCTTTGTTGGTTAGCTGTCTCATATAATACTCATATCATATAATTTGTTTCACATTTGTTTCACTGATACCTATTTATTCAATGCAAAACTTTAATCATGCTGTTTAGTTTGTATTAATTAGGATCATACCAGTTTTCTGTTTTACTTATCTGTCTTGTTTTCTGGATTACAACAATATTTTAAATTTTTTTATATATTTAAGTTGATAGTCAAATATCAGGAATCAATCCTGTCAGTACTATTGATTTATTATCAAATCAGCTTTGAGTAAGCTGATACTAATTTGTATAATTATTAATGGAGGTTGTGTTAAGAATAGCAGTCATAATTGGACTGGAGCATCATATATTGATTATATTTTATGTGTTAAGCAAATATGTCATTTATTTTTCTTATAATGATTTTATTATAAATCACATTTTTGAAATATTTATTTAATAGCTCTGTTTAAATGTTTACTGTGAAAGTTTAAGTATTAATTGAAAGAGCTCTTTTCAAATTCTTTAATTTTTTTTTCTTAATAATTTATAGTTTTTAGTTTTTCAAAAGTTTTATTTATAAATTTTGTATGAATAAATAATTATTGTTTGTTGAAAATTGTAATATTTGCCCTATTATTTACCTAAATTTTGATGCTGCCTTGTTAATTAATTGTATTGTATTCATTTAAGCGGATAATAATTTAAGACTCAGACGCTAACATAAGCACACAATAGACCCTCAGTGGTCGCGGTGTATATAGCCAAAAAAAAAAAAAAATTCTGTGCAAGTAAGTGTCCATTATCATCTTTTTAATCCCGTACTCATCTGGATCTCCTCCAACTCAGGGGTTAACAATGGAGGCATTTATGAACTGTAAATATTTGTTTATCTAGCACAGTGGCACATGCCATTATATTGTATCTGCGAACTTAAGATTGGAGGATATATCCATAGAATTGCATTGGTATTGGGTGACAATCCCCTATGGGGCTCCTACAGGGAACTACTTTCTCCCAGTTACATCATGCCTAGATAAGATATGGGTCTACCCGAAATATCGATGATGAAACTGAGGATAGCGGGTATAGACTGAAGCTTTTCATGAATGGTATAAGCATCGATCTCCTTTGTCCCATTTGTGGGGTACTAGAGATGCCCTCATCTGTTTAGCAGTTAAAACTATCTGCACTTTAAAAACTTTGAATGGGATTGAAATGAAATTGTGGTTCCAATTCACTTGGCTTGGTTTAATTGAAGGTTATTGAATTAAATCATCTTAGCTGATCATCCCACTCTGAATTTCTTCAACTTCTTTTTAGGGGGTAAGCCATGTGGTTGTGATAGTTTCTTTAAAGATTTATGTTGCATATTAATAATATTTTTATGAAAATTTTATTGCATTTACAATCAAGTAGGTTGGCGGGATGTCCATGTGGGCACACGTGTTAGATACACGTACACAAAATGTGATTGATAAACCGAAGATAGCCAGTTCAAAACCTGGAGCCGGGGAATATTTAATCCATTAATCCCCACCCTTTCCCCTGGCCCAGGAAACCCCTTATAGCTTAAACGGCGGACCAAAAAGAAAAGTATCCTTAGAAACAAAGCTATTAATCATAATAGCTGAAATATAATCATATTTGATTTAATATGTGTATAGATACGTATTGATTGAATTAATTAGAAGCTTATGAAGTTTGGTTACCTCTTTCAACCTAAAACATAACTCAACAGAGTAGCTTCCTTTCAAAAATAAGGATTAGACCAAATATTTTTCTCTATAATTTAATAATTAAGTTCCAGATTCAAATTAACTGGAGGAACTTATATAGGTTTTGTTGCTGCCCAAAATATCATAAGTTGGCAAAAAATAATTTTTTTAGTTAAGGACTAAAACATCTTTCTCGAATCTTAAATGAAATTCTAATTTCGAAGATATTTTAGTGTCCAGATTCAAATTAACTGGAGGAACTTATATAGGTTTTGTTGCTGCCCAAAATATCATAAGTTGGGAAAAAATAATTTTTTTAGTTTATGACTAAAATATCTTTCTCGAATCTTAAATAAAATTCTAATTTCGAAAATATTTTAGTGTCGACTCAGATAGTAGGAGAACAGGAAACTTTTAATGGTTTCCATTCTCTTAGAGGTTTAATTTAACGTTTTTCTAGGCGATGTTCCTTATTTTTATCAATTTTCCTACTTATTGTCTTCATGAAAATATTTAACCTTCATGTTAAATTTTTTACTATCTCATAAATATAATCTTCTTTTCCTGTATCTTCTACTGTTCTGTGAGTGTTCTTTTAGTCTTTTCTATTCATCAATTTCTAAATGTACCTCTTTCTGATTATTTTGCTTTTGAAATCTATGAGAAGAGATTATGTCTCAAAACTAAAGACTGTTGATTAGAAAATAAAAGTGAAGAGATCAGTCCAAACTTGTACCTTGATTTAGGACTGTTAATACTGTTCCTTGCAAGGACAATTCTCATATTAATGGGTCAGTTTTTTTCTTTTCCATATTCCTCTCAACTCTAGTTTTAAATTATAATTACATATCCTCAGAAACTATAAATCTAAATATTTACATTTTTTTAATGAAATATAGAATATTGTTTGTAAAAATTTTCTTCTGATAAAATAAAAAAATATTAGAAAAATAAAATCTTTGAGTATGTTACTTTTATCTTAGTTTAGCTTTTAAAAAATATTTTTGAAATATAAAGAAATTATGCTGCTATTTTTTAAGGGAACTATGTTGCTACAATTGAAAAGAAAATTTCAAGACAGGATAAAGAGGTGGTTTATGCTAGGGTATATACAAATTGGGAAATTAGTCAAGGTGAAGATCAACCGATGCGAGCAAGAATAGCTGGCCGTGTCACACCAAGTAGCAGCCAAACTGGAGGAGATGTTTTGGAAATGATAGAACTTCCCTCAAGATTTTCTAAAATAACTGCTATCACCCCCTGTCAGGTGCCTATTTTTACTGCTTTAATGGGGAAAAAATATAATAATTATTTTATTTTTCTCCTTATGTTTTAAAAGTATATAGTAAGATAGCAAGGCTAGTATTTATTTTACATATGTAATTTACAGGAAACTGGTAACATTTTGATTGCTTGTGATCGTGTTCTCTGTCTTTTTCAACTTGTGACAAGGACTCATGATATATCTAAGCAAAGATTTCTAGATTTTGAATTATGGCCCGTAACACTGGAACTAAGTTTTAGTCCTAGCTGTCTGAGAATGTCTGAAGATGTTGTTGGTGCTATGAATTCTACTTCCCTTCATGTGTTCAGATTAAACAAAGGTTTTGCTCGAGCTTCCGATTGGTCTAGTCAAACACCAAAGCCAACACCAAGTAAGCCTGTACTAATTTATTTAATTTCATGTTTCTTTATTTGTTAATAAATTAATATCTCAAGTGCAAAATGATTAACTTTATAACATGTAAAAATGATAAATTGCTATAATTTAACTTAGTAATGGAAAATTAGTTGTTTAATTTTTTAAAATCTTTTATAAGAACAAAATAAAAATGTTTTGATTAAAACAGACTATTTGTTATTTTTTTATTTATTTAAGTTCCGTAATTACATAAGTTTATTAATGGACCATATCTTTATTTTCATGAATTTTATTATTTATTTACAGTTCTGGAATGTTTTAATGAAAGTTGGTTTATAAATATAACAAAAATACAGAAATAAATAAAATGTTTTTTGAAAGAAAGAAAATCACTGGTAGCCATTTGTGATCATACTGCTGGTTAACATGGAAATATTTCTAAATTGAGAATTTTCGCTAATGAAATGGAAATTACTTTCTTGTTCCTCACTAATCATGTAAGAGATGTTAGTGAGATGAGGACTTGGATTTTGTTGTTGGACCAGGAATATAGTTTTTATTTCAGACGATTTTTGCCATCAGTTCAAAATTATGAAAAATTTATTTTTATGCATTCTTCACTTGATGTATTATAGTTTTGCCAGAATTATTTATTTTTGTTATATATAATGAACTGATCCTCTGCTGACTTTTTGCTTATATCTTTAATATTCACTAAGTAAATTATTTCCTCATATTTTGATTATAATATTTGTGGACATTTTATCTAGAGCAAAATGAAAATGTTAAGAAAGCTAAAAAACCAGCTGAAGGCCCCATTGACTTGGAAGTTCTTTTGAAGGAAGTGGCAGAAGGTGGAGGCAAAGAAATGGAAAAACTAGGAAACGGACCTATACCTGTCCTTGCCATGTTGCCATCTCTCCGATCAGGGCGTGCCCATGATCCTTCCCAAAACCTTAGAGTATCTCCTTTTAAACCGCCTGGTTCTGTAACTATGGGTGTTGCAATCAAAGAAATCCCTGCTAATGAGGTATCTGGTTTTATTTCATTTTTTAATTATATATCTATTTATCCATGTTGTGTAATCAGACTTGAATAAATTAATAATTGAATTAATTAATAATTGAAGTAATTAATAATTGAATAAATTAAAAATTAATTAATTGAATTGAAACAGCATAGTTTATTATCAGTTTTGTTCTTTATTAGCCGTGGGCTGAACAAATGACAACTATGGTTGAAAGTTTACTTCAACTAGAGCTTGGAGAATGGAGTGATAACTTAGTTCCTGAGAAATTTACTTCCTTGGCTCTCCGCCCATTATATCAAATTAACAGGCACTTTACTGGCAAAGCTGGTAATTTTTTTGTTTTAATTTCCATCTTTTAATATGCTCTATTTATCCTGAATTATATTTCCTAACCATCCCTTTGTTTAATCTAACATAATTAATGATAATTTCATTCAGGGACTTAATTTTTTATCTCATATCATTGAATTCAATTGTTTGATTAAAAAATGAAGTTGAATTCAATTGTTTGATTAAAAAAAAAATCATTCTACGTATCTTTTACTTGTTTTTAGAATCAAGCTGTCCGAGACTAAGGTCACCTTCTTATTCTGGTCTTGTTGCTTTTAACTGCTTTGTTTGCACCCAACAAGAAGGATTCATGTATCATTTTCCTGTTGAGGATGGCGAAGTCGTAAATATCATATAGTCAATTTACATATTTAATTTAATAATTGTTTCTTTTCTGGGAGTCTTTGATTTGATTTTTTTTTTTCAATTTTAGATGAGTTTGGGAAAATGTATTTCAGAATATAATTTCACATCAACAGTGAAACACGTTTTATTAGAGCAGTCTTTGCTTCATGCTATAACCACTACTGGACTTGAAACCTATACCCTAAGAACAATCAATGCTATACACATTAACAATGAAATGGTAAAAATATGAACAATTTTTTTATTGGATTTTAACATTATTATTAAGATCACAGTTTTCGTTTGTCATTGTCATTGTGAATGCACTTAATTTATTTTTATGCACATTTTACCTTTTATTAGGAAGCTTGTCCCCCTGTGGATGAACCAGTTTGTCTCCTCGGCCTTAGACCATTTCTCGGAGTTGTGGATCTGCTTTTAACCAATTCATACGTTGTAGTATTGTCTTCTTCCAATGAAAAAACTTTAAAGTAAGTTTTAAATTTTATTGTTTTTTTTTCTATATTATGCTGGATTTTTATTTTATTTTAATAGTTTTTAGAAGAAGAATATTTTGTTCTTCTTACCCATTTTTATGTTGTTTTTTCTTAGCAGACATTTCTTTGTTGTACATTTAAGGGAAATTATAAGTAAGAATTATCTCCTATATAGATCTATGTAAAAATTGGTACCATGATAAAGGGAAGTTAAAATAAAATATTTTGAGTGAATGCTTGGAATGAATGAAATTAGAAGCTACTCGTTTTTAATATTCTATGAGTGATTCCCATTTGATTTGCACTACATCCCATCTATTTGGTTTTTAAGAGGATCTTTGATTCTGGTTATACTTTTTTCAATGACATGAATGTCATTGAAAAAAGTAACGTCAACCAAAGAAAAAAATTTGTTGGTTCTAGATGATGAAAAAATTCCTTTCATAATTTTCTGATATAGTTTGTTCAATGGAATTTTTTTAATATCATTTGATTCTTCTCAATCATTACATTTATAATTAAATTATTATCTTATTTTTTTTTTTTGTAAAATATTCTTATTTTTGTTTTTATAGGAAAAATTCGGCCCTTGGTGACTTGACAATCTATGGCCTAAAACTTCCGAGTGTCGAAAGCCTGTACAAAGAAATGCTGTATGTTTGCTCTGGGCATCGGCTAAGTTGCCCAACTGCATACAGTCAGCTCCTATTAGAAGCTCACTTGTTGGTTCGTTCAACTATTAGTGTAACATCTTGTAGCCAACAGCAGCCATTATTGGGACAACATCTTCAACTCTACAGGGAATCTTGTGCTCTTCTTTCTGATTACTATTTAACGTGGGTATTCTTCCATTCCTGGTGTTATTCTCAATATGCTTGAAACTTTAGATGAGGGATGTGCCATGTAAATAATATTAATAGTATTCTTTACCTTGAAGGTTCTACTTCAATTCAATTTTTGCTCATTGTCAGATGGCTTTTAATTAGCTAGTAATGTTTCATATTACTTCAATCTAACTCATTTTAAAACCCCTCATTTAATCTATTATTATTTTCAATAACTGATTATTATTTTTAAATAAATATTAATTTTGTTTTAAATTATTAAAACTTATCAATACTTAAAGTGATTATGTAGTAAAAACTAAAAACGGGAATGTTATCTGCTCGACTATTAAAACCTTTTATTCAACCGAAATACTATCCAAAAGTTTATTTGGTTAATTATTTACTTTATTTTTCTAATAGGTCTGAATCTGAGGAAGATTGGGAAAAAGGTTATAAGTACAGTGTCATGGCTGGTTTGAGTCCAACAATGGTTATGGATCGATTGAAAAAATTAGAAACCGATGCTAAAGAGGTTTGTCGTGTTTATTTCTGTTCTGTAATAAGAAAATTAATTAGTAATGATCATATGAGGATTGTATGTATTGGTTTGTGAATATTTTTTCAGATGGGAATCACTATTAATACTAAAGAAGGGCTGGGGTTTTTCTTAAAAGAATGTTTAATTAAGTGCGATGAAGATTCTAGTCTTCCAACAGGTGCTTTGAATCGATTGTTAGAGCTAGCACAGACTCCTCAGCCTGATCATTCATGTCTTGTCTCTACGTTGGTCCTTCAGTCGCCGCTGCTGAGGCAATTTTCTACTGAAACTTCTATACGCATTATAACAAGGCATATAAAAGAAAGGTTAATTTACAAACTCAATTCCAATAATTTATTTGTTGATATTAACATGATAATTTATGGATTAATCAAGTAAAAGCTAAATTATATTCTATAAAGAATTTATTGAACATTTTGATAACTTTTATTTCATTCTCATGAAATGAAATTAGCTTTGCTTAGGTTGAATTGAAATTAGCTTATTAAAGATGCATTTTAAACTCATTAAGAAATAAATATAAATAAAATGTATGTGTGTGTTTTAATTATGATTATAGAGAATTTTTATGCTCTAAGATAAACTGTATTGAAATCAAATATGTTAGTTTAGTTATATGTAAATAACAATTAAAAAAGATTTTTTTTTTTTCATTTTGAAGAATAAAGATTTATTTATTTTAAATATGTGGTATTTATATTTTATTCATACCACAGATTATTTTATTGATCAATGTTACTTCTTCAATAATAAATTTATATATTTTATTTTAACTAATTTTTTTTCTTATTTTTAATTATATTATTTATTTTAATTATATAATTTATTTATATATATATATATATATATATATATATATATATATATATATATATATATATATTATTTTTTTAAATTATTTTCTAAATATATTATTTTCTAGTGATGAGGTTGATCCCCAAGACTGTTTAGCGTTATGTGTTCTTTATATATCCCGGAGTAAAATAAATGATGCTAGTCATGTGTTAGATATTCTTAGGGAAGATGATGAAAGATTAATTAACCTTTTGCTGAAATATTGGTCTCTTCTATTCGACAGTACTAAGCAAGTAAGTGAAAAATTATGATGTATGTATGATGATAATGTATGATAATAAATATTAATTTTAACACTTTAGGTGCGGCATTGGTCCCCGGGGTCCGATACCTGATCTGAACAGGATGCCTCTAAAATACGCCGCCGCACCTAACGTGTTAAACTAACCACATAACACTTAAGTCAACACATATACATCCATACATACACATAAACATATTGTTGCATACTTCATTTCTTATTTATGTTTTATATTTATCTCAAACTGAAAATTCATTATAACTCAAATTAATATATTTAAATAATTATGTTTAACTAAAATAATCATTGTGAAAACCATTTTTCATAATATTTCAAGTAAATGTATCTAGAGGGCATGAAAAGTATGATAACGTAATAATTGATTTTGATTAGGTTACATTAAATAAGGTTTTATTTAGATTTGATTAGATTTAGATAATGTTTGATGACATTAAATATTCTTTTTGAGAATTAAAGTTTTAACCTAATGAACTAATATTTATTTGAGAAATGAAGAGAAAATAAGAGAAGAAATACGTATGTAAATATGTAAATAGAAGATTCAAGGTCATTCCAGAAGTTCTCTCTTAGTCTTTCTCTCTCTTGATGTAATCAAGTTTGTTTTCATTGCTAAGGGCTGTTCAACTGGTGAAAGGTTTCACTTTAACTTATGTGTTTACATCTATGCTTCGGTCTTCAACCTCAACAGACTTCGCTTCATTTCTTCAACTAAGAAATTAGCATCCCTTAATAGTCTTCAAATTGTAATACACTTGAATAATCCCAGGAACGGCCCTGAGAACACATGTTAAAGTTAAATTGTAGCTTTTCTTCCACTATTTGTTTTTATTTGTCGTTATTATTTTTCCTTAATTTATCAATATTAAAATTTTTGTACCATTTATTTATCTAACTTTTAGTTGAGCTAATAATAATAATTCATTTTTCTTTATTATTAAATGGTATACTGGGGTTAACTTCTGAGGTTTAACCAACCTATTCTAATTGGTGTTTAAGATTTATTCTGTGGGTATGCGACAAAATAAATTAAAATTAACCATGGCAGATTCAAATCTTTGCTGTTGAGAACTGTAAAATGGCTCAAGAATGTTAACTTGACTGTAACAGCCCCTTTATATATTATAATCTGTATTGTATTTGTATTTATGTCTTGATTAATATGATTCTCAATATATTGCTCAATCAGTACAAGACAGGTCTTTGCTGAGATTTACTCAAACAAATTGATTTTTCAGGCTAGCCAATTAAAGTTTCTTCTTTTACCTTCCTTTGATATCCGTTGCCTGCTTTATCCAATTGTTAAAATGTTTTACGAATCATCACCATCACAGTCTATAAGTTGTCTTACACAGGGATAGTAGAGGCAATTTGAAAAAAAAAAAAAAAAAAAAAATCAAAATCACAACTTTGAGTTAGACCAGACTTGTTCTAGATGAGCAATATATCCAAGTTAGATGTGACTGGGTCCCTCTTGATTAGTGGAACTCTAAGACCATGCTTGTTTTGGAGGAATGAATACAGATTCTCCTAAATAACACTGCACATTTAAAAGATGTTTTTCAAACATTAATTTATATATATTTTTTTTCAGATGAACAAAAAAAGTAATTTTGGAAAAGATTGGGATGGTGTGACATTATCTGAACTATCTGTGCTTCTTATAGAAAAGAGGCCTAAGGATCTTGCTACCGTCCTATCCTCTTTAATAATCAATCTAGAAGCTGTGAAATTAGAGGAAATTCTTCAGGTACAGGACTAGGAACTATTTTCTGTTCCTAATTTAGAGGCCGAAAATTGACTACTGTTTACTTTAAAAATCCATCGGTGATGATAAATAGTCTGAAGTTTCAGTCCAAAACATTCTTTATTTAACTACCCTACATTCCACCCAAAGGTTTTAAGCCATCATCATAGCTTAAATGAAACAAACATATGAGGGAAATATTAAGTATCTTTGTGCCCAGAGCAACATAGAAATTTCTTTACATAACAGAAAGAAAACAAATGTCTGACAATAAGGTTAATTACAGATCCTAAGAATGCAATAAATATTTGAAGAAAAATATCCAACTAGTGATAAGTTAAAATGACCAAAAATAAGTTAAAAATTATATTGTAAACTAAACAGTTATGATGAAGACAGGTATGATTACATAAGTATATTGAGACCAGTTGGAATGGAATGGGGGCCACCTGTGGTGTAGTGGTTAGTATGGCAATCTACAATACTAAAGGTCGCGGGTTCGCGCCCCGTGATTGTACTAGGATTTTTTAGTGGGTGTAAAAAATCCTTAGCTATGCCGTCCCTCGGACAGGACGTAAAATGGAGGTCCCGAGCCAGTACAATGTCAGGTACTCGTAAAAGATCCCTATCATAATTAAACCTGGATAGGCAAAATTTAGGACTTCCACTATAGCATCGTCCGATTAGCCTTAGTGACATAAAGTGACATTAAACAAACAACAACAACAACCAGTTGGAATGGGAAAATATAAGTAACTGATTTTAGAATAATAAAATAGAAACTGATATTTATCTTGGTGAGTCCTGAAGAGTTTCACTAAGAAGTTTGAACTGTAAACCAAAAGTAGATAAAGATGTAATTTCAGGGCAGCTATACCCTGAAATAAAAGCTACAGCTTAAATAAACTCGTATTCATTTACTATATTAATAAAAAAAAAAATTAATTTTAATTTTAAAATATCAATAAGTTACATTAGAACAATTATTTAATTTTTAAACTTAACATACTGTTTTTATCTCCAGTCCCTGTTAAAAATCTATATCCAGAATTTTCCATCTCAATCAAATGAAAATAGCTACCATGGATGATGGTTTCAGGTTTTTCTAAATTATCTTCCAATAAGAATGAGTAGTGGCAGCTCTTCCGTTACTTATGTTCTTCAAATCTTTTTGGAGAAAGTATTTTGTGGCTGGTATGCAGCTGATCCATCATGGCATCCTAAACCTGATGACATTGCTACACTTGATGGTCTTAAGGTAAATAAAAAATTCTTATCAGTACGTTACAAGCCTAAAGAACTTTTTTTATGTGTTTACTTTTGTGTGTCTTCTTCCCTTCTTTACCTTCCTCTTCATGCCTCTCTGTGTCGAAGTACCGCATCACCCCAGAATTTCCATGAAATGTAATTGTAGTAGGTCTCCTTCTAGGTCTAGTGTTACTTACATTAACTTTCTCTGATCTCTCTCCTGACACTTTCTTGTCATGCCCAAATCATTTGAGCTGACGTTTCTCCAAAGGTTCTTTCATGGAGGCAATCTGTTGGTCCTTTTTAAGGTAAGGCGCTCATTGAACTGTGCCACGCAGGCAACGCAGAGCAGGCGGCACGAAAAAAAAACTGTGTCACACAGTTGTCCACGCACATTGGAGAGCAGTTTCTGTGCCGCAGTTTTCCGAAGGCAGGGGATTATTTTGTGAAAGTATGTTAGATTTCTTGGATTTAAGCTCAGATCCTGATTAGGATATGGAGCTGGAAACAAAAAAAAATGCTATATAAATAGTCATGGTAAAAAATATTGTGACAAAATGCGTACATGGAGAAAAGACCAGGTTGTTTTTGTTTCTACGCTAAACCGTATATATGATATATAATATTAAAGTAATATATAATATTATATATAATATTAATATTATATATTACTTTATATAAAATTAAAGAATTTTTTTAAGTTATTGTATTTTTAAAACCGTTTTTTTTTCCCTGTATTTATCTAGAACACCCTATATATACAGAAGATTTACCTAGTTTCATTATCCTGCTTAAGAGAGAAGTGTAATTTCACAAGCAATAATATTAAATGATAATAATAGGAATAAAAATAATTAAATAGCGAATACTGCGTCGCATTGGCACAGTTTTCTGTGGCACATCCACGAGTGCCACATCGGCCTGCTCTGCTCTGTGTCCCAACGTGCGCGGTTCCTATCTAATTCACTTTCCACAAAAACTGCTCTGCTCTGCGTCGCGAGTGTCTCAATGTGTGCTCGGCCTAATGGTCTCATTCCAGACCTCTTCATTTATATATGCAATTTATCTCCTATTGACTTGGAAGCCACATGCCAGAAAAACTTCATTTCAGCAGCTCCACACATTATCTTAGCTCTTAGCACCTTACAAGGAATTGGCTAATATACACTATAGTTTCACACCCTTTCATTCTTTTCTTTGCAAAAAAACTGTTGCATAGCTGGTAATAAACATTGTATGCTTTTCTAAGCTGGTTTAATATCTCTTGTTTTAACTTTTTCATTTCTGTAATCATTGTGCCTAGGTATGTGAATTAATGCACATCTTGCAATCCTTGTCTGTTGCATACAATATGTGCATCTTCAGGTTTTCTTCTAACTTGCCCAATTTTACTTTTATTATCATTTATAATAATGCTTTTTCTGGCAAGCTCTGCTTACCATTCTATCACGGTCCATTGCAGATTTTCAACTATCAGTGCTGTATCGTCAACACACTTTGCAACTTGTCCTGATATGGTCTGAAATTAGCTATTTTAAGACAGCTTGCTCACTTTCCATTGAATCCAAATCCATTTCTGTCAAATTAGGTAGCCTTTTGATGTAATCTTACTTCGGTTTCTTGAATAATTGAAGTTGGGGTAGACAGGTTATCAGCCCATCTACCTATAGTCAGGTGCTGACTAGCTCCCCCATCTGGGGCGGCTACCTAGGGAAGGTGACCCTAGGGTGTGTACTGTAGGTGACCTTAGTGTATAGTATGGGGGTGAGTGTAGGGTGCTGTAATTAGTGTACTGTGTGAGTGTTGGTGTACTGTTCCCCCAAACTGGAGGGCCAGGTTGATATGAGTCTATCAAAAAGGGTGGTTCCTCTCGACCTCCTCCAGCGTGAAGAAGTGACCAGGTATGTTTACAAGAAGAAAGGCTTAGCAGGAATTTCGGAGACTCAAAGGGGGATAATTGTTGAAAACCCCTCCAAAAATGGAAGAAGATAATTCGGGAAGGATACAATTGTAGAGTGGAGCCAACGGTGGATTCTTATTTTCTTAACTTATTAGTTCATTTTGAATCCAAGCGACTTTTTTAATGTGTACGCATATGTGTGCTTTTATGAAAATACTGATTGTGTGACGAAAGTACTGATACATTTTTTTTATTTTTTGTTTTTATTATTTTAGATATTGATGAGGTCTTACCTAAGTAACTTAGTAGTTAAATCTGATGGAAAAACTTCAACTGTTACGAAACATGAAGAAAAATACAGCGAAGAAGTGGAAAGTATGTTTGGTGGAAAAAGACCTCAGTTCCTCGAGCTTTTACCTCCGTTTAATAATTCTGAGACTGATCGAAAATCCTATTCTACCTTGCTCAAACTTCAGGTAATTATTAAACCACTAGCTACATGAAAGATATTGTCTGATAATAGTAACGTATCGATTGACATTTAATCTTAAGTTGGCTTCTTTAATTATATATATATTTTTTAAATCCTTTTGTATATTCCAATTTTAGCAGGATTATAATTTATAAGATCAATTTTACAACAAAATAGTTTTAATTCAATTAAAGAACTTCTAATGATGTGAACAATAAAATATGCCATTATTTCTGTCTATGCTACTTGGGAAAACACTCCTGCATGTATACAATACTTTTCTGGGCAAAAATCTTAGATCAAGATTATGATATTGAGGACGATAGACATCCAATCCAGATTTCATGAACATTGATAAAGATGATAGTTTTGATTGACTGCAAATGATTTTAATGAAGGGATATTTGAACGTCTTAAGTTATAGTGACAGAGCAGCTCATCATGGCAGCACACGTAACTCACCATCTAGCATCTAGAACAGGCTGATTCACAGAACAATGAGAGTGTCAATGACTTTAGAACCTATGAAGAAAAATTTCAAACAAGTCAAGAAATGGAAGTAGTTGATATTCAAATTTGATTTTCATATTGTCATCAATTTAAGAAAAATTAGAACTGAGGTAGGAAAAATCTTTTCAAACAGCAAAAAACAAAGACCTCTTACATTATATTTGAAGCCATTTTAATGCCATGTATGTACAAAGGTATGTAATTAAATGAATATTTTGTCAAACCAATATTATTGGTTATCAATTTTTAACCAATATGATTGACTAGTTTTACCATGCAAATAATTCGCATCTAGCTGTTTCATTGACTTGATAGTCATAAGAAGAGAATAAGTAAACACCCCATATCATATTGGAGAGACATTTTTCTATTTAAACTAAAACATGAATAAAATTAAGTTCCTATTGGTATGTTTTTTCATTTTGTAGGGAAATCTGCATCTACATGATTGGCAAAAAATTGATAGTTTTTGAGTTATGTGCACATGAAGTTTTTTTTTCTTCATCGCTCTTTTGGGGTTATTTGCAGATCTGTTTTTCAGCAGTAGAGGGGAAAGAAATATTTAAAATGAAGTTTCAATTGTCAAATTTGATGAAGTATTTAGAAAGATGTGGCGTTTTGATTAAAAAGAAAAAACACCTTCTAGAAATGATATATAAGATATATAGTTATCCAAACTCTATTACTAATGGTTTTTGTTTGCTGTTGGCTTTTGTTCCCAGTGCCTTCTTTGCAGTGGTTGGTTAGATGAAAATGTTCTTTTAGAATTAGTTCAGTTCGTAAGCGAGTTTCTACCAGAAGATATTGGTTTTAATCTGTTGATTCTTTCTCAACCTCATAAAGCTGTAGAAATGATTGCTTCAAAGTACCCAAAGGTTTTACCTCAGTATGCTATGGTAAGAAATTTCAACTGAATTCCTCATTAGATTAAAATTCATTTTTCATTAATAGTTATTTTTTTCTCTTTTTAGGATATGCTCTCGACAGAACCAGAATGGAAGCATCTCATTGCAACTATTCAATCAAAAGCTGATGAGGAATCTGAAGTAGATAAAGAGAACGATGCTAAGATTTATCCTCAAATTTTGGATGGTAATTTACTTACATATTGTGTAAATAATTTTTTTATTAAATTATTTTCAGGTTAGGTAGTATAGTGATAGTATAATAGATTTAGGTTGTCCCTTGCTCGATATTATTGACAAACATTTCTCCAACAGCTTTAAATATATTTGTACAAACTTTTCCATTAGGTAATGTTTATGTACCTTTCAAGTTTAAACTTAAGTAACCAAGAGTTGATGGACTTTTTCGGCGAACTGATGTTATTGTGTTCATTGAGATGGCAAAAATAAGATTGCTTGGTTGTCATGTACAAAGAATGCTGTAAAACTGATAACAAAAATCTTTTATATAAAAGAACTGGAGGAAAGAGATTAGGAGGAATGTGGCTTACCTAAGAACCTAAGGTGGCTGGAGGATGTGATGAGAGGCTAGTGCCAGATTGGAGTGAGGAGATAGAGAGCACTGGCGGCTGATAAAGAATTGGATGAGGATTGTATCGAAGGCCTAAGTCTTTCATGGGCTGTAAAGCCAGTCGATAAATAAATAAGATTTTAAGGTTTCAATGTAATTCATATCTTGTATTTTTTTAAACAATACCTGTGCGCAAGAATTAAAAAAAAAAAACAATTTCAGGCTTTATAATGAAGTAGTTTTTGATGTATATTATTCTTTAAAAATCCTGATTAAAAATAATCAGGATGTTGTTTTAAATACGTTGGTATATTAGGTACAACAAATAAGCAAAATTATTCTCTCCTTTAAAGGTGCTTAAAACAACCTTAAAAGGACATAAATGATATTATTTTGTTGTTACTCTATTTAATATGCCCACATTTTACTATCTATATCATTATTTTAGATTTAATTGCAAAACAGACTTTGCCATTATTTTCAGATAAAATTACCTGAATTAGATATACATCTTGACATAATTCATTAAAAACCTTGAATAATTTTTTGGTTGCATGCACAGGTTTTTTGTTTTTTTTTCTCATTTAATTACCAGATATGCATCATATCGGCCAACAGGAAAAATTGCACCTTCTAAAATGGTGTTCTAAAATAAATTTTGAAACAAGAAAATTTTGTTATTACTTAATTCTTTTGATTTGCTTAACCATTCCTTACAAAATTTAAGTATAAGTAGTGTAATTTTGAAGTCATGAAAATTTTTAAAAAAAATCCTCCATAGATGTATTATCTTATAGACTTTCAAAGTCTTATCATTAATATGAACATTAACTTGAGTAAAACGGAACTGATGTTTTGTGGTTATACGAGGGGAAGAAACATTTTTTTAATTTCATAATTTGTTGTGACTACTGTATTCTTCTTATTAATGCCTTGGTATTTATTTAATATATATTATTCACAGAAGTCCTTAACAATCTGGCGCGGAGTTTAAGTTGTGAAGTATTCACAAGGATCGTTCCACCAGGTAAAGAGTTCGAAGGCTATATATTGACCTGCCAGCAGACAGCACATGCTTCACATTTAAAGGAAGTGATCAAAGTAACTGGTCACAAGCTCATGGCTACTCTGAATATGAAGTCGTTCACCTGAGCCCAGCTGTTGTCAGATGCTCTTCAGTATCTGCCCGAAGGTAAAAGGTTTTCTATTGAATGGGGTCGGCCTCCTAATCCTAGTCATTCATCGAGTTCGTTTTCACATCACAGAAACTGAAAAGTCGGATGATAATTTTATATATAACGTATTTATTGATGTTGATGTGTTAATACTCTTTTTATTATGATATTAATTGCAATTTATGGTGCTACTAGGTGTATGTATGTATACTACACCTGTGATCTGTGAGATTATAGTCATCCATCATTATTGGTGCCATATATCCAGCTGCATTTATCTGTTTTTTGTGATGTTATGGAGATATGTGAAAGAGTTCACATTCATTTTAAAATTCATGAATGATGAAGATCATTGTTAACTGATTTATGTCTTTCAAGAAATGATTCCTCCCAGCTATTTTGGCTGACTTCATGATTTTTATTTGTTTGCCGACAGCAAGTTTAATGTTTATTTTTTAAATTTCTTTATATAGAGTTTGATTATACATTTTTTTTCTTTTTTTGCCTATTTAAAATCGAACTTCTTTTTTGCACATATATCTATTTATGGTTATTATATGACTGTTTTTAAGGGTTTGTCTCTACTTCTCAGCTTATTTAATACCAGTGAAATAGGTATCAAAGAATATATATATATATATATATATATATATATATATGTTAAATTACTATAACCATTTTTTCTTTGTCATTATGGAACTGAACATCATAATATTATCCCCTCTTTGGATTATTTAGAGATGTTCCTGTTTATTTATTATTATTTCATGTCTAATTATTTATAAATTTAGTTTATGTTGTATGTTTCTATATAACCTATCGTTCAATATTTTGAATTTATTTATTAATTTTTTTTTTTTTATTACTACCAAAGAATTAGTAAGAGCTATATCTGTTATGCACAATTAATGTTTAGGATATTCACAATAATTATTAATTGCTAATTGTCACAGAATAATTATAATTAGTTTTGATGGAACATTCAGAGTTTTTAGGTGCTCGTAAATGACTGTTTTTTTTTTTGTGGGCTTCCAAATCTTGGTTCAAATTAAGACTTGAATCATGTAAGTAACCTCATAACTTTAGCCTAATGATTTAGACATTGTCATATGTGTCTACACAGTTTTAGTATTATTGGTGTTAATCTTAACTCTAAAAATGTCCAAATAACGTTTTTGTTAAAATGAAGATAACTTCCAGTTGCATCCTTATCAATTTTAATCTAAGTTGGATATCTGTGTCATATGCTGTAGCATTATATGTAATGTGAGATTTAGTATTTTATAGGTAAAAATGTAATCGCTTTTAAAGTAATGAATTAGGAATAATCAAAAGCTGCGTGAGTCCAGGAAAGTGGTATTACTTTTTAATACCAAATTTTGCTTTAAAATTAATTAACTATTAATATTTCAGTACCAGTTATGACTTTTTCATTATTTAATTTTTAATATTATTTGAAGTCTTTTTGGTTCAAATAATATAAGAAACTAATGTTATTTCTGTTAACTATAAACTAAATTTTTATGTTATGTTTTGATGTTGCATCCTATTTTACTTCATGGTAGAGATTACAATATTCCTATATTTAAATACAATTTTTAAATATATTTTAATTGAAATGCTTAAATAGTTTAATGTAAAATCATAAGTATAAAGTTTTTTGTTATAATTTATATTATGTACATGCATGCATGCAGTATTATAAATGCATGTAGGTACATGGATTAATATTTTATTATGACACTGAGACACAAGCAGAGAAAAAAGAGATATCTGGAAATAAAATAATTGATATATTTTCATACATAGGCCATGTTTGATTGACTAACGATTTCAAATATGAAGATTTAAATAAGGCAGAACTTTAGAACAGTGGCTACTCGGCTTGGTCGATTTCGATAGTTTATGTGTCCATGATTTTATCGAACTCCCATCGCCCTTTTCACTTAAAAAGGGCCTTGATTAGGTTTTTTGGTCCTGGAGCCAGCATTCCAACCCACCGATGGGTCGCTCCATATTGAACCTGTTAAATAAATAAAAATATATATACACTTAATTTTTACTGAATAGAATATCGAGTTTCTGTAAAGAGAGATTCATACATTTTTTTTTTCATTTTTTTGGTGTTTGTACCTGATATGTATTACCTGTATAGTCATTTAATGTATTATCTCTAGTAACTTATTAATCTCAAATTACATCCGTTGCTATCACATAGTACCACCTTTAATTTATTCCCATTTGTATTGACATTTCCTGCCATTAGTTTTTGTTTAAAAATGCCATAAAGACTGTTTGGTTTTTTTCCCGTGTGCATCCTTACAAATCATGAGAAGACATTCCATAATCATATCTTTAATATCTTGTAATATATTCAATTTTATGTTGTTTCTGTTAAGAAAAAAAAAAAGCCATAATTCTTGGCATCTTTTCATAAGTTCAATCAACATCATCAATTCATCAACATCTTAATTACCTTAGGTTGTTCTTTAGTTTTTATTGTAATTCTCTTTAAGTTCTGCACTTATTTTAATATAGAAATCATATTTAAATTTCTGGCTTCTAAATTTTTTTTAAGTTTTATTTTAAATATATATTTTAATAATTGAATTTCAAGTTACCTAGTTTTAGTTCAGTTTGAGGCACAATAATGGACGACTATGCACTTACTACATTTAAAATTGTTCCAATTTACTTATTTTTAAATAAAAGGTTGATTGTAACTGCATATCAATAAAGAAAATATAGAAATAAAGACAAAATATCTCTCAAAGTTGCATCAAACATTATATTATCTATACAAATGGTTCTAATTTTGTTATTGTTGTTAGACTGATAGAACATCTATTGTATAAAAAGATGGGTCATCTTCATTTTATTATATCTTCTTGCCTACTTTTAGTTATCTACTCAATTGAATGCTGAAATTTCTTACATGAGTCTGGACCATAAATAAAATGTGCTGGAAATGGTATCAACACATTTTACCCCCTCTGATCTCAATTTTGAAACTTAATGGTCTATAGCTAAATTTTATTCAATTTTTTTTTTCTCTCTCTTTTACTTCAATCTTTTGCCTTTATTTAAAGACCTGATGAATAATCTTATTTATTATGTGCTCTATGATTTTTTTTCTCACAATTTTTAGATTTATTAATGCATTTAAAGATCTTAAAGTTATCCTAGTTCAAACTTTTTAATTAATCAAAATTTATATACTACTTCCAAATGTTTTCTTATTAATAATTTATTATGTACCATGTCAATTTATTACATGTTGATAATTTGAAATATAGTTTATGTGTCAAAGTTTAATTGATAGTTGCTTTGTTGAGTACAAGTATAGTCTTAAGTTAACTTTTTTAAAGCTTCTGTGTAAATTGAGGTAATAGTATTGTTAAGAATTAGAATTAAGGTATCAACTGTATTTTCATCTGTTTTAGTTTAATTTTTTTACTGTCACCCATTCATGGAGATATTGATGGTATTATTTATATGTATACATGATATTCGTAATTGAGTTCTTTTCTTTCTCATTATTGAATGTTTTCGCTCCAATGTTAGGTATTTCACAATTTTATCTAATTAATAATATTAGGTATGTTAAAAAAATAACGAGAATTTACATTTTTTGTAAAGAATATTTATTTATTTATTCGTCTGCATTGATGGTGTCGCCTTCAAAATAGTTCCCATTAGAGATAATGCACTTCTGCCAGTGCTTCTTGGAATCCCCAAACTCGATCTTTAAGACAGCCTTTAGTTCTTTCAGCGATGCGGTTTTAATGTAATCTACAGCTGTAAACGACTGCCCTTTAAGGTTCTCTTCATTAAGGAAAAAGGCACTCGGAGCCATGTCTGGCGAATATGGAGGCTGGGGCATCGTTGCAATATTGTTTTTGGACAAAAATTGACAGGAAAAACAAACAAATGAATCATCGGTTGTTGATGTGCTGGGGCGTCCAGGGCGTTCTTCATCTTCAAAGTCTTGTTGAATTTGTCTCTGAACCGAATAGCAGAACGAGTTTAAAAGCATTAGAATAATTGAAGAAGTGAGGGGGGGGGGGGAGGATTATTATTTTTTACCAGTTTATTCAATTTCAACGAATTTTGACACACTGGTTTTTAAAACATTTTTATGTATATATATAAACTTATCACCATCATTTATAAATCAACTTTGATCTCTTTATCAGTCAATAAAAAGCAAGTTAATGAATTATAGCCCAATGGCTACATGTAGCTTTGCAGATTAGTCAATTCAAGTCGATGAGTAGCATTAGGATGTTGAAATTGAATAATGCCTTTGCAGGGGTGCCCAGGAGGTGGCAGCTTTTCCTGCTATCAGAATTTTAAAGGGGGGGGGGTTTGGGGATCTTTGTAGGAGTCACTATGCATGGCAAATGATATAAATCCTCTCGATGCTATTTTGCCAGCCTTGTAATCCCCAATCTTGTGTCAACCTATCTGCAAACAAATATCTTAAGACACCGCCTGTCTGGAAGAGCTACAGGAATAGCTTTTAGTTTACCTATTGTAAACTCTTTCTAGTTCAACATGCTAGAATTTAACATCAAAGGACCACCAAATTTTTTAACGCAGTGCTTTATTGCAGATGGTGGGCTCTGGAAGTGGGCACCACAGCACCCTGGGCTGATTAAGGTGTATAATAAGAAATTTATTCTTATAATTAATTATCAATATGTAACAGATATGAGTATTGACATAACAAACATCGCCTTATCTACACAAAGTGTAGAATAGCAGTGGATTCCTACAGTATTTTTTGTACTCTTTCAAAATATTGTTTCCTTTTAAATCAAAATTTGCTGCAAATCCTATGCTATGTTTTTTAGTCGTTTTTACTGCAACACTCATTAGCGTGGCTACGCTTCACTTTTGACTATCTCTTAAATTTTGTTCATTTGTCTTCATTGTTTACAACTGAATTAACAGACTGGACATTGGTTATAGAAAAACCACTAATTTTGAGTAGCTATAGAAATTTATAAAAACATTTTTCAAGTTACACTGAAAAAAATGGAAAAGTTACCTATGCCAGTTTTTTTTCGTGTCACCACTCATATTCTAATTTGTCTTATCTATTATCTATTAGGTATTATATTTCTGGCTGTTATAAATGAGTACGATAAAATTAATAATTTGTGTCAAATTAGTTTGGAAGATGTACAAAGTTTGTGTGAAGAAACTTACCATCAATAAAATTTCCTTTTTTTAGTTTTATTTTGGACATGTTTGATTCTTTTAACAATAATATACAAATTTTTTATTGCATTACCTATGTTATACCTAACATTTTCAATCCCTGATATATTTCCATGAATGTGCTGCGAGTTACTACATCACTTTGCATTATTGTGATTTATTTTAAAAATAATTTAGTAATTTTTTATTAATGATTTTTTTTATTAAGAACTAATGACCATGATGTTTACAAATCATTATATGTTATTTAAAATAATTATAAAATAATAAACCAAATATTTTCGAAATAAGAATTAATGTTTCCATTTAGGATTTATATTTATTTATTTATTTTTCAAATTTACCATTTTTTAAGTAGAGTGTTTTGTGTTTGATTCACTATGACTGATTTTTTAAGCTACCTTTTATTTTTACTATACGTCTTTTTTTATTTAAATGATATAGTTTTCTTTTTACATTTAACTTGAAGGAAGACAGCAGATGCCCTTCCATCAGGTAGGCATCAATCGATGTTCAACAATAAATAAAAGCACATAAATTTGAAACCTCTATTATTTCTGAATTCAATTATATATATATATATATATATATATATATATATATATATATATATATATATATATATATATATATATATTTTAAGGGCCAGCTTTCATTGGCATAAAATACTACAGGTCTTAGAATTGTCTAGTATTCTTGTACCAAAGTGTTTGTATTCAGGAAATGGTTTTTAACCCTTTAACTGCTGAGATAGCGGGGCATGAGTTGGGGACCACCATGTGCCTGGCTTATATATTAGCCACAAGCAATTAAAGGGTTAATACCACTAACACTTTTTACCAACTCTTATGCTTTTATTTTCTCTTCTACTCCATTGGTCTCTGTGATAGTGGTTCCCTGATATTTAAACATAGCCATTTGTTCAAAACAGTACCCTTATCCATTTGGGCAGTAATTTATATCCCTATTTTCCGAGGTTGTCATATATTTGCTTTTGGTACATTAATCTTCAGGCCTACATCTTCTTGTTCCTCATCTGTTAAATATAAGAAATTGGACAATATAAATATCGCTCAATCCACTTTTGTTGTCATATTCTCAGCTTTTGTTTTATTCATTAAATTAATTGTGCAATTAAATGCATTTTTATGGGATTGCAGGCAGGTCTTTTCAAAATCAAATGAAGTGTGAAATTATAAGTACCTAAATATATTAATCTTATTTTTAAGAAGTTCAGAGGCTATCTTAATACAATGTTTGAAATAACCATTTCAAATGGATTTTTCCATACTGACAAAGGTAAGTATTTTAAAATAGTATGTGATAAATTCAGGTAGGAGTTAATTTTTTATTGGTTTATGACGTATTCCATCTCTAATAAACACTTGCCATGCAGCTTTACGGTTTTTTATTCCCTGAACTTCAGCTTCTATCATTTTTTCTTTCTGAAATCAGAAATTTGCTAAATACTTTGTATTTATATACATAAAGCAAATAAAGTAATTTGCTAAATATTTTTTATACACTCGTACACACAAAAAAACAACACTGACACATTGATTTCTCACCTGTAAGTCTCGTAAATTGGTTTGATATATTAATCTGTATTATGATTTCGTAGATCATTTAAACTAAATTCGCCCATAAAAATGCAATATAATCCATAATCCTTACAAGTAATTTGAAGTTAACAAAGTTTAAAAAATAGGAAGTAACGTTTTTCCGACACTCTTAATTATTCGTTCTACTCAAGTTTTCTAACAAGAGTTATGTGCCTTAACTGTACAAGCCGACGAAAACTCATATAGTTTTTTTAAGGAATGTTTAGGGGAGGCTGCTCTATATTCACTTTAAAAAATCCACTGCCATCAGATACGGAGGGGTGGGGCGGATAGGAGATTTAAAGGTACCTTCCACAGTTGCGCGCTTACATCTTAATATCATAGCGCGTCGTAGGAAAAAAAAACAGAATGAATAATGAAGACGGAATATCCCACAACTTATCTAGAAAAAACTAACAGTTTCTGAGATGGGTGTCCTTTCTAAAAAATGTTGTTTTTTTTTTCGCCAAACTTCTTCGAACTCCTTCCCACAGTTTATTTACTCAAAGACAAATTGTAGAGAATTTAATTCCCTTCAAGAATATATGTAAAAATATCAATTTATCTACAACTGGTCAAGAGCCATTGAAGTGTGGTAAATGCCGATAAACCGTAGAGCATAATGGGTTTTACTTTACTGAGCATAATATGTTTTACTGTCCCAACAAACATTCCTGGATTAACTTTTGGGTACGATGTTTCGATTATTGAGCATTTCTCTTCCCTGACTGGTTGGTTTTCCTTCAAACCAACAATCCAGTTGGTTCGAAAAGTGGTCTGGTGGCTCTTGTTGGTACACTGGGTGGTTAATCATACGAAAGAGTCGTGAATATGGTTGAACTACTTGTTGATACAAACCTTTGGTAGTGATTTAAGAAGAATTTTACATAGGGAATAAAGCAACTTAATTTTACTCTTTCAAGCGGTCTTCCCCAATACCTAAAGGTAATGTGGCATTAAAAATTATTTAGTTACTTATCACTTACCACAGTGAGGTGGTGAATGATTTTCATAGCATGAGCAAAAGAGTTATATTTTGTTATTAAAACTCTTTTAACTTGCTGATATTCATTTTTTATTGTTACAACCTTGCTCAGTAGCTGCCTATTCTCATAATATTTATCATGATAGACAGGTAATCTTCTTATTTTTTCATTAAATGATAAATATCGACTCAGAAGTATAAAATCCACTTCTAAATCATTGTTTTTTATTGCCTTTCTTAGTTGTAAAATATTAATCATCCTTTTGATATATCTGTAATTAAAAAAAAAATTCAGTTAGAGATTAGTTAACATCATTTATAATTTTTATTAATGTGTTATTGTTGTTGGGAGCGGGGTAGCAAAGGTAAGGCAGTGGACTGCTGTGCTTAAGGTCCCGAGTTCGAATCTGACATGGCTTACGATATCTTTATTATTCGCCACAGTTCGTCTCGTGGGCCGAGAGACCCTCCTGGGGCAAACCCAGCCTCTATAAAGTGGGTACCCTTAATTGAAAAATTATGGGGAAAAAACCTGGCGGTTGAGCGTGATCACGGTCAAATCACCTCCTTGCCCGACCGCTGACCAAGAAAGAGTACTGTTCCTTACATAGTTCTGAACCCAAGACCCTTTATGGGTTGTAGTGGTACAGGTTATTGTTGTTATTCAAGGCAAGGGTATTTTTTTTATATAAATTTAAACTCAAGTGTATCTAAAATATCAATAAGCATTTACTGTTTTGGACAAACTATGATATGGATAATATAAAAAATAAGAAATAATTACATATTCGTATTTACTTCCGTCGTTGCTATGCGGTTTAAGGAAACTTGTAAATAATATACTTCTCTTCTTTAGGACGTCCTAAATTTCAACTCCGTTTTGAGGGATGGTATAAAAAACTTACCGATTTGGAAAATTCTATGGAAAACCATTTAGAATTAACATGTAAAATCAAAATAAGTTTTGTAGATTGAATTATTTAATTTTTATTTTTTTACGTATCCGAAAAAATGACTTATGTAAAATTATGTAATTTAATTATTTTTAGTTTTGGTGAAAAAATCAATTTAAAAAAGGAAGTGATTTTTGTTTATTTTTTGGTGTAAGTTTTTATAGGTACGTTTTCGAGGAGCAGATTTAGCACGAATTTTGGGCCACCACCCCACTCTCTCATAATCGCGTGGCTGACGGCACTATTTTTATGTGATATCGTTATCTTTTATTAAGAAAGGATGTGATCTAAACAACCAAAAGTGTTATGTTCAGGGCATATTAACTTCCTTATTGCATTATTCATTTAAAAATAGTGTCAGTAGTGCTGACCTCCCTCTAGAAAATTGTACTGTTTAAAAAAAAAAATGAAATAATTCATAAAGATGCCTAATTAAGAGTATTTAACCTATTATGTTATATTGTGATTAAAGTAGACATTATGAAATTAATTACTCTTCAAAGGATAACTTCGGAACTCTGATTTCTCTTGATAAATGTTCTAGGTTTCCTATAGACTTCGCTAAATACAGCGGTTTATGGGTGTCCATATTAGTTTTTGGCATACCAGAGAACAGAGAATCTCCATATGGAGTATTCCGTACCTATGCAACAAAAATATAATTTATGTTTGAATTTCAACTCGAATCAATATTCGATAATAGTTATAAATCGTGGAAGATATTTTACGTAGATATTTTAAGTGTAAATGGTGGGGGTGGAGCGTAGTCCAAGGAAAAATCACATATTTAATACTACCGCAAGTAGTCTACCGGCGCACACAGGGGTATTTGACCCGAAAAGCTAGCCACTTCAAAACACAACTTATATCCCTGGAAGAAAAACAACAACCTTTCTTAACAATGCATATTAAACTTAATTATTCACTTTCTTCGTCACTTGATGAACTTTTTGAATCGCCACTATTGGTTAAGTCTACTGGGGGAGACAAAATTTCCAAAGTTTCCGTACGAAACGCACCTGATACCTATTTTCTTGAACTTCTCATACCTGTGATAACTGGACCATATGTCAATATTAATCTATTAATTACATCCAAATTGCACTCTGTCCAGGAAAATTTTCTAGCAATATTTTCCCGGAAATGTTTATTTCGGGCTTCTGCTGCTGTGTCATTCCACGTCAATTCAACACAGGCTTGAACCTCACCATTTCAGATTTTCTTTAAATTTGGTATATGTGTACTACTTGTATCTAATAGAACAATTGTGAAATATTACAGAGATATGTCTACCCGTTTTTGATTATTGGTCTCTGAAGCTCTCAAAAATAGGTCCAGAAACAGAAAAAATGATGATTAAAAATAGCTGTAGATGTTTTCCAAATTTGGCTAGGACTATGAGATTGGTGTCGTTTAACAGCGCATTCCACACAGTTTCATATGATATACAGCAATGTATAGGTTGGTACTAAAGAAATTTTCTTAAAACTAAATGTAAAATTTTAATTTCAATTTTCTCAAAAAGAGCATTTTTTTAAAAATTTATATATTTTTTAAAAATAGGTAGTATTATATCTGTTTATACTGCAAAATATGAAAGTGGGATGAAAATTTCTTCATTACTAAAAAAATTGAAAACTAGTGATAAAATTCAATAAATCTAGCTTTTTATGATTAAAAATAGCTGCAGAAGTTTTCCAAATTTGACTAGGACTATTAGATTTGTGTCGTGTAACAGAATTTCAAAAAATGGGTTTTGGCCAGCTTTTAGGGTCAAATACCCCTGTGTGCGGCTGAGCAAATATTTTGGCTTTTCAGTTTTATTTATTTGTTTTCTTGTCCAGTTTCTGGCCTGTTACATTCATGGAACATATCTATAATACATCATATTATTTGTATTGATTTATCTGTCGAATCGAAACATATGTTGAAGATTTTCCAATTGCCTCTCTTCCAGAAGCATATTGGTGATACTTATTTTATGTAGCAATTAATGTTGTTTATAAGCCAGAAACTGAAAAATCAAATAGTTTGGTGCCATGATACTGTGACCATAATATTCCTCAGGAACGATTTCCAGAACCCTGATGCCTAGTGGATCATGTCACACTACGCGTCACCAGACCCGAGGTTTTTATGGTTTGGTGTTGGCACTCTCAGGCCTATGGTGGCAACGTGCCTAGAGTCATGATTTGATATATTATCATTCTACAGTCTTAAATGACCAATGTGCAAGACGATCGTCTATTTCAGGTGCTATAAAAATTAATCACCTTATACCTACTTTTAAAATAGCTCAGATACTACTAAAAATGTATGATGATTCACGAAGAGGAATCATATTTTATAAAATATGTAATAATTACATATTCTATAACATATGTAATTCTTACATATTAGTGCTATTTATTTTGACCGTACCACCAACCATTCCCTCTTCATTATATCTACGATTAATTATATTCCACGATTATGACGATTCACAATTAACTTTGTATCGTTATACTACGATATAAGAAGAATGGCGAACTTACACCAACGTTTGTTAAATGTTGTGACTTGTCTCTTTCCTTTTCTTCAGCTTCCTTTGAAAAAATGTTTAGATGAGTAACTATTTCAAATAACTGTTTAGTGAGTATAACATTTTTACCTTTAAAAAAGCGCTGAGTTCTGGATCTTCATTACGAAGCTCATTTATATTAACCAGTGAACCAACTGCAAAGAAAGATTATTAAAAAAAAAATCTTTTTTTATCGTGCATTTGGTTTTTTTTTTAGATTAGGCCCGCCAGTTACTTTTAGTAACTGACATTTACGGTTCCTAGGTACTTAGATAATCTAATCGAACATATGTTATAATAATAAACATTAATCATTCAAGTCAGAAGGATAGAACTTAGGGATGGGAAACTATCGATAGTTGCGACTATCGATAGTTTCGATACTATCGAGTAAAACTATCGATAGTGCTATCGATAGTCGACCGATAATGAATTTAGATAGACAAGGGCCTAAGGAAAATCCAGGACTGGACCAGTGAATGACTCATTCATTGGCCCTTTATTATATACCATTAGGTAAATATTTTATTTTTAGTAGTTTTTTTTCTTTTTTACGCTGGAAACAACGAAAGAAACTGCACCCTTTTAGGACCAAATGAAAGTTTTATTTTTTTTAGCACAAGAGTGTTTATAACTCACAATAGCGATATGATAGAACGACCTCATAAAAGAACAAGAAATAATGCTACCATATTTTTTTTTTTTTTTTTTTTTTTGTTCCTCCCTTTCCTCGCCTTGTAGGCTATACGGGGTTTCCCGGGCCAGGGGATAGGGTGGGGGATTGATGCCGAGATTAATTCGGCAATGCTACCAACAATGATGAATTCCTTCCAACAAATAATTAAAACCAGGCATGGGCGTACCCAACGCGGGGCAGAGGGGGGCTCAGCCCCCCCCCCTGGAAGGCTGGATGCAATAATTTTTTAAGCTTATAAGGCGGGAAGCAGTAATAGATTAATTTTTTTCAAGCAAATAATTGTAATAACTAATTTTGGTTTCATTCACCTTTTCCTCGGTAAGATGTTACAACCTAAACGACCAAAGCTTGCCTCCCCTAGTTTTGATCCTGGGTACGCCCTTGAAACCAGGTCCTCCTAAGAGGGCTTGCTTGCTGATTATTTTCCTAAATTGAAATTTATGGTTACCGAAAAGAGGGAATTTGTCATTATAAAATGAGACGGAAAGAGGGGTATTGCGCTTGTCCCTAGGTATGTGGTTTCAAACTTAAAAATTACAGAACAAAATATATACTTATTTAAATTATGAGAAGGTATATAGGGATATATTTTCAATACGAAACATCATTAAAATGATAATTTTGTTTTGCATCAGCTGTGTGACCGGAACCAAAGACCGTTTCACCCAAGCTCAATAAGCTTCTATATAACTTTGGACCTTCCAAATGAAGTTTCACTTAAAAAGCGGGACTGTACAGCCTAAATTGGGACGCCTGGTCTTTTTATTAGTGGTGTGGTAATTTTAAACTATCGCTCAAAACTATCGGTAGGCTATCGATAGTCTCGACTACCGATAGTATCGATAGTACTATCGATAGTTTCCCGTCCCTAATAGAACTACGGAAACTCTGCATGACTGCATCAAGTCTTCCATCTTACCAGGGACAGTAATATCAGAAATGTGGAGGTCTTATAATGGGATTGACAAAATTATTGGAATGAATTACAAACATGTAACAGTTAATCATTCCAAGAATTTTGTAGATCCCCTCCCAGGATCATACACCCAAACAATAGAATCCTTGTGGGCGAAGGCGAAAAGAAGGAATAAAAAGAATGTGGAACACGCAGAACAATGATAGACTCTTATTTGTGTGAGTTCCTGTGGATGCAGCGCTATCAAGGAGAGGATTTGTTTGCTAGAAAAATTTTAGACATAAAGGAATACTGGCTTGCACAAAGTTAAAAGAAGAAGAAGAAGAACATGTATTACCAATTATTTGTTCTAAATATTATTAAAAATGCATATTTCAATAAATTTAATAACACATGTTTCCAATATAATCACTTTTTTTTATTTAGCAAATAGTAACAGTTACTAATAAAAGTATCTGGAGGGCCTAATCTAAAAAAGACCCGTGCATTTTTCCCACTTAGGTGTTGAAATCAGAGTTGGGCATAGTTATATTTATAAATACGAATATGAATTTATTTTTATCTTAATTTTAATGTGAATATGAATATAAATTTATTTATATCACAATATTTGTGAATATGAATATAAATAAATTCGTATTTACAAGTGTGAATATAAATAAATTCATATTCACAGGTGTGAATACGAATTTATTAATATATACAAATTTTTCTGTAAATAAAAAAAAATTCACAGGGAAAATTGTGAATATTCACAAAAAAATGTGAATATTTATATCTCAGCTGTGAATTCGGCCGTATTTACAAATAGAGATTTCACATTTATGGAAAAAATTCACAAATTGAGATGTGAATTTCTACTAAATTCATAATTTCCCAATAAATTTATAAAATTCTTTTCGGATTTCTCCATATGGGTACACATTATAGAGTTAACCCTTTTTATGGAAATCACATCAGATATTACCTGATATCGATTACTAGGTTATTTGGGATGCTGATTATGAAACAAATATCGATTTTGAGATTCCACCGCCAGGTATCGATTTATTACAACTTGCGCGATATAATCAATCTTGTTGTCGGCTAAAGGGTTATCTGAGGTGCTAATTATGAAAATGATATCGATTTTGAGATTCCGCCGTCAGGTATCGATTTATTACAACTTGCGCGATATAATCAATCTTGGTGTCGGCTATAGGGTTATCTGAGGTTCTGATTTTAAAAATGATATCGATTTTGAGATTCCGCCGTCAGGTATCGATTTATTACAACTTGCGCGATATAATCAATCTTGGTGTCGGCTATAGGGTTATCTGAGGTGCTGATTTTGAAAATGATACCGATTTTGAGATTCTTCCGTCAGGTATCGATTTATTACAACTTGCGCGATATAATCGATCTTGGTGTCGGCTATAGGGTTAACTATAGGTTTATAGGTATATTTTTAATTTAAAATACGAATATGAATTTAATTATACCCTGATTTAGATGTCGATATGTGTCAAATTTAATCATTATTATTATTATTATCATTATTAAATGATATATATTTAATATGATATTATGATATATTATTATAAATGATATATATTTAAATATATATAATGACATATATTTAAGTTTTAATAGTTCGTTGGCATTGTGATAACTGAATATTTCTGTTAATAAATATTCTTTAACCCACATAAGTGTTACAACTGGTGTCAGGTGTGGGGTTAAAAAAAAAAAAAAAAAAAATGCCAGGTAAACGAATTGGAGAACTTAGGGCGGTCAAACTATCGCTCCGCTCCCGCTCCACTCCCGGTCCGCTCAAATATTCTAAAGAGAAATAGACTGAGAATTCCACTATCGGTACCGCTCCGGTCTCGCTCCACTCCCGGTCCGCTCTCGCTCTACCCCATTCACACTAGCGCTCCGCTCTCGCTCCGCTCCAGGTCCGGTCTCACTGGCAAAATATTCTAAAGAGGAATAGAGAGAGGTTAATCACAATATTGGCACAGGTCCGGCCTCGCTCCACTCTCGCTCCACTCCCGCTCCACTCCCGCTCCACTCTCGCGCCACTCCCGCTCCACTCTCGCTCCACTCCCGCTCCACTCTCCTAAAGTCTTTTCATATTCACATTATATAATTTTACACCGTTCACGATTGAAGCCATAAATAATCGAAGCCGTCTGTATTTGGATTTTAATTAATAATTAACTTTCAGTTATTAAAGTATTTATTTATTCATCAATTTTACGGCCAAAAAAGTTCAACTTTGAAATAAAAAATAATATATATATATATATATATATATATATATATATATATATATATATATGTATATATATATATATATATAAAAAATTATAAATTAATTTAATTAATGGTGAAGAAATAATTTAAATTTTTTTCCGAATGTATTCGAATATCCTTGAAATGATAAAAAAAAAATCACCAACAATACGCGCGGTTTTTCGACGTGAAAAATTCATGTTATGTTTGAGATATATTTTGCTGAATTAATGTACTCGTAAAAAATGGTCACCGATTTATTTATTGACTACATACTCATTGCTATTATAAAATAACGTTTAATTTGAAATTAATAAAAATGCAGTATATTTTGAAAAATGTCAGATCATTAACAAAAAAATATATTAAAGCAAAAAATAATTAAAATATTAATCAGGAAAAGAAGAGAACACAATCGGTAAATTTACCATTTTAGCATTTACCGATTTCAACTTGATATTTTCAAGCGTATTCGAATACATTCCGAAAAAAATTTAAATTATTTCTTCACCATTAATTAAATTAATTTATAATTATTATTAATAATTATCATTGTGTTGCAATATATTCTTCTTATTATATTTTTACTTTCACCTACCTATATATGAAATATATAGTAAGTGGAAGTATTGCGATCGTGAAAAAATTCGACTTCCGGTTTTCAACGGAAATACACGTTTTGGGGTCCCCTGAGTCGAAATGACCAAGTCATTTCGTGAAATGGTCTGTGTGTGTGTGTGTGTGTGTATGTGTGTCTGTGTGTGTGTGTATGTGTGTCTGTGTGTGTGTGTGTGAACAGGCTAGCTCAAAAACTATAAACCGTGCGATCATGAAATTGCGTATTTAGTGTAGGTATATGTCCGCGATATGACAGCGTAAATTTCATCAAAATTACTTAAAGGGAGGGGGTACTTTACTTAATAACTTTTTAGGTTTTTTTCGATTTTCTCAAAAACGGCTCTAACGATTTTGATTAAACTGAGTATTTGATGTATAAATATGCCTGAGATATGACTGTAAAAATTTCATCAAAATTGATTAACCGGAGGGGGGACTTTACTTAATAAATTTTGTAACATTTTCACGTGTTTTTTTTTATTTACTCTAAATCGGCTTTAACGATTTTGATCAAACTGGGTATTTGATGTATGCATAAGCCAAAGATGTGATAGCCAACATTTCACCAAAATTGACCAACCGGAGGGGGGACTTTACTTAATAAATTTTGTATCATTTTCACGTGTTTTTTTTTTTTTTTATTCAAAAACGGCTTTAACTATTTTGATCAAACTGGGTATTTGATGTATTTATATGCCAAAGATGTGATAGCTAACATTTCATCAAAAATGGTCTAACGAAGGGGACCACAACAACGCATTAATTTCTAATCTAAGTAAGTTGGTAAGTGAAAGTTGTGTGTTGCGCGCACGCACCAGATTTTTTGATAATATTATCTTCTTCATCAAGAAAAGTACACTTACCAGCTATTTCTACAAACGAAAAATTGATTTTTTTTTTTTGGCCGTAAAATTGAAGAATAAATGAATACTTAAATAACTGAAAGTTAATCATTAATTAAAATCCGAATACAGACAACTTCGATCATTAAGGGCTTTAATAGCTTAAACCTTTCAAAAGTGAACGGTGTAAAATTATATAGTGTGAATATGGTAAGACATTAGGAGAGCGGACCGGGAGTGGAGCGGGAGCGGAGCGCTAGTGTGAATGAGGTAGAGCGAGAGTGGACCGGGAGCGGAGCGAGAGTGGAGCGGGCGCGAAACCGATAGTGTGAATAGGCCCTTAAAGTCACGGAGCTGCGGAGAGAATTAGAAGAGCTGGATTTAGACACTACAGGGACAAAAGCGATCTTGTTGGCCCGCTTACGTGAGTATTACTCGAGTCAGGGCGTAGATCCTGAAACTGTAGAGTTTGAAGATAGCTCTTTTAAAGCCGCTTTAAATAATTTGTCGGCAGAAATAAATTTTAATCTGCCTTCTGAAATCAATGGGTTGAATGAAAGGTTATATATTATATGTACCCACAGATAACCCTTTAGCCGTGGCTGCCGCGGCGGAATCTCAAAATCGATATCATTTTCATAATGAGCACCTCAGATAACCCTATAGTCGACACCAAGATCGATTATATCGCGCAAGTTGTAATAAATCGATACCTGACGGCGGAATCTCAAAATCGATATCATTTTCAAAATCAGCACCTCAGATAACCCTATAGCCGACACCAAGATTGATTATATCGCCCAAGTTGAAATAAATCAGTACCTGGCGGTGGAATCTCAAAATCGATATTTTTTTCATAATCAGCATCCCAAATAACCTAGTAATCGATATCAGGTAATATCTGATGTGATTTCCATAAAAAGGGTTAACTCTATAATGTACCAATATAGAGAAATCCGAAAAGAATTTTATAAATTTATTGGGAAATTATGAATTTAGTAGAAATTCACATCTCAATTTGTGAATTTTTTCCATATTCACATCTCTATTTGTAAATACGGCCGAATTCACAGCTGAGATATAAATATTCACATTTTTTTGTGAATATTCACAATTTTCCCTGTGAATTTTTTTTTATTTAAAGAAAAATTTGTATATATGAATAAATTCGTATTCACACCTGTGCATATGAATTTATTTATATTCACACTTGTAAATACAAATTTATTTATATTCATATTCACAAATATCGTGATATAAATAAATTTATATTCATATTCACATTAAAATTAAGATAAAAATAAATTCATATTCGTATTTATAAATATAAATATGCCCAACTCTGGTTGAAATAATTGAAAATACATGCAAGTGAACTTTAATTTGTTACCTTGATTCTTTATGATTTTTTTTTTTTTTTAAATTACGGTAAAGTGATGCTCATATCAATATTGCTATATTACATCTCAAACTCACTTGATTTATCCGTTTGTATATTTTCTATACTTTGTTCACCAGCCTGAATTTTGTACCTTCAATTTACATTCCAGTTACTTCATCTTATATTTTTAGGATAACTAATCATTGATAATTACCTCACCTGCGTTTCAGAGATGTTTTTAGTTCTTCAAGTCTGGGGATTAATAATGATTCGTACTTATGTACTGTATTCACCTTATTTCTTGGAAGTTTTTTGAACTCTTTGAATTTTTTGGCATGGTTCAACAGAATGAGACATCTTCTGATATGCAAATATTCTATTTCTTCATCCATTGATTTATAAGCTTGAATAACTTGGTCGTACAGCTCATAGATCTTACTTATGCACCTTAACAACGTAAAACTTAAGACACTAGCCATAAGAGGAAGAAATATAGCATTAATTTAGCACCATAGCATAAAATCTATTACGTATTTTATATTTTCATAAAATTAATTTACTTATTTCTCACGACCTGTGTCTTTATACATATGTCTATTATGCCTACAAACAATGAGGGGAAAAGAAATTTAACGAATTAGTCTTGAAAGGAAAACTCGTAAATCCGGCTAACTGATGCAGGACCTAATGTAACCAACGATTATGACATAAAAATGGTTCCCAATCACAATTATTCATTTGCTGCAATTAACGGTCAAGATAATTATTTATCAAGACCACTCACAAATCAGGTTCTACACTGTCCATAACACCATACTGTTTCGAGATGGGTAGCTCTTAGAGATACATATGTATACTTAAGACAAGAAAAGTTTTTCTACAAAAGTTTCCTTGCTGAAAACAATAATTAACTTACATCGAAAATCCGACATTTTCTACTGGTTCAATAGCCATTTTTTCAAGAGCACGAATTGAATCAGTGACATACAACGGGGTTAAATCAGATTTCATTTCTACTTCGCACTGTTAAATGTGTTGATAATTAAAGATAAATTGTTTAGCTAGTGATGGACACATTAAACGACACATATCATTTCATCATATGTTTATGTCCAAATAGAATCTTAAATGTTAATTATTATTAAAACTGATATTTAAAACAATGATTTTTGTATTTAAACAAACATTTTATAGGAATGATTTCGGTGATTTCGCTTAATTAAGCATCTTTAGGTACTGACTAGATATCTATAGATTTACAGTGGTGACAAAAAGTATTTGCACACCAAGTTTCTTCATTATATAATAACTTTAGTTAATCAAAAAATCATACAATTTACAAAAATAAAAAGTATATTTAATGGTAGCTTAATACATATGCTATCTCTTCCATATTCAAATGAAAAATAAAACATAAAATAAAAGCTGGAAAAAAGTACTTGCACATGATACGTTTACACTTTGATTTTATAATTTATGTAAATTTTAATATTTTGTATAAAGTCTGTTTGCATGGATAACTACCTGTAAACGTCTTGGCATTGTATGAACCAGGTTTTTAATTAAATATGGATTGATTCTTTCCCATTCCTGGATTAAAAGATTTTTGAGATGATTTCTTCCAAATACATTGTGTTTTCCAACATTTAGGTCCATAACATGTATGCCATGAATTTTCAATTATATTTAAGTATAGTGACTGCGGAGAGTTGTGTCTACAAACGTTAAAAAATTGCCATTCTTTTGTTTTATTGGCTGTTTGTTTAGGATCGTTGTCCTGTAGGAAAATGAATTGATCCTGGATTCCCTATTTACCAGCACTTGCTATGTGGTTACGGCGAAATCGTCAAAGAATCTTCTGCATTTAAAATTCCCTTGATTAGTACGTGATTTCCAACTCCATTGTAGGCTACGCATCCCCAAACCATTACATTTCCACCTCCATGCTTCACAGTAATGGTCACATTTCGCTCCTTCAATTCTTCTTTTTTTCTTCACCAAATAGTCATCCGGCCATCGGAACCAAACAAATTAAACTTGCTTTCATCAGAGAACCACACATTTTGCCAAAAACAGGTGGGTTAGTTAATTTATTCCCTAGCTAAAGCAAGCCGTTTTCTGCGATTCGTCTCACTCATATAAGGTATTTTTCTCGGGACCCTTCCATAAAGCCCATTAGAATTTAAAACATTCCTTACATTTTAACAACAATTAAACACTTCGCAGAAGTTGATTCGACCATATTAGCTAGGGCACCTGCAATTACAGCTGGATTTTTCAGCGCTTCGATTTCAATTTCTCTCTTCATTCTTTCACTTAATTTCCTTGGACGATCTTTTCGCCGTTGTGCCTCGTTCTTCTATCTCCTAATCACTGTAGAAAAATGAAGACATAACAGATCTGCTATTTCGCAATACGATTTTTGTTGGTTGCGCAATATAATCACTTTCTCGCGAGTGGCAGCACACAGATCACTTTCTTTTGGAATTATTAATAGTCAAGCTAGAAAGACAGGTTGTCGTAGGAAGCTCTACCTTCGAAAGAGTAGAGGAGTTTATTTACCTTGGATCGCAGGTTACATCAACCAATAACGTTTCCATTGAAATAAAGCGAAGGATCACAGCGGCTAACCGATGTTATTTTGGTCTGTCGAAACAGCTACGGAGCAAGCTCATTAGCAGGAAAACAAAGGTACATTTATATAAAACTCTAATCAGGCCTGTCCTGACGTACGGCTCCCAGACATGGACACTGTCTGCAAAGGATAGAAATAATCTCCTGGTCTTCGAGAGGAAGATCCTTCGAAGAATCTATGGGCCGGTAAGGGATGAGGAAGGCTGGAGAAGAAGAAGAAATAAGGAACTCTATGAGCTGCTCCAGGATATAGATGTTGTGACATTTATTAAGCTGGGACGCCTTAGGTGGGCAGGACATGTTGCACGGATGAGTTTGGATGAAATTCCAAAAAAAGTTGTGGAGGAGGAAATCCACTGTCCAAGAAGAGTCGGACGGCCCAAGATCCGGTGGATGGACGGCGTAGCACAAGACGCACGAGATCTGCTTAGAGTCCAAAATTGGAAGGTAGCAGCCCAAAACCGGGCCGAATGGCGGAGGCTCATTGAGGAGGCCAGGACCCGTCACAGTGTTGTAGCGCCAACTGATTGATTGATATTAATAGTCAAGCTGTTAAAAATAGGTTTTACACGTTTGAAATACTTTAGCATACTGACAGGAAAGAACATGATTATATTCAAGCAAGTTAACAGCAACAACTAAAAAACAAACCTCTGTACTTCAGAAATCGAAATGTGCTAATACTTTTTGCCAGCTTTTATTTTATGTTTTATTTTTAATTGTGTAATGGAAGAAGTTATTTTATATTTCATATGTGTATTAATCTAGCATTAAATATACTTTTATTGGAATATATATTCTCTGTATATATTCTCATGTATATATTCTAATTGGAATGGAAAGGGATTGGCATCCAAATTTTAGATTTTTTTCTTAACCACATTAAATTTAAATGAGATTTAACTACAAATTAATAATTTTATTATTAGCGTGCGTGCGTGCGTGCGTGCGTGCGTGCGTGCGTGCGTGCGTGCGTGCGTGCGTGCGTGCGTGTGTGTGTGTGTGTGTGTGTGTGTGTGTGTGTGTGTGTGTGTGTGTGTGTGTGTGTGTGTGTGTGTGTGTGTGTGTGTGTATATGAACAGACTAGCTCAAAAACTATAAACCGTGCGATCCTGAAATTGGGTATTTAGTGTAGGTATATGCCCGCGATGTGACAGCATAAATTTCATCAAAATTACTTAAAGGGAGGGGGTACTTTACTTAATAACTTTTTAGGTTTTTTTCGATTTTCTCGAAAACGGCTCTAACGATTTTGATTAAACTGAGTATTTCATCTATTTATATGCCCGAGATATGACTGTAAAAATTTCATCAAAATTGATTAACCGGAGGGGGGACTTTACTTAATAAATTTTGTAACATTTTCACGTGTTTTTTTTATTTACTCTAAATCGGCTTTAACGATTTTGATCAAACTGGGTATTTGATGTATTTATATGCCCGAGATATGACTGTAAAAATTTCATCAAAATTGATTAACCGGAGGGGGGACTTTACTTAATAAATTTTGTATCATTTTCACGTGTTTTTTTTATTTACTCAAAAACGGTTTTAACGATTTTGATTAAACTGAGTATTTCATCTATTTATATGCCCGAGATATGACTGTAAAAATTTCATCAAAATTGATTTACGGGAGGGGGGACTTTACTTAATAAATTTTGTATCATTTTCACATGTTTTTTTTATTTACTCAAAAACGGTTTTAACGATTTTGATCAAACTTGGTATTTGATGTATTTATATGCCCGAGATATGACTGTAAAAATTTCATCAAAATTGATTTACGGGAGGGGGGACTTTACTTAATAAATTTTGTATCATTTTCACGGGTTTTTTATTTACTCAAAAACGGCTTTAACGATTAATAAAAATAAGATATGAATGTAGAAAAATGTGTGACTTTGGGAAATGATATTTAACAAAACACGTCAATTTCTTATCTAAGTAAGTTGGTAAGTGAAAGTTGTGTGTTGCGCGCACGCACCAGATTTTTCAAAATAGAATGGATTTTTATGATAATCGTTCTATTGAATTTTAATAGGTATAATTTTTGAAATGAACTACGTAATTTTTCTTTTCTTAAAAAGTTAATAGTTGTATTCAGGAATGATATTTGAATATCGATTTATATCGATTTTTTCTGCTGATAAGTCTTTGGGGGTTGGTTTGAATGTCTTCAATTACTTGATGGTTTTGTTTTACCGGGAAAGGAATGTTTTCATTAAACAATTGATCAAAAATGGACAAGTTAAAAACTGTTAATTTACCCAATTGTGCGTTATGCTCATTGCCGTTTTCTACCAATGGTAAATAAACTAATAAAAGTTTGTTGTTTTTATGTTTTCTTTTATATGATCGTTTCTTATTTCTACTTCATTACATATCCCCTGGTTTTTTGAAGTAATTTTTTAAACTTTCTTCTCCTCTGACATGTTGATTTTTTCCTAGTTATTTGATTACAAGTTTTGTTGATGTTACAAGATTACATTTTTGTAATATGTATTCTTGGATAAAATGAAATTTAAGATGTAACTCACAATTATTATGTGGCAAAATTTATTGAGTTCTTATATTTTTCTATAATATAGTAATTTTAAATACTAGTGATTTTTTTTTTTACATTCCCAGTTCAAATATTACTTAGATGAAGGTTGTAGTAAAACATGTAGTTATGCACAAAGAACCATATTTATTTAGTTAATTTATTCTTATATGCATAATTTATATGATAACTTTTCTTTTATATTATGCTTAAGTACTAGTCATTTTGTGATTATAAATTTTGATACAGGGTATGCCCAATATAAAAACATAAAACTACCCCTCCTTCTTCATTGTGGACACTCAGCCTGTGAAAACTGTGTTAACCTTGAACTTAAAAGCAAAAATGAGCTCCGATGTAAAGTTTGTGATAGCATTTCAACTGTTTCAGCTGAGTAAGTATTATATTTATTAATAAAGCAGATTAAACAGCTGTTTTGTGAATAAATATTCACATGTCTATTGTTGATATCTTTTATAGCCCATTTTCTCAACCAAGTAATTGCTCGGTAGCAATATAAAGTATAGGCGGAGCGTCTCCTCTTTTTTTATTTATTGTTACTTTTATTATTATCAATTACACTAGACTGTAAGGTAGTCATTGAGAAGAAGATAACCGATAGTATTGGTATTTACAGTTTATTCATTTTTTATTTTTTATTTTATAACATAAATGCATTTTTTAAACAGGGATATTTACATTATCTTATAAGCAGTATGATTTATGAATGTTTGATGGATTGATTTTGTTGGAAAACCTAAATATGTGTGCCTAGATTACTTTGATAATCAGTGGTATTCTGAAAGTGTTTAAACTATTGACAATTTTGTTAGTTGAGTTTATTTGTTTTTTAGAATTACTAGTTTTAGCGGTTATAATTGTTAATGATTTTATTTGATAGCAAATTCTGTTCTCTCAAGAGTTAACTATCTATGTAAACCTCAAACTTATCAGTTCAGATCGGTTTGGTTTCTTACCAAGGGGATCAGATGTTTCCGTCTGCTTCTATATCTACACAATTTCTGGTTTTATTCTACAAATCATTTATTATATGGGTGATTCTAAAATTATGGTGGTATTTGTGTCACAAAGTGATAAATCGACAACTGCCTGAAGGATTTTTAAATTTTTTTTTCTATTTATTACCTCATTGGTAAAGAACACTGCTATCTAATTTTAAGTGCCTAAAGACAGGAGGACATTCACTAAAATCAACAACAAAGCTCTTTTTGTCACTCCCAACCCTGTCACATAGTAGCGGTCATTTACTTTGAAAAATAATTAAACCTACATATTATCTTGACAGACTGCTTTAATTTATTTGTAATAATGAAACAATTGTACCCTATTATAGTCTCATGCAATATATATTTTCTCACATTCCTTTAATTTGGTAGACGTTTCGGACTGTCGTGTCCATATTCATTACCTGCATAGTGTACAATTGATTTTAGTATTTTTCTTATACAGTTATAAACAATAAAAATTAAAGGACCATTATAAATACAAAGATATAGTTAAAATAGGTATGAACATGACATATAGGTATGTGAAGTATCAATTTTAAAGGGTTACTTAATCAAATACATAAGAATCAATAAATATCAATAGAACAAAAATAAAAATAAAATAATAATAAATAATATGTCATGTTCTTACCTATTTTAACTATATCTTTGTATTTATAATGGTACTTTAATTTTTATTGTTTATAACTGTATAAGAAAAATACTAAAATCAATTAAACCCTTTTCCGTCTCAATAATTCTCAAAAATTGAGCCAGGACTCCAAAGGGTACAGGCAAAGTACCGTAACAGCTTTTCCACCAGTCACGCAGTTGTGAGGTCACTCCCTAGCTAGTTTTTTTTTTATGCCTACCAATCCCTCAGAATAGGAAATTTCATGCTGAGATAATATGGGGTAACTTTGTTATGAGCCCAACTATACGTCAAATCATATTTTTCCCAAATTTAATTCTGTTCCTTTCAGAACTTGGAGGAAGGTGTAAAGCTAAAAAATATTTTTATAGTGAGTCACTCCCTACACCTTATTAACATGACGATCGTAAACAATTCAAAGCCATTAACTTTGTTTAGTAAATTTTGTACAAGTTTTGCTAAAATTGATGATGAATAGCCAATTTGTCCCTCCCTGACCTGTCACTCCCTAGCCTGATACCAATTTTGTTTTAGCTAGGGAGTGACAATGTTGGTCAGGGAGTGACAATGTTGGTCAGGGAGTGACAATGTTGGTCAGGGAGAGACTTATGATGGAGAACATTTCTCCATTCTTTGAAAATCATTATCTCGAAAACTGTGTATGTAACTACGTCCACACTTGGGGTATGTGGGGTTCCCTGGGCCAGGGGAGAGTGTAGGTGATGAATTTTGAGTATTATTAGATGTTCCCTGGCTCCGGGTTTTGAACTGGCTATCTTCGGGTTTTCACTCATATGTTGTCAAGGGTAACGCCTATTTGCTAATGCATTTGCGATTGAATTTCAAAGGTACACCACACTATGGGACTCTCATTTAAATTATGAAAAAAAAAAACCCATTGGTTGGCTAAAGCTGTATGACTGTCTTGGCTAAAAACAAGGGGAATTCGACTGAAAAATTGAATTGTTGGCTCATATATGTCTTCCATAATATAAATTTATAAAACAAAAACTTTATAAATAAAATTTATAATATATAAAGTTATAAAACAAAAAAATTATAGAAAAATTTATAAATTTTTACAATTTAAAAGGAACAATATACAAACAAAAAACAGATTGCCTGCCAGTTCATTGCCTTGAAAATTAATCGGTTAATGACATAAAAACCAAATCACAGTTTTGCGAACAAAATATTTTACCTCTTTAAATCAACTATCTGAGAACATTCTTCTTGAACTATGCATGTTTCAAGGTGAGACATGTCTAATTAAGTGTCACAAAAATGTTTATTCTACCGATTATTCTGCCACATTCAATATATTTTTTCTGATTATTCTACACATTCAATCCTTTGACACATTTGAGGATCTAGTTCTTAATTTTGTCACATCTTGTATTGTAGGAATTACCTTCATCAACAACTGAGAATCGTGGGCGCATGATTGCTTGAAAAGGGTTTGTTCACTTTCCTTGAATTTTTCACTAAGTTATTATTTATTGCGGTTGGGACCAAGCTTGAAATAGTACCCATCCTCATTTTACAGTAATGATTATCAGATTCCCAAGTCTAAGGGACATTAAACAAAACAAACTAAATCTCACTACATTTTATGGAACCATGAAAGACTAATTAATAAAATTAATTTATAATTGTCTGTCCTTTACTACTATTTTTTGTTGCAGAGGCAGTCATTTGATATAATTTATTCGTATCTTGGCCATTATTTGAAGTCTGTCCACAATCTTTCAATTTTCTACTGATATCTCATTCTTTTGCTCTCACACCTTTTTTCTTCCTCTAATTATATTAATTTACGTTCATATTTTGCATGTATTGTTTAAAAGTAAAATTATTGTTTTTTTAATAACAAAAGAAAAAAAATCTGGTGCGTGCGCGCAACACACATCTTTCACTTACCAACTTACTTAGATTAGATATTGACGTGTTTTGCTAAATATCATTTCCCATAGTCACACATTTTTCTACATTTATATCTTATTTTTGTTAATCGTTAAAGCCGTTTTTGAGTAAATAAAAAAAAACCGTGAAAATGATACAAAATTTATTAAGTAAAGTCCCCCCTCCCGTAGATCAATTTTGATGAAATTTTTACAGTCGTATCTCGGGCATATAAATACATTAAATACCAAGTTTGATCAAAATCGTTAAAACCGTTTTTGAGTAAATAAAAAAAACACGTGAAAATGATATAAAATTTATTAAGTAAAGTCCCCCCTCCGGTTGATCAATTGTGATGAAATGTTGGTTATCACATCTTTGGCATATAAATACATCAAATACCAAGTTTGATCAAAATCGTTAAAACCGTTTTTGAGTAAATAAAAAAAAAACATGTGAAAATGATACAAAATTTATTAAGTAAAGTCCCCCCTCCGATTGATCAATTTTGATGAAATTTTTACAGTCATATTTCAGGTATATGAATAGATCAAATACTCAGTTTAATCAAAATCGTTAGAGCCGTTTTTGAGAAAATCGAAAAAAACTTAAAAAGTTATTAAATAAAGTACCCCCTCCCTTGGAGCAAATTTGATGAAATTTTTGCTGTCACATCGCGGGCTTATACATACTCTAAATACCCAATTTCAGGTTCGCACGGTTTATAGTTTTTGAGCTAGTCTGTTCACACACACACACACACACACACACACACACACACACACACACACAGACCATTTCGCGGGACTTGGTTATTTTGACTCAGGGGACCCCAAAACGTGTATTTCCGTTGAAAACCGGGAGTCGAAAATTTTCACGATCGCAATACTTCCACTTACTATATGTTTCATATATAGGTAAGTGAAAGTAATAAAATCAAACTTATCCATACTACTCTGGAAGTATGACTAAAAAACTGAATTTGGACTTAAATTTTGTTAAATTGATTTTATGTGTTGAGCTCAAAAATGCATTTAATAGATGTCTGTAAATAGGCACCAGGTTACAAAATGCATCACTTAATCGTGGGTCATTATACCTAATAAGACCAATTTGAATTATTTTTCTTTATAATTTCAATATTTTCAGTTGTGCTATTATACATATGGAGCAGTGATAGGTTTTTCTATTATGAGTTTTCACCTCTCCAATATTTAGAGTTCCAACAGTATACAACTTGCTATATTATTGGTTATTGGTAAACTGCTATAAGATTGAAACAACTACATTAATATGATATTACTTTTTAAAAAATATCAAATATCCTATATTTTGTTTAAATTATAGCATTCATTATTTTGATTACAGATTTAGTCAAAATGATGTGTCCAAAGAATTTCCTGTCAACCACTATTTGGCTGGATTGTGGTATTTGAAAATAGTGATTAGTTGTTCTGATCTCGATTCCACTATTGGATTTTCGAAACCTAAACGTAAATGTAAATCTTTCAGAGCAAGTGAGTTCATTTTTCATCTGTTTTAAAGTATGAATTTTGGTTGTGTCCATTATAAAATATTGTAATTCCAAAGATTTATAGCCCATTATTTATTTAATTTTGTATCTTTATGTTTTTAATTTTTGATTTCATTGAATTCATGTCAGAAATTTATTAAGATACTTTCTCTTCACCATTATGTATTTGTCTTTATTGCAATGGTTTGGCTATTCAGCAAATTATCAGTAACTTATTATTTTTTATAAAACTATAGCTAATTCATTAGGTTCTTTTTAAGTGTAATAAAAAGAAATAAGGCGTTGGACCAAGAAGAGCTTTACTATTTTTGTATAAATCTTTAAGAGTATAATTCAAGAATCAAAGAATTGGGTTTTTTTTTTTTTAATAGATAAAATTATATTTCATTAGATTACTATCACAATTAACCATTCGTACATTAACAACTGTAATTGAAATTTTAACTTTTTTTCTTCAAGGTCTCACTCGCTAGAAATCTAATAAAGCTTTTGTACCTAAAACTGCTAAATTATATATTATAATTTGATAAGTTTTTCTTTAATTATGACTAAGTTTGGGTCCTTCTAAAATTAAAATATATTTTTTCTGTAATCCACTTTTGGAATTATTTCGTTGTTTCTTGTAATTCACTTTTTTGAATTATTTCTGGTATTTTTTAATTATTCTTAACACTTACCCCAACACTTCACGACAAACTAATGACATACAATAATAACTACATAGACACAATGAACAAACACAATGGATTAATATTGGAAGCAACAAGACGAATACTGAAGAGGAAAGACATTCAATATCCTCTATGGCATACAGACTACAACTGGGCAATAATGGGCAAAGAAAAAGCCAATGAATTCGCTTTATTCTTATCCCAGGTGTTTGGGACAGGCACAACTCACGACAATACAATCAATAATGACATTGAAGATGACATTGCCACACCACCTCTTCCAGCATTTCATCCTGAAGAATTCTACAAAGAAATAAACAGATTGCGAAATAAGGAAGCTCCTGGCTATGATCTAATCACGCCCTACCACGAAAAGCTTTCATGTTTCTCACATCTATAATGTAATCTTGCACATAATATACTTTCCTCTTCTTTGGAAACTTTCCACCATCAAAAGGATTCCTAGACCTTACAAACCCACTACTAATCCTTCCTCCTATTGTCCTATTGCACTTCTTCCAATCATGGGGGAAATATTTGAGAAACTTTTTCTTAACCCTCCGTCGGGCGCATGTTATGTTATGTTTTCCACAGTTCTTTCTGTAAAGTTCAGTAGTGCAACTGCATTGGATAGTGTTCTGTGATTTACTTGCCATTATTTTTAATCTGCTTGATACAATGCGCCCGTTCATGTTAGTTTTTTCAATGCCATATTTCTTTTTTTTATTTATTGATTTAGTGTCTCTATGTAACAATTAAAATATACATATATATTTTTCTTATTTTATTTCATATCTGAATTACTGTAAAGCCTATTATCTGAGAGATACACGTGACCGGTGTCGTATTTTTCTACTTTTCGGAATGGAATACAAGACTATTTTCGATTTGGATATACAGGAAGATGTAAATGCTATTCATAAATTATTAATAAATGATGTAAGTGATCATAAAATTGACAACAATAATGACGATGAACCAGATACTGATGCTAGTATTGACTTCGAAGAAAGGGATGGCCGTTCAGACACAGAAAGCGATGGGGACTCCGAATCTGAGGTAGGAGAGAATTGTGATAAAAAATGGCCAAAATGTTTATAATAATTTAAATAAAAGGGAGTTTCCTTGTAATTGAAGCCTATTTATTTTTAAATTATATCATATTGTATTTAGACAAATTTTTCCAGATTAGAAATGATTCATATAAAATATTTGTATTTTTTTTTTTTACTTTTTGTTTGTATCAGACATGTTATTTACATATAGTATTTTTATATTCTGAAAATTCATTTGTATGTATAGTAATAAAATCCTATTTCGTACTTGGATATTTGTTTTTCTTACTCTGATTTTTTTTCTTTCCATTTTACTCTTCAAGTTTTTAAATAATTTTTTTTTTTTTAAATTAACGCTTCCATTCTTAAGGATTCAAATGAAACACATTACATTTAAGTTTAAATAAAATGAAATAATGTTTTATGATGATTATGGTTGAGAAGATCTCGGAGATACACGCGCCCGACAGTGGAACATTCTTGACGCCCCCGAATGTTAATAGATTAAAGCAAATCCTGGAAAGTCGTGAAGTGATTCCGAACCAACTATTTGGCTTCCGCTCTTATCATTCAACTGTCCAACAGTTTCACTGAATAGTAAATGCTATTTCTGTTGCTTCAGAAAAAAATGAATACTGCTCTGTGGTTATCCTCGATATTGAGAAAGCTTTTGACAGTGTATGGCACAAGGGCTTGCTTTAGATAATTAAACCACACTTTCCTTCTACTTCCAGATTTTCCAATCCTTCTTTCTTAACCGGTTCTTCTCTGTTTCTGTTGATTCTCTTTTCTGATGATTGATTCTCTCTTCTCTTTCCTTCTTTCCTCAGCTTGCCGGTGTACCACAAGGTAGTATTATATGTCATCTTCTCTATTCTGTCTACAGATCAGATATCCATGAACACCCTCGCACCAACACCTTTAGCTTCACTGGTGACACGGCTATCCTTTCATCACATCAAAATCCTACTATCGTATCCTTCGCCCGACATAAGTATTTTATTTGAATTAAACAAGTGGTTCAATTTTTCTCGACGAAAATCTACTTGCCATTCTGTGGTAACTAACAACAACCCAATACTTTCAAAGATACCACGGACTGTACTTTGACAAATGACTCACTTGGAACATACATACCAAATTTAAAAAACTAGATCTCACCAGATGGTACAAGCAGCTTTCACATCTCCTGGACTACCTAATTTTAGACATTAAAGAAGATTTAAGACCTATTTGAACATACGGAGAAACACGTCCACATTAACAAAATAGAAATTTCACAATTTATTAAAAATCAATGATTAAAAAAATCACAAATGCACCCTGGTTTATTTTAAATCATACTCTGCACAATGAAACGACAATGGCTCAGAGAACTTTTACAACAATAAACTCAAAAACTATAAAATGCATCCAGAAAGTCAAAGTCAAAATAACGGTGACCACATTTGCTTGATGGGCAATGGCTACAAGTGGAATGATAATAAATGTTTTTTAAAAAATTTCTAGTACCTCAGGCATTTTTTTTTTTTTTTTTTTTTTTTTTTTTTTTTTTTTTTTTTTTTTTTTTTTTTTTTTTTTGTGAGAATGTTATTGTATAATATTTGTATTATTATTTTTTTTGTAGTGTTGTGTAATGAATGTGGTGACAACCCTTCGGATTTTCATTGCAAGCAGTGTGAAGCCCCATACTGTCAACAATGTTTCAAACTGGTTAGTATTCTCATTAGTATATAATTTTTACTTTGACTTACGGGAAAGATAATATAATATAAAATATATAATAAAATAAATATTAAGGGAAAGTATTGCAATAGGGAAAAATTTGGACTTCCGGTTTTCAACGAAAATACCTGTTTGGGGTCCCCTGAGTCCAAATAATCAAGTTCCTCAAAATGGTCTGTATGTGTGTCTGTGTGTGTGTGAATAGACTAGCTCAAAAATGAGTAACTCCACGAACATAAAATTAAGTATTTGATGTATGTATATGCCCACGATGTGACAGCAAAAAGTTCAACAAAATAGGTCAAACGCAGGACGCACTTTATTTCATAAACTTTATGTTTTGTTCAATTTTCTTTAAAATTAAGAAAATTATCTTTAATGCTTTTAGTTTACTATATGTTTCTGCTTCACACTTTCAGCAGTTTTTGTATGTATCTAGTTTGATTTTTCAGAATACAGGAAAAAGACATGTTTAAAGGGAGAAAATAACATGTTCATTTAATCATGCAAAAATCTTAATTTCTTCCAAAACGTCACTTAACTTGTCCAAGCACTAAGCTCTTCATATCTGTGGTTATTTGCCAATAGTTCAATGTCAGATTTCTTCAGATTCAATGTCAGAATCTTTAAAAGTGTTTTGATTTTTATTTTTCAAAGCAAACATTTTATATTAGACTTAGTAAAAAAGACTTATTTTAACTTTAAGCATATCAAATTTTTGCTTAGAAAATTAATATTCAAAACTCAGATTGTGATAGTCTAACAGAAAATTGAAATCTGATATCAACTTTAGGCACCCACATGAATTTTACTTTGTGTTACAGGTATCAAAGTTAAATTAGCTTTCATGATTTTATAATATCTAGTATATTAACCTAAACATTTTAAAATATCCATATTAAATTCCAGAACCTTTACTCCTGGAGATCCCAGTGCTTTATCAGTTCTGTATAATTTTGCTAACATTTTCATACTTCTGTTCTGTTAAATCGTGATTCACCTCTGATTTACAAATAAAATGATAATGTCCAATAACATATATTTATATTAATAATAATCGGTTTAATGCTTTTCTGTAGGTATTTATAACTAGAGGGAAATTTTTTTCTATCTTTTTTTCTACCTTAATAAGATAAATCTTATTAAATAACAATATATCACAAATTTATCTAGCTACCATATTTTATAGTAGCCTATTTAATTTTTTTATTTTTTACAGGTTCATGCATCTGCAAAAGCTTTCAGAAATCATGTCAGGATGTCTTTATTGGATTCCTATTTGTGCCTCGATGCAGATTTGTCCATGATGTGCTTAACCCATAACAAACACAAGCTTGAATTTTTTTGCCTCCCTTGTCGTACTGCAGCTTGCTCTCATTGTCTGGTTGAATCACACAATGGCCATGCAGTTGATAAAATAGAAAATGTGGTATGTATAATTCAATATGTTACTCACTGGCATATAATTAATCTGTGAAAATTTTCTAATTATTAAAAAACAGAAAAATTGGAGTTATAATATCCTTACCAATCCTAAAGAAATACTTTGAAAACAAGGTGGGAGATAAAATGAGGAAGGTGATCATGGCCAGGAATTGAGCTCATTTTGGGTTAAAGAAACTCACGGGATCAACTTTCTTCTCTGCTACGAGTGTTTGAGCTTTTGGTTGGAGAGTATAACTGGAGGAGTCCTCATTGATTCCAAATGGAATATTGGGCCAAATGCAGAAATTAATGAGGAGATTCTTAAGTTCATTAAGTGTCGAAAAATCAGTTGATTTGGGCATTTTTAATTTATAACCGAATATATAATGCCAAACATGATTCTCTTTGATTAAATGTTTGTAAGGGACGCTCACATAATTGCTGCCCAGCAGATAGGGACAAAACCTAAATTGAATAAATGTCAGAGGGTGGAAAGCAAAAGTGCTAAGTCTGTAATACTGAGGAAGGATTGCAGGGGAGGCCAAGGTCTATACTGGACTGCAGTGCCAAAGAAGCGGAAAAATAAATGAATTGAGTTTTAAAACATTTTGGTGCTGTTTCAGATTAATGAATTCAATTTAATAACTGATAAATTTTCATCCTCTTTTTTACTTACCTTTTTACTTAGATATGATTTTCCTGAACCAGGAGAAAGGACCATTGATTAATGCTGAGTTATTATTTGTTCCCAGCTTTAGAATTCAAACTCTTAATCTATTATATTGTCTGTTGCAACCCATCTGTGTTCTTAAAAATATTCAATATGATAAAATTCTTTATAAGTTTGACTAAGCCTCCAGACTCGTTTCTTCTCATTCTGTCCATTATTCTCTCTCCCTATGTGTTTTTTTCTTTTTCTTTTTCTCCCCCCTCCTACCATTTCTGGCATATGGGGTGCAGTAGCGGTGGGTTGATACGTTGGTTATACGTACACCCACCGCTACCAATAAAATACACTTTATTTTTACTTTCACTTACCTATATATGAAATATATAGTAAGTGGAAGTATTGCGATCGTGAAAAATTTCGACTTCCGGTTTTCAACGGAAATACACGTTTTAGGGTCCCCTGAGTCCAATTAACCAAGTACCGCGAAATGGTGTGTGTGTGTCTGTGTGTGTGTGTGTGTGAACAGACTAGCTCAAAAACTATAAACTGTGCGAACCTGAGATTGGGTATTTAGTTTATGAATATGCCCGCGATGTGACAGCAAACATTTCATCAAAATTGCTCAAAGAGAGGGGGTACTTTATTTAATAACTTTTTAAGTTTTTTTCGATTTTCTCAAAAACGGCTCTAACGATTTTGATTAAACTGAGTATTTGAACTATTTATATGCCCGAGATATGACTGTAAAAATTTCATCAAAATTGATCAACCGGAGGGGGGACTTTACTTAATAAATTTTGTACCATTTTCAAGTGTTTTTTTTTATTTGCTCAAAAACGGCTTTCACGATTTTGATCAAACTGGGTATTTGATGTATGTATATGCCAAAGATGTGATAGCCAACATTTCATCAAAATTGATCAACCGGAGGGGAGACTTTACTTAATAAATTTTGTATCAATTTCATGTGTTTTTTTTATTTACTCAAAAACGGTTTTCACGATTTTGATCAAACTGGGTATTTGATGTATGTATATGCCAAAGATGTGATAGCCAACATTTCATCAAAATTGATCAACCGGAGAGGGGACTTTACTTAATAAATTTTGTATCGATTTCACGTGTTTTTTTAATTTACTCAAAAATGGCTTTCACGATTTTGATCAAACTGGGTATTTGATGTATGTATATGCCAAAGATGTGATAGCCAACATTTCATCAAAATTGATCAACCGGAGGGGGGACTTTACTTAATAAATTTTGTATCAATTTCACGTGTTTTTTTAATTTACTCAAAAACGGCTTTCACGATTTTGATCAAAGTGGGTATTTATGTATGTATATGCCAAAGATGTGATAGCCAACATTTCATCAAGATTGATCAACCGAAGGGGACACTTTATTTCATAACTTTTTTTCTAATTTTTAGATTATCTCAAAAACGGCTTTAACGATTTTCTTCATATTCATCATGTTTAATGAAAATTGAGTGTTATTTAATATCAGGTAAGCGTTATCATTATTAAAATGTTCTGAGGGGTTTATAGAGCAAATGAAAACAAAAATAAGAAATGAATGTGGAAAATGTGTAACTTTGAGAAGTGGCATTAACAAAACGCATTGATTTATTATCTAAGTAAGTTGGTAAGTGAAAGTTGTGTGTTGCGCGCACGCACCAGATTTTTAATCGTCTTATTGTACACTTATTTGGGTATCTTTAATTTGGGAACAATTCTGGTTAAGGTAACAGCTACTATGGTGCAGTCCAGTGCCCGTCCAGCCCTCCTGATCAGCATCCATCCGGATTGCCCTGCGTCGTCCGGGCAGGTCCAGCCCTCCTGGTCTCCGCTGTTCTAGTCTTGTGGTGTCTCGCTGAGATCAATGGTGGTGCCCTTCCCAGGGTGAAGTGCATGGGGCCCACCACCTCATTCTACCTGTAAACAAACTCCTTGAAGGCGGGGTAGACGTCCTCCTCCACCAGACGGGGGAAGTCGATCTAGACAAGGGTGTACAACCCGGTATTTCTAAACAACTTGGCTCGGTGTCCTTCCATTGCAGTGCAGTCCACGATGACATGCTCGGCAGTCTCGGCACTCCACTCGTGGGGCACCAGGAATCGATGTTCTTCCCATGGCTTTGAAGCTTACCCTGGAAACCCCTGAGTCCCGTCAGGATCTGTGAGACCCCGTAATACGGGAGGACCCATTTTGCCTTCAATCTTGTCTGGACGGTGGGGAAGACTTTCTGAGTGTAGAGCCCTTTTCGCTAGCTATCCACCGTCCATTCCATTCTTCAATAAAGTCCTCCCTCAGCATCTTCTTCCACGCATTGGGGGTCTCACCGATCCTCTGCCGCAGCCTCTCGGGTAGCGCATCTAGCCCCTGCCTCTTCACATCGTATCTGATGAAATTTTCCTTATGGATGAGGTTGATGCCCCTGGATCAATCCTATGTGCTGTCATCAACTATTTCTTCATCTTTTCTTGTCCCAGGAGGGTGTCTCGACCCCGAGACAATCTGTGACAGAATATTAAAGATATCCTGCCCCAAGCCGGATTCGATCTCTGGACCTTGAGTATAGCAACAATAGAAAATAGAGGAGTGAGCAACTGAATGCCTTAACAATGAGCTACCCTGCTCACTATCCAAGAAGTATAAGTAAGAAGTATAAGAAGAACAAGTAAGTTTCAAATTGAACCCCTCCACGGGTTCTACCTAAATTCATGAGACTCTCCAGCATGTATTTATCAAAGTATGTATGTATCAAAGTAGGCACACAAAAATTTAATAATAACCATAAAACCAAATTATAAGTACTTATTAAATATTAGCTATTAGTCCCATTTCTTCAGTTTGCTCCTAATGTCTTCCCTCTTATAGCTTTCGTCAATGTTTCTAATATCATCTACAACTGTCTCTAATGAGCCTACAAACTGTCTCTAAAGCATCAAGAAGATCACTGGCCTAGGTTTTTTCTTTTTTTCTTTTTCTGAAATATTTAGATCTCTTTTAAAAGGAATTTTCAAAAAAGGAGCATCTGACTAATAAAAGATTGTTGGTGTGATTCTTCATTTTTCTCAGTTAATTAAAATATATTTTGTGTTTTTTGAATAGTGCTGTAGTAAAAAAAAGTTTTTCATTTAATGTTTCATTTTTTTTTCCTATAAATTGATGTTTCTAATTGTTAATAACATTTCAGGATATTGATTTTGAAGAAGAATTCATTCAGCGGTATATGGATGTATCAAATATTGTTGCTAGAATGAAGTCTTCTAAAAAGGTAATGAAGTTATTAAAACGCTGCTTTGAAAAAATCTTGTAATTCTGAAACTATTACAGAAATACTAAATGAACTAAGTGAAAAATTCTAAAATGAACTAAATAGGAAAATTATCAAAAAATATTTATAATAATACAACTTACCTCCCTTGCACTAGCTCTTCAGTGTCTTTTATCATATGCATTTTATACCATATCATTAGTATGCATTTTAAGTGGACTTTTGGGATTAGCAGCATTCAAGTGTATATTCTTTAATTTAGTCAACAGCTGATTTTACAGGCTCTGTGTTATCAAATTTTTGTATTCTGTTTAGGACTGTTAAAGCAAGTGTTGATAGGATGTTTGGGCCAGAATTCCTGTGTACCTGGTTCAAAACATTGTTGGTTCAGTTCACACCTTGTTCGGCTAACATTTATTTCGTGGCCGTCCTAAAAAATGAATCTTAACGACATACACTCTATTGTTAGGGTGGGAACTAAACAGAGAGGGAGTGTAACGATTACCGACCCGGCCAGAACCAGTTGCCCCCTGGTTTTCTAAATCAACTAAATGGTTTAAAAAACTTTCTTGGTATTCTGGTGATTGTAATCTATAACTTCATTTCATTTCATGTTATCTTAGGATGATTAAATGAATCCAATAAATACAATTATGTTTATTTTACAAGCCATATAATACAGCAATTAATATATTTTATAAATAAAAAAACATTCTATTAATCTTAAATTTTCTTAAAATTTCTTAATTAAGTTATGAGAAAAATATGTTTTTGCTATTAATGGCATAAATAATATAATACTTGTAGGCTTATTTTCATAATCAATGCTATCTATTTAGGAAAAATATTAAGGATAAGAATATAGTACAAATTTTTCTTAATATTAATATTCCTCTCGTAATGGCTTTTATTATCATATGTATTGGCACTCAAATTTTATATATTCAATTTGAGCAAACTTTTTTTACTTATTTATTTTATTTTTAAATAATTTATTTAAAAAAAAGTACTTGAGGAATTTTAATGACTAGCTTATATCTATTTCGAGCCTCTCTGTTCGCATTTCTGTAGATTTTATTAAAAAACCTTTAGCTACCTAGGGAAGTTTTCACAGATTTATTTATATTTATAAATCTATGGATATCCCTTTAGGTTTCAGACTTTTCTCATTGATACTTTATTTTAGGAGACTCTTGGAGATTTGTTGTCATATCAGGTGCCGTGTTTCATTCTATCCTGCCGATCTTACTTTATTCTTAGATACTAAATCAATCGAGTATGGTGGTTCGAATTCCTCATCATTATTGCTTACTTCTTCTGTTTTATTTTTGTTCTGTAAAACAAAAAGAAATGACCAATTATATTAAATATAAAAAATCAGAAACATTTTCTCATCAGATAAAGGAATTCAGGAATCTATAGTAAAAATAATTTATCCTCTATGTTGTTAAAATTCATATTTCAGAGTCTCCTTGTCAAAAATATGAAGTACTATCATATATTAGATTTAAAAGTTCTTAATATCAGAATATGAATGGGAACACAAGAGCCGTTTGATAAATTGTATGAAGCAATAAATTTATTGCATGTCTCAGTTTAAATCAATTGATTTTTAAGATTATTAATTTAAAGACATATGTTAAACTGACCTTCTCTTCTATCTCCTTAAATTTTTGAGTGAGGTAGCGATCCACTAAAGGTCCGGAATAATCTTCTGGAAAACTTGGTTTTTGTGGCAGTATAAACTTGTACAGTCGCTCATTGAGGACATAAAGCTGTGCTGTTGATGCACATTTTACATTAAACCACCAATCACATGTGAGGGCTACTTGTGAAAATATTGTTCCGTTGGGGCAGAGAAAGGAAGCTTGTCCTCCATTCAAGTCACAATAATGCCAAACCTGAAAAATAATTAAAAACATAAAAAAAATATATATATATATGTATAGTATAAACATATATATATATATATATATATATATATATATATATATGAAATTTGTCCTCTTTTATTTACTTAAATTATTTACCATTCAAAAAAAACTCTTTAATTAAGTATGGGTATCTAGTTTGCAAATAAAGTTATATTAAGTGCTTAAAAATATTGGGTAATTCATAATTTTTGTTGGCGTAAAAATGCAATCACATTTTCATGCTTTTTAACTGATTGAATCAACATTCAGTTTTTTTTTTTTATGGTGGAACTGGAGACTCCAATAAGCTTTAAAATTGTGTTGTGTTTTATAATTTTTTAATGTTCACAGGGAGATGGACAATAACAAGCTGGGGTGTAGTTTTAAAATAACATTTTAAATATATTCTCCAACTTCAAATTTTGAACTCTAGCTATAATTTTTAATTTACTCTCTAATCCAAATGTGTTTGATACCAGTGTTTCTAATTTTTAAACTAAACAATTTTCAGAAAAAAAAATATTCGTGAAGTAAAAAAAATGTATATTATAAATTTATTAAAATTATTGATCAAACCTTCTTGTCATTAAAGAATTTGTTGCATTTTCCTAAAAATAGTGATACTAACTTGTTTTAACCAAGTTTTAATGCTCACTAAATTTGTTTATTATGAATTACACATTAATACACTTTAAAATTAAATTCAGATATAACCATAAAACCTGAAGATTGTTTCGTCTAATTAAAAGACAATCTAATACAAATAAAATCTTGGAAAAAAATCAGGTCTGTTTATAAATTTTAATTAATCAAATTTATAAAACTGCATATCACTAAATTTATTAATATGATATTTTAGAATTATAAATTCATTAATTTCTAAAATGACTAAATTGATCTCAATTCAATTTAAATATTATGTATGAAACCAAAAGAGATGCGAGTTAAGAGCAGAAACAAGGAATCACTTTTTATAAAGAATTGAATCATTGAAAGAGCTAGCAAGTTCTGCTACAGTGTGGTGAGCAAAGATGGAAGGATTGAATAATACTATGAGCATTTTACAACAAGCATTCTCTCAACTCTGGCCAGTATTGGAATCAAAAGACATTCAAATAGAGATCAAGTTTCGCATTTTTAATAGCAATGATATGTCTGTCTTGTTTTTGAAAGAAAGACTTGGAAAGTAACCCAGCAGGTGTCCAAGAAGCTACATACTTTTGTTAATAGATATATGGTCAAGAACTAAACGATCTCCAATAGATCAGATCATTAAATGTTGGTGGTTGGTTGGGATACACGATTAGAGAAAACCATGATGACAACATGGCAGAGTCTAGGGTGGAACTCACAAGGACAGCGAATAGGTGAATGATTGTGAGAAATGTTGAGCCAATAGTACAGTAGGACAGACCTGACCTGGAGTCAGGGAACTTAATAAAGGTGGATATGCCTCGCAAAACTAAATAACCCCTCTGTGTCCTGCTTAGTGGTTTTTAGGACATAATGATTGAGCTCAACATAAATTGATTTAATAATTGATGGAGACTCCTATACTGTCCCAAAAAAGCTCTTTTTAACAGGAAAACTGTTTTGTAAGCTAAAAAATGATACTTGTGACTCTATTTATAAAATAATCTCTTATTGTTAATTTAAAACTAGTTTGACAAATAACTTAAATGATTTATCCAAAATTCTACCTGACATCTTGTTTCTGGATCTCCAAAAAATCCTTTATACCTCTGTTCTTTGCAACTGAAATGTGTTTCTGGTATTTCATCATATGCTGGATAGTCAACACCTGGTCTTCCAGGAGTGCTTCCACTGTCGTCTTTTGGACCATTTACTGGTGGTAACCTTACATGTGGGGCTTTTACTCTCACTTCATTAGGATTTGGAAAACTCTTTATTATTGATTTTGCCGAATGTGGTAGAGAGTGGGCAGCTTGTAAAATTCTTAAAATTTTCGATAATGTTTTAATACTTGAATCTAAGTTTTCAGTTGTAATTTTGTCTGGTAGGGACTTAGTGAGGGAAACCCCACCACGAAGGATGTCATTAATGTTTCTGTCTATCACCTCTGGTTCTTCTTCCTCAACTTTATCTTCATAATACGACTGATAAGAATTGTAATGTTCTGGATTGGCAGTGTATGTTGCATGATATTTAGCTGCTGGAACAGGTGTCGTAGGCATTGGTTCTACCTCTATTTCCTGGCTTTGAGTGATTGTAAAGGTGGTCTGACCTTCTTTCCCAGCTTGCAGTTTATATGCTGATAAGGGTTTGCTTTCATATTCCTCTAAGTGGGAACTATGTTTTATTTGCTGTTGAGGTACCCTTTGTAAGTATTGTATTCTTGGTTTCTGTGTTTGATATGGTATATCATCTTCTTTTATTGCATATTGTTGTGGTTCACTTCCTTTGGTTATATATTGTGGAACTTGAGTCTGAGGGCCAGGGTCATAATCTGATTCTTTTGCGTAGTGTAAGATTTGTTCGGGGTATTTAGTAACATATTGCTGTACTTCAGGCTTTGCAAATTGTATAACTTCATCTGGTGAAGGTTTCCCATATTGTTCAAGTGGTGAATCTTGACCCACCTGTTCATATTCATGTCCTTGTTCAGATAATTGAGGCTTTAAATACTGAAAAGTTGGTGGTATCTTTTGATATTGTGCTGTGTTGCTAGGCGAGTTTTGAACTGGCACATAATACTTAAGTTCTTGAGGATAGTTTGGATTGAACCTCAGTTGTGGTCTCTGATTTCCAAGTTTTGACATTGTTAGATAGTTTTGGGTTATCATTCTGGTGAGGGATGATGGCTGCTGTATGTACCTCGGAGGTACTGGTTGCCTATACTGGGGAACTGCTAGATATGGCACCGCCATCACTGCTCTGTAAGGTTGGTTTTGCCCTTGGCTGAGGTAATATGTCATGTAAGGTATTAACCTCCTGTTTCTTTCCTTGGCTGGTAATTCACCTAATGTGCCATTGTTTGTTGGCTTCAATGAGAGAACTCCCATAAACAAACCTGAAACAAATTAAGATATAGTTGTTAAAATCTGGAGTACATGTTTGTAAATTAATATTTATATCCAAGCTTTTATTCCTAAAATTATTATGGTAATGAATAAATTATTCTATGAATCAACTTTTCAAATATTTAGATCATCCAGATTTAGATCCAATTTAATTTGTTTTTACTTTCACTTACCTATATATGAAATATATAGTAAGTGGAAGTATTGCGATAGTGAAAAATTTCGACTTCCGGTTTTCAACGGAAATACACGTTTTGGGGTCCCCTGAGTCGAAATGACCAAGTCCCGTGAAATGGTCTGTGTGTGTGTCTGTGTGTCTGTGTGTCTGTGTGTGTGTGTGTGTGAACAGACTAGCTCAAAAACTATTAACCGTGCGATCCTGAAATTGGGTATTTAGTGTAAGTATATGCCCGCGATGTGACAGCATAAATTTCATCAAAATTACTTGAAGGGAGGGGGTACTTTACTTAATAACTTTTTAGGTTTTTTTCGATTTTCTCAAAAACGGCTCTAACGATTTTAATTAAACTGAGTATGTGATCTATTTATATGCCTGAGATAAGACTGTAAAAATTTCATCAAAATTGATTAACCGGAGGGGGGACTTTACTTAATAAATTTTGTAACATTTTCACGTGTTTTTTTTATTTACTCAAAAAAGGCTTTAACGATTTTGATCAAACTGGGTATTTGATGTATGCATAAGCCAAAGATGTGATAGCCAACATTTCACCAAAATTGACCAACCGGAGGGGGGACTTTACTTAATAAATTTTGTATCATTTTCACGTATGTTTTTTTTTATTCAAAAACGGCTTTAACTATTTTGATCAAACTGGGTATTTGATGTATTTATATGCCAAAGATGTGATAGCCAACATTTCATCAAAATTGGTCTAACGAAGGGGACCACAACAACGCATTAATTTCTAATCTAAGTAAGTTGGTAAGTGAAAGTTGTGTGTTGCGCGCACGCACCAGATTTTTTATTGGGCTGTCCAGGCTTATTGGGATGGGTGATAATCAGATTTCTTGCATCCAAAATAACTGGAACAAAAATTCCTACGATAAAACCCTGTAAAGAGGAGCTTTGAGAACTGAGCATATTACAGGCGATGGTCCTAGAATCAGATTTTATTCTCTTTGGAATCATTTTTTATTTATTTTTGGCAGTCTGATGAAATGATTCTTGACATTTGCTATGATTCCTTCAGTTTTAATCCATTTCTATTCAAAAGATATTATTAAAATAAATTAATTTATGAGTACTGGTAGAATTGTAATGATCCTGTCATTGTTTTTTTTTTTTTTTAGGTGAGTGAGTTTATAATCCATAGGTTCATTTACTTATCATATTAATGGTCTGGTATCTGGTATCTATCTGGTATTGTTTTCAGGTAATTTTTGAAAATTATTTTCTTTTCATATGCTTTTGTTTAACAAATAGAATAAAATTACCAAATTGATTTATATATTTTTAATGCAGCATCATTAATGAACAATATTTCTGGAACGGATAAGCAATATTTAAATTATTAACTAACTTTTCATATGAATCGTAGAATCTGTACTTACTGTATTTATGTATTTACTTTTAGTTACCGTTTTATGAAATTTAAAATTAGTTAAAAAAGAAAAAGGAAAATTAAAAGATGAAATTTCGTTTAAAATTGAAGGGAACAAAGTTAAAAAATCAATATCTTATAATTGGTAAATTGAATCCAAAAGTTTAGTTGGATATTTCAGGAATACAAAGTATGGATTATTTATTATTAGTCCCTTAAGTTTGGAGATGGTTTTCTTAAAACGATTACCTGAAGAACTTCTATTTAAATAATGAATTATTAGCAAAATATCTTTCTTATTATATTTCTTTATTTTCTTATAACTTTGTTTATGTTTTGGGGTTGTATCCCCATTCTCGAAACCTGTAAATTATTATTACACTTATTTCATATGCACTACACATCTTTTATATTAATTAGGTTAAAAATCATTTTTTAAAATATACATATTAAATATTTAATAATCTAATTATTAGGTTATTAATTTAGTATTACTTACATATATTTCTCATCTGATTGAATGTCTTATATTTAAATAATATAAAAATTATAACCATTCATTATTAAAAAGCATATCTTCTAAACTAAGTTAAATGATAAAGAAATTTTCAGTGGTGTTCAACTTGCTTTTCATTAAACCTCAATGGTTCATATCAATTTACATTCACTAATTTTTTCAACTTTACTTTATTCGGTAAAGGTACTGAAGAGCGGCTGCTGGGCGTGGCCTGTTTTGAGAGGTTAGGTGACCATCATGTTATCGAACTCCTATCCCCTTTTTTTCAGTTAAAAAGTGCCTTGATTGGCTGTAATAGATTCTAGCTTTCGACTCTCACTCGCTGCGCTTGCTCTTCAGAGCTAAATACGAGGTGTGGCTATTAAATAACGAGACTGACGCTGTAAAACATTTTATTTTTATTTCATACATTTTTACTTATTATCACCTTCAATATACACCCCTCCTCTATCCCTACAACGCTCCATGCGAATCTTTCATTGTTCGAAACAGTGCTGGAAGTCTTTTTCTGTCAGCTCCTTCAGGATGCGTGCCACTTTCTCTTTCACAGCTTCAACAGACTCAAATCTTGTTCCTTTTAATGCAGATTTCACCTTAGGAAACAGATAGAAGTCGCACGGCGCAAGATCCGGCGAATGAGGCGGATGGTCTAACACTGGGATGCTGAATTTGGCTAGAAACCTCTTAACAGACAATGCGGAATGAGCCGGCGCATTGTCTTGGTGGAGAACCCATGACTTGTCCTTCCACAATTCAGGTCGTTTTTTCCTTATTCTTTCGCGGAGTTCAGCAAGAACGTGAAGGCAGTAATGTTGATTAATCGTTTGACCTTCAGGAACCCAGTGAAGGTACACAATCCCATGAATATCGAAAAAAACAATCAACATTGCTTTGAATTTTGATTTGCTCATTCGAGCTTTTTTGGCTCTCGGTGAAGATGGGCTCTTCCAGTGCATGGATGGTGGACACTTCTTTCAATAAATTATAAGTTTCAGTAGCGGTTTTTCCAAGTTTTACATGAAATTTCACAACAATTCGTTGCTCTACTGTTACACTTAACATCTTTCCCGCGAATCAAAAAAACAACTGTAATGCGAACAAAGGCTACGGCTGTACTGATTTGTTTACAGAAGCGAGAGGCACTACATTCGAAAGAGAAGGCTTCACGATAACAGCAGTTGAACTTCACGATAACAGGAGTTGAAATGTTCTGTAGCAATATTGATTAACTCAGAAATACGAAACTGTTATTTAACCATTTACTTAACACATTGCAAATTAATAAAATTAAATTAGCAACGATTATTGCTATCGGTCGATCATGGTTTGTAATCTTTTTTGAAGATTAGAATACAAATTACAATCATAATATTGTTGTGATCTAATTGGCATTCCAGAAAACAATTCTAACTTTTAGAATCCTCCACCTCCTCCCATATCTTACTTCTTACTACTACATACTACCACCTAATCCTACTAGCTGTGGTTGATATGCATTAAAAAAAAAAAGAATAAAATAAAGGATGTTTTGAAACTTTGAACAACTAAGTGGTAAGGAATTAGGGGGGGGGATCTTGTTGGTAAAAAGCCCTTTTAATCATCTGCAATTCACCCAGTTATGACTTCTTTTTAAATGTGTGTTTACTTTGACTTACCTCCATACTATGTTGTTAGGGTAAGAAAAATATTATTAAAAAAGCTTTCCTCAAAAGTGTTGAAATCGGAGATTGTCTTAATGTCAAACCCATCCTATTATCGCTTTAGTGTATATCCGGCTTAAGTACTCGGGTATTTGACCTCATAATAGCATGGCTTTTATTTATAGAATTCGTGCATGAAATGGAACAGAAAAATTAGAAGAATACTTCGAAGGTTTTAGAAGGGTTAATGCTTAACCCCAATCGCGATACACAGTTCAGAGCTCGCCATGCGAAACCTTTTTTTGAATTGACCGATATATTTTAAATTGGACCAGCACGTCCTTCGCCTTGCGGACTAGGACTAAATGTCAACGATATCGTGTTTTATAACCTCATTTGATTGCGTTCGACTCATTTGATTATATCTATTCAAAATTCTTTGATTTCAGTAATTTAAATATCAGTTAGTTTTGATGCTTGTTGGCTTGAGAGGAAAACAGTTGAAGATTATAGGTCAGAAGGCAGCTTAAAATTTTTAAATGACTGTCGATCGTGAATATTAAATCATTGTCGACTGGAGGAGTCAACATTATTTATTTTTAAGCAAAAATATTTACTCATCGCTAAATTTTAATTAAGAATGGAAGGTGGGGAGGGAAATAGAGTTTGCGAGGACAGAAAGGCGAAACCTTAGCAAAATGTACAAGTTTTTGGCTTTTTCAATGAAAAACCAGGATGCGCTATCCCGATTTATGCATTTTTTCGTCATTCCAAATCTCAGTTCAAACATGCCTAGCAATAATTGCAGTATTTGTTATTCGCATTTCGTAGTTTCGATTTGTGAGAAATGAACTGTGAGCCGATCTGATTTATATTTCTCACGATGCGATCCTGGGAAAAATCAACGCAGAAATGTTCAATAGGCAATTCAAGAATGAAACTCAGTTCTCTTCGCTCCGTTTTCTAGCGCTTTCCTTTGTTTGAATTTGATGCATGGTTTTTCTCTTCGAACTTTTATGGAAACTAATTTTAGGGAAGAAATTTGTATTGTAATTCAACCTCGAAATTTTCATAGTCATACGTTTTAGAGCTCCCTTGAAAATAGACAACTTTAAAATTAATAAAAATCTGTTATGAATCGTTGTATTAGTTGTAGTTATTGAGGGACGCCGAAGTTATAAATGTTCTCGTTTTGCTTCTCTATTGATTGCGCAATCAGCTGATATATTAAATGTAGATTAACTTTCCTCTCCCCAACTACTCTGATTTACTACCCCGATTGTTTGTTCGCTATTCCATTTTGATATCAAGCAAACAAATCGATCATCAAGGATTGTCAGGGAAGTAAGGTTACGGTGCGGCGGGTTTTTTTCCGCAAGTATGAAGTAATATTTTTGAAGGGTAGTTGTCCGTTTTTGGGACAGACCTTTAACTATACCTGGATTGAGGTCTTTTTCGATAATTTAGTTTGTGACATAATAAGGAACATTAGGAATTTCACGACCGATTTCGGATTTGATTGATTGGGTAACGGACGATTTCAATTGTTTGTCAGTGTCAAATTAAAATCTTTTTACTGGTACAATGTCTGAAAAAATATCTTTTCCCTTTCTTAGCTAAATGGTATTTCTGTTCTTGTTGCATAGGACTTAGTAGCCCAATGATTTTAAACGTGTTAAATTAATTATTATAAATTTTTATATGATTACATAATTGTAGATTAATAACATAATAATAAATGTTAGCCTTTCCTTCACGAAAATAATAGACCTTTTGCTTTAAAATCAATCAAGATCATCGGCGAGGAGTTGTGTCTGGATTTTAAAACTCATAGAAAATGCAAATGAGGGTTTCAGAGATCCCCATACGAAGGAGAAATAAATAAAAGGTTTATGTAGACACCCTGATTTATTACTAACAACCTCTTTCTTCCACCATTCGGCGAATAGAATGTCTTTCATAAAATATTGCCCGCGATAATAAAAAATTCTCTTTAGCTATCGTGATAGCAGGTCTTTGGTACTAAGGGTGAGGAAAGAGGCTGACTCTGTCCATTTATGCAAAATTTTTCATGGACTAAATGTGAACGGTGAGGAGTATTGTCTTGTAAAATTGCCGTGTTCCGGTTTAACAAAGCCTCGTAGTATTAAGCTATTAAAACTCAATACTCTTTTGAGCCATTCAGTATAAAGCCCCAAAGCCTTATCCTCTAGAAAAAGCTGATAGCCTTCAAAGCCTTTACATATAGTCGTTAATGCGTAAATATTTAAACCACGAAAATAACGTTTTTGGAACGAAGCCGTATTACCATTATGTTCGAACCTTACCCTACTCGAACCACTCGACTCGACTTACCATACTCGAACCACGTGACTTCCAGTTAGTCACGTGCGGATCTATCTACATGAACTATCGTTTTCATTGGTATGATTCGAACGGCTGATAGCAAATCAGCATAAATGAAGCTGATTGTTTTCGCATTTTAATCCAGACAGTGTACGCCTTAGTTGTTCATCAATTTTTCATTCATCAAAATGTGCTCTTGGAGCACAAGAAGGGGTTGTATGTCGAAGAGCCGTTGAAGAGTTTGGTTTGGGGACACTTATAAACTTGTGAATTTTTGAGCGGAAACGGGAGGCGCAGTTCAACGAGCTTATTAGTTTTTGGAGGGAACAATATTTTTATGTGGTTTCGATTTGTAGTTACTTTTGAACCAAGGATCATGAATCAGTCAAGTTTCATTGTAATCCAACTAAATGTTTCATTACTGCTTTATCACTTAAAAAATAAGTAAATAGATAATATTCACTACGCTTTATTACTTAGTACATTCTTTAATTGAGAAAAGCTATAAAATTATGGGTGATGTGCACCAGTGGCTATTTGAATCATTCATAAACACATCAATATCGGTGTTTGGTTTTTAATATATAGGTTTTAGATAAACGTTATTATGTTCTATTAGGTAATGGAAGCTATTAACATCTTGGTTTTAGAATTCTTAGTGAATTTCGCCGTTAAATGATATAAAGGCTTATTGTAAATTCGGAAATATTTCAGAGGTCATCCTTTAAGCAAGTTCGTGGGAAGTTTTTGAAGAGGATTTCGTTTGCTAACAACAGTAATAGAGTTCCGAGTCAAAATTACCGATAATATTTGGAAGAATTAGTGAACACGGACCTTGTCATTAAAAGCCAACTTCGCCCTCGTCTCAGGTGATTATACTGTCACTCCTTCCGTATATCCGATAATCGCTTTGAGTTATGTAAAATTGGAGATGTTCAGAAGAGTTGCGAATCGATACCGTTCAACCTGATACCTGAATCGAGCTAATAGCTATTTGAGAAGAAGAGATGAACTGAGGCGAAACCTTGCATAAGGTTTCCCTAACAAAAACCTGTTCTACAGGAGCTTTTGGCCTGGGAGCTGCCCGCATAGGTTGCATCAAGTCTATCAAGAGATAATCTGGTTCCTGATGGCAAGAGTTCCTGTACAGCCACCTGACTGCATTGAGGGTTCATATCTCGATGGATGCACGAAGTCCGATTAGATGTAAAAACGACGAAACATTTATATATTCGATCGATAAATTAAAGTTTTGTGCTAGAGATTTCTTTGACTGTATCCTCCTATAAATGTTTTATACACACACAATTTTCATAATTCTGAAATATTGTTATAGTATAAATTTTATACTTCTGTTCTCATCATGGTCATCTGCGGCACAGAGGGGTTTACTCTAGAATTGTTACCAACTTATTCTTTCTTACTAGTTGGGAAGGTCACCAGGTTTTGAAAAAATGGCAAATCATGATTTTTTTGCTTAGTTCTTAAAGGTCTTAAATCTTAATTAGGCTTAAATCTTTGATCTATAAGATGCCCAAAATCTTAGTTATCAGTTTTCTTTAAAGTTCGAATTTGTAACACAACACATTCGTCCACTCATGCCTTCGTTCATTGCTACCTCGAATGAAATAGGATTTCTTTTTAACCTTTGTTTCTGCTTTTTTGTGCTTATTCAGGTTGGATCCAATCTGCAGCACAAGATTTCGGCTCGGGAAAAATAATAACTTGCACTGTTCCTAGAAATAGGCTCAGTGATTCCTAAGCTACTAAAAGTTCTGCAGGCTCTCTATTTTTTTCGGTATTAATTGGCGTGCTGGCTAATAATCACTTCAAAAATAGTGGCTTATCATGGCTTATATCACCCAATGGTGATTCTTCAATTCTGATGATCGCAGCCGATAGAGTCGTGTCAGTATAGCTGCTCCAAGATGAGTTACCATTGTAGGTATCCGATCCTTAATTGATTGTATCCACTTGCAGTCCCATTCGAATTTAAATCAACCGTCTTATTGCTTCTTCATATTATTATTAATTATTTCCACCAAAAACATCAAGATTACACGCGCCCCCTGTTTTTTCACAATTTACTTATCTTCCTCCTTTTTAATTTTTTTTTTTCTTGTATAAATGTTCTACACTATGGTACTAATCCTGGAGTGACCTTGCATTACCATTGGTTTTTCTGAACTTACAATGTGATGTGAAGTAATATTTTAGTAATTTTAGAAAAATTCTTACCTCATCTGTATGATATAACATACTATGGTAATATACCTGATATGCATTTTCAAAGATTTGCCTTTACGAAAGCTCATCCCGGGACCTAGTAACTGACTATGCCCAGAACGTATTTTAAACGCACTTTAAAATGACACTATCACCTCCCCCTTCCCCACGTCAAGAAATCTAAAAAAAAAATAGTGCATGGTATAACTCACAAGGGAACTATGGAAAATAGAGTTAAACCATTATAAAAGATTTCATTTTAGGTTTTCCCCCTTTACCAACCACTGTAAGCCTTAATGTGCTAAAGCGGGTCCCGCTCCAACACGCTCTGCCACTACGGCCCTCTTTATAATAATTTTATAAATATTACTTTAATAGTTGTCGAAGTATCTTCCACTGTCCTATTATTAGTGTGGAAACTCGTTTCTGTTTCAATATTCTCCTGTTCAGTGGAGAAACCACTCGATCAGTTTAGTGGAGAAACCGCAGGCTAATGGGTCATGCCGTCGATTTTACGGCTCGGAACCATAATGGCATAAAGAGCGCGCGTGCTAAACCAGGCTAAAGTATACTTTATGATTGACTTGCTTTTACTTCATAATCTCTTATATTATGTTGTTAATTTTGGTTAGGACTGGGGTTAATGAGTTCGGAAGTGGGATCTGTTTTGTTGCTAGAAAATAGAAATATTAGATTCAGTACTTCGTTCGGAAGCCGTCAACTCGTCAATAGTTGGTGCGTCAAGTAAGTACCCTTAATCAATTTTCTTTAAGATTTTTCCTGTCCCCTCCCCTTTAATCATTCTGTTAATCAAGAACGAACGCTTAATAGAGGCTGGAGTGTGTGCCAATCCACAGCTATTTCAACAGATAAGGAAAATATACAATCACAGCTAAGATTGATCCGAGCACTTGAGCAGGCTACTTAAATGCTTATATGCTATATATACTTAAATGCTTTATTCACTGAGCTACTTTGCTCCCCGAGGATGTGCGAAATGCTCCCGAGTCATGAACATATTGTTTAAAAGCGCGTATTTTCAGATATAACTATATTAATTGAACCGCTTAATATATTTTTATTTTTTACTTATTTTTGGGAGTTCGCATTTTTCTTTGACAATTGAAAGTTGAGGCTACGTTGTCGGCAAGGTTAATTTTTATCTCAAGAAATATAATTAAATAGAAGTGGCGGAGGAGTAGGAGTTCATGCAAGAATTTCGAACTAAAAAGGTAATCTTTAATTTATAATTTAATGCTCTTATTTTTTTCGTATAAGACTTCTCGTATTGTTTGAGAAAAGAATATTCCTGAAAGCTGCCGTTGAGAAATGGCAGCTACTGTGGAAAACTTTTTCCTTTGCTAAGAGGACAAAGAGTAGGTGACTGGTGTGTAGAAAAAAATATACACCTTTGTTATTTTTTTTTATTATAATAAGAAGATATATGACAGTGATCATAGTAACTTTTCCTTGTATTACTATTATAATACCCCCGGCTATGGTACCCGCCTATATTATTGTACGCAGCTTCGCTATGGTAGTTGATACGAGATTGTGTGATAGTTGGAAGAAAGTAATAAACTTTCTTCCATAATAAAAGGGGTGAAACAATTTTATTTATAATTCGTTAGCCCACCAGACTGGACTGTATTAGAACATCCAGCCATTATACCTCCAACAGAACGCCCTTTGTGTTAAAACGGGAATATTTTTAATGGATTAAAGACTGTCAAAACATATAACTTTACATATCGTACCGGGATACGTTCTTTAGTTTTAGGAGCACGGGCATTGTAGACTTATTTTTATAATATATTTTGATTATTTGTTTTGATCTCCAATACCATAGTGGCTTGTACATTTTTTTCTAGTTACCAACAGGGGCTAGAGGAGGCAATAAAAAAAGTATATAATTCGTTATATTGCATCTAGAATAAACAGTTTTTTGGTTTGTTGAAAAACTTCTATTATTTTTTTAGTGCAATAAAATTAATTGTATTTATGTTGTAATAATTATTTGGGTTCAGATAATTTTTATCTGTATTATATTTAACGAAAATAATAATTATTCAGACTAACACAAAAACACAAATTTATGTTGTAATAATTATTTGGGCTTAGATAATTTTTATTTAACGAAAATAATAATTGTACAGACTAACACAAAAACGCAAATAACTAACAAAAAGTATCAACTTGTTATGATATACTTACACAAAAATAACCTCTTCATTCGAGCTTCAGATTAAGACTGAACTCTCCAGTTCTTTATATTTAGTCTTAATTAGAACGGTCTAGAGGGTCCCCGACAAGCGTAGAAGATGAAGATTCTCGAACAGTCAAGAACAGCAGGTATTAGAACAGTTTGTAACTGTTTCTACAAAATGTCTAGAACTCTTATCAATTATTTGTTTTTGTTCCACGCTACAATATATATTTTATATTACTTTTGTCAATCGAAAAATAACACCGCCATTTTAATTAAATTAAATCCCGGTACTACGTTGGATTTTTACTAGGGGTTATACAAATAAACTGCCGCAGTCCATGTCCATTAGTGAATAGTTATGATTTTTTATTTTTTTATTACCCCTGCCTACAGAACACCAATAATATATTTCATTCCTACTTTATTCCACTCTATATCAAGTTCATGCGCTTTGTAAATCGATATCCGAGTGAAATTAAGTCACGATAATGAGTGTGAAAACTAGCCTCTCCTCTAATGTGCTGTTGCTCTAAATTATGTAATGCCCGATGCACTTACTTTGGCGTATACTATTAGTGTATATAATCAGCACGCAAGGATGCGTGTATTCGATTGGCTCTGGATGCTTCTGGAGAAGTATATTTTCAGTAGCTCTGCCTGTTTCCAAATCTATTCCCTCATCTCCCTCCCCAGGCATAAATAGAGGTTTGGTTAATGCTGTGAAATAGTAGCGTTCCTTCTTCTGAGCATTAATATTAATATCGACTGGGGGTACGTCGGTTAAGTTATTTATTATAATTATTATGCATTTGAAAATTATTGATTAGACAAATAATTTCAGCTTGGAAATATTTTGAATCTGGGCATCCACAGATAGTAGTTATATAATGTTGTAACCTATTCAATGTTTATTTCTAAGGGCACATTGAGTTAGTTTATTTTACAACTATCTGTATCCTTGAATAAAAAAACACCCGAAGGGTCAAAAAGTTAATACTCAAATGAGCTACACCAAATACAATACAATATTTTTTTAAGGGGCTAATATTACATTCTATTTTTAATGATCCTCAATAGTATGTTATTGGTTATGATTAACCGCGTACTGTGTACCCTACGAATTTTTTTTTTCTTTTCCTTATTAATAATGTTCGTAATCAGCCCTATTTCTTTCAAGGATTATATTAGAAGTACTAATTCAAATAGATTGCATTTCGATAGCCAACAGATTTACATTTTGTATGTCTACTAGCAAAGACGTTTGTTTATTTCCCCTCGTTGTTCCTATTTTGAGAGCACGTTGATGATGACGTGTAGGACGGTTTTGGACTCACGGAAGAATAATGCAGCGGACAGCAGGAAGACCCCTTGCTGTGGTTTCCCTAATTGTGTGCCCCGAGAAAAGCGAAAGCTGGGAACAAGGCTAGGCCCTGGGAACTCTCTTGTACTACCGCATCCCGTCTGTAGGGGTCGTATCGCGTTTTCTCAATGGCATAAAGAGGCGAAAATAATTGTTTAATAATTATTAAAATCGAATGAAATATAAAATTTATCCATCTCTAGTCCGAGATAGCAGTTGCTTGTTACGCATTTCAATTCAAAAGTCTTTTTCGATGTATTCCAGATGATCCTGTGAAATATACCTACTAGGACTGTAACGTGTTACTATGGAATCGCTCAAAGTTAAATATAGTTTTTAAAAATAATTATTGTAATACAAGATTCGCCTGGCGAATGGAGTTCGATATTGCTTCATGTGCTTTGTATTCTTCCTTTGGCTATTTACGAAACCTCGTGAAACATGTTTTTTTTTGTTTTGGCGTACAATTTTTCGAGATAATAATCGGTTATTACATATACAGATAGGTCGGTATTTTTTTTTTTTTTTTTTTTTTTTTTTTTTTTTTTTTTTTTTTTTTTTGCCCGTTAGGTTTGTGAGGGATTCGTGGGTGGAACCTGATTTCGCGACATCTGGCTACACGTGCTCAAACCTATTGGCGAAAGTCTTAGGACCTAAGTCAAGTCTTCAGGATGATATATAAAGTTAATGTCTTTATGACTTTTGGTTCGGGCCCTCTTGAATTCGATGTAATTGTTGCTTATACTTAAATGATATTAATGTTTCTGTAGTATACTTTAATATTTTTACTTTATTGTAGGGACAGATAGAATATCGTACTGAATGTTATTCATCGTACAGTTACGATACCACAGGTTTTATAGTGGAGACATTGCAGATATAAACTTTTATTTATAATGTCAATAACTATTCACATGACTAAGGGGTGACTAAAAGAGTCCATTCCAGGTCTTCCACAAGAGTATGACTACTAGGTCTTCTACCAAGAGGTTGACAACAGGGATGTGACTGCAAGAATGATTTGTCCAGAGGATCTTGAGGGGTAATATACCAAGGAAGGGTTAAGGGGTGAAAGGAAGTCGGCGGAGGACTGTAAAAGGATATTCAAGCATTGATATATTGATATAGATACTATAAGTTCTGTGAGAAAGTTCCTTTACCTAAAATCTGTCCATTGTTTCATAAGTCCTTGAACTGAAGGACTTTCATGTGATTACACCTTAACTGTTAAATTTACTAAACAGTCATGTTTTATTTTTTTTTAACCACAAGGGAATTTAAATTTTAAGCTACCCTTAAACCAATAGTTAGCAAGTATTAGATTCTGGATTTGATTTATATTTAGAAAAAGTGGTGTTGTCTTTGTACCAGCTCTCAGTCTCTCTTGTTTGAAGATTATGTGAGGGTAGTTAATCCTTGTTTCCCTTTGAATGTTGTGTAGTTTTTAAACTCAAAATAATATAATTTATACTTCCCACACTTTTTTTCATTTACGATGAATTATAGGTTCATATTATTTTTAACGAAATATCTTTTCTCCCATGTTGGATGGAAGCGGCACTTTCACTAGATGACAACCTTCTGTATGATGGTATCAGTTGTAACTTTGGTTAGCTGGCACACATTCAGCCTTGCGTAACCACCGGGCAGTTGCGGCGTTGAGTGTAGCGTACCTGCCTTGCATTACATTCATTAGGCTAATTAAATAATGTCTCTCTTGTAGTAGTATAGCGTGAGTCTTCTTATTAATTGCTAAGAAAACACGAGGCATTTTTTTAAGTTTTGTTTTCTAATGTGGGCCATATGAATTTTTTACTGAAGGTTTAGTTCAAAAATTATGTTTTGTTTACCTTGTTTTTAAGGTACAACTCATAAGGATAGTTCGTCATTATTAAAGATTCCTATTTGACTGACATTAAGGTATTTGTTTTAGTGTTAATTCTTTTATCATTATGTATCTCTAATCACTATAATTTTCCAATTCGAGGGAGTTCTGCTCTGACTGCTTGAACTTACGTATTTTGTATCCACATTCTTAATTGTGAAAGGATCCGTTCATTCATATTTTAATAAACAACTAAATGAAAAGCAATAATTGTCAAGGTCAACGTTAAGCAATTCACGATTGGTCAATTCGGGCGTTTTATTAGCACATACGTGTCCTTCGTAGGTTAATAAATTAATTCAATTATCATTCATTTGTATAGATGGTCAAGATATTATTTCTCGCCTGGGCTAATCAACTATTCATCAGACGGTATAAAATTTGCGTTTAATAATATATTGGATTCCTTCATGTTATTCGTATTTTACGTGAAGAAAAGGACGAATTTCAAAATGCATTTTTCTTTTACATCTATATTGTTCACAGCTAGTGTTGGGTACGAGTTATCAAAGAAAATTGAGTACTTATCGGATAATCGTTAATTTCTCCTAAATTAACCGTTAGGCATTGGCCTACAAATTATAATATTATATGATATAACATGAAATCTACTTTTAAGGCAGATGTGGGATATTTTTCTATTTTTAAGCCTATGTCTGTTTGGGATCGCAACCCTGAAAAAAAAAAAAAAAAACTGGACTAATTTACAGTTTTATGGCTTTTTTCCTCTGTTTTAAGAAGAATACTTATTAAAAATTTAAAGTTTAAACAGGTCGTTATGATTTATGAGTCTCTTGTTGATAATTTATATATGTTGCTTGGATTAAAATTTTGACGATCTTGGAAGAATATATTACATTCTCAACGCCTTCCGAAAACAGTCATAACTGAACCTCGCCGATGTTTTGAGATGGTGGCGTTAGTTGTTGAAAGGAACGAGCTGTATATTTCTTGCATGTCTAAGACTTTACAATTATAAATACCTTACTCTTAGATAACAATTTGTAAATTATTATAATTTTTTTTTCATCATTAGCTATTATTTATTTAATGAGCTTATATATATAGAAAAACGGACATGAGTCGTTATCTTTGCTTTAATTTTTTTTTTATTACGCAAGGCTCAAGAAATTGCTTTTATACTTTAGTAATATGTTAAAATGATTAATTTTTATAATTTCGTTATATCCTTAAACGATAAAGGGACCTAAAAGGATGATGTCATGGGCCACCTGTTACTTTCATCGGCCCCTCCCAGGAGCCACTTCCTCGAGCCATCGGAGTCGTCCTCCTTAAGGTTAGGTCCTTCACCGGTTACACAACCTCCTCGCCGTTATATAGCCCATATCATCTCGTCTCAATTTCAGGAATCTTCTTTTAACTCTTTGGCCTCTGGGCATGACCTAATTCCTCCCCCCCCCCTCATAGATAGCATCTCCTGGTGGAGTCTCAAAATAGTTAACATTTTTACATTAGGAATTTTTTAACACGTTGAGCGCCAGGGAAAAGATGATGTACTTTTGCCTGGGGCCAAAGCAATTTTTCCTAATTTATAACTTTAATATGATTAGAATGATACAAAAATTGCAAAAGAAATAAATAAAAAGTTTAATTTTGGCAATTAAACAATAATTTTGTGAGCGGTACGTATGTACCGCCCGGCCCCAGGGTAAAGCCCGCTACCTATAGTAGTACGGGGGCTGCCTGGTTATGACCGCGACGTCAACCCTTGTCCCCTTAAAATATGTTATTTTAATAAATAAGATATTTTGTTTTGTAAAAAAATAAATAAAATTAATTTATTTTATTTATTTATACCCCCCAAATTAAAAAAAAAAAAAAAAAAAAAAAACATTTGGGCCAATTGCATTGGCGAATTGTTCGGGGCCGGAGCGGTCCAATATGCCTTGAAATCACGCTCGGCAGGCGGTCCCCTGGCCCAGAACAATCTTTTAGCTGGCGGGAGCGGGCGGTACCTGGGGACCGCCTCGGCCCCAGCCAATAGTCCAACAGCGGTACGATCGTACCGCTTGGCGCTCAACGTGTTAAAACAGTTAACAATTTTACATTAGGAATATTTTATTAGATAATTTTTAAAATATCTAATGAAATTATTATTATTATAGTAAAAACTATTTATTCCGTCCTTTAAAATGTAATTTTTATTTAAATTTAATAAATTGTATGTTTAAGTTAGTTAAAGTCCTATTGAGCTCAGCTTAAATACCATCCCTAAATTTAATATTTGTGTAAATACGTTAAGGATCGCCTTCTTATTCTAATTGATTCCATATTAATTATATTTCATGATATATATACTATGTTATATATACTATAGTTATATAGAATCATCATTCATCGTCAAGTTAGGTTCATCTTTTCGTTAAAAATACAACTGAAAGTAGAATGCTAGATGTTTAATTATATAACGCGTGATGTAGAACTTCTATTTTGAGGCTTACAATTCCAAAACTTTTATTTATTTTTTCAAAAGTTTTTCTGCTGGATTTTCAATAGGTGGCAGAATTTATGCCAAAAGTAGTTAAAGTACACAAAAAATGGCCCTATAAAAATAATGTCTGAGCTTAAAAACATTAACAAATGTTCATCACTGATTTAGAAATTCCACGCCTCATTCCCACTCACCAAATTAATTTTTTTTTTTTTTTGTTTCGTTAAAATTTATTTTATTTAATTCCTATAGTTTTTTCTTTTTTAGGTACTACTTATGATAAAATATATTTTCCATGTATTGAATTATTACGTTGTACTAATAAAGGTCTTCGGAAATTAATCAAGAATGTTTTTTCTCCGGTAAATGTGCTATTTGAATTTTGTATCGATACTCGTAAGATTTCTCTAAACTTTAATGAATAATTAAATAAATAAATACATTTTTATTTTGTGTCTTTATTTCAAAATTAAAATGGAAATTCTTTTCTACCTTACAACCTCCAGAACGACCAAGATTTTTGAAATTGAAACCCTAAACGGCTGAAAATGGTTAGTAGGTCGGTGAAATAATGACTGTTTTTCCTGCGGTTCTTATGGCCCCTCGCTGCGTGCACACCGTTCAATTATAACGTGAAGGTCTTGAGGTCGAGCTAACTATACCCTTTGTGACATATTATGCTGCAATTTTTTGTTTTATGGGCAGCCCACCAAAGCTTGAAGACAAAAGCAGAAAGGTCAGGTTTCCCATTACCGTCCGGTTTGGGACTAGGGGCGCTACAACATTGACATTGGATGAAAGACTAAATTTTGTTTCCGAATCCTTGACATTGGTCTGACTGTATCGTTTTCAGAATAGTTACTGAAACTCCTACACTAGGTTCATTTATTATGATTATCGTTAAGAGAAAAGGATTTTTAGTATAAAATAACAAAAATATTGAGAGAGACATATTTCTCAGCAGACCGAAAAATACTGCAACCAGAAAGCAGAAAATCACTCTATTTCATCCAAAGAGATGCTCACAATGATGAAGTGATATCATGTTTTCTGGTTTTTCTTATTTATTGGTCAGAAGTTTTGTTTGCGCATAGTACGTGGTTTAGGTTGTTATATGCCCTCTTGTTGCCGGAATTGGCGAAGCTGTCCTGCATTATTTTGTTGAACTTTTTTTTTTTTTTTTAATGACTTCAGAAATTTTAATTTAGGTATTAAACAATTCTATCTTTACAGGATTTTTAAAATTATTCTTCACACTTTCCTATTTATTTTCGGAAGAGTGAAAACATCCACCTCATCTTTCGCTGCATGGATCAGATTAAAATATTGTGAAATATCTGACAGGATTAAGTTCATGGGTGTAGGCTGTCTATTCAAGGTTGTCAGTACCGACACCATTAAATTGTTCGTTGTCCATATTGGTCATATACAGTTATGTGTCGCCCTGAATACATTATCTATTATGTAACAGTTATGAACTGCTATGGTTCAAGGATTTCACTTCGCTCAAGCGGTCTTGAACATGATCTCATTGTTATAAAATTTAATTCAAACCATCTATAACATGGTATCAACTCATCAATGATTCTCTGATTCACTTAAATTGATTTTTTTTTATATTTGAACCAGTTATTGTATGGTAACAATTTAATACTAACATACTTCAAAATAATGTTGATTTAAGCGTCCTTAGCTTCAGATACGTCAGCTACAATTTTTTTTCTCCTCTTGGACATTATCTATCCCTTTCTAATGATTACTCCATTTTTTTTAATGTTTTTTTTTTTTAAATTCATTTCAAATTTGATTTAATTTCATTCTGATAAATGTTCTCAGCGATGTCTACAATGAAAAAAGATTTATTTTTTTTTTCAATAAAATTTTATCTAAAATAAAGTATTTACTTTTATTGCACAAAAAACAATAGTACAAGAATGTCAGTTCACGTCTGATTTCTACATTAAATTTGGAGCGTGTTTATACAAAATCAACAAATTAAGCTATTAAAAAGATATAATTATAAACCTTTTTGATATATTTTGTACCTTTTGAATTTAGTTGTATTGATAATTAACACTAGTCGCAATGGAGTTATTCGTTATTCCATTTTAATATGAAAATTTTTATTTTAATGATTTGTTCATTATTTTAAAGTATAACTATAACTCACCTAAATTTATTAAGCCATTAATTAAGAATGGTTTATTCAGATCTGCTTCCTTATACATATATTTTAATTATTATCCTTTTTGACAATATTTTTTGGTTTCTGACACAAGTTATTTTCAGTTCTTGTGTAAGGACTTGTAGTTCCTGATTTATCAGATGGGAATATATTCCGCAATGCGGATTGTTTATTTAAAATGTACTCTTATCATGTCAAGGTTGACATTACAATTATGTGAATACCAATTGTGACAACTAAAATGGTTAGTTACAACCTGCATAGGATTTCTACGAGTAAATTTTCTATTTATGATACTTTAAATTTACTTTTATTTCAAGATTAATGTATGAATTTTGTGTAAACTGGGTTTTTTCTCAGAATTAATTGGAATTCATATGTTTAATTATGGATTAAAATGAGTGTTAATTAAAAATGATTAGCATGTCTGACTATTGCTTGTTCCGATTAACATTATATTGCAATCTATTTATTTTGTTTGTTTTATTTTAAGTAAGCTGTACAATTAAATAGAAGCTTATTCTATTATCAATTCTACTTTTTAATTTTTCGAGTCAAGTTGATCAGGTTAGATCTAAGACATTTTTTTTGTCATCTCAGGATTTAAAATTTATGCCATATTCTGTCTAAAAACATATTAAAACTCACATTCAAGAATTTTTATTACTTTAAGCTATTATTGGTGATTTTACCTGTTGGAACAAATTTTCGATGTGATTTTTACGTTTCAGATATCGGTCAAAAATTCAACTACTCATGAAATATATTTCTTTACTTGCTAGAATAAGTTTAAGTTTAAGTGCTAGAATAGGTTGATAGCCTATCATCTTGTTTCAATATCCGATAAGTGCTTATACGATGAAGTGGAATATGATCTTAAATTTATCAAAATGATATGTTAAAAAATTAATTAACTATAAATAAATATAATTATTTATATTCATTATATTTTTATGCACTTTATTGATTAAAATAAATATTTTATTTGAAAATTTAGTTTTTAAAAATTATGCCATATTCTGTCTAAGGAAATTGTTGCTGAATCGAAAACTTAACTAGGCCATTTTTTCCACCTTTAATGAGTGTCTATTCAATGAATATCCGAGTGCATGAATGTCCGGTGTTGCGTCGTATGAATCGCAACTAGTCACGTAACGCTTTTGCATATTTCGACAATATTATCGCAAGTTTGTTGCAATATTATTAACTCATCGCATTTCCCTGTCAATTAAAAACTTGTCCAAACATTTTTCTTTCTAATTATTGGAAAGGAAGGCATTAATAATTGTTGTTAATAGTCAATCAATGTTTTTTTTGCCGCATCTTACGACCAGCTTCAGACAAGCGTTTCCTCTTCTATTTGTGGTTTATAATTGGAAATTCGGTGCTAACCTATTAAGTTCCAATCCATAATTTACTCCTCTTCTATACTTTAGCCAACAGTAATGTATTTTTCTCATGATTGGGCATGTTCCTAATATTTTTTCTTATTTTTAAAACCTTTGACACAATTTTGAGCTCTGATAATATTTTTTTTTTCTTTTTCTCAAAATCAGTCATTTAGAACTGACAGTATTTTTAATTACAGGCTTCAAGTTTACTTGTTCTTGATTCTATCTAAGTATCTGCTTTTGTTGGGAATACTTTTGTTACTTAATATTCGTTACTTAATAATTTAATAATTTTTGATTTGGAACAATAGGAGCAGTAATGCCTTTTTTGGTTGTCTTACATTTTTCTGTTAATTAGGGAATAAGATAAACATTTCTGTAAATGGGGGATGGGTAACATTATAGCCAAATGTAATTTTTGTTAATAAAAAGTTCGATAAAAAATCAAAACTATCAAAAAGCCAAGGACCATGGATTTAGAGGAAGGTATAATACAAACCCTCTTTAAGTAACCACGCGCCCGGAATCCGCATTTGTCGACCAAGTTGATTTGTAAGGCACAAGGCGCGACAACATTCAGAACGCGATCCTAAAGTGTGTGAACTATCCTCTACACCTACACTATATAGATACGCACTTTTCGTTAGAAAACTAAATAAAACTTCTCTGTAAAGTTTTACTTTACATTCAAATCAATTATATAGCACATAGATGCTTGGAGGCAGATGTTATTACTACTTTTCCCTTTAAAAAAACAAATTCTTCGATAGTACTATCGATAGTTGGAAAAACTATTGATAGTTTCGATAGTTTAAAACTATCAGTATCGATAGTTTTACATCACTGCTGAGTGGTCACTCTTTAGTTCCTTCATTACAGCCTAGAGTCTGTTTCTTATGAAGGTCCCACATCAAAACTTAATGTTACGTTTCAGATTTACTACTTTTTCAAAAGCTACTGAAATTTACTGGATTATTTTGCGATTCGTCCCCCCCCTCCCCCATTTTTACCATTGATTTCCGTTCGGGATAGAAAGTAATGGGCATTTACTTCTTTGCCCTTGCAGGAAAACTACTATGCTGACATAACATGCTTTCTCTAGTGAAAGCAATTTATTCGTGGTTTTTATTTGCATTGGAACCATATACTTATCCGACGTAATATATACGTACGAAATATCTCTTGAACGGGACTTGCCTGCTGCGGTATCAGGACCGGTTTCGCCCCATTTCTCTTTGGGCTTCGAGTCTTTAAGGACCGCGAAACGTACTTATTCATTCTCTGGAGTTAACATCAATTTTGTAATTGTTGGTAATATGCCGTCAACTAATATACTTATTTTGCAAACTTTCTGTAATCAATTAAGTTTCATTAGGCTTAAAGGTATTTCGTACACAGACGTGCATGGATGGAACCATGAAAACTTTGCGATAAGATTCCTTATATTTTTTAATTTCAATTATATAATTATTTAATTTCTTATATATTGCTATATGTAGATTATATTGCTAATTAATTATATAGATATATTGCTAATTAATCATTACTTATTATTATTTAAAGTATCTAACGATCAATTAAATCAAACAAAACGTTCTATAAAAATACATCTGTATTTTATTCATTTGCTAACAATGAAAAGTTTCAGAAATTGCTGAGTGTTCGTACGTAGGTTTGAAGTAAAAAAAGGTCATCCGGTTTAAGGACGGCATTGAAGCTTTGAGTTCTACTTCAATTAGATTCTGAAGTGCTTCTGAAAGGCTAAAAAAAACGTTATTCCAATTCGAACACATGTTAAGATATGTTAGCGTAAACTTTATAGTTTTCAATAAAAAAAAAAAAAAAAACATATACTTGTATCTTCGATTCGTTATTATTTACCTATCTTTTTTATTTCTTATATTGGTTAATCTTTATTTATATTTAATATTCGTTTAAAACATTTTTAATGACCTGGATAAGACACAAGATTGGTTTGCATCGATGTTAATTTTTACGGAAGGCTTTTATTTATTATTGATTTAACAGTTTTTTAATTAGAGTCTTTGTTGTTTATTCCTTATCTTAAATAATAACATTAATCTTATTTAAACTATTATTTTTTTATATTAACTATAGATTGTTGATCATAGTTTATAATCCCCATCCATTAATATCAATTATAGAATTATAATTAATAGAGGAAAATTACCTAATAAAAAAAATACTAAATGTCGTGTACCGAAATAAAATAAAGTTACAGTCATTTATTTAACTTAAAACTGCTATCCAAAGTATGCCATGCCATACGTTACCATTAAAATTAAGCATTGTCTTTTTTAAATACTTTTTTAAATGATATGCCAACCCTTGCTTCGGGGGATATTCCTTTAAAATTCCTTCAAGATATTTAAATGCGACTTTTATCAGATGTGTACTGTTATTTCTCTAATCAGGCTGAGATGGTGGCTGATCAGAAGTTACAAAACATTTCCTAATTAATAATGGATTGCAACAGCTGCGGGCGGGCAAGACCTTGAAAAATATTACAATCGCTAGATATAGATGTATCCTCGACTTTGGGACAATCACGAACTGTTATGACTGTAAACTTGATTCTATTGCATAATAGCATTCGTTGAGTTACTTTTTAACTACTCAGTTTTGATTTGATTTTATGATTCTGCCGAAAAAAATTGTTTGAGAACTTATCTTCATGTTAGCCATTGGTTTACCTGCAGTTGTTTTTCTGGATCTAGATTTTTTTTTAATGTAAAACGTTGAGAATTGGGCTCGACTCCCGGTGACTCAAGAAAATGGAGGGCCAAAATCGGTGTTCATTTAAAATAAAGGTTTGCTATCGATTTCAGATCATTCTAATTGTTCACTTCTGAATAACACAACTGATGAAACCAAGAGTGTTGATTGTAAAAGCATAATTTGGCTACGGATTTCCATAACAAATAAATGCAAAGTCTTAAAACTACAATTTATTTAATATAATATTTACTATAATCTCTGCCCAATAAATTAAAAGGTACTGTTATAACAATTAGAACTTACAAAGTTATTACTTACGCTATTTAATCTAAAGTACGATTCTTATAACTTAAGCCCTTCAAATATATACTGATAACTCCCACATAACACTATGTTTACCACAACTTATCACGACTTTGCCCTCTCAGAAGGAAGGCCAACGGTATAATATATGTCAGCACAGGCCGGTCCACTGTTCGTATTGTTTAAAGGGCCAAAAGGAGCCAGACAAATTCTTAGTCTGCTTTTGATCTCACTGGCTGAGGTATAGTTCGATGGCGCTTCGACATTGAAACTCCTTCAGCCTTTATTTTTCCCCTATCGATTAGCCATAACAATAATGTTGAAATGTTAAAATCGGGATTTGGAACAGCCACCGTTATTACAATATTCAACTTTAGTCACAAAAATAGGACTTAATTTACATTTATCTAACCGTTGGATTATTCGTATATGATCTCTCTCGTTTATTAGTAGGTTAAAAAATTGCAATGTGTGAAAAAGTAATTTAATGGGGAATGAATAGGTTGAGAATTATCCATATTTATTCCAACATTTTTTGACCGACTACCGGATCTTTTGTTTTCCACGAGTATTCCGCAAAATAGTGTACAGTCATTGCCGAGTAGGATGACTCGGTCATCATAAGTTGCCACTTCCTCTACACCCTCCTTATTTTTCAAAAGAGCCGCCGTTTCGAATTTCATCATCCTTCACCAGGTTATAGCCATTACCTTGCAGATATATCTATCCGATACAATACCGCCTTTAGTTGTCTCACATAATGCACTCTATGCTGAGTAACAGATTGCACAATATATCTTATATATCAACTTATACATGTCTGCCTCATGCGGTCTGCCAATCAAATCTCATAGATTCGCTGCTTTTTGTGATTTATTACAAAAAGGTTTCTGATATCTTCTCAATTAGGAAATCCTCATCCATGGAGATTGAATTGCATTTATCATCTCCTCCTTAAAAGGTCTGAACAATGCCTTGGCAGAGTTGTATAAAGTGAACAGACACCCGGTGATTATCGGGATAGCATAACCAGTGATAGTCAGTATGTGGTATTTGTGTATATTGTGCATGCCTGTTATGTAACCTATTATTAACCTAATATATATAGTTACTTAATCAGCGTTCTAATAGCACTCACAATGTTTATTACTTTTTTACACTCCCTAAACTATTAAGATACTAACCTTTAATTACCTTTATAAAACTCGCTTCCATACGGAACTCGCTCAGACTGACCAATAGTACATACTAATTAAGCATTTCCTTATTTTAAATTTCGAAACGATGACTCCCTTCACCTCTCACAATTAAGTCATGCATCAGATCATTCGTTTTGCTTGTTACGTATGGCTTGATGTAATAACATAAGATCAACTAAATCACTACCTTTTTATCGTATTTTGTCGATCCATAAATTAAACTCAGTTTGCCTACCCTATAATTAAGTGTCTTGAATGTAAGCTTTCATCGATTTTAGTAGATTATTGAAATACATTTTCCGATACAAATTAATAAATGTTATCGATTTTTTTTTTATTCGTTTAACAAGAATTATTTTCATTCTAAATTTCGAGGTTAATATTTCCTAATATGGAAGGTTCCCCGAGTGCTATAATACACTTTTAAAGATTCTCAAATTGTAAAATTGTTGTAGAGTGATTCCTTTTGTATTGTCCTGGGCATTGCGTTGGTATTTTATATTTAATAGTTTTATTGTTTTAATAATAAAATTGATTGGATATTCTTGCACAGTTTTAAATATCATTTATTTTCAAACCGTCCAACGACAGAAGTTAAGTGGGTGATCTCAGAGGGTTCGTTATTCATTTGTATTTTTCCTAATTTTAATGTGACCAATGTTTAGCACCGGTTGCTTCTTATGTGATAGGTCACTATCACTTAACTGTTTGTCACACTGTATCATCCCTATAAATTAATCGTTTAGTTTTGAAAGGGCACGTGCCCTATTTTTTAGATATTGGGATTTTGACGCGATTTGATTTTACTACTATAGGTTTTTCTATCGCTGAAACGGCACATCTTCAATATACCCCATTTTAAAGTTACGAAATGAGTGCAATCAATGTATCAAACATCTATGAGATGAAGAAACTTCTTAAGTACATACCTGAACAAGAAAATGTTTTTTAAAATGTTAAGTGAACCATCGATCGCTAAAACAATTTAATTTTCATTAACACAATAATGAATGTATATCAAGTATTAACTGATCCTACCTGGTCATAATTTAATATCGCTTTAGTTGCCTAAAAAAGACTTAAGCTCTCAAAAGTGGTAACTTTGGATCTAATTTATTATTGGCTATAAACCCATCTCTATTTCATTCTGATTCTCATTCGAAAAAACGGTATAAAACTTGACTGCACAGCGGCATACAACAGCATTTTGCCTTGACCAGTTCAATTTTTAATACTCTTCATAAACTCAAAACGAATCCATGGCAATGAAGTCTATAAGTAATTAGAGCCAACTATACACTCCATTAATGCACTATTAGAGTCAACTACATACATGTAAGCGACGAATGTTCATACCGAATCTACGTGAGAAATGATATGTGTTCCTTGTGAATTAACAAGTTGGCACTGACAGCTTAAAAAAATGTTTGCTCAGTTTTCTTGAAAAATAGAGAGTGCTAAGAGGAAACTGTGTGATGTGCACCGCACTTTTTTTTTTTTTAAGTATGTAATTAATTGCTTTCAACTCCTTTCACATTTCCTTTCTCACGTTAAATCGATATTTATAATATACTCGATCGGTTTCCTATAAATTATAATCGGCCAGCTCACTTATTAAGTGGACAATCTCGACGTAGGAAGTGGTCCCTGCGCTGCCGAGTCGTGAGCTGGTGGTGAAAGTAAACGGAGGCGATGGTGCGGGACTGATCCTGACCTTGCACAGCGGCTCGGGCATGGCAAGGACGGCTCTCCGGATCTGGGTCTCAGCCTTCTCTTGTCCTCAAGGGGTGGGTGGGCGAGGCATCTTGTAGCATTTTTTTAGCAGTTTTTACACACATTTACTACTCTTTCTTCTAGTAAGAAGAAAGTCAGTTTTAAGATTATTGGGGACCTTTTTTTTCATGATTTATGATATAAAACCATGACTCAAAATTGTTTATTCCCATGATACACATGCCTGAATATAACGGGATTAATAAGGGAATTTCTTATTTTGAGCCGAAAACATAGGTAAATTTCCCCTTTGAATCGTAATACGAGGTGGGATTGTGACCACGTTGTGACTTTACATAGTAGCTGCTTACAGCCAAGTAGGGATGGGTACCGATATCCAAAAAATATTGATGTTTACCGCCGATGATTGTTTAGTCAGTAAAAATTCTGATTGCTGATGTACAACCGTAGAAAAAAGTTAATGTTTTGAAAGATTTGAACGAATGAGGTCGACTTAAAAATATAGGTTTTCTTTTGTAGTTAATAAAAAGCCATTTTTATCATGTTTCTTAATTTTCTCAATTCGACTCTGGAACTAATTTAAAAAATAAAAATAATCGAATGTGATAGATGAATTATCGTATCTACCAAGTTGAAATTAAAAAATAATCAACTATTTATGTTAATTAAATGAAAAAAAAACCTGATTCAGCACTTGATCCATCAATATCCTATCGATATTACGGATTTAGAATATATCAAAAATGGTTACAAGAGGCTGAATCCCGTAACCTTTCTGTGAAAAAAAAGTCTGGATCTTAATTATCAGATAAATTAGTATTGATAAATTCGTTGGCCACAATCTTGTTTTTGTTACCTCTCATTGTATTGTTTGTTTAAAGTTACTTTATGCCACTAAGGCTTATCGGACGATGCTACAGTTAAATTTTGCCTATCCAGGTATAATTAGGATAGGGATCTTTAACGAGTACCTGACATCGTACAGGCTCGGGACCTCTATTTTACGTTCTATCCGAGGGACGGCATGGCTAAGGATTTTTTACTCCCATTAAAAAATTGTAACGGACCTAAGTTAATTGTTAAGATATTGCCAGTAATTCCAAAAACAAAAACCTTGAACAGAAAACAAGAGCACATGCCGCTTGTCCTATATAAGACTGGTCTAGCTAAAAAAAAAGCAATTTTTAGAAGAAATTAAAATGTTTTTATTTCGCTTCCTTTGATAAAAGTTGCCTGCTTTATGTGATTGTTAAAATATTTCATGAACCATCACTACCGGTGTATAAGCCGTCTTGAACAGATAGAGCAGAGGAAGATTATGAGATAATTCGTGAAAAAATGAATGATATTGCGATTTTGAGTTAAACCAGTCTTGCATTGGACGAGCGATATGTAGCCGAGTATGAGTAATTCAGTTATACAACACGTTCTGGCCCACTTTTCCAGTTATTCTCAGGAGCATTCGAAACGTTTTTGTTGGTTGCACATCCACACACCGACAATCCAAACATTTTTTAATATGACATTCTCATCTGTTTTGTTCTCTAGCACTTGGGGTGGTTAATCTCAACAGTTTTTTTATTTATTTTTTATGTTTTTATTTTTTATTTTTAAGAAAGTATTTTTTAAAATTGCATATTGGATGAAAACCTCTGATAGAATATTTATCTGCCTCATTTAATTATAAAATTTGACCTTGTCATGTTTATAACTTGGCCACTCACCTATTTTTTGTAAAAATAAAGCTGACATCGTATCGATTAAAATATATCGTCATTTTATATTATGAATCAGTTTGGAGGCTAGAAAGATAAAAAACCATTAGCCAAAAATATTCCTTTATTTCCTAAAATTAATAAATTGATTCATTATTGATATTTAAATATGAAGACACGTAAAAATGTAAGAATAGAAATTTTGTTTATTTGTTTAACGTCAATTTTTATGAATAGTAATGTTAATAGAGATGTGTTAAAGATAAAGTTAGGAAGAAAAGGAGCGTGGGGACAAAGTAAGAACAATTTTTGTAAGGTTGCAGTATGAATTACTTGCCGAATGGATTTACATTCTACAGGGATATGTTACCTGCATAAATATTTAAAAAAATCCGATTTACTAATATGGAATAATTATTTACCAATGGTATTACTTGTTCCAGCTGTGACAAATCTCTTTAAAAATTGCATTTTATTTATCTTTCATGGATCTTGAAGAGGGTAGATTGCTTTTAAATTAACTTATATCTCTCTTTACTTTCTTCCAAATCAATAAAAACAACATAATGTATCGATATGATTTGTTATAGACCAAAACTTTTTATCACAATTATCTTGTTAATGGCCGGGTGTACGTGAAGTAATGTACTGCCAATGTATTATCCGTTTATTTGGTAAAAAATGCGATCTAGTCGGTTAATCGAATAATCGTGATTGTACATCGATAAGTTAGTCATATGCGCATGTTGATAGCTGTGGCGCTAAGGAGTGGAACACTACTAAAGATAGATTTTGCATTTTGAATTTTTCTTTATTTTTGTATAAAAGAAAGTGAAAAGAATTCTTATTAGTTTTGAGTTTACACAAAACAAAATATTTTTAAGAATAATAAAATAAATTTCTTGTAAAAGAGAAAACACTAATTAGTCCTTATTATTTATAAGAATTCAACTAATTACTAATTTATTGTATGTAATCACTATTAAATATAATTTAATCAAACTTCTTTTATTAGTAGGTTTTCAGTTAGACATAAGGTGGAGGTTGAAAACTGTACCTATATTAGAAAGAATGCGTGATGTTTTCTAAATGCAAAATCATCGTTTTGGAAAAGAAAGTAGGAACAACATAAAAAAATTTAAATGGAGGTGACCTACGGCTACGGCAACTGGTTGGGGAAGCCTGCACGTAACAAGACGGACGTTTTTCAGCCTTTTTTTTATCGATTAACTTTTAATTAAGTTTCTTATTATCCAATATCTTAAATGAATTTCATGAAATTAAAACTTCATTTTTTTTCCCTTTGCATTGAAATTATGCGATCGTTACCAATAACAAATTTGTTCATTGTAAAATCGAGTACTTGCTCGAAACTTTTAGGAATATACGAATATTGTTATTGCAGTCTTTGACCATGAAATCCTCAACCACCATTCTCTTTCCAATTATCGCTGTTGGTCAATTGAGTTTATTTGAGTACCTATTTACCATGGCCACTATTAAGAGGTTGAAGAATCGGAAAATGTGAATCAACTATATTAAGAGAAGAGGTCCAGGGATTTTAATGTGATTGGTTTTTTCTTCTTACTCAAACATTATGAAAGATGTTTACTATTTCCCAAACTGCGATGTCCTTTTGGTTATTTATTTCTTTAATAAGTTGTTCTCCCCTCCCTTCACAGTTCTCGGCACTATTAAACGTTGTCTGTAGGGTTGTCTGGGGCAGCGCAATTTCCTACACTTCACTCGGCCACTCCACCCACTTTATTCCATATAAATCCACTTAAGTCCAATACTTTTCCAAATTTATTTCTTTGCTCTGACTCTAAATTGAAAATGCTGATTTTTAAAGTATTTATACAGACGCCATTGCGAATTCTACTAGTTGTAAATTGTAAGGTGATTTCCTTGTTGCATTATATAAAAACAAGAAATCAGCCTTGATTTTTGTGCTTCCTTTTAATTTGTACTTTCACTCCGAGTACTAGATCTGTTATGTTCACCGTCCGGATCCCGTCTCATTAAAGTAAAGGGTCGTTGTAATCATTTGTCATCCATTAGAAAGGGTCATTAAACCACTCCTCTTCACTATCAGTATTGAAATCTCCAGATGTAAGGTGTAATTACTGTTTATTGAATGGGATTAAGGATTTATTTTCTAGTTGTTATTTTGAAGACTTGTTATTGTTAGGACTAGTATGGTTTCAACTTAACTTATTTTATTGTAGTTGTTTCATTTTTGTTTGTTTATTTTAATGTCTCTTTATTCCATTGAGGCTGATCGGACGATGCTGCCGGTGGAACCCTAAATTTTATCTATCCAGGAATTGTTACAGTCAGGGAGCTGAGGGCGAAAAAAGTGTTTTGATTTGAAGAAAGTTTTTGATCTTATAGCCTCAAAGTACTCATTCCATAGACAACAAATGTGAACGTATGCCACCTTAGATCGGTTGCCATCAAATTTTATAGGCAAACAAAATCGAAATTTTCGAACTTTTTTAGATTTTCCCTCATAACTCTAAAACAATTTATCGTCAACTGAGCTGCTCAAAGTTAAAATCGGTTAAGTCTTTTCGCCAAAACCGATTAAAAATAAAAACTTAAATACACCTTCTATCGATTCACCTTCACGATACATTTACAAAAAGCAACTCGCAGTTAAAACCAAGCAAGCAGTAAAAAAAAAAAAAAAAACTCGACTGTTGATGAAATTAGGCAATAATGAATCGAAAAGTACTGAGAACTTTCAAGTTTTGCTATACAAATTTTCTGATATAACTTATGAAGATATACAAATCTATATAAATAAAGATGAAATTCTGTTTGTTTGTTCTTTATAGAAATCCATACCGTTTGTCCTAAATTCTCCAAATTTCGCTCAGTGGTTCTTTGATACCAGGTGCGAACACCCGTCCATATTAAAATTGCATAGCTTCAGCCAATCTCTGGGTATATTCTTTATTGTTATAAAATTCGCGATGATCTCTCTTTGAAATTGTTTTTTTTTTACGAAATCGACCGTTTGAGTCGAAAAAACGACCTTAAAATTCATTTTATTGATTTTGAAGAGGCCAACAAGGCCCGGTAAGACCGTCCCTTGGCAGGCGTCGAGTTCTGGGATTTTTAAACCATATGTTTTTTTGTTTTTTTTTAACATTACAATACGTTTATTCACATGTACGGTAAATTTATTTTTAAAATGCCTCCTAAGAAGCGAGCTTCAATAGGAGTAGTGAGCTCAAAAGCTAAAAAACAACGTCAAATACGAGCAGATGAAACTCCCGACGAACATCAAAATAGGATTGAACAACAGAGGCTTAGACAGGCCGAATCGCGGGAAACTGAGTCTGCCCAGGAATACGAGGCCCACCTTGCGCCACAGAGGCTTAGGCAAGCCGACTTGCGAGAAGCTGAAACTGCAGGCCAATATTTCTGTTTGTTTGTTTGTTCTTAATAGAAATCCATAGCGTATATCCTAAATTCTCCAAAATTCGCTTAGTGGTTCTTTCATACCAGGTGCGAACACCTGTCCATATTAAAATTGCATAACTTCAGCCGATCTTCAGCTGATATTCTTTATCCTAATAAAAATCGTAATGATCTTGCTTATTTCGTTTTTTTACGAAATCGACCGTTTCATTAGAAAAATTAAATTTCCCGGGTGAAACCGGGACATACAGCTAGTATAATATAAATGTGGAAAAATGTGTCAAGTTGAGGAATGGCGTTTACATATTATCGAAACACGTCAGTAAATGTTGTAGGTTTAAAGCTAAGCCAAAATGTAATTATACATCTCGTTGTCTAAAAACCTAATGATTAATTGGATGCAAACATATTGGAGCCAGGGAAGCTGTATGGCGTTAATAGACAACTTTCGCTTTGTTTATTTAGACAAATAAAAAAAAATATATTTATATGTTTATATATTTATATTTATACCATGTAAAATTAAAGAGTAATGAATTAATTGTTTTACATGAAAAAACATAAAAAAATAAAAATACAAAGGTGTTAATGATATATTTATAAAAGGTCTGTAGTACGATCTTATGTAGTCTGTAGTAACTGAAAAGCTGAGGTGGTCTAAAGTCCGAGGTATTAAGTGTTTGGAAAAGTGTTCAGACCATCTTCTTGGGTGCCATTCATTCGCTATTAGACCCTTTTCATTTCTCAACAAGGTGATATCTTAAAACGCAGGGCCACCATGGCACAGTGGTTCAAAATGACCAATTTAGGGTCAAAACCCTTACCCGGTCACAAATGGCGATTAAATATATTCATTCCATGGTTTTTTGGGTCGCTGAATGGATTTATGCCACTTTCAAAGCTGTAATATTTCATGTTAAGGGTGGGTCACAGGGTAAAAAAAATACGCATTTTTAAAAATAAAATTTTGATTTTACTTGGCTCGTAATAAATATAATAGAAACCAACAGAATTTGAACTAAAATTGAGTGTGTGTATATATATATATATATATTTACAAAAATAACTACGAAAATAAAATTAATACTCTTTATCTAACATAAACGATACAAATGTAGATGGGTTTCACTTGTTGCACCATCTTCAGTTCAATATAAGATTAATATTTATATAAATCATTCATTTATATACATATTTATGATGTGATATCTAATATTTAATCAGTCGCATCAACATCCAGAGGTATTTTCTTTTTTTCCAAATTAGGCCTCTTCAAGATTTCCTACTACATTCAGAAAAACCTTTGGTTGATCTCCCCCCCCCCCCCCCCCCCCCCCAAATTTCCAGAACCAGGTCCACGGTCGGTCTCGCAACCCATCGGCACAAAGTGCACGATAAAGTTGTTTTCCAAACATTTACTGTTTTTTCATAAAAAAAAAACGTTCTCATTCTATGACGCTTCCTTAAATCATTTCTTAAAATGTCTAACAAATTTTTTTTTTGTTTCCGAAATAATTATAAATAATTGCTCACTTTCCACTCCTGGAATGAATGCTGGGAACGCCTGCTCTAGCGACGAATTCTTTTTCATCAGCATTACATACATCGCAGTAGGAAAAGACGTATTTATCCATAGTAAATTTTAAATAAATGATTATTATGATGATGATAAAATATTTCACTCTCTTCGCTGAAAGAAAACTCAAAACTGAGGCAAATTAACAATTGTTGACATATTGACAAATCCATTTTAATCCAGAAGCGTATTCGTTTGAACGTATGCAGTTTGAATAGAAGCGTATTAGCGATTAAAAACATTGTACCTGGAAGAGGGGACACTTAAGCAAACGGCACTCCCGTTCACGCATTCCTAACTATGAAATGATCTTATTCTACGATTCGGACGTTTTCGGATCTGAAATCTTTTGGAACATCTTCAGTGATACCTTTAGATTGATTTAATATCAACCAGAAGACGGAGGTCGACGGAGCTAACATTGAAAAAGACCAATAACCATATCACTAATGACATGTCTCAAGAGATCACCCGATTCTCTTTTCCATCCACCCTAAACTTTTTTTTTTTTTGAAATCTAGGATTAAATACCTTTTTTCCAGAATGTCTAAATAAGATATTTTCGAAAATTACGGCCACAGAAAAAATTGTGCTTCCCTAAGATCACTTCGAAGTAGGACGTTAACAAAAGTGTTTTCGTGTCATTCCTACAAGATGCCCAAAACTGCCTTATTTTCAAAGGTTTAATGAATTTTAAGCTAAAAAATTGGTATGAATCCTTACTCTAGAGGTATTTAGGTTTCAAAAAATATCTCTAAAGTTCCGGTTGGAGCACCTTCGTTTTTAGCGTTTTGTCCCTATCCGCACCACTGTGCATGGTCTTGTGTCACTATTATCTTATTTTCGTTTAGCAATGAGAAGATACCTTTAAATACTTTTGTTTTTTTATTAATTGGTACGTTCCGGGAAATAATTACTGCACATGACTTATCTAACAGCCGTTCACGTTATTATTGCCTAATTCGTTTATAACAAGTGTTGAATATAATATTGCTGCCTAAGGGAGATTAGCCGTCCCATATTTCTGCGTGCGATGAGAGGAGGCCCACAGCGTGGATTAGATAATTTGTGCCCTGGTGGTAACAGGTTACGTGCTGCGCCCTTCTCCTAGATTATATGCCAGTATGTTCCCTTCTATATTTGGCCATCGGTCACCATCGCTTCTTTGCCAGAGAGCACTTAAGAAAGGGGGTATTGTCCCACTTCTGATTTTGGGCATTATAGCTTCAGTTAATTTGTCCCAATGATTCTCATATTGCGTTTAGTTGTCGCAAGTCTCCAAGTGGATTTGCTAGCCTATAAGAGAGGGGTTTTGAAAGGAAATAAAAAGAAGTCAACCTTTAGACAATCAATATTCTTCGATTCGCTAAGGACTTAATAGTTAGTACGTACGGCCTTTTTTAATGTGAGGAAGAAGAATGTGATTTTTTTTGGTGAAATGTTGTATAATGATTGTAAATAATATTCTCATAAAATAGACTGAACTTGAAAATGTGCCACTCTGTTTTTTTATTTTTTCATTACAATTAAAATAAAATTTTCTTAAAATTTCCTTTTTTTGTCTTTTTTTTTTCAATGCTTAGTAATCCTTTATTGTCGAACGTCAAAACGCAATCCAATGTCAACTATATGATAACATTTAGATTTTTTCCTTTAAATGTCTGTACAGGCTTGTTGGAAGCATTTGAACGTCTTGGATAAGGGCAAAGTTTGACTATGCCACTATTGCTTTGTTCCTTAAAAAAAAAAAAAAATTTACCATTGTTAAATACTTGTTAGATCCATGAGCATTATTTGGTTATCGTCCATTATCATAATCCAAATCTAATGGATGAGATATAAGCAATGTAGCGACTAGTCCAACTCGAAAAAAGAAATTTTTCGGATGAGCAAATTATAATTTCTTCTTTTCCCATCCTTCAATATTCGTCGCCTGCTTTATCCTGTTATTATCTATTTTCTAAATGTCTATATCCTTTAAATTGATTTTTGTGTTCCAACCATCTTCAGATCAATCTTTTGTCTTATATCTTAATTATCTCGTATTTCGCACGACCTTTTTCGAAGGTTTATGAATGAAATTTTTATTTATTATTGAGTGAAAGGTCCGCATCTTGAAGTGGACGTTATACTTCAACGTCACGCTGCGGGTTGTGGATCACGTTTTAGCCGTCAAAAGGCTCTGTGAAGACGTTCAACGTGATTAAGTATTTTTGAGAACATACGGCGTGAAAAATGTGTGAAATATCTTCACTATCTGTAACGGACGTTAAACTTACTGGATTCACCTTCCTTTTTTTTTTTTTTTTTTTTACGTCTTGTGTAACTGACGATCTTCATGGCCTAAATTAATTTTATGAAAAGAAATTCTTCCCATTTTGAAATTTTACTAAAACATTTTTTTATAATATTAAGTTAGTTGTGTAACATATAAGATATGTAATAGGTATTTTTCATATTATAATAGCGTAAGTTATTTTTTAAGCATTATTTTTAATTTTGTTTTTATTGTGACAAATTATCAATTGATATGATTTTTCGAGAACCATGAATAAAGGAAAAATAATAAAATGATCAAATATCTGCTCTGCCTTTGGCCCGTCAATGCCACCAGTATCACTTCAACTTTTCGATAGTTGTGTTTTAATAGTATAATTGCCTATGTTCACAGTTTTTAATAAAATTTATTTTTTAAATTTTCACCAATTTAAAAAATCAATTTTTAAATTTTTAATTAAAATAAATAATTTAATAAGAACTTTTGATAAATTTTATATTTTTCTGAAATATTCTCTTATTCTGGGTAAACTCTTTTACCCTTTTATCTAGTAATAAAACATTCAAACGAAAACTTGCAACGTTAAAGACTTGTAAACAGAAGTAAACAACGGTTGATCTAAAGTAAGTTGAGGCTTGACTTTTTCTTTCATTATACTGCTTAAATTTTAACCAATTTGGGCGATATTTTTTTCGATATTCAACTCACTGATTTTTTGAAAAAATATTACAAAGCATCAGTTAATAAATTGTTGTTTTCCCTACATCCTGAAATCGACAGACTATTTGCCTTTCTCATTTGCAAAGTAATTCTATTAAAGGAAACTTTACTAAAAAAAAAAAAATTCTATTTGCTCATATTAGTTTCAAATTTATATTATACATTTTCACTTTTTCGTTTTTTTACTCTATATCAGATTTTTCATGATTATTAATAATATCAAGCAATCAATGAACGAAAATTTAATCCAATCCGTATTATATAAAGTGAATATTGTAATGAATATTTTTACCTGTTGTCACATAAACCTAGCAAAGAACCCTGGCATTGACGAAATATTACTGTGTGAATGAGACTGTAACGTTACGTTATAAAACATTTCTCATCACGGAGCATTCTCTAATTTTCTCTTGAGTAAACAACTTTAATTATGACGTACTTCATACTAAAAGGATACCACAGTGTTTATTTAATTATCTATTTTTATAATATTCATGATATTAATGATTTTTTTTTTTTTGTAATATGTATATACATATGTTAAACCAGATTATAACTTAAGGTGGTCAATGTATTTTCTTTATTCTTTTGGTTGTATTAACGTGATTAATATTTTAATACTTATAGTTGATTTGTGGCAAAGCTAAAGTAAAGTCTTTGAAATTTCTTATTGTAATTGGTCCTGTAATAATAACTTTGTTTTTGCAAATAAATAGTTCCCCGACATCACGGTAGATCCAATTTCTCTGTTATTTAGTAATCGGAGAATAGTGTTACCAATCAATTGTATATCAACTTTTATGCAAATTTTCATAATGAATTTCATTTAAATTCATAATAGCGCTCGTTGGCATGAATAAGATTACAACTCAAAATATATCAGTTTCAAGTTATGCATACCGACAAAAGTTATTGCAGAATGACAAAATCTACAATGCCAGATTAAAGTACAATAACAATAGTATTAATAGTTTCGTTAGGTGGTACTAACTGCCTCTATGGAAGACTATTTGTGATCAAAGACTATTTCTATAGTCGCTGTTTGTAGGTATACATAGACATAGTAAAATTTATAATACATTCAAACTCAAATGTGATTATCTAAAAAAAAAAATCTGGTGCGTGCTCGCAACACACAACTTTCACTTACCAACTTACTTAGATTAGAAATTAATGCGTTTTGTTAATTGCCACTTCTCAAATGAACAGAACGGCTTTAATTATGGACAATGGTCTGTCATTAAAGGCATACTCCGCATGCGTGGGCTCAACGATATTTATGAGTAGACTGAGTATTTTTTCTTTTTTTCTCCTCTTTATGTTTTCTTTATTTTTATTATTTCTCATATTTAGCCATTTCTTATTTTTAGGCGTAACGAGAGACAGTTAATTTCTCCATGTAAACAAAAACAAAGGTACTTTATAAGAAAGAAACAAACAAACAAACCCCCCCCCCCCCCAAAAAAAAAGCCCCCTCAGAACATTTTAATAATGATAAAGCTTACCTGATATTAAAGAAAACCTAATTTTCATTAAACATGACGAATTTGATAAAAATTGTTAAAGCCGTTTTTGAGATAATCGAAAAAAAGGTAAAAATTGGAAAAAAAGTCATGAAATAAAGTGCCCCCTCAGTTGGACCAATTTTGATGAAATGTTGGCTTTTACATATTTGGCATATACATACATCAAATACCCAGTTTCTTCAAAATCGTTAAAGCCGTTTTTGAGTAAATAAAAAATATGTACACGTGAAATTGGTACAAAATTTATTAAGTAAAGCCCCCCTTCCAGGTGATCAATGTTGATGAAATTTTTACAGTCGTATCTCGGGCATATCCATACATCATATACCCAGTTTGATCAAAATCGTTAAAGCCGTTTTTGAGTAAATAAAAAAAACACGTGAAAATGATTCAAAATTTATTAAGTAAAGTCCCCCCCTCCGGTTAATCAATTTTGATGAAATTTTTACAGTCATATCTCGGGCATATAAATAGATCAAATACTAAGTTTAATCAAAATCGTTAGAGCCGTTTTTGAGAAAATCGAAAAAAACGTAAAAAGTTATTCAATAAAGTACCCCCTCCCTTTGAGCAATTTTGATGAAATTTTTGCTGTCACATCGCAGGCATATACCTACACTAAATACCCAATATAAGGTTCCGACGGTTTATAGTTTTTGAGCTAGTCTGTTCACACACACAGACACACACACACACACACACAGACCATTTCGCGGGACTTGGTTATTTCGACTCAGGGGGTCCCAAAACGTGTATTTCCGTTGAAAACCGGAAGTCGAAATTTTTCACGATCGCAATACTTCCACTTACTATATATTTTATATATAGGTAAGTGAAAGTAAAAATAAAAATAACAGTTTTAGAGTCTAACCATCTTCTTGCTGACGTGCGATGTTTTCAGAATCATTTGATCAACATAATTTTTTCAAAACTGCTAAAGGGAAACAGTGATATGATGTACTTTTTCTAACTCTATTTTAAGCTCAATTCTTTATTATATTCATCTAATCCATATAAATGATTGTCCTTAAGAATTCATTTTTTTTCCTAATTTATTTGGTAGTGTCGTATCTTAATTATATTGATCTATCCATCTATGTGCATACAATTTTTGGCCCATTTAAAATTTTAATTGAATTTAATTTGTTCAATAAATAATAGGCAGGGTTTAATATAATGAAGTTCGAGAAAATTACTATCACAAAATAAGTAACATGATAAATGTATTAAATAAAGTGATGAAATCAAATGAATCGATTTTATAAAATATCTAATATTCTCTTGAACCAACTTTTTTTCAATTTATTATTTTGTTATTCCTTTGTTTGAATTGAAGGGCGGGTATTCTCGGGACTAATTCTAAATTGATTGTGCTTTTCACGCGATATATTAAAAAAAAAACATAACAATCGGTTTGAATCAATTATCTTCCCTATTTTTCTACTAATTTACCATCGTATCTTGTGTTATTTTAATTTTTTTATTCTACTCAATTAAGGGGAAAACTTAGGTTTGTATATTAGGGAAACTTCCGAGTAAGTTTTTCCTGTAGTGAACAACTGAAGTTCGGGTGTTTTGAAGATAATTTCCATGTCGTTTAAGCTTCTTAAATTATACAAAAAAAAAAAAAAAAAAAAAATGAAAGTTGGTACTTACCACTTTCTCTGCCATCAATATTAATGGATAGATCATGAAACTTTAAATTGGTCATGATTAAGTAGAAAACTCTTGTGTTGGTTTTCATCAATGCTGCTCTAATGAGTACGATAAAAAAAAAAAAAAAAAAACCTTCCTAATGTAACTTTTTTATTTATTTATATTTATTAATGTTTTGATCGAATTGTTAATGATTGAAGTGTTAAAAAAAAAAAAAAAAAAGGCAACACATTCTTATAAGTTCAACTGCTACTTTGCTGAACTGTATTTAAAAAAAAAAAGCGTCTATTTCCATTGAAAACCGGAAGTCGAATTTTTCACGATCGCAATACTTTCCTTACTATATATTTCATATATAGGTAAGTGAAAGTAAAAAAAACTTTTTAATCTTAAAAATGATTTACAGTCGATGTAGCTAGTACTATCAAAATAATCATTATCTGATATTAAATAATCACTACCATCAAAATTAATTGTTTCACGGTAATAATCTTTTTTTGTTTGTTTAACGTCACTAAGGCTAATCGGACGATGCTACAGACAGAGGGAGCCCTAAGTTTTGCCTATCCAGGTATAATTAGGATAGGCATCTTTTACGAGTACCTTACATCGTACATGCTCGGGACCTCCATTTTACGTTCTATCCGAAGGACGGTATAGCAAAGGATTTTTACTACTTTTAAAAAAAACTAAGGCCACCGCGGGACGCGAACCCGCGACGCTGGTAATAATCTTTTTTTTTTGTAAGTATGCTGTTTTATAGCAACCCAATGTACTTGGGCAGCATTGTTTTGTTTTGTAATGAAAAAAATAAAGCTTTTATCTCTCTAGTTTCTATGTGTATACATAACATAGGTATACATAAAAAAATATAGGTGAAAACATAATGTATGAGCATTATTATATATTTTTTATTGTGTATCTTATTAATCTCTCGATAATCCATCTCTGTCCTTGAATTTCATTATTATTTGACTACAAAAACCTGGCCGTAGTCTTTTCTTCTTATTTTCACTTACTTTGATTATGGAAATCTTTCTTATGGTAGAGTTTTTAAGATGATACCGATTACCCAGATATATATATATATATATATATATATATATATATATATCACTCCAGACGCTCCCGATGCAGGTGAATGAATTTTTCCTTATTTAAAACCCTGACGTGACCGAAATAATTCAGTCATTTAAGCTTATGTATTTTAATAATATTGAAACGTTGAAAGTTTGGAGATATACATTGGTGACCTTGTACCTTAAACGACTCACGGGCCTATTCGATTTCTTATCGAGTAGTTTCCCGCTTTTGGGAATCGTTTTCTTTTTACAACTTGTGTTTTGCTCTGACCTTTTTGCCATTCTCTTTCTGATAGCAATTACTTCTCCCTCCCTGTCCACTTTTTTTTTCTTCCAATCCTGTTGTAGCCGCCATAAAGGAAGGATGGAGTAAAAGTATAGCAAGGCCGCCGTGACGTAAACACTTAGACCTGGAGGAGCTGGAGGTGCGGGTATTGGGCAAGCCGGATCCCTTATCTCCTTCGTTGGCCAATGAGCTAATTATTTCCTATGCACTCTGCTTCTTCAGGAGTCTGAGGGATTTTCACCATCTCCACGAAGGCAAGAACCGGAGAAGACCTTTCAATGTGTCAAGAAAGAGAGAGAGCTAGGTGTGAAAAGTGTACGTGTACAAGCTGCTCCTTCGTTACAATGAAGGCGATTTGCTATAAAGGCATGTCTGCGTCGAAATCAATTGCGTGATTTGCTACTTTATCACCAATTGGTTGCTCCCCACGCTTTCCGAATGTCCCGGCACTTTAACCATTAAATATCCATAAATCTCTATTCAGTTCAGTGAGTCGTATAGTTCGACATTTTTGTGGTACAGTAATAATCAAAGATTTTTTATATTTAATTGTATCATCATGCTACCTTTTTTTTTGTAGAAGTTTGTTTTTAGCGACGTCAGCCAGTGGGGGCATATAGTATATATTGGGAAGTGTGAAAGTAAATGGGGGAACGAACTTGGCTTTTAAAACCTTCAGGAAATTACTTTTGATGTATTTAACAATGTACAAAATTGTATATAATTGGTCGCGGAATGGACGAGTGGGCTAACGCGTTAGGAAATACGCTTTGCCCCTGACTACCAACATATAAGTGGTAACCCGAAGATAGCCTGTTCAAAAACCGGTGCCAGGGAACATTTAATAGTACTCGGCATCAATCCCCAACCTTAAACCCCACTCTCTACCATGGCCCGCAAAAACTCGTATAGCCTAAGAGGCGAGGAAGAGTAGGAACAATAAAAAAGTTCTATACAATTAAATTTGATGTATAGATTTTGAGTTTAAGGAGTTTTGATACATAAATTTCGTTGAGATGTTAACATCGTATATCAGTTAATCTATTGTGATGCGGTGCAACGCTGCTGGATTATATTATACAGCAGTAAACAATTTTATGATTGATTGAGATGAGTCTATTAATTTTATCTTTTTACCGATGGATTTATAGGTCATTATTTTCTTTTGCAGATATTCAGCTTTTTTTTTTTTGTTTTCTCTCCGTAGGAAATTATGAACATAAACTGTTTAATTAAAATTCCTTCGCCAAGCGCTCCCTGCCAACTGAACCAATCTCCTACTCCGTATTGCATAGCCTCTGAGGCCCATAAATGCCTGAGTAACCATTACTCTAGCCTAGATTTGTGGAATTAGATCCGTTCCGATGTCTAGTGCCCTGTCCTTATTCCCCCAAGAAGCTATTTAAGAAAATTACTCTTACATAATTCTACATTAACTAAGTTTAATTTTGGTCGTTACATAAAATTTGGATGTTCCATCTTCGTTGGTTATGTGGAGGAATCATGAAGAGAAAGTAATCTTAGTCTTTGAAACAATTCTACCATTTCTGTAAAAATCGGTTATTACTTAATCTATAAGTTGAATGTAATTATTTGTTTTCTCAAGCTCCTATTAATTTTCAATAAACGTTATATTATGTCTTTGTTTAACTTATCGAATCCCCAATCAGGTTATCACGGTAATTCCCTTCACCTTTCATTAGATAGAGCTCATTACAGTCTTTGTGTTCATTTAGAACGGCGAATGGTGTCACGTGGGCACTGTTTTTATTTTTATCTTTAAAAATAGTCTGAAAGACCGTTTACAAAAAGTTGAATTTTTATTAATTGGATTTCGTATTTTTATAATTTTTTAAAAAATATTAATATTAATTTCTGCTCTACAGTTGGTTTCCTTGTTCTATAAATAATATAGAGGTGAGAGATAGTCAACTGTTAATCTTTACGATAGGTTAAATGATGTTCAGGGTTTTCAGTTTGAAAAACAAATTTATTTTCGAAAGCCAACGTTTCGATCCAACTTGTGGATTAATACAAAGACTCCAAAGACTCAGTCTTTGTATCTACCTTGACTCAGAAGCCCTGATGAAGATCCACAAGCTGGATCGAAACATTGACTTTCGAAAATAAAAATTTTTTCAAACTGAAAATCCTGACCATCATTTAACTTATTATAAATAATATACTAGTAATTACACCTGGCTATTGGCAAATTCGAAGGATGTTTCTCAGTATGGTCCAACCCCCGAATTCCGATATTTTATTTATACCTACCCTATAAGTGAATTGAAATGCTTATCATTAAATTAAGGAATCAGGACGTCTTACTTAAGAAGGCTTCGTATTTGGCATATTTTAATTTTTTTGCTATTTACTTTTAAGATGAATTTTAATTAATTCGATTTCGTATTTTTATAATTTTTTAAAAAATATTAATATTACTATTCGCCTTATTAATAATATTATTCGCCAGCTCAAGAAAATTTTCCTGTTCCTTTTTATCACGTCCTCGAATCCCTTTTCGGTATTTTGTAGTTAACTTTCGTATTTCATCCAGTGTAAGTCCCTTTTAAACTAGTTGCCTTGCCTTAAAGCAAACGTTAAATATTTGTTTAGTTATTGAAGGAATTTCGTAGTTTAATCTAGGCTAGAGGTGCTGATTCTGATCTTCTCGTAAATATTCAAGAATTCCTGTTCTAAATTCTTGTCCAGACATATCTGAGCTTCGACATGCGAATTCCTTTGACTTAAAGCTGAATTTCGTAATATCCTTAGCAGATCTTCGATCCCTTCAACGACCTGGTACCGCGCAATTATTCCCTATGTATATTAGTAAGTCCAACCCTGCCCAGTTATGTAACGACATTGGTACCCGCGGGACTTCCAGTTTGACGCAACTCTTGCGAAGCTCTCTGTTCCTTAGAAACGTTACTCCTTGGGACGTCCTTCGCCGACTCCGAGGTTTGTGTGAAAAACTCGCGGTTCCCATTGTTCCAATGGTGTTGCCTGACGTCACGCCTTTAGAGTAGACTCTACCTTGGGATTTTTGTATATTATTTTACTATTGCAATATTTTCTTTTTATATTTATCTGTCGTGAGTAGAATGCCGGTGTATAATTATAAGATTCTAAAATTATAACCTGATTATTTGGCTCAGAGCACGTTGAATAGTTTTTGGAAGATATGATCTCATGTCGTAAGAATCTTGTACCAAAACTTAATAAAAAAATTAATTTCAGTTGAAAATGGAGACGGTTAGTTTTTTAACAGCTGTAGTTATGATTACCTTATAAATATATAAAATAAATATTCAATTCGTGTAAAGACATAGGTAGGTATCGAGCTAGTTTTGACGACAATAAAAATGAATAATTAATTTAATTCATTGATTGAAAGAGCAAAAATTCAGACAAAGTAATGGCTCCCCGTATTTATATCTGATAAATATTTCCTACTGAAGTATATTTGATATTCACTATGTACATATGTATTGCCATATTTAATATCAATTTCTTTTTTAGATTTATATTTCAAGACTTAAAATACTATAATCCTTAAGCTAAATTCATATAAAATATGTTAATGTAATCATTTGTATATATACTCAGCGTTAACATCAAACATTCTTCCATGGGTTGCGCTATCAATAAAATATTAGGATATAAATTGGGAAATTCGTAAATTAACCTTCAGCGATTCGCATTTTCAGGGCATCATGAGGACTAATAAAAAAAAAAAAAATCTTAAAACACTATGCGCTTACGAAGTGCAATATATGACTCACCAGCAGTTCAATAATACAGCAATCAAAACGTCAACATCACTTCCTGGCTTCCAAACAGATTTTATTTTAATTTAAAAAACAATTTTTTTGAAATGCATTAAATATTTTGTCGAATATCTTTATCTAAAATTAAATTAGCGACAGTAAAATATTCAAGATTTTTCAAGGCCGCAAATTAAGAAAAAAATTAAAAAAATATGTAGGAGGGGTGTAACTTAGTTAGAAAGGAATCCTTGCTCAAGGTCTTTGCTTCGAGTCCAGCTGTGGCTAAAAATTATTTATTAAGTTACACCAGCTGTAGTTCGGCCTAATGCCAATGTATTGTATAATATCCAGCCTTTGTAAAGCGGATATTCTTAATTGAACAAATCATTAAGTAGATATACAGTTAATAGTGATTTCGGTCAAAATCACCCGCTTATTTTATTTCAAATTAATAAGCTCGAGATCATCTATTGATTGTCCTGAAATAGAAGTGAAGTAAAGGAAAGGTACTCAATAATTTTCTAGAATTTATCTCGTGAGACACTTGAATGTTTTTACATCGGGATTTATGAAATTTTCATTCCTAAATATTACTTGCAATATCTATTTCGCACAATCTACTTTTAAAAATCCATCTTCACTATACCTGTTTATTAGTATTCCACGCTGGGTTTTGTGTGACAGAATGTCATAGGGATATGTCTGGAAATGGGCATGTGACCTAACAGTTTTTTCACGCTCTTCTATCCGCGACTGTACCAAATACCCTTATAGAGCTCTCCGATCGTTATATCCATTCCTATCCGTATTCTATAAGCGAAAAAAAGTCTAGGATACTTTTTTCCTAGAGTCCCTCTATGACTAGTTCGAATGCGATATTAATTGCAGTTCTAAAGTCAATATATATATATACACTCACGAAGAAGGTGTATATATACGCGAGGCACATTATCGTATGTATGCATGATTAACTATAAAGCATGGAAGGGAAAGAGATGTTCTTCATTGATTAATAGTAATAAGAGTAAAAATTTAGTTAATAATATTAACTATTAATATATTAATAATAATATATATTAATAATAATAAGAGTAAAAATTTAGTTGTAGTTGTTTAATTTATCACAGAGATGGTTACTACTGTTATGTGACTATACGAGTATTCTGACGTTGTAGGTTTCGTCATGCTGATTCCATCTGTATGCATAACTTAAAATTGATATACTTTTAGTTTTAAACATCCTCTTGCCAACGTGCGATATGATTAGAAAAATAACATGTTTTCCTTGTATAATGTACAAGAAAAATAACATGCATGGCATAATTAAGTATTATTTAACAAGTATATGAATATTAATAATATTCATTATGCATGGATTCCATAAGAGTGTTTAAGGTTCCACAGTAGTAATTTTTTAATGTTGATTTTTTCCTTTCATTACGACTATGTAATATGAAAATGTATCTAAACAAAACTAATCCAATCCTTCCGTGCGTTAGTGAGTTTTTATGAATAGAGTTGTTGAAATTAGTTCCGTATCTGCATACTGACTGTTTTTCTCGGTGAAAGCCAGCTTCCGGTAAAAGGATGTCGTTCGAGGTCGTTGAATGACTTTGTGTTCATTGAAACATTTTACTTTGTTTACTTTGATTGCATATAATAACTTAATCATACACAATATCTATTATTATATGATTTTAAACGTAGCTGCCGATTGATGTACTATAAGTTGATATACATAATGAAAACAGTTTCATCTTTGAACTGAGATTTTTATATGAGCTTGGGTGTAAGCCCCTTGACTTCGAATTTCTAGAAGTCGATGTGGCCAAAGGACTTAAGATACGAAGTTAGAAGTAGGAGGAATGAGATCGGAACTACATTTTGCTTGGGTTCGAGGGATCCTTACGATTTGCTGATATAAATCATACATCTTTACTCGAACTAGCTCTTTATCAACCGACCAACCACAGCCAAAATTGTTCTATATTATTACGTATACTTGAAGGCAGGACTACTTTACTGCCTCCAAGCTGGCAAAGACATCGAAATATCTCGGAAATCACTACTTGATTCTGATGTTGACTTTCACTGTTCCGACAGGGTTTGAAATCTTCCTGCACCTGACTGTCGATTTTCTCCATTATCGATCCCCGCAGATTGCTACCTGTCGAACAGAATTTTCACAAAGTTCCCACATAATCGCGGCTTATGGACATTGTAATTGAGTGTCTGTCGGTCTTTAACGCTTTAATCTCTTATTTTAAATATTTTCTCCTTTTTCCCCCCTTCAGTTTATCTAGTTTTTTAACCAAAGAAGTACTCTCAGAATATTATGTTGCCTTGAGATTCGTATGTATCCAGTAGCTTCGTTGCTTCACTTAAGATTAACCAACGTCACGTAGAATTCATGTAACCGTTGTTTAATGTTTTTGGTATCAGGAGGTCGCTGTTTCCTTTTGACGAAAAGGACGTCAGGATATTTGCTAAATCAAATAGGTTGTTAATTTGGATAGTAATTGATTTTATATTTTGCTCCATTATTTAAATATTTGCTATGATCGTAGATTGTTTTGTTTATTAATGTATCGCTGCGCTTTTAACGATGACTAATGGGTCATTGCCCTCTGACAATAATTTATATTCTGTTATTTTCTTTGCTATGCTTGATTATAGATTGGATGGAATTTTTATTGTAAATCATTACTGTCCACTTTATTCTTACTATTTCTCTGGAAGTAATATGATTACCTTATCATTTGTCGAATTTTAACCCAGTTCCTTGACTTACGTTGTAGGTTATTTAATCAAGTTACTGAAATACATAAAATATATTTAAAGTATAAACGGGTAATATTTTCTTACGGTAATTTACTATTCATGTAAATTTGTATTACGTTTTAAAAATTTGTTATAACCTTTTCTGCTCCTTTTCCGTTCTTTGGATAATTAATCTTTCTCCAGGGGTCATTGTGCCTCTAGATCAAATCAGTTCGACCTTTATAAACTTGAAATGCTATTAATCAAGTGTAACTTCTCAATGTTATCTGCCTAATCTATGGAATAGCAAAAACGTATTTTATGACGACCATAGATCATTGGGTATAAGCCTCGTTTCATGTTTGTAAACCCATAAATTGTAAACCTTGTGGCTGATTTTTTCCACATTTATAAAAAAATAATAAACTCTACTATCCTCGCGAAATATTTAATATAGAAATTCATGAAAGTTCTTTCATACTTATAACTCCCAGAATTTGATTTTATCTATGGTATATAAAAAGATTAAGCGTAATTAGTACATGGACATGTCTCGACTAGTAATACGATACATGTTTAAAAGTAAAATGAAATTTATATATATATATATATAAAAGTAGTTAAATAAATACTTTTTTTTACATATAAATATATATACATAAAAAAGTATATATACATATAAAAGTTGTTCTATATATTCTATATATATATATTCATCGCGGCTAACAGCGATGAGTTGTTGCCCACTTATACTAAAGCACCCATATCGCACATAAAAAAACTGATTATTAGGTAATCGGTCATTAAGTGGAACGATATGTGGAGAACATCTCCCAAATCACCAAGTTTACATAAATACATCCCACAAATTACACTTACTAACTTTAAACAACTACACAGTACAGAATACATATTGACACAATTTCTCACAGAACACGGAAACACAAAACACTATCTAAAACGTTTTAATATAATAGATACAGACACCTGTGACGAAGACGGACAAGTTCACAACTTCAGACACATACTTTACGATTGCAAACTATATGACAGACAAAGATTTGAAATGATACGAAACATAATACTGAAACGCGGTAACTGGCCAGAAATTGAACACGTACTATTTACGAAATTTCAGACAGACTTAATGAAATTCATAAAACAAATTGACTTTGACCGACTTACAGACAATAGAAGGGCAACCTGATGGCAATATATAGGCTTGTGCTTGTAGGAGATTTTTTTAGTTTTTGTTTTATTTTTTTTTTTTTTTATAATTTTGTTTTTGTGTTTGAATTCATAATTTCTTAAAGTTTTGTATTTAAACGATAGTAAAAAACAAGAAACTTTGTAATATATGTAGTATGCCTCTAAAGGCATGGGACATGTATATAACAATAAATGGTCTAAATGGTCTCATTATGAGGTTACCATAAAGGGAAAACAATAAAAAAAATAAAAAAAAATTATATAAAAAAGTAAGTAAATTCAGTATTGACTATATATATATATATATATATATATATATATATATATATATATATATATATTTATATAGTCAATACTAAATTTACTTACTTTTTTTTTGTAGTTCATATTTTTTTAATCATCTACCTGAGTTAGATCGCATTGAATAATTATATTTCTTACTTGTGATGCGGAGTTGTAACAATGGGTTATGACATGTCACAATTATTATCTACAGTTCCACCACGTTCTCTTGTGTTGGATTGTTTTTTTGCTGCGATGTCGGGCCATTGAGAAAGAAGGAAAAAAAAAAAGTTTTATCAATTGCTCTGTCACCTTTTAATGGATTGGAAAAAAAAAAAAATCATGTTGCATATTCATTTTAAAAACATGATTTATCTAAATTAAAAATAGATTTCTATTAACCAATTACAATCTTATTTAGAGATTCTTTTTTGTCACAACAGTCCGGGATGGACCTTGGCCTCCCCTGCGATTCCTAACCAGCCTTGTCGATTTAAAACTTTTGTTCTACAACTGTGTCATTCATCTTCTTCAGGTCCCCCTACAAATCCTCGAGTTAGCATTTGCATGGGCGTCGCTTCCTTCTTTTAACAAAAATTTAATCATAAATAATCATTTTTGGCATATGGTCGTCGGCCATCCTTTGAATGTGCTCTAACTAACATTTTCAGGGACCTCATGAACTTCAAAATGTCCAAAGCTGACCAATTATTAAGTTTATTAAGACGGATCAACACATTATGTCAATATACGGTATTGAGAACGGAAATGATGTTTTATATTATTGTGTAGATTCTCTGTATCTATCGTCCTGCGATCTATAGAGACTTTTTCAGATTTTACTTTCAAGGCGATTGATTTCCATGTCACAAATGGCTGAACGGCAAAGACCTCCCACGAGGGTGACATTTTTCGATTTGATAAATGTCGCATTCACTGAGACGTGACGCTTAAGAGAGGGCCGTCAAAGCATGTTCATGCTATACCCTAATGAAGTAGTTTTGCAATTTGTTGTTCTGTTGTGACGAGGTAGCCAGCAGAAGAGAAGCCTGTTAGGTAAGTGTTTGGAAGGCGTGTGCTTCCTTTGTGAGCTGGCATACGAGGTGGGCATTATCATACTTGCATTGGCGTAGTTTAAAGAAAACGTAACAATGTTAGCTAACGGTTAATGCAGGTTACAATTCAATGACATTATACTTTTGGTCATCCATAATCAGAGTTGGGAAAATTGTTTCCAATTACAAGTACCGGTGCCCCACCCTCCTAAATATTGGAAGTTAAAATTTTATAATGATAATGTTTCCACAGATTTAGATTTTTAAAAAAGTACCAATTTTAAAATTTGATAGAGTGGATGGGTGTAGATAATATGTTTACATAAGATTATGTTGCTCGGCATTCATTTAGATCCCTCTCGACATTTATATTTTCAATTTATGTTTTGTTTCAATTTCTTGTATTTAATAATTTAACTTGTATTACACCATTTCCATTATGTTTCTATCCAGCTTTGGAATTAAAATTTTATTAAAGGAATAAAAAGAACATCCCTGTTATTTCCTATATATGGTTTGCCTTCCAAGGTTTTCTGAGGAGTTGCGGACAAGTATACACCGAACAGGGAAGCAGTTACGTGAACTTTGGAGATCCGAAAACGAAATAAACTTTGCGGACGCCGGAGGTGTTAGGGTGTGGTTTGGTTCAATGACTTCCGTTATTCGACTCGTTAGATTGTAGGTCTTTCAAGGTTAAAAGGCAAAGTGTTGCAAGAGCTGTGGTAAAAATAGCCATTCTTTTGCTGTTGATGCAATAGATTTATATCTTTTATTTTGGAATTAATCCTTATGGGTTTTATGATGAATATTAATATTTTTCTAATTGGTTTATATTAAATATCTAAAATATCTTTTTTTTTTTTTTTGAAAGTCAGATCACGGTCTACAGTGGCGGTGGGGAAAATATATTGGTAGTAAGAGAAGTTATTTATATATAAATAACATAGTTAAGGTTTTTAGTTTTATTTCTCATAACATAACCATGAAACCTTATAGGAATATATATTGTTCTTGGATCGGTTTTACTTATACCTCGTTATTAAATTTTTTACATCTCTAATAATATTAATAATAATAGCATTTAAAAAAAAAAGTCGAAAAATGTCTGCTGTTATCAGTGTTCCCTATTTTGAAATTTCATTCTATCTTCTCAAATGCAGTAATATCAATATTTATAACTTGATGTAATTGATCAAGTTATAAATATTGATATTACGGTTAATAATAGCAATAACAAAATAATTCATTGTTACTATACAACAATCAAGGTAGCAACTATGGACTTTTATAAATACAGAATAAAAACATAAAAGGGCAGCAAACATTAATCATCATGAACAAGGAAAATGACCAAATAACAATAGGAATGTACACTAATTTAAAAACTTGACAGTATCTATTATAATTAATATTAATATATAGTAGTCTTTCCTTTATTCGTTTATAATAAATGATCTTATTTTCATAGGTTCTATTACAAAATGATAAATATCATTTATTTGGCCTCTGCTTATTTATATGTAAAAAATTAACTATAGTTGTATCCGAAATATTTTCGATTAAATCTGAACGTAAAGCACAAGTGATGGTTAGCTGACTTGGTAAATTCCAGGTTTTGCACTGCTGATTTTCTATGGCAGATTTATTGGCCGCAATGTCGCCGGTTCGAAATGAACCAAAAAATAAAACTAAAGTTTAACTAATATCCCGGACACAGACTCCCGTGGGAGCGAGACAACCCCTAACGACCTTCGCGTGGGGCGCGGTCTTTCCTGGTCTTTGCCACGCCTTCTGTCTCCGTATGTTCCGTTGTTAAATATATATCATCCTTTGTGTGTGTATCTACCGGCAGGTTTTGTTTGAAAGTTTTCGTATCGCCATATCTGGTCTGCTTTGTCTAAATTTACAATTTTAACTGGAAGTAATTTGGGAGGACTACTGTTTCCGAATAATAGCACAGATGAATATGAATACTCATTTATATAAGACATTTTCTTACATTTAACCGTGTTCCTATAATCCTGTTTCAGTGAAAATTTCGAGTTAACATTAATAATTCCAGTTGATTAATTTTTTAATAGTAAGAATGTATTTTTTTTTTTAATATTAAAAAAAATCTTATTTCGTTTTATAACCTTATTTATTCCCGGTTTGTATATTGTTAGTCTTATATACTATTTGACTTAATGATATGATTCGAAGATTCCTCAACTTGAAGCTTATTACTTCTAAAATGTAGGTGAACGAAATTTGTTGAACGACTTCGGGCATCATCCATCAGGACAGAAAACTATGGAAATAGTATGTATGGAAGTAAAGTTCTACATTTCTTGAGTGTTTAAAGAGATACATTAATTAGTAGAAAGCAGAACATCATTCCATGACATCCCTAACACATGCTCTACTATAGGGGTGCCGGGATGGGCGAGGAGGCAAACGCGTCAGGGAAATACGCGTTGCCCCGTGACAACCGACATATGATTTGGAACCCGAAGATAGCCTTTCTAAAAATTGGGGCCAGGAGACATTTAATAATAATGGGGATTAATCCCTCACCATCTCCCCTGGCGCGAGAAACCCCGTATTGCATAAACGGCGAGGAAGGGGAGGAGAAAAAAACAAAAAGAAAAGCATACTCTACTATATACTAATATAACACATAAATTAATATGTTACCCTTATACGACTTGTGCATAGTATAGGTATGTTGCTGCAGTACTTGTTTAGATTGCATTAACGTTAATCTTTTTTTTAGAATTTTAGATAGATAAGTATGTGTTGTATTTTGTTTCCCCATATCTGATTATATATAATTTTTTTACCAGAATTACTAATTTTTTGAGAATATCTCGGTTCTGTGTTTTGGAATCTTTTAACTATATCTTAGAATTCCTTCCTGTAAGTATTGCGAAGTATGGTACTTATTTTTATATCTCTAGCTTAGCATGCTTTGCTATGTTCGAATCAGCTTATGCATACAAAATTTGTAAGGTAACTCATTTACTTAATAATGGCGTTGCTTTACTTAAATGAAGGGTTTGGCACAGTATTTGTATCGGGAATAAGGTTTTAAGAACCATTTTAGGGGTTATAGACATAAGATTGATGTTGATGATCTGCTAAGCTTTTTCTTATGCTTAGATTTTGCTAAAATCCAAACTCTCTTGGACATTGGATTATTTAGTCACCTTGTCAGATGGTTTCATACTGTAGAGCCTACGGCCAATTTCGGATCGGTGACCTTTTACCACAATCACCGCTAATCTTAATGGAAAAGAATGCTGATAATACGCTGCCGTTTAGCCGTTGAGTAACTCTTCAGCCGATGACTGACTATTCAACTAACTGGCTGATCGCTGTCAACCCTCTTTCTAATACGACCATTATGTGATCTGTGGAATTCCCTTAATAACTATCAAGGTTTTCGTACTCGCCTAATGGTTTAAAAGAAGTTATTCATAAGTTAGTTATTTGTTTTATTGGGGCTTATATTTTTAAGCGAAAATACAGGATAGGAACAAAAAATAATTAATTTAGCTTTCATTTCAGTCAAAGGACAGTTAAATTTTCTAGATAATTTGCATTAATAAAAAAAAATATACAACTTATTTTATTTTATTTGTTGATTGCGATGTACTTTTGCTCTTACAGTCTAGATGTTTTACCTGTACAGAATATTTTATAATTTCGCATGTTTATTTACTGTACTCTCTTAAATATTTACCTAAAAATGAAGCATGACTATCAAGCGTTCTATTGATTAAATAATTTAAAATCTTCATTACCGATACACCAACATATCAAATAATTGAAACCACTCCGATATTAGTAAACATTCCAGAATGTTAGGGCTATGTGATTGAATATGTTTATCACTCCATAAAAAATGAAATGTGAAAAATCTTGAATTTGAGGAATGGCGTTTACATACTTATCAAAACACGTCAATTTGTAATCTAAGTAAGTTGGTAAGTGAAAGTTGTGTGGTGCGCGCATCGCACTACATTTTTATTTTATTGTGAGAGTATTTTAGATATAGATGAGCTTAAAATAACAATCAATTTTTAATCTGCTATAGAATTCGATTTAAGCCGAATTTAGTAAAGTGAATCAATATTAATTATTCAATTACCTACTGAATTTTACGTAAGTATTAAAGGTATAATTATGCTTAAAATAACCACAATGAAGAGTTAGTTTTTCAAACTCCTTAAAAAAACTGGAATAAAATAATTAAACAAATCGGTACATAAGTTCTTACTCATCCTAATCCATATTTCCTTCTTGGTCAGTAGACATACAAAACTGTTCATTTCTAAAACTGGTACTTGCATCAGCCAATAGTATCAGTATTTTGCTGGATCCTAGCCAATATTCGAACATAAAATAACTCCTTCTGTAACTCTCTCAATTTCGGTGCTTTTCTGAGTTGAGTTGATCGAGCTCAGGATTTCCACCTGATCATGTATCTTGCAAGAGTCCTCATCTTCTTATTATTTGAAAAATACAAAATTTTGGATGGTAAACGTGATAAACTTGGTATGGTAAAAAATGTAGATTAGGCTTGGTTAGAAGTAAAGCGATGAAAGTAATTTGATTGAAAAATTGATTATTTTTACTAAACAATTGGATTAGGGTAATATGCATATTTTTAATATTGTATATACAGTTATGTATTTTAAATTTACATGTACTTCTGTCTTACGTGATTATGTAAAGCTCCAAAATCATGTTTATTGATTTTTGTTGTCCTCTTGGAGACAATTATAGGACAAGGTCGCGCTCCTTGAAAAGTCTTGACGAAATTACAAAGACGAGGGTCAATGAGACTGTTTTGTCCGCATTTCCAGTTTGCCTATCATCGTTTGACATTTTATGATAATTTCTATAAGATTTATTTATTATATATTTCGGTTGTTGATTTGCACTAAAAGGTTTTTTTAGACGTTAGTAAGAATATGGACCTAAAGATAAATTAAGGTTTATTAACGGTTTAGCTCCTTTGAACAAAGTTAAAGGTTCTCGAAAAAAGAAAAAAAAAATTGTTGTTAGTACTAGCGAAATATTGAAATATTTAACCTTTTTTAATTAATAATTTCAATATACATTATACTGATTAATAAAGTTTCATTGAGAAAACGAAAATGGAGCTCTTAAATATACACAATAAAGTGCATGGAATAACTTTTTAGTATTATTATATTATATTTCATAGATTAAGGTCCGAGAAAAATTAGTATACGTAATATGAAAGAGAAATATTTATGCTATTTGGTGAAATTACTAAAATAGTTTAAAGCGAACGATTATCATTAAAAATTAGTAGGTAGTATGAAAATAAGTTAGTAGAGAGCAATTAAGTTGAAGACGCCTTGTTTTTTTTTCCATTGGCATGAATATTATTTCTATAAATCAATAATTAATAACGATATAATTTGATCACGTGATCATTGCCTTAGGAATAAAAACTTGGTTTATTTAAGGGAGTTAGTAAATTCAATTGTTTAAAAGATGATGGAATTAAAGATATATTGATTGTGTTATTTTAATTTCTAGACCCTTGACATTTTGATAGTTTTTTAAAGAATCATATCGGTACATTAATTTTTTAATTTTTTTTTTATATGAAAATTTTATTTTTAACGATGTCTCCCTTGATTGATGCACCCCTTTAACATGTCTTTGATCTACTTAGATACTTTGTGGTCTTACCTTAATTTAAGAATTTAATATATATATTTTTTAAATCATTTATTTTTGAAGAGAAAAGATTTGGCTCCGCCGGGAATCGAACCCGGGTCTTTCGCGTGACATGCGCGGTATGCTAACCATTGCACCACGGAGCTGTCTTCCGAAATTATTTAAAAACAAGGTGGTTACCCACAATAATGATTAAATTAATCTTCTTTTTTTTTTTTTTGAATGTGTTTGCTGATAACTTACATTTATCCAACTTTTGACACCTTGATAAATAAATTAAAGATACAGTCACTGCCAATTGTGTTAAATGCTAAATAAAATCAGTCTCTTTTTTCATAAAACTAAGATTTGGGGCTTAGTTTTACGAAGTCAACAGGTTAGATATTATCTTCTTTGATATTAATTTTATTTTTTTATTATAATTTTTTTGATTTCTTTGATACCAAAATTAATAAGTTGTTGAGTTCAAAATTAAAAATTTATTTCAACAAGGTTCTAATAATCTTTCGTAAAAAAAAAAAAATAATGAAATTCTACATGGTTATGAAATATATGTCGTTGAGTTCTTGAAAATAAAAATTATTTATGATAGACGATAGATAGATAACAAAAAAAAAAAATATATATAAAATAAACTGAGATTTGTACGTACTGAATAGTATAAGTATAGTCCTCATGGTGTCCCCGGTACAAACCTTCCCGCACAACTGGCTGTACTCGGCTGGAGGGCTGACCACGTGAAAGTCCACCCCACCCTCTCGCCTACCCTTACATCCTATAGGATATACTCGCGTCTCTCGTTGCCATCTCTTTCGGGGTAGTTTTTTAGAGAATTGATTAAAAAAAGAAATTGAAATAAAATTACAAAATAAATATTTCAACTGGACATTTTGTAAAAAATTCAATTTTAGGTATTTCAACGTCTTTTTACACCATCCCGATAATATGTTATGGAAATATTCATGGGTTTTCTCTATATTTAGTTAATATATAATCTAAATATATAAAGATGAAATTCTATTTGTTTGTTTGTTCTTTAAAGACATCCATACCGATTGTCCTAAATTCTCCCAATTTCGCTCAGTGGCTCTTTAATACAAGGTGCCAACACCTGTCCATTTCAAAATTGAATAACTTCAGCCAATCCTTGGGTATAATCTTTATTGTTATAAAAATCGTTTTGATCTCGCTAGGGTTTTTTACGAAATCGACTGTTTGTTAGATTTTGAAGAGGTCAACAAGGTACCGGTAGGGCCATTTCCTGAATGAAAATGAAATTCCCTGGGTAAAACCGGGATATGCAGCTTATGTACAATATTCCTTTCTATTTTATTTATAAATCGAAAAGTTTTTGCACAGACTCTTAGGAGGTGCTTAATTGTTTAGGGTATATTGTCACACTTTTCACTGTTTGTTGCTTCAAAACCTCTGAGTAAGTATTCATGAGTATATTCGCAAAGTCCTATCTTCATGCTACAATATGGTTTCTCCTTTTCTCAATCTTCTTGACCTTTTGATGTATTGTTTTATTAAAGTTTGGACGACGTTTTTTTTTCCAACTCATTCACCAGTTTTTAAAGAGTCTAGTTCCCCTCTTTCTGGCTAAACAGGCTGCTTTTTCATTCCCCGTAAACATTCTTTTTATTTCGTACTGTATACCACGTTCTTCTCATTTGTATTAAATGAGAGCTTCGTATTTACTGGAAAAGCATCAGCCATTATGATACTATCTCTTTAATCATGATCGGTTCGTTTTAACAGGCACCAGAATTGTAATAATGGTTATCAACAACCCGTAACCTAAAAACAAAATAATCAAAGAAAGTACAAATGAACTTAAATGAAAATAAACTTTACAATGCGTTTTTATATTGAATGAGCGGTGGTATAATTTGTAAAACGGTTATTGGTGCCCCGTCAGACGGAAAAGAATAAGTTCACAGTAATCATGCGGAGGTCCCCAGACCCTAAAAATAACATGATAAAATGCAATATAACTGATTTAAAATGAAAAGTCCAATACCAATGGTAGCATATGGTAAACTGGCACTATTCGGTATCGTTCCAATACTTCTATAGTCGATCGATAATAATTATAGTAATTCATTGTATTCTGCTTTAGAGGAATAGAGAAAAAAATCCTGATAAAATAAATTAATGAATATAATATTTCATTATTCTCATATTTTCAGAAATATGAGGGCACTTGCTACGGTGCCCGGCTTCGCTCCAGTAGTTGAGTGGTAGTTTTAATAACATAAAATCTTTAAAATTAAAGGAAGTATAGAACAAAATTAGCACCTTCTTGAAACTTCGGTTTTAACGTGGTATCAATATTAAGATTCGAGATCTGCTGATTTCCCCATAACTTTATGGGGGGTTGAAAATGGTGAATGAACAATTAATTTTGCTGCAACTTTGTCGAGTCATGCATCGTTTTTGATGTTTTCTATGATTCTGATTTTTATAAGCCCATTCCAAGCAGTCAGCAGATAATAAGTTATTAAATTATAGTTGAAAAATCCATTAGTTAAAAAAATTATATTTTGAGTACAACTTAAGCGCCGACTACTGTGATTGTCCTATTAGATCCAGAAGCACAGAAACTACCAAAGTTCAGTAACTACAGAAGTACAGGAATGCTCATCATACATACTTATTTTTCATAATTACTTACAATAATAAGAATAAGAGCACTTTAAACTTTTTATTTTCGATTTATGATCAGTCACTTTATCTCTTTTTTTTTTATTCGATCACCGTATAGGCACTACTAAGAAATGTTCACTAATATTGCATGACATTTACTTAAGTATATATTATATATTGAATAAATGTAATGTGTTGATCAATTAGCCTTATGAGAAAATTAATTTTTTAAGGAATCCAGTCGGTTTTCTAATTGATTGCAGAGATGTAAAATCATTATTTTTTTTTTTAAGGAAAGGAGAAACTAATTATTTTCGCTTCATTTTTTAGTAATTTTAAAAGAACAGCTGAAAAAGTATATAACCTTTACGAACTTAACTGAATGAATGAACAATAAATATTGAGTGAAACGCACCCTAGCGCTTTCTGGTAGTTTGGCGCTCGAACTAAATTTTTCATTCATAAACTCGTATGTCATTCTCAGATGGGCTAATTACATGGTGCGAGAGGATTAAAATTCCATTCCTTTTCTCTTTAATTTTACACCCTTAAGAGTAAAACGGAAACCTTCTTCTCCGTTAGAGGTTATATGGCTACACGCTGACATAACTTTCTTGATCGTACGTTCAGTCGTTTTTGAGCCTTATCGGCACGCACCTTGTACACTTTGATTTATAATCCATATTGATTAAACGCAAACAATGTTTACGAGCCAGAGACAAAGAGAACCGATAGTAATCTTAACATATAATAATAACCGATAATAATAATAAATAATAATCATTATATTAATAGCCAATGTTTTTTCATTAAATATTTTTTAGGTATAATCACTGTCAAAAAAGTATCTTAAATATTTTGTGCTTATAAATATTAAGTGTTTTGTACTTAATACTTGATACTTTTGTAATTCGGATTTAAATTTTCTTTAAATTCGTAGTACATATATATCTTACTTAACTTGAATTAGCCTAAGTACGAAAACTTCTGAATTTTCTTTCTGATATTTTATTGGCAAAAATCAGTTGTCAAATTTAATTTTTTTTTTTTTTTTTTTTTTTAACTGTCGAGCATACCACTATGTTGAAAAGCAACGAATTAATTTGTTAACAATTTTAATTTTAAATTTTTTTTGGCTTGATGAAAAATGATAATTTGTCATATACCCATTTCACACTGACTGGCAATATAATTTTTTAGTTAACTAAAGTTATTATTAATATTTTATTTTATTACTTCTTCTTATTATTACTCGTTGTGGTTACCTAATCAGCCGTTATGGGTTAATGAAAGAGTATTAAAAAAAAGTCAGTTTGTTTTTAAAATTAAATTGAGAAACAGTCCTTGACGTTATAATTCTGGCATTTTACGGCTTACTTTCTTCTTCTTTTGCTGCAATTTAATCGGCTGTTGTTAACTCATGTTTTTTAAGTAAATTGCCAACATGCAACATCATTATTTCTCAACTTTCTTCTATTCAGTATGTTTAAGTTGTATTGCCTCGCTTTGTTTAGCTTTATGGTTCTTTATAACAATATGTGACGAAGAAGGAATTTCATAAGAATGATCTTCAATTAGATTTTTTTTTTTGTTTATGATTTTGCGTAGGTAATTAAAGTGTGTGATATGTAGGGAATATATTAAAATCTGTAAAGGTTACCAACATGCAATAATTTGTCTCTTCAAAGAGACCTAATGCAGTTTTAAAAACATACGGAGTACTTTGCGTATTTTTCTCAATACCGGCTAACTTTATCATACATATATATATATATATATATATATATATATATATATATATATATATATATATATATATATACAAACGATAGTATACTCCTGGATTCCGGATTTCTCTGGTTTGGGGTTTCCATCTGTTTCCGGGTTACCACATGACGCTCCCAAATGAAGAGATGAAGGAGATACCATCCATATCCTGTTACGCAGCTTTATCCCAAAACACTGGCTTGGTAAGAAAGTATGCGAATTGAAGGATTTTTACCTCAGTCGAAATACCGCATTTTCGAGTGAAAAGTCAAATTTTTACGGCACTTCTATAAAAACCGCTCGTCCTTGACCTTTAAGAATTATCTTACCGAACAAAATCCAAATTTTAGTGTATTAGCAGCTGTGTTTTGCGGTTTATTTTTCATTTGTTTCGAATGCTCAAGGTGTTTCATAGCAATCATCTGATTGCATTACCAACAGCATTTGATTCACCGAATAGCGTCTGGAATCAATGTAATCGTAAAAAGAAATTGTAAGCAGATTTATACTTTCTTGTATTATGGCTTCCAACTCATGAGTTTACTTTTGAAATAAATAAAAAATTACTTCAGCTCAAACTATATTTTCTCCCTATTTATTGTCTCCCCTCACCCTGGCTTGGAATATATTGCTAGTGTTTCGCACTTTTTGTTCTTGTTTGAAATACAAATGTCTCAAGTCAACTATAAACTTTTATAATTTATTAGGTAATCAGCTTTATGTACCGTGACGAGGGCAAACTACATCCTAGCTGATCTAGTGTGATCGCCAACAATTTTCTTCCCTTGATTGATCGACGTTCAATTTTTTTTTTTTTTTTTTTTTTGTTACTGTACAGTTACTAAGTGCCTTAGCGTCTAATAGTTTTTAAATTCTTTTTTAATTAGCACTCTGATCTATAAAATAATTTTCGATACATTAGAACCTATAAAATCTATCCTCATGTAGTATTTAAGACAAACACAGGTTATAGCTTCTTTACTTCGAATATAAATTATAAATATTAATAATAATATAAATTATTTTCATTCCAGTACATACGCATAATATTTATTGTGATGGTATGTGTGATGAAACTATGTGTTATAAAGTTTTAATAATAAAGATAACACCTTTATATATGATTACTTCATTACTAGTAAAAAAAGTAGGATGGCTCCTTTAATAAGCCATAATCAGTCTCCCTGCGTTTAAATTTATAAGTTTTCATGATATTCGATACTCTATTTAGCTTTAGTTAACACTAAATTCGCCAATATTCATGATAAATAGAATAGAGAACTAATTTGCTTTAAGTATATACAGTGTACAAATACATTATTAACTACTAAGTTGAGTTTTTCTAGTCGATGAATAGCGATTAGATATTAGCAGGTGATTATCTCTCTCTGTTTGATATTTGCCTTCATGATATTTGCCTATTTGAAATTACTTTCATATTTGAAAATTATTGCCAATTTCCCGTTGTGGTTTTCTTTAACTCGGTCCTTGGTTGGCCTTTTGATCATTCATCATTCACTCTATTTATTCATGTAATGTGATTTGAAATTCTACTATATATCAAATTTCTAATAGATCTTGCAATTATTAGAATGCATTCTGCAAAACATAATCGGAATCAAACGAGGATGTTTTAAATCTAAAGTACAAAAACTATTTTGATTATACCTCAACGCTGAGGTTTAGGCTTACGTTTTCATTGAGCAGATTATTAGAATTTTCAAATATTTTATATATAAGTTCTTACTTTCTTAGATAAGGTTCAAATTGTTCCTAACTCATGCGGTAAATTAATTTAAAATCTATATTTCATTGATTAACACTGTATCAATTAGTTCTTAATTCATTTGGCATTGTATTAATTTGACATTTGAAAATTTCTTTACCTTTGTTTTAATGGAAATCATGTCAAAATAAAATTTAATATAAGATTTTCAATGAAAAAAATGAGATTTGAAGGATGTATGGGAATCGGAACTTTATTTAGACCTACGATCAGACCTACATTGCTGTGGCTCATTAGTTATAATGCTTTGAATTAATTATATCTTATTCTTTTGAGAATGAGATAGAAACGTTAATTTATAACTTTTACTTTCACTTACCTATATAAGAAATATATAGTAAGTGGAAGTATTGCGATCGTGAAAAATTTTGACTTCCGGTTTTCAACGGAAATACACGTTTTGGGGTCCCCTGAGTCGAAATGACCAAGTCCCGCGAAATGGTCTGTGTGTCTGTGTGTGTGTGTGTGAACAGACTAGCTCAAAAACTATAAACCGTGCGATCCTGAAATTGGGTATTTTGTGTAAGTATATGCCCGCGATGTGACAGCATAAATTTCATCAAAATTACTTAAAGGGAGGGGGTAATTTACTTAATAACTTTTTAGGTTTTCTTCGATTTTCTCAAAAACGGCTCTAACGATTTTGATTAAACTGAGTATTTGATCTATGTATATGCCCGAGATATGACTGTAAAAATTTCATCAAAATTGATTAACCGGATGGGGGACTTACTTTAATAAATTTTGTAACATTTTCACGTGTTTTTTTTATTTACTATTTTTTTTTTTTTTTATTCAAAAACGGCTTTAACTATTTTGATCAAACTGGGTATTTGATGTATTTATATGCCAAAGATGTGATAGCCTTCATTTCATCAAAATTTGTCTAAGGAAGGGGACCACAACAACGCATTAATTTCTAATCTAAGTAAGTTCGTAAGTCAAAGTTGTGTGTTGCGCGCACGCACCAGATTTTTTTTTTTATTATTAGGATTCACAATTTCTGTTTATTGTAGTGCTAATAGGCGCACAATGATTTTGGTTAACCTGGCCTTAGGTAAAACAAATAGATTGGATGTTTTCACCTCACGTGAAAAGGCAACACATAATTGGCCATAAGAAAACCATGGATTTTCCTAGCACAAGCTGGAAAAAATAGATTTCGCTACTGGATGCTTACCCACCTTAAATATCGAAAGAAAATGAGGTATTGTATCAATATATCAACTTACTCCGCTATCTGTTGGAAATTTATAGAACTTACAAATAAGCGCACTCAATTTGTAGTTTAATTAGCATTTAGTTTGCAATAAAAGAAATATTGAGGCAAATAATCGAGATAATATCATCCTATCTTTTTAGTTTGACAAAACTACACACAATGAGCCAAATTTTATAAAGAGTGGTTGAGTAGTTTTTGATTTTACCCCCGAAAAACTTCGAGACTTTTATATGTATAAATATGTAGAACCTGGAAATTAGAAGCTATAGAACTTTTTTTTAATAATAGATGACTTTAAATTTAAAGGAAAGTGAACAGTGCCAGAAATGTATTATTAGCCAAAAACCTTTTAGTCTCAGGTACAACCTTGTCAAATTAATGTAGCGAATAGAAATCTACATCGGTTTTTCTCAGCAGATACATTATCGTTCATGTGCCTGTATTATTTTTTTTTCTTTCTGATTGTGTATTACTAGTATCAAAGTTTCGATTTTAGTTGGTTGATAGGTGAAATGTTTAATAATATGCTGCTGTTGCCTCTCTTAAGAATCAAATATTTGATTAATACTCATTAGGGTTTATTAGTTTCGTTTGTTTTAGTGTTTCTAGTTATGTTCTGACCATTAGGTGAACAATTAAAATTTTACGAATTACTTCTTACGCTCCTAATTAATTAAGCCGGTCTATTCCTAGGGGTTAAATATTTTCAAGAGGCTATTCGAATTATTGACCTTATATAAGCCTTAGATGGCGCATGCGCCTATTTTCAAAGATAGAGAAAGATCGGTCCACCTGTTCGCTCGAAAGAACCGGAAGAAGTGCGGATGACCCCTGACTGGGGTTACGTAATCGTGACCCGATTAATCGATTGTAGATGGATAACGCAATCGATAAACCATAACGCGCTCCTCTTCCTGATTAATCCACTTTGGTCGGGTGCCGTTCGCTAGGATATTGCTTGCCGATAAGCAATGATTAAATAAACCATCAGTCGGATCCACAGTTGGAATTTAATAGCTTGGGAAATGATTGCATTGTATTTTTGTATCTATTGTTTGTCCATTAAATTATGTTTATGTGCATTGAATTTTAATTGGCTATACATTAGTTGTTTATATGAATTAATGTAGAACTTATTCCGATAGTTATTTATCATTACTTCAGTAAATTACAATATTAATCACTTTAAAATTATATATATTTTAATCTTGCCACTGGTGGAATGTAATAAATTAAACACATTTAAATTAAATGCCAGGTTAATGCCTACATTTTTAGTAGCATAACGTATTGTTTAAGATAAAATTAATATGACAAATATGTTGGATAGTTTAGGATATGATATCACATCAACACAGTTTACTTTCGATATAAAAAAGAATAAAATACTGGAGGTAAAATTATTACTATGAATTAGGGAGAATAGTTAATCATAAAAAAACAAAAGAAAATCGAAATTAATAATTTCGAATGATACTATCCGATCATTCCCTTGAGAAATTTAATCATAATCACGAAAATCATTATTTATTTTCGGAAGTCAGGAAAAGTTTGATTGTATCTTGTCTCGTATGAGCTATCGATGTCGCAAATTTCAGCTTTCTAATTATTTTTTTTTTTTTTAGGAATTTAATCAATCGGAAAAATATCTCTCGTTCGTTGTTATTTTTGATCTCTCTTTATCGTCGTTATTCGTGGTTATAATATTAATGCCGTTGTTATATAATTGCCGTTGTTATAAGATTAATGCGGAGTATTATATAGGTTTTTTAAAAAATTATTTATTTGTATTTATTTTTATTTTTTTGGCTGTGGGAATTATTTTTTCTTCTATTCCAAACTTTTGTTAGTACAAGTTTTTGGAGTCCTTAATTTTAATTCCAGGTATAATTAGTATAGTTATCTTTAATGAGTACCTGACATTTTACGTCGTATCCGAGGGACCTCATAGCTAAGAATATTTTTACTCCCTTATAAAATCCTAGGGCCCGCGGGACGCGAACCCGTCTTCTTTAGAATTTTAGATTGCTATTCTAAGTACTACACCACAGGTGACACTGTTTAGTGTAAGTATTATGATTCATTATTTTTTAGTAAAAGTATTCAGAAATGCCTATTTGCGTAGTTATCAACATAAATGGATATACCAGTTTACATCTAATCCCATCTCTTATCTCTATGGGAGCATCTTGATCGATCTATTTACTTACCTTATTAACGTTTTAGACAAGCTGATCATTATTATTTTGCATCTACATCTGCTTTTATTTTAATAATAACCTAGTGCGTGGCTGTAGATGTTAGATATACAAACGATGTACTCGATCCCCGTCACTTTAGACCTAATGCGCTGGAGTCATTAGGAACCAGTTTTGGTGATTAGTGAATCACTGAAACAGCCCTCCTATCTTTAGTATCATACTTACTTTCAATTTTGATTTCTTGAAAACGCTTCAATAATTTTATAATTCTAATTTTCTAATCTCATCCTCCAAAACATTTTGAGGTATACTCGGGCATGCATTGGAAATTATGATCCGCTTACAGGTTCGACTAATCGTCTAATCGTTACAGTAATATCTCCCACCCTCATGTGACTCTGTTTCGATAGAAGCAGATTAATTTGCTCTTTGCTACTCAAATTAAAGAAGAACCGATTCCCAGATACTCTAGAGGCATACCTAATGTGGTTGGGATCTACTATCCCAGCCAGTGCCTCTATGTATTTTTTTTGTTCAACCCCGTCTACTGTAGGAACTATGATAGCGCACTCACGGTCAGAGCTGAGATTGTTGCCAATGACCCTGCAAGGTAGAGGCAACAAAAAACTAAATAAATAAATAAATTTTATAAATCAAACCTTTTGCTAATTACTGCTACACGGTTATGTTTGATGAAGTAATTTAAAGTATTTTTCCCACAATTGTATTTAAGACTACTTGGTCCTTGGGAAAATTTCGTGCGAAGAATCGTTAATAGATTTGGCTAAAGCAATGCCATACATCTGTCATTATACATCCAGAATAGCTGAATTTTTATATTAAATCAATTAATTCTATACCATTAATAAAATCGTTCAACATATTATACCCCTAGCCTAATTTGATATGGCTGATAAAATGCCCAAAGAACCTGGAGAAGTAGAGAATCCAAAGCTCGTTCACCTATCAAACCTCTAACTCAATATGGGAAGATCTTCTTACGTTAGTATTGATGCGTGAAGCTGTTAAAACAAAAAGTAGGAAAATCGGTCCAGCCGATCTGAAGGCACTACTTACCGAGTAACATCATTTCATTTTTATTTAAAATGCGTGAGTATAAACAATTTAAAAGTCTATAACTTGGTACTAAATATTGTCCTATCTCTATAAGTTACGAATGATAATGATGAAACTACTCTTGTATATCCTACCGGCTGTTCCTGTTTCCTCCACATTATATTTATAATAATGTTTACAAACAATGTTTTACTACGAAACTATCATGGCGATCACCGACTAACGTCCTTCCTTCCCATTTGCGGATAACTAGTTCTACAACCCCCCCCCCCCCCCCTTCCACTGTTTAGATCCTGACCGGTCAGTAATTGCTTTCGCGAGTGATTTCTTTCCGATCTAAGGTCAGCCATATTTTCATGCACTATTTGCATCTTTGTAACATTTCTTGATGTATTACTCTAACCAGAGTTTGATCTCACTATGGAATCTTTGATTCTCGTATGACAGAGATAGTACGGTTGGTGTACTAACCGGTAATCGCACTGCTACCATGTTTGGAGATCGTAACAACTACTTCAGGCATGACTCATTGTCAGTAGTTCAAACTTGCTAACTGTATTTCACTGTAATACAAACAATAGTTAAATATTTTTTTCCTTGATTAATAATTATTATGTGACTAATTTCACATTATTTATATTCTAAGGATAGATTACTAAGATACTGATTTATTTTATTCATTAATTGCTATTCAGGGTTATTAAAAATGTCCATTATTGGGTTTTCATATGACATTATCCTTTCTTCATCATTTAAATAATCATTTCTGCTTACAATTGTACTTTTTTGAGAGTTGTTAGAATTTCTATGTTTCTGGTCAATATTTATTCACGATATTAAAAAAAATTGATATTTGTATGTTATATTTTATGGAAAATTTTTAGTATAACAATTCTTATTAATCATGAATACGGGTATAAATTATTTAAATTCATGTATCAGAGATCAGTAAAATGAAAATTAATACTGTCATCTTACTTTTCGTTTTATTCGTACACAAATAAATTTTTTTTTTTTTTTTGTTTGATGATTATATATTATTTCCTAAGTTGTTCTTAAACTTAAAATTAGTACTTCATATTTGTTTGAGGCCATAAAACGTATTTATTCTGAACCAGTTTTTTAAAAATTTTAATGTGGGTCTGAACAGCAGCAAAAAACATTAAAAATTGACACGGTATCACATAAAGGAACTGGATTTGCTGATTATAAAATAAATATTTATTTCGTTTTTGTTGGTCTTGAAATTTAGTTATTATAAAAAAAAAATTGTGTTCAATGCAATAAGCATTATTTTCATATCTTATTGTTTTATTTTTTAAATTGTCATATAAAATAAAAAAAATTCCAAGGTCATATAAGAAAATTAGGACTTGCTGCCAGCTCAGCTGTGCACGGTAACAGGGAGTGGCATGGCTATTTTTTAAATGTCAGCTTTTGAATGTTTAACACTTTCGACCCCTCACTGAATGCGTATTAGATAACGTGTCCTAACCCAGTTCCTCTGACCAGGCTGAAAAGGACTATGGTTTTAGTGCGCTATTCAGTTGGTTCATTAAGTTTTTGATGTGTTAAAATTATTTTTCTGTGATACTACATTTTATTACCTAAAGGTGGGGGAAATTAAAGAATAGCATAAGGAACATATTTAGACATGTTGTTCTTCACTAAGAAGACCGTTAAATTCGTTGTAATGTTATAAATTGTCACTCTGCTCCTTAATTCTTTACTGTATTGAAGAAAATATGATTTTTTGACAGTCTTTTATATTTTTAGTATGAATATTTTTCAAAATATGCCTTTTATTAGTTTAAAAAAATGGTTAGGTATGGTATATATTTGGTCACTATTTCAACTCGTATCTTTCACAATTTACTGTGCAATATGCACCCCTGCACCCCTCACCTTCAACTTAACAGCCAATGTTTTCTGGCATACGGGACTTTCTTCTCATGTTTGTACAATTCTTTTATATTTAAGTAATGACTGCCTAGTGGTTTCCAAAATTATTGGACTGCAATGGGTGAATAGGCTGATTACCGGTTAGGCAAAGCAAAAAGTAAACTTGTGCGCAATGCGCAGTGGTACAAGATCAGGTCTTGTAGCAGTCTACTTGCTCTCGAGATTATGTAACTCGGTCAGCTTCAGCGGAGAATGTCCATCTGGCGACTCACTTTCCTAACCGATCCTTCCACAATTACAGAACGGAGGAAGCAATTACTCTTCAAAGCTTGATATGACATTTCAAAACCTTTTAAAAACAATACTCCACCTCTGTGTAACAAGCCATGGTTCTAGGAACTAAACTCGATTTGGTTCAGTTGCCAGTCTAGGATATAATTTTTGGGAGCTAACACCGGGGGTCTGAAGATAAAAATTTCGTCATCTAAAGCATCTGGACACTTTTAAAGGCAACAGATGAACACTGTTCATTAATTTTTTTTTGTCTCATTTAGAGCAGTGGAGTAACTTAAGATGTTGCAAGATTTGGTTAAAATTGTTAGTGTAAAATTATTTTGACGCAATAAGCTATATTATTTCAAATTTGTGAGTCAGATTATCCGTTCAATTTTTGTTTATATTTATCAAAATTATAACTTTCAGTTGATATTTTATCACACCTTGGGAGTATATTAAAAAGGAGTGCAATATGAAAGCAATTCTCTAAAGTTTCGTACTCTGTGATATTGTGTAGGTTCCTACATACGTAAAAGAGTTTCACTAATTTCAATGTTTAATAATAAATCAGGAAAAGACCAGTTTATGGTGTCAGGCCAGAGGATCAGTTAACTCGTTCACCCCGGCGTGTACCCTCGGTTGATCACACTTGACTGCCTCATCGGGCGGCGTGTTCCACCGGTGGCTCACACTAGAATGCCTCCTCGGCCTAATAATTAGATCTTTAACACTTTGACTGCCGAAAAAGAATACCTGAGAGTCACGCTCTCGTTTCGACACAATAAGTAATAAGTAATTCTCTGAAATGAGAACAGTTACTCGATTTCAGGTGACATGGAAGCCAAAGTGTTAAGAAAGTAGAAAGTAGAAATAATTTCTATATAGATGAAAATTTAACGTAAATTCATTCATTTCTATATTTATTTGTATTCACTTATATTTATATTCATATAAACGTGTAAACATTTATTTTTTAATAACAATTATAATTAATTTCGTATTATAAACACAACTAGTAGGATAGTATTTTTTATTGTTTTATTTTATTATTGTTGGATTTCCAATATTGCATTATGCCCTGGAATTGCTCCCTTCCGATAGAGCTAAAAGCATTAAACTCAGCCGCCAAGGGGCGAGGAGCGTGAATTACAGTCCCGGCGTGAACATGTTAACCAAAAAGAATGGTTTACCATAGGAACCTGCCACTTCGAAAAGGTTGAAGAATACGTCTATCTCGGTTCACAGGTTAACAGGCAAATAACACTATGTCAGCTGAGATAAGGAAGGTAATCCTGACGATCAAAAGCTTCTTCGGATTGGGATACCTCTTCAGAAATCCCCATATCAAGAAGATAGCAAAAATAAGGTTGTATAAAACCCTGATCCGCCCCGTCTTATATTATATAAGACTAACCATCTCGAAGTATGACGAAAAGAGGATGCTTGTTTTTGAGAGGACAATTCTACGCCAGATGATCTTCGAGAAAATCTACGGATCAAGAAGTGTGGGAATACCGAAATATCTGTGGACAGACGGTGATTCAAGACATCCAGGTGCGCGGAATTGGATTGCGGCTCCGCAGGATAAGGAGCGATGGAGAGATCTTCACTTCCTAAGTGTTTTGTTCCGCCACTGATAGTAATAATAATATTAATAATGTTTATTATGTGTTTAATGGAAGTCTATCCATTTATATTGTAAATCCTAGGTCGTAGGAATAGATAGGAAAAAATTGTTTTTGATGGGCCAAGAAAAAGTTGTTTAGATTTGTATCAGGTGCAGGTTTTTCGTTATCTGTTATAGAAAAACAGGTTTTGAAGTGCATTAATATCTATGTTGTGTCATATACATAACTTTTACCAATTAGTCGTGCTGTGATCAATAGATACGCTACTGCAAACCTTGAGTAGATGAAATAGGCTAAACCACATTATTCATTAGCGTCTGGTACGTTAGGTTGTGCATTGACTAAGCAGATACTTTTTTATTATGGTGAGGAACTAGTTCTGAACAAGTCCACCCTATTCGTCCTGAGTTGATATTCAAAAGAAACTTCCTCGTTGTGAGATAGCCCTAATGAGAAGTAGGAAGAAGAACGGAACCTGTTACCGGCCATGTGAAAGACTTTCTACCTCCGTCTATAATGTTATTCAAGGGCGGCTATTAAAGTCGAGATTTCTAAATTGAATAATAGATTTATAAAGAATTTTTAAAATATATGACAAATATGAATTAAAATATCATGTACCTAAATGTGATAATGGCTTATAGGAAAATTAACCTTTGGTATTACTAAAGAAAAAATAATTAAATTAAAATAAATTGTTTCAGATACCATTATGGTGAACTGAGGTTTTTTTTTTCTTAGGGTTTCGAATTAACAATTAATTTAAAAAGTTTTTTTCTATCATTTTTATTTACCTAGAAATTTAATAGTTTAGTATTGAAGAATGCAAATTGGAATTCATTCATTCATTTCATGAACTGAAAAGTAGTTCCTCCTCATCCAATAATTTGAAATTCGCTCTTGCAACCTAGCTTTTCACCTCTTCTAATAAGTTACCGACATCTTATAAACACCGTGGTATTGGTTGGTCTTAAGGGTGAGTAAACGACTCCACTGTCGTGACGAAAGAAGTGAATGCAGACGAAGAAGAAAGGGTTAACGAACAAGCGGCTGGGGCATTGAGAGTGGGTTCTTTTGTATAATTTCATTCGCACGTTAGCCACACCGTGGACGGAGGTGATGGGAAGCATCTCTGAAGCCAAGTCTACTTTTATTTTCGACAAGACTTCTTTTCACGCCCTGATAGAAAAAAAAGTCAGATTTTTTCCTAGGGGAATACAAACGCAAACATATGTTTCACGGTTATTCCAAGTGTCACAATCTTTACATTATCATTTCTGTGAGTTGTATTTTTTTCTTCTAGTTGATAGGCTATCTTTAATATTTATCAAATCCAATATTCCAGCATTGTGAAGATTGTTTCTCCTAGAGTGCTGAAAAATAAGCACATTTACTAGAAAAAAAAAATGGAAAAAGTTATGATGAACAATTAATTTTTTCCTCATTACTCATCATTTCTGTGAGGTGTTTTTTTTCTTCTAGTTGATAGGCTATCTTTAATACTTTATCAAATCCAATATTCCAGCATTGTGAAGATTGTTTCTCCTAGAGTGCTGAAAAATAAGCACATTTTCTAGAAAAAAAAAATGGAAAAAGTTATGATGAACAATTAATTTTTTCCTCATTACTCAGAACATATCTTTCTTTGGTGGATCTTTTATAAAACATGATTCCTAAATTTAAAAATAAAAGTCCTTTTATACCTAAAGTGCCCTAACCATGGACCATGTAGGTAGGTAAACCATGGACAGTATGGGAAGGCAGTTGCTCATATCAAGACATTTAATTGTTCTTTTTACAGAAATCGTTCCTTTGCTCCAACTGTTTAGCTTTCCACCCGGTATCCTTTGCTTGCTATTTCATTTAATCAACAAGTAATTATATATGTATGACTCATTGAACTTATGACCTAATCGAATACCTTGTATGAATACTAGTATTTTATGTATGATCTAATAATAATGTGCGTCATGTTATGTTTCATTGTATTTTTGTAGTAATCCTCGATGTATGATGAAGGTCTTTTTATAACCACTTTATATGTGAATAACCCACGTGAATTATGAAATGATTGAAGCAGTCATGTGATTAATATTATAACACTAACTTGGGTTTAAATAATTTTGTATTACCTAACATTATAATTCACAACGTCAGATAACTAATAAAAGCTCAAATTATTATAAACGTTTCAAAAAGTAACTAATTGTGACAATACAGTTACACAAAAGTAATCATATGCATCGATGTCCAGAGCAAGACTGAGTCCCTAGTCCATTCTTCTTATAGTTAATCCGAAATAGGACATTCGAGATGGACGTCTCATAAGATCCGGAACATGTACCTATACAGTTCCTTAACTGTTCCAACAAAAATCTAAAACTCTTTTCAATGTAACAGACAAAATTATATGATTTTTTTCACCTTAACAAAATGACAAAATATTTTTTTTTAACTTGATTTGTAAGTTTATTTGAAAGTCCATTTATATATAAATTGAGACATTTAGTATTAATGAGGTCCTAATTATTAAATTACTATATTATTACCAATCGCCCATTACTAAAAGTGGATTAAGTCCATTTTTGGTGGGTGTAAAACCACAGTGAACTAAACGCCAAATTCATTAATTTTTTTTTTTTAATTACTTATAGTTATTTTCTTAATAACACTTCTTTTTATTTGAATAATATAAAAGACAAAGTGGAAAATATTGTATTTCTAAATCGGTAGAAGTAAACACAACCCTATTGCACTAAATCAACTTTAACTTCAGCTTTCTCAAAATATAGTGTTTGTCGCTTAGTTCACTTTAAATTTAAAGTTAAACCGACCATTTATATTTAAATTGAGATATTTCTTATTTACGATGTACTAATTATTAAATTACTATATTATTACTTAACTATGAAATTACTTAAAGTGGCTTAAGTTCATTTATCCTTGAATCGAGGTATTATTTATGACGTCAGAAAGTAGTTGTGATGGTAATTTTAATTAATTAGTATTTAAAAAGTTAACCTCATTTGTTTTTTTAAATAGCTGTGTAGCTGAATAAAAAGTATATTTAAGCAATGCATGAAAACACAAAACCTCTGATTTCTCAAATCAAGTATAAATAGATCTATGCCTCTTACAAAATAAACGGCTAATTTGTGTCAACGACTCATTCCCCTCTGATTGATCTTTAACGATTGTCTGAAACCGTTCAAACGAACTCAATTATATAATCTACTCAATCGTTGTAAGAATATTTATTATATTGGTAACTTTTTATTTCCCCCAAGATTAACTGTACATTACTAGAAAATATTAGAAAGCGATTGCGATGGTATAAGCCATCTTGGAACAACAATGGCTATCAAATACTCGTTGGACATTCCAGTGCCATTCCATGAGGACCTCTGGATTTGTGGTCATTGGCTCCGTAATCTCTTTCATAGTTTGATTTCTCTCACGTCCCAACAACTATATTTTTTAAATCAGGAGATAAATATTTCACGTGGCAACTTTTAAGATTCCTTCTTTTGACGTTTTCCCCTCTTATATTTTTATCATGAATACAGTTTGCCATGGATTTTTTTTTTTTTTTTGCTATATCCTAATTTTATAATATGGTAAATAAATTTATTTGGGGATATAATTATTTGGGGTTAATAAGTATTATTAAAAGTCCTAGGGTCAAACTATGTGAAAATAATGCAATATCTTTTAAAATATACTATTCTAAAGTACCATTTAGGTCTTGGAAACCCTGCTTAGTCACCCTCAGTGTTAATAATTCTGCCAACTTTTGTTACAAAACAATTAATTATGGGAGAAACCTGAGGTTTGATGAATTCAAAGAATGCCGCTTTCCACAGTAGTTGACCGAGAATCAGTACTTTCATACATACTACTGTACTCAAAGATTCTCAATGGGCTGTTATGGTACAAGTAATATATACACACACACACACACACCTTTCATCTATTGTAATTGTATTCGGTCTTTATGTCTTAGTGGGTTATGGGGGATGTAAACCCAAATAATATTGGTTTGCAATTTATTTCCATTTTGTAATTTTTTTATATTATAAACTAGCAGGTTTATAATATAAAATATTATATTATAGCTCCTCCGACGATATAATATTATAAGATTATGTGATTATTGAAATAAAATGATGAACTTTAATTTATAAGAGACGAGCAGTCCCGGATACGCGTTGCTGTGGCTCAGTAGCTATTATGCGTTGAACTAATTATATCCTATTCTTTTTAATACAGTCAAATGAAAAATCATTGATATAGATAAAAAGTTTCAGCTAATATAAAAACGATCGGAATTTAAAATAGAACTTTATGCCAAATTTAATTTTGTTTTGTTTAGTACAATCACAATAGGCAGCAAAAATATACCAAATTAATCTTTAACCATAATGCATATTAATTAAATTCATATTAACAGATTATGAAAAGCGAGCAACCTCAAACCATATTCATACATCAAACATAAAAATGTAATTTTATGAATGAGATAGATAACGTTAATTTATAATAATAATGAAATTTTTTTTTTTATTATTAGTATTCATTATTTTTTTTTTTGTAGAGCTAATAGGTGCTAAATGATTTTGTAAACCTGTCTTTTGCTAGAACAAAAATACTTTATCTTTTCCCCACTCGTGAAAAGGCAACACAAATTGCCCATGGGAAAAACATGGATTTTCTTATTCCAAGCCAGAAAGAATAGATTTCGCTAATGGATGCTTACCCTCCCTTAAAAGGCAGAACAAAAGAAAGTGAATGAAGTGTTGCGTCAATAAATCAACTAAACCGCCATCGGTTGGAAATTTATAGAACTAATAAATTTAGAATAAAAGAATTATTGAGGCCAATAATCGAGATGAAAACTATCCTCTTTCAAGTTGGACAAAACTACACCCAATGAGCCAAATTGTATAAAGATCGGTTGAGTAGTTTCTGAAATTACTCCCGACAAACACGGGGACACGAGATTTTTATGTACATAGAGATAAAAAGATGCATTGAAAAGATTTTATAATTGTTTTAAATACTTATTTACAACATTTTATTCTATTAGCTGGGGTATATATTTTGAAATGTACCGATTTTTTTTTTTGTCATTTCATAAAATTTTGATCAAGTCAATATTTTATTACAAATACTAACTAAACCATCACAATTTTATTTTCGATTTATCCAGTCACTGCTTCACTTCGACAAATCAACCTTCACTGTTTTGTTTTATTTAATCACTATGAAATTTTCACGTTTTTTGCATATAGTAGGTAGACTTACTTTTATAATATATTGTGTATTTTTGTTTAACGTCGCTTAATGCCTCTAAGTCTAATCGGGCGATGCTACAGTGGGAGTACTAAATTTTGCCTATCCGGGTATAATTAGGATAGGGATCTTTAACGAGTACCTTACATTGTAGAGGCTTGGGACCTCCACTTTACTTCCTCTCCGAGGGACGGCATAGCCATGTATTGTATATAGATTAAATGTAATGTTTTGAACAATTGGCTAAGCTCCTTGTGTAAAACTAAATTCTAGTTTTATGCAAATGTGACAGCACCCTATCCCGGGGCTCGAACTAAATTTATCATTTGTTGGCCTATCAGTAATGTAAAGGACTGTTCTGGAAATTGTGAGAGGGAGAAACTTTTATTCTTTTCTTTTATTCTACCTCTTCCACAGCAATCTCTTTACATCAAAATGGGAACCTTCTTCATGAATAAGGGATACAAGACTACCATACCATGTAACTCTTGAGCAAATCTGTATTAGTTTTTGCGTTTTATTGGCATCTATATTTTACAATTAATTTTATATAACATATTTTTTAGCAGTGTTCTTTTATCTAAGACCTTGATGCTCCGACTATTAAATTGTAATTAAATAAGTCCAGAGTTCTTTGTGTATCAGATCTGACTGTCTCAGAGTTGGGCAAATTGTAATCAGAATAATGATTCGTGAATATGAATAATTGGTAATCATAAAACAAATGAAAAATGAATAACCATTATTCATAATCAGTACGGAGTATTTTTAATGATTATTGAGTGTTTATGGTATTCATTTGAAATGAATAATGAATAACTAAATACCAGTTATTCATTATTCATTCATCAAGATAACTGAGTATTATTTCTTATATTTAATATTATATTCTTACTACCTAAAAATTAAGACCTTAAAATGCATTTAGAGTAGATAAAGTGAAATGCAAGATAGCTAGAGTTATAGTTAAAATTTCTACCGTTGTTTATTAAGTTGCGGTCAATCTTTTATATCTATAGACCTTTTCATTCTACGATTCCAGGCTCTAATTAAGTTCGTGTAATAGGCCATTACTTGTTGCCTGCAATATTATTTCCCAATGACAGTAGTATTAATTATAAATTTCATAATCATTTTGCCATAACATATCTTAGAAACATCCATTAAACAGAACCTTCCATGTGATTGTATGAAACTATTTTAATTAATCTTATTTTTTATCATTATTATTTATTTTTATGGCAGTTCCAAGTTTGAGAGGGAAGATACGGCTCCTTTTAGAAGGGGATCAAATCACTATAGTGAGAGGCTATTTTGATATTTCGCAGAACTGGTGTTAGTGTACCACTTGCTGTAGTGTATATTTATTTAGCATGTTGTCGAAAGGTAATGCACACCAAGCTGGCCATCTGCTTTCCACCTGATCTCTCCTTTCTCTTGATCAGCTCAAGTGGTCATCTTCCAAGTCCTACTAAAGGGGCCGTTGTTTCCCTGATTCTTACTTTCTCCTCAGCCGCTAACGATCGCGCTCACTCGAAGATTGAGGATATTTATTTCGTAGTTTGTATTTTAGAAATTTTCGAACAGCTTTTGATCGTTTCGAAATAAGGTTGTTTATTCAGATAGCGAATAGCCTCAAAATGGTGCCATAATAGTTGTTTTTTTTGTTCTGATGATCCCTAATTCTTTTTATTTTTTTAACCGCACGTCTCCAGGAATTCGTTCCTGTTTGTGTTCTCGGTTTGTGATATAATTAGCTTTCTAGTTTTTAGAGGATGATTGACTGCCAAGAATGGTATTGGATAGGATGATGTTTTCACAGAGTTTGAGAATAACTAAGGAAGGGAGATCATGAATCCATAAAAGATTAATAACATTAGAAAGCACCATTGCAGCCAGTTTTAGCATTCTCAAGCCTTCCGAGGGCGCACAGTGGTTGAAAGGCGGAAAAAACCTTTTTTTTGAAGGTATCGGAATGTTCTTTTTCTTTTCATTAATAATAAATAGAATAGTTACCTGACACATTCCATTAATTTATTCGGAGATATTCCGATTTTTACACTTATTATGACCCTTTGAATATCGATCATTGAAAAAGTATATTTTTCAACGAAAAATTTATAATATTATAATTATTTTTCCTACTCGCATTTTTGTTTGTTGGTGCGATTTTCCTTCATAATCATGAAAAGGGATCTCACATATTACACGGCCATAAAAATTATGCTATTTTGTCAATGTTTTAACCCAGAAATAAAATCCCGAATGAATGCAATAAAAATAAGACAAATTTTTTTTTGGTAATCCATATTTTTCAAGCGCAGCCGAGCGCAGTTTTAAAATCCATTTTTTTAAGAAGATGATACCTCCAAGGAAATATTAAAACATATTCTAGCTGCGTCCACCTGCATCTGTACATGTGGGATTTTTTTTTTTATTGAAATACCTATGCTATTTCGTGCAGTTTATCCCCTATGGAGCTTGTGCTTCGAATTAGGTTATTACTAATCGTTAAGTAAAACATCATGCCTTTCTTACCAGGTCTGTAGCATTATTTATAAAATTAGTTATTAGGTCGATGATTTTTCACCTACCGTGATTTTAGAATGAATTTGGAAATTATTAATAATAAGTTTATTAACATGACCTCGGATAACTTGGTAAAAAATAAACTGATTTCTCATGAAAACATTCTTGCCTTGTTTTAACAGACAGTTGCAGGAAGCTCATAGAAATAAAAATAAAATTATTTAAAATATGAACAGTGGCTTGCACAGAACCAAACTGATGACTCTGTATCCCTTCACTGTTTTCAAGTAAAGACTTCGGTTCAAGAAACGTTTTTCAAATACTTTCCCTTTTATATATGGAATGCTTTAGGATGGTAAGATGAAGGATTAATTGTGATTTTAGAATCATTTTGAGTGGAAAAGTTTCCAAAGAAGGGGATAATAGGTTGTGTGTAAGAAACAAAACAGCTTTTTGAGGTAGGTGAAGAAGAATAAAGGTAGTGATAAGATCATAGCTCGGCGCTTTTCTGTTCGGATATCTCTTGATTGCTTTGTGGATATTTTTTGGGTGAAACACCGGAGGTGAATCATAAGATAAAGGTAGTCGAGTTGTCAAGTCGTCGTCAATTTCGGTGAGTGTGTCGTATAGTTTTCGTTCCAAAAACTAGGTCTAGATATTTTGTGAATCCATTTGTTTTAAGAAGATTTGTATTTAAAAAAAGTTCAGCTGTTATTTAGCGTGAATTAGGGAACTGAATTTTCACAGATAGTGTTGTAGTTATTAATCCTATATTGAACTGTCTATCCCACCATCTCCTATCAAAATTATATTAAAGTCGGATGACCGCAATCTTATATTTTAATATGATATACATTTAATAGTTAAGAATTAAAGCCTAACGAAAAAAAATAATTGATAGCTCCTATGTATGATATTTTTTTTTTTTGTTTTACATAACTTGAGTGTTTTCATGAAATAAAATGATATTGCAAGTACTATCCAGGATATTAATAGCATAAAACAGCAAAGGTGTTTTAACTAACCTATCTCGAGTCGAAAATTGATGTATAATATTTTTTTATATGTTCCTTACACTGCCGGTTAATCCGAATTGCCGGTTAAGCGGGGCTCCAACCTATACATTTTATAGAGAATTCAATCGTGGTAATGCTAATATCAACTTTATTTTTTTGAGGCTTACAGATCAGGTTTGACAAGGTTTTTTCCGAAAATAGTCGATTTTCAACCACTGTGCGGCGCTTTGAATCCATCTTTTTGTGGCGGACCCACGAAATAAATCTATACCTTCCCTTACTAATTAGAATAGGTTTTATAAACGAATAGTGTATGTTACACATGGCGATATAAGGGTCCCGAACAAACGATTTAAAAAAATATACTATAGGTCTAGTTCTCATTTATTTAAAAAACAAATCCAATGGATTGTTATCAACAAATGGATTGTTATCTTTAAGGTCCTGATGATTAAACACATGACGTTAAGAGCATGCCATCTGATATAAGTTGTCATTTTTATGTGCATACTACCAATATATCGAACAGTCATTTGACATGGTATAACATTGACATAACATTGATCCAGTTAATACAAAAGTGGTGTCATTCGTATTCATAACCAATACCTATTAAATTATTGAGTGTTATCACTGCATGAATTTAATTGGTTTTATTTAATTAATTGATTTATTTATTCTGTTAAAAAAATGTTAATTTACAGACGTTCAATTTCTGGTCTTATTGATCAGAATTTTGGTCGCAATGAGCAAGTCGCACATTAGTATAATAATTTTATTATCCTCTTCTCAAGTTATGAATGGGCTGTTTTATTTTTATCTGGAAATAGCCAAGGTTTATGGGCTATACTGTAATTCAGTATCAGAACAATCTATTGCCCGCAATTACGGTTGACGGAAGACATGGAAACGGTCCAGTTTACTGTTGGTGTCGTAATAGAATGTCCTAGCAATTGGAGAGAAGGTGGAACGTTTTCCCAAGGTGAACTCCAGTTGGGAATTAATGGTCTCTTGGAAGCTAATGCTTGTTAAGGCATGAAGGGAGGGAGTCATTGTTGATAAAAGGTCGTTCCGCGGTTTATTGGTGTTACTTAAACCAGTTACTTAGAAAACCTTAAAATATTTATTATATATTTTCATTTATTTCTGTGTATTTCTACCAAGTTTCAATTTTTTACTCTATAACCATCAATAAATTCAATAATAATAAAAAAAAAACTCTATTCCTCAGGACACAATACATTATCGACAATGTGATCACCACAAGAACTATTACGAAGTAGTATGTAATAAATGATAGGATGTCCAAAGCGGGGTCACCACCAAACTTTTAGGGGTGCCAAATTTTTACGTGAAAATTTAGTTTCTTTAGATTGGGATTTTATTTGGAAATCGAAGAAAAATTAGAATATAAAAACGACCACCTGAATCAAATTAGTTGTTATGAACTTCAGTGTTACAATTTTACGTTATATTTATTATTATTTTTAATTAGTATTGATTTGAATAAAAGGAGGACAATGAGAGGTCTCTGAAGGGATGGGTTATGCATTATTGGCCTTCGTGTCACCCTTAAAACTATGCCAACATTATTATGAATGAAATGTTTGCATAAATAAGGTATGTAGATCACGCTCAGGGATTATCAGTTGCACAATCTTTTTTGAGTTTAAAATGATTTTAGGCATGTATATATGGTGTTGTCACCAGTAAAATATTTATCCATAATCCGCTTCGAAGAATGATGTCCGCTAAAAATGAACTAAAAATGCGTAAAACTTAAAATGTAAAGATTTTGTATATTGAAAGGTTAAAAAAATAAATATAGAGATAGCATTAATGAAAATAATTATTTAGGAATGCCCAATCTTGTTTAATCTGTTACAATCTTGTTTTTTGTGAGAAGTCAATTTTCTTTATCAGGTCACATATTTTTGATGAGCTATTAAGTAGGTCCATAAATATATTGGAACTGGTTTACTTTCGCACAGTTGGTATAATATGCGGTTAACCATAAACGTGAGGATCACATGTTGCATAACGATTGCTATAAGCGAAGCTCCCATCCGTGAAGGTGTCGCCATCATCCTCGGACGTGTTCCTTTCCTCAGCTCCCAAACTATGAAAAAGCGACATTTTCATTCTCCGCAACTCAGTAGGACCTGGGAGTCCCGCGACGTGACCTGATGGACATGTTTAGTGAAATTGGACGTCGTCTAGTTTTTCATGGGTGGATTGACAGGGCGTGGGCTTTCCTGGGGCTGATTTTTTAAAACTGTGACATCTTTTCCTTTTTAAATCTCAAGATGAAACTTCCTGGTTTCGATTTTTACTGTTGTTAGGATGTTTTTCTGGTTTCCATTATTACAGTATTGTGAAATCATTTTATTTTACGTCAATAATGTGACTCGTGAGTTAATGTTTTCATTTAATGTTATCCATTTGAATAGGGTTTCCGTTTTAATTTCAATCCCTATTATTATTTATGACCTTAAACTCACTAACCTTGAACTTAGTCTAATACATGTTCAACGGGCTACGTTCAAAGGACAGCTTTCAAACTCGTTTCTTTGCTGATCAACTATATATATATATATATATATATATATATATATATATATATATATATATATATATATATATATATATATATATATATATTTATAAATAGAAATGATAAATAAATAAAGTCAAGTATTCGACTCTTTAAACGATTTTTTTCTTATTTATTTACTTTTTAACCCTACCTAGTGAAATGCCGGAGGATTATTTTTCCATATTTAAATATTGTTAATTTTGATAATCTACTGTTTCTGATTGGTAGGCTGTGGATGCTACAATATTCCTTCCTTAATAAAATTATGATGACTGTTTATAGGAGTATCCAATGTTTTGGTGGGAGATATAATTAATTAAGTGGCGTTGTTAGATTCTTTAACCATCTTTGCTTTAACCATACTTCATACTTAACAACTTTGTAAATAAATAGTTGATTTAGTTCCCGCATTGGCAGATTTCACATAACTGGTATAAAATAAGTTTTATGTGGACCGTAGACGAATTCAAAAGATTAATTTTATTTTTGGCTCTAAAATCTCAATCGGGCTGGCAATATGAGTTTTAACTTGTAAGCATATTCAGTTTTATGGAAATTAATAATCTATTGTAGATATCTTGTTAGTTACACCGTTTATAAAACAAGGACGGCTGGACAGGTTTTTATTATTTTTGATTTATTGGATTTTTCTCCGCCCCGAACAGGAGAATACGTATTGAAATATCGGAAAAATGGGGGGGGGGGAGGGCTAATTATTGACTTTTTCCAGTTTATCCGATTTCCACGAAATTTAAAACACGTATTGTTCTAGGGTGTTATAAATACGTAAATAAATTAAATTTTACTACGGATCGGTTTTAGGTTTGGTGCGGTGGTAAAATATTACTTTTCTTTTTCTTTTTTTTTACTGGTTTTGAAAGAACTTATTAATTTTCTTATTTATCACACACAAACTTCATTTATCACATCATTAAATACACATCGATGTCTTTACATCAAAATTTTGGCATTTTATTAGCATATTCCGCATTCTCCATTTTTTTTTTTTTTTTTTTCAAAAATGTCACTTAGACACCTTGTTTTGTAGGCTCTATTTATGAATTATTGAAATGGTTTTGAATTGAGGTATGACCTTGTATTTTTGAAGGATAATTTCAGTCCAGGTATCTCCAATAGAATTAAAAATATTACACGAAAAAAATATTAGGAATTAAGTGGGTTTCTATTAGAAGACAAATCAGCAAAAATTATTTAATTAATGATCAGCCTATTGATATTAGAGTAACGTTTTTGGTCGATAAAGTGTAAAATAATATCAGGTCTACCAAGAGAGGGTTACCCGAAGTTAATTTCTATGTGCCTTTTCCTCCTGTATCAGTTAATTAAATTGAAACCATCTATAAAATATTAATTACTCTTTAATTCCTTTCGTGGAATTTCGTCTAGTCGATAAGTGAGAAAGCAGTCGATAAGATTTTATTACGAATTCGCTGCAAGATATGTCTACTATAAAGTTTTTACCTTCTTTTTGATTTTGGGAATTCGAGTTTATTATTATTATTAAATGTTATTTCTTTATGACGTATTTTGATTGAAAATGGTTTGCAAATAGTAATTTCTTTAGAGTACTGTGTGACGTTGGTCACCGACTGGTTATTGGCACAAAAGAAGTTGTCTTCCTATTCCTCATCCTTATCGCCTTCTTTTAGGTCAGTTCCTCCCCATTCTCTTCGGTACCTTATTACGCAACCATTAGAATTTCTCTTCTGTTCAGTTCCCTTGTAGTTGTTTATGAACCTTTTTATCAGGACTTGAAAGACCCCCTTTGTCTACTACTTGAGTCTTCTGAAGGGAAGTCGTGATTCCCTTTTCATGTAAATAAAATAAAATGTGTTGTAAGATTCTCGATTTGAAGATGTATATCTTCCGTTCGAAAGACCACTCCAGCTGCCTCCGGATGATAATGAGGTAGAAATGGGACTGGTTTTACGACAACTTTCTTCTCCTCCTTGGACAAGGGGGACAACTCTAGGGAGAGTGAGAAGGCTGTTCCATTCTATGTTTATTTATTTCTAATTGGTATTATCGTCTATTACGAAACGGGAATGGTTGGATAACATAGGACGTTTGTCTACTAAGGTAGAGCTTCTGGTAGTAAGGTATTTTCATCTATGGCATCCCCTTTCTTTAGCGGTGTATCTCTAGCGTTTACCAGGTACAAAATAAACTTTGATATTGATATTGATAAGTTTACTATTTAGTTGTTATATATCTCACTGCTCATATACAACCCTGCCTTTTTCAAAAATTACATCGCTTTTTCCTCTTATCTAAAAATTATGATATATCAAAAGATAAAAAAAAAATTATACTGTATCAAAACGTATATAAATTTAGACGAGTTTTAATTTTTTTTGTAATTTCTTAGTTTCGGCATCTTTGCAATGAAGGCTAAAAATGTGACGTATCCTCCAAATTTCCACTTTGACTGAGCCTTTTCCCATCTAATATTTTAATACCAGTTTGGGCTTTATTATGAGCATGATTGGTTTTCACATTTATCGGGCTAATGGCAGTCAACGTCTTACTTTTTGTTAGACAATTTCTATTTGTAATAGTACCAGAAACACAGATTTTTATCCATCTGGTAAAATTTAGACCCCTACTTGATTTATTTTAGCGAAGTTATTGAAATAGTTTCTCAGTATACTAATTATAATTGTTTAACAATTGATTAGTTATGTATTTGAGAATCGAAGAACTCATTAACGAAGACGGACCGAAGATGATACTCTGATATTGTCCGTAATGAACATGGACCGTGTCACATCATTACATCTGATCCCTCGACTTCTTCGGTGGTCCTTCAATAGGAGGTCTTTGATCTTGCGGTATTGTCCTCAGTCTATATCTTCTTCTATTCATAGCTTCTATTGTTTAGTGCCGATCCTATTTTATTACTGATTCCATTATGGATCCAGTTTAAATCGATGTTACCTATTTCATTCATCTACTTTATGTTCTATTCAATTAAATAGTTCCGTTGTGATTCCATTAACCTAAAAGCCATCGTCATCAAGAAGGTTGGCAGTGTTTTGGATGGATGCATTCTGGATTGCTGTAATCCATTACAATTAACTGACCCGACATTTGTTCAACTCCTCCATTTAATACGGTCCTTCTTTTTTCTTTCCTTTTTTTCTGTATATATCTAATTATGTACAGTAATAGCGTTGTATGCTAATAGGTTTCTTCTTCGTACCCTGCCTGCGACCTTTCACGGAATTACCCAGCTAATCTTTGGTCTCATAAGGATCGTTCATTGATTTGCATATATTTATGTTCCATTTGTATGCGTTGTTAGTGTTTAACATTTTTTTTAGTATTGTTACCTTATAAATTTGAGGATATATTATCACTACTTACACTGAAAGAATGATCATCATCAACATTAAGGGCTAGGAATAAAATAAACATTAGTACTAAAGAGTCCTTCAAAAGATCGTTTACTCACCATGCGAACCATGGCGAACACGTGTAAATTTGCGCATGATTATAGATAAATGGTTATATACAATTTAATAGTGAATAAAATGAATGAATTTAAAAGCGTAACTATTAGTATTTACTCTCAATTAGGGGTTGTGTCTTCAGGTATATTTTAATGATATTCCCATACCTACTTCCCTGGAGGTACGATACTTGGGACTTCACCTGGACAAAAGACTGACATGGAAAACCCACATCACACTAATCAGAAAGCAGCTAAACAAAAGATATGGACTGTTATTAAGATTACTTGATAGACGCTCTAAATTATCCCTAACCAACAGACTTACAAAAGCATGCTCATTAGACCCATTTGGACATACGGGATAGAATTATGGGGCACTGCAAAGTCCTCAAATATCCTTTCAATCAAAAGTATTGAGGAGGATAGTAGATGCACCGTACTACGTGACTAATGACTTAATACACAAAACATTAATCGATACAGCCACACTATACTACAAAAACTTCCATCAAAGACTAACTTTCAACATGAACCCACTAGCAGAAACACTTAAATCCACCCCGACGGTTGTTGAGGCGGTGGCCTAGAGGCTTATTGGACATATAACTAACACCAATGTCACATAATAATCACACATACGTGTAGAGCACAGATTTGCTCATTGTAAAACTTTTTTGCTGATAGCAAATTTAAAACATATGACAAATAATTTCTTCAATAAAAAAAAACAAAAAAAAAAAACATTAACATAGGAAATCATGTTAACAAAACTCTTATCTGTTTTTATTTCGGGATTTAGGAGATTATTCATTTATTCTGATTTAATAACTCTGCAAATGCGATAATAATACGAATAATTCGAACACAAAGACACCCTGTTTGTTGAGAAAACAAAACTAATAAGGGTACTATGAATGTCATAATTGTTAAAGGAGAAGTAAGATACATTTTTTTAATTTTTTTCTTTATTTTGTTTCAGGTACGTGTTTATTTCATATTTGCTAGATCCGTAATTAGGTATGTATGGTTTATTCTTTTATAGTATTTTTTAAATTATGTACTTACCTATCTTAAAGTGTTCTGTTTAATACTGTTCTGCATCTTAGTCATTTAAGTGGATAATGTGAATTGGGAAAAAGGTATAGATATTTATTCCTCTATTGTAACCATCGAGAAAATAAAAGAAATTTAAGTTGAAGAAAAGAAAGATAAATAAATAAATCTTTTAAGTTATGAAATAGTTAAAAATTCAATGTATCAATTCATCTTTACGAGGTAATAATTCTTTCAAATATGGTAGCCCAAACTGTGAAAATTCGAAAGTTCGCACGTTCTCCAAAGGCTCGTTAAGAAACATCCGCTAGCCTTGTGTTAGTTACTTCCTGTCCATCAGATTTGATCAAGTATTTCATCAAGCTTTCATTTTGGATCATAATTCCATTTTGGATTAAAATAGTTACAGACACGTGGGGTATATTGCATTATTGTTTTAAAGTAAAAACTTAGAGCTGTCATTCTTTTCTTGTTGGCGGGACAACTATATCAATGTGTTATTTTTTCAGGCTTAATTAGTATTGCGATCTCTGTCGGAAGATTTTTGTATTGCGATGTTGTTGTGTTTATTTGGTCAATGCGGCCAGTCCTGTGAAAATACTTTAAAAGAACTTAGGACTATTTTAATCGGACATTTTTATTTATATTTTACGTCATTTGCGCCTGCGCTGGAGCGTATCTAGCAAATTTGTAGAATGCAAAGTTTATCTTAGATTTTCTTGCTTTAAATGATGTGCTCCAGCATATCCCTCGGCCATTGTCTTTTTCATCTTCGTTGGACGGGTAACTGGGGGGAAGAAAGAGAAGAAACAATGGTTATGCGTTGAACACTGAAATGTTGGGTATTTGTCATGGATGTATGATTTTACTGTTAGAATGTCCATGTCTTTGTGTATTGTGTTGTTAGAAATGTATATTATGGAGCGTTTACAATTTTTCGAAGAATTTTTGGCGGTGTGGTTTGAATTTTTTTTATGTGTACCTGTTTAGTGGAACCCCAAAGTTCTGTTTTCTGAATTCCCAAAGTTTCTAAGTGATGATCTACAGATAGTCTAGTCTAGGAGGTGTTAATTCTTTTCGGATTAATTCGGACATTAATTTTGAGATGACCATCAATAGGCAAAATTGTTCTTTATAATTCTTAGTCAATTTAGGTGCAAATTTAAAAGATAAAATATTGCAATGGATCATGTTGTCTTCTGTACACGTTTAAGTTTTTTGATCAATCTTGGGATGATTAGTAATCGGTGATGATTATTGTTCCCAATAACTGGTTAATAAGTGAACTATAGCATTTTCATCCCAATATTGATAAGAAAACTGAAAGGTTGATAAGATCGCCCCCCGGGCTTGGTTCCTAACTGTATTACCAAAATGTTACCGTGTTAACAGACCTCAATAAAAAATTGAAACTTCCAGTGTTTACTATCAGCGCCTTTTTAGCACGCTTGGTCTTTTCCTTTACTTTTCCAAACTTGGTCCTAAAATAAAGTAAATAGTGCGTTTTTTCAACAGACTTATCATGTATCATATATAGTTATTTAAATGTATCACCTTTGAAGAAAAAATTTGAGCTTTTGGGTTTATATATATATATTAGCAACATGTAATATTTGCAAATGGCTGTATATTATTTTTATATAATCATAATACTTGTCTCAGGTGGACTTCCCGGACACATAGCCTTTTAAATTTTTTTTTTTTTTTTTTTTTTATCTCAGCCGCATCTTAGTTCTTATTAGTTAATGGGTAGTTCACTCCTTCATCCTCACTACATGTCAGGCTATCTCAGACTAATTACTTGAGAATAACATAAAACAAATCGTAACAGTTTACTATGTGTCGAATGTCGTATGTGTCGAATACCTTTCACTTAGAAACTTACAGATCTTGCTAACTACCTTTTCGTGTTATCTACTTACGTAGCACTGTGTGCAATGGTCTTCAACAGGCATGGGAAATGTCAGCGTTTTAGATAATTTTAAACTTAGTTTCTCTATACTTCAGTCAGTGTTTTACATCTCATGGGACCAGTAAAGACAATGTGAATAATTCTGTGCTACGTTTGCAGTATTAACAGTCTGAGTAGTTATGAATATAATTAATGTCTCATAAACATATAGGAATCCACTTTATTATAGATAAAAGCGGTATTATAAATATATATATATATATATATATATATATATATATATATATAATCACACATGCATCAATTGAATATTAAATTACTGTACCCGCAACTCAGGTGCACGCTTTATTTTTGAACGAGAAATCTTCAAGCAAAGCTTTCCCATGAGGGAAGAATTAAGTTGTCTGGGAAGATAAATGAGGGAATAAAAATAAAAAAACTCCATTTTAAAAAAAATAACATTACAAAACTGAATACACGATAATATTTTTAGACACGAATCGGAAATTATCGGGTAGAATGAATGTATTTCTGTGAGATAAATATATTACATTGCAAAGATAAAGAAAAAACAACTTGGTTATCTGGTTTATTTATTAGGTTAATTGCTAAGGTTAATTTAACGGAAGAATGAACCCCAGTAAAACTACGCAGCCGTATTAAAACTAATTAGAACAGATGTCAAATGATTCTCATGAACTTAATGATTACCATAAAAGTAATTAGGTAAAACATAATAGAACTCAAATAAAACAACTAAAAAGCTTATTTAACTTGGCTTCCACCCTATCGAAAAAGGATAGCAGAAACAAAGTTTTCAGGCCACACATGTCGAGGAATACGGTAACATCTTCGAAAAATTCGATTTTGAGTTTTTTACACCAAATCATTCAAAATGACTTTATCTTTATGTGATACACTCTGTTTAGTTGGTCGAGGAGAGGCGGAACTTACAGAAGTGGAAAAATTCGGATTTTTTCAGCGAATGAGTGGTCGCAAATCAGGAAAAGTGATAAATAAATCAAAAGAAAACGAGTTAAGTAACAAATTCTGCCAATAAAATCAACGATCAGAAAAAAGTAAAAACTTTAAACGCCATTTCCCAAAAGTTTAGATTTTCGAGATGTTACAGTAACATTACAATACTGCACCGAACTCGTTCGGGCATGCATGGTCCTTCCTTATCATGTAGCAGCTATGCCAATGGTCATCTTTTTCCCCTCTTTTGATATTTTGATAGGTACACGCTAGAAATACACAAATTACGTTGCGTTGAAGAAAAAAACGAAAATTCGGGGCATTCTTTTAGTTCGCTGCCTAGCGATTTAAAATGTTTTTTAAAACTCTAAATTGAAGTATTACAGCATCTTCTAAGCTTTCCTAATCAGTTATGAAAGTATTGAATATATATATATATATATATATATATATATATATATATATATATATATATATATATATAGAGAGAGAGAGAGAGAGAGAGAGAGAGTAACAGCCAAACGTAATTGAGGCAGGGTGAGTTTCTCAAATCCGTTTAATCATATTTTTGTTAGAAATTCTAACAATTCTACATCATTATTTTATTCAGAAAAAAGTTGGCGATTGTACCGCTTTCTCTCCTTGGCATGGCCAATATGGGGTCTTTGAGAGAGGCCCGGATCTGAACTAAAAAACATAAATTTGGTTTTTTTTTTGGTTTTTTTTTTTTATCTCAAGAGCGAACACAGCTAGCGGGAGTCAAAAGCTGCGATCGATTAAAGCTGATCAATCCCATGTTTAACTTGAAAGGACGTAAAAGGAGTTTGCTTATATTACGCTGAAATAACTTCCCTAAACAGGCCATTTACATATGTAATATTGCGGTAGCTTTTCCAAAAATTCTGAATTATTGTATTTCTAGATAAACCACAAAGACGTAGGGACATGGAAAAAGACTTATACATTGTTTGACAGATTTGGCCAAATTTTTTTGGTCAGCTTTGTTTTCGATTTACAATTTAAATATGATTTAATCTATATCATATAATTGACCGTTATTATAGTCTTGTTATATTTTTGCGAAAGCGTTTGTTTGCATGCCTCTCGCTATCTGAATTGTACAAGGGCGTGTTTTGTCGTGCATCACGACTGCGTCCGAAGTAGCCTATTATCGAGTCCGTGTCCCTCGGCCGAGTTAGCAAACTGAACGCACGATTAGGATTTCCATGTCCTTTTGGAAATGTTTAAGGAAAATTCATGAGCTGTTCGGGTAGAGTGGATTAATGCTTAATCTCTTGGCTTTTAATCCACTTTGATAAGTGTTTATGGTCTCATAAATAATTTTTTTAACATACAGTAAAATTCCTAATTTATATCTGTGCTTATTTGCCAAAAGTTGATGTCAGATTTAAATTTTCTATTTTGTCTATCATAATTTATGTTTTTAATACTAATTTTCTTAGCCAAAATTAGATATGCATAAATTTAAAGTCAGTCTAAATAATTCTCTTTTACTAAGTGTGATATCTATCTAGATGTATTTAGGATAGGGATCTTTAACGAGTACCTGACATCGTACAGGCTCGGGACCTCCATTTTACGTCCTATCCGAGGGACGGCATAGCCAAGGATTTTTTAATCCCATTAAAAAAACCTAGGGCCATGCAGGACGCGAACCTGCGACCTATAGTATTCCCACTACATACCTACTGCTGAATTTGCTTAGGTAAAACAAATAGCAAACTAAATACACTTGAAGCTAATGTTCTCTACTTTACTTTTTCACTAAGCTTTTAAGCTTATTTATTTTTATTTATTAATTAATAATAATATATATATATATATAATTAATAATAATAAGTATATATATCTATTTTATTAATTATTTATTTTTTAAATAATTAATTTACTTTATGATTGTTTCAATTTGATTATATAATTTAAGAAACTATGTAAGCCCTCAAGAAACTATTTAAATGATAATTGCTGTATAATATCCTTTCTCTTTGTAATGAATGAATTTGTATTGAGTAATTCTTTGTTTTATTTAATTGTTCATTTGCTTGACAATATCAACTTGTCCGTGATGAGAAGAATTGGGTTAACATGGCATGACAAAGCAGTGAGTGAGTTCCTGAGCCCCTCACATTTCAAGTGACTTTAATCATTGTTCGAATATGGAGCATAGCGAATCGATTCGATGAAAATCTTAATGTTCATCGTTGCAATCTACGAATTATTTTGCTAGTATTTATTAAAATGAAAAAAAAATAAAAACTTGAACTTCGATTTCTAAATGTAATATGCTTATAAATATTTTTTCCAATTCTGTAAAAATCATGTCTTCATACTATTGGTGCATGAATAAGACAAAGTTCGTTTTATTATGAATATTTATTATTTGGTTTTGTGTGTGCCCGAGATGCACTAAGTTAGCGAAACAGATGGTTTCTCTACTTCTTTATTCAAGACCTTCTATTTTAGGCCACCGATGGTCCTGAATACGAATCAGTTGACTGTTACAAAAGTCTCTCGTTTCAATTGACGAAGTAGGTATCTAGTCTGTTCCCTTAAGTCATTCAGTTATGTTATTCAAACTATGGTATGGGCCAGCTTAGGTTCCTGTTATATGCATGTTTTTATAACTGTTGTGATGTATATGCACATGAGTAAGCCGATGTGATAAGCTATAGCAGAAAGAAATTAAGTAAAAATAATTCACCAGAACATAAAAAAAAAAAAAAAAGCTGTAGCTATCCATTAATGTTCATTACCCTTCATGTAATAATTGGAAAGAAGTCCTTCCCGTAGATATAAAGCGTTTCCCGCGTCGAGTTCGTTTGTGGGGGGAGAAGGGGACGAAAACCGATTTCTTTTCAGTTTTTTTGCTTTCAACTTCAAAACGATACATCGCTCTGATAATTGTATCCTCTATATAAAACAATGACATAAAATTTCGTGTCGAATGACTAGGCTAATGTTAAATTCGTTTAGTCTTATTGACAAAATCAATTATTGAACTTTTGCGGAAAAATAAATATGGCATTTGCACCAACGCCTGAACCTAGATAATGTCTCCTCCATCTGAAAATCTGTCTGTTAAATATTAATTTGTTTTATAGTTAAGTAATGTTAATGCAACGGTGATGGAGAGACCTGGGTTCTATTACCGTGAGTGGTCAATCTTTTCTCTTAATAATAGAATTATTTAAAAAGCATTTATTATTAGGTCATGATATTAAAAAATTAATATTCAACAGATACATTTTTATTTGTTTTTATAGGTTGTTTAGCAACAATTTATCCGTGAAACGAACTCCTCAATTTTAACTATAGCTTACGCTTCAGTAGGAATAAAAATAAAATTTTATTTACTTTACAAAAATGTTCTTAAGATGAAGTAAGAGCAAGGAATACTTCCTGGTTTTATTGTAATATAATTATAACAATATACCTGCATAATAATAATATATTATCTTTTTTTAACATATGAATGAATGAATTCATTAAAGGAGTTTTTAGTGAAAGACAGCTATTTTGTAAGTACTATTCCTTGCTACTTCTTGTAAACTATGCTGGCCTGTAATCTTGATCTGTTGCTCGGCTATTTATTGCGTACTTGCTTAAGATCATTAGATCAGTTGCTGTTCAGCTTCTTTTAAGTAAATCTAGTTCATGTAATTATTGAACTCGAACTATCTCCCACGGTGCAAACTAAAATCACAATTAAGATTTATGTAAATATTTGCTTGTGTTAATATGTAGAAAAGTATGTATACTATTAATACGAATAGTTGAAAAATGGGTGTAGCTAATGAGGAAAAAATTATTAATTTTGTCATAAGACAAAAAACTAAGTGGGTAAAGGCGAAGTAGGTAAAGTACTCAATGACCAAGCATTGAGTTCAGGAAGATACAAATATGAATTCAGCCCTCAGCAAAAGCGATTTCCTGTAATTTTGGTGAAAGTTTATTTTTTTCTATTTTACTTTTTGTTTTCATGTTTTCCTTATCCGATTTTCTTCTTTTGTCGCAACATATCATTTTTTAATATTAGGGCCAAATTTATTCATCTCGTCGAATAACTCTAGATAGTTTATAAAGAAATTAATTTAAATTGGGTTTAACGAAATTGTTGGCTATGTTTCTTACAAGTAATTCAAGAAACTACTAAAGTCTTTATTACATAATTTCTTCAGTACGTGTACATTGTAAGTATGACCTTTGATTTCGATGTTTTGTAATCATAAGATTGAAATTGAAATCCGGGACTAAGCGATTGTATCGGAATTAATCATCCGACCTTGCGCTCAAATCGATCTCTGATTATTTTTGATATAAGAATACTTTTCGTTCTGATCTGTCTCTTATATTTTTATTTATTCAAACGTGACTTTCATTTCGTTACAAATAGGAGGAACCTTCAACTTTACAACAAGATTTAAGAAACTTCAAAAGGAACCATGTACGTTCTCTCGTCCTTAGATTTTTATTTCCTTTTCATCCTATCTCGCAATGATTGATTATCGATATTATCTCCGGTAACGGTGATGACGATCAGTGTTCTTATAATTTTCAAAATTAAAAATAATGTTTTAAAAATTATTTTACTTCATTGCCAGTAAGTGGGTTTATTGAACTTAGTTACTATTCTCTTACCCTTGAAAATTGATAGATGAAATGCCTGCTTATAGTTTAGCAACAAAGCAGTAGCAAATAAGCAGGATGAGTTTAAATGATTATTCAAGCTATGTTGTGTGTCAAATAATAGAACACGTTATCTTCTGTATTTGAATCCAAATAGATATCTTGTGTTATTTTTGTCTTGTGTTTAACTGTGAATTGCAATGAATGAAAATGGATCACTGAAAACTGTGGGGATTTCAACTAGACTAAAAAGAAGTACTCTAGTTAGTACTTCCTAAATTTGAGTTCCTAGAATGAAGTTGGGACCCTTTTCATGCAGGTTCTTTTGGATATTTCTATGTGAATATATTTTTTTAGAGGTTATAGAAATAAATCCGGGCCAAATGAACCTCGCGCGCTTCTGAAAAATCGTGAATAGAAGTCGATGGAAAAGATTATTCGAAAAATTGGCAGATCTAATTCAAAAAATTTAAAAAAAAAAAAAAGTGTAATACCTGACAATTTATCATCCTTGCGGTACTAACATAATTAAAGAGAAAATGTTATGCATTATGCATAATTTTCAAATGTTTTTTTAGTGTGATTTTAATAATGCGCTTTTTCCCCCGGCCCATCATATCTTCCTCAATACCTGATTAAGTCCAATGATTGTGATATCATTTTGAAGAATACCTTTTCATCAAGTACCAAAAATTATTAACGTATTGCAGAAAATGTTCAGGTTAAACGTCATATTGAATAGGTAACTTTATTTCAATGTTATGTTTTGAAAAAAAACATACTTGTGTGTGTTTGCAACATCCGAAGTGCTGCCAGATTGTCAACATTTTGGGAAGTATGATGTATCGTATTGTTTTAATGTGTTTTTCCACGCTAACTGTGTGTAAAAAAATATCAGTATTGTATTTCGCTTGGGAATGGAATACTCTCTTCACAGGCTTCTCTGGCTATTCTCTATTCAGATCAGTAAGAGTGTGGGAAATTTTTAATAACAACGGCTTTGTTATTTTCGTTAATAACTGTTTCAAAAATTGGTTCCTTGTAATATTTGTGGAAGATATTTATGCAAATTATATGGTTTGTTCATTTCTCTCCGATTGTTAATAGATCTAGTTTCATTGTTTTATTCATAGCGGTTTTGAAATTAATGATATCGTAAATGATCTGTGATATTCCAATTAGACAATCTTTTGGTTTCACGTATTTCATTATCTTAGGTGTATTGATATTTATTTTTATATTGTTTTGATTTTAAGTATCTAATTTAGTAGGAAATATAATGTTGTTGTTAGTGTAAATATGAGTATCTGTGTAATTAATTTTTTTTTTTTTTTGGCTTCATAATTTTCATTTGCGCCTGTCAATAAACATAGGCAATCAGCAAATGTGAGGTGTGTTAATTTGAATAAGGACATGTTAGGCATGGGGAAGGATAGCACCCAGCAGTACCTCTTCCCTGGCTTGTTTCAGGTAATCTGGATTTTTAACGAAGGAGATCTCTCATCCAGCGCCTTTTTTAATCTCCTAAGTATGGGCATATCAGCTGTTGCCATGCCTCTAATCAGTTGATTGAAATGACCGCGTAACTGTGTATGGAAACGTTTGTAAAGTGTCTTTATATGTTGGTCTACTGTTTGCATTTGTAGGTCAGTATGTGTGGTAATGTTGGTCACGTACCGATCTTTTTGGCTGTACCTTATATCTGTGAAGAGTAAGTCCATATTGGTTTCGGTAAGTATAAATAAGTATTTAATTTTCGTTGTAGTCCTAGTTTTGAGGTTTTAGAAAAAAGGGAGTAAAGTAGGGTGAGTCGAACCAAATAAAGACATATACAATCCATCGTCCTACAGACCAATCAGCCTTCTTTCTATATGCTCAAAAGTATTTGAAAAATTTATGTACAAAAGACTTGTTGACATTTTGACAGACCAAAACTTAATACCTGATCATCAATTCGGTTTTCGCTCATTCCTTTCAATAACATATCAATTACCCAGAGTTACTGATTACATTGCTGAAGCACTAGAGCAAAAACTATATGCATCTGGTGTAGTTTTGGATGTAGCTCAGACATTCGACAAAATCTGGCACCAGGGTCTTCTCTTTGAACTCAAGACCATATTACCGCACACTTACTACCTCATTCTTCAATCCTATCATTTCGACACATTTTTCTCCGTTCGGTATGGATCAGGAACTTGATCAATTCGTCCAGTCCTAGCGGGAGTACCTCAAGGTTCAATACTGGCTCCTCTTCTCAACATTATATACACACACGACATACCCGTAAACAATGATACACTGACCGCTACTTATGCTGACGATACAACAATTCTCACAAAACATCAAGATCCTATCCATGCCTCACTAACTTTACAACAACATCTACATAAAGTAAACGACTGGAATTATGGAAAATTCGGCTAAATCATGAAAAATCAAAACACATAACGTTCACTCTTCGAAAAAATACCTGCCCTCCAATTTATATAGACAATGTCCAAATTTCTCAAACTGACACCGTACATTACCTTAGTTTACTCTTGACAGAAGGATGACATGGGGCCCGCATCTTAATATGAAACGAAAAACCCTTAACAAAGGACTCACCCTACTTTAATTGATTTTTAAATCTTTATTCAAGAACATTTAAAGATCTTTAACTAAAGATTATTCATTACTATTTTAATAATTTGTGCATGTTTTATCTTCTACAAATTATAGCTATAGATCATTATTTTTCCGAACAATTATTGATGTATTTTTTTTTTTTTTTTCATTTGCCTAGGACACTTTTTTTTATTCCCTAATTTTTTACAATTTATATTTTTTTCAAAAGTAATATTTATTTCATTCAGTAAATGTATTAGTGTTTTTTTGCGATACCTAATTGGAAAAATCATTATTTGTAGTTTTTAGTAGTTTTAGTTTAGTTTATTATGCCGAATCCATTTTTAATAATAAGCCGCTATTGTTTGCTTGTCCAATTTAGAAAAATGAAATTAAATTCGTTTGCGTTTATTTCACCATGTCTTGATTTGCTTATTGTAATTTTACAATAGCAATAAAATTGTTCGGTTAAAAAAAAAAAATCTTGATGTCTCGGGAATTAACAACATTTCTTCATACTTGAAAGTTATATAGAGATAAAGCTAAAAGTTTTCATTTTTTAATAAAAACTAATGATTGCGAAACATTTTGTTCAATGCATTGTTTTATTTTTGTCTGCTTAATGTGAACCCTGTTTATGGTAGCTTAGAGCTAGTTGGTTACGTTTAAGGAGTAGTCTTGAGTTAGCGCCTTTCTGTCAAGCACATACTAAACCATCATTTTGTATATGTATTTCTGGTTTATTAGTTGCGGCGCTAATATTTTTAGCCTTTTTCTGGAATATGAAATTTATTTTTATTAATAATAATTATTATTATAATGTTAATTTAAATTATTTTAACGATAACCAATACCCAATGTTATGCGTTAGTTAAGGTATATTTAAGTTAAACTAATGCTAATGTTACGGACCAATGGGAAAATAAAGGTAATCAGATATAGGTTTTTAAAATACGTGTATTGCTGGCAATCTTGTCTCTATCAGTATGTAAATAAAACAGAAAAAACTGTTCTATACATATATCCATTTTCTTGACTCAGATTTATGTTATTAAAAAAATATATAATTTAAAGTCCTTTCCTTTAAACAAATATATTCAATTTTTTTCTCAAAACTAATTTAAATATAAATAGATTAGCATAGCGACACAATTAATAAAATAAAATGCCGTGTATAATTTACCTAATATTATTAACTTGCTACAGTTTCACTTCTGTTATGAGATAAATTTACGGTTTGAATTGAAAAATCTCTTTAAAAATATTTTTATCTTATTATTTTTTTTTTTATATTTTAAAAATGGAATCACTTTACGATGGATATTATTACGTTTTATTTATTTTTTCATTATCATGTTTATAAATGTAAGGATTCGGGACTAGTTCAGTGTTAGTGATGTGAAGTATTTTTCATGTTAAACTAATTTTTTTTCATTTTTTTTCTTGGGGCACAAGACACTGTGTTAACTTTACTAAAATAAGTTTTAAATGATTTATTTTTGAAGAGAAAAGACTTGGCTCCGCCGGGAATCGAACCCGGGTCTTCCGCGTGACATGCGCGGTATGCTAACCATTGCACCACGGAACTCGCTTCCAAACGGTGCCAAATCCTTCCTCTTCACTGACTCATCTCCAATGATCTCGCAAGTTTTGCGAGTATTTACGGGAGATGGACAATTTTGGGCATCTCTTGACGTTCGTAAATTTTTAAATTATTTTATATTAATTTAATCATTATTGTGGGTAACCACCTTTTTAAAGGTGGTTACCCACAATAATGATGAAATTAATATAAAATAAGTTTTGATTGATAATATAAAACCTTACAGCGATGGTTATATCTACAAATAATTAATGTAATTAAAGTAAGAGCACAAATATTTCCCCCGTATAATTTATTCTACTTTTACTTTCTATTACCTATATATGAAATATATATTAAGTGGAAGTATTGCGATCGTGAAAAATTTCGACTTCCGGTTTTCAACGGAAATACATGTTTTGGGGTCCCCTGAGTCTAATTAACCAAGTCCCGCGAAATGGTCTGTATGTGTGTGTGTGTGTGTGTGTGTGTGTGTGCGTGTGCGTGTGCGTGTGCGTGTGCGTGTGCGTGTGCGTGTGCGTGTGCGTGTGGGTGTGTGTGTGTGTCTGTGTGTGTGTGTGAACAGACTAGCTCAAAAACTATAAACCGTGCGAATCTGAAATTGGGTATTTAGTGTATGTATATGGCCGCGATGTGACAGCAAAAATTTCATCAAAATTGCTCAAAGGGAGGGGGTACTTTATTTAATAACTTTTTACGTTTTTTTCGATTTTCTCAAAAACGGCTCTAACGATTTTGATTAAACTGAGTATTTGGTCTATTTATATGCCTGAGATATGACTGTAAAAATTTCATCAAAATTGATCAACCGGAGGGGGGACTTTACTTAATAACTTTTGTATCATTTTCACGTGTTTTTTTTATTTACTCAAAAATGGTTTTAACGATTTTGATCAAACTTGGTATTTGATGTATGTATATGCCAAAGATGTGATAGCCAACATTTCATCAAAATTGATCAACCGGAGGGGGGACTTTACTTAATAAATTTTGTCTCATTATCACGTGTTTTTTTATTTACTCAAAAACGGCTTTAACGATTTTGACAAAACTCAGTATTTGGTGTTGGTATATGCCCGCGATGTGACAGCACAGATTTCATCAAAATTGGTCAAAGGGAGGGGGCACTTTTTTTCATAACTTTTTTTCCGATTTTTACCTTTTTTTCGATTATCTCAAAAACGGCTTTAACGATTTTCATCAAATTCGCCATGTTTAATGAAAATTAGGTTTTCTTTAATATCAGGTAAGCTTTATCATTATTAAAATGTTCTGAGGGGGCTTTTTTTTTGGGGGGGGGGGCTTTTTTGTTTGTTTGTTTCTTATAAAGTACCTTTGTTTTTGTTTACATGGAGAAATTAACTGTCTCTCGTTATGCCTAAAAATAAGATATGGCTAAATATGAGATATGATAAAAATAAAGAAAACATAAAGAGGAGAAAAAAAGAAAAATATTCAGTCAACTCATAAAACTCGTTGAGCCCACGCATACGGAGTACGCCTTTAATGACAGACCATTTTTCATAATTAAAGCCGTTCTGTTCATTTGAGAAGTGGCAATTAACAAAACGCATTTATTTCTAATCTAAGTAAGTTGGTAAGTAAAAGTTGTGTGTTGGGAACACGCACCAGATTTTTTTTCCTTGTGGCCGAATATGATATATTAACCAAAAATCTGTTGGATTATTAAACTTTCTTTTATATATAATACAATCTATTTCCACTGATGGAGTACTTTTTTTTCTCATTATATTTTTTACAAAGTAATCTTAAATACATTCAATAAATATTTATATTTTTAAAATATTTTTTTTTTTAAATATTGTTTGTTTGTTTGTTTAACGTCCCTTTATTCTACTAAGGGTAATTGAAAGATGCTACAGTGGGAGTCCTAAATTTTGCCTATCCAGGTTTAATTAGGATAGGAATCTTTAACGAGTACCTGACATCGTACAGGTTTGGGACCTCCATTTTACGTCCTATCCGAGGAACAGAATGGCCTAGGATTTTTTACTCCCATTAAAAAATTCTAGGGCTACCGTGGGATGCGAACTCGGGACCTTTAGTATTGTAGGTTGCCATGCTAACCACAAAAAATATTTTTTTAGTATAAATATTGTATCTTGTATTCAATATTTTCTTCTAATAGATTTAAAGATCCGAATGTTGATATTAATTATGGGCGTAGTTTCATCTTGTACTCATCCAAACACCCAATAATTTTTACAGTTTTACAGCGCACTCCGTATTGATAGTTAGTCATTTAGTAAATTATTCAACAATGACACGCACATTTTTAAAGTTTAAATATTTAGTGAATCTAAATATCTAAAATTAAAATTATAATCATTGATTGTAATTTCTAATGTATTTAATTTTAATTTAGTATGGATCAAGTACTACAATATTAATCCTAAATCAAAACCTGTTGCGTGCTGCTATCTGAGGGCCACTGGTTTCACTATTTCCACATTCGCTTCCGTTCTTTGCCACCAGAAAGCGCCTTATACAGTTTTTGCTAAAATATCCTTCATCAATTAAATATATTTATAATGAATTAATTTATGCTTAACTGATTGAACTCTTATTTATTTCTAAATTTCGTATTTCGTGATTATTAGCGAAAGAATCTCTACAACAAACTTTCGTAAATCTTTAATATTGAGTTTATGTTTATTAGAAAATTTGGTAGCTAGGGGCATTTGTTTTAGTTTTGGTCAATAGTGAGATAATAATAGATGCAGGTATATGATTTATATAGTTGAATGGTGAGATTTCGTTTCGTCATTATAAAAACCAGGATTGTTACTTGTGATTGAGATCAATAAATTTTTTAGGTAAGCAAAATAAATCTAAAAATATTCACTTGGTATGCAGTTTCTCAAATGAGTTTATGAAATTTAATAAATTATTAAAGAATAGGATCTTAATTTAATTTTTTTATAATTGAGAAAATTAAAGAATAATGATTTTAAGGAAATATAATTTAATTTTTTTTAATTAATTTTTTTAATTTAATTTTTAAATGAAACTCCTAAAACAGAAAATTTAAGGGTATAAAAAACAAAAATTTGGTATTAACTTTAGATTCTACAAAATAATTCATACATTCACTTGATTAAGAAATAATATATTTTTTAATTTTTAATTTAAATGTAACTCTTAAAAAAAATTAGAAAATAAAATTTATTTGCTTTAATTTTTATGAAATTTCAGTTGATTTTTAAATTAGATTGTTTTTTTCTCATGGTGCCGATTTAACTTTTTTTTCTTATATAAAGTTGTCTTATTACTTTTATTGTGACCTTTTAAAATAAAATACTGCTGGTTGCTTAATTGTCCCATAGCTTGGTAACTTCTTATTCCTTCCTGCAGTTCGTTTATCCCATTCAGCGTACCTTGAACTATGACTCAATGATTGCCAAACACGTACCGCTCTTTAGATTTTGTTAAAATGTATTAAGGTAATCGAGGCAATTCCAATGAGCCTAATCTGGCCCACTGCTATTTACTGAAAAAAACAAAAAAATGATTCTCAACTGTGATTGTATATTTATTTATTTTTACAAGGTAGGCACATCGGTAAGAAGTGAGTATATGTTACGGTGAGAATTGGGTAATTGCTTGTGTTTACTAGTTTCATGATTAAAATTAAAGTTTTAAATCTTCTTATACCGGTGGAATTATTGATATTGTTCCATTTTGTTTAATAAGTTGAACTAAATATTTGTTTGAATACACATAATTGCTCCATTATTGTCTCTCATTATTTTTAGAAAGCATAAAGTTTCGTATAACGATCGTTTTATTAGAATAAAAAACCAACAACCTGTTTCACTATAACCCATGAAGGGTCTTAGGGGTGTAGTGTCACGCTCACGCTCAACTCCATCATTTGTTTACGTTTATCAGCTACAAAGAAATATTTTAACGTAGTTTTAAATTTTTTTTTTTGGTAAATATAACTATTTAAAAGGGGTCACCTGTGGTATAGTGGTTAGAATGGCAACCTACAATACTAAAGGTCGCAGGTTCGCGCGCAGCGGTGGCCCTAGGATTTTTTAATGGGTGTAAAAAAACATTAGCCATGCCGTCCCTCGGATAGGACGTAAATGGAGATCCGGAGCCTGTATGATGTCAGGTACTAATTAAAGATCCCTATCCTAATTATACCTGGACAGGCGAAATTTAGGACTCCCACTGTAGCATCGTCCGATTAGCCTTCGTGGCATAAAGTGACTTTAAACAAAATGACTTTGTTTTGCACAAACGATGAAATCTGACAAGGATTAAAGAGTAGGTAGGTCATTTATTTAACCTGAATCATAACAGATGTGCTTGGAGATAGCCATGTCAACAAAAACTATTTAAAAACAGTCTAGAAACCTAAATATATACTTAAAAATAAAATATCAAGCAACAAAAATATTGTGCTTTCTTCGCCTTGCACTTTATGGTGTTCTGTTCCAAGCTGTTGTCCTCAAAAGTCGTCAGCAGATTCAAACAGGGGGATGCAAGAAGACCTTTTAGATATAAATAAAAGTGTCTTAATGACTATAATTTAGTTCGGGTCATTTTCAAGTCGTAAGAAATCCTTATGCCATCATGAGTGTCTTGTTTGATAGAATAGCGATATTTTGAATACTTAATTAATTAATTTTATCACTTTGAATTTATAAGTATCATCTGTTATTACTTACTTAAATAAATATTATACTTACACGGATTTATTGTGCGCTTTGTTCGCTAGAAGTCTACGCAATTCACTTTTGCACGTTACTTCTAAGTAGTCCTTAACTTTTACATTAATTCTTTATTTTAATCTTATAGAAATAACGAGGTCAATAATTTTATAGAAGTTTAAAAAATATTAAAGTTTTTATTCTTATACTTTTTAAATCAAATTATAAATAGTAAATAAATAAAGCTCCGAATATTGAGTTAGTATTTTTCAGAACCACGTTGTTGCTGAATAAAAATTAATACCACTCCCGGCTACTTCGTGATATGGCAATCCGAACAAAAATAAAAAAGCAATCTTCCTTGAAGGTGGATCTTCAAAACAAAAAGTGGTCTCAGCCGTCCTTGGCCTTTGGAGATGTTCCCAGTTCACGGCGTGTGTGATGCTGTTTGTTCCGTCTGTTGCCTTAGTGTCTTCAGCTTTTATAGATTGATATGTCTGCACAGACCCCCTGTCTGCACAGATCCTCTGTCTGTACAGAACCTGTTCCATGGCAGCGAGGTTACCTAGGAGTAGTTCTTGACCTAAATGACAGCTCAGCTACCGGAAGCGTTAATTGTCATAGAGGAAATTGCGGTTTCGGATTCAGTTTCTTTGCCGATTATATTATATTATGATCTAAATTTTTTATAACCCATTAAATGAAAATTGGATAACATGGCATGTCCCTGCAAAATCGGTATTAGTCTCAAGAAACCTTTGCCCAGGACTTCTCAACATCAAATGTTATTAATCTAAAATAGTACTCTTAGAGAGTAAGATGGTTTCAATAAAATGAACGATTCTTCTCCAAACTTGAAAACTTCGTTTGCTATTAGTGTAAGATGAGGAACAGAAAGAATCATTAAATAGCCCTCTATCCTTGCAGGAACTTCTTGCATCTATCTGAAACAGCGGAAATAGAATTGTGAATTATATGTATATATATAAATAAGGAAATACCATATTCTTTCCTTTCAATCCATATCGTTCCACCTGTAAAAATAATATGAATTTGGTGCTTCTTTCTGTTTCACTTTGAGTTTTAAAACCTTACTTTTTATGAATTTTTTTTTTCACCACCTATTATTCAGAGTCAATTTTTAAATCTCACATTACTTAAGTTTTTTTAAGTTCGCAACAAATATAAATTAAGAAGAAATAGACTATCATTGACGTTTTTAGAAATAATCCAGAACCGTATACATTAATCAAAACGCGCAAATCTTATAATAATTTAATGAAAAAATATTAATATTAATGATGGGTAAACGCATCGCTTTGACAAAATGGGCTAATTACAAGTGAATAATGGTGTTTTTACGTTTAATTAATGGTGTTTTGGACTCCAGAAATAGCTTGAATGACGAAGTTATTTTTACCATCTGTGCCAAATAAATTACTCTTCAAGCAATCTTTTGAATGCTTTTTTTTTAATGGCTAGCAGCTGATTGCTTTATTTAAAGAAGGGAGTCTAATGGCTCCTGGCGCTTACTCCTTCGGCTTTTCGAGTCATTATGTGTTATTTAACGAATGTTTCACAAGTTATACTCATCACTCCTTTCTCTTTTTTGCATATTATTTTGTTTTAATTGTTTTTAAATATGAATTTTGCTCTTCTCCCACATAAAATATACATATATAAAATGATCTGTGTATAATATAATAATGATTTATTTATAGTGTATATATATTTTGTTTTCTTTAGCTGAATAATTATGTTGTTAGCATACTATATTAGAATGTTAATAGAATTATTAATTTAACTTACATTATTTTTGAATGCGATGTTTTAATTGTTAAAAATATATTTTAATTGTATAAACTCCACCCAACCTTCCTTTCTCTCGCATCCAATCCTTACAATCCAAAATCCTTTGCTAAATCCTTCATTTTCCATATGTTGCCGATCAAGATACCAGTCCTTTCATAGTAAAATCCTGACCCATCCGACCAACTTGTATCCACCTCTCCGACCTAGCTTCCTCCTCGATTCCAGACAATTCTCTAAGACGTCTGAAAGGAAGACGTCGAATGCTATTAGTGGATAGTTTTTTCAACACGTTTACTCTTAACATTATGATTTTTTTTTCGTCACATTTACTTAATGTATTATAAATTTATATTTCAGTGAAAAATCCAGTCTTCCTTTTTGATAATATATATTTTTTAATATGTTAAAACATCATAACGTTTCGAGGCTCATTGCCTCATCTTCAGGTGTACTGCAACAATATTTTACATGATATTTACAACTTTTTTTAAAATTTAATTTACAATAATTATAAAATTTGGAACATAAACATTTTTGACTTAAATCCTATATTACATTATCCTATAATATATCCTATATTATACCCATTATATACATACTTTATAATTTAGAATAATAAAAGACCAAAAGGGATTTTTATAAAAAGTCTTCCAGTATAGGATAAACTATCAATACTTAATGTATTATTTTTAAATATAGTTGTAAATTTCAATAAATATATTTATTAAAAAATGGAATAAACAATATATTACCATAAAGAAACAATACAATCTCTAAATATAATTTACACATAACATACATTACAGTACCGACAACCTTAAATGGACTTGACAATCTTATTTACATTAACAATTGAATTGATATGAGGCGAAATAAAACCTCAAAAGTATGAGGTAATCAAAGTCAACAGTAAAGAAAATAGTACGTTTTGACAAAACTGGAAACGATACAGGTATGTTTTCTGTAAAGTTTATTTCTGGAAAAGCTCAGTTCATGTCGTAGAAGTCATCGGATGAGTCCTTTTTCTGTCTGGACCATTTCGTAACTTTTCAAATTACTTTATTCATGATTTACTAAAGATTTATAAATCGATATTGAGATTAGTCTTTCCTGGTTGAATTCTTTAAGACTCCTGAAAACCAGAATACATACAGGTAGGTAACGCTAATGTGGGTTTAAATAATTTTATTGACTTGAAATTAAAATACGAAAATGTCGTACAAATAATTGAAATTACAAAACAGTAATTTCCTGTGACTCAAAAGTAACCTCATGCTTCGATGTTAAGCGCAAGACTAAGACCCTAGGTTATCGCTTCTTATATTTAATCCGGGTCAACCCAGAAAGGCCTAGATCATTCTAAACCTAGCATAGATCACATACTAATTCACCACTGTAATGGTTTCAGGATATTTTATAACTTTTTCAATGATGAAATAAACATCTGTTTTTGTCACATCAAAACAGTATTAGTCTACCACTCTATTATATATACTTAACTTAAATATTTTTCTTAAATTTCTTTTTTTTTTTTATATAGATTCTTTTTCAGGTTTAATTTAGACTTATGTTGTTGACTCATGGATAATCCTTCATCATTTTGTTTGTCTATTGTTTGGACGGTCTCCTAGGATTGCGTAACCGTGAAGAGAGGACACCAATGGAGTACTTGCCCCCTCGCTAAGCCGGTTCTGGTGTCAGGTGTATTCACTTACCTTGTTTGTCTTTTACTGCTCCAGCCAGTTTCACTCTTCTTTTTTATTCTTTCTCTGTTTGCTTTATTTAAATAACTTGAAAACTTTGTTTAATTTTATCCGATTTAAATTTAAATGATAAATAATCTACGATCACCGTGCGCACTATTAGGTACCCATAATCCATGTGTATAGCGGATTTATTTTCGTCCTTGAACCCAAGTGAATTGGAGTGAAGGATTGGCCCCAAATCGACCGGAGCTATGTTTGAATAATCATGGAAAACACAAAAATTTTTTATCCTGTAGATTAGTTTTAACTAGCCCGCTTTTATTTAAATTAACCAATTGGAAATTTGAATTGTTATTGGAACTACACCTTCGTTAATATTTAAGAATTAAATAAATTTTTATACTTCCAAACCCACAGCTTAATCATAAAGTGTGTGAGTTTGCAGCCTGGTGTGTGGGAGCTGTTAAAAGGTTAGCAACCCCTCTCTAACCGGTACAAATTCTGAACCATTCGAGTGGTTCGGTACCCTTGGGTCAAAGAACTTTTCAAAAAGATATCAATACAGCTCTACCGGTCTTAGCAATGTCATAAACGGTCCTAATATTTCCAAATATGAGTAAATATTCTAATTTATTTTACTATTATTGAAAGTTATTTACAAGCACAGTAATAATAATTATCAGGTGTGATAAACAAATTTTACCGAGAACTAATTAATTAAGAGCCTTTGATTACCTTATAATTAATGATAGAAGCTTTTTCATCTATTTTTTTCATCTTCTAATTACCGGATAAGACTACATCATTAAAGGTTAGCAAGATTTTAGGGTTTTAATAGTTTATTGTTTGCTGAGCCCTGATTCCATTAGGCATTTGTGCTTGTACCTTTAAATACGCATTCTTATTTATTAAGTTTCGCTCTAATTTTCAATTTAGGTTTGCGAAAACGAGATTACAGTGTTTTCAGTCGTATGTTTAGGATAAGTTGCTATTCTTGCTTAACTATTGCTGATATTTTTCCGCCGGTAACTTATACTTTTTTTAACTGTGTTTTTATCGGCATTTTGTGATCATAATTTGTTTCCTAATAGCAATACAGCCACCACCTTATGTATGAGGCTTCGACGCCCTCTTGACCCCGCACAGCCCCCTCAGGCCTGGAGGCCTTTTATTTAGGGAACGCTTTCGTGCTCTATACTGTAGATAGATACTATGCTACAGAGAGAGATGATATCTCTCTCTAATTAACAACCATGAATAAGAATATGATTAATAAAAATAGCTTTATTGGTTTTGTGATTAGGAATTGATAATCACTAATTCTACTGACCATCACTAACCGTCCCTCGGATAGTAGGTAAAATGGAGGTCCGAGCCTGTGTGATGTCAGGTACTCGTTAGATATCCCTATCCTAATTATACCTGGACTCACACTGTAGCATCTTGCGATTAGCCTTGGTAGCATAAAGGGACGTTAAACAAATAAATAACAAATAGCTAACCATAAAGACACTATTTCAATTATAGGTAACTGTATCTTGGCTGTAGTTATTCATATACTTTCTAGAAAATACTTCTTAGCGATGTGCGGGTGAACCATAGGTAATCGAAACTACTTTCCTACCTATTTTCTCGAATGGTTGACCACTTTTATTACCCTAACCAACATATTGTAATAACACTTATGTACATATACCAAGAGATCGCTGATTTTACTAACACTTTGGGTTCGCGGCATCTGTTTACCAACACCTCTCCTTCACTTGCTCGAGTGCGGAGAATAATGGTTTGGTTGGGACATGTTTGTATCGATGTTTGTCATCAATGCCGTGAGCTCGATGTATCGGTAACATCGACCTGACGGCATTTCGATTTCCCAATCCGGCTCCCATCGTGAGTGTGAGCGCAACCGAATCAGAAGGCCTTGTGTATTCTAAGAAACGTTGATCGAAGTTTTTTCCCCTAATTCCTTTACTGCGTAGCACTGGATCTGACTCGTAAACTGTCAAGTTACAGTAAATAGCTATCTTAGTTATCCAAAGTATTAGAAGTTAGTTAATTGGTCAAAAGTTTCCATTAATCTTCCTGTGAAGCATCAATTATTGATAGGAGTACTTAGATATCATAATAATGCTTCAATAAGAATACTCCGCTATTCAATCAATCATTGAATAGTGATGAATAAGAACTGAGGAAAGTACAGTATTGCGCTGTTTGATGTAAAAGTTGCTTGATGAGTGCACAATCGATAAAGTTTATTTCAGCATACATTTCGGTCCTTCGACTGGATCCAGAATTTGCTCGCCCGATGACTCTGGACATGAGCATCCATTGCGGGGATTTGAATAAAATCATTGGAAGAGCACCCTTGAAGAAGTACTAAAATAGAGCCAATAACAATTTTGTATTCGTTTATATTTATGTCTTTTGTTTGTGAGGTTCTTTTAAATTTCCTCTAAAAAATACCCCTACAATATTTATCTTGAATTTATTAATCGTAACCTTTAATGCTATTTTTCTGCCCAAACAGCATTAAATTAAAAAGGAGTAATTGATAGATAAACAAGATTTATTGACGGGGATAGAATTTTAAACCTTATCGAAAGTAAAGTACTTTTTTTTATTTATTTAAGGTTAATAAATAATTTTTTCTACTTTTTTTTCTCTATCTGATACAGGCGTGAAAAAGAATGTGTCGGTGTTTTTCATTTAGGATTAGGAGTAAATCTTCTAGGGAATACATTGGAAAGGAAATAAGTGTTTGCTAATAAACAGGTGTTTAAATCTATCCTATTATTCTTTTCACGTCCTTATCTCCCAAGGATAGAAGTAGAATGTTGGCTTGGAACGTGTAGAATGAAGTTTTGAAACCCTGCATTCCCTTTTTTTATTATATTTACAATTAAGGAAGAAAGTCGCTCCTAGTTATATTTTTATAAGATTTCATCCGTGAATATTGTAGGTGTCATCTATGATTATAAGTTTAACATTTTATATTTAATCTTAGTTTTCAAGAGATCGCAGCACATTCCGGACCATGACTTCTTGAAGTATTGTCGTGAATCCATAACTTGATAAAATTAATAAAGTTGCCTGCTTATGAGAAAATAAAAATCACCTTTATCTAATATTGGTTTTTGAAAAGCTCCATGATGGACCACTAAAACAATGGCCGAAATATTTTATTTTACTTAGGTTCAGTAAAAGCAAATAATAATCAATAAAGCTTATAAAGCTTTATTAATTAACTTTATTGGTTGGATTAGCAGTTTTCTCCTAATTTCCTGACGAAAAACAGAAGAAAATTGATTAATCAGTTTAAATATGCTTACGTGAAGCAATTAAATAGAATCTTATAATTTTTAAGTTTCATAACTAAAACGGCGGAGGTTAACGTTGAAAGTCGAAACCTGTAAGGACAATTCTCTAGCATAAAATGCCCCCCTATCACCCAAAATGTCCTTAATACACAGAGAATTTTTCTTATTTACTTAGAAAATGAGACAAATAGAAAAAGGACCTAAAATAAATAAGAAATATCTTTTAAGCCCCGTTATTAGCATAGATGATCCAATTTGCGAAATTTCGTAGAAGCATGAAAGTCAGACGTAATTTTTGGTGTCTCATCCACACCGAAACTCTTTTTCCCCTTTTTACCGTAGAAGTCTTTCTCGCTTGCATACAACTTATATACTTTTGTCCATTTGCCATTTTAGAAGCTTGAATTTGAAATCGTTTCTAAAATATTACTCGTTGAGATTTGTTTTTATAAAATAGCTTTTCTAGAATTGTTTAAAAGATCTCAACCCCTCAGATTTCATTCACCCACCTTACGACATTAAGGTTAAATAAATGATATATATAAATAATCTTGTAGAATCATATGTAGATCCCAATTAATATTATATTGGATACTTTCCTCTCACAATACTCTCCAAGATGCACTATCCCCTGAACATATACGTTAATGTTAATTGGTCGCTGGGTGCTCACCTTGATGTAGTTTGGAGCCAGACCCCGTTTCCAGTTGTGCAAGCGGCCGGATTCTCACGGCTCAGCCCTTACCCCAACTATTGTATCGTTAAGGATCTTGTCTAAAGACTTCTATTAGGATACATGTCTTATTTCCTCTTTTGTAGTTTCTCTTCTTTCATTCACCGTGATTGACTGTACTGATAATTCAAATGTCACTATGTGTAGGCATGAATAGAAAGGGGTACGATCCTTATAGTACACGATATTTTATAGTAACTGAATACATGTGTTACTTTGCATAATTGTCGTTTGTTTTGTGTTGATAGTAGTCTGTAAATATCTTTATTGGGTTGCATATTGGTCCTACCAAAATCGGTGTATTCAACTGTTAGGTCCCAAAAAGCACTATACGTTTAAATGTATCGGTGTAGGTGTGCTACCTTATGGCGATTTACCTAGCGTCGTGCCATATACCCGAACAGCCTTTCTCGGGTACCTTTGACTCTTCGATTACGTGGTTCAACGCAATGTGCGAGCACCTTTTTTTTAGGTACAACACAGACGGAAGCGTTATACAAAACAAAGGCGTAAAACTAGAAATCGTACAAGAAGTTGTCTCTTATATTTGCATCAATGAATTTTGTTTTGACTGTTTCTGGGAAGTTTTGAATAGTCAACTTAGGTGTATTTGTAACTTTACCTACTTATAAAAAAAAAAAATCTGGTCCGTTCGTGCATCACACAACTTGGACTTACCTACCCTCCTTTCTTTGACGAAAAATGAACTTGTAATTAAAAATGATGTACTAAAATGGTTCCACATATTTAATGAGAATCTTTCTTCTATGACAATTGTTTTTGTTTATTCTATTGGCAAGTAGGTACCGTTGTATATACAGTGTTGCACCAAGAACGGAGTTGGCCCCACTTACTCATGATTATGAATGTTCACAATTTCATAAGGTTGACAGGTTTGTGGTGTAGTTAACGACAACGGCCCAGATTAGAGAATTTCCGTCGATGAAAAAGTTGTAGCATTAGTAAAAACCGCTTAGGAATTTAATGTAATGTCACAAAAAGGGGCCAAGATCCCTTACTATAATAACAAAACAGCAATGTTAAAAATGTAATATATTTATGAAATAATTAGTTATAATTATGAATACAGGGACTTAAAATGTTTAATGAATTCTAATTTCCTAAATATTATATTCTCAATGGTAACTGACAAAAGTGATGACTTTTCCGACAACTCCCTATGAACAATACTAATGATGTGTCACTTACCTGCGGATGTATTGCGCAGGCGTATGCCGCATTATTTTACCTTTACAGCTTGGTTCCACTGAATTAAAGAAACCTCATCTCGGATGCGATGCATCACTGTGGAAATCGGTAGAGCCTTGGCATAAAGAGAAAGGATGCTTTAAGCAGATCCCGCAATGAAGATTTGTATTTAAAAGTAAAAAACTCAGCGAAATCGTGCTCGAAAAATCCTTAGAGTTAGCTGATATGAGTTTGCATATGTTCTTCCTCACTAAGTGATAGAAAAGAACCAAGTAGAAGTTAAATTTTTTTTTAAATGAGTATGAAATCTGGTAAGATTGTCATACTTTTATCACATTATCATAATTTATAAACTACATATTTCTGCCTTTTTAAAACTTATAGAAATTTTACATTCTCCATATTCCTTATTAAATTTCAATTTGATTTTTTATTATTAATTACCGAATTAAGTTTCTTTTTTTTTTCTATTCTGGAAAAATTCCTTTGTTTTTATTGTAATTATTAAAACAAAAAAAAAAAAATTATCTTAAAAAAGAAGAAATAATCCCGGAACACGATTATTTCTTTAAATAAAAATCTAGCGAGGTGCACACAACTTTTTTATATCATCCTCCTTTCGTTGACAAAGTATAGATTTGGTATATTTTTTAAAATGGCGTACTTAAGTGCTATTGGAGAGGGAATGCATTCAATTGTTTTTATACTATTTTCTATATTTGTATTCTGTATGAAAAAATAACAAAATTATGAGCATTGTCCATAGTCCACCACTCTATCAATTGTATTAATACAAATATTACTATCTCTAGAATACCTTGTAAGAAAACATACAATCGACAAATTAGAATTAGTTTAAAATAGCTTAGCCCGATAGCCCCCTTGCAAACAGAAACGTACGACTGAGACAGTTTTTGAGTTGATCTTTTCAACCAACTAACTCTATGTCCATATAAAAATATCCGTGGTGAGGTTAAGGACATTTTGATGTAGAAAAAGAAATATATGTTACTCATATCCGCCAGCTCAAAAAGCGACTAACCGTGGCCTATTTGCCTACTATATACAGTTATCATTGATTAATTGTGTGACTCATTTAGAAAGTCTTCTGTTAGCTCCTCTTTTACCATAGACTGTTAATTAGGGGAGGTAACGTCTATGTTTATGTTAATTTGTGAGAACGTTTCTTCCTTCCAATGATCAAGTATATTCCTGATAAAATAAATTGATGGCACCCCATCAGATCTTAGTAGACCACTAAAGAAGGAAATATCGGAAAGATGGCAGCTAATGTGGGACGAAAGTCCTCCAAACAAACTAAAAATAGTAAAAAATTCAGTAAAGCCGTGGTCAACATCTTGCCGCAGCAGCCGAAGGGATGAGGTCGCCCTGACCCGCTTGAGAATCGGACATACGGCGCTCACGCATTCACACCTTTTTACTAAAGAACCACCCCATCGTGTCAATTTTGCCATTCAACTCTTTCAGTCAAACTTACTTTTGAGGATTGCACCCACTATGCACCATTAATCAGAAAAATTGGATTAGTCCCAAATTTGACGGTTTGTCTCGGGGATAACGAAGCCTCAGTAACATTAATGTTGAATTTTCTAAAAGAGAACCGACTAATTTCTAAATTATAAAACTAACTCTTTATAAGATTTATAATTATTTTTATTTTTATTTTTATTTTTTTTTTTTTTATTTTTTTTTTTTTTTTTTTTGTAAGTGTCCTATAAATGTTATCTATAGGCGTTGATGACCCAAGGGTTTTACGCCTCTAAGCCCTAGCAAACAAACAATAAATTGATGGCCATTGTCATGCCTCTTAATAGCGTGTTCCTCTTGATTGCAGCATTAATTCTCAAAGGTATTCAAATACTGTAATTGATTATCATTTAATCTTTAAGTATTTTTTGGAATCAATGATAGATTTGTGTAATCTTTTCGTGACTCTGAATGGTGTAACTCTAAAATGATTGATGAAGATCTTCAGAGTTTTTTCTTCTCTTACAAGACCCGTTTTATGGATGGATAAGTGATGTATTTTTTTTTTGTGATCATAATAAATAACTAATGATTACTTATTTTATTGACGTTAACTAGTTTATGCATACTATTATTTTACAGTTGTATTTATTAATTTTACGAGTATATTGAAATGAAAATCCAATTAATTAATATGAACAGAAATCTAAAATCTTGGACATGAGCAGTATTGTAGATAAACTAAAAATTAGTAGCGCTTAAATAATGTTTGTTAATTAGAAGATATTGAGGCCCTCTTATATTCAATCGCTTATTAGGATCATTCTTTGAAACTAGATCATCCTAAGACCATATTTGTTGTTATAGATAGCGGCGGCGAATGGGATTTTAAATTGTAAGAATTTCATGCGAGTAGTTTGGTACTTTTGTAAAGGCCCAAGACTCGACTCCGTTCAAACAAATATGTCTTATCATTTCGCCTAGCGTTTTCTTATTGATCGGAATCTTCGAGCATTTGTATATTGTATTCTGGTAGAATATGTTTAAATGAGATAGCAGTGAGCTATTAGTCTTTGCCACGAAATGTATCCACCTAAAAATCAATGTAGGTCTGTTCGTATAATATGCATTAACCATTCTTCCGATCGTCATGAAACTTTGAGAAGTTTTTAATACATTCTAAGCCAGGTTTCTGACGGTGCTACATTAATCGTAGGATTGTAGGTTCCATAGTTTATCGTTTTAAATTTTGATAACAATATTATAATAAAAAATTGAAAAAATCCAAAACATTTGTCAAAACTTATTATGTTGATCGATTATGTTTTCAGCAAATTCGCAAATTTCAGCTCGCATAATAGGGTATATAGCAGTATAAAAATTAATTTAAGCCCTGTAAGTCCTCTGTGCATTGCTAGATCATTCATCTAATAGCTGTAAATCTTATGAAAATTGGTGAATACACGCCCATGAAGGGATAGTAATATATCATCAACAATAGGTTTTTTGGTAGGGGAATTAACTTTTTTTTACGAATTTCGAAACGCTTTTTCATATGGCAAATATAAGTATCAGGGGGAATTAATTCTACACAAATATTATCATGGTGGCGGATATCCGAGTTGGCAAACGCGTTAGAAAATACGCGTTGCCCCTGACAACCGACATATGTTTGGGAACCCGAAGATAGCCAGTTCAAAACCCGGGGCCAGGGGAAATTTAATAATACTAGGTTTCAATCCACAATCCACTCCCCTGGCCCGGCAAAGCCCGTATAGCCTGATCGGCGAGGAAGGGAAGGCCAAAAAAAAATAAAATAATAAATTTTAACTTGAATTGGTTTGCTTTGGAAGTTATTTAATATCTTTTAACCATTTTTCCGTTTTAGACCAAATTTTTAACGCATCGTGTTACCGATGTCAAAGTGGTTTTAGCAGTTTAATTCCATATAAATGTTATAGATAGTGTTTTGGAGGTGGGAGTGTTAATTAATAACATAAACGAGTTAAAACTACTCCAATAAACTTTTACACACCGGTTTTTTATAGGTCAAGTAGAAGTTTAAGGAGGTTTTTTCTTATGAATGTCATAGAAAGGTAATGCACGAGATGGGGGTTGGGTATTTCCTTTTTCTGAGATCCCAGCGAACTGTAAACTATTTATTTATAACTTATTATAAATTTTCTACTCAAATTTTAGATATATCAAAGCTCTTACATCAGCTTTTTAAATCGCCAGGAAAATGAAAACAATTAAAGTTGTTAGATTTAGAAGCCTAACCTTTTCCTCTTTATAAGTAATTTTTATTTGAACAACTAACATTTAGTGTTTTATAATTACTACAAACCTATTTCATATTACTCTGGAATCGGTTATAGACTATAATTTTAAAGTTTGCTTTATTAAAATGCTATATTCATGTTTTACTACCTTCTCTGTTACTAATTTTATTACTCCCCTGTAATCTTTGCCATGTTACAATTTCCGGTTTTAAGTTATTATTAAGTTTTACTATCGCAATAAGTAACGACTGTACTTCGATTATTTTACATTTTTAATTGATTTTATTTAAGAATTTTTATTAGTTTTCGTTAACTGATGTAAATCTCTCGGGTAATTATCAGAGAGTGTTTCTTAATAAACTACAGGCTAGTTTTAGGTCTTAAAATATCTAATTATTAACATTAAAATTGTAATAAAACTTAATTTTAGTGTTTGGTATGGTGCGAGTAAAATGCCTGCAATGCTGGAATAAGGTAAGGAGCACATTGAACTGTGCCACGCAGGCGACGCAGAGCAGAGCAGGCGGCACATTCCGCGCACATTGGAGAGCAGTTTCTGTGCCGCAGTTTCGGGAAGGCAGGGGCTTTTTTAGTTAAAGTATGCTAGATTTTTTGGATTTAAGATCAGAATCTGATTCGGATATAGAGTTGAACACAAAAAAAATTGCATTATCAAAAGTCAAGGTAAAAAAAAATGTGATAAAATGAGGAAATGGAGAAAAGACCAGCTCACGAAAGAATTTGCAAAGAGAATATTCTTAACAATCTATTAAATATTTCCGTCTGAGTCTGGTGAATTACATAATTACCTACATTGAAGTTACTATTTAGTCTGAGGGATCCAAAGCTTAAAACCAATACTTATCGTGATGTTATAAAATCAGGTAATGAGGGGCCTGGTTAAGCTCTAAGTTGTCCTTGTCCCAGAACAACATTTATTTTCTCTTCTTTTCTATTCTTTATAAGGATATAATTAAATTAAGTAGATAATATAACAGAGGAGAGTTATATTTACATCAAATTTCTTATTAAAAAAGTTCCTATCAACACATGGTCCATTCCCCACTCTTTTCGATTAATTGCGGTTTTCGATTTTATAAATAGCAGGGTAATTCCACGTCAATTCAACACAGGCTTGAGCCTCACCATTTCAGATTTTTTTGAAATTTGGTATATATGTACTACTTGTATCTGCTAGAACAATTGTGTAATATTACTGAGATATGTCAACCTGTTTTTGAATTATTGATCTCTAAAGCCATCAAAAATAGGTTCAGAAACAGAAAAAATCATGATTAAAAATAGCTGTAGAGATTTTCCAAATTTGACTAGGACTCTGCGATTGGTGTCGTTTAACAGCGCATTCCATGCCGTTTCATATGATATACAACAATGTATAGGTGGTACTAAAGAAATTTTCTTAAAACAAAATTTAAAATTATAATTTTAATTTTCTCAAAAAGGACATTTTTTAATTTTTTTATATATGTATTTATGAAAAATAGATAGTGTTATATCTATTCATGCAACAAAGTATAAAAGTGGGATGAAAATTTCTTCATTACTAAAAAAATTAAAAAGTAGCGATAAGATTTCATAAATATAGCATTTTATGATTAAAAATAGCTCAAGATGTTTTCCAAATTTGACTTGGACTATGGGATTGGTGTTTTTTAAGAGCGCATTCCATGCCATTTCGTATGATACACAGCAATGTATAGGTTGGTACTAAAGAAATTTTCTTAAATCCAAGTTTAGAATTTTAATTTTAATTTTCTCAAAAAGGACATCTTTTAATTTTTTAAAATAAAAAAAAAATTAAAAATTAAAAAAATGCCGTTTTTGAGAAAATTGAAATTAAAATTTTATGTTCAGTTTTAAGAAAATTTCTTTAGTTCCAACCTATACATTATTGAAACGGCATGGAATGCGCTGGTAAAAGACACCAATCACATAGTCCTAGTCAAATTTGGAAAACAGCTACAGCTATTTTTAATCATGATTTTTTCTGTTTCTGGACCTATTTTTGAGGGCTTTAGAGACCAATAATTCAAAAGCAGGTAGACATATCTCAGTAATATTTCACAATTGTTCTAGTAGGTACAAGTAGTACACATATACCGCATTTCAAGAAAATTTGAAATGGTGAGGTTCAAAATGATATATTTTTGTTCCCAATATATAGACAATAGTAGAGGTGAGAGATAGTCAACTGTTCTTCAATTACGATAGGTTAAATGATGGTCAGGATTTTCAGTTTACAATGATTTTATTATGGTAAGCCAACGTTTCGATCCAACTTGTGGATCTTCATCAGGGCTAAAAGAAAACAAATATATGAGTATCTATGCTAGAGGGTGACAATAAATAGATACATCACGGAACTGATAATAATATAAAAGATGTTGTATACATGAATATTAAAATAAGAGGCTGGTTAACAAGATAAAATAGAATCTGATATTTACCTACTGAGTCCAGGTGGATACTAAGGCTAAAGGTAAAAATAAGGTGAGAGGTAGTGGTAGGGGTTAGTTTGCCGACCGTTGCCGACAATTTAGTATCTTTTCTGTTATCATTGTAAACTGAAAATCCTGACCATCATTTAACCTATCGTAATTGAAGAACAGTTGACCATCTCTCATCTCTACTATTGTCTATATATTGGGAACATAAAAACTAAGATATGAGTCTATCATCATCACCATCACACCACTTCAACATCACCCATCTGGACTCATCTACAAGATCAACTCACCATGACCATCCTGCACAACGGTCAACATCAACAACTACATGTACAGAGGTAAATTGCTTTATGTATTTGAAATCAAAATACCCCCATCATATATCGCACTTGAACCATTTTTCCCACCTCTTGCTAACAAAGAACAATCACTAATTTTTCTATTAAAATGCCGTAAATCATCTATTATACCTAAATTTATTTGTAACCTGTCCAAAAATCTTAAATGAAATTACAAACTAGACAAAAAAGTCAATACTATAGAGTCTAAATTCAAAAAATCTATGCTAAATATATTTATTAAAGATAACCTTTTTTCAACCGGTGACATAAAACAAAAAATTAATCAATTACATAATTCGCTTTCTGCACATTTCTCCGTTGAAGACATCGCGCTATTAAAATCTGCAAATCAAAAAATATATACCCATGCTAAATCAACCAAAAAATTCTCCCTCAGAAAAAAGTTCACCCAACTTATCAGTTATTCTAACACCGTTAAAATGTATCCTACCGGCAATAAAGAGTGGGTCCACAATATATCCTCCACACACATTCCTTCCAACGTTAACAAAATTCTTAGTCTAGGACACAATTTCACCACCCCTAAATCTAATTCCAAACACCTTATCCCCTCACTCATCACAGACATCGAACACATACACCGAGACATCTTAACCCGTGACGACGACATCAGAGAGATGTCGCGTACTAGGATTTGCAACATTATTACCAATTACCTTTCACAGAAACCCACCCGTTCATCTCCTTTCTCAACCCAATTCTATAAAGACCTATCCTTAACCCGTTCATTCCTAAATACTCATAACCAAATCATTGTAACTCGTGCGGATAAAGGTAACAAAACTGTCATTATGGACCGCGCAGATTACAATGAAAAAATTAACACTCTTCTCTCTTATCACGAAGAGTCGAAGACACGAACACTTATCGCCCCAGTAAACGTGACCCCACACCTTCTCTCACTACAAAATTCAACCAACATCTCAAACATCTCCTTGATACAAAACAAATAAATACCCCTACTTACAGATACCTTATCTCTTATAATTCTACTGCTCCCCGTTGTTACGGTCTACCAAAAATCCATAAACCCGGTAATCCCATCCGTCCCATCATTTCGAATATCAATTCTTCCTCCACTAAGCTCAGCAAATTCCTTCTTCCTCCATTACAATCCCTTAGCCATAACAATCCATACGACGTAAAAAATTCCTTCCATCTCTTGGAACAATTAAAAACCATCAATATTCCCGATAATTTTATCTTAGCCTCTTTCGACGCCGAGAGTCTTTTCACTAACATCCCGACAGATCGTGCCCTCCAAATCGTTGAAGAAAAATGGAACTTGTTAGAATCCCATAGTAAACTCAATAAATCTGCCTACATTGACTCCCTTGCTTTATGCTGTAATTCTGGATATTTTTGTTTTCAAAATAAATATTTTCTCCAAACTTCTGGCCTTGAAATGGGTAGCTATCTTGCTCCTGACCTCTCCGGTATTGTCCTCAACGACCTCCTTGATTCTGTAATACCTAAATTCCCCAACGATATTTTTTTCATTAAAAAATATGTAGACGACCTCCTATTGATTCTCAATCCTAACTCTATCACTGATATTCTCGCCGCCTTTAACTCCTACCATCCTCATCTCCGTTTCACTATAGAATCGGAAACTAATTGTACCCTTCCATTCCTAGATATTTCCATTACCAGAAACCCGGACAATTCTATATCCACTAATTGGTACACCTAACCCACTTATTCTGGCCTACTCCTTAACTATTTTTCCCAACATCCACATCACCAAAAGATCAACGTCGCAAAAAACCTCATCCACCGTAGCCTGACCTTGTCCGATCCACAATTTCATTGTCATAACAAAATCCGCCTGAAAAATATCTTACAATCTAACGATTTTCCTGAGCACTTAATAAAAACTCTTATCAATAACAATGCTAAAACTCAAAATCTCTCTAACAATTCTTCACAACCTCCGATTTCTACTTTCCAATACAGATCTATCCCATATATTCCCATTCTCTAAAACAAAATTAAAAAATCTTTCTCATCGAGTTTCGCACACATGCGCCTAGTATTAAAAAATAACAATAAATTAAAAAATCTTTATACAAAACTCAAAGACCCTGTACCTCTCCTAGACAAGTGTAATGTAGTTTATCGTATCCAGTGCTCCACGCCTAATTGCAACAGTTGCTATATCGGTAAAACCAAAAATTATTTTAAAAAACGTATTTATCAACATAAATACAGTATTTCCACGCGTAATTCGTCTACATCTAAATTAGCAGAACATGCCATTGCCCACAACCATTCCTTCGGCTTTGAGAACTCCTCCATATTAGCTACTGTATCTAACCACGATAAACGTCTCCTCTCAGAATCCATTTTCATCCATCTAGAAACAAATAACCCGGTAAATCACAAAACAGTTAAAGAGATAATCTCATCCACTTATTCTTACATCTTCCGCATCCTCTAATCCTAGTTTTGATTTCATAGGTACCTGCAATTATCTTTGTACCTCTTGTACTATTATTATTTTTTGTATTGTATGCTTCTTTCTGTATATTTTTCAAATTTGTATGCATTGTTACATTATGTATTATCTCATTTTTATATTATTATTGAGCCCAGACACAAATATTTGTATACAATACCATCTACTTTGTTAGTTTTTAAATATTTTTGTTCACTCAGTTGTCATGTGCCTTCACTTCAAAAGCGTTGGATTTCCCCGTCATAAACCTTTGAAGTCGGCAAACTAACCCCCTACCACTACCTCTCACCTTATTTTTACCTTTAGTCTTAGTATCCACCTCGACTCAGTAGGTAAATATCAGATTCTATTTTAACTTGTTAACCAGCCTTTTATTTTTATATTCATGTATACACCATCTTTTATATTATTATCAGTTCTGTAATGTATCCATTTATTGTCACCCTCTAGCATAGATACTCATATATTTGTTTTCTTTTAGCCCTGATGAAGATCCACAAGTTGGATCGAAACGTTGGCTTACCGTAATAAAATCATTGTAAACTGAAAATCCTGACCATCATTTAACCTATCATATATATATATATGATAAGTTGAACTTTTTTTGGCCGTCAAATTGATGAATAAATAAATACTTTAATAACTGATAGTTAATTATTAATTAAAATCCAAATACAGACGGCTTCGATTATTAATGGCTTCAATCGTGAACTGTGTAAAATTGTATAATGTGAATATGAAAAGACTTTAGGAGAGCGGAGCGAGAGTAGACCGGGAGTGGAGCGAGGCCGGACCAGTACCAATATTGTGATTAACCTCTTTCTATTCCTCTTTAGAATATTTTGCCAGTGAGACCGGACCGGGAGCGGAGCGATAGTGTGAATGGGGTAGAGCGAGAGCGGACCGGGAGTGGAGCGAGACCGGAGTGGTACCGATAGTGGAATTCTCTGTCTATTTCTCTTTAAAATATTTTACCATACCGAGAGAGGACCGGAAGTGAAGCGGGAGCGGAGCGATAGTGTGAATCCGCCCTAATACCTAAATGTTACTCCCAACTGATCCCGTTTTATAATATTTTTCAGGATTCTCAATGTCATCTTTCACGATCAGTCACGATAGGGGGAATGTCACACTCCTTACACAAATAATTAAATGGCCTGAGTATTAATTCATTCGCACTGTTTTAATTACATTACTTTGACACTTTATTTACCAATTTAGTATCTTATACCGTAATTAAAACCGGTCTTAAACAAAAATCTCAAAATAATAATATGCTAAAAAAAATTTAAAATGAATGATGCCTAAATGCATTTCTGGGACTAATTGGTTAATTATCCCTTGAATAATCCAAAGAGGAAATGAGACTTTTAATGATTCAGTTAAAAAAGTGCATACTAATATTATGATATCAATAACCATAAAAGAATTGTATTCAGTATCTAACTTTTATGTATTTAATTTGATTATTATCCAGAAATTTTGAAAAGGGATGGTTAAGGCTCTTAGGCGTTGAACCCCCCCCCCTCCCCCAGCCATCAACGCCTTGTTGAAGTATTGAGTTACTTTTTGTTGTTGCTGCGCACACTATAGTTTTATTAGTGTATAATTTGTAAGTTTGTTTATTAACCTGTCAATGTAAATAACAAAATAACAATGTATCTCTTTGATCCGAGGTAGCTTAATCGTGTTGCTATTAATCAGTAGAAGGTGGTCTGCAAGAAGCGATGACCTTTAGGAAATGGCTACCGCAGCGTGGACCACACAGGAGTCAGCAATATCTATCCAGTCTACAAAAGAAATTGTTGCATATATTTAATAGAAAATAATGTAGTTTCGAAATTATTGATTTAAATATTGCATCACTTTTAAGTGAACTTCAGTAATAGGCCATTTTAATAAATTTGAATTCGGCTTTAATTTTACTGTATAATGACTTGAAAAAAGGTAGTCGTTTACTCGTACTTTACAATACCCATAAATTTTGCAACGCTAATGGTCTCATGGTTTTTTTTAGTTAGCCATTGTTTCCTTAAAGTATTACACAAGTTTCTAAAGAATTTTTTTTTCATTATACTTTTCCCTTTTGTATATTTCATAATTTTTTTTTATAAACCGTGATCCTCCTATAATTTCACAATAATGTCATTTTTAAAAGTCACGGTGTGTTAAATTTTGAGGTGATACGATAAGGAATGCAGCTTGTTTCTTAAAAATTGTACACTTATGTGCCTCATTAAGAGCTTCTCTATATATTATTTTGGTTTGTTTTGTATTTTGTTGGTATGACTTGTATTTGTTTCTTAATTTAATTTATAAGTTATTTAGAATAATTTAGTTTAGTTTGAATTATCTTGTGCTATGAATTAAAAGTAAAGATAATCACAAAAAAAAGAAGTTATATTTATTTATCGCTAAGGACCACGCATAGATAATTAATTGGCTTTACTTTTCCTTGATTACCACATCTTCTTTCCTCTCGTTTTTCCTGCACCTTCACCTTGTACCTTGTGTATTACTTATATCTTTTTTTTTCGAATTATTTCTAATCCGCAGATAAGTTCGCCATTTTTTTTATACCTATTAGAAAATCATAAGTTATAAGTTTTAGAAAACTGATCAGTTTTCCACACTTTCCTCCGAATCTAAATATTAATGTATGTTTTACTTACTGGTGGGCTCATGTTAAATTTTCTTCTTTCCGTCTATAATATTTGCATTTCTAGTACAATATGTGCAGAACTGTCGTTAGAACAGTCCCTGCGATATTTTTTGTAATTTTAAATACCTCAACCATTTTCTCGAGGAATAAAGTGTATGAATTTTAACTGGCTATTATTGACTGTTCGAGCCAATCTGGATGCAGAATATGCCCTGTAATTACTTCCCCTGCCGCAGTGGGATGGAGCTCAAAAAATAATTATTATTTTGCATCCCCTTTGAAATCATGAATAAGTTTGTAGCTTGCTCAGTTGTTTGGTTTCTTATTGCCAGTTGGCTATTTAGCAATAGAGCATAGCTTCGTTTTTGGCTTCTGCCCCCCCCCCTCCCCCCTGTAAAAACTAAGGATAATTTAAAAATAACATCTTCGTTGAATAATTTAAAAATAACATCTTTGTTGAATAATTTAAAAATAACATCTTCGTTTTCTTCTATAACCCTCCTGCTGTATTCTCAATTTTAGCCTGTATATATCACTTCGTCGTGCTGAAATTCTAAAATTTCTGGGAATCTTTTTTTTTTTTTTAATCTCTTTGGATAATCGTTTATTTATTTTGAGAGCTTATTGCTATTAGGTATTATATTCAATTTTAATTTAGCATTTTTTAGATCGAACAGTGCTTTAGAAATTAGAAGAATAATTTTTTCCTTTTTTTTTTTTTTGTCCATCCATTTTTGTGCATTATATTTTCCATTTTGTCCTTGTCATTTTTGTGTTAAATGATTTTAACTTTTCCCAAATTTTAATTATTCAATTGACATTTTTTAAATATTTTTCTATTTAACAGTATTGAATAATTTGACATTGATCAGGATTCATGTTAATTATGTCCACTGATGTTTTTTTTCGGAAATATATCGTTTATTGGTTTCTCCAAAATTTAATTTTAGGGGTCAACAGTGGTGTTGTGGTTAGCATGGCAACCTACAATACTAAAGATCGCGGGTTCAATTCCAGCGGTGGCCCTAGGATTTTTTAATGGGAGTAAAAAATCCTTAGCTATGCCGTCCCTCGGATAGGACGTAAAATGGAGGTCCCGAGCCTGTACGATGTCAGGTACTCCTAGATCCCTATCCTAATTATACCTGGATAGGCAAAATTTAGGACTCCCACTGTAGCATGGTCCGATTAGCCTTAGTAGCATAAAAATGGACGTTAAACAAACAAACAAACAATTTAATTTTAGACTAAGGCACTGTAGGCACTGGGTTCAGCTACTTAATAAATAATCATGTTTATATTCCATTAGTAATATGTCCCTGTAATTAAACTAACATAAAAAATACGGTAATAAAATAATAAAAGTTTAATGTAGCATATGTGCATCTTCTGAATTTTTAATTTATTATCTTTATTAATTTTTATTAATATTCAGGGTTATAAGTATAGGCTTAAATAAATATTTTTTTCATTTAAATACATTTTTATTTTTTTATATTTATTAGAACTAAAGCTATTCTTAGAGCTAGAGCTATACGAAAGTATAAAAACTTTGCTTACATTAACTTAGATTAATGTCTTAAAATATTTTTTGAATGTTCAAAATTTTATTTACATGTTAAAATACATTATATTTTTTTCCTTCCCCCCTTTCTTGTAGCGTTACTCTTTTTACTATTGTATAAGTTCAATTTTAAACTTATGTCTTTTTGTGTAATTTTATTACGTACAGCTAAAACGTTTGAGTGTGTGATTTCTTATATTAAAAGCTGTTGTGGTTGATAAATTTTAAACTTTACTTAATTTATTATTTTAGGTTTATTTGATGAATAAGCTAGTTTGCATTATTTTTTTTTTTTGTCTTTATATCAGCTGAAATAAATAGTTTGCCTCAACAATGCAGCCGATTTTTCATAAATTCTCAAGATATCCATGCATAGATCCAAAGTAGAATATTTTGTTTTTCCTGCTTAAGCACTAAGAAAGGTTTATTATAAATTTTTCTTCTTTTTTTTTGTGCGGCCAAGACTTAAAGGCATTTTCGGACTGAAGTGATCACTTATGATTTCGGTGTCCTCAACCAGAGGTCATTCATTCCTCGATGCCCTGTGGCTGGCGGACACCTAATACGAGGATAGCTCTCAGAGGAAAATGTTCTCGAGGAGTTCTTTGGTGACGACCCTGTGGGGCCTGGTGGGGTTGACCTTGGGCCTCCTGTAGAGCCGCTCGTTGATGGAGTAGAGGGACTTGGAGATGCTGCAGCGGACGTTGAACCACCAGTCGCAGACGAGGAAGGCCTGGGAGAACTGAGTTCCGTTGGGGCAGAGGAAGGTGGCTTGCCTTCCGTCGATGTCGCAGTAGTGCCAGGCCTGGCAGCGGGTCTCTGTGTCGGCGAAGAAACCGGGGTAGTCCTGCTCGTCGCAGTAGAAGTCGGTGTAAGGTACCGTACCCAGGACTGGGTAGTCGGTTCCTGGCCTCCCTGCAATAGAAAAAAACGAATGTTACATGAAAGTACCAAAATAATTGCGTATTTTGTAAATCATATAAACAATATAGGTTGGAACGACAATGGCTACTGAATGATTAAATCAATTGTAGAGCATGGGCGTATCCAATTATTTAAGGAACCACTTTCCCTACCCTTTAAAAGAGAATATGAATTGCAAAAATTGAGGAATATTATTAATACTTCACTAACAGCGACGGATTTTATCTTAATATATTGAAAGGAAACAATTACTCATGATATTTAGGAAACAATTATTAAATAAAGAGATATACTCCAAACCTTAAAGAATTTCCTCTTAATATAGTCTATTGTCCTATCCCCATTGTGCTCTGGATATTTCCTGTGGAATAGAGTAAGTGTATTAAAGTTTTAGCGTATAGGGGAAACATGGCTATTTTATGTTTTCTTATGGATATAAGTAAATTGATGTTTAATGCTATTTATCTTACGCGGAAAAATCTCATATGAAACAATCTATTTTATGAAAGAAAGGTGAACCGGAGGCTGCATTAAATTGAATTTCAAAAATGTAAGTAAAAATAATATCTTATTATTTTAACGTCACTTGATGATACCATGGCTAATCGGACGATACCACAGAGGAAGTCCTAAATTTTGCCAATCCAATTATAATTCTACAGAGGGAGTCCTAAATAAATGTTTCCTATTCGATTATAAATAAACTTTTGTAGGTATAACTACTCCAGCCATAAGGTTCTTCAACTAGTACCTACTTGACATCGCTGACGATGACCGCCATTTCACTATGTCCTTTGAAGGACGGCATAACCAAGAATTTCTTACTGCCTTTGAAAAATGCTAAGGCCACATGCCGGGGTGTGAACTTTTGAGATTAGAAATACCACCTTAGTTAAAATTGTTTATTAGTTAATAAAAAATCAATATGCCATGCCTATTTCACATAACGTCATAATTTTCTCGCAAATTTTATTTATTTTTTAACATTTTTGCTGAATCCCGGATTCCTCATCAACAATATTTAAATTTTCGAATTAATACTCTCCCAGTTGGATTAGAGAGGACAATGTAGAATGGGTTTCGTGATCCTCAAGACCTTGGTTGGATAAGGACCCGTTATAGGATGCGGAAGCCGAGGGGAATCTTCCCACAGCAGTTGGCGTTAACTTCTTCCCTTCCTTCCAACCCTATCGCAATAGGCAGTATTACCTTACTCCACACCTGATATAGGCCGTCAGTGTTAGTTACCTGTAATCCTTTACAGTTTTTACACCAGTCTGTTGTCTTTCAAGGATCTGGTTCAGTGTTTCACAATTTTACAGATAAATTGATGGGATCTAATTTATTACCTTCTTAATAAAATTCAAAAACCAAGGAAACTATTCCCGTTAAGATTGCTTCGGTATAAGTGTCCTTTTTGTTTGCCCAAAACCAGGTTTCTTGTGTGTTAATAGATAGTTTTCGTTAGTTTGCAAAAAAACATGGAAGAACTCCATATTTTTCAGAATTTTCTTTTTTATTTTTTTAGTCTGAGGGTGGGCTTTCTTATCACCGAGTATCCAAAAGAAAATTCAAATTGCATAGGAGTTATGGGTATTTTAAAAACAACTAAAAATTCAACATTAAACTCGATTTTCTCCTTTTAGAAATAAGATATCAATATAGTGATTTCTACTGAAAGTTTACATTCAACGGCTAGTATATTACGTATGAGCAACATGAATTTGGTTTCCTTATTAGGGTACAAAAGCAATTTATATACTACTTTTTTTCCATAAAAAACGTTTTTCTCGGTTTCAAAGGGGTGCTCCCCGGAGTTATCACTGGGGTAATTTCTAGTCTTACTTGTACTACGACCACATAAAAAGATCAGTTAAATTCACTTGCGCCTTTTTTAGAAAAGTATGTTTTGCGTATGTTTACAGAAAAATTGGCAATGTTTGGCCCTGTAATCTGCTCTAAATGGTACAGGTTCATTTACAAGCTCCTTCTAATCTATAACACAAAACGACTACACCTATACATAAGGTTTTCACTTATAAATGTATACTGCGGTATAAAATTTTGAATAGCCTTATTGAAAACCTTGAGTACCTGTTATCGAATAAGTGGTTTCACAAGTAAACAGAATTTTGTTTCCCTTTTCGGTTGATTAGGTGAGATGAAAAAACTATTGAATAGTTGAAATCACATACATATTTGCTCTTCATTAAACTTAAAACGAATAAATACTTTCTTTGTAAAAGAAAAATCAACCGATTTATTCTCAGTTAATTTGTCATATCAATTTACACTCGTAAAGGTAAGATTTTATGACTTTTCCTTTAAACACTTACTATCTAGAAATAATAATTTTCTACCTATAGTTATTCAGGCTTTTTTGTAGTGGAGGGTAAAGTAATTAGGAAAGAATCAGTATGACTCTGCTCTTGTGTTGCTAATCGGCTTTGTCTGCCTTACTTAAGATAAAGTTATGTTTTCTCTAGACAATCTATAGCACTACAAGTCTAATTCAGTCCTTCTTGTTTTGATACGAGAAAAATGGCAATGTCCACCCTAAAGTACACCTAGTCCAAACATTTTAAAGAGTGTAAATTGAAATGACGAATTAACAGAGAATTTTATACCGCAGTATACATTTATAAGTGAAAACCTTATGTATAGGTGTAGTCGTTTTATGTTATAGATTAGAAGGAGCTTGTAAATGTACCTGTACCATTTAGAGCAGATTACAGGGCCAAAAATTGCCAATTTTTCTGTAAACATATACAAAAAATACTTTTCTAAAAAAGGCGCAAGTGAATTTAACTGATCTTTTTATGTGGTCGTAGTACAAGTAAGACTAGAAATTACCCCAGTGGTAACTCCTAGGAGCACCCCTTTGAAACCGAGAAAAACTGTTTCTATGGGAAAAAAGTAGTATATAAATTGCTTTTTTACCCTAGTAAGGAAACCAAATTCATGTTGCTCATACTTAATATACTAGCCGTTGAATGTAAACTTTCAGTGAAATCGCTATATTGATATCTCATTTCTAAAAGGAGAAAATCGAGTTTAATGTTGAATTTTTAGTTGTTTTTAAAATACCCATAACTCCTATGCAATTTGAATTTTCTTTTGGATACTCGGTGATAAGAAAGCCCATCCTCAGACTAAAAAAATAAAAAAGAAAATTCTGAAAAATATTGAGTTCTTCCATGTTTTTTTGCATACTAACGAAAACTATCTATTAACACACAAGAAACCTGGTTTTGGGCAAACAAAAAGGACACTTATACCGAAGCAATCTTAACGGGAATAGTTTCCTTGGTTTTTGAATTTTATTAAGAAGGTAAAAAAGATCCCATCAATTTATCTGTAAAATTGTGGAAATGGCAGATTTATGTCCGCCAAAAAGCAATTATTGACCACTGTGCGTCGCGGACTTTCCCGCGAGCCTTTAAAATCAATTCTGTGATCATTATCTTGGTATTGATTTAATATGATATGTTAAGGAGATTTAGTAGAATCGGAGCTTCCGATAGGTGGAATGTTGGAGGGGGGGGGAAGCTGCCGACTCGGGAAACCGCCGAAACAAAAAATTGCTTACTCGTCGTGAACGCTTCATTTTTCGGCTATAAAGCATGGTTTTCGACGTACCGTAGGGGCTTTCGGGTTAACTCGAATCGTATCAAAATCTTTAAAATGAGTCCAAATTAGATATTTCTTTCTCGAAGTGCAAAAATAGGTGTCCGTTAGAGTTAAACGACATTTTCGCCATTTAAACCCCTTAGGGGTTACATTTTTGAAATTCCTTTCTTAGTGGTTACCTACATCGCGTTTAAAATCTAAATTCCGAACTTCAAGTTTCTATCATTAGTAGTTTTTGCTCTGCGTTGATTCTGTCAGTCAGGACAGTTATATATATATAGATATAATCTCTGTATGATATAATCTCTCTCTATATATATAGAAATTATATCATATATATGTACAAATATGGAATATGTGAGGAATAAACACATTCCATCTGTCGATCTAATTCTTAGTGCTCAACTTAAATAAAGGTAAATTGATATTTCTTCTCCTAAATATCAGAATTTCTGAAACATTAGTGCTATTCATTAAAAGCATCCTCAAACCAACATGTCCGCCCTGTCTCAAACAGTATACGAATAAAAAAAAAAAAAAGGACTAAAATAAAAGAAATGAATTTTGAAAAATAGCATAGTGATTTTGTTTTGAACACTGTTTTGAACACACATATTAAAATGAGTTTAGAGTTCTGCCTAAATTGAAATTGTCTTCAGAACACAGAATATTATTTACTAATTAGTTTCGTCTTATTGTATTAATGGGCTTTTAATTTTTCGTTTATATGGAGTGCTACTGTTATATGTGATTGTTATTGGTATTAGTTTCATTAGATTGTCCGAAAAAAACAACATATTTTGTTGTCTTTCTGTTCAGTTTTCTATTTATATAAGGTACTTATAAAAATTGCAGGGTGATGGTCATGTTTACGTAATTGACCCGTATCCTACGCTTCTCACATACACAGTTATATGATATTTAAATAGTTAATCATTATTAAGTGGCCCCTAGATCCAGTTGGACGAGTAAGTTGCGGCAGGGGAGTAGCTTTCCCTGTGCCCGCCCCGATGACCTTTCGTCCTACCGGCAAGTAATCTGCCTTGGTCCGCGGGCTCAACAAAAATATCCTAAGTATTTTCGCTTTGATGCCCTCGGGAGCTCTTTCGAAACTTCATCCGACGTGCGTTTTGGATAATGGCCTTTTGAGAATAATAGCCTCGAGGAAAACTGTTTGCGTATGCTGTGGATACTTAAATATACTGTGCCTGTTCGTGTATCGTACTTATTTAATGTCCCCAGAATTTTTAATGTTTATATTTGCCGAGTTCGTATCGTAAGATTCCCGTAACAATGAAACTATGATTTTGGTTCTCTATTTTCAATTAATCAACTTTGTAGTTTCGATATTATCGGAAGTGAAATATGAATATTATAAGATTTTTTCTTCTGTGGTAGAAGTGTGATCCAATACCTACAAAATGAGCAGGCTGCGTAAAAATATAAACAATAATGTGTTTTGTTGAACTCAAATTATTTTTCGGGGAAAAAGAATTGTCTATCTAGTAACTTACAAAATTACCATTATCGAATTGCATTTATTTATTATTTTTTGAATTTTTTAACATGTTTAATGATTTTACGATAATTTTATGTGAAGAGAAAATGTATCCTAGTTTACTATCGCGGTGCGTTACCAACTGCGCCACCCGCAATGGAGTTGGGAAACTAGACCAACCTTCCCACTTCCCTGATCCTATGTGAAAAACCCGGATTAGAGTACCTGCCGAGATCAATATTTTCACTTCATATTAAATTATTTAAACATTATCAAAATGACAAGATCTATTTCATATCAAATAGACACACATATGACATTTCAACTTCAGAAATTCATTAATCGTCTTAAAAAAATCCAATCCTCAAATAGGAGCCTCAAAATTCGTGGATGATTTATCAATTACCAGTATTGGTTTGAAATTTTTAGGTATTAGTATTTTAAGTATTGGTTCCTATAACCGTATATTTCTTTGTTTATTTCTCTTTATTCTGGTTGTGCATTATTATAAGCATTATTTATTTATATAGAATATTTTGAGGTACTGCCTAGCAGCTTGTTTACGTTTTCGGGACCCTTAAACATCATAAGAAATTTTTGAAATTAATTCAAGAATGCCTAAGGATATCTTATGGTCGTGTGATTAAGGGCCTCGTGAATATTGTCAACAAGGCTCTTGTGTATTTCCGGTGTGAGTGCCGCGTTTAAAATTTATGGAGGACAACTTCACAGACAAATGTTGCTGGAGAAATAGTTGAAATCGTCGTGAATTTCCGTCCGAATCTATTCTTAACCGTTCCATTGCCAGTTTATACATTAAAAGAAAGTCTTCTATTGATTGAAAGATGTTAATAACTAATAATGTTTGACATCTATACCTAAAATTACCATTAACTATTTTTACTAAACGGATTTTAATTGCATAGAAATAATTAAATTAGGCAAAGAAAAGTTCGAATAAAAAAACACATTTATTTTGTTATGTACAAGACCTTCATCTATATTAATGTCTTAAAATAAAAGTTGTATGCAAAAATATAAAGAAACATTTTAATTAGTCATGTATCGTAGTAAATGTTTATAAGATGAGATATTATATGCTGAGCTGCCTAATTCTTATCTACTTTTTTATTTACATTTTTTTCTTGGGATAAATCACTTTAAAATAGTTGGATAATTCTTTATTTACACTTTACTTCCTTAGGTGAATGTGTTTTCACCAACTTTTTGAAAACTTCTGACCTTACGAAATAAAAATTTATGGCTCTTATCAAATACTTTGGTTTATTATCTATAGTTACAAACGAAAGGTAATGGATTATGTAAAAATGAATATCGCAATAAAATTTAAAGCGTTTATTGTTACTGACTGATGCATTATGCGAATTATTCGCTCGGTACAATTCATTCGCTAAATTTATTTAACAATTTTGGATTTTGTTTATATTTTATCATTCACAGAGTTCGATACTTTAAGTTATTTGACCTTCTGAATACAAAAAAAGCTGATTGATGAGTGGTATAGTATCTGGTAGTATTATTAGCATTAAGTAATATATATATATATATATATATATATATATATATATATATATATATATATATATATATATATATATATAATTATTCATTCTTACTCGTCATCATAATCTATCATCGTCTATTGCCTAAGCAGGCAAGCAGGCCTGTAGGCATACGAAGAGATATATAAAGGAACAATGAAAAGTGATTGTGAGAAAGTTTTCTTAATTATACAGTAATCATTGATAGATTGTAATGTGTGAAGAACCTTTACGGGCGTTATTAACTTATATTGTCTTTTAAATGAACAATTATTTCATATAAACTATCGTGCAAAAAACTATCTGCTATAACAGCTTGCCTATCATGATTTTATCTTTTTGTTGTTAATTAGTTGTTAGTTCATCTAATTGACCAAATCCGCCGAAATAAACGATTATCGCATAGATTACCACGCGTTTTTTATTTTATTTATTTATTTTTTTGTTATAAGGAAAAGTAAAATTGACTATTCCGAATTTTCTAAAAATATTAATAGCTTTATGCACAGATCAATAGTGTATTATATCTTTCTTTATATGGTTTTCCACAAACTTTACAAATGGTGAATTAGTTTTCTCTATTGTCGCCAAATACGCATAATGGCAACTTTCTCGCTCTGACATTGAAAGTCTTTGTGAAAGTCGAGAGCTATACTGCGCCCCGCTGCTAATGCATCTTCAAGTTTCCTCATAACTTCCGTTGAAGAGGTTTTGGAGGACGATGCTTTCGGTTCCAGAGAAATCAAGATTCAGCCACTGTTTATGAAGTTTCAGGCGTTCACGTTGTTTGCTTTGTAACCAAGCAAGCCATCTCACAAACATGGTCTGGTACATTTTTTCCCCCAATGAATTGGGCATCTTTCTCCTTTTCAGGGATGCTTATGCTATATTTTTCTTTCTGCCGGCCTCAAATATAAAAAAAAAGAATTGAAAACTGTAGTTTCTTCAGTTATATCCGCCGAATCTGCCAGCACCCCGTTTTTAAGAAAATTCTAGGCAGTCATGTGGGTCATGATAAATGACCTAAAATGGTTTGCAGACATAACCCACTGAAAGATCATAATGATCTATAAACAAACAATTACAATAATACTTATATTGTTGCCGTCGTGGTGATTTATAATTTTTGTTTTTCATTGGAAATTTGTTTAATCATTGGACAGAATCTATGTATTCGTACGAGTGGTTGTTTTTGTATTAAGAATCGAAAATTTCCCATGACATTTAGAGGAATTATGTGTTTTCTCCATTGATGAAAAATGAGGGAGATCTTTGCTCAGTACTAACTAGCTTATTTCAGAAGATAGAGGTTCTATTATTTTTATGTGAGGGATCTTGATGTTTTATTAAAATTGTTGTTTTCTTTGCGTAAGTCAGTGTCTCACCCACAAAAACACACACAAAGACCATTTCGCCGGACTTAGTCATTTGGACTCTAATAATCCACATTATTTGGGGTTGGGACCCAACCCAAATTATTTACGTTGAAATTTTTCATGGACGCAATCGCAAAACGTTTACGCCTGCGTGCACCGCCGGTGGCCATCACTAGAATACCTCCTCGGCCAAATCATCAGATCATAACCACTTTTACTGCCGAAAAAGAATACCTGAGAGTCACGCTCTCGTTGCGAGACAATTTTAATATTTGATTCTCTGACAAAAGAACATCACTCGATTTCAAGTCCATGGCATCCAAAGTGTTCACTAAGTAGAAATAATTTCCATGTAGTTGAAAATTAAAATAATGAAAATTTAACTTATATTCATTTATTTACATTGATTTCTTTATATACAAATAAAGTATAAATATTTAATTTTAATAAAACTATAATTAATATCGTATTATAATAATAACTTTTAGGATATTATTGTTTATGTTATTAATGTGGAGGGTCAAGACTGCATAATGCCCTGGAATAGCAGTATTACTATTTTCCATATGCTATATACCCGTCCGATAAAACGAAAAGCATACCATAAGCTTAGCCGCCTATGGGGAAGGAGCATGGATTACAGTGAAAGTAAAAATGCGTGTAATAGGGGCTCAACCCATCCCTAACCTCTGTTTTAAGACATTAGTAATCTTGCCTCGAAGACTAACTAATTGGGCGGGAATCGACTAGGAAGCAGTCTAAAAATTGCTGAAGAAGCTCACTATTGGCGATGGAAATTGGAATAAGCAAAAATAGAGGATAGGTGCGGGTATCTTTTTTTTAACCGAAATTGAAAACTAAAATTTTATGAAATCCATTTCCTATTTTCTTTTAAACATTGCTAAAAGCAGCATAAATTGAACAAAATTGTATTATTAGAAGGTTAACTGTCCCTATTAGGCCGATGTCTTTATGATGCAAAGCTTCTATTCATATCGTGTAAGTCGATTCATCATGGTCATGACTGATACTATTCATATATGTGCTGCTAGGTCTTTATGAAAAGTTAATTAGTTAATAATAATTAGTTGGGAAACATGGAACTATTAACCTATATCGTGAACTGAAGTGGATGCTGAACACTAGCAGCACAACAAGTAGGGTATCCACTTCAAGGCAAAGGCCTTATTTTAAAAGGCCAAGCTGTCCTTATTTCAAAAAGAAGTGTCTTAGAAATAACAACAATTGTCATTGATTGAGCATATCAATGGCATGAACCTGTATTAAATTACACAGATCAATTTTTCATCATGAGTCATATTCGATCATTCAACTTGAAGAAATGAGCCTTTAATTGCCATATTTTGTTTCGATCAAAGTTTATTTTGTGCAATTTTAGTCTACTTCAGTTACTCAACGATTAATTTTCTTTGTATTTGTTTCAGGTAAGTGAAGATCATTGTTTTAGTTTTATATGCTCACAAAGGTAAGATTACACTAGTTTCATACACTTAATACATACACCTCGCTGTAGGGTTTTGGTTTGGTTTCAGAGTCTAAATCTCTAAAATATTTAATACTATCAGAATTTTTGAAACACCTATTTTCAATAAAACATTAGTATATGCCAAATATTAGTATATACCAATTTAAAGCTCGAAATCCGACTCTTCTTCGTGATTTTCCCTATCATTTAATCCTTATGTATCAAAATCTGAGCCGGAAAGTTATAAAGCTGTATATATATTGTCAACGTATTTATTTATGGATACGTTGCATTAAATTCTCATTTCGGCCTTTGTGTGAATCAGGTATTTATATGTATTGTTTTGTTGAGAAAGATGTTCTTTTCTTTGTTTATTTTAACGTGGGAGTTCAGACACTCCTGCTTACGCAGATGTGGGTGTTGCGTTGTTTTGATATGACGGCATTACCAATGACTTCAGCTATTCGTCAGTGGCTTTTATATTTATATTTTTATATTTTATTACCTCTTTTCTAGTAGTTGCAATAAATAATTTTGGAATCTTTTTGGAGTTGCTTTAAATTTCAGTATCACCTCACATCTAAGCATTGTATTTTGCTTTTTATTTCTTCCTTGAAGGAATCGATTTCAGACTATCGCTTTAATAGCTGTGCTTCCAATGCCGTCAAGTTGTTACCGACATTGGAACAGCGTACCCTTCTAACCACTCAGCGTTCCTAAAAGGAAAATTTCTTCTAGAGGTTTTTCTTGTTTTAGTTTTTTTATTCTTACCTCCAACCCATTGACTTGCTGAAGACTTCATTATCCCGAGGCGTGACTTCAGCTTAAGATTTGCCCACGACTCCTTAGGGCTTCGTCAAGTGTCGTAAGGTTGAATACAGAATACTTAGCGCATCCCAATGTCGCAAGCCTGCCGCATGGGTGCGATTCATAATATGTTTATGGCTAATTCATGGCATATTCTCTATTCACTATTTCTTTAAATAGTCGACTATCAGTTAATTCATTGGTCATATATTAGGATAGTTATGGAGCTTTAATGTCGCAATTTAGATGTATTATACTGCTCTGAACCGACGAGACCTTCGTTTGATACTTCCCAGCAGTCTTATATCAAAAGAAAGAAATCTAATACCAAGGCCCTTTTTTTCAAAACCAGGTTAACTGCTCTTCAGTTCTTAGATTTAACATTATATGTTCTCGACCTCTAAATTTATATGTTTGGCTGAAGTATTTGTGTTAAGTACTTTTCTAATGGGTGTCGTCCATGATTTATAATCTACACCTTTTAAAATTTGGGATTTTATAAAATAAATCAGAATATAAGGGTTTTTGTTCTTGGTTAATTTGTTTAGGTCTACGTACAGTAACGTAATATTACAGATGAAAACCTACCGGAATGATGGTTTAATTGCCTTACCGATTCGAATATAAGTACATCCAACGATGTAAGACTACTTGCAACTTTTTCTTATGGTTTTATAAAATGAGCTAATGAAACAGTTTAACTAACTGTCTTTTTGGAATCTGCGAAATCTGCATGAATAGTTAAATCTGAAGTATTAAATGGGTTACATTAAAATATTTAAACGAAATAAGATTTATGAAATTAAAAATTTATGTAATTTCAATCTACAGGACATGTTTCGAGAGATACCTGCCGTGCTATATACAAATAAACATTGTACAAATATAATAACCAGTAGATTGAAACATTATGAAGCTTACTGTTCCACAGTGGTTACTGTTCTTTATACAACTTTTTCTGTGTTGTATTGCAGAGGTTATTTTCTTATGATTTGCAATATCGAGTCGTGTCACTTTTCTAGCTGTCTTATGTCAATAATTGCGCATGCAAAATTAAGTTAAAGTAAAAAATACTTTTTGGATTGTAACAACCACGAATGTTTCCTTTAAGTAGGATTTTAGTATTTGTAGGCCATAATTTTAGTAACTCTACATTTTAATTAAGAATTTCGTTTGATTTTTGCTAGTGTGGTTTCGTCTCCCCCCATTTTCTCGTGTTGATAAGAGGATCTTCTTAAAAATTTTGGCACTCCAGGAATTTCAGCAATTGTCAATATTTCTTCAGATTCCCGCAGAAATTTAAAAAGTGACATTAAACAGCTGAAGTAGTCAGAATTCATTAAGTTTAAAGCCGAGACATCTCTTGAATCATTAGGCATTCCTAGTTACGTAAGATTAACAACGCTACTGCCTGCACCTTCTAAATTATTCTATAAGATTTACCTAAATGGGTTTCCTTGCTAGTTCATCATCATTAGCATCTAATCTGATAAATCCCTACCTGGTAAGTTGCGTGTCATTAGTGAAATTGCGCAAGGACTTTGACACCTTACCTGGGATAGACTTGCCGAGCTCGAGGTACTGCATTACCGACGGGGACAGGAAGCCTGGGGGTATAGGTGGTCCCGGTGGACCCTTCCTCTCCTCTAGTTCTTGCGGCGGTGGGTCCAATGGTCCGTCTGAGGCGGGGGCCCTGCTTCGTTTCCTCACTACTCCTTCCTCTAGGCCATCTGAAACAAAGTTGATCATTAAATTCAGGTATAAATTATTTGAGTTTTTTTCTGCTCCACCATAATTGAATGTGTGGGTGATTCTAAAGTTATGGTGGTAATGGTGTCACAACGCGATAAATCGACAACCGCCTAAAGGATTTTACAATTTTTTTTTTGCTATTTATTACCGCATTGGTAATGAATACAAGTGCCTAAAGAAAGGATAACATTTACTAAAATCAATAACAATGCTCTTTTTGTCACTCCCTAGCCTATCACGAAGTAGAGGCCATATACCTTAAAAACAATAAAACCTTTTTCCGTCACAATAATTATAAAAATCAGGCACCAATCTTATCAGCAAACTTTCAGGTTGCAAAACATAATTGAACCAAGACTCCAAAGGGAGCAGGCAAAGAAATACTGCAGTGTTTCTCTTTGTCACACTGTTTGGTATGAACCCGGTTTTACGTCGAATCATATAATTTTTTCGAAATTTACTTCAGTTGCTTTCAGGAAGTGGATGAAGGTGTGAAGCTAAACAATATTTTTATAGTGAACCACTCCCTTACCATATCAATATAATAGAAAACAATATATATATATATATTTTTTTTTATTACAGTTTTATGCATATTTCGAATCTCTTCACGGCCGTAACCTCCTTTCAGTAATTTTTGTACTAGTTTTGCCAAAATTGATGATAAAGGCCAATTTGTTCCTCCCTGACCTGTCACACTCCCTTGCCTGATACTGATTCATTTTTAGCTAGGGAGTGACAATGTTGGTCAGGGAGAGACTTGTGATTAAATGTTTAACTCGGTTATGTTGATTACTACAGGGGCCGAAATGGTCGAGTGGACAAAGGCGCTTGCAATAGCTAATCAAAGATAAGCAACGTCGAGTGTGTTTAGTACTTGGGTGGGTGACCGCTCCATTCGGGTGACCACCCGCCAATGAACGCCACGCAGTCCAAGCATACCCCCACCCCCGGGTATGTTAGGCCCGTCAGCCTACTGGAGGCGACTCACACCGACCGGGCGTAGGAGTGATGAACCTTCCCCGTGTATCCCATCGAGAATCGTGGTGTGGTTTTCTAGGATATCAGTAACGCTTTTAATATAAGTAATAAAGCTTCCCTCTCCATTTTTTAAAAGATTTAAATTAATATAATAATGTCATATGTTACATTTGGTCACTCCCTAGAACAATACTTTTTTTAAAAATCATTATCTCGAAAAGTATGGATAAGTGTGTGGACACCACATCATTGGTAGGGCCAATAACCGCCTGTAGGCCATAACATTATAGATTCGTTAAACATTTTAACAATCGGATATAGCAGGTTATCTAATGTTAATCTAATGTAATCTAATGAATGGAAAAAATAAACTTTAATTGGACCCTCCGAAAAAATCGCTCCTTTTAGTTAGACATGTCGAGCGACATTATGAATGAAAACCCTTCAATAATGTAAGAGTTTAGATTTTAAGATCGTTTTATATGTTTTTACAGTTCAGGACAGTTAAAATTTAGCAGTGAGACCTAGATCATAGCTATTCCTTATTTCTTCACTGTTACTCCTGATTGCTCCGTCTTCTTGCCCCAGACAGGGAGCGGGCAGACCAGCCACGACCCCTTGTGCTAACCGCAGTCTACTATATTTACTTTAATGCCAGCCAGGTACGGTTGTTGTGAAGCAACTGCTGGACCCTGTTAGATATTGTAGGTTTGGCAATAGGCGGGGTCGAAGGCCCTTCCGAGATCTAACCCAACCTTGGTTAAGTGGATTCAGGGTTAGGCCAGTTCGTGAACCTTAGGGTCCTCGGTCCACGAGGCGCTGCTGTTGTACAATGTACTTCTGAGATTTTTTAAAATAAAATATTTATAGGCGATCTCAATTTTTAATATATTTCAGATTTTTATTTCCTAGGAATATCTATTTTTTTAATAAGGTCTTTAACAACCGAATGAATCATCAATAGTTTGTACGGTTAAAGAAAGCATCCAAATTTCACAGTATTTTACAGCATCTCCTCAAATTCTTCAGCATTTAACAAATTTACATATGTTTACCATGCCATCACTTTTCCACTAAAAATAAATAAAAATATTAAGGAAGAGCTCGTGTATATAAATATCTGCTCTTCCTACAAACCAATTAAGGAATCGATCTAATTCATATTAAAAACTATTTTGAAATTCTGATTCAGTATAATTCACTCTAATAGGCAGACATTTTATCAACATCATAGTATATCATCCATGACTAGTATCAACCATTTAAACATTATAGGAGTTGATGATATATTTTAATACAAGGATACTAATAGGTGAATGGTGTATAATTATTTAGAAAATTGAATTTAATATGTATTTTTAATGGTTTATTTCATTCATTCACAAATTGCTGTAAGTAAATACCCCGAAACGTTTTTCTTTAAGTGAAACAGGTTTTAATGAAATTATAGAAGAAAAAAATATTGACAACGTTGCCACATTAATAAAATAAAAAATAAAAATATTAAAGCGAGTATTAAAAAAATATATTTTTAATTAATAAAAAGCTTTGCCTAAAATCAGTGCAAAAAGATAAATTACAAAAGTATTAGTGTTGATCTAGAACTTTGAATTGAATATTAAATTATTTATATAATGCGCAGTTAAATCATTACATATTTAATATCAAATAAAGATTATATAAGTTTTATAAAAAGGAAAAGTTCTATTCCGGGAATTATCAGGAGGCTAAGTTTTATGATTTTGTTTCTGTCCCGATGTAAAGAAAGGATGGGAAGGCTGATATAGTCGATTTCTTTTCCGTGCACCTGATCCAAAAATGACACAATGGTGAACATTCCTTTCCCTTCACGGAATTCAGAAATTGAAACTTTCACCAATTCAAAGGATAGATTCAATATCAGATAATTGGATGCAATTTTCAAAAGAAGAAAAGTAAAATTTCTGTTACAATTAGGTACAGTTGGTGGACGTCTTAAAACCATCGAAAGGTTACGTCGCAAGTTTAATCAATCACAGAGCCAAATCTTCTCTCTTTAAAAATAAATTATTTAAAAACAAGGTGGTTAACCAAAATAATGATTAAATTAATATTATGATAAAATAAATTGTATTTTTAATAATTTCGATTTTTCTTCTAATTTTGCTATTATGGTTTAAATAATGGAGGAAGCTTTATTATTTATAATAAATAATTATGAGATTCTTTTCTTTCTGCTGGACCCAGGGGTTTTCAAGAAGAAGAAAGCCTTTCTCGATTGAATAGGCCAATATTAGGAAGAGGAGGAACAAGGGGTAGAAAGTTTAGAAAAGTATACATTTTTCTTTATTGGTGCAGTTGAGGCTGTTGTGTTCGTTTGGACACGTCAATTATTTCTGAGCCTTGTCCAAGCCATGGCAAATCGCTAGATAAGCAGCTCACTTTGGCTCATTGAACAATTTCTTAGGTTATGACCTTAACAGTTTTTAAAGGCTATCATACTATCAAAAATCTAGAGGTACTTATATCAATACAGTTACATTTCCTAAGAAATACCACTGTAAAACAAAAAGCTGGAACTTGTCATAAATTGTGAATTACCCTCGCTGTTTTAACGGAGGGGTTGCAAAAAAAATTTCTTCTTTCAGTTTTTTTTTTCTTGAAAACGACGTATCGCACAGAAAATAGTATTCTCTTTAAAATATGAGATCATTAAAATTAGCGAGAAAAGTCTTATTCAGGTTAACTAAGCAATTTAGGTAAAATAGATTACCAATGATAGGTATTTTTTATCAATATTAGCGGAAAACGAATTACGCTCATGATTGAATGCTTCCGATTCGAAAACGGCTATTCCAAATGAAAACAATTGCGAAAGTTCATGAGTATCTAAAGTCAACGTTAAATGAGCTCCTTTATATTAAAATTAGTTCGTTCCTATGTAGAGAAAAAACAGGATTTTTTAACATCCATTGATTAAGATTTTTATTAGTTTATTTTGTTTTTATCTTCTATAACGTAAAAAATACAAATGAATTAGGTAAATAAATCAAATTAAATTTTATTTAAAAAATTATTGTGTGTGAGTTATTAGCTACAGTTGCCGGAAATAACATAATTTTAATTTAATAATTAGATTTGTATCTACATGGAATGATTCATTAAATTACGATTTACTTAACCCTTTAACCGGGCGGGACGTATATAGGCGTCCAACCTAAACTACAGCGCCAACGGGCAGGACGTAAAAATACGTCTATTTTCGTACAACAGAGGTGTTAGTCATCGATACATGTAACGGCGTGAATTTACATATATATATATATATATATATATATATATATATATATATATATATATATATACATATAAATATAAATATAAATTAAATATATTATTATTATAAATATTATAAATTATATATATATATGTATAAATATATATATATATATATATATATATGTATATATATATATATATATATTTATACATATATATATATAATTTATAATATTTATAATAATAATATATTTAATTTATATTTATATGTATAAATATATATATATATATATATATATATATATATATATATATATATATATATTTATATATATATATATATATGTATATATATATATATATATATATTTATATATATATATATGTATAAATATATATATATATATATATATATATATTTATACATATATATATACATATATATATATATATATATATATATATATATATATATATATTTATACATATATATATAATTTATAATATTTATAATAATAATATATTTAATTTATATTTATATATATATCTTTTGTACTCTTTATATTGGTTAAGGCTGTAAAATTTATAATTTCTTAATTCGATACTTTTATATTTTTGTTGGTATTCTTTACTATTTGTTTGTCATTTTGTGTATTCCTTTATGGTTTATATATAAATAAACGGAAACGAATATATTCCAGAGCCTTTCAATTTATTTTAAGCATAAATAAAAAAAAAAATAATATGAAGCTACATTGCACCGGGCGGGACGTATACACGTCCTAGTGAAAGAGCTCGCGCCCGTTGTAGGATGCGTAATTTAAAAGGGAACTCCCCGGTTAAAGGGTTAATACTTACGGTCGGGCACCGCAGTTTCTATCTAGCTAAATCTTTCCAAGACATATTCTTAGTCCTATATGAAATTCGAAAAATGAAATACGGACGACTCCGTTTTTGGTTTGGAATGCCATGGAATGCGTGCGAACCCGAAATTGGGTATTTAGTGTATTGTATATGCCCGAGATGTGACAGCAAAAATTTCATCAAAATTGCTCAAAGGGAGGGGGTACTTTATTTAATAACTTTTTACGTTTTTCGATTTTCTCAAAAACGGCTCTAACGATTTTGATTAAACTAAGTATTTGATGTATTAATATGCCCGAAATATGACTGTAAAAATTTCATCAAAATTGATTCTCCGGACGGTGGACTTTACTTAATAAATTTTGTATCATTTTCATGTGTTTTTTTTATTTAGTCACAAACGGCTTTAACGATTTTGATCAAACTGGGTATTTGACGTATGTATATGCCTAAGATAAGATAGCCCGCATTTAATCAAAATTGGTCAAACGGAGGGGCACTTTATTTCTTAACTTTTTTTGCTATTTTTTACCTATTTTTCGATTTTCTCAAAAACGGCTTTAACGGTTTTCATCAAATTCGTCATGTTTAATGAAAATTAGGTGTTCTTTAATATCAGGTAAGCTTTATCATGATTAAAATGTTCTGGGGGGATTTTAACACACTCCATTGCCGCGCAATCTCAACAGTCCTGGAACTTTTTGATCACCCCTCGTATGTTGGTAAGTTAAAGTTGTGTTGCGAGCACGCACCAGATTTTTAAATTATGTAATTGTTCATTTTTATGATGTCTGTCCTGCAATGGCACGTGTTTTATTTCACCCTGAGGCTGGTCACGTAAACCTTAGTTTGCTTACTAATCTAGTTTCTTTTTTCCATTCACTGTGTGACGTAGTCTTATAAGAACTACTTTTGAAAAATCCATTTTTTTGTCATTTTCTTTGGGATCAGAGTTGAATGGTTGATTAATTTTCACCTATTTGTTGAAAAATATTGGCCTTGTTTTATTATTCTTTTTTTAGGTTAGAACCTTGAGGAACCTTTCATTTGCGTTATAGACCAAAAAACATGATAGTTGTTGGGTGATTTTTTAACTAGATTTTATAAATTTTTTTCTGATCTCTGATATAGATATTCATTAAAATATCGACATAGACATAGAAAAAAGGTTTTAATTAGTTTGTTGTATTGTTAACCGTCACTTTACACCTCTAAGACTGATTGGAAGATGCTACAGTGGGAGTCGAAATTTTGCCTATTCAGGTTTACATAGGATAGGGATCTTTAACGAGTTCCTGACATCGCATAGGCTCGGTGCCGCCATTTTACGGCCTATCCGAGGGATAGCCAAGGATTTTTTATTCCCTTTAAAAAAATCCTAAGGCCACCGCAAGGTTTTAATTTTAATATCTGCAAAAGAAAATAAATCACGTTTATTGTTTGAACAATATAACAAATATGGCATAAAAATGTTTTTGTTTTAAAATGAACCAAGCTGAAGTTCAAATACGAGTTAGAAGCAGCCAAGAGACTTATTAATCAAGTTAAGGTATAATGAAAAACAAATTAAAAATAAATTCCTTTTAATTATCATTTCAGTTAATGTTTAATTGGCTTTGAATGTAGAAAATCTTTTTTTTTTTGTAATTATTATTTAAGTATATTAATAGTGTTAAATGTGTGTAATATTACGATATTTTTATAACTCGGAGATGGTTCGTTTGCCTGTTGAAAATACATAATTAATTTCGTATATCATCATTTTTTGGCCCATTACTTAATCTCGTAGACTGCAACATTGATGATACTTCTTCGATAATTAATAATTCCCTGGAAATAAAATTATTCCATAGGGAATAGAGGAACCTTACATTTACGTTATTAACAATAAAATGATAGTTATTGAGATTTGCTTATAAAATTATGTTTTATATTATATTATATCTTTTCTCGTATTTTTTCTCTTATACGAAAATCTTTATAAATTACATATCAAAAGAGATATGGTTTGGCTTACTTACAAAAAATAAAAAAAATTAAAAAAATTATAATCACAAAATCAAATAAAGATTATTAGGGAAGCATGCGACAATTTTAGGGAACTTTCTTGCTCATTAACACAGAGTAATTTGAGTATTGAGCAAGGCGGTTGCCTCAAGCTCTGTACCTGGTAATTTCAGAAATGTGCGAAGTGAAATCACTCTTTCATAATGTCTAACGCATTCATTTTATAATTGCCTTATGAACGTGTCGGAATCAATTGCTTTTTTTTTTTTTTTTTTTTTTTTTTTTTTTTTTTTTAATAAAGTTCATAATGATGAGTAGGTACTTAAGAAATAGAAGGAATATGATGCATTCAGTTTTGATATGAAACTCCGGGAGAGCTATGATTACATTCATCAAAAGAGGGAATATGATTACTTTTTGTAGTATTTTAAGGTTGTTTAATTGTTTAATATTTTTTAGACTTTTCATAAATTATTTTAAAGAATGCTTTGGTAATTTTGTAATTAACGGAACTGTACCATTAGTCAAAATTTCTTGTTTAGATATTTTAAAGTTTTAAGAAACATTCCTGAGAAATATTTGTATTTATTCCCCTGCCAACTAAATATTAATTTTTTTTTAAATGATTTTGTTTTTCTAACAAAAATGAATTTTAATCATATTATTTTATTTCACGTGGTTTTTAATAAAGCAGTCAAACAAATTCTCGACATACACATACTTATGAACAACAAATTTGGTAATAATGTTTTGATTAATATGCTTTGATAGTGAAGTTTGAACAAATTTCTTAAATGTATGGGTAAAATTTGATTGTTGAATCCTAGATAGATGTCCTCCATACAACAACAATAAGACGAGGCGCACATTGAGACGCAGAGCAGAGCATATCAGTTTTTGTGAAACGTTAATTATCTACCTATCTACCACACGTATAACAAAAGTACTCTGCTCTGCTTTGCGATGCCCGCGTCACAATGAGCGCCTTACCTAAAACGTGAAAATCAGCATTTTTCAGGAGAGCTTTGAATAAGGTATTTCCATAATAGCAACTTTTTTTTTTTTTTACTTACATGTATATGCTTTATATACAGGTATCAACATTTATTTTATTTATGGCATTTTATTAGTTCCGTGTTGTTCATTTTCAATGAAAAATTATGGAGGAAAAAAAATATATATGTTCACTTTTGACATTTTGACTCGATAGCGACGGTAATATTTTATAGATAAAATTAGAGTTGAGTACTTTCTCCTTCAACTGGTTACGTTTTAAATAGATATACGTAAGTAGTTTTTATTTTTATTTTTTTATTTTTTTTTTCATCAGTACAGAATTCCTGTTAACTTTAGCAATGTGTTAAGAATATACTTTTCGTTGATTCTTCTGAGCAATTATTTTGAAAGTAGTAATTTTTTCCGACATTGTATTTTCTCATAAATTCCCCTTTAAGATTGATGTAAAACGTACTAATTCTTGTCAAGACTAACGACCCCATCGAAAGTGAAAACACCTCTATGTTTGTTTTCACGTCCACTAAATTACAAGGAAGGAGTTAGAATCCTTAATCAGTCGCTAATATATATCTTCCTAAAAGGTGTCATGGACGACCACGCCCACCGGCTTTGCATACAAACCTCTTGCCATCGCATGTCACCTCGGCTCCCTGATCTTAGTAATGACCGGCGATTTGGGGGGAAATCCTTTCTCATGTTGGGTGAGCAGGATGCTTTTGGTCCGGAATACATTAGGATACTTTCTTTATGTACTGAGTTATGAATATTTAAAAGTACTCTTCGTTTTTTGTTTTTTGTTTTTTTGTTTCATTCTCTAGGATTGTCCAATTTCGTTTTGTTCTATACAAGTCTTCATCCCTACTGTCAAAACAACAACTAATGTCACTCTCAAGACCTGTTACGCGGTTAATTGTTTGTAAATAAATGTTGCTTGTTTTTGGCCCCATGTGGGAACACAATATACCAAATACCCCTCTATAGACGGTTAAGTTTCTTCAATCAATCATATTTAGGTTGCTTATTAATCGGTGATTCTTATTATTCTTACGAAGCAATTATTAATTGGAATAAAACGTTTTCATCCTAAGATGGACAAAAAAAAACCGTGCAATCAGCTCTATTTCATCCGCTGTAAACGCCCCTGGCATCAAAGAGCGAAGCGAGGTTTGGTTCCTTCCAAAAACTTGACCGTAAAAACAAACACTAAAGGTAAAGTCTAGTATTGTTAATTTTTTTTTTACATGTTAAGGCTAGGCGCACGTTGACACACTCGCTACGCAGAGCAGATCAGTTTTTGTGAAATGTGAATTAGATAGGAACCGCCCAATTTGGGAAGCAGAGCAGGGCATCGCAGTTTCCTATCTACCACACGTATCACATAAACTGCTCTCCTCTCCTCTGCGTCACGAGTGTCTCAATGTGCGCTCGGCCTAATGCTTGAGAATTAAGCATGTTGCTCTTGTACAATGCTTATTTTTTCGGATACATCGATGGCTTATTTCACAGAAGTGCTAAGCACATTGAAACTAACTGAATACTTATCACTTACGTATTAAAAATACAATTTAAGATTCTCTCTTTTATAAACATTAACATGCAATGTTTACGAACTACCCACAACAGATAGTATACTTGCGAGACGTTACTACTAAGGTTCTATTGTCTGGGTAAAAATATTTTTTTAACACTACATTTCCGTGTTGGAGGGCATACCAAAATAAAAACAGTTATGCCTATTTGAATAATCGACTATCTTGACATCTTTCTATCTACTATCTTTTTTGCGCAGTTGTATAGAATGCAAAACTCTAAAAGCCATGTTGTATTCATCTGATTGTTTCCTCAAATGTCACAGTAGTTCTTCAAAGTAAGCCATCGACATTTAACACGAACTCAAAGTTTCGGGTACGCTTGCTTGCTAACTGTTCACTTAAGTTAAGGCAATGCTAGACGTTTATCAGGGCTATGCGACAACATTTACTACAATGGACGGCTGCAATAAGCATCAGTGCGCTCATCGTGCTGGTAGCTTAAATCTTTTGAGTGGCTTTCTCATTCTTTCCTCTGCAAACTTGTACTTCTACTCGTTTGCAATCGCGACCCACATTCCAAATGGGTACTGGGTATTTCCTTTTTTATTTTATTTTTTTTATTTTATAGATTGGTTTTGTTATCTATTTTATCGGGGCTTCTTCTCATGTTCTGCTTTTGTTAAAGATATTATTTTATTTTTCTTTGTTTACTAATATTTATATTCCTGTTCTTGGGAAAAGGTTAGTGTTTGAGATTTTTTACTCTTTAGTCTTTTTTAAAAATTAAATTATGATAGTTACTCAGTCATTCTATTAATTAGAGCAAATCAGTTAATTCCTGTTTGCTTTGAAAAAAAAGAATCATAAAGATGGTATGGAATAGAATTATTTATAAATGAGTTGATAATGGGGGGAAGGGCTAACAATAATATTTGTTGATTTAAAAATAAATATATTTTTTTAATAATATAAATATATTTGAATACATGAACTTACTTTTAGTTAACCTATATTTCAAAAATAGTTCCTCATTAAGTTACAGAAAAGGGGGAGAAATGAACACATATTCACTTTTACTACGTTATGCTTAGCCTATTTTCCTTGGCAGACACGTAAATATTTAAAAAATGAAAAATCTCTGAACAATGAATAATAAAAATGACGTTTGCTTTAGACTTGCTGACTCTATCATTTAAAAAAAAGAAATTATATTTGAAAATAAGAATCTTCTTCAACATCGCGGCTATAATTGTTGGCAAGTATTAAGAAATATTGAATATACTGCTTCGTACAGTCACTCCTATCAACCATTGAACTGATGATTTCAGCTTGAATTAATCTTAACGAATGATATTACCTTCCTTGTTGTTTAGAAAAGTTCATTAGGAAATTTCGATCTCCTAATAAGAAACACCGACGCATCGTGTATGTGGAATGCATTGTTACCTCAAGCAATTAATCACGTTACAATTAAGGGTGTGGTCATTGTTTCGAAAGAGAGCCGTCATTCGAGTCAGTGTCGTATTTAATTTCTTTGATTGGCTGTCGTGTTACCTTACCCTCTTTTACATCAATAACGCTCACTGCAAAGGCTTCGACAGGAGGATTTCGTTTTAAATTTGTCTTATGACTCTGCTTATCTTTCCATACAGCACCTAAAAAAAAGATAATGAGCAATTCTTGATGGATTTCAATCGTGTGGTTGGATATTAATATCGACCCGTACTCTATTGAAACTATGAATAACATGTGAGCATCTTGTTAGTTCCTTCTTGTTAGTTTGCTCAACAGGTTCTAATGTTAGAGAATATTCGGTGATAAATGATTTCTTTCGGCTAAATTAACAATATCAATGAGCGGAATAAATCTATTCGTCGAATTACTGCCCAAACCATTAATTACCTTCAAATAAATGATTTACTGAGTGATAAATTTTCGTGCTCAGTGATGTATGTTCATCTTAATGCGTATAATAGGAACATTATTCACAATATTTCGCCTAATTTACTTCCAGTATCATTTTTACTTAATTATTGCAGTTCCCATCAAAGTGAACTTAATAATTAACATAATATATCTAGCTGTCAGATTCGGATGGAAATAATGTTTTTTGAATTAGGAAAACTGTTTGTCCTTTTCCGATTTCTAAATAATAAAGCTTGCTGATCCCAGACGTAGGATGATCTTGGAGGCCTCACGTAGGAGTTATATGATGGATGTTCCGTCCTTCCATATTCAATTGTGTCTAAACGACCATCAACCCGAGGGAATCCAATTGATGGAGATAAAGATATGCCTACTAGTAATCATCTGCTAATTTTAAAATCGCAACATTTCCAGTTGAAATTTATTGTTATATTGAAGAGTATAAAATAAAACACGTCGATTTTTGGTTAGTTCGTTTTTCTTGTATAGTCCAGAATTAAATGAAAAACTTTTTGGGCTAGTGAATGATGGGAATAGCGTAGGAGTGTTCTTTCATGTAACTATCTTTATTCATAAGGAGCCCTGGTGCATCATTACACCCACGAAATTAGTGATGGGCTCCATTCTTCCGTTTGTGGAGTGGATGTGCCCACATGAGCGATCCTCAATTAGGCTAGGATTCATATGGTGCACTAAAATGACAAGGTTCTACACCGCCCTCCCTCCCTGCCTTGTAACCATAATACATTTTCTCCTCCATGCTTCCTTTCACATACTACATTATTCATATAATGCAGAGGACAATGAGTTGTGAAATCTGATGGAGCCTGTTGGCCAACCCATATCAACGGGGCTCATAGTTTTTATCAGCCGTTCTAGATTTTTAATTTGAAGTTATTTTTATTTTCAAGAAAGCATTTGTGCTTTCATTAATGCCCTAGGCTCAATTTATACCTCATCCCATTCTTATCTAAGGAATTTATAACTCTCTGCGTATCAGTACAGTTGGCAATGAACTGCTCATAAGAATTGTTTAACTAGTAGTTTTCAAAAGTATTATTTGGAAGGGAAAAATTATTATCTGAGTATATAATTTAGTTTTTTTTTGCGTTATGGATGTCTTCCTATTTGTATTTGGGACATTTTCGTGATTAAGTCTAATGTTTGGGAAAGATTTTGTTCCATGACCATCCGCTATGAAAAAACTTATTCTTAGAGAAACGCAACTTATTCTAGTCGAGTCGTCCATAACGTTTAATTTTAAAAATAGGCAACAATAAAGCTATGCACATTTTTTTTTTTTCTTAAAATGTTGGTGACGATATTTACGCTTTCCTTCAGAATTAATTTAGTGACTGCTTAATTTTTTATATTATTTTTTGTTTGTGATAATTCTGTTCATTTTAATTTTTTTTATTGGCTCTGCTCCTGCCAAATACGAATTTAACTCCACAGATCGAGGTGAACCTCATGGACCTAAGAAGCATCTACTCTTAATTGAAATCTTAAGGGGAAACTATTGGTTTGGTCATGATCACGGTCCAATCGCCTAGCACTACCGCTGACCAAGATACTTTCCCAAACAGCACTGCAGCCAAGACCCTTCATGGGTTGAGGGTTTCAAATTTTTTATTTATTGCCTATGATGACTTGTTGATTTAAGGACGAGTGATGAATCCTTGAAACTTTATGTTCGTCACAAATGAATTCTTCACTCTTGGTTACCGTGGGATCTGCCATAGATCAGTGGTCTCCTTGCCTCTAGCCAAGAGAACGGTATCATTACCGTCGCGAGTAGGACTGCTCACTGTTGATGGTGGCTGTTGATCTTTGCACGTTAGTGAGCTCATTCTTCGATAACTGCGGTTCGGTTTCAGCTCGATCAGTCCCCGCTGCGGTCGACACCCTCCCCTCGGAAAAGGCTGCCTGAAAACTAGATGCGGACGTTAACTAAAGCTCTTGCTTGTTCTTTGATTGTCCGTAATTCCGGTGAGCTGCAATTTACTGTCGCTTCTGGGATCTTTCCCAATTCTTTCTCTTGACACTGGACTCTTTTATATCATTCTTCTTTCTCGCCAAGAAGATTTCTACTTCTTACATTCATTATATTAATATGACATTTACATGTGGTGATACGTATTTATTATATATATAAATCTACGGTATTACTTAAGAAATATATTTGTATTTTCTAATTCCCTATCTTTTGAATTACTTCGCAGTAGAAAGTTGGTTAGATGGCCCTGGAAGATAAGGATGTGTTTTGGAATATAGAATACTTTTCCTTATAGTGCTCAATACTGGGTTATCTATTGGTTATCAATAGATGAATATTAATAATATATGAATATTAATCGACGAGGGAAGAATTGATGCTTTGGGGACTTCGAATAGGAAATTGTCAGTATACCTATAGATACCTCCCAAGATTTCTTGCAGCACCTACGAGTGAAAAATGAGACAGCATCCCACATACCGTACAACACCTGTTACTGTAATGTCCAAACAAAAGTAGGCAGTAAATTAACTTACCGAGATGTTTAAGAGAGGCACAGGGGGATGATGAAAAATGAGCCTCTATCTCAACATGCTAAAGTAACGAATATGCATAGGTTTTTAGTTGCACAATCGTTACTTTAGCATGGTGAGGACGATATATTTTTCGGTTTTTGAAGACCACCTGTTACCACGGAATATATCATTTGTTTGTTTAACGTCTATTTATGCTACTAAAGCTAATCGGACAATGCAACAGTAGCAGTCCTATTTTTTTTCCCTAACCAGGTATAATTAGGATAGGTATTTTTAACGAGTACCTGACATCGCACAGGTTCGGGACCTCCATTTTATGTCCCATCCGAAAGAAAACATGGTATCCGAATCCGCGACCTTTAGTATTATAAGCTGCTATGCTAGCCTCTGCACCATAGGTGATCCCCTCTAACATTTATTTATTGACGGCAATGATTTTTTTTTTTTTTTTTTTTTTTGAATAAGGGATAAACTAAATAAAAAAACAGATCATTTTTTTCTTTAATTTTTAAAAGACATCTTTAGTACCAGAGTTCTTAGATTATATGGTACTAAAACTTTCTGTTGTAAGAAATGAAGACGACAAGGAAAGAGGCCATTGCTAAATGCCGCATTACCCCAAGGACGCATTTTTGCGTTTCCATTCTTCACAGCTTCGCATAATCCACCTTCAAGTCGTAGTGTTACTGCAACTGGAACCATAATGGTATTAGGCTGTATTTCATTACTTATGTATCTAGATTGTCGATTAGTGTGCTTGATATCGATCCGATTATGGCATTAGTGCATTGTGGAGCACTGTCATTATGTTCAACTTCGCTGTCCTGCCACATTACATGGATTGGCCCAGTTCTTCGCAGCATATTAATTTTCTATTTCTCAAGGCTCTCTCGAATGTCGCCAGTGGTAGTTTCATAAAAGTAAACGGAATAACGATGACTCGATAGCATGTCGACAATATTTTAAATAATTATTTGCATAAATTGATACTTTCTATTACGGTCAAACGGTCAACTGTAATGGTTTAAAAGTTCAGAATAAATTTGGCTTTGTCATGCTTTGTGTGTAAATCGTCTGGTTAGTAGGTTCAGTATGGTTTCCTAATTATTTTCTACTAGGCACGTGCATCATAGTACATATTTTAAGGTTAATGATTTATGAAATTAATGATGAAAAATGAATGATAGCTTAAAACATTAAGAGTAGCTGTATACCAAATACGGCAAGGTCCAATTGGTAAATTTTTCCAGGAGCTAGCCAAATGTGTTTGATGGTTTCACATCTTACAGGTTCTATTCTATTCTATTCTATATCTGTTTTTCTATTATATTATATCAAACAAAACTACCACTTTGAATCTCGCGTCCTGCAGGATCACTCACATATTGCCAACACTCCCGACAATGGCCTCATGTTTTCACTGAGCGAGAGTGGTTTCATAAGGTGCCAACTTAGCGACTGCTACGTGTCACCTCCTAGCCGCGCTATTATCTTCACGACTTGGCTCTCGGGATGTATTTATACAGTTCAGTGAATGGATATATTTTATTTATTGCATGTATCTATGATCAGATAATGCAACAGTTCAAGGGTCCATCTTCATCTTATTTGTGGTTATGTCAGAACTTAACGAAATAGTGGAGTTCTTCGTTACTTTCAAATTCTTCCCAAAAAAATCTCCAGTTTTCCTTGTTTCCTTGTCCCGGTATTAAAAAAAAATCCATTTATGGCAAGTTCGAATTACCAAAAGGAAAAGCTTAAATGTCATACTATCGGCCCAATTTTTGTTTTTTCATCCGTAAACCTGTTGGTCTTGATTCATATACGTCATATAGAGTTTGTTCATAGTTTCATCCCTCGTACTTTAAAAGTGTACATTGGATCTTCAATCATTTCTTCCATGATGGGTTACCATTCACTGAGTGCATTTCACATCGGATTGATATCTTCCGTGAACGGTCTTCGCTTAGTTACGCCACATGAGCACTTAAGCCTGTTCCCAAAAATGGTCTGCTAACAAGTTGCCATTTTAAAATATTTTCCCATGGAACATCTTAACATTACCTGGGATATGTTTATCCAATTCAAGTCGTATTATTCACAAGTTGTTCCCCACCACGATGCGCCATCATGACCTCCCGACTCTTGCAACATCGATACTTTAGTTGTGACGTCACATCTGACTAGCTCTTCAGGTAGCCGCTTTTTTGTGTTATTAATTGGTCGTTAATCACGTAATAGTAGATTAGGTGTAGTTGTAATCCATTAATTGAAATGTATTGTTTCAAGTTCCAGTACCAGGATGGAGGAAGTTGAAAGTAGAAGCTTCGATTATTGAAAGACTGTGGAAGATATTGACCAAGATATTGACCTCTATTTATTGAATTTTTTTTATTTATGCAATGAAATTTTGTTTGTAAATTTTCATCTAATTTTTTAGTTTATTTGCGGTTCCGACTTTCTGAAAAGTTTTAAAAAAGTTAACATTTGACCATGTCTAATAATTTTTTTCAAGTTTTTTTTTAAAAAGTCTAATAGTTTCTCCAAATCATGTGACATAGTTTCGTGTTTTCATGAAAGGAAATGTATTTCATTTTATAAAATGGAAAATCTTTTTTATTTCACAATTATAATTAAGGGTATAAAATAAAAAAAATACTCCCAAAGTAAACCTAAATTACTAATAAATAAGGCGAATAACAAAAACTTTTTTTTTTCCAGTACAACGTTTTAAATTCAAAATTCTTTACAACCATGTATTTTTGCCGATTAACTTTTTTTATTATTATTAAACAATCATTAAGTAAATGTTTTTTTTTAAATAAATTTTTGGTCTGTGCTTTTTTTGCTCACATTTGCAATTGATTCATTCACGTGCAAAAACTTTTAATTTTGGAGTAGGCATTTCTGTGATTTATAGTCTTCTGGAATAGAAGTTTGTAAAAACATTGATACCTAATAAGTTAAATTAAAATACTATATTTTCTCAAGTTTTCTAGATTAAGTGACGTTTGATCGTTATTAGTAACAGTCCCATTTCGTTTAAAATCTAAAATGGTATTCCATGTGTAATGATTAGGAAACTGAAATTACTCCCGTCAGAATCAAGCGTTGGTTCTTGATTATTAGAATGTTCAAATTATTGATTGAAAAAAAATGACGGGTGTCTTTGACCTACTCTTACGAATCCGAAGGTTCTTATTCTTTATTAAATAAGAAATCGATATTCATTCAAAAATATTTCAAATTCTATCAGTTTCTTATTAATGTTTCTCCTAAAATTTTAAAAATTATAGAGTAGATAATACTATAATAATTAATATGTGACCATCTTATATGCGATAAGTCGATTAATCGCATATGATAAGATTATTTATTTATATAAAAGTTTCGGGTTCTTCGACAAGTTTCTGGGTAATTATCGCCCTTTGTTACAATAGTTATAATATTACAATTATAATACGATAAGGTTATATGAGTCAAATTTGCTCATATTATAATTAATATTAGCTAATTATTATAATGTTATTTCAAACCTGAGATTTCCATCTGTAATTACTTCTCGCATGATCTTAATGGTCACTATTTAGATCATGCGTATTAAGTAATTTCCTGCTTACTAACGCATTTAATCTTAATTATTTATATGTTTCTCTTTCATAAATAACTTCTTGTTAGGCAAGTAACATTAATGTAAGTAATTAATTATGTATCACAGTAAAGTAAATTATCTGTTTTATGACCTATAGTTAGTTAATCTTAATAGCTTTGCATTATTTGGATGACTATCATAATGTAGTTGAAAGTGCCATACCTCTTTTAAAATAGATTAAAAAATATAAACAACCATTGCTTAGGTTTTATTACTTTCAAAATACTGTACTCTAAATATTCCTTATGTTCACAAAGCTTTAAAATGATTATGTAACTTACTTTACGCATCATCAAATTGAACACTCATACTTTCTTCATTTGATTTGTTCCTTCAAACGAAGCAGAAATTGAAAAGAGAGAGTGTGAAGTAAGACAAAAAAAAAAATAAAATGAATTCTTTTAGAACTTCCTTCCGTTAGAAGAATCAGTTACAGCACCCTTCCACCGGTAGGTAACCTGTAATGAAGATTTGAAGACCTCGCCCCCTACTTTTTACTTTGCACCCATCAGAATTTGTTTTACTTACAGAATTTTTACCCATCAGAATTTGGTTTACCCCCCCCCCCCCCCAAATTTTACTTTGCACCCCAACTTTTTACTTTGAACCCATCTTTTTACTAAATATAGCGAGTTGATGTAAAATGTTTTCAATACTTGTTTTTTATCACTGAAAAACATTTTTATTTAGCGAGGAAATATACATGAAAATCTCGTAGAAGTCCAGTGGAAGATTATTTTTATATTTACACATCACTAGATCGGGAAAAGTTTGTATGACACCTTAAAACCGCGACCCTCCCCCCCCCCTTTAAAACTCGAAATGTATGCATAATACATTTTATAATGTTAATGAACTCGTTTGACGAAGAATTTGGTGCTTTCAACTTTTATTTGTGACATTTGGAATGGCCGTCTTTGGTTGCAAGCGTTAGATCATTAGCGTAATTCATTTCCACTCCAAAAATCAATATCAATACGTTTTTCAAAATCAATGTTTTGCTTCTATAATAAATGATATCCACATTTCGTTACAATGAGAATATTAGCAAGATCCAAATCACATTATAAATTATCTTAGAGTTGTATAATTATTGTTGTGCAGTCATCGAAAAGGGTGTTTTACTACAGCATGCCTCTGTGGTATGTTTCAATATAAATGTATGTATTTTATTAATATATATTGACTGATTTATGATGGAAGGTACCACATTAAGTACCTATCTATTACTCGTATCTCATACGTCCTATTTGTTTATTATGGCTGGCTGTTAAAACACTTCAAAGGTTGGCCCTTTATTTGGCCTCAGATAGCCGTGTGATAATCATCAGACCGAATGCCTTATCTCACCTCAAGTTTGTACTTCACCTCTATAAATAGGAAAATCTTATCTAGTGATTGATTCCCGATTTGAACTTGCTTAACTCCAGGTCACATCTCTACCCAGTTCGTTCCTTCCAAAACAGATAACGTCAATCTATTTGTAAAGCAAATTACTCTTCTTGAATACTTCAGCTTTTACATTTACTGACCTTTTCTTAAAAAGATAAATTAGTAATAGAATCGATGTTCATAGTAAAGCTTACATATTTTATTTAGTTGAAGTATTTTCTTCCTATGGGTATATTACTACGTCCAATTATTTTAATTGGTTTTGTTGGATTTATAAGTGGTAATTCATCCCCGTCCTATCAACATTTTTGATGAGAGGAAATTTTATATCTTTTTCAAAATCGAAATCTTGCTTCAATAATACAGTTTAATGTTAAGATGGGCAAAGATTAGTGATGTAAAACTATCGATCGTACTATCGAAAACTTTGTTTTTTAAAGCGGAAAAGTAATAACCTCTTCGCTTTATGCACCCTATATAATATATAACGATTTAATTTATTAGCTATATAATGCATTTAAATGGGAAATAGTCAAAATGATACGGTATAATTTCATTTATATTTATATATCTACTCTATAAAAAGGAAAAAAAAAATACTTTCATTTAAAAGATATAAAACTCTAATTAACTGAACAGATATTTTAACATTGCTACTCATTTAGAGTATCACATGAATGAAAATGAAGTAAAAGTGAACTAAAGCAATAGAACCAAAAACTAAACTAGGAAAAAGCTTCTTTAGTCATTACAAATATTAAATGCATTTAAAAGAACGGAACGCTCTAAATAAATACATAAATTCATAAACTCATGTAATGAATGAAAAAAACTATAGATTTGCCGGAATGACCTCAGAGTTATGATATCATGGGCACATACAAAAATTGTGTACTGATTTGGTTAAGATCACACAGTGTGGAACAACACAATAACAATGATATACCGTACTCTATGACGAGAACGGAGTTCAAATGTTAAGTATTAAACGTTTTAATTCAAAGGTTACTAAAAACCTCGTCAAAGTAGTAAAATATTTTATTGGAGTTATCGACAGGGAAAAAGATTAAATTTCAAATGAATTAGAAATAAACTTAATAAACTTTTATTTGCCATTTTTTTTTAATTCAAAGATTTTCTCAAGCTCCTGATGGACTTCAGATTCCATACTTTTAGGAACACACACAGTTAGCATTATAAATCCGCCGCAACAAGGAATCCTGAGCGCATAGTTACTTGAACTTTCCTCTAATTACAGTTTCCTTGTCTTTTTGATAACATTTTTTATTGCTGCTACTACCAATCTTGATTTTGACAAAAATTATTTCAAACTATAATGGAACCCATCATATATATACAGAATGTTTAACCGATTCCCTAATAAAAAAGAAAAGAAAAAAATTGTAAATGATTACGTGCATAAAAAGCTCCTATCATTAAAAAATTCTATCCCCGCCCTCCGGTCATCACTAAAAACTATCGATAGTTTTACATCACTAGTATGGATCATTCATATAATCTTAATTTCCTGTTATTTTAACATTTCCTTAGCATTGTTGACGTATTTTTTTTTAATTATGATTTTCTTGGTTTTTGTTAATGGTTTTTATAACACGATTCGTTCCGACTCAAATCTGCATTCCACTTTTATTCTATTCGATTAATTTTTCAGCGGCGTAGATAATCTTATGGGAATTATTGCGTCGAAACGTTTCATAATTTTCTGTTGAAATCGCAATGATGTTTTTTGTAGTATAAATAATTGTTCGAATATTCTTCTTGGATTGAAAATGTTTCATAGCCAATGAAAAGGAATCGAAATATTAGAAAAATAGATCTCACGGTTAACATAAGTACCTGGTTTTCTGCTTGCGAATTTTCACTCGGTAAACTATTTTTGTTTTTTTATTATAAGGCTGTATATAATGTGTATAGACTAGAGATGTAGACCGTAAAAGCGGATCAAGGAAATATAGGAATCAATTGAAAGATAACTTCAGAAAATAATGAGTTTTTTTTTTCATTCTAAGTGTGTTATTGTTCTCATTAGTTTTTACATCTCATCTTAACTGCAATTCTAGAAAAATATTTTTAAAAAACTGCGGATATTCCAAGCGGTTTTACGAATCACCTACATCCTGTAGGTTTAAATGTTTAGAAAGGCTAGAGACTTGAGTGGTCTTGCAGGAAGCCTTCGCCGGAAACCAAGCCTCTTACCATGTCTTGTTGGAACTACGGTCGTTGCCAACTTCTTCTTGAGCAACTTTCAATGCTTCAATGAAACATAAATCTAAAAAACTATAACATGGATGGCTGTTCTTTTTTAAACAGCTCCGGTACTTGAAGGTATTTCATATTTTATTTCCTTGCTATTATTCTCCTTTAATAGTATCCTCAATAACATTCCAGTTATTGACATACCGGTGCTTATCAATATTTAATGCAAAATGAATCTTAAGTAAGTTATACCTATAGGATGGGTCTAGTGTTGAAAATATCACTTTTCAAAGCATTTTTTAAAGCTTATTTAAGAGCTAATTATAGCCCGTTTTGTAACCGCTTAATATGTTCGGTTTTTCGATCCTTATCAACAATACTCATTGTTGATCCTTATCGCAGGTACCGAATCCATAACAGTTCTTCCTTATGCACTGTTCTATGACAAACGGTTTTTCCTGGAGGTTATGTGATCAAGGATTCATAGCAAACTTTTAGTTTTTAATATACATCATGAAGAGATTTAGAGAAACTACATGTGTCGCAAGAGAGTTCAACCACTGCTTACAAACAGAAAATTTATTTTCTACAATCAACATAAAGGGATACATAAAGTTTAAAATTTTCTACAATGCTTATATAGCTTAGCTGTGTTCTGAATGAAAAAATACATCTATGAGCGATTGGTTGCGTCCTGGGAAGCCAAAAATGTTCGATGGCCAGGAAATGAAGTTTTTAGTTTATAACTTATTTACCATTATAAGTTATAGATAGTTATTAAATTAATCTTTAGTAGAAGAAGTTGATGAACTTGAATGACGTATAGACATGATATTAAAAATTTAAAATTTGAAATCATATTTTTACTTCTGTACACTATTATCCACACGGGTTTTTTCAATTTAGTTATGAACCAAACATTGAGTTTATGAAAATGGAAAAAGGAAATTTAAAAAATATATGAGTTTAAACATTTGTCTTTGTTAAAAATTTAATTTTTCCCTAAATTATCTTTATTATTTCTCATCATTTTTATCTACTTGATTTTTTCAGTCCGACCCCTCTATAATGTAAAATCTTAAAAATACATTACATTTTTATTTTTAAATCTTGCATATTTTCTCCATTACCAAGAAATTTAAGTGCATCTGATGATTTGTTCGCATTACCAACGTTCTCTTAGTGATATGTAGATCAATTTTGAGGGCATCGGAAATTTGATCAGCTATGCTAATTCAAATACGCAGTATATATTTAAGGGGAATTTATTTACTTTTGATTGAGAGTAGTTCTTCCTTATTAAGTCGGCTTCTGGATTTAGCAATAAAATAACCGAAAAATTAGATCGGTTATTTAATTGTTAACCATAATTAGTTGTGATAAAATTATCTTTTACTCAATTAGTTAAATTTTTAATAGATAAATAATTCAAGAAATCAAGAATCACAATTAAAGAAAAAAATGCTAGACTAAAATCAATTAAAAAAATTAAGACATTAAAACCTTTTCTTTCTTTTTTCATTCTGTTCTGAGGAAGAAGTGTCCTTCACTTAGATTTTCTTCTTAGAAATGGTGGAGGGGGAATGCCGTAATCATTGCTATTAGTTCCTCCGTATCCTTGCTTTACAAGTTCGATGAGCTGCTTTGCGCATGCCCAAGATAATTTTTACTTTTTGCTTGCTACTCTGATGAAGTTACGAAACTGTTTAACCTAGCATGTCGAAAATAAGCCTTTCATTCTCAACTATTTATGCAACCCTTCATTACAAAGTCCTCCAGATTTCTTCCTTTTTTAATTTGTGAAATAATATATTAGTATATTAAAGCATTCTGTTTAAAAAAAAATTATTGTAATAATAGTGCAAAAATAGTGTTCTTAATAGACGCACGTGCAATCGTAAGCGGTACCGATATTTAACATTGATTTACAGTATATAATTTTTCTCGGATATACTTTTTAATTTGTTCTGATGAAAGCCAACGAAATCAAGCGTGAATTGAACTCTTGACACGAACAAGGTTTGTATTACCTAAGAAAGTGAGTGGTTGTGTAGTTTATTAAATATAATACGAAATAACCTTCACCAAATTTAAAGAATAATATCAGTGTGATCTTTAATAATTTAGGAAAAAGCTTGGCCACTCGTATTTGCAAATTCTTAGCATACAAAATATAATACGTTAAAAATTAAGGCCGTTTTTATTATTAAAATAAAAACCATGCGAAACTACATATTTTTTGTGGTATAGTGGTTAAGCATTGAAACTTATTATGCTAAAGGTCGGGGGTTCGCTTCTCGAGGTGGCCATAGGATTTTTTAATGGGAGTAAAAAAATCCTTGGCTATGCCGTCCCTCGGATAGGAGCCTGTACGATGTCAGGTACTCGTTAAAGATACCTATCCTAATTATACCTGGTGAGGCACAATTTAGGTCTCCCACTGCAGCATCGTCCGATTAGCCTTACTGGCATAAAGTGACATTAAACAAACAAGCTAACAACATATATTTTTTAATTTGTATCTTACTGTTTATTACTTTATATTAGTGTTCTTATCTAAATTAAGAGCACTAAAACACCAAAGATTTCAGATTAAAATTATATGAAAATAACAATGGTAATGTTATTTAGCTTCATTAACATGTTACTTAAATTAAGAGCTTAATGGATGAACATTTTATGCAACCAAAAGTGAAGTAGAGAAAATCAGTTGTAAAATTTTTAGTTAGCCATTTTTTTCTGCTGCACCTATTCAGCAGTTTTTTGTGTGAATTCGAAATTTGAATATTGAAAATAGAAGTTACAAGTTATGTAAACGAAAAAAAGTAACATCCATTGTTACTTATACGTATATATATATATATATATATATATATATATATAATTACATGTTACTTTATGTAATTGAAGAGCTAGGTGGACTTTTTTCTTATGTACATTTGTATATTGTTAATGTATGAATGAGTCCTTACAGCTCTAATATTAATGCCCTTGATTGTGGCAGAATGTATAATTTCTTTTAATAAATTTAAAAAAAAGAGATTATTATCCGTAGATTACTACGTATTTCCCATATTCCATTTATATTGGCATTTATAAATACGCATTATCTTTGATATGCTATTTGTAAAACAAGATTGACAGCAATCCTCAAAAATTCTGTGAGATCAGAATTCTGAAATAATTTAAAGGCACGACTAAAATATGTTATTAAAATATGAAATATATTTTCTTCAAGGTTTCTATTGTGAAATTGTCTGTTGCTGTCTCTGGACATTAAAAAAAAAAATAATAAGGTAATACCTTACCTCTGCTACTTTATCGAAATAGTATATTTCATTATTAGTACCGAAAGTGGCCTTTTCCCGTGCGCTACGGAATTTCGGCTACGCCTCACACGGGAAGTCGAGTTTCACCTACGAGGCGAAGCCGAGTACGGGAATAATTTGAGTTAGCTCGGGAAAAGCACTTTTGGTACGTGTTATGAACGATATTTTTCATTACACTGCAAACTGGCAGTATAACAGAAATCTCAAACTAACATAATTAATAAACTTAAATTATAATTTCAAACACTAGTATACTGTTTGATTAGTTTATTGATCAACAAACAAAAGCTGAATACAAATTAAATAAAATACTGAAATAAATAAGGGTTCTAAGAATTTTAGAAATTGAAATTAATATTTACGGTACAGTTTTGATTGTTGCTTATATTTATGATTTTATTTGCTTTTATATTTATATTTTACGATAGGTTAAATAATGGTCAGGATTTTCAGTTTACAATGATATTTATTATGGTAAGCCAACGTTTCGATCCAGCTTGTGGATCTTCATCAGGGCTAAAAGAAAACAAATATATGAGTATCTATGCTAGAGGGTGACAATAAATGGATACATTACAGAACTGATAATAATATAAAAGATGGTATACATAAATATTAAAATAAGAGGCTGGATAACAAGATAAAATAGAATCTGATATTTACCTACTGAGTCCAGGTGGATACTAAGACTAAAGGTAAAAATAAGGTGAGAGGTAGTAGGGGGTAGGTTTGCCGACTTCAAAGGTTTATGGCGGGGAAATCCAACGCTTTTGAAGTGAAGGCACATGACAACTGAGTGAACAAAATATTTAAAAACTAACAAAATATATGGTACTGTATACAAATAGTTGTGTCTGGACTGAATAATAACATAAAAATGAGATAATACATAATGTAAAAATGCATACAAATTTGGAAAATATATAGAAAGAAGCATACAATACAAAAAATAATAATAGTATAAGAGGTACAGAGATAATTGCAGGTACCTATGAAATCAAAACTAGGATTTGAGGATGCGGAAGATGTTAGAATAAGTGGATGAAATTATCTCTTTATCTGTTTTGTGATTTACCGGGTTATTAGTTTCTAGATGGATGAAAATGGATTCTGAGAGGAGACGTTTGTCGTGGTTAGATACAGTTGCTAATATGGAGGGGTTCTCAAAGTCGAAGGAATGGTTGTGGGCAATGGCATGTTCTGCTAATTTAGATGTAGACGAATTACGCGTGGAAATACTGTATTTATGTTGATAAATACGTTTTTTTAAATAATTTTTGGTTTCACCTATATAGCAACTGTTGCAATTAAGCGTGGAGCACTGGATACGATAAACTACATTACACTTGTCTAGGAGAGGTACAGGGTCTTTGAGTTTTGTATAAAGATTTTTTAATTTATTGTTATTTTTTAATACTAGGCGCATGTGTGGGAAACTGGATGAGAAGGATTTTTTAATTTTGTTTGAGAGAATGGGGATATATGGGATAGATCTATATTGGAAAGTAGAAATCGGAGGTTGTGAAGAGTTGTTAGAGAGATTTTGAGTTTTAGCATTGTTATTGATAAGGGTTTTTATTAAATGCTCTGGAAAATCGTTAGATTGTAAGATATTTTTACTACCTCTCACCTTATTTTTACCTTTAGTCTTAGTATCCACCTGGACTCAGTAGGTAAATATCAGATTCTATTTTATCTTGTTATCCAGCCTCTTATTTTAATATTTATGTATACCATCTTTTATATTATTATCAGTTCTGTAATGTATCCATTTATTGTCACCCTCTAGCATAGATACTCATATATTTGTTTTCTTTTAGCCCTGATGAAGATCCACAAGCTGGATCGAAACGTTGGCTTACCATAATAAATATCATTGTAAACTGAAAATCCTGACCATTATTTAACCTATCGTAATTGAAGAACAGTTGACCATCTCTCATCTCTACTAGTATTTATATTTTATTTACTTGGTTAGATGGGACAGCTTGATTTTGACACCAAAGACAAAACTTTTCGTACTCCTCTAGGTATCTTACGCGAGACTTGTTTGGAAGTAAACCATCTGCCACTTCAGCTGCTTTCTTCATTAATTCATCGGGCAATGCCATTTCTTCAAAGCACTAGGTAAACTGACAACTTTTGAAAATATTTATGACACAAAAACTAATTGTAATCGGTGGATTTTCAGCACAGCTGGGCAAAAAGTATTTTAATTTTTATTTTAAAATACTTTATTTTAAATAGCAAGTATTTAAAATAAATTTGAATAAAATGCATTTTAACCTCAAATCATTTAAAATACTTTTCGATAAAATTATTTTAAATGCAAAATAAAAAAAGTATTTTGTATTTTAAATAAAAAAAATTAAAATGAAAATACAAAATACTTTTAAAACCTATTAGCCATGGCATTGCGATTGGTTAATAAATACATTTTTTTTTTTCAATATTGCAATTGATTAATAAATCGACAGTTTTTATTTATTTTTTTTTGGGTAGTCTTTGCTTGGTGTAATGTATCTGATACTCAGATCATCTTGGCTTTCATTTTGTTGAAATTATTAAATTAAATTTCTTTTTCTAAAGAACCAATCTGATTCGGAACCTATTTAAACTAATTGGGCTACCCCTTAGACTATTCGCTACCCATACACATCCAACGACCTCCGTTTAATACGAATTTCAGCAAATCAGCCCTAACGCGAACTACTGCTTCTCAGCCCTTACTTATTTCGGACGTTTTCCATTAGTCACTGCCATTAATTTCTATGGAATTCGTTCACCACTGTTTTGCAATTTCACACTTCGATATTATTCATCTGTCTGCTATCACCTCACTTACTCATCATTCAATGTTAGCGTGCTCGTTTTGCATTCTTAAAGAACCGCAGGAGAAATAATATTTTTGTAAACCCGAATTCTTAAGTTTTAAGGAAGAAGCCGTGAGCTAAGTAATTTCGTTAATCGCTAGAATTTCTTACATCAAATCTTGCCTGAATTTCCTCTCCAATTTCGAACGAACATCAACCGGAAAAATAATCACCGACTTTATTGAATGTATCAGTCATACACATTTTTACTAAGTTTACTTTCTTTTGATCTTTTGGTGTTGTTTCCAAATTGGGATCATGTTTATGCCTTCGTTTATGGCTCTAACATAATTTTCGATTTTTTCACTTTCGAATAAACCGGTAAAGTCTACAATTAACTCCCCCCCCCCCCCCCCATAAAAAACCTATTTATTTATAAAAGTATTATTATTTATAAAAATGATGAGGAATTGGCCTTGATATTTGACTTATGAATAATCTTTGTTACATATTTCGTGACAATCGGATATGGGGGTCAAAAGTTAATATTTAACCCTCCACCCCAAAACCTGTGCATAAAATCATTTATGTGAAATTAATTCATTAGACGTCTACTTAGATAATCAAAAACCACCAATGCGACAAAATTTGTTGAAATCGGATGATGCGGTACAATCTTAATAATTGCGCCCCCCCCCCATAAAAAACAAAAAAAAAACAGCAACATCAAACTGAAATAAATATACTTGCTCAATATTTAGGAGTGACAGCTCTAGTGCAAAGGACTACACTATACTATTACGAAAATTGTTCAACTTCAAACAACCTACTTAAGATTTATTTTATTTTATTATTTAAAATACAAATGAAAATACTTTTTTTTTATTTTAGTATTTTAGAATTAAAATGAAAATACTTTTTTTTATTTGAGTATTTTAGAATTAAAATGAAAATAAACATGTGATTTATTTTATTTTAATTCTAAAATACTAAAATAAAAAAAAAGTATTTTCATTTGTATTTAAAATACTTTTATTTAAAATAATGCCCAGGTCTGATTTTCAGTTTCTTGATTTCAATTTTTCATTAAACAGCTGTTCTTAATACAATCAGCAAGCTCTAATGGTGGCCGGGAAACGAAATAACAAGTACACCGAAAATTTTCGGTGCACTTATAAATTTTCCGTGCGCGTGCAAATTTTCGGTGCACTTTTAGAAGTAAACGGGAAACAGCTGTTTTCTGTACTGTTTGCATGCATCGAAAGTAGTTACTTTCCGTGCAGTGTAATGACAAATATTTAAGTGTATCGCTTTCAGTTCAATAATTCAATTTATCAAGTAAATGTATTTTGTATGTAAAATGTACCAGTATGTATTTTTTTAAAATTTCTTTGCGACTGAAAAAAATTTATAATTTAGTAATATTTTCAAATTTATCAATTTGAATTTTTTCTTCATTTCGAATCACGAAATAGATCCCCCAGAAAACCTTGGAAGAAGGGCTATGTATTAAATAAAACTTAATTTGCTCATAACTCATAAACTATCGCTCAAAATATCAACTATGTAAATGCGAAAATGAAAGGTTGCTCCGCATCAGGATGAAGTTTTGAATTCTTTTCCTGCTGTAGTTTGCGTAGGCAAAACATTTTTTTTTTTTTTTTTTTCTGCTGTAAGGTTATTACTCGCACGGGCAAACTTGTAATTTAAATTCGGAAAATACGACGACCGCTATAAGGGGCCTTACAAGAATCATTCTTAATTTGTATGTCTCTGAAGACATGAAAGTTGTGAGTCACTTATTTCCGATACTTCGGATACCTCCTCCCCACGGTCATCTAATTGGGCCAGGATGACTAAAGAAATCCTTAACGAGTGCGCTAGGAGTGACGGAGGTAGGCCTTTGCTTCGTGGGGGCGAGGCCTGTCACTCTTCCCATTGCTACACATTGATATATTAATACTCTAGCAATTTGCTTTCCTTATATAATATGGGTTGCCTCTATTATTATGCATGGATAAGTATAAATTGTTATGTTGCTAGCGGGTTATCTCGTCGCATGTTTCGATAGACAGAACTCTCGTTTGGATTGATCAAAATTAGGCTGTCAGAAAAAGCAGAAATTATTTCTCCGAAAGGATTTGGATCGAGTTTGAGGTCTTTCCTGTATTCACTGCCTATATAATCATAATCAAGTATAGCGTTCATTACTTCTTATTTCGTTTGTTTTTATCTGATGGTTAAGTAGTTTATACGGCCTACATCAAAGTAAAAAAAGAATCTTCTAATATAAAATAATTGAACAATAACCGCTGTATGAATTTCACCTAAAGTTTTCCATAATTGCGGTCATATATCACCATATATATCAATCTATAAACGATTGTTTAAGTTTGTGAGTTCTAAATCCTATTATTTTATTGTTATGATACTTTCTTATATATTTTTTCTCGCTTTTTTTTTAGTTCTAAGTGCAATAGGTATGTTTCAATATTTATAAAAAAAAAAAAAACACATTTGGTTGTCCAAAAGGTCATATCAAACGTCGGCAACAAGATGGTTACAAATCAAAATATATCAATTTTGAGTAATACATACCGTTGGAATCAGAATGACAAAACCTACAATTCCAGAATATAGTTACAATAGTATTAATAGTTTCTTTCCTGTAAGGTGCAATTTACCATTTTCTTGCGCGTTAAGGCTTTAAGAGGGCTCTTTTGATTTAAAGATAGTAATAGTGGTACTAATTGCCCGAATATTTGACAATTTGTGATCTAGGACTTTTTTCTCAATTCGCTGTATTATGGTACATAGTAAAACTGAGAATTTAGTTGAAACTTGACATGTGATTATCTAAAAAAATAGTTTGTTGAGTTGTAGCCATCTTCTTGCTCTCGGGCGATATTTAGAGAACATTTTAGCCCGCGTTTCCATGATGGAAGGCTTAATAATATCTACTACTACTTTAAATAAAATTTAATTTTTTAGTGCAAATATTGCCATGCTCTCCTTAAGCGGACCTTACACGATCAATAATATTGACAATACATTATGGTATTGTCACTAATATTTATCGTGTAAGGTGAAAATTTGAGTATTGATGGCGATATTGGCGATGGGCCCTCAACGCTAAACGACAGTATTGACAATATTATTGATCGTGTAAGGTCTGCTTTACAGCCTCATTATTTCTGCGGTTTAAAAGTGGGATGGATGCCGATGGATACATGTGTACAGTCATTGTAGATGTGAATTATTCGAACTACCAATTACTTGTGTTGACCCCCCCCCCCCCCTGATCTTTAAATAAAAAACTGAATTGGGTTTGTGCAAAAGTTGATTGGGTCCGTCCTAAACGTGATAGATCAGACTGCTGAATTAAATTTAAAAAATTAAAATTTGATTATATTTAATAAAGCAGGAGTATCCTAGCTTTCATAATGAATTTCAATATGATTTTTTGTTGGTGTTGCTGCTTTGAAAGTAAAAAAGATTTTTTAATTTATAGAAGCAAAATATTAGGCTTTCAATTTATTAGAAAATAAATTTAATATTTATAAAAAAATCATCGATATTTTCGACTATCGATGGCTATACCTAGTTGAAACCAAAAGAGATTAATGAAAACCATATCACATTAATGTTATCTAGGATGTATATATATATATATATATATATTTTAATGATTCTGTTTGTCTAGCTTTTTTAAAATATCCTTGGTATATATGTATCATCATTATTGTTTCACTCAGTTTCACCATGCAATTGTAAATAAAATTCGAAGTCATATATAAACTATTCACTAATTAAATTAACTATTGTAAATTTGAAAATAAATAGAACTTTCTTCTTCTTTTTTTTTTTTTTAAACAAGAATTAAAAAAAAAACTGCGCTGATTTTATATGAGAAGGGAAATATTTTTTATTACATTGCTGCAACTCTGCTAAATTCTCGTGCGTGTGAGGTCAAGTATTGCATAAAATGGACAGACTGATCAAGCTTGCTTCCATTGTCTTGTGTACACGGTAAGCAGCTTGGTTTCCTAATGCACCTTTTGGGAATGTTTCTTTGTTTCTTTTTACTTGCCTCAGAAAGACCCTTCATGGCTTAATTATTTATTTAATGATTTATTTTCTTTATTCCTAGCAATTAAAGTCTAATTAAGAATGAATATGCTATTCGTATATTTATCGTTTTTTCGATTTATAAGAATATTAATGGATCTTGTGCCAGGAATGTCAAATATCATGAATGTGTTAAAATCAAGAAACTATGTTAACATTTATTTTTTAAATTCAAATTCACATTTTGTGGAAAACATTTACTAATTTTGTATATATGCTAATAAAAAAAATTAACGTATGCCAATTTTCTATTTCAATATACATATCAAATCCTACACTTTAAAGACGACCGAAAAGACGAGTATTGCCTAGTTATTATGCAAAAATTATACTTTTTAGAAAATCCCTTGAAGGGGAAAAAAAAAAAATAACTTTAAGTTATTAAAATATTATTATATGAAGATCTAAAGCAGGGGAAGCGTTTAAAAAAAGTACAGTATAATTAAATAAAGTAAGGGGGAGTGATTAAATCTGAGTCAAAAGTACAAAGTAGTAAAGTTGAGTAGAATAATAAATAAATAAAAAAATGGTTTAGCCAGACGGATTTTTGATAATCTCTTGAAATTAATGAATTTTCCTTAAATGTTTGAGGAAGGATATACTTGGCACAATGTTTTTGATCAGAATCCAAATGGAGATTACAGGGAGCAAAGGAGGTAACGACAATTTTTAAAGAAATGAGGTTTTTATAGAGAAATGTATAGCGGAAATGATAGGCGGATTAAATCTGTGAAAAACAAGTCAGAAGGTATTGGGGGAAAAGGGGTAACTGCAACTAACCATCGAGATAACGCTTTAAAAGTACTCACAGAAACCCCAGACGATTGGGCTGTAGGTAGTCGAAAACAACCAAGCTGGGAATCTAAACCTTTAAGGTCCAAAAAGTGTATAGGGGTTTCCCACACAAAAAATGCACTACTGCCTAATTTTGAGAATGACAATCATCTTTTTTCCTCCTGCAGTCTTAATATTTAAAGGGTGGTAGTGTCGATTCAAATAATCTTTCTATTAGAAAAGTTTCGGGCTCGAGATTCCATATTTTTCGATTCGATTTTTCGGGTACGGCTTAGGTAGACCAATGGGTTTCCCGAATTAGGAGAGACCTTAGAGATTAGAGAGGCTAAACAAGAGGTTGGGAACGGGATTGCAGTTAATTACGAGCGGGGATTGTTGGCTGAGCCGGAGGATGTCAAGGTTCCGGGGTCGACCGTGGCCAGCGGCAATCACCTCTTGACCAATTGTCCCAGCTACTGCGAGGTATCCAATCTCACCTCTAATGAGAGGAACCACAGCTATCCGAGAAGACCCCTGTCATCCGCTCTAACGATCCTCCTTTCCTATTTGGAGGCTCCAACCTGCGAAACTCTTGCCTCATCGGCTACCAGATGTCAATGCTGCAGAAAAGTTCCCTTCCTAGGATCGCCTGACATAACTAAAATACCTTGACGAATTATCTGTTAGATAGTCACGTCATATGAGGTAGGCGTTTCCTTGATTAATGATGAGAACGTTTGATTGAGTATGAACCAAAAACCTTCACCCTACATGGAAATTTTTTAACCTCTGCACGAATGAACTGGAGAAGTTCAGAGTTTGGTATTTAAGAAATCATTGCTTTAATTTCAATCCAATTAAATGAGAAAATTATATTTTGTTGAACAATGAATTCCGACAGTTTAGCAGCTACCTTAAAAAATGCTTTGGAATTCCTAATTGTTTTTTTTTCAATAAAAAACAGGGTCACCTATTAAAGGAGCTTGTCAGGCCTCACTGTTTTTTCCTTTTTATTTCTCTAAACATTTGTGGTATTTACCAATTAAATATTTGCAAACCGGCATGTACGTTCACCATCCTGCTTTCACAGCAATTAGATGTAATGGAAAAAATGTAGGAGTATTATTACGTAATGAAATACCCTCGCTATTAGTGAATTAAAAAAAAAAGAAATGTTTAGTATTTTATCTATTGAACTAAGAATGGCGTGTCTTCGAAGACATTTCTTATTTGACTTTTATGTAATATATTTTCACCTGATATTTTTATAGAACTACATAATTTCTATGTGTCGGTGTATGATTATATTTCTTACAGTTATCCTTCGATTCCGTGAAACTATTCCTTTACAGAATAGAGTGAATAGTAACCTGATTCGTTCCTTGTAAGAAGCCTAACGAATTATATTTTCGGGAGGTGGGTGACAAATTTTATTTGACATTGGTTTTGGAACTGGGTCATGGAATGTGTTTTTGCCTCTATCCCGCCCTTCCTAATCTGCCTGTCTTTGTTCGCCGTCTCATTATATTTTATCTTCGGAATTTAAGGGCGCTCTGCTGATAAAAAACAAAAAAAGATATCTGCTTTTAGATTCTGAATTAGCGATAAATAAATTGCATTCCTAACGTTTTTTTTTTTTTTTTAATTTCTTAACATTATTTTTTAATTTTCAGAAACCTTATATAAATAAATAAATTTTTGCTTTCCCTCGACTACTAGGGTATATAAATGATTGACGTGGCTTACTGAGACATCTCTAATACTGATCTCATATTTGAAGTCCAGGTTAGCTCTGATTTCTTTTTTAAGATTTCTCCTATTGCATTGTGGATTTTAGGAAATGCTTAATTTCTATTATCTCATAATGACATATGTTTTATATTACGAAATAGATTGTGCAAATACGGATTTAGATTATGAAATCAAAACAAAAACCAAACAATTTATTTTATGAATAACGGAAAAGGTGCCAAGTTAGCTTATTTACGAAAAAAAAAATGGGAACATCACTAATTAACTAGTTTATTTATAATTATTTGTTCATCCCATTTTTTCCGAGAGTTATTTTGGTTTTTGGTTTTTTGAGGTAAATTGTTTGGGAGGAGGACATTGTATCCATTTTGTATTCCAATGTTAAACACCGGACAAAATGGATTAAATTAATATTTAAATTTTGTATTGTATTTGTATTTTGTATTTTTATATTACCCTTGAAAGTGACTTTATTATTTTTTTTGGTAATAGCATCTTGCAAAGTGTGTTGAGGCGTTCGTGGTTTTGAATGTTTTTAGGTATAGATTAAGCTCCATAAATAGCAATTGTTGCGGTGGTTCCTATTGTGATAATACCTAGCAATTGTTTTATTTTATGTTCTGACCTGACTTCTCCCACTAATGTATTCAATAAAAACTTTAATTATTAAAATTTTGATTTTGTGGTACGAATCCAAATTTTTTGAACCTTAAAAAATGACGTCATCATAAGAATAACTGTCCTAACACAGCTTTCGTATTGGTATATGATGCATGGGTATGGTAAAGATTTCGGTTCGTATACATAACCCTTTTCTGTCGTTGAATTTTATGGGTTTATAATTTGTACCATCTATATCAAAAGACATTTTGTTGAGTTATGTATGACTCGGCAGGTTGCATTTACTAGATCAATTTCGAAATGGGTTGAACATTGTAGCTAGTTTAAAGCTCCTTATTCCCGGTATCTAGGAAACCTGATTGGGTTCTTTGCTAAGGCGACATCAGCTGATCGTTATAGGTCAGCGGACCAAACAACAGCCGTGACTTCCTTCTCCGAGGCTGCCTCAATCCATTCTCCACGGCCTACTGTATCTTTTACATCACGACGGAAACGTATAATCATCCCCGTCGATAATGGGCCAGTAAGAGTTTATGGAAAATATTTCGGGTTTTCCTTCATGTCTACACGTTATCTCCTTTTGGAACGCGCAAAACGTTGATAATAAATGACTTGAGAATGAGTTCTATATTCACTTAACCAGCAAAGGATTTTAGCAGGATTGTTTTAGAAAGTAATATAAAGAGCTTTATTTTATTTTTATTTAATCTATTTCATTCTGGAGGGGCATAAGGTAACACATCAATTTACTGTCTTAAAGTTTCAACATTTGATCTATTGAATGAGTATATGGCAAATTGATCAGAGGATAAACGATTAGATGGTGAGTGAATCAATCATTACCTCAGGGTCACGAGTTAAAAGTGAAAACTCTTACTTTTTAAATCATTAGTGTGTCGTGAGGCACTTGTAACCTATGCCTCCTCTTTTAAATTAAGCGACAAATAAAAAGTAATTCTAAATAATTTTGTTTATATTTTATTTTATCTCCTAAGAGGCGTGGTTCCTTCCTTTCTCCAATCACCTGATTTATCTTCTCACTCTGGACTAAACTTAAATAGGTTCCGTAAAAGTACGATTTACACCGTTATATAATCCCCCGATTCTTGCTGGAACGGTCGGTGCTTTAATTGTTATTTTTTGCTTCTTCCGTTGTTTTTCAAACGCGTATTTAACTCATCCATTGCCAACGTTAGATCCAGGGGCGGATCTAGCTCAAAATTTGGCGGAGCCATGACCCCCAAACCCTCACACTTGCATGTTGCCTTTCGCTTGACAACACTTTTGTTTTCAACTTTATTAAATGGATTTTTGCCTTGCAGCAAGAAGGACTGCGATCTAGAGTGTTAAGTTTGTGGTTTAGCATCTAGGTAATTGCATTATACCTTTCAAAATACAAAAAATAAGAACAGGTAAAATATTTGGAGAGGGGTCATGACCCCTCCTTCTGGATCCGCCCTTGGCTAGATCACCTAATTACATCATTCCAGGAAATTAATGTATTAGGCGATGTTCAAAGGTCAAGATTTCATTTGCATTAAGGTTTTATTGTTAGTGACAGGAGGGCAATTCCACGTCAAATCAACGCAAAAATTTATGATTTTAAACCTCACTATTTCAGATTTTCTTGAAATTTGGTATATGTATACCTACTTGTACTTACTAGCTTACTACCTACTTGTACTTACTAGCTTACTACCTACTTGTACCTACATATATCAAATTTCAAGATAATCTGAAATGGTGAGGCTCTAGCCTGTGTTGAATTGACGTGGAATTACCCAGGAAAAAAATGTTTTGTTTGGCAGGTCTGTTGCTATTGGAAATTCAAGGCGTTAAACCCTGATGGTCAGTCAATGTATGCACTCAATATTCATTCGTTTCAAGAATGGGAGGAAATTAATAAACAACTGTTTAAGCTGTCTTAATCTTAACTTTTTCAAAATTTAAAATCTTGATAATATATTTTCTTTATTTTTCCCCCTAAATGGTTATGAATAGTGAAATAATATATCTATTTATTTTAACTATATATTATTTCTGAAATTAAGATGTGTATAATGGTCAAATGTCTAATTTAGTCTCTATATTACTCTGGGGTCAACAAGTCCTGATGAAGATCGTTTTGATCGAATCGTAGGCTCTCCAAATAGAAAACTTTTGACTGAAATTCCTGATTATTTTCATCCAATTTCTGATATTATTTTAGTACTTATAAGTTTATGTAAAGAAAAATAAAGTAATTAGAGTTTCTAGCATAAGGATCACAAAAAACTTGGATTACATTTTTTATTAAAAGTATCTTTATTTAAAAAAAGCTAAGTGAGTGCATCTTACCTGTTTATCAAGATTATTTAATAGAACAATTTGAAGTATAAGAGTGTGCTCAATGAAATTTATGTTTATAAAAATCAAGTTTAGCAACGTTTGCCCTATTTGAACTCTTGATATTTTATGGAACCAGTCAAACATCGCTACATAGTTTGAAGGCCGGATGTTTGTTGTTATTATACGAACTCACAAACTAGAACATGTCTAGAACAATTCAAACCGCTATTCCATATTCATCGAACGAAAACCTGTGCTCATTATCATAGAAACTGCTAGTTCTGAGCAGATTAAAAGTTGAATTGCTGCTTAATACTATGTTTAGGATACGTTCGAGCCTTGAACTAAAAATGCCTGTATTTCAAATATAAATATTTAAGAGAAAAAAAATTATAATTCTTACCTACTTTATTTTATATAAAACTCAATACGTTTGATAAAAACCTTAATTACGAGTACATTCTATAATCTATAATTGTTGGTTTTTTCATGAATGGATTGTTTCCAATTTTAGGTCATTTATATGTCCCTGAGTCAAAATTTGAACTCAATATAATTATTAAGTATTGCTTATTATTATAATTATTTAGAACACTTTAGATATGCTATATTATATTTATAAAATGTGACTGTTGATCAAAATCTAATTAAAATTTTTCAAAATTCTTCCCTTCCCTTAACGATATAACTTTTTATTACTTCCTACTAATAATTGCTTACAATAAATGTAAGAAAGAATATTGGCAAACAATATTTTATGATTAACATGTGACAGAGGTGATTATATGTAAATGGAATAATAGGTAAACAACCGTAAAATTGAGAAGTGTATTGAGTATATTTCTGTGGCGAATATTGAATCTATTTTCGGGGAGAAGGGTTAAGATAAATGTAAAGTAAAAGTATGTTAAATTTAATTTTACTTTTATATTTTTTTTTTTTTTTGTATAAGTTTTAATATTAGAATATTTCGGTTACCCCATTATTTATCAGTTCTGAACTCTTGAGTGCTGTTGCTCAATATTTCCCGATCGAGGCGTATGTGCTAGTTTTCGTTTAAACGAACCGGATGAAAGGCACAACCCCACGGTACTCCAAGGCTTCAACCGTTGCATAATTTTATATATATTTTTATCTAGACTAGCTTTAAACAACCGAGCCATTATCTAGCTTATCTAGCAGTTGTATTAATAGTTATTTACTCGTTCTGTAATCGGGATCAAGTGAGCAAGTTCCGAAAGTAGAGATCTCTTTTAAGATTATTTAATTTGGCAATTAATGCAATAAAAGGTTAATTCTCGACTAGAAGGTCTTTATCATCCTTTCAAAATTTTTATTTAGCCGCTTTATTTTCTTTTTATTATATAACTAAGCCTCATACCACTCAAGTGTACATAAATCAATCATGGTCTGGAAGGGGGAAAGTAGGTGATCATATATTGTGTAAATTAGAGGAGGCATTTATTTCCACCTCTAAGGCACAACTTCATTTATTGAGCCGATATTTGTCATCCCACTGAATTAGTGGTTGTCATAGACCTTACTTTCTTGCAAGACTTTTGAAGTTTAAAGTCTTCTTAAAGGGATGGCAGATATTACTCCATTTTTCATTTTTTTCCGGTTATCTTGCACAACTTTATGTTATTTATCAGTAAAGCATTTCAGGTTTCTTATAATTCGAGCAAATACGATAATTCTTAACACATAAGTTTTCAGAGGTAGTTCAATAATCAAACCGTGTAGTTTGAAAGTGGCCTAACTCCATTTATATTTAAATCAAGATATTTACTATTTATAATGTCGGAAATTAGTGATGAAGGTAATTTTAATTAATTAGTATTTACAAGTTAACCTTAAGTTTTTAGAAAATTGTGTTAGTTGAATAACCAGTGCGTTCAATTAATATAAAAATTAAAATTTAATTTTAAATTTTAGAAATTATTTCACCCATGGGGAAGAACATAACAAGCCTATTTAGTTCAGATAGTGAAGAAGAAATAGCAAGTAATGATTTAAAAAAAAAAAAAAATCGAAAAAGAAACAGAAATATAGAACAATATTCATCTTCAGAGCATGAAGATACGAATAACAATGGAGGAAAGATAGACGAATCATCCATCCAAAAAGTGTCGAAAGATTGAACGGAATTCAGGAAAAAGATATTGTACTCAAACCGGAAATATTGTACCTGAAATTTTTTTCGAAAACAAAAAAGATTGCCGTTGTCTGAATGCTTACACAAAAAATTACGATGAAGAATAATGAAAGAATATTGTTGATAATATTTCGGGTTCAGGAGATTTTAGCAAACAAAATGTATTGCTTTACGAAGCTGTCGAGCGAAAAATTGTAGAACGAAGACGTCCAGCAAACAGAAAAGGTTCGCCAAGAAATTGAAGTTATAGGTATTTATTAAATTCTAAAAACGGAAAAATTCCCGTCTAAAAAAATTTTTTTTGGATACTTTTAAAATAAGTGAAGGACGCTAAAACTTAATGCTCTGTAAATTTAGGCAATGATTTACGTGGGATGATGTTTGGATCGTCAAGAAAATTATCTGAGGAAGGGAAAAAGCACGTTCATAACCATATTAAAAATGTTTTAAAGATATGTAAAATAAATTCAGTATTGTTTTTTTCAATTTAAAGCATTTTAAATTATGTTGAATGGACTTGGGCACCTTCAAATTTTATAATGAATCTGGTTGTTAATTTTGAAAGTGGCCTAACTCCATTCTTGATAAGAAAACGTATATTATTCACTTAATAATTGCCACTATTTTAATAGGAACTGTAAATTTAACACGCTTAGATACACTTAAGCAGTATGACTCATTAGTATCCTGTGCGTACATTTTTAAATTCATTGAAACGCAAACCCTCAAATATCTCGATTTGAATATAAATGGACTTAGGCCACTTTCAAAATAAACGGTTCATATATATGTATGTGTATATATATATATATATATATATATATATATATATATATATCTATATATATATATTAATAAATATTGGACAGTACTTAGATGTTTGTTGAATATTATTCTTATCATGAAAAATTTGAAATTATACGTAGGAACATGTTCAGATTTTAATGGAGCACGGGTAATGTATTTCAATATAACATTCTACTGTTTAAACATCTTACATCCGAATCTCGGTAAAATTATTGTTTTCCTGGTTATGTTTTTATTCAGATATCATCGATTGTGGAGAAAGTAATGAATTCCTTACTTTACAGTGGAAATTTAACTTGATCTTATAAGCTCGTCTTTCTACTATATTGTTTCAGGACACAGAGATGTCATATCAATTAAACAAAAGTGCTACTAAACATTCTGTTGGCTATAATTTCTGTTATCGGTCTTTTTTCGAAGTTTGCTCCTGTTTAATTGTCGAAGGTATGAAATGAGAATTAAGAAGTGGAAGATTTGATCATTATGAGAAGTACGTAATATCATCCGAGTTAAATGGCAATCTTAGTAAAGGGGAAGAAGATGGTTCCGCGCCTCTTTGCCATTTGTTTTTAACGTTCTTATCTTTTTATTTTTAAAACCAGTTGGCATACGTGCATATTTAGAATTTATTTGCAAAAGGTCGATGAAAACAAGCCGGTTGTTATTTAATCTTGCAAAATCCTTCCTGTTCTTTAATGGAGGTCTTGTCTTCCCTGATGGTATTTAGCCTCGGATGTAGATACGTAACATACCTGTCCCGGAGAGGCGATTGAATGGATCTGACCTGCTCTGTATGTCATTTGTAACATACTCATATTGTAAAGTACCGGCCACGGCTACGCAATATTATTAATAAGCTCCGAGCTGTGAAAAGTAGTCTAGTCTTAAATTCCAGCGATAATCTTTAGATTATGAGAATATCATATATAAAAAATTAGTTACCTGTTCTAAACATTGTTATTTTTTTTTCTTTCTGATTACCACAATATCGTGAAGATAACGTCGAATAACAAGTGCATAAATCAATTATTACCAGTTGCTCAAAGTGGAATTATGTACCAGTAATATTTGCAACTAATCCCGCATCCATCTTATATTATTTGTTTAAACAAATAAATAAAAAAGATTTCTTATTTTTATGCAACGCAAGGATTCCCCGATCTATTGTTAAGACTTTAAGGGGTGGGCCAATCATCAACGCCGCGGTCAATATTCATTTATCTCAGGAGAAAGCAAGTTTTTTTCTTATTTATTTATTCTTTACGTAATGTGCACCTACACTTGAGCGCATCTAGCAAATCTGCTAAAAATGCAAACTTTAGTGTCTGCAATTTATTTGATTTAGTTGCGTTTTTCTTGATTTTGTGTTATATTATTGCATATATTTATAGAAATATATTATGGAAAAAATTTGGTTCGTTGTCTAAATCTAAACATCGTGGAATACTGATTGTGGCAGAAAATTATGAACAGTAGGCCTTTCTATATCCGATCCTTAAATATCAGTACTCTATGTACACAACTATACAAATATACAACAACAAAATAAAACAAAAACAATGAAAACCCACCTTTAAAGAGGGTTTGAGGTTTAAACTTTAATATATCAATCTATCTTTGTGTAACATTGTTGGTACATGTTCATTTTTTTTTTTTTTTTTGCAAAAATACTTTTTTTTTTCTTTTTCAACCTTAAGAACAGTTAAGTTAATTTCGGAAAAACCTATATGGTTCCATTTTTTCTCATAATTTTGTAAGATTGATAAAATTGTGATGAAATTAGTTATGTAATATGGTCATTTTATAAGTACTTCCAACAGTCTATCTTTAAGTAATCAGTTTAATTAAGTGACATGACTGCTAGATGATGTAGCGAATAATTCCAAAGCAGTTATCCCCAATTCATTGTCACTGCTACTATTGCATCATTATTATCTTCCAAAGTAAGGATGAGAGGGTACAAAAAGCGAATTGCCTACTCATATGGAAGGATCCGACTGATGCAAGAACCTCGGAAAAAGAAGTTTTTTTATTCATGAGCTCTCCTACAGTTTATTGCACCGGGAGAGGATGTTGCATATCACTTACTGTCCATCAAAGACCTGGAAGAACCGTTTAGTGAAATTGTTAATTAATTAGCTTCTGGAAAAGTACTCCTGTATTAAAGGAAAAGGTTTTCAACATCTTGAGATGTTTATCGTTAGTTGAACTTGACGAAATGGATTTAATCATAAATGGCGTGAGCCTGGCTAAATATTATTATATTGCATACTGTATTTATTTGATGTTGTCTTAATTATTTATTCTGACTATGACAAATTTAATTTTATAATTATACTAGCTAGGGTGCCCGGCTTCGCTCCGGAAGTTTTAATAACAGAAAAACTTTAAAATTAAAGGAAATATAGAACAAAATTAGCACTTTCTTGAAACTTTTAACATGGTATCAATATTAAGATTCGATATCTGCAGAGTCCGCCCGAATAAGGAACCCTATATACTTTAAAGGGGGTTGAAAATGGTGAATGAACAATTAATTTTGCTGCAACTTTGTCGAGTCATGCATCGTTTTTGATGGTTTCTGTGATTCTGAATTCTATAAGCCCATTCCAAGCAGTCAGCAGATAATAAGTTATTAGATTATGGTTGAAAAATATATTAGTTAAAAAACTATATTTCGATTACAACTTAAGCGCCGACTACTGTGATGGTCCTATTAGATCCAGAAGTTTAGAAACTACCGAAGATTCATAGAAACTTTTTTTTTAAGACCTTTCTTCCAGTTCAATCTCCCATAAGATATCCCCCCCCCCCCGTTATTTGGCCGGACACTGCACCTACTATTACAAATTGAAAACCAAAATATCATGAGGGCACAATTTTTTCATCATATTTCTTTTTATCCTGAACTATGAGGGGTGATAAAATCTTATTGAAAAAAAACTGTAATTGGAGTTAGTCATTTTGTCAACTGGAATGCTCATCATACATAGTAATAAAACAATTTTTCATAACTACATACAATAAGAACACTTCAAACATTTTCTTTTCGATTTATATCAGTCAATTCAGCTCTCCTTTTTTGTTTTATGTCTGTTTTTATTTGCTCACTATACTACTCAAAAATGTTTACTCATATTGCATTAAATTTACTTAAGTATATATTATATATAGATTAAATGTAACGTGCTGATCATATATTAGCCTTCTCATGAGAAAACTAATTTTGTAAGGTATCCAGTCGGTTTTCTAATTGATATGTAAAATCATTATTTTATTTTGAAAGAAAAGGTGAAACTTATTATTTTCGCTTGATTTTTAAGTAATTTAAAAAGAACAGCTGAACAAATACATAACCTTTACAAATTTAACGGAATGAATCAACAATAAACATCGAATGAAACGCACCCTAGCGCTTCCTGGTTCTCAATCTCAGAGATGCTAATTAAATGGTGCGAAAGCCTTAAAATTCCAGTCCTTTTCTCTTCAATTTTACACCCTTAAGAGAAAAACAGAAACCTTCTTCTCCATTAGGGGTTATACAGCAACACGCTGACATAACTTCCTTAATCCCACGTGGAGTCGCTTTCGAGCCTTTTCGGCACGCACATTGTACACTTTGCTTTATAATATATATTGATTATGTATATGTTAAAAGATTATTACATCCCCTAAGAGTATTATTTCTTTAAGAGTGTTCTTTTGTATTGCTTTGTGTCCTGCTTTATTGTTTTCTTAGGTATATTTGGACAATGATCAAAGGAAAAATAATATTTCAATAGGATTTTCTATGTTAGCCGAGTTTCGTGGTGTGGTATATTAGCCATGTTGGATTTATAATATACGAGCAGACCCTACCACGCGTTGCTGTGGCTCAGTAGCTACGGGTTATATCCTATTCTTTTTTATAGTCAAATCAAAATTCACTGATGAAGGATAAAAACGTTTCAGCTAATCTAAAAACCAACGGGATTTAAAATAGAACTTTACGCCAAATTTAAAATTTTTTGTTAAAGAACTTAGATGGGTTAAAGTTTTTATTGATTACATCTTATATTTAACCATAATGTGTTAATGAATGACACATTTAAAAAGGAACTAATAAAGAATATAATTGGAACAGGGTTTAGTACAATAAAAAAAAGACAGTTAGCAAAAATGTACCAAATTAATCTCATTTATAACGTATATTATAATATACTTACATAATGTATATTAATTAAATTCAGAATATAACACATGATGATATGAGATACTGTATCAGGAAGTTATACTAATAGATGCACAATGATTTTGGTTAACCTGTCTTGTGCTAAAACAAATAGATTTGATGTTTTCCCCAAACGTGAAAAGGCGACACATAATTTCCCAGGGGAAAAACATGAATTTTCCTATTCCAAGCCCGAAAAAATAGATTTATGCTTATCCTTCCTAAATATTGAAAGAAAATGAAGTGTTGAGTCAAGAAATCAACTTACACCGCCAACTGTTGGAAATTTATAGAACTTGCACATAATCTCACGTTTGTAGTATAATAAGCATTTAATTTACAAAAAAAGAAATATTGAGGCCAATAATAGAGATGAAAACTACCCTATCTTTTAAGTTGAACAAAACAACACATAATGAGCCAAATTTCATCAAAATCAGTTGAGTAGTTTCTGATTTCACATCCGAAAAACATCGGGACACAAGATTTATATATATATATATATATATATATATATATATATATATAAAGATATAATGAAAGTTGAGAATCTGAGGAAGAATAATATTTAGTTTATAAGTCGTAAAATGTATTCACGGCTGAAAAAAATTGAATAAATACATTTCATACAAAATAATATTAGAAGGAAATAAGAAAAAAAAGGAAAATTGAGGCTAATAATCGAGATAATAACTACCCTATCTTTTAAGTTTGACAAAACTACACATAATGAACAAAATTTAATTTTACCTCCAACAAACATCGGGACACAAGATTTATATATAGATAAAGATGATGCCATTAAACCCAGTAAAGTAACTATATTTTTTCTTAATTCACTTTATTTTTGAAGAAATAACCTTCAAATGCATTTTCACCTTTCCTTGAAACCCAAGTTATACTGAACTAGCTTAATATGGAACATAATTTGTTTTAAATATTTCCTTTGGTTTCTAATATTTCATTCAGTCAAATTTTTTTTATTTGAAGAGCCTTCGTTTTAATCCAAACGAGCGCATCTTCTTCAGGGTTTGTTTAGTCGAGAGTAATAACAGAGTCTAGCGTGCTTTTAGTGCCTCGGCTTTTAGTGCAATATTTTATTCATTTGTATATATCTCATTATCGCCACAATTATTCCTAGTTTAGACTAGGAGTACTGCATTGTTCTGAAACTTCGTCTTTTAGTTGTGTTCTTTCCAATACGTCCATAAAGGTTTTCGTTATTATGTTTTTTACTTTTGACTAAGATGGATGTGATTTCAATAAATAAATTATTCTCTAATGAAGGTAATGACTCAAATTTAATGTACTTTCTCTGTGGTATTAAAATATATTTATTTTAAATATATATATATATATATATATATATATATATATATATATATTTAAATATTTATTCTAAAATATATATTTTAGTTTAAAGTGATTTAAAAAAAAAAAAAATTATACCTCGTCATTCGTTTTTATTATCGAACCACTGTATATATCCAAAGAAATTTTAATACTAAAGGGATTATCGCATTTTTATCTGTTGAATTATTCAAACCCTCTCAATACTGATAGCCAAAATATGTTGGAATTTCATTGCTGATTCTTATTTTTAGCTTGATGACTATATACTTGAGATGTCGAAAGTTAACCATAAGAGCGCCGAAATAAAAACGTTTAGAGGCCGAATGAGTCTTGTCTAAGGACTTCGGTAGCAATTAGCCGATGTATTTAGTTTCTAATAACTTTCTATGTTTTAGATATAATTAGCCGACTGACAGTATCCAATTACTGAAACTACAGTTATTTTATCCTTTACAGACCCATCTATTTGATGAAAAGGTATGGTCATGAATGTGTTTTAAAGTAATCTTCAAATTTCCAAAATGATATATGATTTCATTTCCTATAGGTTTTCCAGGCTATAAAGAGTACTTTTTTTACCTCTATAGTCTATTTATTTTCATTAATAAAATAACTGCTTTTGTAAATAACGTATTATAAAAACGAAAATATATTTAAACTCTCATGATTTCCTATATGTGCTTGAAAATTGGTATACTGAAAGAAAAAAAAATTAAAAACTAAAATAAATATAAAATGATATTAATTTCAGTATTAGTTACGTTTTATCTGCTATTAGTTTCAGATAAAAAATCCATTTACTTAATAATCTTATTTGAGTGATTAATATCTTTACCTCGGAGGTTAACCACACCATTTCCCTTTTTTTTTTTTTTTTTAATTTAATACTCTAGATTTAAATATCTTGATATATAGTTTGAAGAAAAAGAAATGTTCGTTAATTAGATAGGTTAATGAAGTTTTCACTTATGGCACGTCGGCAAGAAGATGGTTGCTACTCAAAATATATCAATTTTGAGTCAAGCATACCGTTGGAATCAGAAATGACAAAACCTACAATGCCTGAATTTTAGCCACGATAATATTAACAGTTCCGTTCGCCTAAGGCGCAATTCATGAAGGAGATGATCGTGTTAACGCAGGTAGAGGCTACTCTTGAGTTACTGTTAGTACCATTCGTACTATCTGCCGCGATGGTAGACTATTTGTGATCCAATACTATTTTCCTTAGTCCCTCTTCGTAGGTACAATATTAAATTGGGAATGCAACTGAAGCTTCACATGTGATTATCCAAAACAACGGTTTTTAAGTTTGTAACCATCTTCTTACCGACATGCGATATAATTAACGTTGATATGTAATTGGAAGAGTATTTAGATTTTTTATCATACAGAATAATTACATTCAGCATCAGTGTTAGAATAGAAATAACACAATTTCAACCTAAAAACTTGTTTCAATTAATTAATTAAATATTTGAACATGGTGGTTATTCAAATTTATTCACAGTTCTGTAGAATATTTATGGATTTCATTTTATTATTATGTTCGTATATTTCTTATATATGTATAATTTACGTAATGAAGGTTAGATCTAAGACCCACCAGATATAATCATGACACAGAAGAGGTAGACTACGATGAAGACAGATGTGGCTAACGAAGTCATGGTCACACTGACTCGCTGGTACACCAATCGGTTCGGAGTTCGGACCACTACTGGAGTCTGTTCCAGGAGGAACCGACCCCTACTCCTTCCGCTCTTCATTCCCACATTATTTGTCATTTCATTTATCTTTTTTCTCACCGATTTATTTCTTTTTGACCCAATTCTTAATAATAATCTTAATTCTTAATTATATTCCAAGGCAATTCTACTATATTGTCACGTATAAGTTTTAAAAAGTACAATCAAATCTAAAGTCCTGTTTCAGTGGAAACTTCTAACTGAATAGCTAGGTTAATTCAATATTCAACATTATTACAACTTATTTCATATAAAAACAAAGATACCCAAATATTTTTTTTAAAACAACTTTCATATGTATTAATCAAATGTATACAGCAATAAGGCCAGAATCAATAAATTTCATTAGCGGCCAAAAACATATTAACCGCAAGTATATGTTTAGTTAAATAGAGTTCAGAAATACAAAGTTTATGTAGATACTATAAGAAATTATCAGTTTCATCCTTGCTGAATCGAAAATTTCTCTTGATCATCATATCTTAAACAATAAAAATCTGGTGCGATTCGTGCAACACAACCACTTTCACTTATCAACTTACTTGGAGTAGAAACTGACATGTTTTGATAATTGTGTAAACTCAGTTTAGAAAATTCAAAGAAAAAAAGCTTTATCCGCTTTTATTTACTTATTTTTGTTTGTTATTTTCCATAAGGTATAGAGTATTATAATTAAATACAAACCTTGAAAGTCTTCAATAATATTCGATATATTATTATTTCTTTCTTTTTTAAGGGGGGGGGGGGTCATCAATAGAAGATTTTTTCTATTTTTTTTTTTTTACTGCTTTTTAAAAATATATCGTGAATTGAAATCCACAGAAGGGGTATTTAAGGTTCATGGAAAATTGGAACTTAGTCTTCGAATTTTATTTTGTTATGCATTTCCAGAAAACGAGAAAGATGGTCGTTCTTCAAAAATCGTATTGATGCAGCAAAAACGAACATATCTTTCTTTCAGAAATCTATTATGGAATTAAAGTTTCAAACTAAAATATAGTTATTAAGGATTGTATTGTACCATATCTTAAAAAGAAAACAGCTATAAATATTTTGAGCATTACCTCTTTTTCTACATATTGACTCACCAAGAATTAATATAATAGTTTTTATTTTTATCTTTGATAATGACATTGCAAAATATAATACATCGTGGCGTATAATTTTATTTCTCTTCTCAGTTGTTGCAATAATATAATTTAGATAACATAGCAACAAATGATTTACATTAAATAGGTATGTTCTTTAAACCACGTAGCTAACTCGTCACATGGGCATTAGGACCTACTTTTTAACAACTGGCTGTTAGTAAAGTACTGCTTATGCGAAAGAGTTATCGTGTTTTTAGCGCTTGTTGTAACATACCTATTCATAAAATGTATTTATGCCGATTTTTCTTTTTTTTTCTTATTTCCTTCTAATATTATTTTTTATTAAATGTATATATTCAATTTTTTTCAGCCGTGAATACATTTTACGACTTATAAACTAAATATTCTTCTTCCTCAGATTCTCAACTTTCCAACAATTTATTATATCTTTTTTTTTATATATATATATATAAATCTCGTGTCCCGATGTTTGTCGGATGTAAAATCAGAAACTACTCAACCGATATTGATGAAATTTGGCTCATTATGTGTAGTTTTGTCCAACTTAAAAGATAGGGTAGTTTTCATTCATCTCGATTATTGGCCTCAATATTTCTTTTTTTTGCAAATCAAATGCTTATTATACTACAAACAGTGTGATTATTTGCAAGTTCTATAAATTTCAAACAGTTGGCGGTGTAAGTTGATTTATTGACAAAACACTTCATTTTTTTTCTCGATATTTTGGGATGGTAAGCATAAATCTATTATCTTCCGACTTGGACTAGGAAAATCCGGGTTTTTCACATGGCTAAGTATGTGTCGCCTTTTCACGCGTGGGGAACACATCGAATCTATTTGTTTTAACAAAATACAGGTTAACCAAAACCATTATGCACCTATTAGTATGACCTCCTCATAAGATATCTCATATCATCATGTGTTATATTCTGAATTTAATTACTATGCATTATGGCTGAAGATTAATTTGGTTCATTTTTTCATACTGTCTATTTTGATTGTACCAAACTCTGTTCCAATTATATTCGTTATTAGTTCCTTTAACATGTGTCATTCGTTTGAACACATTATGGTCAAATATAAGATGTAAACAATAAAAACTTTGATCCATCTAAATTCTTTACCAAACAACTTTAAATTTGGCGTAAAGTTCTATTTTAAATCCCGTTAGTTTTTAGATTAGCTGAAACGTTGTTACTTCTATCATTGAATTTTGATTTGACTGTAAAAAAAGAATACGATATAGCTAATTTAACGCATCTGAGCCACAGCAACACAACGTGGTATGGTCTGCTCGTACATGTATATTTCTGAACTCGTTAACGGAAAAAGAGATCCCTCTTACTCCACAGTTACTGCGTTAGCCTCACGAAACAAGCATTAATTTTCACCGTTGGTTCTCTCTCCTAAACTATAATAAAAGTGGTCACCTGTGGTATAGTGGTTAGCAACCTACAATACTAAAGGTCGCAGGTTCGCTAGAGGTAAAAAATCCTTAGCTATGCCGTCTCCCCCCAAGAAAGCACTTTTAATAATATTTCTCTTTGGAAAATTCGCACTATATATTATTTCGTAACTTTTTGTTTTTAAATGGTATGAGATAAATATCAAAGCATCGTAGTTCACTAAAAGTTTAGCACGATTAGCCTTAGGGGGGGGGGGGACGTTAAAGACACAAGATAAAGGGACGTTAAAGACACAAACAAACAAATTAAAAAAAGTGTGGCAGGTCTTTTTTTTATAAAATAAATTAGAATCAAACAAACTACAGGATGTATATATGTATGATAATCGTACCAGTATAGAAAAAAAATGGACTATAGTACCAAACAAGTGGTGTGTTGTAACCCGAAACTCATGCCCTCTTTCAAGTATTGTCCTAAGGCAAAATATGTGGTCCGTAGTAGATTTTCCTCTTCTGAATCCACACTGGTTTGATCCTGATTCTCTTTCAGGGTACGGAAGAGGCCTTTGAAAAAAAAATCTTGATAGCACTTAGTAGGCGCTGGGTAGGAGGGCATTGTCTTGGTAATTTCCTCGGTCAAAGGGTTCCCTATGTTGTATACTGTATGTGTCCTTTATCTGCATGTTTAAGTTGTATGTAGTGTGCTGTGCGTGTTGAGTGTTTCCCTATCCTCGAAGGCCAGTATCTGACAGCAGCCTATAAACAAAATTAAAAATTTTGAACTGGAAAATTGATTAGGTATAATTTCTTCTAGAAAAACATTTTTAACTACCTACTTCAAGTATGTAATATAGAAATTAATTTGAAAGAAATTGAAAATTAAATTTAAATTTATTTATATAGTAATATTATTTTTTTTCTTTTTTTCAGTTAGCTGAGAACATTTATCATAATGATAAGGATATTCGTGAAATCAAAAAGACTGAAGAAGAAATAACGGACTATTTCATTCTACTCCACGGTAAACTCACATTGATCGAACATAAACTTCGTAGGCAATTAGCATCTGTCAACACTCGGAAAAATTTAGAAGAGATTCTTAAAAAGTTGACTGGGTACATTGAGGTATGCATTCAGAATTTTATCGTTTATAAACAAAATAGTTGTTTTTTTCGTGTGTGTGTGTATCTTTTTTTTCCTCATCCCATGTTTATGAATATATACATAATTGGTATATCTTTAATGACTGAAATGTTCAAAAAAGTTAAATTCGTTAATTAATTTTTTGAAAAGTTCGAGGTTCGTTCTGGTTTGAAACACCTATTTTATTTAATTTAGCGGTAGCATATGAGATTAGGGAGGTGACACGTACTGGAAATGGTTTGAATTTGGGAGAGGATATATCCGTGCTCGGTTTTGCCGATGATTTAGTTTTGCTTGGTGAGGACGAGTAAACTGTAGAACTAAATACAAAAACGTTGATGAAAGCTGGTCAAGAACTTGGGTTGGAAATAAACACGGATAAAGGTCTGGCCACACATGTCCGCACCGGATCCGCACCGTAGCAATAATACAGGTTATGTTCAGAATATTTTTAATTTAACTTACATATTACCTTTAGTTATGCCTAAAGTTCAAGCCACACATGTCAGACATAGGCCACTTTAGGCATAACTAAAGGTAAAATGTAAGTTAAATTAAAAATATTCTGAACATAACCTGTATTATTGCTACGGTGCGGACATGTGTGGCCAGACCCTAAGACCAAATAAGGTTAGCCATAGAAGGGGTTACGATTTTGTCGAAATCGATTTAGAGGGGGGCGATGATAATTAGAAAAAATGAATTAGATGAGGCAATTAAGATTAGATTAAAAGCCGGAAATGCTTGCTACTTTTCTGTTGCGGAATAGCTTAGTTCCCGACTTCTGTCCCGAAATTTAAAAATTAGGATTTACAAAGCGATTATTCCTCCTACAGTCCTTAACGGATGTGAATCGTTGCCGCTAACATCGAGGGACGAGCAAAGGCTGAGGGGTTTTGAAAATAAGGTATTGAGTAAAATATTTGAACCTAAAAGGGACGAATCAACTGTACAATTTTGGCGTTTATACAGTACCTAACTAAGTCTAATTTATTCGTTAAATATAAAAGAGGTAATTGCAGTGCGGCGAATAAAATGGACATGTAAATTTGCAAAAATCGGTGGTGAACGAATTCCTAAATGATTAATAAGTGTCCGGCTCCCGAGGGGCAGGCCGAGACGGAGGTGGGAGGATTGGGTCGGGACAGCAGTTGGATGGAGGTGTGTAGAGAGCGAGTTGTGGTGTCGGCATCGAACCTTTGGATTCGTTATGCCTTTATTATTATTACGTATATATGACTGATATTTGAATATATTTGCCATTCTTTCTAATAGATTCGTTCTTGGTATTTATTACTTTATTGTAGTGATGTAAAACTATCGATAATCTGAGGTGATGACAAGGTGGTGGGGGGGGGGGGGGTTAGGATAAGAATTTTTCATTAGGAACGATAGGAGCTACAATGCACGTTTCCATTTGCGCTTTTTCTTTCTTTTTTTATTTGGGAATAAAAATTAAATTATAAGGGCATTATACCATGAAATAATTTTTATCAAAGCTTAGTCGTAACTGCAATGAATAAATCTTTATCAAAACGTCAAAGAAACTGTATTTTGAGGAAAGCTATACCAACCCTCTACAAGGAACTATGCAACCAGGATTCCCAGTTGTCGAAGTACCTAATTGATTTGACATAGCTTTTGAAACGCAATCCTCGAATGTGTCGGTGTTTTTGAAGAAAAAAGGATGTGAAATTTGTCTAGACATACCTTGGAACGTTTTTGGAAAGTTTTTGAAGTATTGACATACCTTATCGAAAGTTTTTGAAGAAAAAAGGATGTTTTCTAGACATTTCATTCATTTTTCTAGACACGTTTTGGAACGTGCATATTTAAAAAAAAATGTTCTCAGGTATTTGATTTACAGAGGTCGAAAATGTTTTTTTACAAAAACTGTGATTTTGTTTATATGCCATTAACCAAGTAATTTTCAAGCCTAGGGACTGGCAGGCCATCAGTTGTTTTGTACATTATTCCATTCAAGTTGGAAGATATCTGTAGCGGTGCTTAGAACAAATAATTACGTTCCAACCTCCTTGGACCTACGCAATTACACCGCCAAAAGTAATTGCCCAATTGGCTAGGTTCCACGCTGTTACTGTGTGAGTTATTGTAAGAGGGTATAAATCGCAGGCCTGCTAATCATTGTAATATAACGTTGTTTTTATTGGTTGTATAATTTGTATAGTAGTAGTTGGTGCACCATTTGTGTAAGTGGTTATTTGTAGTATATTTATTTCAGTTTAGTTTTGTTTAGTTTGTTTGTTTCGTAGTAGTAGTTATTTAGTTTATTTTATTCCCAGTTAGTTCCTTTTTATTTTTATGTTCGTGTTTATCAAGTTGTTTATTTATTTTCATTGTCTAATTTGCATATATTTTCTGTGTTCAATAAAAATCTATTATTCGCTGAGAAGTTAATTTAAATCAACCCTATAATCGATAGTTAATTTAGCCAAAGAGCTAACAGTGGTGACCCCGCGTTTAAAAAAAAAAAAAAAAACATCAGTAAGTAATAGATTTTTGTATTTTTTTATTTGTAATTTTTAACAGTTAAGATGAAAGATAGCGAACCAACCGGAGAACAAGAAGTTAAGCCTTCAATGTCGGCGGAATCGATATCCACGGATAGGAAAATTCCACCCTTTTGGAAAACAGAACCAGAATTATGGTTTATTAGGCTGGAGGCTATATTTTCCCGCGCCAAAATCACAAACAGCATAACAAAATTTGAAATCATCATTCCGCTTCTCGATTTTGACGTAATTAAACAAGTGGCGGACTTAGTAAAAAAACCTTCCGCAACGCCTTACGAAGATATCAAGAACAGACTTATAGAGGTTTATGCGGAATCAGAAAACCGGCGGATTCAACGTCTCCTCGAAGGTAAACAAATAGGGGATGAAAAGCCTTCACAGTTCCTCCGTGAAATGAAGAATTTGGCGGGCGAGACGGTATCCAATGATGTAATAAAAACGCTTTGGATGAGATCCCTTCCAGCTCACACACAAGCTATATTGCTGTCCACAACCCACACAGAACTTGATATACTTGCAACGGTGGCAGACAAAATACACGAAGTCGAACCCCCTCCTAGAACGGTTGCGACTATTGCGACATCCTCTAGCGGTATCGCAAGTCTGGAAGAGAAAGTTGAAAGGCTTGCTGAACAAGTAGCCGCCCTCGCCGTAGGGCGCACTCCTCGAGGACGTAGCAGAAGTAGAAACCCACAGAAGAAACCAAGGTCTGTCAGCAGGCAGCGAAAGACGAACTCTGAAAACTGGCTCTGCTTCTACCACTACCGCTTTAAACAGAATGCCCGAAAATGCGTTCAGCCCTGCGCTTGGGAAAAGATTAGCAAGGAGCAGGTAAACTAACAGGCGAACCGGAAGTGGCGTTAACCGGTCCCGCCAATACCCAACGCCGCCTATTCGTCAAAGATCAGCGGTCAGGACGAAATTTTTTGATAGATACAGGGGCAGCGATATCAGTCATCCCTCCGAATAAGATGTCGAGATCGGAGCCACAAGATTTTGTATTATACGCCGCAAACGCAACGAAGATAAGGACCTACGGTACCCTCCAGCTCAGACTAGACTTGGGGCTTGGTAGAATTTTCGTTTGGGACTTTGTAATGGCCGAGGTCCCTAAGCCAATCATAGGGGCCGATTTCATGTACCATTTCAATTTAATTGTAGATCTCAAAGGCCAGCAACTTATTGACAGGTCTACTTTACTATCATCGAAAGGAAAAATAGTAGACGAGATCCCAGTTTGCATCTCTGCCGTTCCGGAGAATCACCCATTCGCTAATCTGCTAAAAAATTTTCCAGCCATTACAAGACCTTCTTCTGCAAAGAGGACAACTAAACATGACACAGAACATGTGATAGAAACCACTGGCCGACCCGTCCATGCTAAAGCTAGAAGACTTCCACCGGAGAAATATCTCATAGTGAAAGAAGAGTTTCATCGGATGGTGGAGCAAGGCATATGCCGACCATCACGCAGCCAGTGGAGCAGTCCCCTGCACGTCGTAACCAAAAAGGATGGTTCTGTAAGGCCCTGCGGGGATTACAGACAATTAAACTCCCAAACCGTGCCGGATCGTTATGGGGTACCGAATATTATGGACTTCCGGAATAATCTATATGGGAAGACAATATTTTCAAGACTAGATCTTGTGAGGGCATACTACCAAATTCCCATAAAAAAAGAAGACATCCCGAAAACGGCGATTGCCACTCCTTTCGGACTCTACGAATTTATGGTCATGTGTTTTGGCTTGCGGAACGCGGCCCAAACTTTCCAAAGATTCATGGACAGCAAGTTCGGGGACCTAAAATTTTGTTTTGTCATGCTAGATGATTTATTAATAGCTTCTGCGGATCTGGAGGAGCATCTTCTGCATCTCGAAGAAATCTTTAAACGTTTGGACGAAAACGGCCTAACCTTGAATCCTGAGAAATGCGAATTCGGACTCAAAGAGATCGATTTCTTAGGGTATCACATTACTTCAGCAGGTATCAAACCTCAGATGGGTAAAGTACAGGCCATCATAGATTATCCCTAACCCAACGATGTTAAATCACTTAGACGCTTTCTGGGAATGCTGAATTTCTACAGACCTTGTGTACCCCAAGCAGCCGCCACTCAAGCAGCCCTAAACAGGTACTTGCATGGTAGTAAAAAAAATGACCGCAGCATTATTCAATGGAACGAAGAAAGCAACACAGCGTTTGAAGCGTGTAAAACTAGCCTACGAGACGCAGCTCTATTAGCACATCCGAAGCTCGACGCAGACCTCTCTCTTGCTTGCGACGCTTCGAACCACACGATGGGAGCCGTAATACAACAGCGGGACGGTGGACCATGGGTTCCCTTAGGCTTTTATTCTAAGGCACTGTCGGATAGCCAGAGAACATACTCCGCGTATGATAGGGAGTTGCTTGCGATTTACTCTGCAGTTCGTCACTTCAGAGCTATCATCGAGGGAAGAAGCTTTTCTATATGGACTGACCATAAACCGTTGGTTTATGCCATGTTCCAGAAACCTTCTTCGGCTTCGCCAATGAGAATACGATGGCTCAATTTTATAAGCCAGTTTACAACTGACATTAGGCACGTGGAAGGACACAAGAACCAGGTCGCAGACGCCTTATCCCGAGTAGAGGAACTAGATCTCACGAATGACCTAGAAAAATTGGCTGCTCTTCAGAAGGTCGACCCCGAAGTTAAAGATCTCAAAGGACAAGCCAATCTCTGCCTTAAGTTACTTAATTTTCCTGGATCATCCCAGCCAATTCTATGCGAGACCTCGACATCAACTGCTCGCATATACTTACCTAAGGAAATGCGGAGGATTATGTTCGATGCAGTCCATGGTTTAAGTCATCCTGGGATTAGGGCTTCTCGGAAACTTATGTCCCGAAAGTACTTCTGGCCGCGGATGAATAAGGATGTTACTGAATGGGCTAAATGTTGCACGTCCTGTCAAAAGGCCAAGGTGACAAGGCACACAGTCACACAACCAGGAAGATTCGAATATGCGGGACGGTTTGATCATGTGCATACAGATATTATAGGCCCATTACCTCCGTCTCAAGGCAAGAGGTATTGTGTAACAATCATCGACCGTTTCACTAGGTGGCCTGAAGCAATACCGATTGAGGACATCACGGCTGATGCTGTCGCTGCTGCGTTCTACGAGGGATGGATCGCGAGATTTGGAGTTCCAAGTAAGCTAACCAGCGACCAAGGTAGACAGTTTGAAAGCGATTTGTTCTCTAGTCTCACTAAGTTCCTTGGCACAGAAAAGATCCGGACATCTCCATATCATCCTCAAGGGAACGGATGTGTCGAGAGGTGGCATAGGTCGCTGAAGACAGCTTTGGTTGCCCACCTGGATGCCAACAACTGGTCGCGAATCCTGCCAACAGTCTTACTAGGGCTTAGAGCGACAATCAGAGAGGATTTGAACTTCAGTGCCGCAGAAGCCGTTTACGGGCATAGCTTACGATTACCGGGCGATTACCTGAGTCCTTCTCGGACCAGCATCAATCTACCTGCGATGGTTCGTGAGCTGAAGGAATTTATGAGTGATCTTCGACCGGCCGAGTTTCGACAGAGCAGCAGGAGTATTTTCGTGCATAAATCCCTCCAGTCCTGCACCCATGTGTTCCTGCGGGAAGACAAAATCAAGAAGGCGTTGTCTCCTCCTTATACCGGCCCATATCCGGTATTAAGCAGAAGCGACAAACTGTGCACCCTGAGACTGCCAAATAGAGAATTAACCGTCTCACTGGACCGGGTAAAGCCTGCGTTCCTTCTGGCTACACACGAGGACCCATCTGTCACCTTTAAGTCCTCAGGTCAGGACTGCTCCGAGTCTCCGGAACCCGAACCTGCACCCAGCCAAGACGACAGTGGAAATGGACGAGCGACTGAGCCTCCTCCCATACTCAAGACCCGATCAGGGAGGACCATTAAACCTAATGTCCGTTTTTTGGACGTAATTATTTGGGGGGAGTACTGTAGCGGTGCTTAGAACAAATAATTACGTTCCAACCTCCTTGGACCTACGCAATTACACCGCCAAAAGTAATTGCCCAATTGGCTAGGTTCCACGCTGTTACTGTGTGAGTTATTGTAAGATGGTATAAATCGCAGGCCTGCTAATCATTGTAATATAACGTTGTTTTTATTGGTTGTATAATTTGTATAGTAGTAGTTGGTGCACCATTTGTGTAAGTAGTTATTTGTAGTATATTTATTTCAGTTTAGTTTTGTTTAGTTTGTTTGTTTCGTAGTAGTAGTTATTTAGTTTATTTTATTCCCAGTTAGTTCCTTTTTATTTTTATAGATTATTTATGTTCGTGTTTATCAAGTTGTTTATTTATTTTCATTGTCTAATTTGCATATATTTTCTGTGTTCAATAAAAATCTATTATTCACTGAGAAGTTAATTTAAATCAACCCTATAATCGATAGTTAATTTAGCCAAAGAGCTACAAGGAACTATGCAACCAGGATTCCCAGTTGTCGAAGTACCTAATTGATTTGACATAGCTTTTGAAACGCAATCCTCGAATGTGTCGGTGTTTTTGAAGAAAAAAGGATGTGAAATTTGTCTAGACATACCTTGGAACGTTTTTGGAAAGTTTTTGAAGTATTGACATACCTTATCGAAAGTTTTTGAAGAAAAAAGGATGTTTTCTAGACATTTCATTCATTTTTCTAGACACGTTTTGGAACGTGCATATTTAAAAAAAAATGTTCTCAGGTATTTGATTTACGGAGGTCGAAAATGTTTTTTTACAAAAACTGTGATTTTGTTTATATACCATTAACCAAGTAATTTTCAAGCCTAGGGACTGGCAGGCCATCAGTTGTTTTGTACATTATTCCATTCAAGTTGGAAGATATCTATGAGCAAACCATTCTTTTTCCAGTCTTATTTTTTTTTTTTATAGAGTAGACAAGCATTTTTTGTAAGAAACATAAATAGAATTATACTGCTACATTTTGTTTACTTTCCATTTCCGTGAATTATATAGCACATGGATGCTTAGAGACAGGGGCTATCACATTATCCTTTAAAACAATGTTTTCGATAGTACTATCGATAATTTAAAAACTATCGATAGTTTTACATCACTACTTTATTGTCTCACTTGAATTTGTATTATGTTGTAGCAATTTTTTAGCGAACTTTTTTCTTTCCTTGTGAAATTAATCCTTAAAATTTGTCATATTTTTTATTTTCTCATTGATAATATCTCTCAAAATATTGTTTCCTGACACAGGATGCAGAGACAATTTTAGCGTCCACAAGAACTTTATTTAGTGATGGATCAGCTGTTGGTCCCAAATGTTTAGCTGTTATAGACAATTTGAAGTCACGCCAGGAACTGCCTTGGTGTTTGATAGAATCTGCTAATTGGAAAGAGCCTAGGTAAAATCAGCTTTTAATAAATCATGTTCATTATTTAATTATCAAATCTTCTTGTTTTATAATTTTGTGTTCATATAATCTAAAGAAAAATTTATTTTAAAATTCATCATATCATCATAGTACTCATTGCATGAAAAATAATGACTAATCCGGCTTACTGTATTAGAAGAGGAAGAAGTAGTTTATAACAGGTTTTCATAAAATAGGTTCTTGAGCAAAGTCCAAACAGTCTGTTTCATGTATACATTTCAAAGCAACTTATGAATAGTATATCTGGACGAATACTGTCTCTAATAGCTGACCTCTATTAGTTGAGTTGGTGTGGTGAAGAAAAACACAAGTAAAGCCAGGGAGATTTTGGCCATTTTATTCTGGCTATAGTGTTAACATTGAGATTCTTACTGAATCAATTACTTACCCATGCTAGTAGAATTTGGTCTTAATTGGAAAAAATACTGTCGGACTGGAGCTCATCTACCTCTGAAGAAGAGGATCATAGTGGATAAATAGAATTGGCTATAATTAGAGAAGTATTTAATGTTATTTTAAGATATGTTATTGTAAATAATATGAAATACACCACATAATAAATAAAATACACACAGAATTTTTTTTAATAAATAAAAAATTATAGATAAAAAAATAGATTATCTTCTTAATCACCAGGAATAATTAATTAATTATTTCCACTGTAACAATATTGCACTGTGTTATAATATGAACTAAGCATAAAAATTTCCCGCATGAAATACATTTGTATTTTCTGCTTCTTCTATCACCTGTGGAGTCTTCATAAGGCTCACAAAATTTTCTTTTCACACTTCAAAATTCACTTGAAGGCTGGCCACTGGAGGATGACATATTCGGATCTGTAACTTCACGAATTCCGGTCATAAGTCCTCTGTGAATTTGAGTAGTCGAAGTGCCCCTCTGAATGGTGTGTTCATGAATTAGACTTCTGAACAGTTGCCTCAGGAAAAACCTTCTATTTTTAATTTTGAAACCGTTACTGGTGAATATTACCTAGGTATTTATCCCTGCCACAGTTAACAATGATCGCAGCTCACTTGAGAAGTGAAATACATGTGTACTGCTTCCAAGTTCACCTGAAAAGTTCTATCATAGCACTAATTAGAGGAGGAGAGATAGGAGGACTACAAGAGAGAGAGAGAGGACCAGGCATGGTATTTTCTCTGAATAACAGAAAGTTTATATTTATTAGAATATTTATATTTATATTTATATTTATTAGAAAATTTATATTTAGTTTTCTGGCACACCTCACAGGTGACCGCGAGTAACGGCAGCTTAAGAGAAAGACCAATGGCTATGAAATGAAAGTGTTTAAATAAATATTCATTTATAATAGGGATGAGTTTATTTTAATTTAAATATATATATGTATAATACACTTTATTTGATTAGGGATTCTTAAATTTATAGTAATTTATTATTTTGGTTTATTGATTATACGTGATTCATACATTATAATATGTGTGAATGATGAGGATACTTATTTAGGAAGCATCCTTGTAATCAATATTCCATTATTAATTTGATTACGTATAATACAGGTTTCATGCTGAAGAAGGTTTTATAAATACTTTGGAAAACCACTGCAGTTTGGAAATAGTGGATGAACCACGGTATCAATTGGTCACAAAAGAAAAAATACCATCTGATTATAAAATTTCACCCATTAAGGATCTTACAAGAGATGAAGTTTTGGAGTTACTTAAAAAACCATACCTTATTGTTGGTAAGAAACTAGCTAGATTTTCATTTTAATGACATAAAATTTCATATTCAATGATATTTGTATACGAGTACTTGTGGGTCTCAACAGTTATCAAGTAGTAGTTATCTGTAGTTATCAACAGTATACAATTAGGAAGTATTTTGAAATTTTATATCCCATGATCTAAATGAAGTTAACGTTTTATAAATAAAGAAACTAGCTTATGAATTATTTTCTTTTGAAATTATTAGGTTAGGATTTTTACATTTCTGCTACAACTTTTACTATTGATGTTTCACTTTATTTATATACAGCATTAGCCTCATATTAAGGTTTGCTAATGGTAATAATCAAAGCTCGGATTTTGTTGCTATTGCAGAACTACACAGTCTAAAGTTACTTATACCAATCAAGCCTTATGTTTTAGTGATGTTTTGTCATAGAGGGTTGCATTATTTCTTACAGGAAAAAAACTGGGGGTTAAAATGAGGGATAGAACAACCACCCGAAATTTCAAAAAGAAAGTCTAGCGGAATAAATTTATGCATCTAATTAATACAGATTTTTTTGTATAAAAATTTAATGAACTTATTTTTTAAAATAAATAATTGTGCTATTTTTATTTACTTTATGGACATTTCTTTCTGGAATCACCACTGTTTCTGACATACAATTAAATAAGTTAAATTCAAACATTTTAAGGATTTTTTACAAAAAATATATTCAGCCAGATATTCCACTCTCAGAAAAACTAGATGACTGGTTCAACAATTCAACAAAATTTAAGATAAATTAGCAAATAGTTTAATTCATATATAAAAATGATTGTGATAGATGAAACCATGGATGCTAAAAAAAATAATTTATAAATGTATTTATCTACTAAATTACAAACTTGATTTTAAAAAATAAAGACTTCTATTTTGATTATTTTCTTTTTATTTTTATTATTTTTATCGGTATAAAAAATCATAATTATACCTAAAGTTTTTGTAAAAATTAAAATTTTCTATTCCAATTTGCTCTGTAATTCTCCAAAATATCCATTTATTGTTCGCAAAATTTATTTGATTCATAATTTTTAAGTTTGATAAATTTTTATTGCACAATTGTAAGTTTTTAATGTACATTTTCAAAGTTTTGCCACATGGAAGGCTGAGCTTTAGTCTTAGCTTTTGATATAGGTTCAAAAAACAAAAAAGAAAAAATAAATGTGAAGTTTGGCATATTAAACACTTTTTTTTTTTAGACTCATCACCCGTTTCTGATTCAGAATTTGTTTTAGACTCATCACCTGTTTCTCATTCAGAAGGAACAGCAAGCCCTTCGCCTTCTGTCGCTAGTGAAAAATCTTATTCATCACAGACTCGTGATCACCCCTCATATTCCCTTCTTTATCCTGATGAAATTACTGTGGGTATGTGGTGTAATTAATAAAGGAATATTATTTATTTAGTTTATGGAAATAATGCTGAATTAAAGATTATTAACATTTAAATTATTTTGTCTGTATCTTCCATCAGGTTGTTCGCTCCGAGTCCGTATTAGTCATTTGATATCCCCCTCACACTTTTATGTTCAGAGAGAGAACGCACAGAAGAAATTACTTGAATTTCAAGCATCGCTTAGGACTTCGCAAGTTCAACACTGTAAACCTCCTCATAATCTAGAGAAAGGTAATATATTAACCGTATTATACTTAATCATTTTATAAGCAAAACACCGTGCTGGATTCTATATTTCCTCCCACATCATTCCAAGCATTTTTTTAGTCACGGAAACGCCTATTATCCTTGGTATTTCTGCTCTTTTTTTCATTGTCTTTTTCCATCTCTCCAATTTATATTTGATCTAGATTTAATGTTTCCCTCTCATTTGATAATATATAGTTTTCCTTTCGAACTTGCAAGCCAAACAAAACAACTCTTAGGAAGAATTCAAATGTCATCGGGCTGGAAGGATAGATTAGAAAGTGAAATATAGAGCATAAAAAAGCCCATTTAAATTTTTTCCAGTCACCTGCTGAAAACCATACAATGTATCACCTATCTTTTTTAATTTAATTTTTTTTCTCTCTGTCCATTCCTCTATTTCCTATTTTGCTGAGAAGGTAGGTATCAAAAAGTTCCTATGTAGAATTCCATTCCATTCCTTCCTTTTCTTTGTCTATTGCTAAAAAAATGTTTGACATTTTAAGCTCTATCCATTTGATTTAATATTTGTGTATATAAACAAACATAATATGAAATACATATGTATATGTATATATATATATATATATATATATATATATATATATATATGTATGTATGTATGTATGTATGTATATATATGGACACTCTTTTTTGTTTTTATCACGTTAATACATTGATGGACTTACCGCAGTATAAAATGAGACCACTACCTTTATTATTTCCTCAAAAATCATTGATATGTTTCTAAACAATGTTTAAGGTAAACTTTATTTGACACTTTATGGAGCTGACAGCAAGTGGTACAGAGCGAGGATTACTAATATAATCGATTCTAAGAAATTTGAAGTATTTTATGTAGATTATGGAAATTCTGAAATCGTTGAAAAATCCAGGTAAACATTTTTACCTATCAATTATCCATACTTATAGCTGAGTTCAATAGACCCATTTAAAATCAGGGTTTCATTTTGATATTTTTATTAGAGTAATTTCGAAATTAATGATTTTGTTGTTAATGTTAATTTCAGGATTAGAACTATCCCAAAATCATCTTTAAACATGCCATGTTTGGCTTATAGATGTCAGTTGGCAGATTGTGTGCCTAGGTATGGAGATGAATGGGATGCTCAAGCAATTTCTCTTATGACTGAAATCATGGATGAGTAATAACAACTTGCATATCATTTATAAAAATTCTGAAAGTATTGATGTATATTTTTATTATAATTGAGGAGGTGGCTGTAAGAAGGGCCCAAACCCGATTGGCCCATTTTGCTTAAAACATTTTAAAAGATGTCAAGTGTTTCAAAGTATATTCTATTACAGTTTCAAATAGTAGATGTTGATTCTTAATGGTTTGACATATTGATTTGAAATTTTAACTGAATAAATTTGACAACAATTAAAATGTTTTATGCAAAAATGCCACCATCAGCCTATGGGCCCTTCTTGCAACCACCTCCTCAATTGTTTCTGTTTATGTACATATTATTATTATTTTTTATAGTGATTTTGTGACTATAACTGTTATGGAAAAAACAAATATAAGTTATATAGTTGACCTGCATAAAGTTACTGAAAATTCTTTTATCAATCTTCGGCAATCATTAGTCTTCAATGAATTAGCTTCTATGACAAAGATGCCCAGTCAAACAACAGTAAGTTACAACTTTATTTTATAGTCTTTTTCAATAACAAAAAAAAAAAAAATTAAACGTTGGATTTTACCTCCTTAGGCAAAGAAAAACTAACACTTACCAATTTTTATAGAGATACCTTAAACATTTTTCAATAGATTTTAAGTATATGTGAATGAAAACTAATAAAATAAAATAATGTCTGTGTATAAATATACATAACAAAGATGATATGTGTGTCCAATGAAGTAACCTGTTCTATAAAAAAGACAAAAAAATTGACAGCAGATAATTACACTTTTTATTTCACCTCATACCTGGAGTACCTATTTCAGCCGCATTCTTCTTATTCACCTTTCATTCCTTCCTCTTTATTTATCTCGCCTTTCTCCAATCCTCCACAGTAAAATCCTTGTAACTGCCCAGTGATACCTTGTAAGCAAGTGCCGACACGCCCCAGTGAATTGGCTTACCTGAGTCTTCTTTTCACTCAGAAAAAGACTCTGACTTTTTCTTGGCACTTTTGGCCTCAGCTCGAATCTGTGGACCATTGAGTTTCTATTCATCTTGCTTTTTAAAGAGATAAATTCTTTATTTATCAATAAATAAATAATTTTGTTAATAAATAAATAAATTTTGTCCCCTTGGCCTTCCTAAGGAAGAACACAGAAGAAGAAGCGATAAATTTATCTTCTTCAATATAATTTATTCTAGACCTTCCAGATCTGTCATGATGAGAATATGTCTCTTCGTAGCAAGCAATTGTTTTATGCACTGCAATTTTCGAAATATTTATGCTGTTTCATGCTTGAGGATTTCCTTTCTTTGTGTAGTGTCTGGATCGCACTACGCTTTCCAACAGAAAATTCTTTCTTTTAACCATTCTTTAATGAAAAAAAACAAAAATTACCCATGCCATAAACTTATTACAACTCTGGCTAATCGATCTAAGAAATTTATCATGGGTACCCTTAGGGGATTACTTGACTCTAAATGAAACTTCAGACACAAAAAACACATTGTTTATTCTTATTTATTTTATTATGTTATTAGTCTCAGTGATAATTAGATTAAATCAAATACATATGTTCTTGTTATTAACGATAGCTTCGCGTTGGTCTCATTTCCGCTTATGGGAAGCGTCCCACAGGAGGCGGAAGTGGGGATGGTCGGTGGAAATCCCTAGGAAGCTCCTCCCGTTTAAGTGCGTAGGACTCGCTGACCAACACTGAGAGCAGCCCCCATAGCTTGCTGGAGGGTCTTCGTAGGTTCGAACGCACAACTCATTTATTTTTAGTTCACCAAAACACCACAAATAGTCATGGACTCTCCTAAGGTAAAAGCACTCATTATTGAAGGTAATCTAGTCCTCCATTCAGGTCTCTGGATGGGGACTGCTTTAGGGGAATCATGGCACAAGTTTATAGTAAGAAATTTAGTTTTTGGGACATGGTACGTAAGAAGTCTGAATACAGCAGGTGGTCGCAAGTGAGATTATAAGGTACAGTTAAGATATTATTGCGCTGCAAGAGGTCCGCTGGCCTGGAGAGGGCTCGTTAAGAGTTGGTCAGTACACTATTTGGTACAGAGAGGGCGACAATTATTGTTAAGGCACTGGGATTCTGATTAGAAATAGGTTACTATCCGCTTTGAATGGCAAAGATATTCATTAATACCCCTGGACATCACTGGATTAGCAAACACAAAATCAAATTGATCCTGTTTTGGTATAGCATAAGTGGCAAAATAGTATTATTAATGTTCATGATCCCGAACTATTAGTTGCTAAAGTTCGGCAAAAACTTTTAATAAAAAAAAAGGTTATACTGGATCTCTGGATCGTTATATTATATCGGTTATACTGGATACTGGATCTCGCACCGAATATTTTAATCTGGTAAAACTTGAAATTCCGAAGATTAGAAACCAATGTGAAATTGTAATCAAGAATATACTAGAACCATCTCAGTATGCAGTTAGACTTCGACTAGGACGGTCACAGTGAGCTGGCTCCAGAAGATAAGCAGATAAGATTTTCATTGATTTTTTCAATTTATTATTTCTTAATTTTTTTAAAGGAAAGTGTTTCTTTTTAATTTTTCAGAAGATAATTATTTTTTGTTTTGTTTAGTTCATAGTTTTTATCTTGAAAATGAATTTAATTTTATTTTATTTATAGATTTTTTTTTCTCTTTTCTCTCTCTTTTCTAAAATTTAAAGGATACATTTATATATTTTTTCCCTCTTTTTATAATTATATTTAAAACTTATTTAGCTTAAAATTTAAGATTTTTATATAATTTTCTTACTGCGTTAAAACGCAAATGGATGATATTTCTGACCCTCCTAGCCCATCAACAAAAAAAAGAAAATGGGCTCGGAATAAAAAAATAAAATTTCCTCCGGACAAAATCTTAGAACAAAGGACGGAAAACATATTACCATCATATTTAATAATAAAGAGGACAGACCAAGATGACTTTAAAAAAGTATCCCCCTTTTTCATCTAAAAGGTAATTACTAGCCTAGTTGGTAATGTTAAAACGGTTAAAAAATTAAGAGACGGAAGCCTATTAGTAGAAACATTAAATGGACAGCAAACAAACAAGTTGTTATCTTCTAAAGACTTTGGAGGTTTATTTAACGTTGAGATAGTTCCCCATAATTCCCTCAACTATAGCAAAGGAGTTATCCGTTGTTATGATTTTCAATATATGAGTATCGAAGAAATAAAAAATGAATTAACTCCCGTAATTAAAGACATCGTAAGAATAAAATCAAGAGCAAACGGAAATGAAATATTAACCCATAATTATATCGTTACATTTCCTACACCTAAACCACCAGAATCTTTAAAAATTGGATACGAAACAGTTAGAGTACAGCCATATATACCCAATCCTTTACGCTGCTTTAATTGCCTGGGTTTTTCTCATACCACTTCTCAATGTAAAAAAAAATCGGTGTGCGTTAATTGCGGCCTGGATAGACACGACGAAAATGTCAGGTGTAACTTACCGGCTAAGTGCGTTAACTGTAACGGCTCTCACAATGCACTAGACCGATCCTGTGTAGTTTATAAAATGCAAAAAGAAATCAAAGCAATACAGGTCAATAATAAAATACCATTATATGAAGCAAAAAAAATATACCGAGACAGAAACCCATCGTATCTTAATAAAACTTTCGCTGAAATAGCAAAAAATCAAAATAATAATAAAGAAAAAAAAAGATGTTGCCGTCCAGGCTAATATTTTATTTTATTTTTCAGAAAATTCGTTAAAAGTCAATAATGAGATTAATAAACACAGCCCAGCTGCAGTAACAAACCATAAGTCTAATGACATTAAAGCTTATTCTAGCTCTGCTCAGGCCAGTGCGGCCACCTCTGATAATGCGTCCTGCTTATCACCGCCACCAGAGCCCGCTGCCCTCGGTGCAGCCGCTCTTCCCTCCCCCCACCCTTCCCCTTCTCCTTCCCCCCACCCTCCTTCATCATCCTCGTCGCTCCCGTCCGGTGAAATCGACAGCAGTGACGAAATGGTTGATAATGAAGGGTTTATTATCCCAAAAACTAGAAAAGGAAATAGACGTCGGAAAAATTCTCAAACAAAAACAAACAATACATAGATAAAAATAAATTCAAAATCTTACTCTCGAACAATCTTCATTGCTTTTAGTCCATAGTATTTTAATTTTTTTTGTACACTATGTCTATCCTACAATGGAATTGTAATGGATTAAAAACTCATTTTAATGATTTAAAAGTTCTGATCGGAGAGGTTAACCCATTCTGTATAGCACTCCAAGAAACCAATTTATTAAATCACCAAAACAGAACATTAAAAAACTTTAAAATTTATAGGAAAGATAGCCCTAACCCGAACCACGGCTGTCATGGCGTTCTGCTTGCTATCCATGACTCAATATACTCCGAATCGATTTCAATTACCACCCGTCTTCAAGCAATAGCTGTAAAAATTCATCTAAATTACACCTTCACTATTTGCAATTTATATCTTTCGCAAGACCCTACTATAGAGACTCAACATCTGATAGATATTTTCAACCAGTTACCCCGACCCGTTCTTTTTGTCGGAGATCTGAATGTTCACAGCCCTCTATGGGGCTCTCAAGACCTAAACACGCGAGGAAAAATAATAGAGGAATTCATTGAACTCTCTGACCTACACTTGTTAAATAATAATCAGCCAACCTACCTTACCTCAACCCATAGTTCTTTTTCTGCACTAGATCTCTCCTGTAGCCCTTCACTTTATTATAACCTAGACTGGAATGTCCTCCCAGATCTCCATGGTAGTGATCATTTCCCGATACAAATTAAATTTTTAAATATAAACACCACGTACCGAACCAAGCCTAGATGGTTGCTTAACAAAGCCGATTGGAGCCAATTTAAAAACCTAGCAGTCCCACCACTGAGCTCACCACGCGAATTGAATATTGAGGAAGGGTGCGAAGCTATTGTCAGCACAATCATCCAAGCGGCCAAGATGTCGATACCGATGACCACTGGCAATCCAAAAAGACCATCCGTTCCGTGGTTTAATGAATAATGTAGAGAAGCGATAAAAAATCGTCGTAAGGCATACAAACAATTTAAAAAATGCATAAATACCGAAAACCTGATAGCGTACAAAAAACAAAGAGCTGTCTGCAGACAAATATTCAATCACTACAAAGCCGAATCGTGGAAAAAATTTATAAGCGACATAAACACCTCTACGAGTTCCGCGATTGTTTGGAATAAAATCCGTAAAATTAATTCTAAATCCGTTCACCCACGATTTACAATATTAATCAATGGACAACTCTCCGATGATCCAATTACAGTTTCAAATTCCTTCGCGACTTATTTCTCCGATATATATAACAATGGGCAAAACAATATATCCGACGAAATAGAAATACAAAATAGTACAATCGAGTCAACTCCCTATTACAATACAGAATTTACGATGTGGGAACTAACAAGCATTCTAAAAGATGTTAAAGGTTCTTCTCCCGGACCTGATAACATACATTACGATATGGTAAAAAATCTCCCAAATAGCTCAAAACAATGGCTACTAGATTATTATAATCATGTCTGGCAAACAGGTCAAATACCGAATATCTGGCGTGAATCGATAATTATTCCAATTTTAAAATCTGGGAAAGATAAGCGTCTCCCTTCTAGCTACCGTCCGATCTTCCTAACGAGCTGTGTTAGTAAAATAATGGAGAGAATGGTAAATAAAAGATTAAAATGGATAATTGAAAATAATAAACTAATTCAGCCATTCCAATCGGGATTCCGAAAAGGCCGGTCTACAATAGATCATTTGATAAATTTAGAGGCAGAAGCACAATACGCATTCGTAAACGGGCAACAAATGATAGCTGTCTTCTTTGACATGCTTAAAGCATTCGACAATATCAATCACAAAATTATATTAAATAAATTAAGGTACATTGGGGTTCGGGGACAATTGTTCACATTCATCAAGCAATTTCTTTTCAACCGAAAATTTAGGGTTCAAATCGGATGTGAAAATTCGCATGAGTACAGGCAAATCAATGGGGTACCCCAGGGATGTGTGCTTAGCCACACCCTCTTTTCTTTGGCTATTAATGATCTGGGACTCAATTTACCGCGGGGAGTTAAACCTCTTCTCTATGCTGATGATCTCGCGATCTTCTGCCGGTCGGGAAATATACAAGATATTCAACTGAAGCTTCAGAACGCAATTAACAGGATAGAAACATGGTCAAACAGTACCGGAATACAATTCTCTGTAGAAAAGACAAAATGCATCCATTTTAGCAGAAAACGAAATACACCGCAATCTCCCGATCTAACTCTTGGAAACACCATAATACCATACGCTGATAACCATAGGTTTCTCGGATTAACATTCGATAAAAAGTTAACCTGGAAAAATCACATTTCTGACCTTAAGACAAAAGCTACAAATAAATTAAATACGATTCGTGTATTAAGCCGTACATCCTGGGGGGCAGATAGAGTCAGCTTACTCAGAATATACCAGGTAATGATACAATCAAAAATGGACTACGGTTCGTTTGTTTATGGCTCCGCCCGTCCACAAGTACTAGGAAAGCTAGATACAGTGCATCATGCCGGAATACGAATCGCGACAGGAGCGTTCCGAACAAGCCCTATACTTAGCCTATGCTCGGAATCTGGACTCTCCCCACTTCTATTCAGAAGATTGAAACTAGCCGTAACATACGCTTCAAAATTATATCCTCAAATAGAACATCCGACCCATAAATATATTTTCAATTCTAAATTTTCCGCCTTATTTCGTGAAAAACGCAACGCAACTCTCCCGTTAGGAGAGAGAATATCCTCGGCTATCACCTTCCTCAAAACTATAAAAGTTACTGAATTTGAAAACGCAAGACCCCCTTGGACCAACCAACGTCCGGAAATAATTTCTAATCTGGCTAAATTTCCGAAAAACAGCACCGAAACATCCGAATACAAAACTCAATTTTCCAGTATTCTTCAAAACATGCCCGAAGCCTTTGTGATCTATACCGACGGATCTAAATCAACATTATCAGCAGCATCTTCTTTTGTTACCAGAGACTCTACTTATAAAATAAAACTCAATAAATTATGCAATGTATATACCGCCGAATTAAATGCTATAGCGGCTGCTCTTCATTTCTGTATGTCCACAAAACACCAAAATATAGTTATCGTTACAGATTCTTTAAGTTCTCTAAAAGGCCTAGATAGTATGTATCCGGAACACCCAAAAATATCGCTTATACACTCCTATATAACAACTTTACAAAATTTAGGTATGTCGGTTAAGTTCGTATGGGTTCCGAGTCACGTGGGAATCGTGGGAAACGAAATGGCCGACCAGGCTGCTAGGGGGGCACTCGCACTTCCCGGCCGTGGAAAAGATATCTTGACTCCGTCAGATTTATGTAAGCCGCTCAAAAAGGAAATTAAAGATGCGTGGCAATCAATGTGGAATGAGAGCCCACCAAGTAAATTAAAGCTTATAAAGAGTGAAGTGAAGCCTTGGGCTACATCCGCCCGTAAAAACCGTAGAGAGGAAGTCGTGCTGACCCGCCTTAGGATAGGTCATACTAGACTCACCCACTCTTATCTCATCACTAAGGAGCCCCCATCGAAATGTAAATATTGCAGTAGCAACGTCACAATTAACCACATTTTTCAGAAATGCCAACATTTCACCTCGCAGCTTAATAGATTTGGGTTGAAGCCTGAGATAAAAGAGATTCTTAGGGATGACAATGGAAGGATAGAATCGCTTTTCAGATTTTTGAAAACAAACAATTTGCTATCTTGCATATGATCAAATAAGAGATTACTCAAACGGAAGTACGGTATAGGGAAAAAAAAAATAAAAAAAATAAAAAATAAAAAATAAAAATTAAAAAATAGATAAATAAATATAGGAATAATAACTAAATAAAATAAAGATCAACTCGGCGTTGATGACCAGTTGGGTTTTACGCCGTTAAACATAAATAAACAAACAAACAAACTAGAACCATCTACCGAAAATGGAGAAGACATCGAGCAATTGTGGGTTAGGATTAGGGATAATATTATATAACCGGGTGGGCGTCCAACCTAAACAATTGCGTGAACGGGCAGGACGTATAAATACCTCCTTGAAATATATGTTGTGCCCTGGAACGGGTGGGACTTATATTTTCATACAACAGAGGTATTAGTCATCGATACACGTATCGACATGAATTTATATATATAAATAAATATATATATGTGTGTGTATATATATATATATATAATTTATAATAATAATATATTTAATTTATATTTATATATATATATTTTTTTTGTACTCTTTATAATTCGTTAAGACTGTAAAATTTATAATTTCTTAATTCCATACTTCTATATTTTTGTTGGTATTCTTTTCTATTTGTTACTCATTTTGTGTTTTCCTTTGTGCTTTATATTTAAACAAATATATTGCATAGCCTTTCAATTTATTTTAAGCATAAATAAAAAAAAAAATAATATGAAGTTACATTTCTCCGGGCGTGACGTATATACACGTCCTAGTGAAAGAGCTCGCACCCGTTACAGGCTGTGTAATTTAAAAGGGAACTCCCCAGTTAAAGGGTTAAAGAGGGCAGTGATATTCAGGGAAAAAGAGAAAATAATAAGAATAGACCTTGGTTCGATGAAGACTGTTTAAACTCATGTGAGAAAAGCCGCTAAACTCAAAAGTTTTAAATAATCCTAGCAAATGACAATCGTGCATACTTCCAAGGCATAAGGAACGAAACGTCCAAATTGCTTGGGTGGATGAAGGTGTATAGGGAGCAATTGGTGGTGTCGGCATCGGGCCTTCCGATTCCATAAGCCTTTATTTTATTCTATAGTCCCAAACCTTTCTTACACCTAATTAGCAAAGTTTTTATGAATAAAATAATAATAAGATACATAAGTTTTGTGACTGTGATGATAAATTTGAGTTTTACATTAAAATTACATTACATTACATAAAATTTGCATGATTAAAGTAGATTAATTGAATATGAATAGGTGATCTGTATGCTTTATTGCTCAGATAGTACCATGCTTGTCTAACAGGCATCAGCACACTTGCTTAGTAAAATGTTAAATATCTCACTAAATACCTTTTTATATAATAAAGACATATAGGTTCTGCCTAACAGCTGACCAACCCCCATTCTAAAAAGTAGACAACTGTTAATTTAAAAATTTTAAGGCTTTATCCCAACATTTTAATTTTTACTTTTTTCACAAAACGCAAGAATGTAAATTAATATTAGTCATTTAAAGCTTTTTTTATTATGTATTTATTTCTACTTATATTGTGTATTTTACTAGGATATTAGTGTACAACAAACTTTAAAAACACCACCTCAACATTCCTATACTGAAGGAAGTGTCTTCGAAGGACATGTTTCATTTGTTGATTCTCCTCATACCTTTTATATTCAAGATGTAAGTATCATTAAATTGAAATGTATTTGTATGCTTTTAGAATTTGATTTAATGATATAATGTTCTAGCTATCAAACTATAGAAAACTTGTGCAATTGTCTGAGGACTTGCAAAGAGCCTATAGTATCAAGAATTCCCAAAAGAATGCCATATATGATCCTAAAAAAGGTGAATTAGTAGTAATATATATATTTTTCAATAGAGATTATGTTATTTATTATCATTGGTTTTTATTTAATGGATCTGTTTATTTCTTAGGCATGCTTGTTGCTGCTCGTTATAGTAAAGATTCAAAATGGTATCGAGCTAAAATTGTAGACTATCTTGAAGGAAGAAGAGTGAAAGTATATTTTATTGATTTAGGAAATGAAGAGATATTAGTCTGTGATTATATTAAGTTGCTATTACAAAGATTTTGTAGCCTACCTGCGCAGGTAATTATTAAAATATATTTTATATTTTATTATATAAAAAAAAAACTTATTCACTATTTATAAATTTTAGGCTCTCAAATGTACTCTATCTGATGTGTACCCAGTGAATGGAGCTGATTGGTGGGACGAAGTTATTTGTTCTAAGTTTCATGAATTGGTCTTTGATAAGAAATTTAAATTACTTGTTGAGAGTGTAGGAGATGGGGAACTGACTGTTGTTTTGTATGAAGTTTCTAGAGAAATGGATGTATGTATTAATGCAAAGATTGTAAAAGAAGGGTTAGCGATGTCCACTGGACCAAAGTGAGTAATTAAATATTCAACTTTTGAAAAATATTTGCCCTTAATTTTCTAATTAATTAATTTTTTTAGCTCTGTTCTTGTTGAGTTCCCTAAACTATCAGAAAATCCCATTGATCCGGTAAGACATTTTTTTCTTTATCTATGAAATTATGTGCATTTTCTATGAGTTTATTAATTTCAACCTTTATTGTACGGATGCCAACATTATAATGAAATAGTTTTGTATTTCTGTAGATAAACTTAGAGATAAACTGTAATAACTGAAATTTTGAAAACTGTTTAGGATATCACTATGAATTTTAAAGTTACCTATGTAATGTTTAAAAAAAAAAAATTAAGTTTTACCATAAAACATGATCTCTGTTTTCTAAAAGAAACACAATCAATTATTTTTGCAAAAAATATTTATATACTCTGTTGGTTTATGATTTAAGGAAAATTCATACAGTACACCCTTGTTAATCTGACTAGGAGGTGGGTCGGAACAGCTAATAGGTCTGATTAACAGGAGGCAATAAATATATTTTTTCTTGCTCCATCACTTATTTATATAAGTGATATAAATATAATTTTGTGGTATATTAAGTAAGTGGTAAGTGGTATATTTTATAATAAACTAGCTGTATATACCGGTTTCACCCGGAGAATTTCATTTTTTAAATCTATAAAATCTATAAACTAAGACTTTTATCGACTCAAACAGCCGATCTCGTAAAAACCAATGTAAAGCGAGATCAAAACGATTTTTATAACAATAAAGAATATACCCAGAGATTGGCTGAAGTTATGCAATTTTAATATCGACAGGTGTTCGCACCTGGTCTGAAAGAACCACTGAGCGAAATTTGGAGAATTTAGGACAAACAGTATGGATTTCTATAAAGAGCAAACAGAATTTCATCTTTATATTCATAGATTGTAGCCGTATATCCCGGTTTCACTTGGGAAATTTCATTTTTCTTATGATACGGTCGATTTCATAAAAAAAATATTGTACAGCGAGATCATTATGATTTTTATAACAATAAAGAATATCAGCTGAAGATCGGCTGAAGTTATGCAGTTTAATATGGACAGGTGTTCGCACTTGGTCTGAAAGAACCACTGAGCGAAATTTGGAGAATAAAGAATATCAGCTGAAGATCGGCTGAAGTTATGCAATTTTAATATGGACAGGTGTTCGCACCTGGTATCAAAGAACCACTGAGCGAAATTTGGAGAATTTAGGACAAACGGTATGGTTTTCTATATAGAACAAATAAACAAACAAACAAACAAACAGAATTTCATCTTTATTTATATAGATATGTGTATTTATTATAAAATATACATTTTCCATCTAGTAAAAAGAAAATATAATTCATTTGATGGTATTATGATTCAGAGTATATTCCTTTATATCGCCAGTCTTTAGTTGTAGTCTCCGACTCCTACTTCTTGTGTGATTTTCTTGAGGCTTTCCTCTAAATTAAAATCCTATCCATCATGGGTTTCATTTATGGTACTTAATTCATAATATTGTGCGCAAGAGTCATAGTTCAACTACTATAATTTTAAAGTAAAAAACTCATCTTTGATAAGCACCTCTTTCCATTTTGAGAAAAATATGGAGACAAAAAGAATCTACATTTTAAAATATGTTATACCACTTGACCAGACCACATTTAAATCAAAACTAAAAGGACAGTTGTTAAAACCGAACTATATGTTGAAGATAGTTCCTGGAATATTTGATTGATTCCGGTATTACGAGGATATTTGATGTTCAATGAGGGTAATGGGATGGTTTCCAAGTACCTGTGCTGGCAGACTAGTAAAAGTCGGTTTAGCAAGGTTCTAATGTCATTGTCTTATAAAAAAAAAAATGTTTTAACAAAAATAAATTAACTAATATAGTGAGCATAAGTAAAATAATGCAAAAAATGTCAATAGCAACAGGGAATGACTAGGTAAGTTGGAAAATAGTCTTCGGGAGTTAGGGATATTTGGGAAAATTTTAAGAGCCTTGTGTACACTATGAAGAAGTCGAATTCACATCACTGAATGTCTAGAATATCTTCATGATTATTGCAGAGTTATCATCATCTTCATAGTGCAGAAGGCCTCTTAAAAGATCCTAATATATCTGGACCTCGGAGGTAAACTGCACTATGTCATTTTAATCAACTTTCCAGTAGAGCAGTTTGAATGCGGTTGCAACCATTTTATGTTCTATAATAAACTATATTTCAACAAGCAAGGCAGTTGCTTGTTGAAATATAGTTTATTATAGAACATAAAATGGTTGCAACCGCATTCAAACTGCTCTACTGGAAAGTTGATTAAAATGACATAGTGCAGTTTACCTCCGAGGTCCAGATATATAACTCACTATTTTTTATACTTACCTAGTTATTCCTTGTGGCCAAATATTCAAAGTGATTCTTTATTAACATCTTTTTTTAGTTCAAATATTTTGATTTTTCAAAACCATATTATTTTTTCAATTTAATAGCCTTATTATTAATATTATTTTTTTTTTTGTTGCAAACTTGGACTTTTTTTGAGTAAGTATTTGAATCTCATTATTTTATTCAGTCCTAAATACTTGCTGGCCAAGTGGGCTCACACATTGAAATTCTTGTTGCCCACAACAAGTATCAGTTAACCTAAAGTTTTAGAGATCTAGTTCCGAATGCAGGGGGTGGGGCTTTTAACAACACTTCCTTTTCTTTTTACCATAATCTCTTTTAACTGATTAGGATTTAGCACTGATTGTATTTAATATTTTGTCTTATCTTAAAAATTTATATTTTTTTCAAAAACCAACATCCTAGTGTACCAAAATGATAAACAGTACATTACTTTTTGAAAAAATCCTCTAATTTTTTGTTTTGTTTATTTATTACATTTTAGACAATTCTCAATATGTACCATTTCAATATTGACATGGTTTGGCAAGGATGTGACATTAGTGGAGCTGCCCCTCCCATTAATTCCCTCGGTGACTCCAGTAAAGGATTTAGTTTGAATTATTTTAACTCATGTGGGACCGGGGCGCCCCCTTTGCTCCGGCTGGCCCCCATCGGCCTGGGTGCCGCTCTCGTCGGTGTCCGGCGGGATTTGGGTCGGTAGTTTCCCCAAGATGGATAAATAAAGAAACCAATGGGCATTGATGACCTCAGCAGTTTTTCGCCCCTAAACAATAACAAACAAACAAACATTATTTTAACTTCAATCTTAAAAAATTGGAGCTATTGAGTTTTTCCGATTCGCTTACTATTTATAACTTGAAACATTTTTTAACAACTTTGGTTTATCTATGTTTTAATTAAAACATTTATGTTAGACCTTTCAGATTATGACAGTGGAAAAGAAAAAAGTTAATAAGAAAATTGCAAAACCAAGTAAATCAGATGATAATTCTCCTCTGATGGATGACTTCTTCATTATGATGCCTGAGGGTGTTGTTAGAACTAAAGTGATTGTTAAAAACATACACACCCCTGGAGAATTTTATGTTATGCCTTCCTGTTTCCAAGAAAAAATCGATCAGTAAGTTGCAATATTATTTCTTTTTATCGGAGTTTCTGCAAACATCCTCCAACTTTTGTTACATCTTTATTTATCAAGACAGGAGTTAAAGAGGTAACATTATCCCCATCATCAGAACTATTAAAATTGTAAGAATGCACAAATAACTTATATGTTATATGTTAGTATTAACTTAACATTATCCTGTTTTTTCTCATCACTGAGAAAACCACCCTTGACTTACTTGAAGACAATTTTTGCATTCTCTCGATGATCATAATAGTGCTGATGATAAGGCACAATATTACCCCAAAATGTTAACTATTGCACCTTATAAATAAGGTGATATAAAAACTGAAGTATTTTTTCCAAAACTGACAACGGTTCTTGGGGAGAGGGAAAGCACCCCATTTTTTTTTTTTTTTTCAATATTTTCTAAAACTCAAAAACTGTGTACCATACAGGAAGTTTTATTCTCTTCAAAATAAAAGTTCATTGAATTTTGAGTTAAATAATATACTGAATTTTAGCATACATGAAGTTATAATCGATTTTGTTGCTTCACCTAAATGCAGATAAAAATTGTAGAGCACCGAATTCGGCATAATACGAGCTCCTTAATTATAAACTCAACTTATTCCTGTGTATCAAATAAAAATATGTATATATATCTTATATCATCAAGTGATTAATTTGGTATATTTTGGCTATTGTGATTGTACTAAACCCTATTCCTATGATATTCTTTATTAGTTCCTTTTACATTTGTGTTGTTTATATTTAATCCATTAAGTAAGAAATAATCCATTAAGTGCTAAATGAATGGATCATTAATATTTACTATAGTCAAATGTGAGATGTAAAAAATAAAAACTTTAACTCTTCTAAATTCTTTACCAAACAATTTTAAATTTAGCCTAAAGTTCTTTTTTAAACCCCTCTGGTTTTTGATTAGCTGAAACATTTTTATCTTTATCATTGAATTTTTATGTTACTGTATTTAAATGAATAGGATATAATTTATGCAACGCATTATAGCTACTGAGCCACATCAACGCCTGACTGGGTCTGCTCGTGTTAAATATAAATAAAGAAGGTAGAAGATTTGTGGTTAAAAAGTAATTTTATTTAAACAAAAAAAAAAACTTCTTGCATGAATTAAGCGCTAAAAATAATTTCATGTTTTTATTTGTATTTCTACACACAAGTGAGTTAAGTTTATAATTAAGGAGCTCTTTCTATGCCGGCTTTGGTGCTCATTAAAAAACTGACTTCTGACAAGAATCAATCAATAGAAAAAATAAAAAAAATACTCAAGAGCCCTAGGATTATTATTATGTCCTCCCCTACTTCTAAAGTAACTAATAATCTTTCCAAGTGGTCTTGGCTTATTTTGTATGAGGGAAAATACTTTAACAGTTTTTCTTTCTTGAACAATCTGCAGTACATCCTTTTTAACTATTAATCCAGACAAGGAAGCCCAAGAATCCTGTTTTCCTAGAACCACTAATGACCGTTGAAACCACCTATTCATGCTTTAAATTTCTTATATAATTTAATCACTGTATTCTGCGAGAATCAAATTTGTTTCTAGAGATTTTAGTATATTTTTCAAGTTGGCAATTTTTCGATTAAGTCTTTTATTCTTCAATTTCGTGTTCTGCAATGGTTTTTTAGTTTGAATCAATTTGTTTAATAAATAATAATTTTCATCTGATATTGGGATTTTTCTGGCACAAATTCAGGATTTGTTGATTTTCTTTTCAAATACCATAGTGGATATATGAAAAAAAATCATGGTATTACATGAAGATTCAGAAAAGAAATATCAAAGTTCTAAACAGTGATATTCTTTCTTAATCGTCTTCTTTAAAATGTTCGCTACAAATGATGCTATTTTTTGCGAGTTCCCAATTTTCTCTCCTTATTGCTTTTACCTATTTGTTTTTAAACTAAGTACTAACCGGAAATCTAAAATAGAAGAACTAAAACTTGAACGAAGAGTAAAACATAATCCTATCAATTAAGGAAAAAATATAAATAAAAAACAAACATAAACAAAGCATGATCAATAATCCAGAGATTACTTTTGAGGTGGTAAAAGGTGGGAGCGCCTTGGGATCTCCCGGAGTGGGGAAAGTGGTGCACACTTCCAACCACGTGGTGACTCCTTTATGTTATTCTATACTCTATGTATATAACGACCAAACAGATATTAACTTTAAATATGTTATTTGATGAGCATTGCAATGCACTTTTATTTAAAAGAGAATACTATTTCCTGAGTGTTGCATGGTTTTCAAGTTATTAGGGGGGAAAAAATGGGGTATTTCCCCCTCCCCAAAACCCTTGAGGAAATAGTCATAAATATTGACTGTTGCTGCTCTGGGTAGCCATACTATATATCCCTGAGTTTCACTGAAATGAAAGTATTTTTTCATTGATGTATAAAGAAAGAATGATTTTCTATTTTATTTTTAGATTGAAATTTGACCTCCAGGAATTTTATGAAAACACAAGATTGAATTCTAGTCAAAATGCTTGGGTAATTGATGATAGGTGTGTTGTAAATTGTGACGGCATATGGCATAGGGCTATAATATCAGAAGTATTGCCAAATGATTTATTTATAAAAGTAAATATTAATTTATATATTTTAATGGAATTTTAATCTTGATGTATTTTTTAGATATTAAGAATTTATTTTTTCCTCTCTTCTAGTATTCTTTATCTACATTTATGTGGAGTTCATATGATGTGCTCATAGGAAATTAACAAAGCAACATTTACATTGAATGTATGACTGAATTTTTCCCTGTCTGATTATTATAAACATTGCAAAACACAACCACTCTAATGGACTAAATGTTTGTCTTTAAACCACACATTTTGAAAATTTACCTTGATCAAAAATATTAGTTTGTCTATTTCTTTTCAGAGATAATTTTACATGAATGAGGGATGTTTTTTTTCACCAGTCCCATCACTGCCATACATTATTTAATTTCCAAGGATGGCTAATACGATTAAACATTGACAAGCTCAATTAGTATACAAACATGACAAAGTTTTAAAAAATATAATTTTTGCATTTGTATACATGTTTCAATTTCAGGTAAATTTAGTCGACGAAGGCTGTGAAAAAATAGTAGAATGCAAAAATATCCGTATAATGGATAACAGCTTTGCTGAAGTCCCCGATGGTGTTGTAAAATGTCATCTAGGCGGATTAGAACCTACTCTTAATCAGTGGTCGGCCCTCTCTGTTTCTGAATTTGAAGAATTCGTAAATAACAGAAAAGATAGCCTCTATATAAGCCAATTGGTAAGTGTTCTTTGGTTCTTTTTATTTGATGTATTAACTTAACATATTACTCATTGGCCTTTGTGAATAATTCACATCGCATATTATTCAGTGACCTAATCATCTGTCATGATATGAGTATAGAAATCATATTTCAATAGAATTTTTTTTAAGTTTTAGAGTTATGTGTAAATGATGTTTTCTAGTATTTTTAATTCCCCCTCCCCCTCCCCCGATTTTTTCCATGAGATATAACTATTTTTTGGCATTCGTAAAGGTAATCTTCTAAACAATGCCTCAATCATTAATTATGATAAGCTTTGTTGTTTGTTTGTTTAACGTCCCTTTATCTACTAATGCTAATCGGATGATGCTACAGTGGGAGTCCTAAATTTTGCCTATCTAGGTATAATTATGATAGGGATCTTTAACGAGTACCTGATATCGCACAGGCTCAGGACCTCCATTTTACGTCCTATCTGAGGGACTTTAAAAAATCCTAGAGCCACCACGGTACATGATAAAACTTTAAAAATTATATTGTGTACCAAATGATAAACCCCATTGAGAAATAATATATAAAAGTTTTATGTTTGAAAAATTATTAATAAATTGAAATCATCGTGAGCCATCATCATGGTGGTTACATACTTTAGTCTTTTGTCTTTTGATATAAAAATACATTACACTTAGGTTACTTCTGGAAAAACCTATTTCACTAACACTAAGCATTTCTTTCTTACTAAAATAAATATAGAGGTTAGTAATAGTCAACTGTTTTTGTTTACGATAGGTTGATTGATTTTCAGGATTTTCAGTTATCTATTTTTTATTTTGGAAAGCCAGCGTTTCGATCCCTATATGTTGATCTTCATCATGGCTTCTGAGTCAAGAGTATTACTCTACTTAGTACAGTCTCTGTATTACTCTGAACTCAGAAGCCCTTGATGAAGATCTACGAACGGGATCGAAACGTTGGCTTTCCAAAATAAAAAATAGATAACTAAAAATTCTGACTAAAATAAGTACTTTTCAAAAATGAAGGAAGAAACCAAATTTTAAGATAAATATTCTCTGCAGATGGACATATTTCTTGACCATATAATGTTAATTGCCTCGGCTATTGGACATTTTATGCATATACCATGAATTAGTTTTTCTTTTACATTTAAAAAAAGATTGAATTTTTGGAATTTTTTAGGGGAAAATAAAAAGCGAATCTCTGCCAGTAGAGCTGTTTTCTAGAACTACTGTGGATGTTGGCCCTACTGAACCTATGCAGGATGACTGGAAAAGTCTGAATCATTATCTTAGATTTATTGGGCTAGCTAAGGCAGATGGAATGTAAGCAATGTACATTTTGTTTTTATACTATCTAATTTTTTTTTTTTTTTTTAATATAGCATGAATTACTATGGATTCCCTTAGTTCCTAGATGTACGTTAAGAATAGATATTTGTAGATTTGGATGATTAGTTTTTATTTATTTAACATCAATTTATGCTACTATGGCTTTTCATACAATGTTACAAAAAAAAAAAAAATGTTACAGTAGGAGTTATAAATTTTTCTATCCAGGATAGGCATCTTTAACGAGTTCCTGACATTGAGCCGGCTTGGGACCACCATTTTAGTCCCCCCTGAAGGATTTTTTGCTCCCATTGAAAATTCTATGACCATCTGCCTTAATCACTCATAAACCTGCGACCTGGAGCATAGAAGGCAGCTATGCTAACCACTACTGCACAGGTGGCCCCATTGGTTTTATTCGAGTTTTAAATGTTTTTTTTTTTTCCTTTAAACTGTGGCTTTACTGTGTTAACGTTTTTTAAGAAAGTAATTTATCAAAGTATCATAAATTTACTGGCAACTACTTTTTTACTTTCACTTACCTACATATAAAATATATAGTAAGAAAATATTGCGATCGTGAAAAATGACATCTCTAAACAGATTTCTTTGTCTGATAGCTTTCGAGATCAATATGCTTCTGGGTGTAGAATCTCATCATCTTGTGGTTGCTTCAGTGTAGCGCCTATACTTTTATAACGGTTTGTTATATTGGTTTATATTGATATGTCAGTTTGTATATCATAGATTGCAAGTATTGGAACCAAACATGAATAATCTTTAATCAATTCAAGCCTCTGTTCAAATTTATTAGTCCATTCTAAGGGCACTCCTTTTCTTAACAAACCTTGAAGAGGTTCGAGTTTTAAAGTACTGTTTTTACTATATTTTAGAAAAAAATTGATAGAACCTAAAATGCTCCTGACACCAGATTTATCATTAGGGGTTTTATGTTTTCAAATTGAAGCCTGGGCAGGTGAAACACAGTTTTTCGAAATTTTATATCCCAAATATTTAACAGAACATCCCAAATATTCAACAAAAAATCAGAATATCATCAATGTCATGTAGGCAAAAGTCGTCCAAATTATTCCTTCTTATGATAGCATTCTCTGAAAAATATCCCTTTTTCAGGCCAAAAGGTATAGCTTTAAATTTGAACTTACCATATTTTGTAATTAAAGAGGTTTTTTCTTGATCTTGAAAGTGATACACCAACATGGGGAGTTAATATCTAAAACCATAAAATATTCACAGTTCAACTTTGTCTATCATGTCTTGAATAGTCGGAAATGGAAAATGCTTAGAAACAACCAATTTGTTTAGTTCCGAAAGGATGATATATAGTTTATATATCATATATAGTTTATATATGATATATATAGTTTATATATATATATGTATATATATACAATATATATAGTTTATATATTTGCTCCAGGATCGAATGGGACAGTGATGGAAAAATTTTAAATATGCCTCAAGATAATAATGATGGATCCTCAGTTTTTGAATCATTCTTTAAAGAAGTTTTGAACTTAAATGAGGTATCTCATTATTACTTTTATTTTGTTATAAACAATAGATTTAATGTTGATTTTATGTGATATGTGTATTCATTTTATAGGAACATGTTGAAGAGAAATATAATACGGATAACATTATTACTGATGGGCTGTTGATTAAGTCCTGGCTGCCTCCAGAGCCGCTGACCAACTTCCAATTTATTGCAGCTCCGACATATGTTGATGAAGACGGTGTAGTTTATCTTCATGATTATCATAAGAGTGAGCATTTTTATTGTAATCTGTTGTTTGTTTGTTTAATGTTACTTTATACCAGTTAGGCTAATCGGACGATGCTACAGTGGGAGTCCTAAATTTTGCGTATCCAGGTTTGATTAGGACAGGGATCTTTAACGATTTACTGACATCATACAGACTCGGGACCTCCATTTTACATCCTATCCGAGGGACGGCATAGCCAAGGATATATTAATCCCTTTAAAAAATCCTAGGGCCACCGTGGGTCGTGAACCTGCGACCTTAGTATTGTAGGTTTCCATGCTTACCACTATACCACAGGTGACCTGTTGTTTAAGGTAATCTGTTGTTTAAAGCTTCTCTAACTTTAATCTGGAGATAAGAAACAAGATCAAAATAATGTAAATTTTATTTATTTTTTAACCCTTTAACCGGGCAGGACGTATATATACATCCTGAATTATATATATATATATATGTAAATTCACGTAGATACATGTATCTATGACTAATACCTCTGTTGTATGAAAATATAAGTCCCACCAGTTTCAGGGTACAACATATATTTCAAGGACGCATTTATATATCTCGCCCAGTTAAAGGGTTAACTAATGGAGTTTTTCCAAAAAGTAGACTTAAGTAAAGACTAGTAGCCTTAATCTAGTGGATGATAGTAATGTTTCTTTTTGTACAAACCATATAAAAACAAGAAGACAGAAAATTTTATATGGTGTTCGATATAGAAACGTTAAGGTGCTTGATAATGGAGAAAAAGTCCGAAACGTGTCATACATGGTAATATATATAAAGAAAATACAGTAGGACCTCCATTATCCGGGCCTCGATTAACCGGGGATCCAATTAACCAGGGTCCCGAGGAGCCAATTTTTTTTTTTAATAAACTTTTTTTAATTTGTATGCTACTTATTTTGTATTTATAATATTTAAAAAAATGTATATGTACATATTTAACGATTACACAATGGTTATCTATCTATTATGAAATAAAACAATAAATGGAAAAACACAGAAAGCGAGTATTGTATTATGATATGTTTCCGGTATCTACTACTCCAATTCATAATCTAGGAACGGTATTGTTTTCAAGTCTTTCCAGGTAACTCCTACTCTGGCCTGTTTGGCTACAAAACAAAATATTGTCAGTTGTGATTTAGTCTCGATTTAAATACATACGAAGTAGCAAAATGTCGGAAAAAAGAAAACGTGTCGTTTTAAAGCTTGAAGAGAAATTAACCATTATAAACAGATTAGAAAAGGGTAAGAGTGTTAAAAAATTGTCCGCTGAACTAGGAATCGGCTAAAAAACTGTACGGGATATTTTGAAGAAGAAAAAAGACATTTTCGACTTTGTTTGTCGTATATATAAAAACATGCATTTACTTTTCTTTGTTATTTTTGTTTATTATAATTTAATGTATATAAAACGTTTGTTTGTTAATAAAAGTGATTATACACAGCTCACAAGAATAATTTTTAATAAAAAATTATGGTCGCAAAAAAATTCTTGTAAATTATGTTTCTTTGGGCTATAAACAATGTATTCTGAAAGTTTTTAAAATCAGTTTATGTGGCCCTTTTTGAGAAAAAAGAGTTGTTTTTGTTTATTGCTTTTTTCGTCAAAAATTTATTCGATTTTCCGAATAGGTGCTAAAAAACTATAAAATATTAATAATTACCATTTGTGTATTATCTGAATTGATAAAAAATACTTAACTATTAATTACGCTATATGTTTATTACGTGAAATAGATTAAATAGTCAATTTAATATTAAAAATACTTGATTGAAATATTTAAGTGATTTTTTTTATAAGCAGAATCAATAATATGCTATACATACTTTTCCATGATTGAATAACTGGTCTATTATATCAATGTAAACAATAACAGTCCTTGATGATATGTTTAAATACTACATTAGGTAAGTAATGTTCAAGGAATTTCAAATGTTTGTTTGTTGTTAACTCCCAAATCACAGTTAGTAGGTCATTAGCATTCAAATGTGTTACATCGATTTATTGCAGTCAGGTCATATTATCTTTACATCGCGCACTTTTAAGTCAGCACTTTGAATTTTTAAATATGAAAGTGAATTCTAAACATGCTAGGACTTATGAGGAAAATCGGTATTGTATGTGTTTGATGTGTAAAAAGAAGCCTCAGAGAAGATATTACTGTATTGCAAATAAAATAGGATATGAAATTGAAAAGCTTTTCCCACATTTTGATAAAACGGATCCACGATTACCTGCTGTTATCTGTGATGCTTGCAGAATCAAAATTTCAAAAGCAAAAAATAATGCGAATTTTAAAAGTACACTCCAATTGCCAGACTATTCGAATTATCGATTTAAAATGACAACTGATGCATCGTCAATGACAGAAAAATTATGTGAGTGCACCTTATGTTGTGAGGTCAGATCTAGACAAAAAAATACTGCAATCCCACTGAATCAAAAAGAAGCTTCAAAATCAAAGGAGATCAATCGTCGTTGTGCAAAGTGTTTAACTGTAATAAGGAAAGGATTTGAAACTTGCTAACATAATTACTGGTTTAACAAGTAACTCTAGTTATTACCCATGCATTTACTGTGAGATAGATACCTATGCATGACTTACATTTATGTGGTACTTTAAGAACAACGGATAACTGCATTTCTAATTATAATGATTGGTGTAAGCATGGAAGCATAAGAAAAATTGTTAAAAATTTCAAAAATTGTATACATCCACCTTTATTTCATGAGTCTGATGACGATAAATTAGTCATAGATGTACTACCACCACCTGAACAGCATATCCTATTAGGTTGCGTTAACATACTCTATGAAAGCATACACGACAAATATCCTAATATTGCTAAAAAGTGGGAAAAAGAAAGCAATGCTCAAACAACTTATTCAAATGGCGGAAAGTTGTCATTTGCGGGAAACGCATGTAATGCACTATTAAAAAATGTTGACAAACTGCAAAAAATATGTGAAGTAGATGCAAAAACGTTGGATGAAGCTGGATGTATGGCATATTTAGATACATTTAGAAAGTTGAAGAAAGTTGTAGATTCATGTTTTTCAACGAAATAGAAAGAGGTTTTGAAAAAAATATTGAAGAATTAAAAAAAAGTTAAATGTTATTAGGAATTTCAGTAACACCTAAGATCCATATTATTTTCCAACACGTAGCCCAATTTTGTTCCAAGAATCAAAAAGGACTCGGTTTTTTGTCGAGCAGGCTACGGAATCAGGACATCATGATTTTGAAGAAATGTGGAACAATTACAAAGTTTCAAAAGAAAATCATCGTTTCTGGACCCAATTATTAAGATGTGTAAATAGCTATAACAGCTTACATACAAATACTGCATATGTAATTAAATATACATATTTATTTATACATTATTATATTTTATATATAAATATACGTAATAAAGAATTTGTAAAATTTTTATTGAACTAATTTATTTAATGATATGAATACCTTATGGTTTAGATTATAATTACTGTAAATAAACATAGTTATTGATTATTACCTCATTTTTTTCTCTTTTTTATGTAATAAACATATAACATAATTAATAGTTAAGTATTTTTTATCAATTCAGATAATACACAAATGATAATTATTAATATTTCATAGTTTTTTAGCACCTATTCGGAAAATCGAATAAATTTTTGACGAAAAAAGCAATAAACAAAAACAACTCTTTTTTCTCAAAAAGGGCCACATAAACTGATTTTAAAAACTTTCAGAATACATTTTTTATAGCCCAAAGAAACATAATTTACAAGAATTTTTTTGTGACCATCATTTTTTATTAAAAATTATTCTTGTGAGCTGTGTATACCTTACAAGTGATTTTTTAACCTTTTTTTCTATCACATTAACTCAATAAAATGTTTTAATTCTATTATCCGTGGACCCCCATACCCATCATTACCACAGATTTCATTTGTTTATCATCCATAATAAAAACAAATGAAAAAAATAATTTATATATTTTATTATGCTCAAAAAGTTCTATAAATCTTTCATATTTTCAAACTATCGGAAATACAAATATATATAAATTATTTAATCTTTATTTATCTTATTATGAAATTATATTTCATTATATAATTACATTTTATTCCTCAGACTTTAAGTAGTAAGTGGTTACCATATATTTCTCCTCTTATTCTTAGATTATTATTTTAAAAAAATAGTTATTTTCCTAGATATTTGGTCAATTCATGTACTCATTTTTTAACTTTTTTTGAATAGCATCTTTTACAAATTTAAAGTTTTATCTAGGTGATACGTTGTTACAAGAAATCAGCACAGCTCTTTGCACAAAATATGATAATAGTGTACCTCATCTACATGATTCAACGATAGAAGTGGGTGATATTTGCGTAGCTAAGTATCATCTTGACAATAAATGGTATAGAGCTATACTTTTAGCGGTTAGTGTTATTTATTTCAAATGAATTATGTTAATGTGTTGTATTATCTACATAAAAACTAATAACTACTATTTTTCGCAGAAATGCCTGGAAACTAGTGAATACACAATACAGTTTGTTGATTATGGAAATGTCGAGATTTGTAAATTAGGAGAATTGAGGAAAGTTCCAGTAGCCCAGCATATACCGATCCAGTGTTATAGGTGTTTCTTTCATAAACTTAAACCCGTAAGTGATTTCATATCTATTCTAAATTCTCATTTTTGTAGCTATTAAATCATATTACACCTTCGTGGATAATAATTTATAAATATAAACTCCTTTTTTTGTTCCTTCATGATTTTTGTTTATTGCTTATTTTATTTTTTATGGAAATAAATTGAATATTGATATTGAACCGTTTGTAACCGTTGTTTAGTCCCCCCCCCCCCTTGATAAACATTCAATTTATGAAAATAATAGTTTTAAATTCTCAATTTTCGAAAAAAAAAATTTTGGGCATAGGGGAGAGCGGGGTTGGTTGGCAACAGTTTTCACTTTTTTGATTGTTGAGTCGTTCCTATTAATATAATCCCAATAGGGCTGATACCACTGTAATCTCCAAGTATTAGAGTACTTCAAGTATTTTTTTCACCACATAATATTAATTACTAAGATCATAGAAAATTGAAGAATTCGTCAATCCAGAGTATGCCAACTAACCCCCTAGGTGGGGCAGGCTGGCCTAGAAGGTGGGGTTGTTTAGCCATCTCATTCAAGTACTGCTTGACACATATTATTGTTATTAAATTATATAATTACTATAATGGTATAATAATTTTGAATCGGGTTTTAACAGCTTTTAAGGGAAAATAGAATGACAATAGAAGAAGATATAAGTTTAGACTGTCGTCAATTTCTGCATTAGAAAAATTGCTCTCATCCTCCTTGCTGGAACTAAAGAAAATTGGTAGTTTCACCTTTGTTTATGTTTACCTTGCTTTTGTGAATTGCTATTGTGCTAACAACCCCAGTTGAAGAGAGCCAACTAACCCCACAGGAGATATCATATGAAAGATGGCTGCCAGGAAAGGGGAGGACAATCTAATGAGAAAATGGTTAGTCGAAAGGTTAGGGTTTTCAAAGGAGTTTGGGGCTATGTGAACAGAATCGGAGTCAAATGTTTTGGCATGCCTTTAAACCAAATTTACTAAAAATATAAAAATTTACTCCATGTTGTAAAATCTATCAATGAAGCACACTCTTCTCTAGATTGTGAGCATCGGATTGAAAACTCAGGACAAGACTCCCGAGGTCGAGCGGGTCACATGGTATAATGGTGGGGCCTTCATAACAGGTGTGACGGAAACTATAAGCCAATGGCCAACCTACCCCCTACGCCAACCAACCCCGCTCTCCCCTACAGCAAAAAGACATTTTTAAATTCCCATAAGAAATACTCAAACCCCCAAAAAAGCTCTATGCGATTTTCTTTCAGTCATCTGTAAGCTGTAAAACAGCAACTTATTACAATGTCTATGTGGATGGCCATTTGAAGGAGCTTACTGCAATTTTAACCTGTATACTTTGTTATAATTTAATTCTGGACTATTTTTTCAAAATATTGAATTTCTAACATAATTTTTTTTTTAATACAGGAAGAATAATTTTCCTTTGCAGTTGCATGTGACTTGCAATGAATGCCTTGATTGTGATTTTTATATAATTTACTATGTAAATTCCTGTAAATTTTATCTATTAATTTAAATATTGTGGGCATAAATGATTTTTAGTGAATTCAACTCGTAGTTTTTTGGTACTGGTGCTGTTCTGTAAGGCACTGCACTTCATAGTAAGGCCGATCTCAACTAAAAGCCCTTTTGGGGGGTTTATTATCGCTGAAAAGGGAGCGGGAGTCGAAAGCTGGGATCTAATAAAGCTAATCTAGGGCTTTTTTTACTGGAAGAAATGATGGGAGTTCCCGTTATCTAACTTCTCAAAATAGGCCACAGCCAGGAGCCAGAAGTAATACCGTTTTTTTTGTATATCAGTTACAAAAGTACGTTTGTATGTGTATGTTTTTTATGAATCAAGCAGAGATTATTTTTATGTATGTTAACTTCAATTTTTTTTTTATTCTATATACTGTTCCTAAACATTGCTAGTCTCCTTTTAATGAATTTAAATCTTTCTGTTGATAATATTGTATATATATATACCTGTATTCGTCTTCAATGACTATAAATACATGGGGTGGTGGGATGGCCCAGTAGGTTCGAAACCCGGAGCCAGGGGAAATTTAATAATTCTCGGCATCAGTCCCCCACCCTCTTCCCTGGCCCAGGAAACCCCGTATTGCCTGTAAGGCGAGGAAGGGGGAGGAACAAAAAAAGTCTGTAAATACATATTGGTGTTCATATTTTTGGTTTTTAAGAGGAAATTAAATGACAAAACTCAAGTTTTGTTATAGCATTCATAGTTTAAGAGGTATTAACCTCAGAATGGGCACTATTGTAACTCCAATATGTACTTGAGGATTAAAATGATTCCATTTTGTACTAATCTAGAAATTTTATGGATGCATGGCCTTTATTTCTGTTATTTAATGTATTGAAAATGTAAACATGATCTTTTTTACAGTTATATTAATTTATTTAAATAAATTAGCTGTTTTTATAAAATTTTCGTTCTGAAGGGTGGATAATTGCCATTCTTCTTTTTCAGTTAGATTAGTTGTTCCTAACTTCTTGTAAAATTTCATAGCAGGGTTCCATTCAAGAACTTCAAATCTTATTGCCTTAGCATTTTCTTTCAATGCCTCCTGAAAATAGATAAAAAAATGACATTAAAAATTTTTGGGGGAAACAAAAATTTATAAAAATTAAAAGGCATATTTAAAATTAAAATAATTATATATATGGAAATATTAATGCTTTTCCAGGGAATAAGTTTTTTTTTTCAAAAAGCTCACATAAAAATATGGTTTATTTCCCTCTCTTTTCAGTTAATGTCAGTCAAAATATCTCAAGAGAGCCTTAAATTTTCATTAAGACTGATTATCTAGTTTGTCAAAAGTACTATATTAATTGCCTAATAACATGGGACTTTTTAGACCAGTTCCCAAACTTCTTGTATCCAAATTTGAATGAAAGAATGTTGAAATGAAAGACTACCACACCCCTTTACACAATCTATTGTAATTCACATGATAAAAAAAAAAAAAATATTATATTTAAAATATTGTTTTGATTTTCTAAATTTTCTCTAAGTTATAATTTTTTTTTTTAATTTTCAACTGATATCGTGCCCTCCTTACTTGTCTTCAAGCAACCAAGTTTGGGAAATTGTTATTAACTTTTTTTAGTTTAAAAAAAATTGCTACCATAACTTGTCTTGGGGTCATAACAAGATTTTTATTAGCATGGTGTTTTTATTATTTAAAGTAAATGGTGAAATTGATAATCTTTAAAATTATTTTATTTTAATAATGTTTGAAGATTTTGTGAAAAGATAAATAAAAAAATTAAGAAAAAGCTCTCTTCTCCAAATTCAAAAGTCATTGGTTATTAATATATTATGTAATTTCAAATTATGAACTTGAAATAAAATTTTGACATTATTTGCTATTTCAATTATGCCTTCATTCTAGTATTTCAATGATGTTTGGACCAAAGGGGTTAAGTCCTGGAAAGTGAAGCTTACAGGACGATTCTTATTTTAAAAAATCATTATAAATCCTGTCTAAGGATTTCTTTATTCATGTATTACTATATCATCTCATAAGGGACTATTCATTATAGCCAAATACAAACTAAAATTATGATTTTATTTAAACATGTTAATACTCAAAGTACATAATCATTAACGAAAATGATGAAAAAGCAGTGGAGTATTAGTATAAATTAAATTTAAAAAAAAATATTGGGAATTGAATCATTCTAATTGTTTTTTTGTTTTTTTGGTTTAGTTGAATGTCTATCATTTTGTTGAAATATTATTATTACCTTGCATAGGGCTGAAAAAAGCCTCTTCCCTAATCCTTTAGCCCTGTATTTGCTTGTAACCATTACATCTTCTAGCCACATTCTTTTTCCTTCCCATGTCCCGTAAGTAAAGCTATATAGAGCATATCCAATTAGTTTTGGAGTTTTTTCTTCTGCATCATGAAACAAAAAACACCATTATATCTACTATAATTAAACATTAATCTTATATTAAAATAAGCCAAGAGCATCCATCATTCAAGATCTCTAATTCAATCAAATAAAAGTCCTGTTTTATTTATTTTGCCCATGTTCACTCAAATGAAAGAACCCCTAAGAAAAACAGTAATTTTTTATTGATCACTGTTATATTTTGTAAGATAGTCATTTCCCACAATGTATTTTATGCAAATTAGTAAGATACATTATTTTTATTTAATCACTGTAATATATATCATTTCCCACACTTAATGTATTTTCCTCAAATTACTATGATTCAATGTTACGAAATTCATGGCCTTGTAAGTCCCTTCATTATCTTTTTTATAATATATCCTAATCTGTCAGTAGTTGAAACTATCTATTCTTTTATATATTTTTATAGATTTGATCAAATATATAATAAAATTTGTCAGGTTTTTATTTTAAAATAAGGAACTTCTTCCATTTTTTGTTTTTTAATGATTTATTTCCTCTAATCTATGGAGGTAATTATTTGAAATAAGGAAGTATAATTTTTAAATACTGTTTATCATGTTTTACAGTTTCTGATTTCTTACCACTATTTTCTGGATCGTCAATTACCAGACATTGAAACGGAGGGTTATTTGTTTCGAACCCATCTTTGGCCAATGCTGAAACATTTAAATAAGCATTAATTAAATTGTTTTTAAACTAATTCTTGGATAAAGTGTTTTCTATTCTGCCAAGGAAAGCAAAAAGAAATTTCAGATTACACTGTATTGCTATTTGTGGATAGTGATCATTCTAAAAAGATAAGAGGGAGAAAACGCATATTTGTTTCAATGGAGTTTGGCTTATCATTGATAAAGAAAATTCACATGTACTATGGACACATAGGAGTAGGTCACATAACAGCTATGATACGACCTTTCTATTACTTCAAAAATATGGACAAGCACATTAGAGAATTCTGTGTAAGTGTGAAACTTGCAAAAAAGACAAATCAAGAACAGCTCGAGAAATTAGTTATTTATCTCAGTTAGGCCCAGCCAAAGAGCCGGGATACAATCGGAGGCTTTGCAGGAAATAGATCACTTAAACATTGTCTGCACCTTTTGGTAGATCACTTCATTCGATTTGCCTTTACCTATGCTTCCAGAGGTCAGACAATGCAAGATCTGATAAAATTCTTACGTTCAATTTTAGAAAAATGTAGAATGAAAATCCTTCTCACCGACCAATGTACTAATTAAAAATATATGTTTAATTGCTTTTTTTTTTTTAGTTCATTCAGATTCTAGTTTTTGTGATTAACGATAATTAATAAACTTTAAAAATTGATACCTTTTAGGGGCAAATACGGCTTAAAGTTATTTATTGAAGCATAAGAACATCAATGTAAAAAAAAATGTAAACCAATGAATTGAAAGTAATGAATTGATAAAACTGATAAAATTTAACATAATGAGTAATAAGAATTTATTATTTTAGTTGAATATCAATCAATACTGGTGTGTAATAACTAATTTTTATCATTAAATTGCTAAATATAAATAAGAGAATGAATTATTAAGAAAAACAATCATATCCATGCTTTAACATCAATAATTTATATCTACTTTGATGTAAATCATATTGTTCTAATTATATGACTTACTCTCTGCATCAAGATTGACTTGATCTGACATATTTTCTAGGTCTGCCAATTCCTGTTAACAAATACATAAATATAATCACTCTAAATTTATTTATATTGAGCCAATTGAATCTTATTTTAATTAGATTTATATTTATAATTTCATCTTACAAATTACCTTTATAAGTCTCATAATTTCTTGACAATCATGTTTTGTAGCTTTTCGAATATTTATTTTTTCCATGGCTAGGAGAGTGAGGTGTGTACTGTGTGATTCCTTAATATTAAATGCCACTGATTGGTATTCCACAATGTTATCTTGTAAGCCAGCTGTTTCAACTGCTAAGTCTTTCTCAAGGATATCCTTGGAGTAAAATTTTACTAATCTCCTTTTTATTATTATAATACAATAGCAGTGAAAATAATAATTCCACGTATATTATTTCACAAAGCCTAAAAATCGGTTTTTCATGAATTAAAAGGTCCTGTCATGCTCAAATGCCACGAATGTGGTATCGATGGATTCAGAATTTCACGGAGCTTTTGCGAATTGCATTCTCAATGTTCATTTTTGGTCCAAAATAAAATGTCGACCTAAAAGTACTGATTCAACGGATCGAAACGAATCAAATTGGGTTTTATAAACTGCGATACGAACATTAAGACTAAGTTTAGTTCTTTGGAACTAAACTAGCTCTTAATATTAAGCTCTAAAACCTACCATTTTTGAGATAACGCCTGGGTTAGGCCCCTCCGCCGCACGTGGTCAACTACATACTTACTACTTACGTTACAGCAAATGATAGGTCCTCTCGTGCCTAGGTTCTATAAATGTAGTTTCGTCTGATTTAGATTTAATTGTAGCGTTGGAAAATTGGACTCTCACAATTAGCAATTGCAGTATACTCCCACATGACCGGTTCCCGATGAACTGACTTCGGATAAATCGAGGGCGCTGTAAAAGATAAAAAATCTGGTACGTGCGCGCAACACACAACTTTCACTTACCAACTTACTTAGATTAGAAATTAATGCGTTTTGTTAATTGCAACTTTCCAAATGAACAGAACGGCTTTAATTATGAACAATGGTCTGTCTTTAAAGGCGTACTCCGCATACGTGCGCTCAACGAGTTTTATGATTTGACTGAATATTTTTCTTTTTTTCTTCTCTAAGTTTTCTTTCTTTATTTTTATCATATCTCATATTTAGCCATTTCTTATTTTTAGGCGCAACGAGAGACAGTTAATTTCTCCATATAAACAAAAACAAAGGTACTTGATAGGAACGGATATATTGCCGTTAAGCGAGAGAGCCGGTCAATCCGGAAAAGCGTATAAAAAATCTGGTGCATGCGCGCAACACACAACTTTCACTTACCAACTTACTTAGATTAGAAATTGACGTGTTTTGCTAAATATCATTTCCCAAAGTCACAAATTTTTCTACATTCATATCTTATTTTTGTTAATCATTAAAGCCGTTTTTGAGTAAATAAAAAAAACCCGTGAAAATGATACAAAATTTATTAAGTAAAGTCCCCCCTCCCGTTGATCAATTTTGATGAAATTTTTACAGTCATATCTCGGGCATATAAATACATCAAATACCAAGTTTGATCAAAATAGTTAAAACCGTTTGACCAATTTTGATGAAATATTGGCTATCTCATATTTGGCATATACATACATCAAATACCCAGTTAGATCAAAATCGTGAAAGCCGTTTTTGAGTAAATAAAAAAAAACACGTGAAAATGATACAAAAATTATTAAGTAAAGTCCCCCCTCCGGTTAATCAATTTTGATGAAATTTTTACAGTCATATCTAGGGCATATTAACACACGAAATACTCAGTTTAATCAAAATCGTTAGAGCCGTTTTTGCACACACACAACGTGCAACGTTGCACACACACAGACCATTTCGCGGGACTTGGTTATTTGGACTCAGGGGGTCCCAAAACGTGTATTTCCGTTGAAAACCGGAAGTCGAAATTTTTCACGATCGCAATACTTCCACTTACTATATATTTCATATATAGGTAAGTGAAAGTAAAAAGGCCCCAACCCCCCCCCCCCCCCCAAAAAAAAAGCCCCCTCAGAACATTTTAATTATGATAAAGCTTACCTGATATTAAAGAACACCTAATATTCATTAAACATGACGAATTTGATAAAAATCGTTAAAGCCGTTTGTGAGATCATCGAAAAAAAGGTAAAAATTGGAAAAATATTATGAAATAAAGTGCCCGCTCCGTTTGATCATTTTTGATGAAATGTTGGCTATCGCATCTTTGGAATATACATACAACAAATACCCAGTTTGATCAAAATCGTTAAAACTGTTTTTGAGTAAATAAAAAAAACCACGTGAAAATGATACAAAATATATTAAGTAAAGTCCCCCCTTTGGCTGAAAAATTTTGATGAAATTTTTACAGTCATATCTCGGGCATATAAATAGATCAAATACTCAGTTTAATCAAAATCGTTAGAGCCATTTTGGATAAAATCGAAAAAAACTTAAAATGTTATTAAATAAAGTACTCCCTCCCTTTGAGTAATTTTGATGAAATTTTTGCTGTCACATCGCGGGAATACCACTAAATACCCAATTTCAGGTTCGCACGGTTTATAGTTTTTGAGCTAGTCTGTTCACACACACACACACACACACACACACACACACACACAGACCATTTCGCGGGACTTGGTTAATTGGACTCAGGGGACCCCAAAACGTGTATTTCTGTTGAAAACCGGAAGTCGAAATTTTTCACGATCGCAATACTTCCACTTACTATATATTTCATATAGGTAAGTGAAAGTAAAAATTCTTTTTAAAATCATTAAAAGCATTTATAACTTTGTCAGATTATCAAAAATTTTGTAAAAATTTGTAATATTTTCCGGTTCGATAGATCTTAAATAAATTAAAATGTAGGCAAAAAGGCTTTTGCCTTTTATTTTTTGGCCGAACTCCAGTAAAACAAATCTCTTCGAATAAAATTGGTCTTGAAACGAAATCCGTACCCTCCATTCATTTCATTAAAAAAGAAATTAAGAACAAATAGCTTCCTATATCTTGACAAAACCGACGAAATGACATTAAGGTGGGTTTAAACAAAAAATAAAATAAAAGGTTTTGTGAAAAATGAATATTTTTATTAATCTAATCTTAATTTGTGGCTGACCACCTTTCAAATCTTTTCTCTTCAAAAAATAAATTATTTAAAAATAATTTAAAAATGGTGGTCAGCCACAAATTAAGATTAGATTAATTAAAATAATTTAAAAAAAATTGACTTAAGTCAAAAAAATATCATAAATTGGACAAAATTTGTCCACCTCCCGCTACTACTCACAAAACTTGTGAGATAGGGGGAGTAGGTATCAGTGAAGAGGAAGGATTTGCTCTGCCTTGAGCCGAGCTCTGTGGTGTAGCGGTTAGCATCCTCGCATGTAACGCAGGAGACCCGGGTTCGACTCCCGGCGGAGCCAAATCTTTTCTCTTCAAAAAATAAATTATTTAAAAATAATTTAAAAATGGTGGTCAGCCACAAATTAAGATTAGATTAATTAAAATAATTTAAAAAAAATTGACTTAAGTCAAAAAAATATCATAAATTGGACAAAATTTGTCCACCTCCCGCTACTACTCACAAAACTTGTGAGATAGGGGGAGTAGGTATCAGTGAAGAGGAAGGATTTGCTCTGCCTTGAGCCGAGCTCTGTGGTGTAGCGGTTAGCATCCTCGCATGTAACGCAGGAGACCCGGGTTCGACTCCCGGCGGAGCCAAATCTTTTCTCTTCAAAAAATAAATTATTTGAAAAATGAATAGATTGATAATGTAAATTTTCGTAAATTGTTAAATAAAATTGGCCCAAAAAAGGTTTCTTTAATTAATATCTTTACAGATTTTGTAAAATAGGTTGTGATAATAATAGATAATATTGTAACGCTTCTGTGGGTTAAAGAATACTAAGTGGACCCGTGCGAAGTGCTTCGTTTTATCGCAATATAGAAGTTATAATAATATAATTTGTTGTTGTGGTTTTTTTACTTTCACTTACCTATATATGAAATACATAGTAAGTGGAAGTATTGCGATCGTGAAAAATTTCGACTTCCGGTTTTCAACGGAAATACACGTTTTGGGGTCCCCTGAGTCCAAATAACCAAGTCCCGCGAAATGGTCTGTGTGTGTGTGTGCGTGCAAAAACGGCTCTAACGATTTTGATTAAACTGAGTATTTCGTGTATTAATATGCCCTAGATATGACTGTAAAAATTTCATCAAAATTGATTAACCGGATGGGGGACTTTTGTATCATTGTCACGTGTTTTTTTAATTTACTCGAAAAAGGCTTTAACGATTTTGATCAAACTGGGTATTTGATGTATGTATATGCCAAAGATGTGATAGCCAACATTTCATCAAAATTGGTCAAACGGAGCCGGCACTTTATTTCATAATTTTTTTCCAATTTTTACCTTTTTTTCGATGATCTCAAAAACGGCTTTAACGATTTTTATCAAATTCGTCATGTTTAATGAAAATTACTTGTCCTTTAATATCAGGTAAGCTTTATCATTATTAAAATGTTCTGAGGGGGCTTTTTTGGGGGGGGGGCCTGTTTTGTTTGTTTGTTTCCTATAAAGTACCTTTGTTTTTGTTTTAATGGAGAAATTAAGTGTCTCTCGTTACGCAGAAAAATAAGAAATGGCTAAATATGAGATATGATAAAAATAAAGAAAACATAAAGGGGAGAAAAAAAGAAAAATATTCAGTCAACTCATAAAACTCGTTGAGCCCACGCATGCGGAGTACTCCTTTAAGGACAGACCATTGTTCATAATTAAAGCCGTTCTCTGCATTATAGAAGTGGCAATTAACAAAAGGCATTAATTTCTAATCTAAGTAAGTTGGTAAGTGAAAGTTGTGTGTTGCGCGCACGCACCAGATTTTTTATACGCTTTTCCGGATTGACCGGCTCTCTCGCTTAACGGCAATATATCCGTTCCGACGAGGACGGATAAGCGGGAGTCTCCTGTAGTCATTGGCGGATCCGGGAGGGGGAGGGTGCTGTGGGGGCTGGAGCCCCTCCCTTTGGAAAAATTTTCGTCATTTAAAGATAGAATTTGACTTTCCTTAAAGTAAGAAAGCAAGTTAAAGAACAAAAATGTGCAGAACAGGTAGAATTATAGTTGTGGGAAGGTGAAAAAGCTGATCGGCAGATCCAAATGAAGAGGTGTGGGCCTGCAGCCTCCCCTTTACAATCGGCTGGATCCGCCCGAGACTGTAGTGCAAAACATTTATAAAATAAATAAAATGTATTTATGGTGATTCATAGTAACATAGTGATTCATTAGATCGAGGTAGAACAACTTTGGTTTTATCAATTTATCTTTAGAAAACTAAAGTATCGAAATAAGAAAAATGGATTTCAATTGTTTCTATGCGGGCTTTATGCCCATACAGGTTCCACGTATATGGGCCAGGCGTTTTAAATATCTAAAACTTATTGTTTTTATGTAAAGGCATGGATTAGGGCCCCTCAGCTTCACGGGGCTACTTATTTTTGTTGCTTCTTCATGGATAGAAACCTATTTCATGTCGTTCTTATCACTTAAAAGACTACCTTGCTCTCCATTGTCAGAAAGATAACCGTAAAAAAACATCTTATGAGCTGTTTTTGAAAAAACAAAATAAGTAGGGTAGTTTAAATCAGAATGTAGAAAGATTAATTTCCAAGACTATGCAACATTCTTATCGATTTCATATATTCCAGGAAGATTACAGGAAAATGTTTTGTAGAGAAAAACGTCAGAAAATGAAGTTCTTCCTTAACTATTAAACAGAAAAATGATTTCTTAAAAATAATTTATTCTTCCTTGCTGTAGAAAAATAATTTCTTAAAAATAATTTATTCTTCCTTGCTGTAGAAAAATAATTTCTTAAAAATAATTTATTCTTCCTTGCTGTAGAAAAATAATTTCACCTTAAGGCCCGGGTGGTTGGGGGGGGGGGGGATGAACATGCAAAAAAAAAGTTCATTTCATAGTTATGTTAAAACTAGATGTAAAATCTGATACAAATCTTAGTGCGAGGTGCTTCGCACGAGTCCAACTAGTATTAAAATTAATGTTAAAACTTTATAATTATTCAGTGAAATCCTTTTATTACCATTATAATTCATTAGCAGTGAAAATAATAATATTAAAATGAATTTTAAAAAATCATAATTACTCAATGAAATTTTATTCTGATTTTATTCGTCTTCGTCACATAAATCTGTTTGTGTAATGTTGAACCGTTTGAGATACTGTTTTGTGTTTCCGTGTTCCGTCAGTACTTGCGTCAGTCTGTAATCACTGCTATGTTATGTTTGTATTTGTCTAGTGTAATTTTTGGTAAAAATCTTTGCAAACTTGGAGATTTAGGGGTGATGGCCCACGTTTCGTCCCATCTTTTTACCGATTCAATTATTAAGTCCCGCTTTACAAACGATAATGGGGCTTTATAATACGAGAGCAGCAGTTCTCCTTTAGCTGCCTCTTTAGCTAGGTAATCTGCCTGTTCATTCCCCTCAATCCCCGAATGCGCCTTTACTCATTTCAATGTAACTGTCTTTCCTATGTTTTTAAGAGTCAGTAAGTTCAACCTAATTTGGTCCGTCAAATGGTCATGAACGTCCGGATTATTCACAGAGTCGAGTAAAATTTTGTTGTCTGTGTTTATGGTTACGTGTGTGTTCGTTAGCAACGGGTTGTCTCTTATGTACCTACCCCGTCACCTTCAACACAGCATATTTTTCAGCCTGGTTATTCGAGCAATAGGATTCTAGTTTGTACTGCTGTTCTATAATCCTATTATCTTTAGCTCTAAATAACCACGCACATCCAACGTTCTCATTGTCTTTACTCCCGTCTGTAAACTCATCAGTACGTTCTTTGTTGATTTTTTGTCTTGTATATAAAGTTGTTCCTGGATGTAGCCAAAGTTTACAGTCAGTAAGTCTTTCGATTTGGTCTAATGTCAGCTGTTTGTAACCTGTCCTTCCTTTTCTAATCAATATATATTATAAAGCAAAGTGTACAATGTGCGTGCCGATAAGGCTCAAAAACGACTCCACGTACGATTAAGTAAGTTATGTCTTCGTGTGGCCATATAAATCCTAATGGAGAAGAAGGTTTCCGTTTTTCTCTGAAGGGAGTAAAATTGAAAAAAAAAGGACTGGAATTTTAATCCTCTCGCACCATGTAATTAGCCCAGCTAAGAATGACATAGGAGTTTATGAATGAAAAATTTCGTTCGAGCTTCAGACTACCAGGCAGCGCTAGGGTGCGTTTCACTCAATGTTTATTGTTCATTCATCCAGTAACCTGTGTAAAGGTTAAGTATTTTTTCAGCTGTTCTTTTTATATTACTAAAATATTAAGCGATAATAATTAGTTTATCCTTTGCTTTCAAAATAAAATAATGATTCTACATCTCTGCAATCTATTAGAAAACCGACTGGATTCCTTAAAAAAATAATTTTCTCATAAGAAGGCTAATTGATCAACACATTACATTTAATCAATATATAATGTATACTTTAGTAAATTTAATGCAATATGAGTGAACATTTCTTAAAAGTACAGTGAGGGAATAAAAACTGGCATTAAAGATATACAAAAGTGATAAATTGACTGAATATAAATCGAAAATACAAAGTATGAAGTGTATTGTATGTAATTATGAAAAAGAATTTGGTTTTCACTTTGTAATAGTAGTGAGTTTCGAGATCTGCAGAGTCCACTCAAATTACGGGGGGATATTTTAAGGGAGGTTAAAATGTAAGAAAGGTCTGAAAAAAAGTTTCTATGAATCTTCGGTAGTTTCTATCCTTCTGGGTCTAATAGGACTATCACAGTAGTCGGCGCTTACTCGATATATAATATTTTTAACTGAGATATCAGATTTTTCAACTATAATCTAATAACTTATTATCTGCTGACTGCTTGGAATGGGCTGATACGATTCAGAATCACTGAAACCATCAAAAACGATGCATAACTCGACAAAGTTGCATTAAAATTAATTGTTCATTTACCATTTTCAACCCCCAATAAAGTATATAGGGTTCCTTATTTGGGCGGACTCTGCAGTTCTCGAATCTTAATGTTGATACCAATTTAAAAACGAAGTTTCAAGAAGGTGTTAATTTTGTTCTATATTTCCTTTAATTTTAAAGTTTTGCTGTTATTAAAACTACCACACAACTACCGAAGCGAAGCCGGGCACCCTAGCTAGTGTTAAATAAAACATAGATAAAACAGTCCGTTCCTCAATTTTAAATTCTATAGGCAATAACCCAGTCAATAGTATCGAGGCCTCGTATGACAATGTGCGGTAGCCCTTGCAGATTTTAATTGCTATCAATCTTTGAAGCCTCTGTAACTTCAACAGATTCTTCGTGCGCTGCACGGCTGAGTGCCAGACATGCATAGCGTACAGTATCTTGGGAAGTACAGCGGCCTCATAGATTTCCTTTAGCACTTCTGATCCAAGACCCCACGTTGCTTTAGCCGCTACTGAAAGTCCGTTAATCATCCTTAGTGTGTTATTATAGAGATTGTCTAAATGTCTGTTCCAAGTCATCTTCCGGTCAAAGAGTATACCTAAGTATTGTAAGGTGTCACGTTGAGTTAGTCTCACTGTATTTAGTCGGATATCCAATTCAGGAACTGTTCTTTTTTTGCTAAAAATAATGTATTTAGTCTTTTCTATATTAAAGTTAAGTTCGTTTCGTTTGGTCCAATGTCCTAGCCTAGATAGTGTTAAGTTTGCTATTGTTTGTAGTTCCTCGAAATCTCGTCGTTTAATAAGTAATAGTAAGTCGTCAGCATAAGCCAATAATGTCGTATTTTTCTGTAAGTCTGTCTCGAAAACTGTATTTATTAAAATGTTCCATAGTAAGGGGGATAATGCAGACCCTTGAGGGGTGCCTAATGTTAGTTTCTTTTCAATGTAGTAATAATTTGTCTGAATAGCGAGTTTTCTGTCTTTAAAATAATTTTTAATAATGGTGTATAGGTTTTCGGGCATACATATTTTTTTAGATTATTAAGGATTGCAGGCCACCAGGCATTATCAAATGCACCGGCGATATCCAGCGATATAGCGAGAAGGTTATTATTTTGCCGTAATGCCATGTTGATATGAGCAGCCAGTTCACAAAGGGCGTCATCTGTTCCTGACTGGGGCCTGAATCCAAATTGATGTCTGCCAAGAACATTGTTAAAAGTTAAGTGATGCATTAACCTGTTTTTGAGTATTTTTTCAAAAATCCTGCTCATTACAGGAAGCATACTTAACGGTCTGAAGGAAAATGAATTTGCCTTTGGAATCAGAGTTAATTTGCCCACCTTCCAGTTTTTTGGAAATTCTTTTCTAACAAATAGAGTTTTGTAAAGTCCAGTCAATAATTTCGGAAAGGTCTCAGCTATTTTTTTAATAATTCGGGAGTCAATTTTGTCTATTCCTGCAGCTTTTTTGTCAGTTAGTTTGTTAATAATTTGTAATATTTCATGGTCTCCGAGTTCTATGTCATCAACAGTTCTAGGTGGCGTAAATACATCGCTTCTTAATCGTCTGTGTTCGTCACTATCATTATTTAATCTGTCTTCTTTAATTATTCTATTTGATATGTGAGTTAATGTTTGCTTGGTGTCTATTGTGTAAGCATCTGCGTCAGTTAGAGTAGTCATAAGTAAGGTTTGGGTTTTTTTTTTTAGATGCAAATTTGTAAGGCCATTGCCACGCCTTTGAAGTAGTAGTATAGGCCTTCCATGAGTTTAATTTAGATGTTTTAATAAATTTTTGGTATGTCCGTTTACTGTCTAAATAGTCCTGTTTTCTTGATTCACGTTGTTCACTGTCTGTTTTTGTCCTCTGGTAAATTCTTCTAAGCCGATTTGTCTGTTTGCGTAAGTTAGTTAGTTCAGGATTCCACCAAGGAACTGATCCGTGTCCAGTTCGATTTTTAAAATTGCCTGATCTTATAAATGAAATGTTGCAAGATTTAATAATAGGTTTTGTCATTTTATCGACTATGCTATCGCTAGAAATATGAAGCAGTTCTGTAAGAATTAGGTCTTCGATCTCAGCATCCGTCAGTTCTGTATTGTCAGTACAGTGTTGAGAAAGGAAACGCTTTACCAATTGAAGCCTTAAGTTAGTCATGACTTTATTCCAGTCACAGTTTTCAGTCAAATATACGAAACTCATCATCTTTTCTGCTGTCTTGTCATGTTCGTTTAATAGTAGGTAGTAAGTTAATATGTTGTGGTCCGAGAAATTAGTTTCCCTAGAAATCGTCCAATTTCTTATAAGGTTATGTCGGGTCGCAATCGTATTTATTAATGTCAGATCAATGTTACTACTGCCTCTCGCACTTTGGAAAGTCGTCAGTTCTGAATTAGTGTTTAGTAACGTTAAATCGTGCTCAACAATAAAACTTTCCAGAAGTTTTCCCCTTTCATTAGTTTTCTTATCAAACCAATAATTCGATCTTGCATTTGAATCCAAACCGATAATAATATTTGAATTTTTGTATTTTTTTAAAATGATTTCCGTAAATATAAAATAATATCGCGAGTAATATCCAAATAACCACTTATTAATATACACTTTAATTCACCATATTTTATTTCAATACAAACTATATCTCGATCGGAATGTTGAGAGCTATTATGCAGGCGTCAATAGTTTTGTTAGTTACTATAACAACAGCTCTGGGATTATTATCTACTGTTCGAAAAACCCTTGAATGGTTGTAACCTATAGGCGAGCGCAAGCGACGGTGCTGCTTCTTTGAGGAACTAGAAGGAACTAGAGAAACGGGGATAGAAGCCATGCGATTACCTGGGATTCATAGGGTTTTTTGCCGTTTTTAATTTATTTTTCCATAATTAAAACCCGATTGAGCAAAAAATTATTGGAAAAATGTCTAATAGGTATTGCTCGGTCCCTCAGTGTTCTTCAAAAAAATCTAAAGATGTGTAATTCCATTTGTTTCCAAAAAATAAAAAGCTTCTTAAAGAGTGGATTGTAAAATTAAGAATAGATAAGCCTGTTTCGAAACATATGACGATATTTAGTCTTCATTTTAAAGAAAGTGACTATGTTTATCCAGGTAAATATTAGTATTTGACATTTTATTATTCCAAAATGTTGGTTTTATGAAAATAACATTGGGATCATGGTGTCATATTTGTTTTTCTTTTTTAATGTTCCCCATTTTTGTCTTACATCCGTTGTGCTTAATTGTTCCAAGTTTTCAATGCGAAGCCAGAAAGTTTTGACAAATAAATAAATAATATGACAAAGAATCTAAGCTGTCATAACAATGATTGTATGAATAGGTAATTAATGTTATTACTAACCGAAAAACGTAGAGTAAAGTTACAATGATGTGTTTGCATTTACCAGAACTACCAGCTTTACACTTACAATGACAAGAAAATTGCTTATTATTATTAATAAATTTGATTTCCACTTTTATTTGATGGGGCAGTCCTTTAAAATTGCTAGTTTGAAGGCACAAGGCTTGTAAAATAACTGTTTTTTTACTTCTAGATATTATTCCACATGTTATTATGTGGTTAGCATCAAGAATAGCCTGCCCTTCAATTAATGGTCTCTTAAAATTACCAACTATCTCTATTACATCAACTAAGTCTATCCCCGTTCTTTCCGACATTTTGAAAATGCTACTAGCGCACCCTATAGTCGATTGCGCCCGCCTATAGGCGAGCGCAAGCGACGGTGCTGCTTCTTTGAGGAACTAGAAGGAACTAGAGAAACGGGGATAGAAGCCGTGCGATTACCTGGAATTCATAGGGTTTTTTGCCGTTTTTAATTTATTTTTCCATAATTAAAACCCGATCGAGCAAAAAATTATTGGAAAAATGTCTAATAGGTATTGCTCGGTCCCTCAGTGTTCTTCAAAAAAATGTAAAGATGTGTCATTCCCTTTTATTTCCAAAAAATTAAAAGCTTCTTAAAGAGAGGATTGTAAAATTAAGAATAGATAAGCCTGTTTCGAAACATATGACGATATGTAGTCTTTATTTTAAAGAAAGAGACTATACTTATCCAGGTAAATATTAGTATTTGACATTTTATTATTCCAAAATGCTAGTTTTATGCAAATAACATTGAGACCACAGTGTCATAGATTTGTTTTTCTTTTTTAATTTTCACCATTTTTCTATTACATCCGTTGTGCTTTATTGTTCCATGTTTTCAATGCGAAGCCTGAAAGTTTTGACAAATAAATAAATAATATGACAAAGAATCTAAGCTGTCATAACAATGATTGTGTGAACAGGTAATTAATGTTATTACTAACCGAAAAACGTCGAGTAAAGTTACAATGATGTGTTTGCATTTACCAGAACTACCAGCTTTACACGTACAATGACAAGAAAATTGCTTATTATTATTAATAAATTTGATTTCCACTTTTATTTGATGGGGCAGTCCTTTAAGATTGCTAGTTTGAAGGCACGAGGCTTGTAAAATAACTGTTTTTTTATTTTTAGATGTTATTCCACAAGTAAATATGTGGTTTGCATCAAGAATAGCCTGCCCTTCAATTAATGGTCTTTTAAAATCACCAATTATCTCTATCACATCAACTAAGCCTAACACCGTTCTTTCCGACATTTTGCAAAACTACTAGCGCACCCTATAGTCGATTGCGTCCGCCTATAACTTTGTTTGCTCTTAAATATGGTTCTTGAATTATTAAAACGTCAGTCCGTTTCATGATTATGTATTGTTGTAGCATGTCTGTTGTGTATTTTGAATGATGTGTGTTAAGTTGTAATATATTTAACTGTCTAAGTCTCATGAAATAAGTTAATGATATTGTCGTCACCATGCTAAACTTACAAATGTGCAACTAAAAACATATGTACATTCGTTACTTTAGCATGGTGACGACGATATGTGTGCACTAAGTGTGAAGTTAAGATAAAGTCATTTATTACTTACAAGAGTGGGATGTAGTCAGTATTAGCTGCCAATTTCTGTATCTCTGTTAGGTAAGAGGGGCAATTTCGGTCAAATACAGAATGTTCTGTTGGGCGTTTCTTAAGACTTTTTGAAAATTTGTTGAAGTTTTCACAAATGATGCACTTCAATTCTTCAGAGGTACAGTCATTGGCCGAATATATATATATATATATATATACATACATATATATATATATATATATATATATATATACAATTGAGTTAATTTGGAGTATACTGAGCTCATCATTATAAAAAGGTTAAAAATAATAGTATTTGCTAATGAATATGATAGTATAATTTCATTATGATATTTTCTTAATTTGCTTCTATTTAATAGGAAATTTGTTCAGTATGTGATTTTCTGATTTTGCTTTGAAGTTGATATAGTGCCATAGAACTACTTTAATTTATCAATTCATTTGTTTTCAATCCTCTTTGGTTTGTAATGTGAATATTCATAATTTTGATAAATTTTATGTCATTAATTTATTTTTAATTCAACCCTTTCTTTAAAGGAATAATAGTTTTTCTATAGTTTCTTAGTTCTTAGAAACGATTTTTTTTATTGTATATTTAGCAATGGGCAATTCCATGTCAAATGAACACTAAAATATATCATTTTGAACCTCACCGTCTCAGATTTTCTTGAAATTTGGGATAGTGTACTACTTTTATTTACATGAACAATAGTGAAATATTAATGAGATATGTCTACCCGTATTTGAATTATTGGTTTCTAAAGCCCTCAAAAATAGGTCCAAAATCAGAAAAAATTATGATTAAAAATAGCTGTTGATGTTTTCCAAATTTGACTAGGACTATGAGATTGATGTCGTTTAATAGTGCATTCCATGCCGTTTCATATGATATACAACAATGTATAGGTTGGTGCTAAAAAAAATTTCTTAAAACTAAATGTAGAATTTTAATTTCAATTTTCTCAAAAAGGGCATTTTTAATTTTTTTTTAAAATAGATAGTATTATATCTATTCATACAGAAAAATATAAAAGTGGGATGAAAATTTCTTCATAACTAAAAAAATTGAAAACTAGTAATAAAATTTCTTAAATCTATCATTTTATGAAAAAAAAAAAAACAGCGCATTCCATGCCAATTCATATGATATACATCAATGTATAGGTTGGTACTAAAGAAATTTTTTTAAAACCTAGCTTAAAATTTTAATTTCAATTATCTCTAAAAGGGCATCTTTTAGAATATTTTAAATAATAGGCAGTATTATATCCGTTCATACAACAAAAATTGTTTTTCAATTTTTTTAGTAATGAAGAAATTTTCATCCCACTTTTATATTTTGTTATATGAATAGATATACTACTACCTATTTTTTACAAAGAATATAAAATTTCTAAAATATGCCCTTTTCGAGATAATTAAAATTAAAATTTTAAACTAGGTTTTAAGGAAATTTCTTTAGTACCAACCTATACATTGCTGTATATCATACGAAATGGTATAGAATGTGCTGTTAAAAGACACCAACCTCATAGTCCTAGTCAAATTTGGAAAACATCTGCAGCTATTTTTGTTCATAAATTGCTAGATTTATTAAATTTTATTACTAGTTTTCAATTGTTTTAGTGATAAAGAAATTTTCATCCCACTTTTATATTTTGCTGTATGAATAGATGTAATACTACCTATTTTTCAAAAAAATATAATTTTTTTAAAAAATGCCCTTTTTGAGGAAATTGAAATTAAAATTTTAATACTAGGTTTTAAGGAAATTATTTTAGTACCAACCTATACATTGTTGTATATCATATGAAACAGCATGGAACCCAGAGCCAGGGGAAATTTAATAATTCTCGGCATCAGTCCCCCACCCTCTTCCCTGGCCCAGGAAACCCCGTATTGCCTGTAAGGCGAGGAAGGGGTAGGAACAAAAAAAGTCTGAAATACATATTGGTGTTCATATTTTTGGTTTTTAAGAGGAAATTAAATGACAAAACTCAAGTTTTGTTATAGCATTCATAGTTTAAGAGGTATTAACCTCAGAATGGGTACTATTGTAACTCCAATATGTACTTGAGGATTAAAATGATTCCATTTTGTACTAATCTAGAGATTTTATGGATGCATGGCCTTTATTTCTGTTATTTAATGTATTGAAAATGTAAACATGATCTTTTTTACAATTATATTAATTTATTTAAATAAATTAGCTATTTTTATAAAATTTTCGTGCTGAAGGGTGGATAATTGCCATTCTTCTTTTTCAGTTAGATTAGTTGTTCCTAACTTCTTGTAAAATTTCATAGCAGGGTTCCATTTAAGAACTACAAATCTTATTGCCTTAGCATTTTCTTTCAATGCCTCCTGAAAATAGATAATAAAATTACATTAAAAATTTTTGGGGGAAACAAAAATTTATAAAAATTAAATATATAGGGAAATATTAATGCTTTTCCAGGATTTTTTTCAAAAAGCTCAAAAAAGAATAAGATTTCAAAAAGCTCAAAAAAGAATAAGATTTTTTTCAAAAAGCTCACATAAAAATATGGTTTATTTCCCTCTCTTTTCAGTTAATGTCAGTCAAAATATCTCAAGAGAGCCTTAAATTTTTATTAAGACTGATTATCTAGTTTGTCAAAAGTACTATATTAATTGCCTAATAACATGGGACTTTTTAGACCAATTCCCTCCAAACTTCTTGTATCCAAATTTGAATGAAAGAATGTTGAAATGAAAGACTACCACACCCCCTTACACAATCTATTGCAATGTAATTCATATGAAAAAAAAAATATTATATTTAAAATATTGTTTTGATTTTCTAAATTTTCTCTAAGTTATAATTTTTTTTTTTTTTTAATTTTCAACTGATATCGTGCCCTCCTTACTTGTCTTCATGCAACCATGTTTGGGAAATTTTATTGACTTTTTTTAGTTTAAAAAAAATTGCTACCATAACTTGTCTTGGGGTCATAACAAGCTTTTTATTGACATGGTGTTTTTATTATTTAAAGTAAATGGTGAAATTGATAATCTTTAAAATGATAGTGTTTTACTAATGTTTGAAGGTTTTGTAAAAAGATAAATAAAAAAATTAAGAAAAAGCTCTCTGCTCCAAATTCAAAAGTCATTGGTTATTAATATATTATGTAATTTCAAATTATGAACTTGAAATAAAATTTTGACATTATTTGCTATTTCAATTATGCCTTCATTCTAGTATTTCAATGATGTTTGGACCAAAGGGGTTAAGTCCTGGAAAGTGAAGATTACAGGACGATTCTCTAAAGTTTTAAAAAATCATTATAAATCCTGTCTAAGGATTTCTTTATTCATGTGTTACTATATCATCTCATAAGGAACTATTCATTATAGCCAAATACAAACTAAAATTATGATTTTATTTAAACATGTTAATACTCAAAGTACATAATCATTAACAAAAATGATGAAAAACCAGTGGAGTATTAGTTTAAATTAAATTAAAAAAAAAAAATCTGGTGCGTGCGCGCAACACACAACTTTCACTTACCAACTTACTTAGATAAGAAATTGATGCGTTTTGCTAATGCCACTTCTCAAAGTTACTTATTTTTCCAAATTCTTTTCTTATTTTTGTCTTCATTTGCTCAGAACATTTGACACCTAATTTTCATTAAACATGAGGAATATGATGAAAATCGTTAAAGGCGTTTTTGTTTTTGAGATAATCGAAAAACTGGAAACAAAAGTTATGAAATGAAGTGCCCCCTCCAGTTGATCAATTTTGATGAAATGTTGGCTATCACATCTTTGGCATATACATATATCAAATACCCAGTTTGATCAAAATCGTAAAAGCCGTTTTTGAGTAAATAAAAAAACACGTGAAAATGATACAAAATTTACTAAGGAAAGTCCCCCCCCTCAGGTTGATCAATTTTGATGAAATGTTGGCTATCACATCTTTGGCATATACGTACATCAAATACCCAGTTTGATCAAAATCGTGAAAGCCGTTTTTGAATAAATAAAAAAAACACGTGAAAATTATACAAAATTTATTAAGTAAAGTCCCACCTCCGGTTGATCAATTTTGATGAAATTTTTACAGTCATATCTCAGGCATTTAATATATCAAATACTCAGTTTAATCAAAATTGTTAGCCATTTTTGAGAAAATGGAAAAAAACGTAAAAAGTTATTTAATAAAGTACCCCCTCCCTTTGAGCAATTTAGATGAAATTTTTGCTGTCACATCGCGGGCATATACATACACTAAATACCCAATTTCAGGTTCGCATGGTTTATAGTTTTTGAGCTAGTCTGTTCACACACACACACACACACACACACACACACACACACACACACACACACACACACACACACACACACACACACACACACACACACACACACACACACACACACACACACACACACACACACACACACACACACACACACACACACACACACACACACACACACACACACACACAGACCATTTCGCGGGACTTGGTTATTTCGACTCAGGAGACCCCAAAACGTGTATTTCCGTTGAAAACCGGAAGTCGAAATTTTTCACGATCGCAATACTTCCACCTACTATATATTTCATATGTAGGTAAGTGAAAGTAAAAATTGGGAATTAAATCATTTTAATTGTTTTTTTGGTTTAGTTGAATGTCTATCATTTTGTTGAAATATTATTATTACCTTGCATAGGGCTGAAAAAAGCCTCTTCCCTAATCCTTTAGCCCTGTATTTGCTTGTAACCATTACATCTTCTAGCCACATTCTTTTTCCTTCCCATGTCCCGTAAGTAAAGCTATATAGAGCATATCCAATTAGTTTTGGAGTTTTCTCTTCTGCATCATGAAACAAAAAACACCATTATTATCTACTATAATAAACATTAATCTTATATTAAAATAAGCCAAGAGCATCCATCATTCAAGATCTCTAATTCAATCAAATAAAAGTCCTGTTTTATTTATTTTGCCCATGTTCACTCAAATGAAAGAACCCCTAAGAAAAACAGTAATTTTTTATTGATCACTATTATATTTTGTAAGATAGTCATTTCCCACCATGTATTTTATGCAAATTAGTAAGATACATTATTTTTATTTAATCACTGTAATATAGGTCATTTCCCACACTTAATGTATTTTCCTCAAATTAATATGATTCAATGTTACGAAATTCATGGCCTTGTAAGTCCCTTCATTATCTTTTTTATAATATATCCTAATCTGTCAGTAGTTGAAACTATCTATTCTTTTATATATTTTTATAGATTTGATCAAATATATAATAAAATTTTGTCAGGTTTTTATTTTAAAATAAGGAACTTCTTCCATTTTTTGTTTTTTAATGATTTATTTCCTCTAATCTATGGAGGTAATTATTTGAAATAAGGAAGTATAAATTTTAAATACTTTTTATCATGTTTTAACAGTTTCTGATTTCTTACCACTATTTTCTGGATCGTCAATTACCAGACATTGAAACGGAGGGTTATTTGTTTCGAACCCATCTTTGGCCAATGCTGAAACATTTAAATAAGCATTAATTAAATTGTTTTTAAACTAATTCTTGGATAAAGTGTTTTCTATTCTGCCAAGGAAAGCAAAAAGAAATTTCAGATTACACTGTATTGCTATTTGTGGATAGTGATCATTCTAAAAAGATAAGAGGGAGAAAACGCATATTTGTTTCAATGGAGTTTGGCTTATCATTGATAAAGAAAATTCACATGTACTATGGACACATAGGAGTAGGTCACATAACAGCTATGTTAAGACCTTTCTATTACTTCAAAAATATGGACAAGCACATTAGAGAATTCTGTGATAAGTGTGAAACTTGCAAGAAGGACAAATCAAGAACAGCTCAAGAAATTAGTTATTTATCTCAGTTAGGCCCAGCCAAAGAGCCGGGATACAATCGGAGGCTTTGCAGGAAATAGATCATTTAAACATTGTCTGCATCTTTTGGTAGATCACTTCATTCGATTTGCCTTTACCTATGCTTCCAGAGGTCAGACAACGCAAGATCTGATAAAATTCTTACGTTCAATTTTAGAAAAATGTAGAATGAAATTCCTTCTCACCGACCAATGTACTAATTAAAAATATATGTTTAATTGCTTTTTTTTTTATAGTTCATTCAGATTCTAGTTTTTGTGATTAACGATAATTAATAAACTTTAAAAATTGACATCTTTTAGGGGCAAATACGGCTTAAAGTTATTTATTGAAGCATAAGAACATTATATATAAATATGTAATATAATATATGTTATATAAATATATATAAATATATATGTAAACATCTTTTATTTTATTTAAAAAAAAAATGCAATGATTTGAAAGTAATGAATTGATAAAACTGATAAAATTTAACATAATGAGTAATAAGAATTAATTATTTTAGTTGAATATCAATAAATACTGGTGTGTAATAACTAATTTTTATCATTAAATTGCTAAATATAAACAAGAGAATGAATTATTAAGAAAAACAATCATATCCATGCTTTAACATCAATAATTTATATCTACTTTGATGTAAATCATATTGTTCTAATTATATGACTTACTCTCTGCATCAAGATTGACTTGATCTGACATATTTTCTAGGTCTGCCAATTCCTGTTAACAAATACATAAATATAATCACTCTAAATTTATTTATATTGAGCCAATTGAATCTTATTTTAATTACATTTATATTTATAATTTCATCTTACAAATTACCTTTACAAGTCTCATAATTTCTTGACAATCATGTTTTGTAGCTTTTCGAATATTTATTTTTTCCATGGCTAGGAGAGTGAGGTGTGTACTGTGTGATTCCTTAATATTAAATGCCACTGATTGGTATTCCACAATCTTATCTTGTGAGCCAGCTGTTTTCAACTGCTAAGTCTTTCTCAAGGATATCCTTGGAGCAAAATTTTACTAATCTCCTTTTTATTATTATAATATAATAGCAGTGAAAATAATAATATTAAAATTAATGTTAAAACTTCATAATTATTCAGTGAAATCCTTTTTATCATTATAATTCATTAGCAGTGAAAATAATAATATTAAAATTAATTTTAAAAAATCATAATTACTCAATGAAATTTTATAAATGATTTTGAACTTTTGAATATTCAGTAAAGTTAAGTTCATTTATGTGTACTTTTTTTCTCTCCCTTCTCTATAACTGATATTTTTTAATCATTTAATAATTTCATATATATATATATATATATATATATATATATATATATATATATATATATATATATATCTGCACTTCAATTCTTCAGAGGTACAGTCATTGGCCGAATATATATATATATATATATATACATACATATATATATATATATATATATATATATTTACAATTGAGTTAATTTGCAGTATACTGAGCTCATCATTATAAAAAGGTTAAAAATAATTGTATTTGCTAATTAATAAGATATTATTATTTCATTGTGATATTTTCTTATATTTTATGTCATTATTAATTCAACCCTTTCTTTAAAGGAATAATAGTTTTTCTATAGTTTCTTAGTTCTTAGAAACGATTTTTTTTATTGTATATATTTTTTATATTTAGCAATGGGCAATTCCACGTCAAATGAACACTAAAATATATCATTTTGAACCTCACCGTCTCAGATTTTCTTGAAATTTGGGATATGTGTACTACTTTTATTTACTTGAACATTTGTGAAATATTAATGAGATATGTCTACCCGTATTTGAATTATTGGTCTCTAAAGCCCTCAAAAATAGGTCCAAAAACCAGAAAAAATTATGATTAAAAATAGCTATAGATGTTTTCCAAATTTGACTAGGACTATGAGATTGATGTCGTTTAATAGCGCATTCCATGCCGTTTCATATGATATACAACAATGTATAGGTTGGTACTAAAAAAATTTTCTTAAAACTAAATGTAGAATTTTAATTTCAATTTTCTCAAAAAGGGCATTTTTAATTTTTTTTTAGAAATAGATAGTATTATATCTATTCATACAGCAAAATATAAAAGTGGGATGAAAATTTCTTCATAACTAAAAAAATTGAAAATTAGTAATAAAATTTCTTAAATCTATCATTTTATGATTAAAAAAACAGCGCATTCCATGCCAATTCATATGATATACAGCAAGGTATAGGTTGGTACTAAAGAAATTTTCTTAAAACCTAGCTTAAAATTTTAATTTCAATTATCTCTAAAAGGGCATCTTTTAGAATATTTTAAATAATAGGCAGTATTATATCCGTTCATACAACAAAAATTGTTTTTCAATTTTTTTAGTAATGAAGAAATTTTCATCCCACTTTTATATTTTGTTATATGAATAGATATACTACTACCTATTTTTTACAAAGAATATAAAATTTCTAAAATATGCCCTTTTCGAGATAATTGAAATTAAAATTTTAAACTAGGTTTTAAGGAAATTTCTTTAGTACCAACCTATACATTGTTGTATACCATATGAAACGGCATGGAATGCACCGTTAAACAACACCAATCTCATCGTCCTAGTCAAATTTGGAAAACATCTACAGCTATTTTTAATCAATTAATTTTTCTGTTTCTGGACCTATTTCTGAGGGCTTTAGAGACCAATAATTCAAATATGGGTAGACATATCTCAGTAATATTTCACAATTGTTGTAGTAGATACAAGTAGTACAATATACCAAATTTCAAGTAAATCTGAAATGGGGAGGCTTCAAGCCTGTGTTGAATTGACTTGGAATGACCCAACATGAAAATATTTCATTGATACTACTACATCTACAATTTAAGATTTCGATTCAATGAGAACTCTTTTCGCCTTTTTTTTTTTTCCAGATTAAAAACACCAGTCACAAAATATTGATGATTTTGCTCTATATTTATCTATACATTATTTTTATGGGCCTTTTTTCTGCTGAACAGTGTAGGTCTCTCTCCTTAAGAGGAGTCACCAAGTGGCTCTGTCCACTGGTAACTCATATCATTTTAAAAGTTTATTTAATATGTATATATATTATGTGTCATTTCATTTGAAATATATTGTTACCATATATATATTAGTTTTTTTTAAATATCATCCTTATGCAATAATAATTTATATCTTTGATTTGATCTTGTTTCAGCTTGGCCCTTCAGGTATGTGGAAACAGAGGGATGTTGAAATAATTCAATACAATATTGTGGATAAATATTGTCAAATAAAACTGGTTGAGATTCCTGGTACTGATTTATATGGGGTATTTATTCATTTCCATTGCCTTAATATTTTTGTTTATTTCTCAAAGCAAATTCGGTCAAATAATGAACCTGCTAGAAACATTCTACAATAATCAATTTCTATTTGATATTTTTTATTATATTTGTATTATTAGTTTTTTATTATTCTAGATTGAAAAACTTAAGCTGCCAGACGGCCGTGATTATATTGGTGAAATAGTAAAAGATGGTTTGGCGATTTACAAGAATTCAGTCAAAAGCAATGTAGTTGATGATTCAGATGAAGATGCTGAAATAGTTAATACTAAATCAGAATCTGAGAATGCAAATAGCTCTGTTGAATTGGAACCGGTTTTGGAAACAATCAAGACAGAAGAAGATGAAAATGAGACACAAGATGAAAATTTAACAAAGAAGATGCCAATCTTGCATTGGTCATCTGTTTTAACTACACTACCAAAGAAAGATGTGGTATGCCAGCTTTATAATTATTCAAGACTTTCCCCAAAATTTTCTGGCCACTTTTTCCATGGTCTTCCTCGCCATTTTCTCCTTGCCAATATTCTAATATATTTTTCTCAATAGGCTTGTATTTGCTCTCTGATTACAACATTGGTCATCCTTTCTAGTCTAGATACTGGAGCAACTTTTTCCTAAAGTCATTATTTAGTGTCCGTTTCTCTTTATTATGCTTGAAATGATAGACTTTTAAATGAGCTTCTAAGTACTTTTCAACAGATTACTTCTCAATAGTTTTGTGGGTCGTAATTATTCTTCTCTTTATCCCTTTTTCGCAGGATCTGTTTCTTTCTTAATGGAAAGAGATTCTAAATACTGAATATTCTCAATCCTTGTCATTTTACAATGAGTTCCTTAGACTACAGTTAGAAAATGTCTCCCACATTTTTCTTAGCATGTATTCTTCATCCTCATGGTATTGAGCGATAATTACCTGGTGAACAATAGATTATGGTTGCATAAATTAAAAAAATAATTTGTGAGCTCTTAATGTTATTTGGGCTCATACTGATTTGTAGTGTATGTGTATTTATAAAGTTTGTTCCAAGAAGCAGTCCAGGACTATCTTGCCCCCTGTTCTTTCAACTCTGTTTGGTTTCACGGTTTGATTAGCTCTTGTTCAGAAACAAACTAATCAAACTCAGATTCAAAAGACCCCCAATCGTTAGTCCAGGACTGCTTAAACAATGAATTATGCTGGTACATGAAAAAAGCTCAATTAAGTTTCAAACAATTATGTATGTATATGTATTTCTGCATTAGTAAAATTGTTCTCCTTGTTTCAGCCAAAGTTAGTATTTAAACAGTTTGAAATTCCTCCTGTTGTAAAATATCTTATGGTAGATGTGACTGCATTTTTATCTCCTATTAAAGTTATTTTACATATTGAGGATGTGGAAGAAGATCCTGTGGTAAGTTCTTTAAAATTTTGTTAACTTTTGTTTTATATTAATTAGTAGGATTTTACATAGATTTTTGTTTTTAAAGACCATATCTGTACTGTTTTTACTCTTAAACTATTTAAGATCAGCACAAGTATCATTTGGTTTTTTTCCTTTTGAAGTAAAGATGGGAAAAAAGATTATGATGTCTTTCTTTTCCTCTTTCTAAGGTGCTCAAGATATTGGAAGAATTCAAGGAACTATCAAACGAAATACAAATAGAAGCACCAAACCAGCCACTGTTGCAGCACCCTTATAAATGTTTGTATTATTATTGTTGCTAATTTTTCTTATGGATTTATTAATTAATAATTAATAATTAATAAATAAGACTGTTCCCATTTATTTTAAAGTAATTACTTAATATCTAGACAAGGCTTGTTGTGCTATGTTCTCTATGGATAAGAAGTGGTACAGAGGATTCGTTTTGGAAGAACTGCCTGATGACATGCTCTTAGTGCAATATGTCGATTATGGAAATGTGGAAGTTGTTCCTGGTTCATGGTATGTACAATGCAACTGTTTACTAAATGTGTATTCAATCTTTTAAATTACGATATAGTTGATTGATATTGTTTATTTTGTTTTAAACTAAAAATCACTATCAAGCCATTAAGTCATCTGGTGTCATAGAGATGTAAGTTGCTACATCACGGAACTGTACATATTCCAGTTAGATTTTTTTTTTTTTTTTTTTTTGTTAAGTAAAATAGTAACCTAACCCCCTAAGGAATGAGATGATATTAACTTTAGAATTTGTAGCTCATGATAAGGCTACATGTGAATGTAAATAATGAACATTTTCTTTTTATGATCTATCTAAACTTTTTATGAAAATAAAATTTATATTGATAAAATTAATCAAAATATGAATTTGCCACTTTTTCACCTTATGGTTGTTTATTATATGTGAATTTTTGGCTTGTCATAATAATTTTTTATTGTTTACAGTGTTCACGAGCTGAAGGAAGAATGGGCCAACCTCGAAGTTCAGGGGATTCTTTGTAAGTTGTATAATGTTGCCATGGATGAAAATTGTAATACTTCTGATTTATTACATGCCATACAGGATTGTGTGGGACAAGGAACATTAAAAGCTGAAGTTATGGTATGTGTTTTGTTTTTTTCCTTACGGAAATGCTCTAAATAAAATGAGAGCAATATTAAGAAAAGTTTTTCAAATCAATAACCAATAGTTTATTAATATTGTCAGATTTTTTTCTACGTCTTGTATTTCATATTGTTTTTACTTTCATGGGCTTGTCCTATATAAAGTGTATACATAGTAAGGGAAAGCATTGCGATTGTGATAAATTTTGGCTGGTTTTTAGAAGTGTGTGTGTTTGTTTGATCAGACTTGTTCAGAAATGATTTGTCGTACATAACTCATATTAGGTATTTGAAGTAGGTGTCAATTTTGTTAAAATTAAGTAAATGTAGGAGGACATTTTATCTAATGTATTTTTTCTTTACGATTTCTGAAAACCTCTTACAATTTTGATTAAACTCGTGATTTTTGTTTTAAAGTATTTTTTGATATGAGATAGGTTTTACCATCATAGGAACGATCCAATAGGGCTTATGTAGCCAAGGAAAAAATCTTTTTATAAATAACATTTAATTTTGTTTATTTAGAGTAAAAAACAGTCCCTTAATATCCTTAGTAACAATAATGGCTAAGTATAAAATTTGAAAGGATTTAATAATCAAATAAAAGGGAAAAAAGACATATGATTTCCCAAAAGAAAATTTACCTCAATTTCAATTTCTGGTAATGTGAGTTGTAATATATATCCATGCTATATCTTTTGAAAGCTTAGAATTTAAGAAATAATAATATTTAGTTTAGTGGTAGGTCACTGAAACAAAATATTTTGGGAACAACAGGAAGAAATACTTTATTAAAAAAAAATATAAAGTAAAGCTGCCCTACTGTATATGGCTGCTAGTCACACACCATACTGATCTATTCATAAAGAAATTGATTATATATCCACTTCTTTTTTTTTACTATTTATAAAAAATAAATAAATAAAACGGCTGATATATCATTCTTTTTAAATTTTGTCATTATTACTTTGATGACTTGATAATTAGCTTTATAAAAAATAATGCAAAATCTTATTATCTTACCCCTTGAAAAAAAACAAGCTAATATAAAACTTTATATGTCACAGGTATGTTTCAAAGGCTTATAGCAAGTAAGCCTACTTATTTATTTAAATTATCGCTTTTAATATATAACATAGCAACATCAGGATTAAAACTTTTCTTAACCCCTCCCTGTTCTCTCAAAAATGTTTGGTTTTTAAAATGTATCTATAATACAAAATGTTTGCCTCCTATTTTTTTCAGTCCTCTTATTTAGCCATGCCAAGAATTTTAGAATCAAAATTGTGATTTTTCATGTCTCTATGACATTCCTTTTAATTTGATACCTTATTAAACTAAATCCATTGCTCTTGGGAGCCAAAAACGGAATATTTACTTCCATGATGATGATTTTACTGGGCAACGGCTCTACATAAATAAATTTTTATGAAATTTAACAAAATTTCATTTCTTAGCATAGATTCACTTTCTTTTGTTTCTAACTCTTATATCCGTCAACACTTTAATAATAGCCCAGTTTCTTTGGGGTTATATCAAATTAAACGATAATTTTTTTCGTAATTATAAATGTATTCTTGCTACCAGTTTTAAAAATTATTTTCAATGTGAACATTTATAAATTATTTATAATTATATCTGATCTTATTTACTGATAAGTGATTCTGATTATTTCTTTACTAACATCTCTCAAAACCTACTAATAAACTTTGTGATAAGATGAGCAATAATCCAATTTATATATATTTTTTCTTTTAGGAACGAAATCCTGATCTGTCAGTAAACCTATTGATTGACGATAAGTTGGCGTACCAACAACTGATTGATCTAAAAGAGCTGCACTTAATCGACTGATAGAATTTTTATTTCTCTGTAATTATTTTTAAAAAAATTAATTTTCTATTGTTTATAGCGATTGCTTTAATATTTTTATTTCTTTAAATATTTTTAGTGTATTAAATTGTATTTTAAGATAGTAAATTTATTCTGTGTAAGTGTGTTTTATTTTTCTGTAGTATCAAATTATATATATATATTTTTATTTTACTTGTGTATTGTTTTTAATGCATTAAACCAATTTTTAAATCAGGAGAAAAATATTTGAGAATTCTCTTATATGAAATGAGTTTTATTATTTCTATATTTTGAAGTATTCATTCCAAATATCACATTTTATTGTTCTTTCATATTTATATCTATGAATATAACCTTGAAGAAATTTTTTTATAATTATTTGTTAATTCCAAAAATTTTATTTTATTGTTCTATTATATGTATATATATTAGTAAAACCTTAGAAGTTTATGTATAAAATAAATTACTTATCTGTGAATAAAGGCTTATAGGAAGTTTTTCAGTCATATTTTCCGAAGAATTTGGACTCGCACTATTTTAACTGTCTTCAGAGAGGAATGAGAATGCATTTTCTATCTGTTTGAGAACCTCTAGAACACGATTATATCTGACATACATCACAATACTATAGCATTAACATTTGGGTGGGTACACCTTATCAATAAGTTATGACTAATATAATGTCTTATTCGCAAATAACTCAAAAAGTAAAGAGAACCTTGTGGTTTATGTGTATGTTTTACTAAGGCAATTTAATTTCCTAAAAGGTTGGAAATAGGTTTATTTGTTACAGAGATGTAGATTTTATAAAGGAATTGTTTTTCATATGCAGCATTATCATTTTTTTTTTAATAATAGATTAAGAATATGAATTTACCAAAATATATTTATTCTAATATTAAATGTTTGTTTACATTGCAATACAGAATGAGCTTCAATTGAGTTAACAAAAAGGGCCAGTTTTTACTTTGGTAAAAGTGGTAGGAAAATTTGATGTAGCATCACACCTTATATATAGATTTGATACATTACTTTTCAGAAGTTATGAAATATTTTTAAAAATAATTAGCAATGTCTTAAGCTTATATTTAGTTTCCTCATATATGCATAAAGGGCTGTGGGGGCTGCATGCCCTTTGGAAATTTTTTTGTCATTTAAAGATATAATATGACTTTACTAAAAGTAAGAAGGAATGGTAAAGAACAAATAATATGCAGAACAAGTAGAATCTTAGTTGTGGGAAAGGTACACAAAGGTAAAAAGCTAATTGATAAATTGAGGTGAAGGGCTGTGGGAATGCAGCTCCCCCCTTTATCACCTGCAGGATCCATCCATAAATGAAACTAAGGGAAAACGTGATGGAGCTCTACTGCTCTTGTTTTCCCTATCTAAAATTGTCTTTTATTTTGTATTATATTTATTAACACATTTATAAAGTAAAGTACTATTTTTAGAGAAACAGTTATAAAAGAAGATAATTTGCTGGGTTTTTTTTTCCAACTTAAGGTACCTTTTATAAATTTTTAAGCAATTTGATTAGAAGATATAAGAGTCGACCACGGATGGGAATTTTAAAAAAGAAGTGGTCGAATCTAATGTCTTCTAATCAAATTGTTTAAAAATTATAAATTAATTATCTAAAAAAGTTATTAAATTCTAACATAACTTTTATAAAGGTTGGTGGTGGGTCTTCCTGTCTCATACAAGTATTTATTTACCATAGACTCAAACATTAGTTTGAGATAAGAGCAAGCAGAATATAACGAACTTAATAAATCATAAAATATCAAGTAGTCATAATAATAAGTTATCTTTCAAATAATATACTAACTTTATTCATGACTTTTTAAAATAAGTATATAAATGGTATACATGGTTAAATATGTAGTAAATATCTAATAGTGTATAGGGAAAAAATATAACATAGGTTTACAATTTATAAAGTTTAAGCTGTTTTACAATTTTAATGAAATAGGAAATATTTTAAATTTATCTGATGCTGTTGTATGCATAAACTTCAACTAGCTATAAACAATTTATTTTACCAATAAATAATTTGGAAATCAGCTTTTGCATTTCTGTAAACAGAAAACGAAAAATTGTTATAAATCATGTGGAGAATTTATAGGTTTTTATTACTTATTATTATTTACTCTGATAAAAAAATATATTACCTGATGCTAATAGATCTCAGATGTTTTAATAATACTTTCACTGTTCATCATTGTGTACTGCCATCCTTCCGTTTCTGTTATATTTTCAATACCAAGTTTTTTATAAAATTCAATTGATGGATTATTTTTCAGTACATTAAACCTGATTGTTTTTACATTATCATTTATCGCCTCCTGTAATTAAGAATATGTACATTGACACGATGTGGTTCAGAATAAGAAAAGTCTTTTCCTGAAAATCAGTAATCTATTAATTAACAGTTTTATCTAAAGAAGTATTGAAGTTGGAAGATGTATAAATACACCCATTAAGAGTATAATTTTTGCATTTTAGAAACAAACTTCCATCAAATCACATATAAACATTTTCTACTGTCTCGTTTCCTCATTAATTTAAATCTCTTAAATAGTCTGATAAAGAAGCAAGGTAACAGTGTATATCAAGCTAAGTCATACGTTAAAATACGATTGAATAAAATGGTCTGCAAGTTTAAAATGTCGTTTTAATTCCAATAGAATGCGCTCTTAGCCTATTGAAGGATTTGCTTATCTCTAAACGCTATTTTGTTTGTTAGTCATTTGTTTACAAAAGTCAGTTGTTTTTAAGTCGTTTACGTGGACGTATCATACCTTTCTTTGGTGTTAAAAATGTCTAATTTTAAGCCAAATAAAGAGAATTTGCGGCATGTCATGATTTTCTTATTCAATCAAAAGAAAAAGGCATCTGAATGTCATCGAATTCTTGTTGAGACTTATGGCGATCTTCCTCCAACCGTCAAGACATGTGAACGTTGGTTTCAAAGTTTCAAACGTGGTGATTTTGATGTTACTGATAAAAAACGAGAAAATCGACCAAAAAAGTTTGAGGACGTCGAATTGCAATCTTTATTAGACGAAGACAATACCCAAACCCAACAAATGATGGCAGAACAGTTGAATGTCACTAGGCAAGCCATTTCCGATCGCCTGAGAGCTATGGGAAAAATTCAAAAGGTTGGAAAATGGGTTCCACATGAATAGGACGAACGACAGATGGAAAAACGAAAAACTGTGTGCGAAATGCTGCTTTTACGCCACGAAAGAAAGGGTTTTTTGCATCGAGTTGTAACTGGCGATGAAAAATGGATTTATTTTCAGAATCCCAAACGAATAAAATCATGGGTAACGCCAGGACAACCATCCACATCGAGTGCAAGACCGGATCGTTTTGGGAAGAAGACAATGCTGTGTGTGTGGTGGGATCAGAAGGGAGTAGTCTACTACGAGCTTCTCAAACCCGGCGAAACAGTCAATACCGACCGCTACCGACAACAAATGATCAATTTGAGTCACGCATTGATCGAAAAACGCCCAGAATGGGCTCACAGGCACGCCAAAGTCATTCTTCAGCATGATAACGCTCCTGCACATTCAGCCAGATTGACTAAGGAAACGATTTCTTCGCTTGGTTGGGAACTCCTACCCCACCCGCCGTATTCACCTGACCTGGTGCCTTCTGATTATCATCTCTTCTCATCGATGGGACACTCATTGGCTGAGCAACACTTTAACAATTTGGAGGATGTAAGAAAATGGCTCGATGAATGGATTTCAAATAAAGATGAAGCATTCTTTTGGAATGGTATCCATAAATTGCCCGAGAGATGGACAAAATGTGTAGAAAGCGAGGGCCAGTACTTTGAATAAAATATATTATACTTTTTTTTTAAATTACTGTGTAATATATTTTAAGAAATAAACGACATTTTAAACTTGCAGACCTGGTAGTTTGTATTAGGAGAGTAGGAAGCAACAGGAGCTCACGCTGTAGGAACGCGCCGGTGCTGCTTCCATGCGGCGTCGACATGTAATATATATACGGCCTTACTCAGTGAGCTTCTGTTGCCTCCTACTATCCTAATACAAACTAAAATTATCCTTGAAATATGACTTCGGAATTCCTTTCTTTATTAAAATGTTAAAATGATTGATTATTGCTCTCTGTGCGCTCTTATATTTTATTCTGTTAAAGTGTTTAACCAATCCCTCTTGAAAATAGTTGTTATTTTCATCACTAGTACCAAAAGTGGTTGTTTCTTTAATTTTAAGAAATAAAATTGACACCTTTTTTTTTACTTTCACTTGCCTATATATGAAATATATAGTAAGTGGAAGGAAGTATTGGGATCGTGAAAAATTTCGACTTCCGGTTTTCAACGGAAATACACGTTTTGGGGTCCCCTGAGTCCAAATGACCAAGGCCCGCGAAATGGCCTGTGTGTGTGTGTATTTTTGTGAATAGAGTAGCTCAAAAACTATAAACCGTGCGAACCTGAATTAAGTATGTAGTGTATGTATATGCCCGCGATGTGACAGCAAAAATTTCTCAAAGGGAGGGGGTACTTTATTTAATAACTTTTTACGTTTTTTTCCATTTTCTCAGAAACGGCTCAAACAATTTTGATTAAACTGAGTATTTGATCTATTTATATGCCCGAGATATGACTGTAAAAAAATCATCAAAATTGATCAACCGGAGGTGTGACTTTACTTAATGTTGCGGCCAGCGGTAGTAGACAAAGCGCCTTTGGTGAACAATGCGTCCGTTGTTCGGTGCCGCACTGGCTGTCGGGGAAGATCAAAGACTCTGTTCTAGATGATCCCCGAACCTTCTAGAATCAATCCAAGACTAATAAATACCGGCTCTAACAGGCCTCAGCGGAGTTGTTTGGCAACACCCGTGGTGTGGACTTCGTAGTGAACAGTGATAAGTCTATTGTGATAAGATAGTGTGATAAGTGGTAAGCCTTATTGTGATAAGTTATTGTGGTGATAGTGTATGTCGTAGAAAAGACTCTTGTTTTAACCCGTGCGGTTAGTTATAAGTAATTAGAGTCTACATACACAGCCTGGTTTGTATCTAATAATAAGGCATAATTACCATTGTGAGTATTTGATTAATAAATTATTGTCCTAGTGTTAATTGTTCATTTTATCGAACCCGAAGCCCGTAACAACTGGTGTCAGAAGCGGGGATATTTTTAGCATTAGCGTATTTATTTAGTTTGTTGTAAATAATTTTTCTGTTTATTACTTTAGTTAATTATTGTAATTTAGTTTATTGAAAATTTGTTTGTCTATTTTGAATATTGTTTATTTTATTTAATGTTTGAGTTTTATTTAATCTTTTTTTGTTTCTTTTAATAATTAAGTTTATTGTTTATAGTGTTGAGAATTTCATTTGTAATTTAAATTTTATTAACTGTGTATAGGATTAGATTTATTTTTTTCGTTGTTAGTTTATAATCAAATTATTGTTGTTAGTCTTTAAGTTTTGATTTGTTAATTTTAATTTTGATAATTGTATATAATATTTAAAATGTCAACCGGTGGCTTGAGATTGTATGATTTGAAAGTAGCAGATTTAAAAAGTGAATTAGAAGAACGCGATTTGGATACTTCTGGGAACAAGTCTATATTGCAACAAAGGCTCAGGGAAGCTTTAATTAGTAGTGGAGAAGATCCAGATCACGTTCTTTTTGAAACAGAATTTAGTAAATTGAAAAATGAGTTGTTAGAATTTAAAAATGAGTTGTTAGAAAATCAAAATGAGTTATTTTCTACGTTATCAGAATGTTTTACTAATTTAGAAAATAAGTTAGTTGATAGTGATAATTCTAAGATTTCGGTTAAGAAGGTTCTTAGTGCTACGCAAAATGGTAAAGAAGAAGAAGAGCCCTTCGACCTTGATCCTCAAGGGAGTGTTGAAGATGTGAAGGTGCCGCTTGACGGATTGAGAGAGGTGGATGCTCTTGTGTGTGTATCCTCTTGTGGTGTTCATTTCGAGGAGTTCATGAAACCCAAGCCTGAAAGAATAGGAAATGCAGGGTTAGCTGCTGTACAGACTGTCATGGATTCTAGTACTTTTAAGTATGCTAAACCTGACAAGGAAGATTGCGATGAAGGCGCTGAGGAAAAGCCTGTTGAAGTGGGAAGTCTTGTTCAGGTGGATTCGACAAGAGAAGTCATGGAAGTTGAGTCAACCACTGGTGTTGAAAAAGGAGCGGAGGATATTGAGAACATGAGAGATCATCTCGAGGATGGTGATAGCTCCCAAGATAAGGACGAAGAGTTTGTTGTTTCCCGAAGGTTCCATCCAGAAAAGAAGCAATATGGATATTTGCTTGGATGGGAGGGATGCCCTTCTGAACAGAGTGGCTGGGAGCCGGCTGGAAGCTTGGAGGCTTGTCGGCGTCTGTTTGGAGCATTTGAGAAGAGTTTGGCCAAGCGGCCTTTGAATGAACATAGGACTGCCATATCGGGGAGGGCTGGAAACGATCAAGTGACAAACTCTGGAACCTTTTCAATCAGTGGTCGGCTAATCAGGTACAGCAAGCAAGGAACCTTGAGCTGGAAGGAACCTCAGGGAAAGGCTTGGTGTGGGTCTATGAAGCGTGATGATGCGGAACTTGAAATGTTAAACAGGAGAATGCCTTTTACTGATTCTGATGAGGATGGTGACCCCTTTGCAAAGAACTTGAAATTGGAAAGAGAAACTGACAGTGAAGTGACAGTCAGTGGCATCATTCGAGGACCTGGACGGCCTCCTCCTAAGCCCAATATTACCCATGGGACTACAGAAAGTCCAACAGCGGTAGTAGGACTCGAATCGAATGGTGATGAGAGCAAACCATCAGCTGCTCATGGTGCTGTTAACGGAATCTTAGTTGAGCAGAGCATTGGTCTAGACCCTCACAACCAACAGGTGCTGGTTTCCAAAGCAAGTGTTGTAAGGATTGATCCAAGCCAGGTCCCGGACCCAACTTCTGGTGTTTGTGTAATGTCAAATGTGTTTGGCATTGTGGAGCTCGACTCTGTTGCACCGGCCAGTGTCCTTTCGTTGAAGGTGGCTTCGCCTGGTAGTTTCAAGAAACTCGCTGTGCTTCTAACACTCGGTCAGGAAACAGGAAAAGTCCTGCTGGAAGCTGAAGAGGAGAAAACACCTGAGCCTACTCCACCCCATTCACGACCTGATCTGGGACAGATCAGCATTAAGGAGGGGGTAGTGTTGCGGCCAGCGGTAGTAGACAAAGCGCCTTTGGTGAACAATGCGTCCGTTGTTCGGTGCCGCACTGGCTGTCGGGGAAGATCAAAGACTCTGTTCTAGATGATCCCCGAACCTTCTAGAATCAATCCAAGACTAATAAATACCGGCTCTAACAGGCCTCAGCGGAGTTGTTTGGCAACACCCGTGGTGTGGACTTCGTAGTGAACAGTGATAAGTCTATTGTGATAAGATAGTGTGATAAGTGGTAAGCCTTATTGTGATAAGTTATTGTGGTGATAGTGTATGTCGTAGAAAAGACTCTTGTTTTAACCCGTGCGGTTAGTTATAAGTAATTAGAGTCTACATACACAGCCTGGTTTGTATCTAATAATAAGGCATAATTACCATTGTGAGTATTTGATTAATAAATTATTGTCCTAGTGTTAATTGTTCATTTTATCGAACCCGAAGCCCGTAACATTAATAAATTTTGTATCATTTTCACGTGTTTTTTTTTTATTTACTCAAAAACGGTCTTGACGATTTTGATCAAACTGGGTATTTGATGTATGTATATGCCAAAGATGCGATAGCCAACGTTTCATCAAAATTGATCAACCGGAGGGGGGACTTTACTTAATAAATTTTGTATCATTTTCACGTGTTTTTTTTTTATTTACTCAAAAACGGTCTTGACGATTTTGATCAAACTGGGTATTTGATGTATGTATATGCCAAAGATGTGATAGCCAACATTTCATCAAAATTGGTCAAACGGAGGGGGCACTTTATTTTATAGCTTTTTTCCAATTTTTACCTTTTTTTTTCGATTATCTCAAAAACTGCTTTAACGATTTTCATCAAATTCGCCATGTTTAATGAAAATTAGGTGTTATTTAATATCAGGTAAGCGTTATCACTATTAAAATGATCTGAGGGGGCTGTTTTTTTGTTTCCTGTACAGTACCTTTGTTTTTGTTTAAATGGAGAAATTAACTGTCTCTCGTTACGCCTAAAAATAAGAAATGGCTAAATATGAGATAGGATAAAAACCAAGTAAACATATAGAGGAGAAAAATGAAAAATATTCAGTCAACTCATAAAACACGTTGAGCCCACGCATGCGTAGTACCTCTTTAATGACAGACCATTGTTCATAATTAAAGCCGTTCTGTTCATTTAATGGAAAATATTTGTTTCATGGTAACTAATTGAAATTTTCAACAAGTACATAGAGAATTATAAAATCAGACGACTTGGAGTATTATGTTTGCATTGCCGAATTATGACAATTAAAATCTTTCATTTAATAATAAAATAAATTAGTGTCTTTTATAGAGCAAATGAAAACAAAAATAAGAAATGAATGTGGAAAAATGTGTAACTTTGGGAAGTGGCATTAACAAAACGCATTAATTTCTAATTTAAGTAAGTTGGTAAGTGAAAGTTGTGTGTTGCGCACACACACCAGATTTTTTTAAATAAAACATCTGTTTATTAACCTATAATAGAAGAAATCTACTTATATATTTACATCTATCTACTTATATATTTACATTCATATTTAATGCTGGAAGTAGTTCGTTTAAAGCTTTTTCTAAAACATGTTCTGGTATATCCATGTTATTTTGCACTTAAACATACATGTGTTTTCAATGCTCCCTTTGAGTCTGTAAAAGAGGTACTTTTCAGGCCTAGGCCTGAACAATCTTTGGTGTGGTAACCTTACCGGCTACTAATAGATATTAATAAACATGTGTTTGAAGGATGTTACTTCTAGCTAGACTGTGCTTCATTCTAATGTATAGTCCGGGAGGTGAGGTACATCAAAAATATAATCGTAATTTTTACGATTTTGGTGGAAACCGTGTTCCAACGCCTCTAACTCAAAAACACCTAGATTAAATGAAAAATGTTTTCGATAAAAGTTGCTGAGCATCAAATTTAGCAGGAAATAAGCGCCGTACACACAAAATTAGCTACTCTGGACAAAAAAAGTCTGGAAACACCAATGTTTTAAACTTATGCTCTTCCTGAACACGCTGGGTAATTTTTAATAATAAAAATACTCTGCTTTTACACAATAAACATTAAACTTTTATTTTAACATTTTATAAAAATATTAGAGTCTAGTATTATTTAACAACAAACGGAAGTAACAAAAATACACACAAAAAAAGTCTGGAAACAGTAATAACATTACATTTATATGAGCTATTATAAGCTCGTTGGACCTCCTTTATTTCTTATAACTTCTAATAATCTTTTTTTCATTGATCCAACAAGCTTTTTGGTTACTTCTGCTGGAATTTTCTCCCATTCTTCCAGTAAAGCTTGCTTAAGTTGTTCTTTGTTTCTTTTCCCTCTTTTTCTTAATCGACGGCCTATTTCATCCCATAAATGTAAATGGGATTAAGGTCTGGAGACTGAGGAGGGTTTTCAATTTGCGTGGTGCATTGTACAACAGCCATTCCTTCGATTTCATGGCCGTATGTTTTGGATCATTATCTTGCTGGAAGATAAATGAACGTCCCAGACCCAATTTAGTGGCACTTTGTTGCAAATTATTTTTCAGTATATCAATGTACATATACTGGTCCTTAATGCCACTTATAATTTGTAATGAACCAACTCCGGTTGCCGCCATACAGCCTCAGACCATAATCCTACCGCCTACATGTTTGAACGTAGGTCTCAAGTTTTTATTATCAAAAGTTATATTAGGTTTTCGCCATACTTTCTGTCGACCATTTGAACCAAAAACGTTAAATTTACTTTCATCAGAAAAATAACTGATTCCCAGAAGGATGGGGGCTTCCCTATATACTCTTTAGCAAAATCCAGACGGGGCTTGCGATTTAATTTAGTTATGAAGGGTTTCTTCCTGGGAACTCGGCCGACAAAACCACAAGATTGTAACTTGTTCCTCACCGTTTGAGCAGTAACAGTTACATTATAGTCACGTGACAAATTATCAGCACTCACCTGAGCGCTAGTGGACGGATTGTCATGTACAGTTTTACGAATCTCCCGTTCATGGACACTATTTAATTTCGGTGGCCGCCCGCTGCGTGGCCTACTGGATGCACATCGTAATTATTTATAACGCTTTATTATTTTAAAGATCGTACCTGCAGATTTATCTACTATCCGTCCTATTTCCCTTGATCTCTTAGGGACACGATTAACTCCCGAATCGTCTGTGGCACTTCTATTATTATTGTTAATCACTGACTAAATGGCTTTATTTTCAATAAGACGTGGTTTCTGGCCTTTGTACTCTGTCCTAATAGCGGATTTAATAAGTAGGATTTTCAATTTTATCACTGTTTCCTGACTTTTTTTGTCTGTATTTTCGTTACTTCCGTTTGTTATTAAATAATGCTAGACTCTAAAATTTTAAAATATGTTAAAATAAAAGTTTAATGTTTATCGAGTAAAAGAAGATTATTTTTAATATTAAAAATTACACAGCGAGTTCAGGAAAAGCATAAGTTTAAAACTGTGGTAGGTGTTTCCAGACTTTTTTTGCCCAATGTAAATCCTGGGGGAAATACAAATAAAAACGTGAAATTATTCGAAGTACTTATTTCCTGCTAATACTTCGCTTTTTGAAGTATTAACTAGTTTTAACCAATTAAACAACCATCTTCCACCTCTTAAAATAAAAGATAAATTTTGCGAAATACCTACCTGTCTAAGTAGTTATTTTTATCAATATTGTATCAAATCCCCTGAAACTCCAAAAACCAGAGTCTTAGCAGGAAGTAACCAATACGAGCTCTTTCACGTTTTTATTTGTATTTCCATGCAGGATTTAGCTAATGTGTGTAAGGAGCTTGTTTCATGCTAAATTTGATGCTCTGCAACTTTTCTCTAAGAAATTATTCATTTAAACTAGATGTTTTTGAATTATAGGCGTTGGAACACGGTTTCAACCAAAATCGTAAAAATTACAGATTTTTGATGTTCCCAACCCGGCTAAACCCCTAAGCCGATTTAAACTTCAAAAATACCATTCTGTTTGCAATAGTTTAGCTTCTTATAGTAAGAAGAAAGCAATACTTTGTGATCTGTATTTGCCGAATTATATACGAGAAACTGAAAAAAAAACCCAAAAATTTCACGGATTTTAGACCACAGCGCATAATATGTTCACGTTGAAATTACTTTGTCTCCACAGGAGTGGGCTAATTTAAAAATTAATGAGATAGTTTTACATAGACTTTGATATTCTACAACTCTTATAGGTAACATTTTTTATTTGGAGAAACCCTCTTTTAATTGCAGGCTTTGGAACGTGAGTGTAATTCATTTTTCCGCTAATGTGGCTAAATTGACAATCGGTTTCGGCGAAAAGACTTTTAAGTGTGAGGAACTCATTCGACGCGAAATTTAATGCACTTTTATTTTGGAAAGAACACAATTTCTTTGCGATAAATCGTTTCCGAGTTATTAGCGATAAGTTGAAAAAAAATCGAAAATGTCGATTTTGTTCGCCTATAAAATTTGATGGCAACCGATCTGAGGTGGCAGACGTTCACATTTGTTGTCTATGAAATGAGTACTTTCAGCCTATATGATCAAAAATTTTCTTCAAATCAGGCACCTTTTTGGCCCTCACCTCCCGGACTATATATTAGAATGAAGCACAGTCTAGCTAGAAGTAACCTCCTTCAAACACATGTTTATTAATATCTATTAGTTGCAGGTAAGGTTACCACACCAAAGATTGTTCAGGCCTAGGCCTGAAAAGTACCTCTTTAACAGACTCAAAGGGAGCATTGAAAACACATGTTTCTGATGCAGTATGATGAAAACTAGTTTTGATAGTTGTTTTATCACCTATCAGCTCCATGAAGACAAAATTCCAAGAGTGGTGATCTAGGGATTACATCATGCCACACCAGTCTCCATTATAAAAGAAGAATTGGAAAAATATGGGTACAAAGTCTCCAATGTGACGAATGTTTTGTCAAGATACAAAGAGCCTTTGCCCATTTTCTTTGTTGACATCTGCAAAAATTCCTTTAATAATGAAATTTTTAACATTGACTTCTTATTTTATACAAGAATCAAAGTTGAGGAACCGAGAAAGAAGAGGATCATTCCCCAATGTAGCAGGTGCCAAATGTATGGCCACACTAAGAGTTATTGCAACCGTCCGCCTAAGTGTGTGAAATGCGGCCAGGAACATGATAATGCTTCTTGCAGGAAACCTAGGGATATCCAAGCAAAATGTGCCGTGAGGGAGCACACCCAGCCAACTATGGGGGGGCGTTGCCAAACCTTAAAAGACCTGAGGACTCAGAGAAACTGTAGAGCAAACAACAGAGCAGCTACAACACAGCCTGACCCCCCCCCCCCCCCCCACCGAGTCTACAGGAGTTCCCGGCACTCCCACAGCTTGCTCAGCACTCCCAACCTACCCTACCTGAAGAAGGAGCCTAGCAGTACTCTACTGACAGCTGGACCTCATTAGAATCTGCCTGAACCATCACCATCATGCCACTAATCAGGTATGAGGCACCAATAATTGATAATGGTTCCTCTCAAATTTTATATTTAATAACTAATCTTAACAATCTTATTCAGCCCCTTTACAGCCTTCTGCAACAACTCTCACAGATGACTCAAGCCATGTGTCCGCAGTATGCACCCTAGACCTTTGACTCAAGACTCCCTCTCCATTGTTTTGTGGAATGCCAATGACTTGAGTCAACATAGAACTGAACTAGACTTATATCTAAATAGCAAGCGGATTGACATTGCTCTGCTAACAGAAACCCACTTGAAACCCCGATCAAAATTTTATATTTCAGGCTACAAAATATACAGAACTGTTTATCCAGAAAACACCGTCTACAGCAATATTAATAAAATCTTCAATAAAACAAAACCCCCTACAATTACCGATAACACCTGACATACAGCCCACAGGCATCACATTATACACCAAACACCACATTATTACCTTTGCTGCAATTTATTGTCCGCCCAGGTATGTGCTGATTCCTGCGATGTTTTGTAGCTTTTTCAAACACCTAGGAAGCTGTTTTATTGCTGGTGGAGACTTTAACGCCAAGCACCACTTGTGGGGGCCTCGCTTGTGTACTTCAAGAGGAAGGAACCTTAGGAAAGCCCTCCATGAGCTTTCATTAGACACAATAACACCTGACTGTCCGACTTACTGGCCACATCTTAGACTCCTTTATCACCAAAGGTCTCAAAACCTTGCCTCACTCTGTTAATACTGGCTTCTATCTTAGCTCTGATCATTCTCTTGTTAAACTGACCTTGCTTGAGGAACTTTGTGAGGTATCAAGAAGACCATCTCTTATCAATGGGCCCATGCATTCGGAAACTTTCAGGAATAATCTTGAATCTGCTCTTTCCATCCCGCTGTCTATTAAAACAGAAGAAGAATTGGAGGAAGCAGTGGAAATTTTTACAAGGAGGCAGCTTGGACATCCTCAGACCCTAAACCTCAAAAATTAGTAAGCCTTCCTAACTACCCACAGTATATTAGGGATTTGATCAGAGTTAAGAGAAAAGCTTGTAAGGTTTGGCAAACAAAAAGACTCCCATCTCATAGAGACACGTAACAAACTAAATAATCTATTAAAACACTAAATCAAAAAATTCAACTGTGCAAAGTACGAATCATATATTTGTAATCTCTCAATGGACGATGGAAGCTTGTGGAGGCACACCAAGAAGCTTCTAAAGCATCGGGAGGTTTCAACACGACTTTGTAAAGATGATGATTCCTGGGCTGTGTCTGATGTAGAAAAATCAGAACTGTTCGCTCATTACCTCTACTCAGTTTTTACTCCCCACACTCATGTTTCAAATACGGAACAAAATGAGTTTGTTCTCCAATCCTTCGATATTCCATTACAATTAACTCCACCCTCGCCACCCTTCTCCCTCTCCATCATTAATGAACAAATTAAACTGTTAAAAAAGAAGAAAGCCCCTGGAAATGATTTAATCAATGCTGAAGTGCTCCAGCAAATGGCCAGAAAAGCTCTAGTGTTGCTTACTACCATCTATATTGCTATATTAAGGACTGCGAAATTCCCAATCCAATGGAAATACTCATATATATATCCATGATTCATAAGCCTGGTAAAAATACCTCCTGTCCTTCCTCCTACATACCAATCAGACTTCTTTCTACCTGTGCCAAAATTTTTGAAAAGTTGTATAAAAGAATACTTCCGATCCTAGTAGACCAAAACATTCTTCCAGAACACCAATTTGGGTTGCAGTTGGTGTTCACACAACAACTGCATAGGGTCACAGACTGTATAGCTACAGAACTAGAGCAAAATATGTACGCCACTGGTGTATTTCTGGATGTTGTAGAGGCATTTGACAGGGTCTGGCACCAGGGCCTTCTTTTTAAACTCAAATCAATACTTCCACCCACTTATTACCTCATACTTCAATCATTCCTCTCAGATGGATTTTTCTCTGTCAGGCAAGGCTCTGAAATCTCATCTATTAGACCAATAAGGGCCGGAGTGCCTCAGGGATCAATACTTGCCCCACTTCTATACATTATACACACATGACATAGCCGTATCCAACGACACATTAACAGCCTCTTGCAGATGATACTACCATTATTAAAAAACACCAAGATCCAAATTATGCGTCACCCGTCTTACAGAACCACTTAGAGAGCCTACACACCTGGTGTAAACTTAGGAAAATAAAACAAAATCGCAATAAATCCCAACACATCACATTTTCACTCCGACGCGAGACCTGCCTTCCAATCTATCTTGACAATGAACATATCCCACAGTCCGACAAAGTACACTACCTTGGGCTAACATTTGAAAGAAGGATGACGTGGCCCCACATATCACTGCTGAGCGAAAGACATTAAATCAGCGACTCCGACTATTATATTCCATACTGGGTCGACACTCAAAATTAGATCTCAGACAAAAAACTTAATACATACAACTACTTAATGAAACCAATTTGGACGTATGCCTCACAAATATATGGCATTGCGAAAAAAACACATCCAGAAACTGCAAATATTCCAGTCCAAAACCTTCAGAACAATCACAAAAGCCCCTTGGTATGTCAGTAACTTAGCACTCAACAATGATTTACACATGCTGTCAGTGAACATATGGGGTTTTATGTTTAGTGATTAAACACACTTTATAAGTAATGATTATTTTATTTAACTTGACAATAATACCGTAAACAAAAATTCCAATTCGAATCTTAAAATCACTTTTTTATAACAATGTCTATATCATAACCTTCACTGTCTCTATATTTACAGTGTTACCCGCCTAGCGATATATTGAGTATGTGGAGAGGGGGGCCCCCACATCACTCCCCTTCCAGCAGAGGTCTACCTGAAGCGTTGAGGAACGTTAATCACCCGACCATGCCTGGTAGTACGCCTATTCTCTACTGGCGTCGCCACGACTAGGGGTTCCGCAAAGGATACAGTTTTTGCTGGCAGAAAGCTCTTGAGAAAGTTCGGCATTGGTGACGTCGATGTGTCCTCTTGGTTGGAGGCTGATGTTGGAATGTCGCTCCGTTTTCTTGCTCCACTGACTGGCGGTATAATATTTCCCTCCGAAAGATGATTTGTGTCTAGGAAGGCTGGCTCCCGTATGACAGTTTTTTCTCTTCCGTCCTGAAGTATAGCGAACGTCTTGTCGGAGGGGGCCAATATTCTATAAGGGCCTGTATATGGCGGCGTCAGTGGTGGTTTTACCGAATCATCCCTTAGAAAGACGTGAGAACATGAGGATAGTGCTGGGTGTGAAAAAATTGGTTGCTTGCTGTGCCATGCTGCCGGTAGTGGTTTAAGTGCTCGTAGCTGAGAGGCTAGCCTGTCTGCATAATTGGAAGGAGTAATTGATGTTACCGGTTGTAGGAACAATTCTCCTGGTAACCCTAAACGGATGCCGTATACCAGTTCGGCTGCTGAAGCTCCTAAGTCGGTTTTCAAAGCTGAGCGAAGACCTAACATAACAAAAGGAAGCTCTTCGGTCCATCGCTCACGAGCATGCTTCAAACGACACATGAGGGAGGCCTTGAGAGAGCGATGCCGTTCGTCTGAGGATGGTAAGCTGGATGCGATCTCCTATTAAATTAGTGATGTAGTGAACAGGTTGCTCTCAAAATTCCTGCCTTGGTCTGTGATAATCTGAACAGGGACTCCGAAACGGCTGACCCAAAATTCCAAAAACTTGCGTGCCGTCGTCTCTGCTGTTGGGTCAACAATTGGTACTGCTTCTGGCCATCTATCTGGTGAATCTATCCACACAAGTGAGAAGGTAGCGGTATTCGTAAGACAAAGGGAGTGGTCCGACAATATCTATGATCACCATTGTGAAGCGACAATCTGGTGCTCGGAATGTGGCCAGGGGTGCCTTCTCGTGTTTTTGGATTTTGGCTGTCTGGCACGGGATGCAGTTCCTCACTAATATTTTCACGAACTTATTCATGTGGGGCCAGATAAATCTTGTTTGCAGTAGAGCCAACGTTCCACGTTCCCCAGGGTGAGAAAGGGGATGGAAGTGCTCGCAAATTTGCTTGCGGAATTTAGCAGGGATGTATGGCCGGTTTAAGCCTTTGTAATTGTCACAGTATATGTGATGTGCCCCGTCAAATGATATTGGATGCAACTGAGGTTTCTTGGGGTGTTCAGAAGCTAGTAAGTGTTCTAGTGAGTTCCGGGTCAGAGCGTTGTGCATTTGCGATGTCGATGGCGCTTGGTACCGGTTGTCGTACGGCCTCTATTCTGGACAGAACGTCCGCAGTGACGTTGTCGGAGCCTTTAACGTGGCGGATATCAGTGGTAAACTGTGAGATATACGAAAGTTGTCTCGCCTGTCTTGGTGTCGCTTTGTCTCGGGTTTGTGTGAATGCGTAAAACTAGAGGCTTGTGGTCTGTCAGGCAGGTGAACTGTTGGCCATCTAAAATATAACTGAAATGTTTTATTGTGCTATATAATGCAAGAAGTTCCCTGTCGTATGCCGAATACTTGGTTTCCGTTGGTAGTAATTTGCGTGAAAAAAACCCAAGCGGTCGTAGGCCATTGACGTCTTGTTGGTGGGTGACTCCTCCAATAGCGTGATCGGACGAGTCGGAACAAACAATTAAAGGCATGTTCGATTGTGGGTGAGCCAATGTAGCCGCGTTGGCTAATAGTTGTTTCGTTTTCTCGAAGGCTGCTACTAGTGTTGGAGTCCACTCTATAGTAGCTGTCTCATATTGCTTAGGGAATGTAAGGGTGCTTGGATTTTAGCTGCATGAGGCAACAGACGCCTATAAAAATTTACCATTCCTAAGAATCTCTTCAACTGTTTTACAATAATCAGCCGTGGGAAGTTGATTATGGCCTCTACTTTGTTCTTACACGGTTTGATGCCTTCCACCGAAACGTTGTACCCGAGGAAGTCGATCGACTCTGTGGCAAAAACGCATTTGGAGAAATTTATGATAACTCCGTAGCTTTTTAAACGTTCTAGGACTCCCCGTAAGTCAGCGATGTGCTTTTCCATGTTATCAGATGCAACTAGAATGTCGTCAATATAGGCGTAGCAATTATCAGCAGTGGACAAAACCTCGTTAATGAACCTTTGGAAGGTTTGAGCTGCATTGCGCAATCCGTAGGGCATAAAAGGAAACTCGTAATTCCCAAATGGAGTGCATACTGCAGTCTTCTTGATGTCGTCCAGGTGTACGGGTATTTGCTGATAAGCCCTTGTAAGATCGAGTTTTGTTTACATCTTTTTTCCGTATAAAAAACTCGTGGTCTTGGATGTTCGGTATGCAGTACCTGTCAGGAACTGTGATGGCGTTTAGACGTCGATAATCACCACAAGGACGCCACTCGCCATTCGCTTTGCGCACCAGGTGAATAGGACTCGACCGTGGGCTGCTGGACGGTCTACATAACCCCATTTCTTCCATCGAACGAAAAACCGCTTTTGCTGCTTGCAACTTCTCAGGTGCCAAACGCCGAATGTAAAATGTAAAAGTTTCCCAAGCGGTGTATTCGGGTCGACCGTACTGACTGATAAATGGTCGAATACTAACTTGTCAAGACTGTGGGCAGTCGAGGACTTGAGTGTTCGTCTGTCAAGAAGGCGCTTTGAAGAAATATCCAATAGTAAGCCGAAATGGCTTAAGAAATCTGAAGAATCTCAGCCTCATTTCTTTGGTATTCTCGGCGTTTATTTTGAGCCCTGCTTGCTTTCCTGCTGCTTCCAGGTTCTCCAACTTGGCCTTCATGTCTTTGTAGCAGTGTGCAAGGAGACAGGCGTCATCGGCAAAATCGAGGTCTTCTAATCTTCTATTTAAACCCCACTGTATTCACCATTTCTTCCTCACAGATTTGAGCGCATGATGCGATTAAAAACTAGGATAAAAAGGGTGGGCGAAAGTGCGCATTCCTGCCTTACAGTCTTGTCATTTCAATGAGTGATTCTTAATACCAATTTAATTTATATTTAACAGCTGTTATGGTAATTTTAATTGTTGATTTTTTGCTTCAAAAAACTATTACTAGGTGAAAATAAATAATTACTATTTCATAGATAGTTATTTTTCTTACACTAATAAAAAGTTACCTGGAAATATATTAGCATTAAGAGCTATTAACGGTTAGTTGTTTCCAACAATTTTAAAGTAGAAATTATCATTTATCTTAAAACGAAAATTAAAAAATATAAGTCAATGGAATAAGTCTATGATAAAATTGAAGGGGTCGGGGCAAAACAGTGCCAAGCAACATTTTTAACAAAAATGAAGGTATGACCACACATGTCCACACCGGATCGCACTGCAGCAATAATATAGGTTATGATATGACTATAGAGGCTCTATATAATCATATTCAGGTGGCATTTCAATCATAGACTTATAGTCCTATGTAATATACCGCAGACTGCAGCTACAGTTTATTTTTGTTAAAAATGTTGCTTGGCACTATTTTGCCCCGACCCCTCCAATTACTCTCCCTGTCAAAGAGTGTTGAAGAATAAGAATTCAATTAAAATTTAACAACTGCTTTATAAATTATTCATAATTTATAAGAGTCATAAAATTGATAATATAAAATATTGAGGTTCATTGACATGAGTGAAGAAAGAAAGGGGTTTTAAATTGTTTTCGAAGGATAGAATATATCCTTGAAAACAAACAATTACTGTATAGCAATATTTTTTGGATTGATCAGAAACTATATGTTTTAGGTAGGTTTGCTTTAAGGAAAAAACAAGTCTGAAAGAAAAATTTTCTCTGTTTTTGTTACCCTTATCTCATCTGTTGACAGCAAGGTGGTAAATAAATTGATGTATGTTGTCCTGTACCATTTTAAAGAAGTTAAAGGTATCTCTTTGTCGATCCAAACTATCCAGATTGAGGCTGAATACTTAGATCTAATAATATACTTGCTCAAATGAGATTAAAATATATCATTAAAGTTGTGGAGGTATTTATTTTTGAAAAATGTTTGGTACAAACACAATATAGAAAAATAATGTCTTATTTATTGCAACAACTTTTAATAATAATTATCTAATTATCTTACTGATACAAAATTAATTAAATGTGAGATGTCTTTAAAAATATAATCTAATAAATGTATCAATAAACATAGTAAAATAAAAATACCTTACAGACTGCTGACATCAGTTTTTTCCCCAGCCCTTGACCTCTATAAGCTGCAGAAATAAATACATCTCCCAAAACAAACCTTTTTCCTTCATAGGAACTGTATGATCGACTGTATAGTGTGTAACCCAACAGTTTAGTATTTTTGTCTATTATGGAAAAAAAAATTATTTTGGGTATCATTCTATATAATTAAAGTACCCAAAAAATATGAAATAGATCCAGCTTACCATTGCTATAGGGTTCGTCAATCACCATACACATAAAAAGAGGGTTTTCTGATTCAAATCCATCTCTTTGTAATACTGGAAAATTAAATTTTATTTCCGAACCACTAATTAAATTTTATTGTATTTAATTATTAAATCAGAAAGAAATTTACTATTAAGTAGTTATTTAATAACTAATAATTTGTATAATAATGAAAAGCTGGAAACTGCTTATAAACACAATAACAAGTAAGCAGAAAGAATAAGTATAAATAGTTTGAATTTTTAATTTTCTTTTTATCAGAAAAATCAAATTTAAAACATACAACTTTTATTTAAGCATAATTGATTGATTGAGTTGAAAAGCCAAAAAAATCTTCATTCAGGGGTGGTATTGGTCAAGCAATATGATTAATTATATTAGTAATTTAATTATTAATTATATTAGTAGTTTATTTATAAATTATATTAATAATTTAATTACTGAATATAAATTAATTTATTTCTCATGAAAAATTATTCTTTTATCATACATTTATGCAATTCAAGCACTAAATATAAATATAACCAATAAAATCATAACAATTTATATTTATTTCCTTACTTTCCGTGTTTACTTTAATGGCATTTGGTGACTTTTCATGAACAGCTAATTCCTAGATATGAAAAAAATAAAAATCTAATTACATAATAATTTTGATAATCCTTAAATATCTTTCAATTTTGTAAAAAATATGAAGATGCATACAAAATAATTAGTTACCTTTATTAGCCTAAGTATTTCTTCACAATCATCCTTGGTGGCTTTTCTGACTTGTAATTGGTTTGCTGACATTTCAAACCTGTTAAGAGGAATACTTTTCTCTTAGTTTACAACTCAATCAAATCAGACCCCCTCTATGAAAAAGGGGAAAGTTATGCACCTCTATTACTAAATCAAATCTTTGTATGGTAGAAAAGTTAAGTGGCTGTGAATAATGCTGCCATGAGTAAATTAAAATCTATCTAAAATCTGAAAAGTAAACATAAGATAAATTCCATTAAAAAAAAAAAATGTTAACCGAAGCCATTGCACATTTGCCCTCCAACTGCTGCAATCGAAGTGATGCTTAATTTAGCACCACTGCAGATAGAAGTGGAGGTTCAGGCCATGAAATCCTCATACAGGATTGCAAAGCAAAACAACTCACCTATAATAAACTCTAGGGAGGGTCATTGGGAGATATATGGGAAGATCGAAAGAGATCAAGTGCTATCCATGCACTCTTACCTACAAATTCGTGAAGTCCTGGACATTAATTATCAAACAACAATAAACAAGTTGAAGCCACACAAAGAACACAAAGAAATCAACTGCTATATGGATGGGTATGGGGCTCACCAAGAAAGGATCTGGAGCAGGAATCTGGAGAGACGATAAACCCAAAGAAGGCATATCCATCTCACTGGGAAAATATACTACAGTCTTCCAATCGGAAGTGCTAGCAATTTACCAGTACACAGCATCACTCCAAACTCTTCTTAAAAGGCTACTCTGTCAAAAGAGGTGACACTTTACTGAACTTAGACAGGAAAGCACTTAAAAGAATTACAGCGATCTATACGGGACACTGTATGCTTAATAAACACATGCATTAACTCAAACTTGCAGATTCATCCATCTGCAGATTCTGCAGCATGGAGGATGAAACAGCTTACCATATTATTAGCTGGTGCGAACGACAGGAGTCTGAAACTTGCAAGACTAAAATTCAGTACCTTGGCAAGGGAAACATACCTGACCCAAGTTCAAATGATCTAGTCAATCCGACAAGTCTGCTCAAATTCAGTGATGCTCTAAGCATAGCAATTTAGAACACAGGCAAAACTAGGCGCACAATAGACCCAAGCGGTCGCGGTGCATAATGCCAGTGAAAAAAAATAAAAATAAAATAACTGAAGCCTAAATTGAATGTTTGATCGAAGAAATCTTTCCTTCTAAAACAATGAAGCAATGAAGTAAAAAAAATAATTTTCTTGATATTACAATTAAATTGGGCATAAAGATGAAAATGCTAACTTTTTTAGATTACAATCAAATAACACCCTTTAACCATTTCCATGCTAATAAGGATAAGCTAAGAAAATTGGCCATGACCAACATTAAAGTTGGTCATGTAAAAAAATTGAATTCTGGCAATAATGTTAGAATGCTAATAAATTTAGATTCCAACTGACCAAATGTAAATTTAAATCAATGGCCAAACAACTCAGTTTTGTTTCCATAACATCATAAGTTCTCGATCACATAACCATGTTCCGTGTTTCTCCTTTAGCTAAATAAAATTTTCATAGTTTTTATGTATTTGTTTTTAATTGATACTAACATTGTGAAATGGTTAATTATTTCAAATAAACAGAACTAACGACACTTTTGAAGAAAATTATGAAGAACTGAAAGTTATTCAATAAGTTTTGTCAATATTAAACAATTAAAAGCCAAAATAGATACTTGGTTAAAGAGGATTCTGAAACTACAAAATATTAAAATAATTAACTTTCTGAATCAGCAATTCTTTCAATGTCATTTTGTTTCAATAAATGACACTGCCATCCTTCTGCCTCTGTTATGTTAATCATTCCTAATTTTTTGTAAAAGCTATTAGCTGGATTCCATTTCAAAACAATCAAGTTCATCTTTACTACATTCTCTTTTACTGCTTCCTGAATCAAAATATATATTAATTTTCACTACTGAGAAACTTATATGTAACAATAATTACCACAATTAGACTTTTTTAATCACAGATTAGACTAAACTTTTACCTTACAGACAGCTGATAAAAGTAGTCTTCCAACACCATGGCTTCTGTATTGGCTCGAAACATATATATCACGGAAATCAAATCTTTTGCCTGATTTAGAACAATATATTAAACAGTACATAGCATAAGCAATGAGCTTAGGTTTCTCACCTATAAAATGTAATTCAAACTTTCAATGGGAAAATAGGCATTTGAGTAAAAATAACACTTTTCACTGATTAAAAATATGCCCTGATTTAAAAAATATCACTGATTTAATTTCACTGAGTACAGAATCAGTAAATATACCATTATAACTTGGATCATCAACGACTAAGCATTGAAACATTGGCAGTTCTGTCAAAAAGCCATCCTTTTCCAAAGCTTAAAAAAATAAAGAATTTTGTAAATAATAAAGTTATAAACAAAAAAATTAAGAAATAAATATCCTCACAAGACGATTTTCCTTTTAGTAACTATTATTTTTTAATTACTGAAAAAATAATTGAATGCGAAATTTATTTTCATACTTTTAGCATCACTTTTCACAGCTTTTGGTTGTTTTTCATATTCAGCTAGTTCCTAAAAAAAATTTTTTTTTTATTAATAAATTTTAATATTATCTATTCTGATTCACAAGTTTAAAAACACTCATAAAATTTCTAGATTTCTTACTTTAACAAGACGAAATATTTCTTCACAGTCCTCCTTAAAGGCTTTTCTGATTTTAAATTTAATATTTGTCATAGTCAGTTCACTCATGGTCACTGTTATACATGAATTAAAATTAAATTATTAACTTGTGAATTTATTTACCAATAGTGATGTAATATAAGATAACTATTATCTTCTTGATAAAAATGTCTGGAGTAAAAGTTATATTTCAGGTAATCAAAACTCCTTTTGGTTTTTCATATTTTAAAAAGTTTTAAAAGAAAAAAGTGATTACTTTTTAAAATTCTACTAAAATAATAAATAATGAGTAATGAAGGTATAAAATTATTTTGATTAATTAATTATTTTTAACCAACAAAATTTTCACACGAGAAAATTAATCTAAATTGCTAAATTAAATTTATTTTTTTTAATCAAAATCATTTCAAAGCAAAAATCAATAAGCTATAAATAAAATTAAAATGGCACAAACTTGGAAATTACCTTTATGTAAAACTTAAAATGGAAAGAGTATAAAGAGAACTAGAATAATCAAACATTGTGATTTGATAACCTAAAGTTATCAAACCATTCAACATTCATTCTTATTTTTCTCAAAATATTTTCCTTAGCTAAACTGTTTTTCCTTCTGAAACATTTACTCTTAAAATAAAATTATTTTTATAAAACTAGAAATATAAAAAATAATTTTCAATACTTGTTTAGTCGAAATATTTAAATATCTACATTTAACTATTTAAAAAATTTACTAATTAAAATGTTTTATGATAGCTTTATGAATAAATTAAATCTATATGTGAATATCATTACAACAAAAGGTTACTAATACATTAAAGTATCATTATTTATTGACCAATGCTAATAACATCAAGTTTTAATTATAAAATGAATAATCTTAATTATTGAGGCAAGTTAGTTATGTTCTGTAAAAAATTTACTCAAGTTGGTTAAATGCAAAAAATTTGCTCTCTCTTTCTCTGTCTCCCTACATTAAGTATCTCAAGTCCATGTGAAAGAAGGTAAGCTCTTTACTTCGGACTATACCTTTCATTTTGATAAGTAAAATCAATAATATTTGAATATTGATGCACAAATTTAACATAAACTGTAAGTAACAAATGCAATGAAAATATAAGAAAAGAGGTGAAATCAAATCAAATATTTTTAAATTTTACAAATAATAATAATAAAATAATTCACAGATATTTGGTTGTACGCAGTAAACATGAAATTTTTTTTAGGATAGATCCCCGTTTTTTACTTTTACTTACTTACACATGTATGAAATATACAGTAAAGCAAAGTATTGCAATCGTTAAAAAAAATTGACTTTGGTTTTAATTGGAAGGGTCCCCAAAGTCCTTATAACCAGCTCCTGCGAAATGGTGTGTGTATTAGGTATTTGATGTACTATATGCCCGTGATGTGACAGCAAAAAATTACATCAAAATAGGGGTTTGCAATTAAAAATTTCGGTAGTCAGTTTGAAGTTGAGATTAAATCTTATTGTTCCCTTAACTATTCACAAAGAGTAATAAGATATTTTGATCTTCAGAATGCATCTAAGGAGAAAATTAAAGATGAACTACAAGATATTCTTATCGATATCTAAAGGATTAAAATTTAAAGAGTTGGTGTTAAAAAATATACCCATACTTACATCTTAACTTTTTCCAAAGGCAAACCTCCAGAATCAATTCAAATGTTTTAGTTTCAATTCATATTTAAATCACCATTACAATAGTTTCTTAAAAATTAAGAAAATGGAATTTGGAAAGTAGGAAGAGCCAATTGTTACAAAAAAAAAAAAAAAAAAATAATAATTTAAATACTGGTTACAAAGTCTTTTTTAACGAATACCTTTATTGAATAAGGTTCATACTTTAATCTTAATTAAACTTATAAACTTTATACTCTATTTATAACAATCACAAAGAATTTTAAGGCTAATTTACATTTATTTACAAAGGCCACTAGAACTGACCTACATCGAATTAGAAAACTTAATTTTTTAGAAAATCCAATCTAATAATAACAGGAAATAGGTACAGTAAAAATAATTGGTTAGAATTAACAATACTTTTCAATTTTTTTAAAGTAATATACCTACACCTGAGAACGTACTTACGGATAGTAATATTTAATTGACGATTTCTATTCAATTGCCTAAATTTTTTCAGTTTCTTTAAACTAGAATATTCTCAACAAAAGTATACAATTTATTCACATTTTATGCAACAAGTTATAAATAAATCAAAGGTTGCTTCAAGAATATCATACAACTATGTGGCAGTTATTCTTGATACACAAATTATTAATAATTCTTTATATGTACATGAATGTTACTAATATTTGTACAGTTACATTTTCAGAAAGAATACATTACCATTACGTTAATCATATGAACGATATGTTTAACTATATAATATTAATAAATATATTTACTTTTAATTGGAACGGTCAACAATATTTACAAAGACATCTTAACAATTTCTTATGTACAATAATCAATTTATTCACATCTTATAAATATAGGGAATTAAAAACAACATAAAATGGTAATAAAAACACTAGTTTTATTTTTACAGTTATTACTGATCAGTAAGTTCTTATTAAAAACTTTTTTAAAATAATGATAAAATAACTGTTTACCAATAAAAAAATTGCATATCGGTTAAACTTTTCAAGCCCTCTTTTCAACTTACAGCAATAATAAAGAACTGAAGTTTAGATATTGTACATTTCTTCTACAATATGTAAGAGTACCATTTTTCAAACCGATTTTTGGTCCCAGAACTGTGTTTATAATAAATGTTGTAAATATTATGATTTTTAAAAAACAATAATCACACAAAAATGATACATTTACTTATTTCAAACTTACCTTTTACTAATTTTATCAATTGGTCATTTACTTATATTATCTTAAATTAATTTACATAACAATATAAAAAAAATAAATGGATACTGTTAAATTTTTCTTATACATATTTTTTTTATTAGTATAAACATGTTCTGGAATTTCTGTCTGAATATAGTTTAAAGACTTGAAAATGCAAGAAAAATATTATTTTTTCAAATGACAATAGTTGTATGCAGCATACACAGTTAGGTACAACAAAATACTAACAATAGTGACCAAACCAAGCAACTTAAATAAATATCGATAATCATCCTGTGTACATTGCATTTTATCCAAAGTATAATAAATAATAAACGAAAAAATTTTATGTATTACAAAATTTATACAATGTAAATGTAAAACCTTCAATCTGGAATTTATTAAGATTTGTGAAAAATTGCTTGCAAATGTATAATGATTGATTTATAAAATAAATTATCAAAGGAATTGTTGTAATTAATCTTTGAAATATAAAATTGCATGAGGGCTTAAACTAATTCATAAATAAAAGTTAAAATGATCACATTTCCGACGAAGGCCTGAATTTTTAAGTGCTAGGACAGCTAGGCCACAAGTTTCATAATAAAAATATTCTGGCACTGTTATATTTCAGTCCATGCAATTTATAGTTTTTTATAAATTAAATTTTCAGCTAAATAAACAATATTGATGTTCCCCAAGCTGGAACAAACAAATGGATGAATTATTTCAAATTGTGTTTTTTAAAGACTTAATAAATTTTCATTTCTTTGATTGATTGAATTCTCTAATTTAAATTGGTAACAAAATTTTCTTTATAAAAAAAAAAACCAGTTGCTCAAGTATTTTCTGATAAGAATATAAACATCAGTTATATATACAAATATCTTCTCTGATATAAACAAAGTCTGAGCAATTGACACAAACACATAAAAATATTTTATAGCTCACTTACCTTTTAAGTTCTAAAGATAATAACATAATTTTTTTTAAATCAGTCAAATTGTTTTAAAATGATTAATCCAAAAGTAATAAAGAAGATTAAATAACTGTAAAAGTTTTTCTTTGTAAGGGCACTTGCAGGTTAACAGACAACAATGCTCAGACTTTGGTGATAAATAAACATAAGTAATTATTTATGGATTATAGTTTTATTTTCTGAAAAGAATTGAAAATTATCATTTTCAATGTTTAAGTTATTTGTTAGACTTATTTAAAGGATTATAACAACATTATTTTAGAAACCAGTTAATATAGTTTAGAACTGGTGAGTTTCTAGAGGGTGCAAAAATAAAATAAGATTACATCTTTTAGAGGATAGTAAATCGAAAAGAAATAATCAGTAAACAGAGGATTATGTAGGTCCACTTTGATCGAAAACAGTTATTGAACTAACTTTTTTTTTTTTATATCTTAACATTTTAGAAAAAAAATAAGTTCTATAATAAACATTTTTCTAATAATTTGCAAATACTGATTGCCAAAAGGTTATAAAATAGATTATATACATTAAAGAAAAAAACATGTTAATGATTATCACAAATAATTATGTTGTTCACTAATATGTAACATAATTGGGAATAAGAAGTTTAATAATCTTTGTTCTGAGATCAGAATAAAACACTGATAATAAAAAAATATATTAGAAATACCGTTTCATAATTTTATTCTTAACAGGGATGAAATAAAATATGTGTGATGCCCGAGTTGATTAGAATTAAAAAAAAAATACTTTATTTAAAAAAATATGCTATAAAGTTTATGTCTATAAGTTCAGTATATATAATTTCAAGTTTAATAGCAGTTTGGAGGAACGTGTAAGCCTTATTATTTTTTTAAATTATCCTTCATTATAAATTGTCTTATCTAAAAAAAGCACATTAAAAAAAAATGAATAAGCATAACTTAATTTTTTTAATCTTTGCTTTTATTTTCAGTAGAATGCCATATAAATTATAATTCTCATCTTACTTAAATCATCTGTGAGATTCATAATTAAATTCATGGATAGATAAGGAAAAAAAAAAATTAACAACTGAACTTTCAACTTGAAATTGGTTATATATATGTTTTAAAATAACATTGTTTGGTAGTTCAGCTCACAGATAATGTTTGGCCTACTGAAGGTTAATTTTATAAAATCTTAAGCTTCTTTAAGCCAATAAATAAATAAATACAACATATTATTTCATCTTTATCACAGATTTACCTGCATTAAGGCCACAACATATCACATATACCCAGAGGAGGGCACTAGCCAGTGATCATAATAGTATCTCCATTTTACCACTTTTTCTGACGACTCTAATTTGACCGGGCTGAACTTCAGGGAGGCCTAAGCACTTGAAGGCAACCATAACAGTCTGATGACCAAAGTTAGCCTCAAATCTAAGAAAAATAAGTAATAGTATAAGCACTTAAGAATGGTAGAGAACATATTTATTTAAATGATTGAGAGAAATGTAAAAAATTTATCTAGGTCAATAAAAATAAATTGCTTTTCAACATATAAATATATAATAATTTTAGTTTATTATATATATATTTTTTTACATGAACAATAAACTTAAAAAAAAAAACCTGTTTTTAAACTCTCTGTTACCTCAAATTACCTTTTTTAAATTTTCTTACACAATAGATGATTTTAATTTTAGAAATGATGCAATTTTCAATGCTTCTTAAGAAAAACTTGTGGAATCTGAAATTGATTGGCAAATACATCAAATCAGGTATGAAATTTCCAGGATTTAATGATTTTTTGAGGAGTGATTTTTTGAAATATTCAGTAATTTTGGTGTGGGCGGCCAGAAATGTATGAGCACAACTGTAGATATTTGTTATTGTTTCATTAAAAACTGAACCAAAAATATTTAAATGCCTTGGAAAAATATTTATATATATTTTTATGTAAATTTCTTTTTAAAAAATAATAATAAAAAATAAACATTAACAAATTTAATATTTTGCTACAAAGATTACATTTTAACCCAAATTACTAAGAATCATACATACAAATATATATATATATCTATATATATATATAAATAAACTAAACAGAGCCTAAAAAGAAATTCTGATTAATAAGATAAGCATTGTCAATAAAGTTTGATTGAACATTATTAATTAGAGAAACCGAAAAATCATTATTATATATATATTTGATACCTTACATCAATGGAAACCACACACCATGTCCCAGCTATAAGTGTTATGTCCCAATTTAATCCAAAGAGACTAAAACCTGCTTAACAGCTGGCTTGATGCCAGGATAAACCGACCGTTTGTATACAGTTCGCCAACCAGGCCCTCATTTGTAAAATAACTATCTTTAAAATTAACTTTTCATTCCACAGTTGCTTTTTTATTTAAAAAAAGAAATTCTTAATACTGTTTTAATGTACGCATAAATCAGAAATTTCTCCTTCAAGTATTTATGCTGTCAAAATAATTTTAGATTTTGAAATATGCAAATTGGTGTTTTTCAAAAAAATAAGTACAATTTTTTCAGTTCTTTATGTGGTATACTTTGTTGTTCGCTAAATGATGTTCTGAATTACAAAAAATTGAATTAAAAATTGTGGTTTCATGGAACACATCACAATTGCATGAGACCTAGTTCAGTTAAACCACCAGGCACATGAGTCTAAGTCAAGTCAATAACTTCTCTTCACTGATCCCCTTCCTACAATCTTGCAATTTTTTTTAGCGAATTCATACTGGGGGTGGAATATTCATCAAAATTGCAGGATCAATAGAAATTTTGTCTGTTTTTAATATTTATATCTTAATTTAATTATTTTTTTGTGGGTAACCACTTTTATTCATTTTTAAGTAATTTTATGTTAAAGAGAAAAGGTTGGCCCAGTCATGCGGGAGGCCTAAGTTCAAGCCAAGGCCAATCTTTTTTATTAAAACTAATTTCTATTATGTTTGAATAATAGAAATTAACATCTATAAGAGACTAGTTTTCTGAAATTATATAGTTTATATCTTACTCAGTTGCGATGTTGACCTGAGGAGGTTTACCAACTGCATTCTGTATAACCAGAAACAGCTTTGTAACTATTTCAATAACATGGCCGGTTTGGAAGACAAAATCTCCTTTTTTTATCGCCATTTCACTTTGAAACAAGCAGCCTGGTCCTCCTTCGCTCCCAGATTCACAGCTTGGGCTAGTCTAAATAAATGTTAATATCAGTTTATGAAGGAGATGAATTGTGAAGAAATATAACTGTTTGCTGCAGCTCATTTGTGCTGTGACGTATATTCTTAACATTTAAAATGAGAACAAAAAATATATTAGCCAATATCATTTATTAGCTACATGAAATAGTTGTCCCAATCTTTTTAATTCAATTATTTTTTTGTTTATTGATTAGACATATTTTATATTTATAAAGCTTATTTCTGGATAAATAAATGGATTTAATTATTTATATTTTAAAAATTTTAATTTGAAAAATGATGGAAGGAAGAAAAAAAAAATAATAATATCGACAGGAATAAAACTAAATGTTAGCCAGCAGATGTTACAAGTCATAGGAGTCTTACTTAAAAATAACTTTTAAATTTCCATGATATTTAGCAAAAATAATTAAAAAGCTTTTTGTTTAATACATTATCAAGAAAAACGAAAATTATCACTATTGGTATCATCATATATAAAATTATAGGTATAATACCGATTAAAAATAATTTAAAATATAAAAAAGAATTTTATGAATTGATGCTTTCAAATTATTTTATGACAAAAAAATTATTCCCTCATAATATCAACAAGCAAAGTACCATTACAGTGTAATTTTCAAGAGAATAGTGCCTATATGGTTACTGAAATAGACCTTACCGCTCTCACATGAAACACTGCGACATCATCTATGTATGGTGATAGAGAAAGCCTATAGATTTCAGCGGCAGGTACGCGATATTTTATCTGAAGGGTCCTTTGGTCCAATATCAGCATTGCACTTGTAGAAAGCACAAATAGTATTGGAGCAAACTAGGCAAAAATATCAATTAAAAAAAAAAAAAAAGAAATAGGTTATGCTATAAAAGTTTTTTTATGATATATAATACACACCTTTCCACTTGATCGAGTGATTTTATTTATTATGTCAGCAAATACAACATATTGATCATTAGTTTCAATACATATTTTTTTCCATTGCACATTCTGCCTCAATCTTACGTAGTCACCCAAAAAAGGGTGAGATACACTGAAAGGAAATAGAACAATTCAATTAATTAGAGATATTAAATTTAATTTAATACCTCTTGACTTGTGAGATCTAAAAATATATATATTACTAAAAGTAATAAAATAAACAACATGTTCAATCTATATAAATAAAGATGAAATTTTGTTTGTTTGTTTGTTTATTTGTTCTTTATAGAAATCCATACCGTTTGTCCTAAATTCTCCAAATTTCCCTCAGTGGTTCTTTGATACCAGGTGCGAACACCTGTCCATATTAAAATTGCATAACTTCAGCCAATCTCGGGGGATATTCTTTATTGTTATAAAAAGCGTCATGATCTCGCTTTACAATGGTTTTTTTACGAAATCGACCCCGTGAGTCAAAAAAATGGATTAAAAAATCATTTTATAGATTTTGAAGAGGCCAACCAGGCCCAGTAAGACCGTCCCTTGGCAGGCGTGGAGTTCTGGGATTTTTAAACCATTTGTTTTTGTTTTTTTACTTTCACTTACCTATATATGAAATATATAGGAATTTCATTAAAATTGATTAACCGGAGGGGGGGGGACTTTACTTAATAAATTTTGTATCATTTTCACGGGTTTTTTTTTATTTACTCAAAAACTGCTTTAACGATTAACAAAAATAAGATATGGATGTAGAAAAATGTGACTTTGGGAAATTATATTTAACAAAACACATCACTTTTTCTTATCTAAGTAAGTTGGTAAGTGAAAGTTGTGTGTTGCGCGCACGCACCAGATTTTTAACATTACAATACGTTTATTTACATGTTTATATACATGTATGGTGAATTTATTTTTTAAAAATGCCTCCTAAGAAGAGAGCTTCAATAGGAGTAGTGAGCTCAAAAGCTAAAAAACAACGTCAAATACGAGCAGCTGAAACTCTTGACGAACATCAAAATAGGATTGAACAACAGAGGATCAACTGGAAACATGAAACGGGAAACTGAGCACATTAAAATTGCATAACTTCAACTAATCTCTGGGTATATTGTTTATTGTTATAAAAATCGTTATGATCTCGCTTTACATTGGTTTTTACAAAATAGACAGTTTGAGACGTCGAAAAATGAAATTCCCCGGGTGAAACCGGGATATACAGCTAGTATAATATATTTTTTAAAATTGATACAGATAGGATCATGACATGCTAATAGATAAATATAATGTACAATCGATTTACCTCCTTGGATAGGAACTTTTCCTATCTTTGAAAATAAGACTTGCAGTGACTTTCTCTCTCATCCTGTTCCTGGCAGTTTGGTCAAACTTCATTCTATACTTGTGGCACTAAAAACATAAAAGAACTTAATAAGTAAATATATATGGATATATTACCAATGAATTAAGTAAATTATTATAATATTAAGATATCATACTACATACTCTCCATTTGTGGTGCAGTCTTCTTAATAATAAACTGGTTTCAGCTAACCTACTAGGACAATGTGGCCAGTCTCTATTGATCGGCGAATCGCTGCAGACAGACAGCTCTTCAGCCAATTTCAGTAAGAACTTTCTCCTCTATAAAAATTAAATAAATAATAGTTCAATTTTGAGCTGGGGACAATTAAATGTATAAATCAAAATAACAAAATTTAAAATGAAAACAAATTTTGAATAGTTAATATCAAATTTTGTTCGTACATATTGGACATCCTGAGAGATGGGTGTCATTATTTGATTAAAAATAAATTCTATCTATAATAAGTATATTGTATATAATAATCATTTCACATTAATTATTTTTTTCTATATAAGTATTAGCTAAGCTTCATGAAGCTTATCAATGTAAAATATTAATGCCTATTTGACCAAAGTTTCATGAAGATAAAATTTTCTTCTGTTCTTCGCCTATTTTACCTGTACTAAATTGAGTACAGATATTTGATTATCTATAAATTTTCTACCTTCCATGTAATGAAATGAAATATTCCTTTTACTTTGATTATTTTTACTATTTTCGTATTAATTTATTAACACGTGCCTATATTCTTACAATATACACATATTTAAAATTTTATAAAAAATATAGACAGTTTGTCTTATTTTAATTCTTGTGTTTATTAATTTTTTTGTAAATTTTGTAACTAGGTAATTAACCCTAGACCAGGCGCGCCAAATGTTTTTACACTACCGGGTGCGTGGTTGACTTTGGACACCATTACTTTTATTTACTTAAAATTAAGTATAGGTGTATGAATAATTTAAAATTATTTATAAATGTTGTATTATTATGATTTTTCTACAGATAAAACAAGAAAACAATAATAATAATCAATTTGAATATTTAAAAAAAATTAAATATTTCGAAAAATCTAAAAATAACTATTTGAAACTATTTGATCTTTAATATTTACATCAATTATTTGAGTAAAACATTTAATTTCTGAAAAAGCATGTTTTGCATCCCCCTACGGGTCAAGAAATTTTTTAAAAATATTTTTCGACTTTGTTCTGGAATTAGGTTTCGAAAAATCTTTCGCTGACCACATTGTTTCATCGTCCTTTCCAAAAACGAATTCCCTATCATCATCATCCGACTCATATTCATCATCCGGGCTGGGCTTTGTTGTTCTGAGCCACTCTTGGTCAGAATAATTTATGGCTTCACCTTCCCCATCAGAAAAATCGGACTCTTATTCTTAGAAGATCCCTTCTTTCTCCATATCATACAACTCTCTTAAAATCCTTGGAATGTTTTCATATTTTATAATATTGTCCTTTAAAGAGAATAAGTTTCAGATATTTAACATAAAAAAAAAAAAAAAAAAAAAAATTCAAAAATAAAATAATAAAAGAACTTTATAACTTACATGCCCGGGCGCGTGGTTATTTTTGGACACCAGCCGTGGTTTTCAATGATAAACACGCAATAACTGGTCACTAGTCACTCGAACAAAAGCCAATGTGAGACTTATCTAGGGAGGAGGAGTCCAGGGAAAGGTACTAAGGGCGGGAAGGGGTAATTCAAATTGCTACCAGCACGATTGACCTTTAATGAGAATTGTTGTCCAAAGTCAACCAGCGCGCCCGGTTTAGGGTTAAAAATTTCTCATATTTAGTTAAGGATTGTTAAAAATGTTCTTATATACGAGGGTGAATCAAATAGAAACGAGACTTTTTTTTTGTAATTTATTTTTATTTTAAACACAAAAAAGAATATAGTTTATTTTTCTACATGATCTCCTGATTTGGAAACACATTTTTCCCAGCGGATAGGCAGCTTTCCAATTCCTTCCACGTAGAAAGATGCAGGTCGTGTCTCCAGCCAATTGCGCACGTAGGCTTCAACATCAGCATCACTATCGAATCTTTGGCCTACCAAAGCTTCCTTGAGAAGGCCAAATACATGAAAGTCACAGGGTGACAGGTCTGGACTGTACTGTAAGGAGGGTGTTCCAATGTTTCCCACCCCAGTTGCTCCAATGTTTCCCTAGTCAAAGCTGCTATATGGGGGCAAGCATTGTCATAGAGAAGAACCACTTCCCTGATCGATAGGTCTCGTCTTTTGCGGCGATATGCAAGTAGGACCTCACTCAAAACGTCGCAGTAGTAGGTCCCATTAATTGTCCCGTGCTTGTGCAAAAAATTGTGATATAGCAATCCATGCTGGTCAAAAAAAACGGTAGCCAAAACCTTTCCAGCCGACAAACGTGACTTGGGTTTCACTGGTCCAGGTTCTCCTTGTTTTCTTCACTCCATACTCGCTTGTTCAGACTCTGGGGTGCAGTGGTGCACCCATGTTTCATCACGGGTGATAATGTGACTGAGAAATTGGTCTCCTTGTTCCTGAAATCGTGCAAGAAGACGCCCACACACCTGAAGACGATGCAATTTCTGGTCAGCTGTGAGAAGGCGAGGAACCAGCCTGGCGCACTCCTTACAGTACCCTAGCTCCTCTGAGTATGGAGTAAGTGCTCCCATAACTTATCCCGACCTCACTTGCAATTTCAGAAGTGGTACGACGTCTGTCATCTTCAATAAGCCGTCGAACATTGCTGATGTTGTTCGCTGTAATGCTGGTGCGAGGTCTGCGGTCATGGCTCTCATTTTCAACACGATCACGACCCTCCACGAACTGTTTATGCCATGCAAACACTCTGGCTCGCGACAGTGTCTCTTCCCCGAACTGGGCAGTCAATCTCCTCAAGATTTCAGCTGGTTTTACGCCTCCTGCGGCGAGAAACTTGATTACAACACGTTGCGAAATTGACGGCAATCGCCATGGTGGACACTGAGAGGGTCAAGGAGGCGAGCCCACGTGCTTCCCTTACTCCTGACACACCTACCCAACAACAAACAAAGCGGGAACTATTGTGCCTGAAGGGCGAAAAGTCTCGTTTATATTTGATTCACCCTCGCACCTACATATTTGACCCTTGTTTCAACATGAAAAAGTGATCTTCTCTCACTGAAATAAATCATTTAGCCAAATGTGATTTTATCACCTGAAATCTGCAATAACTATTGAGCTATTAACTCAATTAACTGTATCGTAATGTGAAGGGAATGGTCTCATTGGATTCAGAAGTATACGTTCTCTCAAGAACAATCTTTCACTGTAAGAACAATGTAGCAGTGATATTAATAGTAACACCTCCCTTTTGTTTATCCCCCTTTTATTTGGTTGGACTCTGCATATCTAACTACTAGGACAAAATTATGAACAAAGTTGATGGTAGAAATTTTCCTATATTGAATTGAGTTTATATATTTGATAAATTTTTTACCTTCCATCTAATGAAATGCCTTTGTATCACACGCACTGCCCAGTCTACTAGTTTTCTTCTCTTTAATATTCTATATTCTTCTCTTGCCTAGAAGCAACAAGTCTTATAAATTTTTATAATAATAAAAATTTAAAAATACTAAACACAGATAAATGCACAAGTAGTAACTTCCTAAGTATACATAATTAGTTTTAACCATTCAAGTCATTGCATCAATTTAAAACCTACATCTACCATTTTGAAATATTATAAGTGTACAGTAATTTAAATATATGTGAAAGTAAAATAGACAATCAGATTAAAAGAGAAAAAACGCTGAGCCATTGCTTACATCCTAGTATTTTAAAGTTTTAAATTTTAAACTTCATATTGGTTTAAAAAGTTTTATATATCATTCATTAATTAATTATATATATAGCTCTTGACCAAATTGACTATATAGTTGTGATATCAATTTTAATTAAGATATCTATCTAATTGATTAATAACAGCTCTAAAAAAAACCTAACAATATTTTTTTTTTATAAGAAGTTAATGTTATAGTATACATATATAGTTTGAACAAGGAATTCACTTACTATTCTATAAAAGCACCATAAATGGCGACGACCTTCATAAGGAATCCCAAAATGGCATTCCTAGCATGCAGCATGCAGAATATAAGTAAAGCAAACCATATTGAAATAATTAAAAAAATATTGAAATAATTAATAATTGCCTAGCCACAAATTCAATGAATGAAAATAAAAAATAAGGATGCAAAAACAAAAATTTAAAGAAATACCCTCCAACTTCTCCAAGCTGAAGCAATGATTATTTGGCTCTCTTTTTTCTTCAGAAATATTTTTCTTTCCCTGTAGCCTCTCCAGGTTTTCTGCATTAGTGTGGCTAGATCTTCGAGCCTTTCTCTACGGAATTCTTCAAGCTCGAAAACCTGAAAGATCAATGTATGTTTAAATAATCATAAAAAATTTGGGAGATATAAAAAAAACTTTACACATGCATTTAAAACTTTCATTTTTGTTAAAGAGTTCTATGTGTATGAAAATCTATTTCGATGCTTGCGACACACAACTTTCACTTACCAAAGTACTTAAATTAGAAATCAATGTGTTTTAATAAATATGTAAACACCATTCAGCAACGACAACCATTTTTCCACATATATATACTTCTTTTTGTTTGTCTCCATAAGTTATAGAGTATTATAATTTATATTGCAAAAATTAAATATTTAAATTTTTCGATTCATTATACTTTATTTCTTGTTTTAAGGGGCATAAAAAAATCCTAATTTCTACAATAGCCAAGTTTTTTTTACTGGTTGCTTGTTTTTTAATGTGAATTGCTTTTTGTAAATATATCATGAAGGTGGACTAAATGGAAAAAAATAATAGTCATGAAGGCAAAGTTTTTAAACTTAATTAATTATATAAGATTATCTTGCACCATATATTTTTCACACAGTGAACTTCTTTAAATAATGTGAACATCATGTATTCACTATCTACAGTAAAATAAAAATTTTATTTTTATAAGAACATTTTTCTTTTTTTCTCCTGTACACATTTAGCGATTTTTTTCATATTTCACATTTAGTCATTTCTTAATACTAGGCATAATGAGAGACAGTTAATTTCTGCATTTAAACAAAATCAAAGATACTTTAAAGGAAGAAACTTTTCCTTTGCCATTTAAGTCAAACCTGAACATTTATATGATGATAAAACCATCCTGATATTAAAGAATACTTGATTCTCAATAAACATGATAAGTTCAATCAAAATCGTTAGAGCTGTTTTTGAGAAAATCAAAATTTTTCACGATCGCAATACTTTCCCTTACTATATATTTCACATATATAGGTAAGTGAAAGTAATAAAGTCAGAAATTTCAAAGGTATAATGGTGGTTCAAGTGCATTGACACTGAGAAAAACCATTAGGGAAATTAATCAATAAAAATTAAATTTTCACATAAAATTAAATATAGATTTATCATCAATCATAGACTACTGATGATAAATCCATAGGGCACATTCTGGGAGATGTTCATGAAAATAAATCTTTAATATGATAATCTTAAAATTAAACTAAATGTTTAATATAAATGCTTGAATTAAAATCAGAAAAAAAAAATTACTAACAGATCGTGGGCTCCTGATAAATAATTTGGTTCTCCCGAAAGCGAATTCACCACTTGGTATTGGCAAATCCCTTAGGAGGTAAGAAACACCTTCTACGGGAGCACTTTGCCAATTAGGCCACGTATGAAGTGAAAGCATTTTATACCTCTCGAGGAAAGCTGTGTACGGTTGCCTGTGGCAAAAACCACACCTCCTCACTCGCACAGTTTCCAGAAGGCTGAAAAAAGTATATATATAGATATATAATCACATAATGCACAGTAATTTGATTATAAACTTGTCAATTAATGAAACTAACACAATTGAATTATACTTGACATAAACATTACCAAATTTATACATTATTTAACATTTTAAAATGTGGCACATAAAGGATTCAAACTTTAGAGCTTATTGGTAAAAAAGTAGAACTGAAATTCGATGGAATTAATTTTTGAAAAAATAATGTTTATTTAAATATTTGAATGCAATGGAGAGGAAACAGCCAATGTCATTTTATTTTTAAATTGAGTTGCTGGCGAGATAAGGTAGATGAAATAAAATAGTCCAAAAAATTATGTTCAAACAAGCAAAAGGATGGTTATATCTCTGTAAAAATTGGTTGATAAATTATGTTTTCCCTGTTTATTTATCAAAACAGAAATATATCACTCGTCCAATGCTAGACTGGTATAACTCAAAATCACATTTTTTTCAGGGGTTTTTCACGATTAATATTCTTCCAATTTTCATTTACTACCTCTGTGCAATACCGCTTATAGGCCGAAAAAGTGATGATTCCTGAAACATTTGAACAATATGATAAAGTTGGCAATGGTTATCAAAGGATTGGAGAAAAAGAACTTTAGCTGGCTCACTTGAAAAATAGTTTTTTTTAATAACACCAACTTTGCATTGGACAAGCGATATTTTGCCTTATAATTTGTCTATTAATTAATCATAATTTATTATCCAGCTGATTATTAATGAAAATCCATAAATTTACCCTAAGTATCTCACTTGATGTTGTACAAGTCCCATTTCAAATATCCTAGGCTGCTTCAGTTCATTAGGTTTTATACAACGGATGTAGTGTGCTCGTTTTGAAACTATATTCCTTACAAGACCTCCAAGGGCTACTTTGAATTGTGAGCCAACTGTTGGAGGTCTTTTTGAGGTGGCCCTTTTAGGATTTCCTAAAATTAAATTAATTAAAAATTATATTTTTAACAATGCCTATATGGGTGATTCTCAAACTACGAGCATATATTGAATCCCGATGAGTTTTTGAGCAACCATTTTTCATAAACTCCAAGCTTTCATCCTAATTAATGATACAAGTAAGAGTTCACCTACAAAATCTAATTGGTGTAATGGACAATAAATTCCATGAATATATCATATTTTTTACTTAAGGTGGTTAGGGATGGCTTATCCTGTCCCATGTAATGCTGTCCCAAATCAAATATTTGTTCTATTCAGAAGTTAGGAATTAGAATGAGCTAAAATAAAACATCCATTTTAAATGATCACTGATTGCGGAGGTAATCAGTCAAGTCAGTTCTAAAAAAAAAAAAAAAAAAAAAATGTAATTACCATGGAAAAAAAGAAAAAGGAATATTCTGCTTGAGAAGCGCAGGATATTGCTTGAGTTTCTTATACAGTGGATGGTGTTGGCCTTGACTAAATGTTTAAAATCCTGAAGGTTCTTCAAGATTGTAATCGGTTGAAGGGTAATATAAAACAATTAATTGATGAAGTGTATCTTTTTGCTTGTAAATATGTATATATGTGCTTGTAATTCAAATATCTTTGAAATAAAATAATTTTTGCTATTTGTAATGTACTTTATTTTTTTTGACTCAGAGTGACCAACTATTTTGAGATATATAATTAGAATTTCTATATGATTAATAGTGGTCAAGATTTAAAAGCGTAAGATGTAATAGCCATGCCAGAAAATGTGACCAAGGCAATTCTGTAATCACCATGGGTCCAATATTTACCCTTTATATCCAACAAATCTCTACAATTTTATTTCATTTATTTAATTCATTTTTTTTGGAACTTTGTTAATAACTGTACATTTCAAAAGCTGAAACTTGCACATAGTTTGAGAATCACCCATCTAAAGGAAAAAAAAAATATATATATGTATATATATATATATATATATATATATATATATATATATATATATATATATATATATATATAATGGAATTGAAAATTTGAATATTTATAATCAGTTTGTACCTTCTGGAAAAAGATATTTTAACAGCGGATGTGCACAGTTATACATTGCATGTGAAAGATCCTTTGGGACGTAATCCAAATTTTTTTCAACAAAGCCATTAATGTTATATGTTACAGTTCCAGCAAAGTGTTTCAATCTGAAAATAATCAAAATTGAAATTGAGGCATTAAACCTTGAATATATAATGATTACATTAATCTATTTTCTTTCGTTATTTTTCACCAATCTAACCCATCTATATTAAATAAACTATACTAATTTTCGCAAAATTTTCTTAATTTTATTTTTTTGTAGAAGGCTGTCCACATTCACAATACAACCCTCCAGGGTAAATGATGCCCTTAGTTCATGCATTACCAGCAATAGGTTGGTATAGTGGGGGGACTGGCAATTGTCTTGAATGGCGTATGATCCTAAATAGAGGTCTCACTGATCTATATTACCATTATTTTTTTGAAAAACAGGACCATTTGTATTACTGATATAAAACAAGTGTTTAAGATATAAGATCTGAGAGGAGTTAATGGGTTAATTTAAATGAATCTTCAAATCACAAGTTTTTAAGCATTTTAGGATAAATTTATCTGAAAGGTATAATTTTTTTTTATTCTAAGACTTTTTAAGAAATTATTGATTAACAAGTTGGTTCATAAGAATAATTCACAGTTAATGAACAATCCATTTTGTAATATAATATATAATGATAATGTTTAAGTAGACTGAAACTAAGCTAGTAAAGGTCTGATTTAGATTATTTCTTTTTTTTGCAAGTTATCATGCATATCATAAATCATATTTTGGACATATCTTGAGTCATTCATAATAAACTCTTCTTTCCTTGATTGCAATAACTTTTTCAGTTATATCAGAAAAGGTAATCTTCAAAATAATGGTTTTATAATAGGATTCTATGAAGTATCAAGGAAGATATGATACATTAAAAAATTAGCAATAATAAAAATAATTGTATCAATGTGAAAAATGGATTAAAGAAATAAATTTACCTGAAACAATTTGCGGGAAGGCTGTTATCGGAGGTTTGATGCCTCCTCCTGTCAGGGACTGGGTGATTGTAGCCACATAGGGCTAACACCCTTGATAACAGTACTCTATCACCTTCTTCATTTTCGTCCAACGATTTGCTACTAATTTCATCAAGTAGGCATAGTATCCCATGGTTATTCTGTAAATCATTAATGCACGATTAAATACTGCAATAAAATACATCATGTTCTTTTATATTATTTATTCAGATAGTATTGCTTATATATTAAATTTAAAAATTAGAAGCTGTTTCATGAAAAATTGAGTAATAATATATTCATTTTAATGAAACCGTTTAATAAAACTATAATTTTCATGCAGATATATTGATTTAAATTAAAGAACTTTTTTATTTTGTCATTAAATTACCTTTTCAATTATATCACATACAGCAGTATTTACAGTAAATTCGACAGGACACCAGTCTATACCCTCCCGGATGTATTCCTCTTGTTCTTGTTTGAGAGTTGTTTCAGTTATAACAGCATTTAATTTTTCATTACAAAAATTTATGATGAACTGTTCGAAACCATTGTTGTCAAGAATCTCGAAGCCATACACATCTAATATCCCAAGCACCTTTCTCTTTCCATATTGTTTGGCCTGTAATTGTATAGAGATTAAAATTACAAATAAGACAATAGAAACATATAAATTCCAAAAGCAAATAAAAATATAGTATAGTCAGAAATAATTATGAGGATGCCTAGTATAGCAATAAATCATTAAACAGGGCTAAAATACATTCAATATCTCTTCATAAAACCTAATTACTTGAGAATTTGACTATGAATTAAGAAAAACAACTGAAATGCAAAAATTTAACTTTGATTAATGATTTTGATATGGTGAGTTACTTCTTAACTCGAAGGAAGTGTAGTACTTAAGGCAAAAAGTTTATATATCCCTGATGTAGAACATGCTAAAAATTATTGTAATTGATTTTTTTTTTTAATCCATTTATAACTGAAGGTGAGAGAGAAACACAGTATTTAAAATATTCTTCAAAAAATAATGCACAAGCATAAGCCTCCTTAAGACTAGCATTGAAAAAAAAAAAAAAAAATGAATTTTAAATACCTTAGTTGCTGTATTAAGGCGACTAACAAGCCAAGTAAAAGTCCTGCTGTACAATGCCCGACAGAGGGAGTTTTTGTAATGAGTTGCTTGAGAGGCCGACAGCTCGGTAAGTGGCATATCGATGGATGAATTAGTGATACAAGTGGTTGATGTAAGAGCAGCTTGGAAAGCCCCAGGATCCATACCAAGTAGTTCGCAGACTTCAAACACCTCTAAAACATATAAATAATAATTTATAATTGTGCATTATTAAGTTAGTATAGCAGATTGGTGTTATTTTTGTTACCATATTCATTGTTGATTTTACAGCCCTCTGTTCCATCAATGTTGTTCGTTGGAGTGAAATTTACATTTCCAAGTTTAAGAACACTCGATACTATTTTCAGTATGCTTAGTATTTCCTCTTGCGACAGCCCTAGAATTTCCAAAGATCTCTGAAAAATGTTCATGCAATCGCTTATAAATTATTAATATAGGGTTTAAATATTTAAAAAAATTAAATTTAAAACTTGGATAAATGGACAAGACTAACCCTGGTAATAGAAAAATCTCGCTTATCGTCTATTGTCTCTAAATGCAATTTCCGGCTGGACTGAAGGAAGGCATAATTTTCTACATTTCTTTGTAACTTAAGTAACTCTAAAATAAAAGTATTAATATTTAAATAATAATTATGAGATATCTATTAAACAAAAATAAAATAAAATTTATCAGAGCTTTAAACCTACTGAGCAATGAAATATCAGCACCAACAATCAGTTGATAGAAAATGTGGTAGTTCCTATCACCTGTTGCTTGGTGTGTAACTCGGGACTGAAAAAAGAAAATTAAATTGGTCTCGAACCAAAGAAATATTGTTAGAAAAAGATTAAGATCACTACTTCTAGTTTACCTTTTCCAATAAATCTTAATGCATGAAAGAAACAAGATATTGCTTAATATAATATCAATGATTTTGAGATGTATTTATATAATGCAAACAGTACTAATAATAATAAACAGACTTACAATTGCTAATTGTTGCACCCAAAGGGTCCCCCTTGTAATCAAATTCAAACTCTATATATTGCCCCTGTAAACAGATAATTATTACATTTAATACCTTGGTAATATTAAAGGAATGCAGTTAGCATTATAAAAGTGCTATGCATGTATAAATATAGTAATTATTGAGAATATAATATATAATTATGCTTACGAATCTAGAGGCATTATCATTCCTAGCAGTCTTAGCATTTCCAAAGGCTAAAATATAAACAAAAATATATAAATACACAGACCAGTACAGAAACAAATTTGCATTTACAGATGAGAATAGAAAAAAAAATGAAAAATTCAAATAGTTAGTAGAGAAATTATTAGTCCATTCATTAAAAATTGGAAATTATGTTTAATGTTTTAAAATTCAATTTCAATTAAGTTTTCTGCTACAGATTTCACGAACAATGATCGGAAGTAAGAACTACCATATTAAATTATAAAACTAAAATTACACTTATTTGATCAGAAAAAGAAAAGAAAAGCTTTCATAGCTAGGTTTTGCTAGATTAGATAATTGAATCCAAAATTCAATATTTCATTCTTCAAATTTTCTGAACCTAGCTTACTCCCTTTCCATTTTTATTCTATAGAAGCCATCTTAGAATTATCAGGGGAGAGAGCTACTGTATATCAAGCATGTCATTTATATTGATTTATGCTCCATCACTACCAATAGAAACTACCTACTTATATTCTTACAAAATACAAATAAGACCTATTTTATCTTTTGATTTCAGACCCATTCAGGAAAAGTTTTCCAATTCAAATGTTTAGGGTGAGATGTAAACCTGACGAAGATCTCCTTGAAATAAAATAGAAATCTGGAACTCTTATTAAAGATATTTGTCCTTCTTATTGTTATAATTAATCAAGACCCTCCCACTTCACCCGCCACCATGAAAGTTTAATCAGCAATATAGATTTTGCTTACTGTTGTGGTAGTTCAATTAATTAATTAGTAGAATAAAATTATTGTTTAAAACAGATATAAACAAATTATTTATAGTGACCCAGCATTTGTGTTAGGTAGTAGCCAATACCAAGGGTCAGTGGGCCAGTAACCTAATTAGAGCCAATCAGAAACAGTTAGCAGCTAGCTACCTTGTGATATTGTGAAAAAAATCATACGTTTTGTATATATGTACATATATTTAATTAAAATTCTAAAAGGAATTAATTTAGCTTTTCAATTATTTCTTATTGTAATTAGATATAGTTTTATCTTATAAATTCATTATTGTTTTTTATTTTAATTTAATGAAAGTATTTTATTTAAATTTCAGTTTTATTTAATCTATTCGATATATTTTTTTTCTCAATGAAAGGGAGGTATTTGTTATTATTAATTTAATGTAAACTTTGGTTTAATAAACATAATATTTGAAAATAAGTTCATAGTTAGTTCTGCAATACCAGAATAATTCATAGGTTTGGTTTGAAGAAATTACAAAAATTGAATTTCCAAGCTGCCCTAATACAATTATTACTATTATTATTTTTTTAAAAATAAACTAGTCATTGTATTACAAACCTTCTAATATCGGCGAAATGTGAACCAACTTTTCGGCGATAGTCATGGCTTCCCTGGAGTGTGGGCAGGCAAGGAATTGGAGGACCAGCTTAGCTGCCTCAGTCTTACCGGAACCGCTCTCTCCGGTTACCACGACGCACTGGTCTTCGTTGCGATCACGCAGGCAGCGGAAGGCAGATCCAGCGACGGCAAAGCTAAAAAAAACCAAAGCGATGAGCGCCCGGTGAGAAGAAAGAAAGAAACAATAAGAACTATCTGGCGTCAGGAAAGTTTAATAAGCTTGATGAGTCACATTGTTGGAAGCCACAGTTACTGGACAGGATGGGATATCGCAATTATTTTGAAAAATGCAACACACTGGTGAATTATTACTCATTTGATTTATAAACTATTACATTTTCCTCCTCTCTTTTAATCATTACGATTTATGCAAATATTACACTTTTATAATTACAATTATAAACAGAATAACATAATTGGAAGAAAATGAATGTGTTGAGAGCCGAGTGAAAGATGATCTGTTCACTGGTTTCGCGCCAGCCCAATCCCTCCCAACCTGTTGCAGTATTTTTCCCCCGACTCGGAAGTACATACACCGTTACCATTGAAGGATGTGCTTTCGTAGTTATTAGCTGATCCAGGTTACCAAGAGGATTGCATTGAGGGTAACATGACCACTTGGATTTATTATTCTTTATTGTACAACCCGGAACGGATTTTTTATTGAGACAAGCTAAATAAATAAATAGAAAAAACTCTCTTTAAATTTATTGAATTTGGTTCTTAATATAAATGGGCGTATTATGATATATAAGGGTGAGGATAATAATTGGGGTGGGGAAGATCAAATTCCAGTTTCACCCTTACACACATATAGTGTAAAAATGTAGGAACCATGTAGGCTAATCTGTTACTGTTTACTTCAGTAAGTTTTTTTATGTACTTCCAACTTCAAAATATAAAATAATGCTTTGCAATATATATATATATATATATATATATATATATATATATATATATATATATATATATCTTATTTATATTGTTTTTAGTTTCTTTATAAAAATTGACCATTAAGCTTGAGCTTAGGAATATATAGTGACGGAGGTCTAAATGGTATCTCAGCATTATTACAGGTGATAATTCTTATTTCTCATGACAATTTTTATAATCATTAATGACGAAGTTGTTTAATTTTAATTGTATTTTAGATGAATATCGCGCAAAGGCGGCGAAAGCTCCTATTGTAGACATGTTAGGTCTGGAAAAATATATGGACTGTTACTTCGATTAAAATAAATACATTGTACAGTCTATCTATTGATACATAAATATAAAAAACTTTCTTGCTAAAAAAAAATTACTTTGTCTTTTTTTTTCTACACGTTTTACATTTATAAAAACTAAATCTACATATAAACCAGAAATACGCCAATATTTAAAATTGCACCTACGAATTTACTTGCTATGAGCATATTTTGTTAACTAGTCTAAATGTACACTTAGTTGTTGAATTGAACTTGTTTCGAAGATTCTATTTTCGAACGAAATTGATGACATTCTTATAAACCAGAAATAAAAATGAAAACAAGCCTATATTAACCGGATGAAGTCCACGAAATTCGGTATTCTAAAATCGCGAGAATTTTCCTGTTTATCCATCCTTTTTCGGTCCAAATATTTCACGCAACGCTTCATTTTTAAAAACCTTAAACCGTTGCTCATTCCTTATTGTAAACGGTCATGTTTCACATCCTTAAAAACTGTAGGAATAATTCAAGTAATCCTTTAAAAAGAAAGACTACAAAATAGGTAATCTAAAAATAAAAATTGTGGATACTTCAAAAACATCAATCTCCAAGCCAAATATCTGTTTCCAATATTGAGTGAATATTTCATTAATCTAAGGATTTTTTTCAAATGCGAATCTCACTGAACTAAATTATTCATAAATCTTTATTAATTTTATTAAAACTGAATCCGATCTCGAGGGGACAGATTGAAAATAATTTCATTTCATGGCAGCAAAGAAGGAATCCTAATCAAGGCTTTTTTTCCTTTTTAATCCATGAATACTAAAATGGGTTTAATGAAAATGTACAAGCTTCTTATATAAAATAATGAAAGTGTTCTAATTCGAAGCGATTCTCTTTCTTGTAACATCGAAATATCTGATACGCCAGAAACATTAGAATTCACTTAACAAAAATATATTAGATTGGCAAAAATCTTCAAATAAAATTCTCCCGCGACCACTGCGAGTTCGGTTATTTAATTGTTTATTTATTAAACGTCACTTTATGCTACTATGGCTAATTGGACAATGCTACAGCGGGAGTCCTATGGTTTACCAAATTATAATTATAATACTGAACGTCTGCCACCTCAGATCGGTTGCCATCATATTTTATAGGCAAACAAAATCGAAATTTTCTAACCATTTTCAATTTTTTGCTCATAACTCGAAAATAATTCATCGCAGAGAAAATTGTTCCCTTTAATAAAAGTGCATTAACCCTTTGCACTAGAGGTCTCCGGAGCGGAGCCATTTAAATTTGCCTTCAAACCCGAGGGCTCCGCTACGGAGACAATGCAAATAATTTTCAGTTTTTAACATATAAGGACATAAAAAATCGTAAAAACTATTTATAGAATATTTCGCTTTTGGTGATAAATGACGGTCGCGGCTCGCGGTGTTTTTCATTATTTTTATAGTACGTTAATCTTTTAAACCTTGGCACTCGAAGTTTTTTTTCATTCATATTACCAGCAACTCGAAGCAATTTTAGGGAAAAGATCATTTTTTCGTGTAAGGTAATGAAATACGCATTAAAAGAAAAATCATCGTTGTATATACTGGATTATAAATAAAATTATAAATTTAATTTAAATTTATTCCATAAATTTATTTATGGATTATAAATAAAATTAATTTTTTTTTGTAACTTTGTGTTCTCGAAGCTTCACAAATACATATAACCTAAATTTCATTACAATTCCTTACTTGGTTCTAAAATTTTAATTTTAATTAAAGGGTGTAGGTACGTTTTCGCGAATAAGTTGCGTCGAGTTGTCGGTAGGTAACTTCCGAAACGGTGCCAAATGCAAAGGGTTAAATTTAGCGTCTACTAAGTTCCTCAAAGTTAAAATCGGTTTGGTCTTTTCGTCAAAACCGATTATCAATTTAGCCGCTTCAGCGGAAAAATGAATTACGCTCATGTTTCAAAGCCTGCAATTTGAAGAGGGCTACTCCAAATAAAAAATGTTGGATATAATGTTTGTAGAATCCGGTATATTCTACAAACATTTAAACCATAGGTGTAAACCGAACTCCTTAATTTTAAAATTAGCCAACTCCTATAAAAGCAAAGTAATTAAAACGTGAGCTTTTTAGCGCATAGTGGCATAAAATCCGTGAAATTTTTGGATTTTTTTCAGTTTCTCGCAGTATAAATCGGCAAGTACAGATCAAAAAATATTGCTTTCTCAACAAGGTTATACTTTTGCAAAAAGAATGATATATTTGAAGTTTAAATCGGCCTCAGTTGAAACACCAAAAATCTGTATTTTTTGGTGGAAACCGTGTTCCAACGCCTTTAAATCAATAACATCTAGTTCAAATGAAAAATGTTTTAAATGAAAGTTGCAGGCTGTCAAATTCAGCAAATAAAAACGTGACCTTTAACTTTCTCACAACGATATATGGACTTATACCACTGTCAAAATAAACGGTTCAAATGATTCTTATATGGAGTTATAATCAAAATAAAAATAAATACAGATAAAAGCGTCAATAGGTTTGGCGGGGAAGGAGTACAGACATTCGGGAAATGTGAGAAATATCCAATATCGAAGGGAAGAAGGTGTCCCCAGTTAGCTATTTGTCTCCACTACTTACAAATAGAGACCTTTATAGCTGCAACCGGTCTCTTAGAGCAATATTTATCTATATAGAGGGCTCCAGCTATCACCGTTTTTCAAAAAAAATAATATTTTGTAATATAAATTCGTAAGAAGAAAGTATTTTTTTATTTATTCGGAACGACCATAACAAAGTAGAAGGTATGTGTTTCTGAGATTGTATCAAATGTTTAGCTCCAAAAATTATGATTTTTAAATTCCAAAAATTAATTTAATTAGAAGAATTAAATGGGAACGAAATGATGTAGAAATCTCGTCCATTTAAAAACTTTGAACTCAATTATAAAAAAATAATAACTTGAAGCAGAGAAGGACGCATATTTGAATAAAAATGAAACTACCAGTATCAAAGTACTTTCAATTATTTAAGATGAAAAATAACTATTTTATGTAAAATTACAATGATTATTATTTTAAATGATTTTATTAGAAGAGAAAAGATTGGCCATGGCCGGGAATCGAAGCTAGATCCTCTCCATCCCGTCGCAGCGCATTTACAACTGAGTTCACCGTGGGGTCAATCCTAGCCGTGTCAAACAGACCAGTATTTTAATTTATTTCGAAAAAAGGACAAGAGGATGTTGATCAACGTATCCCGTCCACATTATAATACCGTAATATAGACGATTTACAATGAATGTTCGAAATGGAAGTGCCAATTTATGAAAGTAGTAGAAAATGATTAATATTATGTACGAATTAATATTATATTTTAAAAATGATTGAGGATTTATAGATTTATCATAACTCTATGATATATGTATTTAGGGTTTATCTAAGAAGGTAAAAAAAAAATAAATAAATAAAATAACAACGGTGTTGTTATCTGTTAATCACTTATCGAAAATAACGAATATTACTTTTAAAATACATTGATTAACTTATTTGAAATGCATTTGTTTTAATAATTAGGTGGTATTAATGGTTGGATCCAGTCTAAGAACGTAGTCAGAATAAAAAAAAAATAGAGGACTAGGGACTTTAAAGGTTTCACTAACCTTTTGAAGAACCTATCAGCTTGATAAGAGGAATTAAAGAAGAGTGTAAAAAAGACGCGAAACTCAATTCCATATTTCCGAGTCTCCAAATAGTCAGAAAACTTGAAATGGAACGATAACTGCCACTGACATAAACGAAATGCCTAAAGATTATTATCCTTCAGGCATTGAATACAGTAATAACCTACATTAATGTTATTATTTCCTGAAAGCGTAAAAAGAATATTAAGTAGAATGAAAGGTGATTCCATTTTTAATATTTTATGTGACAATAGGAAGCTCTATTACGGTTTCATTGTTTTAGGTAAACTACTTCATTATCTTTCGATCGTTTACGCCACATATTTAGGCACTACTTTGGATGTATAAACGGCAATTCTTTGGAAATACAATGTAGGATGTAATTAGAAATAACCACGTTAGTCTGCCGTTAATCCCATTTTGTTAAATTTTTCAAGGACAGTGAAAGTCTAGGTCCAAAGAGGCAGGCCCTGAAGACTTATAATTCTCTATTTTGGAATCGATAAATTCTTCATCAACGAAGCTCTATTAAACCTGGCTCGAGTACTTCATTATTGCTAACACGAACTCGATTTAGTGGAATGGAGAAAAAACAAACAAAAACGATGTTCCGTCCAACTATTTTTTAGTAAGTATATCTTTTGGTTTAGTAACTCAAAAGATTTGCGTAGCTGTGCAATTAAATTACAGTGCTTTCCTGATAGGTAATAATTATAATTAGATAGCAATAACCATTCATTAGGCACAATGCTGAAGTACCGTCCCTGGGACCGGTTCTCACCCCACCTCTCTTGGGGACTCCTTTAATAGCCAATCCCAGGCATTATCATCGTCAGAGCCGGACTATTCATCAAATCATTCCTTCCCTCTGGATCTTCCAATCCGCCCCTGATGGCGCGCCATCATCCGATACGGTGCCAGATTGATAAGAGGGACTATTTTGAGGGGAGGGGGTTCATTGTTATCATCGATTAACCGTCCAATCCAACTATATAGGAATAATTATTATTAAGGTGGCAGAGTACCGAAGGGGGCGGTGGGATTCCACTTGTTAACATATATAAATTCAAGTTTATTATAAGTTTAACTATCGCATATTGCTTGTCATTTATTCAATATGATAATAGAGACGCACAAAAAAGTGGAGAGCTTTTAGAACGAATATTTCAACTTATTGATTGACTTATAAGCCCTGTGGTATTCAATTATGCAAATGTGACTATGGAATCTTCAATAACTACTATTATTTTCTTCTAAACTTCCTTAATTTATTTCTAACAATGATATAATGAAGAAATATACATACATATGAATACCTGAAAAATATATAAAATATATTCTCATCCAAAGTAGAATCTAAGAGGATTATTTCAAAAGAAATATTTGACAAGAAAATATCGTGGAGGAAGTTGTCGACTCTGAGAAATGAATCGCTATTTTCTGCAAAGAATCGCTTTCATCATCAGCTTATGTCAGCTTTTACTGAACGCTCTAACATGTCGCTTGATTCATTTCGGTTCCGTCCTTACAACCTCTTTCCAGCACGCGGTTGGCTTATCTTTCTATTTCAGCAAGCAGCAAAACGTTTTATATAAATTCCATATTACATCATATACATATTTTGATGTATATATGTATATAATAACAAATTCAATTGTTTGAGAACAATATAAGCTGTAGTCCAATAATATTGAACACAAAAACCTCTCTCATGTCGACTATCTTGATCTTTCCTGGGATTCATTGAGCTTTTTTCATGTTTTGCGAATTATTTTTAAAGGTTATCCTATAATATTAAATCGATCATATAAGGAATATTAAATAAATAATTACTTATTTATAACCAAAGTTTCGACCCAATCGGCATATTATCGTCAGGGCTAGAAAATACAAACAAGCTGGCGTTGTAGAAAAAAAATAATGGTTGATAAAATATTTGGCTTACAATGAATGAAAAAAAGCATGATAATAACTAACAAAATGTACATAGAAATAAAAAGAAGTGTTATGTTGCTAAATAGAACAATAGTATTACATTCTTAAATAAAATTAATGTATTATGGATGAAACAAAAGTTGGATATATAGGATATGCATGTTTATTGGTATTTCGTTGCTTTTTTGTTTAATTTTTTTTTAATCTGTAGACTGGCTCGAAACGTTGGTTGTAAATAAATATTTTATGGTATTTATATAATTTGCCTTGTTTGGCCCAACCCTAATGTCCCTATACTAAAAATGAAACCAAATGAAACTACACTTGAATGCCCAGAGCACCTTCCTTTCCTGGCTAGCATTACTGATGCTCTCAGAGCCTGTGCTACATCGCGAATGGAAGCTTTGTTTTGGCCCCTTAGTGGAGCTCTCCACTGTAATTAGTATTCCCTAATTGGATTTATGTTTTATCAAGAGAAGAATATAAAATTAGCTGATGAAGAGAATGCGGCAGGGTTGGAACTGTTTTCGGCTTGTTCCAAGCGGGTAAGGGTCCAGCTTTTCTGGCTATCTGGGCCTGAAGTGCTAGCTTCATCTTGTTACTTGTTAATCCACCTCCCAACATATGAATAAATAAATTTTTCAGATTGAAAAATCTCGTTGAAGATTACTGTAATAATTATACCTGAGTAGGCAAAATTTAGGACTCCCACTGTAGCATCGGACAGATAAGCCATTTTATAACGGCATAAAGTGGTATTTCACAAAATATAATATAAAAGATATGTTAAATAAAATTTATATTAATCTAATCGTAATTTATGGGTGACCATCTTTTTTAAATTATTTTTAAATAATTTATTTTTTGAAGAGAAAAGATTTGGCTCCGCTGGGAGTCGAACCCGAGTCTCCCGCGTGACATGCGCGGATGCAAACCACTGCACCACAGAGCTCGGCTCCAAGCAGACATCAGTGAAGAGGGAGGATTGGCTCTGCTGGGTTCGACTCCCGGCGGAGCCAAATCTTCTCTCTTCAAAAATAAATTATTTAAAAATAAATACAATTTATATATTAATGTAATTTGAGGGTGACCACCATTTTTAAATTATTTAATTTATTTTGTGAAGAGAAAAGATTTGGCTCAGCCGGGAGCCGAACCCAGGTCTCCCGCGTGCCAACCACTTTACCAAGTAGAGCCAATCCCTTCCCCCTCACTGACACCTACTCCCCCGATCTCGCAAATTTTGCGAGTAGTAACGGGAGGTGGACAATTAAATTATATTAATTAAATGGACAGTTAATTAAATTGTCCAACTCCCGTTACTACTCGCAAAATTTGCGAGATCGGGGGATTAGGTGCCAGTGAGGGGGAAGGATTGGCTCTACTTGGAGCCGAGCTCTGTGGTGCAGTGGTTGGCATCCGTGCATGTCACGCGGGAGCCAAATCTTTTCTCTTCACAAAATAAATTATTTAAAAATAAAATTTAGTTTTCCAAAATTAGGAATGTGAAGAAATATTTCCCCTTATTAATATTTTTTTGTTATTAACTTTAAAACATCAAAGTTTTGTGGTTTTGCCTCAGGATAACCATTTTTATCATTAGAAATATTTGAAAACATCATTTTTATTTATTTATTTTATCATTTTTCTATATATCGTTATTTATAATATCAAATAAAATTTTATATTATAAATAGGAAGATCACTCATTATATTTTATGTCCTAAAGCATTTTAAATTAAATATGACACACTATTTAATAAATAAATAACTTATGTTAATAAATAACATAATTAATTAATTTATTTTATTCATTTAACATACCTTATTTGAACGTATCTCGCGCCATCCGTTGCTTGAAATTCAAAGGTCAACCATCAATAAATAATGCCAAACATGAACAGTTCAATGTTCCACATCGACACCACAAATAATTTCAATACTAAATATTACAGATAAATTTCAAAAATAATTCGCAAAAGATGAACACCTCAATCAGCCTCTACGCTTACGTGGAAACATTGGCAAACAACACAGGGTATAAGTGACGACCCACAGCCGGTGTTTGTATTTTCCCCGTCGTGTTTTGCTAGAGCTAATGTCGCATTCAGTTAGAATTATTTTAGCTTGCGACATTTTAGCTTGCGAGTTTGCGGCCTTCGTTTCAATATTTGGTTTTATTATTTTATAAACAAAATATTTACCAATGTTATTGGAATAGAAATAAATAATAAAGTGAGACGTGTCATTATTTCCAACTTAGCCATGTTTGTTTGTGGAATTACTCGAGTTCATCATATCCATCACTGAAATAGTTTGCTTTGTTAGAGAGATAGTCTGTTACGTGTCAATGCATCTTTAAACGCAAGAATAAGTTGTTTTTTTTGTCATCAATTATTGTTTCATGAAGTATTAAAGAAAATATGACGTAGCGAAAAGGGGGAAAAACACCTTGTAGCAATAATATACAGTGATATCGATAGATAGTATTAATACACTTTAATTACTATCTAATCGTATCTGTGGTATCTTACCTGTAGTATCTAATCTAAATAATAATGCAAAATTTTTAAATTCATCCCATATCCAATATATTTCCTTATTTTCCTAATATTTCCTTTATGTACTTTATTCTTATAAGTAGGTAACGGCTAATATTTTCTCTTCAACACAAAATATATATATAATAAAATATTTTTTTACATTCAATGTTTTAATTATTAAAAAATTTATAGTACATAAATAAATAGATATAATTTATTGTTACGTTTTTTGACAATTCGTTGACATCCTTTGTTCGTTAGATATTTAATTTAATGAATCTACAAAAAATGTTTCTATAGATGGTTTAAATTTATTCAAAACTTCTCTATCCGCTAGCTTTGAATTTTAGCCTCACCTTAGTGCCTAATTATGTTAGTGATAATAAATATAACAGATTTATATTACTAATAAATATACAATAAATAGGGCACTCTCGACGAATAATGTTAATATCCAAGAGGCGAAAATAAATTGTCTCGGCGAACCCCGTTAATTATTATCCTAGCCACTTAGGAAAGAATCCTTCCACCAGCGGAAATTGAACTAGGGCCTCCATGGGTGGAAGACATGCACGCTAACCATTACACGATACAGATCCGGTCTGGGCGTATAGGTAGATATAAAATTAATTGAACCGAGTCAATATCTTCTGACAGAAATTTATCATATATTAATTACTGACAAAGTTTAAAAAAAAATCAACAACTTAATTGTAAATAATATTTGTATGTACACAAACATTTTTCTGCATTGAATTCAATACATTCTGACTTATAAAGAAATCCGTTTGCACGTACCTAGTATGCGCAGGTGTTAGCTATTAGACTTCGACGAGTGAGAGGTTGTGTTTACTGAGCTCCATAGGATTAAGCAGCACTAGCTTGCTATTTACTTTGTCCTTTATTATATTTTAGTTTTTTTTTTTCATTTTTTTTATTTTATCATAGCTCAAATAAATGTCGAAGAAGAAGTAGGATAAAAACACGGAAAAAATGAAGCCATTAAAAATACACCACCATGTTTAATTATAAATAGAGAAACTGATGAAAGATTGTAAAAAGTATCGCCTTTTTTAATTATTGATAAATTCATTAATAATGTATTAGGGAATGTTAAAAGCATAAATAAATTAAAAAACACTTTTGTAATGTACACGATTCTCTAACAAATTCAATATGACTTAAAGAACACGCTACTTTAAATTATAATATGGGTTTATCAGATGCTTATACTTGCAATATTCAGAAAAACATGAAATTATGGGCTAACTAAACGGGAAAATCAAGGATATTCAAAGAATAAAAATAAATAGCACTGAAAAATTCATACAAGTTATCCAACTCCACTACCATCTGAAACTCCATCATGCAAACTCAAGATTTACGGGGTTTACCGGGCCAGGGAAGAGGGTGGGGGATTAATATCGAGTATTATTTAATGTCCCCAGGTGCCGGGCTTTGAACATGCTATCTTCGGGTTTCCAATCATCCTATGTTGTCAGGGGGGAAAGCGTAATTCTTGACGCTTTTGCGCTACATAGAATTTAATCTGTTAAGGAATAAGGGTTTACAGGTAGATTATGAATGAGTTATGCCATTAAGATTAACGTAGGTCGATTCTGTTGGAAGCAGTAATAATAACGCATTGCCTAGATTCAGATATTGTCACACTTAATCAAAGCGTCCTTCCTCATGATAAGGCGGTAGGTATAAGGTGGATGGAAGAGAGTAGCGGTGAATAGGCGGTATCACAAAGAAAGATAAAGCCGGATCAGAGAGGGCATTACGTGGAGCTGGAAGGGGTCCAGGGGCTAAGAGCTAGGGGGGGGGGGGCGAGGGGGCTCTTTGTTAGTGGACCTCCTGGTTATGACATATGTGTGTCCCTTCTACCACCCCCCTTAGCCTCCCCCCCCTCCCTCCCTCTCTGTATTTTCTGTCTCTTCTCTCTTATCCTCAGAATAATTGCTCCCTCGTTTGTCCTTGTTGTCCATTATGGGCTTATTGTGATGGAAATATCTCTTAATAGAGACGGAAGAGGATGAAGTACATTTCGGTTTTGTGGACCCTTCCCTCTTTCTTTATTTAAAACACATCTTAATAATCATCTGCGGGATAAATAGGCTCCATCAGTTTATATCTTATTACAATAAATAAGGTTATGTTTATTCATCAAGTAGCCTGATTGATTAATGAATAGGTTTTATTAACGAATGGAATTTATTAGCAGATATAAAATCATAATACTTGGTAATATGAAAAGAATGAAACTAGCATGGGTTCTTTTTTTATGTGCAAATTAATCTAAATCACATGACCGTTATAATCCATAATATTGATCCTAGATTTTGAATGCATCCTCTAAACAAAGGACATTGCATTATTTAATATTTCGATAATTAATTTATACATTCACTTACCAATATATGAAAAATTTCGAATTCCGATGCTGAACGAAAATACACATTTTCACATCACACTCCAGTTCCAATAACCAAAACAGTTCCATGAAATGGTCTGCTTTTGTGCGTGTAAACAGACTCTCAGCTCAGAAACGATTTATCGTACGACACTGAAATTAGGTTTGAGGTAGGTAGATACCCTTGACGTGGCACCAAAGATTTCGTCAAAAGTGAGTAAACTTTAGTATTAGTAGTATTAGTAAACTACGTACCTAATTCTTTATCTAAATAATGAACATAGTCCTGTTCATAATTAAATAATGGAATAATCACGTAATGAGAAAAAAAAAAAAAAAAAAAAAAAACCGCCCAAGAACAAGTAAATAAAGACAAGTATATTTCCAGATTCTCATTGAAAAACTTTAAATCCGTGTATCAATGATTATTTTATTTCTTTATAATAAAAACATTCACTTAATATAAACAATCAAATTTCACTTGCCCTAACTACCTGTATGTTATTGGCTCGTAAACATTGACACCTCATATTTGAACGAAAGTATTTCTCTGAATTCACTGGGCTGTGTACGAATAAGAACGAAACAATAAATTGATTCGGAGAAAAAAAATGGTTCAATCTACACCATGAACTGAATATCCCATTCCCTACTTCCTCAAACTTAGAAGGCTCAGATGGGTAGGACATCTCATCCCAATGGCTGACGATTTTCTCCCTAAGTTGTTTCTGGTAGTGGTTCCTTTTCAGGAAAAATATATCAAGTACGTAAAAAATATTTGCTCATGAAACTTTGTTGATAAAGTTGTATTAGTAGTAAGATTGGAGATCTGTAGAGTCCACCGAAATTAAAAGGGAAGGCCTTTAAGAGGGATTGAAAAAGGGGGAGGGGTCGGAAAAATTATTTTATTGAGAATTTCATTTTTTAAATCTATAAAGTTAGACTTTTATCAACACAAACGTTTCATTTCGTAAAAACCAATGTTAAGCGAGATCAAAACGATTTTTATAACAATAAAGAAAATACCCAGACATTGGCTGAAGTTATGCAATTTTAATATGGACAGGTGTTCGCACCTCGTATCAAAGAACCACTGAGCGAAACTTGGAAAATTTAGGACAAACGGTATGGATTTCTATAAAGAACAAAGAGAATTTCATCTTTATTTATATAGATTATTCCAATGATCACTAAATTATTTTTAACATTTTCAACGAAATTTGTACGCCCGATAAGCTTAGAAGTACTCGAGTATAGTTCGTGATGAGGAACTACTGGTTCTTGTTGGGCATGAGGATGCGGCATGCGGACAGCTATCACATTAACAGTGTGACTGTGCCAACCAATTGAATAGCAATGTATACAATTTACCGATATGCTGCGGGATGGTATTCATTCACTAACATCGTTCCATGACAATAATATTGGAAGTAAATGTCTTGAAAAAAACCGTTCCAGAAGTATACTAAGGCTGAGGAAATTCCCAGAAAAAGTTTTCATATTCATAGGTTACTGCGCTTAAAGGCATTCATATGCCATCCTGACTACTACCTACATTTTGATTTGGTTACAACCTACCCGGAAGCAACCTGTTTATCGAGGCAGCTAATTCAACAGGTACACCTGTCGATCTGTATCCCCCCCCTCCCCCCCGGGCCTCTCCGACTTGAATCTCTGCGTGCATCTACATCAGTGTTCCGCTATGAAGTTACTTATTATCACTATTTCACTGCCTTCTAACTTGATTCTCAGAGATAGCTTTGATTAGAATTTTACAAAACAATCCTTGAATAATAATAATAAACTTTGATACATAAATTCAGTTTATCTTTATATATAAGAATCTACTATGTACATCTCCTATTATGTAACGAAAAACATAAATCACACCGACAAGGATCACGCCCATACTAAACTACTTATAATGAAATCCTTAATTATAAAAACTGTTTTCATTTTGTTTATTAAATATATTTTTTTATTTATTTTTGACTTCAATTATTGATTCGCACCTGTCAGCAGTCGCTGAATATCAGCGAATGAGAATGAATGAAGTTTTTCGTTGATAACAATCAATAGGAGGCGTATATTGTTTTTACAGTTTTTATAAATTATGAAATATTGATTTATAAAAACTGTAAAAACAATATACGCCACCTATTGATTGAGATGAAAGAAAAACGACAAAAAGTATAAATGGAGGTGGAAATATTCCCATCCACCCCTTTCTCCCCCCCCCCCCTCCCACCGCAACTCTCAGCATAACTCCGACCCACGTTATTACAATATGTGTAGTTATAAACTCGCATCTCTCGACTCAATCTCGATGGAGTGCCACGGGAGAATGCTGAAGATAAAGCCATTTATTCGGTAATATATTTGGAACAGTGGCAGGTTTATACTTTTGCCTATCCCATTGAACATTATGAAAACTTGTGAAGGGGCTCAAGGTTATATTTTGGAACTGTGAATAGTTATGTTAAGGGGAAGATATTTCGCCTTTCTCAATACAAAATTTCGGACGTACTATTAATTTTCTCTATAATTTGTTGTTAAATGTTCATCCTGTCCTTAAATATTCTCCTTTAAAAATAAAAGTGAAAACTTAGTTTTTTAGTCGATTGCAGTTATAACATACAATTGTACTAAAAATGCCATTCAATCAGAAAATGGGATTGATTGATCCAACCAGAAAAAAAGAATAAAGGAATGATAATTTTAAGTAAAAAAGGTCCCGAAGCCATTTTCTTTTCAGACGCTTTCGAAATAACAAGATTTGTAGAAAGAAATACCAAACTCTAAATTCAAGTTAGAATGATTGATCGCCCTCAAAAGTGATCCAAATTAATTCTCTGTAATATGTAAAAATACAAGAAATCATTATATTTGTCTTTTTCAGATAGTTGTATAAGTTTTTAGTTTGATAAATTATTAAAAACATCTGGTGCGATGTGCGCAACACACAACTTTCACTTACATAGATTAGAAATCGGCGGGTTTAAATAATATGTAAACGCCACACGTTTCCACATTTGTAAATCTCCATAAGTTATAATGTACCTGTAATGAAAACTTGAAAATTCTCAGTACTTTTCGAATCATTATTGCTTATTTATTTTTTTAAGGGACCAAATTTAAACAATAGTCGCGTTTTTTTTATTTCTTGGTTGTTTTTTACAACGATTTTCTTTCTTTGAATATATCGTGAAGATGAATCAGTAGGAGGTGTATTTGCGACTCGTAGTAAAGTTTGTCTCTTATGCGTCTCTGGAAATCAAGAACGACTAGTGTTCCTCTAAAATCACTTTATATTGCCTGCAGAAATTTATTATGGAACTAATGTTTCTAAACTAAAATATAATTAATTAAAGATTTTCTTATACCATATTTTATTCACACCTTAAATGCTTTAAATAATTGGGGCATCTCGTATTTACTCTCTAAAGTAAAATACCTTTTTTTATTGTTAAATAAAAGTTTTTATTTTCATCAGTGATAATACGGGATATGAAATTTAGGCTGGCACATCTTTGGCATATACATACATCAAATACCCAGTTTGATCAACATCGTTACAACCGTTTTTTTTGTGAATAAAAAAAAAACACCTTAAAAATGAGACAAAATTTACTGAATAAAGTGCCCCCTCAGTTTGACCAATTTTGATGAAATTTCGGCTGCCGCATCGCGGGCACATAATGTACATACATCAAATACCCAGTTTGATTGAAATCGTTAAAGCCGTTTATGAGTAAATAATAAACACACATGAAAATGAGACAAAATTTATTAAGTAAAGTGCCCCCTCTAATTGATCAATTGTGATGAACTTTTGACTGTGAAACCGCGGGTTATAGATACGTCAAACACCTAGTTTAATCAAAATCGTTTGATCCGTTCTGGAGAAAATCGAAAAAACATTCATTAAAACAAGTACTCCCTCCGTTTCACCAATTTTGATAAAATTGTTGATGTCACTTCGCGGGCAAATACACATACCAAATACTCAATTTCAGGTTCGTACGGTTTATAGTTTTTGAGTTAGTCTGCTCACATACAATTACACACACAAACACAAACACTTTGGACACGCACCGGACTTGGTTATTTGGACTAAGGGGACCCCAAAACGTGTATTTCCGTTGAAAACCGGAAGTCGAAATTTTTCACGATCGCAATACTTTCCCTTACTATATATTTCATATATTGGTAAGTGAAAGTAAAAAGAAGGTGTTTTTAAACTCTGACTTTTTAAGCTCAAAATCTAAATTCCTGATATTAGCTAATAAAATCATAGTCTCTTATATCGACCTTCAAATCAGTAATACTTTGTTTACTAGAATACCATAATGAATGAAAAAAAAATAGAAAATAAATAAATTGAATCAGCTAGAAATAAAATATAAACAATGCTTGAAGGGTAGGTAGGTGTCAAATTCCTGTCAAGAATTAAATTCTGAATGCGACAAAAAGAAACCTTAACGGTGCCCTCTTAACGGACTATCACAAGGTAGGTACTTATTTATGAGAAAAACGTCAATTCAGGTAAATGTGATGCATCAAAAAAGAGAAATTCATTGACGAGATTTAACATCCCTGATATGGAGGATCGGAAAGGCCTCTGAAAATTCTCAACAGGAACAAAAGTACAAATAAAGCTTGCGATTAATTTGTATACAATTAATCGGAATGAGAGGGCAGAAGCTGGCACAGAGATAAAGCCTAGCAAGATCTGATTACAGTACACCTCAGTGGGTCCTTCCTAAACGGAGCCAACGCAAGTCCACAAAACCTAATCCCCTTACCAGCCTTCGATCGGAAGGTTTCACTTATTTTTTAGGGAGGTGGAATAATTAAATTAAATCTTAAAGTTCAGTCAGCCACACAAAAAGTGGGAAATATATCGAGACACCAAACAAACATTAGGTACGATTTTTTTTTAATAGACATGGAAATGATTTTCCTCTTAATTTAGGCACTTTAAAGAATCCTCACTTAGATAGAAAGGACAAGAAACTGCTCGACGTCACCGGCTACTTAACCACTAACCATACAAAACAAAATCTCTAAAACTCCACCTACTTAAAGTAGGTTCATTCAAAAAAAGATAATTAGATCTGTATCGAATTAAGGTGTCGGGGAATAGAATACAATCAAACCATCAAATTCCTTCCGGTTCCTTACTATCTAAAATCTTACAGTATATACTTAATTACCATACAAATAAAATTTTTACGATATTGTCCAAATTCAAATATATATCTTTTGATAATAAACTCCATGCCCCTCTAACTTATTTTCAACATTGCTCCCTCCTCTATTACTGATAATCGTCTGAAACTTTTGAAAATAAGATGGCTTAAATTAAATGTTACCTAGTGTAGTGATAAAAATGGTAAATTTTTTTGCAATTTTGTTCATGGTATTATTTTCATTTGGTGCTCACATTTACTTGTGAGTAATTTGTAGTCAGTAAAATTTAAAAAAAATCAATATAATTTAAAAACAAGTAGAAAGATTTAAAACAATGACTGCTTTCAATAATATGTGTCAGGTAAAATGTCGCGAGGGGGAAAGATGACGAATGAAGCTTTGAAACTTTCTTCAAAGATATTTTAGGATATTATTTAAAATAGAAGTTCTGTCCAGCTTATCAAAATCCTTTCACAATGATCCTATTAAGTGAAACAAAACTGGTCTCTCTACGTGTTAGTAATTCATATGGGTTAATTTCAATCTAAAATTTTAGAAGATTTTTGCGGAATAGATAAAGGTTAAAAGTTGAATCTATGTCGAATGAAAAATGGCGGAGTAATGAGAAATAACTAAAAGTGTCTGGAAATGGTTGTTAAAGGGGGAGAGGAGAGTTAACGAAAGGGTAGCGTGGAGGGGTCGAGGAGTGTTTTGAGGAAATGTAGCTTTTAGTAAGTTCTAACAATTACCAAAAATTCCGCTTGCCCCTAATTATATCGATTAAAATTTTTTTTGGAATGGTATTATAAATAGGAATTTTTTATGTAAGCCTTAAATAATTTTATTAAAACTAATTTATTCTATTACTAACAACAATCAAGAATAAAACAGCAAAGAAGACAGCCGGAGGGACTTGTTAATTTCATTAACAATCCACAATGGTTTCCAACCCCACAATGGAGATGGGCAAGAAACGTTACTGCAGATTGGAGTCATTAACAGCCGAAACAATGGAAGGTCCTCTGCAGCCAACTGTGGTCCGTTTCTTGTCGCCCTCGTAAGAAAAAGACAGAGTGCTCCTATATCTTGGAAATGGCTGTTACCTTTCTCGTAATCTATTCAATTCTGGATTAGCTAATATCTGTGATCATCCATAGGACGAAGATCCTCAGTTTCGAGAACACAAAACAGTGTAACAGAGAAAAAATAGATATTTTTTTAAGGATAAAAATTAATGTAAATATTTCTCAGTATTCAGTACTTCTCACATAGGTACATCAACGCGTCCAAGCCTGCATAGGATTGCATAACGGTGGAATATTTAACTCACGGGTGTGAACAAGTATGTGTCCATTTAGGGTTATGTTAGTGACCAGAACTTCAATTGCAAAACACAATAATTTACGAGTTACAAATCGGCCAGAAATCAAATTAGCAAGTTTAAAGCAAACGTGTCAACTTTCCCTCAAAAAAATCTGAATGTAAGACTCCTGCCACTCACAGGAGATCCATTTATTTTACAACAGTCGTAGTTACGGATAAAAGTTGTTTTGGTAAAATGTCGCGAGGGGGAAAGATGACGAATGAAGCTTTGAAACTTTCTTCAAAGATATTTTAGGATATTATTTAAAATAGAAGTTCTGTCCAGCTTATCAAAATCCTTTCACAATGATCCTATTAAGTGAAACAAAACTGGTCTCTCTACGTGTTAGTAATTCATATGGGTTAATTTCAATCTAAAATTTTAGAAGATTTTTGCGGAATAGATAAAGGTTAAAAGTTGAATCTATGTCGAATGAAAAATGGCGGAGTAATGAGAAATAACTAAAAGTGTCTGGAAATGGTTGTTAAAGGGGGAGAGGAGAGTTAACGAAAGGGTAGCGTGGAGGGGTCGAGGAGTGTTTTGAGGAAATGTAGCTTTTAGTAAGTTCTAACAATTACCAAAAATTCCGCTTGCCCCTAATTATATCGATTAAAAATTTTTTTGGCCTTAATGCCAGTGCTATTAATATCTTAAGGTGGCAAGGGTATGGAGGGGAAGGAAGGGGTTCACCTCCCGCCAAAAGCCGTTAAGCATAGAGCTACTGCCCCAGGGCTAAATTGAATCAAATTGCTAATCCGCGGAGGGAATGGACTATTAGGGAGGCTGTGGGGTGTGGACCTCTGTAGCGGACCTCTTGGTTATCCATATTAAGTAACCATTAGCTAGCCCCCGCACCGCAACATCACAAATTAGATTTCTTCAACTATATTAATTCCAAGGAATCGATAATTTATCGAGAAGCCACAGCCTATTTCGAATTCTCCCTACACCGCTTGGAACAGTTTGCGACCAATGCGAAATTGCTTCCATTTATATATTTCGTAATAATATCACCAAAGACTATTGATAGTAAATTGTCTAAGAAAAAAATCTAACTTCAATTGTACACCTTTTAATTTATTATTTATTTATTTACATCTGTTATCAGTCAGAGACTGTACAGAGGGAATTGGCATATTTATAACATAAGCATATAATAAAATAAAGCCACATCCTTATCTCCAAGCCTAAAAAATATTAAAAATAAAATAAAATAAACATCATTTAAAAAAAAATAAACAAAGGAAAATCATGTGATATAAAAAATATTGAGTACAATACCAAACATAGGTACTTACATACGTAATCACAATAACAGCTTTACTATGAACAGAACTTAACATAAATACAATAATAATCCTCCAACTGAGGATAGATTTAATTACAAACCTTAAAAATAGATAAAAAAACAAAACAAAAAAATATTTTGTAATTGTTAATTAATAGAATCTATTTTCTGGCCTCAAATAGCTTAATAAAAAATATATAAAAATCATCCAATTTATTTAAATCCTTCGGCTCCGAGAAATTAAGTAAATCTGCTAATTGCTCTTCCTCATCAGCAGATTCTGATAAATATTTGTTTAAATATTTTATTCTAAATGTTAAGTTAAACGAACAGATTAAAATACTGTGCGCTAAATTATCAGGCTCATTCAAAGCACAGAGCTTACAGGTGTGACTGGAATCAAATTTTATTTTATTCCTATTTAAATAAATGGTGGAACACTTTTTATTAGCTACCCGTATTTGAGCCACTAATCTTAATTTATTGATGTGAGCGTTGAACATTAAATATGGTTCGCAGGAAAATGAGAAACTTGAAATTTTCCGAAAGATTGTGTTGTACCGACTATTCAGAATAAAATTAATATCTTTGCTGAATAGATTATTTTTGAATGTATTTATCAAGCTATTACGGTTCTCTTTAAGTAATTGGAGATACTGAGATTTAAAAACATGCTCGGCACCAATTACTTCAATGTGTTTTCTTAGTTCCGTCACCCAGTTATAGGGCATTGTGGAGTTACTAAGCTCCAGCAATCTCAAATAACATATCTTGGTAAGCGGTGCGCTGGAATTTCCAACAATGATTCCCACCAGCTTAACATTCGCTTGAATATTTTAAATTGAACGGGGCGTCTACCAGTTTCCATTCTAACGAATGAGTCTGGAGTAGTTTTTGGTAAGTGCAACAGAAACTTTAAAAATCTTAATTGCCCTCTCTCTAAAACATTAGTATAGTTTAATCTCCAAACTTCTGACAAATACAAAAGTACACTATCGCACATGGAATCTTACAGGGTTGATTTAGTTTTCCAGTCATCACTCTTACATGATTTCAGCAGGGAAATTACCACAGAGGTAGCAGAAGCGTTTTTGGCAAGAAAGTGTTCGCTTGTTTTAAGAAATTTAGAGGAGGGAAAAAATGGAACACCTAGGTAGATAAATTTAGAGCAATACTCAATGGGTTCTGATTAGAACATCAGTTGTTTAGCTTTAGAGAAATTTCCTCCTTTGGTGAAAATCATAGCAAAAGTTTTATCAATATTCACTGTAAGGCTGTTATAGGTACAGTATTCGTCAAGAATATTTAAATTTCTTTGGGCACCTATCCAAGAAGTAGAGAGTAATACCATATCGTCTGCGTATAGTATCGTATAGGAGCAAGTTCAGATCTCTGTTGTTATTCAAAGTAAGGCCAAGGGAGTTACGATCACTGAAGAACCCGACTATATCTGATATGTACAGGGAAAAAAGAAGAGGACTCAAAATTTCTCCCAGTAGGACCCCTTTGGAAATAGGAATCTCTCCAGAAGAAGAGACGCCGTCCGAAATTACTATTGAAGCGTTGTTGTAAAGATTGCCTACTATATTTAGAAACCTGCGGCTGACTCCCATACTGTATAGTTTATACCATAACTTATCGTGATTTATGGAATCAAATGCTCTTCGGTAATCTACAAAAACCGCGAAAACTTTTGTCCTTTTAAATCTAAGATTGATGTTGAGTGCTCCTGACAAGGTAAACACACAGTCACGACACCCCCTCCCTTTTCGAAACCCCATATGCTCCTCAGGCAAAATACTCTCTAATTCAACCCAGTCATACAGTCTCTTATGAAGAATATTTGTGAATATTTTGGTGATAGTGTTAAGATCGCAATGCCCCTGTAGTTGTAAGGGTCCATCGTATCACCTTTTTTATGGATCAACTTCATTCTAATCACAGACCACGCGTTAGGAAGAGATTCAGCATTAATAACCCGATTAAAAAACCGTAATAAAAATTCTATCCAAGATGAATTGAGCCACTTGAAAATTTCATTTGGAATGTGATCCTCTCCGGTAGCTTTCTTAAGTTTACTTTTAGTTATGCTCAGTAATAACTCATCTAGAGTGATATCTCCATCGAGAGTCGGGTCAAATGGGACAAAATAATTAAAATCAGTTGGTAATTTCGGCGGCAAGATAGAGTAATAGAATCGTTCCCATTCCTTACAATCTATGTTATTTCGTAGTTGTGGTTTGCGTCTAAAAGTATTTACAGCAGACCAAAAGTCACAAGGGTTATAAGCGTTCCTTAAACTCTGCTTTATGTTATTGAGATATGTTTTTTTTGTTTATTAATAACTGTTTTATAATCAGACTTGAGCCCGATATACTCAGCCAAAGTATCCACACTGAAATTATTTCTTTTATAATTGCGAAGTTGAGACTTCACTTTTTTTTTTGCTAGGAAGCACTCCCTGTTAAACCACGGCTTTTGATTAATTCCTCTCTCAATGTAATTTAACTTTATTTTTTTATTACGTAACATTCCGGATGAGATCATTAGTTGTTGCATATTTTCTATAAAATATTCATGACTAGTATTTAGGTTGTCAAAAATAATTTCGGAGCAGGCAAATTCATTTTGCAAAGATCTAAACATTTCCAATGTTTTACTATCTCTTTTTACGTATGTAAAGCTGTAAGTTTCCGTTACCTTTCGGGGTCCATATAATTTCTGAACTGGAGAGATAACGGATAGAATGCATAAATTATGATCAGTGAAGTGAGAATTATTGGTGACCATAAAATCGTTTATATAATAAGCTGAGTTAATATTGGACCAAACAAGATCAGGAACACTGCAGCCATGTGTACCAAGATAAGTAAATTTTCCTAATTCATCGCCCTTAATACGGCCATTACATACAAAAAAAACCGTATTCCTCCATAAGCTCAACTAGAAGGGAACCTCTCTTGTTCACAATTCTGTCTTGGGAGTTTCTATATCCATTAAACGGGTATTTTCCAAAATATCCTGTTCCATACTATTGAGTAGGCCTATGCGGGAATTGAAGTCTCCTCCCACATACAGCTGAGATTCAGAATAGTTTGTCATGATGTTATACAGATCCTCAGAAATGCTGTCAATTATATATGAATCAGGAAAGGAGGGTTTCCAATATACCAGGCCTATAACATAACTTACTCCGCCGAGGTGAAAATTCACGCTCAAAAAATTATCTTTAGAAGTCAAACTACTCACATTATAAAACATTTGTTTCCTTATACAAATCATAAGCCCTCCCGAAGCTCTGCCCTTTTTATGAGATTTTAATGCCCTAGAAGAAAAGAAATCGTAATCATTTAAAAATTTGGGGAAAGAGAAATTATCATTATAGAGCCAGGTCTCACTAATACATAGTATATCTAATGCAAGAAGTGACTCAATTTCTTTGTCCACTAAGTTATACAAACAACTAAAACCATTAATATTCCAGAAACCAATATTTATACAGTTATAACTTTCCTGACTTTTACCATATTTTCTTACCGAATTTCGTCGCCTGTTCTATCCGGGTGTATGCGTGGTCGTGGCCAAGTTAGCTTGAAGAAAGGTTTTTTGCTATGGAGCAGACATCTTCCTGGGTGGACTATCGAAGGAGTTGGCCCGGCGTTGGAACCCAAACTTCTCAAGTTTAGCGGGCGCCCTTCCTGGTGTGTCGCTCTTCTCTTGTGGTTCGTGCCTCCTCTTCATAGGGCTACTCGTCACTTCATTCAAGACCTGAGACGATGTTGATCCGGTTCCATTTAATGCTCTACTATTATCTTTGTTTGGAATAGCTTTTCTCATGAAACGGCGATCTCTTTCTAACTGTTCTAAGGAATTGAGTCTTCCATTAAAAGTTTATCTCTTCTCAATGATGCTCGGATGTTCTTCTCTCGCGCATCTATTAGGTAAGGAATCAGATGTTTTCTTATACTCCTTATTTTCCTTGGTAAATCATCAGTTAGCCTCAGACCACTTTCTGACAACTTTTTACTTTCTCTCAGTAGTTCATGTTTTTGCCATGTTGAGTTAAATCGAATCAAAAACAGCCTTATTTTACCTTCAGTTCGTCTTCCTAGTCTGAAAATATAATCTATTTCATTTTTTTGAAGAGTGACTTGCATCTTCTTTGCATCTAGTTCATTCTTGAACTAAATTGATAAATTTATCGATCAAAATTCGCGGAGTTTCATTAGGATCCTCGGGATAATTATATAAAATTAAATTCTGATTGTCGCCGATCGCTGACAGGTGCGAATCAATGTATGAAGAGAAAAAAAAAAAAAAAAAAAAAAAAATTCTTTCTCCTGCTCTGATAATCATTATTGGCCGTGATAGAGCTTAGCCGCTGCAGCTCAGACACTATTATATTTTGTGAGTCTTCTAAGGCCTGAACCCTGGCTTTAGTTTTTTCCAGTTCTTCCTTATATACCTTGGCTTCCTCATTACTTTTTTGAACATCTTTATGAATAATGGCAATTTAAATACATCGTCGAGGGAGCGGCTCGATTTAACATTTTCTTCTTTAGATCCCATCGCGAAAATATTTAAATCATTAAAGTCAACTGTTTATAAAGTTAAGCCGGTAAGGATTAGGGCTAGCAGGTCAGTTATCGCCGGGACTCGGTTGATGTCACACGTCTCTTTGCTGCAGTTCCTTACTGAAATCACTCGTAAGAGACTGTAACGATGATTCTTTTGATTTAAGTTTTAGTAAGATTCGCGCCGAGTTGACAGTTATGACGAATAGTGACGGTATAGCTGTGACGTCATTTAATTGAAGAATGGAGGACAATCCAGATATATGTGGAAATTGGTAAGTTAGTTCAATTATAGTTTATATAACACTATATCCACCATTGAAAATAAAACATAACAAATTGCATATAAATAAAATGAAACAAAAGGCTACAACCTGTGATTAAGTTGTTTCAGTTTTAAAACAAGGTATGTTTGCCTTAGTGGGTATTGGATGATCTCAGTTGGTTCATTTAACTGTAGAGTAAGTTTTATTAATTTCCTATTTCTCTCCTGGACCAAAAGTCTTGTACTACCACCTCACACAAACTGATGAATTAAAAATCTATTATAAAATATGTTTTCGGATAATTTTCTGGGAGCACAAATTACTAGCTGTTAACGACAATATAACCTTCAGCCAACTCCTTTTAATTTAGGTATAATGACTTAATTGCTTTAAGATTAATTAAAATGGTAAAAAAAAACAAACAAAGCGGTGTATGGTTAGCATGGCAACTTACTACACTAAAGGTCGCGGGTTCGCGTCCTGTAGTGGACCTAGGATCTTTTAAAGGGAGTAAAAAATCCTTAGCTATGCCATCCCTTGAATAGGACGTAAAATGGAGGTCCCGAGCCTGTACGTCGTCAGGTACTTGCTATAGATCCCAATCCTAATTATACCTGGATAGGAAAAATTTAGGACTCCCACTGTAGCATCGTCAGATTATCCTTAGTAGTATAAAGGGACGTTAAACACAAAAAAACAGCAACATCAAAGAAAGGAAGAACAAAAATCATATAATCACCTACAATAAGGCCGGCGCAATATGCTTCTATTTTGGAATACAAGCATGTGTTGCGGGTTTAACCTAGTTCCTTGCAACGCGTCAGAGGGCATAGAGGTAACGGCAACGCATTTAATTTACTTCTTTAATCTGTGGTTGCAGTATAGAAGTGTGAATAGATATTTTATTAATTTATTTTCTTTTTTTCAAAACCTCGATCAAAGTTTTCAGAGTAATAATTAAGCCAATATAAGGAATAAAATAAAGTGCCGAAAAAAGATTCAATTTTGTCCGATAACAAAAAGTCAGTGCATAAATAGACATTAGAGAGCTTCAAAAACACTTTAGAATATCGGGTTCAACTGTGGTGTAGATAGTGGTTAGCATTCTAACCTACTAAACCAACGTCGCTGGTTCCTAGCTCGGCTGATGGCCCTAAGATTTATTTTCAAAATCTTATGGGAGTAAAAAATTCTTAGCTATGCCATCCTTTAGAGCAGACGTAAATTGGCGATATCAAGTCTTTGCGATGACATGTACTAATAGGCAAAATCAGCAGCATTAAGTAGGTATAGGTGTATAAAGAGAAGTAATGCGAATAATTGCATTAATTTCCTATCAAGAAAACATTCTTAATAGGAATTATTTTGTATTTTGATCTGAGTTTAGTGAGCTATATTGACAGAAATTCCATTTATTGATTTCGTCTGATTGTGATTTATTTAAATCAATATTTTCTATTTTGATATCATAAGTCTTATTTATATCATCAGCATGTGATATTTAATATGATATTAATTTTTTTTATTCATGATTTTTTGATAAAATACTTGTATTTTATGTTGATAGGTATAAATTATAGGACACACTGTATAAGTAAAGGAGACATAAATAAGATCCTAATGTACCTACATGTGCGGCGGTAGCTGGAATGGACCTTTGCTTCGGTATTCTCTCCTCAGATCCGGTGTGTAGATGGCCAGCTGTTTGTAAGGGTTCACCGACACAAGCACGTTACCAATGTAAGTCTGAAACAAAAATTTATTACAGCTATGTAAATGGCATTGTGATTCATCTCTCTATTAAGCACTGATGTGACAAAAAGAGTTCAAAAATTAAGAATTTATATTATAATTTATATATTTATATAATACTTTATAAAGTATACGAAAAAATCACAAGATGTAATATTCATAATTCGATGAGACACGCCCATCAATTTATATCGGCAACAATAAATAGATTCAAGACCGGAAAGAGGTGATGCTGGGCATTTTCCTTAGCTGTCAAACATAAAAATATAAACATTATTAACAATTATTATAATATCAGTGAATGTTTGATTCTTTCGTGAATAATGGCTTGTAAGAGTGAACATGGTTTATTTCGCTTGATGTTTATTTCTTAGTAGATTTCGTTTTTAATTACTGCAACTCTTTCCAGGTGGATTTGTCATCGGACCTACCTTTTCTGTAGATTGTATGATGAGAGATCTCCGGGATTTTGAAATAGGGTCTTCCTTCAGTAGACAACCGGCAGATTGGTTCCTATGTCAACTTATGATTATATATGAAGTTACACATATATGTGTACACATATGAATTGATGACAGAACATTTTGAATTACGAGTACATGTAATTCAAAGACTTTGTGTACAAGTAGAAAGATACCGTCGGCCCAGTGGTTATAAACATAATTTTGGGGCAACATAAGGCTGTGTTGTGATCTTACGCAGTCAACACCCGTGTTGTCGAAGAATTATCAAAACTAATTAGACATATATAGTCTTAAACTGTTCCAAAAAATACAATAATTAATATATTGAAGTTGGCAGTTTTTATATGTAATATGTGACTATATTTATTTCAATTTAATTTTGTCACGCAAACTATTTCAATGGGAATCAAAAGTAACAGCATTGAAGTCCTTGGTTTGTTAAACGAAAGGTTTTTATTAAAATAGAAAATTTGAGAAATATGATAACTTCACCTCAGATGTATTAGAAAATGTGCCTCCTTCATTTGACCAATATCGATGAAATTTCTGCTGCCACACCGCGGGCATATACATACACCAAGTACTCAATTTCAAGTTCGCAAGGTTTATAGTTTATGAAATAGACTGTTCACACACACAAACACACACACACACGCAAACACACACACACACACAAAATAAATAAAACTGTTAAGAACTCGATGCGCGTATTATTTTTAAAAAAATTTAATCTAAAAAATATATAATAATAAATCGGATAAATTGATATTTCCTTCCGAGTGGGCAAAACAGGTGAAAACCAAAGTAAAGGAAAAATGGAACGAAGAGTGGCAAAATACCGCAATCACGTAATCAAAGAAGATAACCATGCATGGCTGCCACCAAAGAACTTAACTCCAAAGGAAGCAGCCATCATAACCAGGCTGAGAATTGGTCACACTAAGCTGACTCATACCTACCTGCTTATTGGACTTCACCTGGAAGTGGAACACACTTTTTCAGTGTCAAAAATACTGGAAGGAACGCCGCGACATCAATATTACAACTTCAGATCCATTCAAAGCAAACAACGGAATTGAAAAAACACTGAAGTACCTAAGGAGCACGAAATTAATGTCCTACATGTAAGAAGAGCAGTTGTCGCTAATAGCCTCGGCAGTCGAAGCGACGTTAAACAACATCAAATAAAATAAAAAATAAAAAAAAATATCGGTTCTTTAACAGGATCCGAACATAAGTGATTTTAAATGCTTGTGATGCAAATTTTTTTGTTGCATACAAACGATCCATGGATTTATATTAAAAATATATAACAGGACAGACATAAAAACAAAGGACACAACAAGTTATCACACCACCTATATAATATAATATAATCATATATGGCCGGTCACATCGCAAGATTGGTTTACATATAATTGAATTTTACATATATATAATAAATGACTTTTACGCTCGCTGCTGATTTTTTTAGTTGAGAAAATTAAAATTTCTACTTTCCCCATCCTTTGATACCCATTGCCTACTTCATCCGATTGTTATAATGTTTTAGGTATCATCAATATCGCGTTCCAAGGACGGTCTTGCACAAAGATAGTAAAGAAAAAGTAGAACATAACTTGTTGAAAAAATATATGATTTTGCCTTAGACCAGTCTTGCTCGTATTGGACATATTGCTCGTATTGATGTTACTGACCTATGAATATTTACTACAATAGTTCTTTGTTTATCAAGTTCTTTATTTCTCAGTTACAACTTAAAAATCACTGGTGCCCGGATAAAGCAAAAGACTCGATAAATCTTTTTTCACCATACGTATGAGCTTCCGTATTAGTAGCTACAACTATGTTAGAGATAGAAGAAGAAATAAAAATATTATTAAATCAAATTTCCCAAGATGTAGAAGCGAGATTTCACTGTTGAGTTCTTAAAGAGCGGAAGGAACCTATCCGAGGAACCAATAGGGCCGAAGATTGAGAAGCCGAAGGACAATAAAGGGACAATGGCGAAGGGCAGGGCTGAATAGGTTTGTGCAGGATTTAGAGCTCGTTGGGATCCGCCTCGGCAAAGAGGACTCTTAGCGTTGATAAAAGCTGCCGCGGGAGTGCATTAACTATCGAGTACTCCTTGCTCCTTCCTTCGATCTTTCCTTGTCTTCTCTCTCCTAAGCTCCATCATTTAAACTACCCTTATTTTGTCTCTAGTACTACACTATAAGCTATGCTATTTCACTTATGATACTTAATACTGCGGTATTCCCGTAGATCCACAATCAGAAGTTTTAGGTGTAATCTAATCTAAACCACCTAATTGTAAGGATAAAAAGCAATGTCCAAAATGAGGAAGGGGGAATTTTACCACAGTCTTATTCGTTCAGCTGTGGTCTTAGCTGCATCCTTTGACCTGAACATCAATATGAAGAAATTAGGCAACCTTGAGAAATTTTTTTTTCAGAAAGTGTGCCTAAATAGAAATGAGCTAGTCATTTCCAACGATGCAGAGACAACAGGAGGTGTTTACTAGACACGGAAAGGACTCGACACAACTTAAAAAACACCTGAATAAGAAGGGATATTGGATTCAGACTGAACCGTGTCCGTGAGAGAAATCTTATATTCATCCCAAATTCAAATTGATGTCCCTTTAACGATTAGAAGTATAATACAGACGGATTCGGGAGAGATATAGTATCGCCTCGGAATCCAACAACCCACGTGAAGGACCACCATTCAAGCACATGGTGGGGCCACTAATGAAGGTAGAACAGGAAGGAAGGGAAAGAAAAAAAAAATGGTTGGATCTCACAAACCGGCTTCTCGTTGGGACTAGCCACTCAAGCGCTGCTGACTCATATTCTTTCCATTAAAATAATTTAATTGAAATAAAATAAATGTAATAAAGGATGCCCAATTTAAAACGGACACACTTCAAATAATTTAAAAAGGAAGCGTTTAAGTGAAAAATGTAAGGGAAGAATTATTTAGGGCTAGTCAAGTACTACAAAATACGAAATAATAACCTAATTTTCAAATTAAAAACTGTTAGATAAGGAAAGGGAATCCATATATTTTTCTGGAATTCTAGGAGATAAAAAAAAATCCACCCGTTTTTTGATGAATTTCTTTGTCATCAATGATTTGAAGCCTTTTCATGGTTCCTATTGTGAGACCCCCTTGGAACTTCTCTAGGCAGGATTTAATGAAAATAAATTGAATAACCTCCTTATCATTTAAAGAGTCTGCATTGTCCAAAGGAGATACATATATAAGATGAACTTATCAAATAAGAGAATTTTAAAATTACCGATGAAGTACTACCTTATAAAGGTAAATAAGAATAAATAAATCAATTTTTATCTCGGACAAAGGCAAAGTTCAAATTTATATCGATTTTACAATAAATTTAGTATTGGCACTTACCAACGAAGGGAATTCTCTAAATGACATAAGTCCTGACATCCGTCAAAATCAGTTTTGTCGATTCACATCAAGAATCTAGGCGATGCGTGTAAAAATAAGAGGGCCAAAGAACTGTCAATTTTTTTTTCGATTCAAAATTCGTATCTTGTCCTCTTATTTTATTTGTGCAAAAATAGAATTATTTTGCGTTTCAGAAGTGCAAAAAAACAACTGTTGATGGGGTCACCTGTGGTGTAGTGGATAGCATTGAAACTTACTATGCTAAAGGTCGCGGGTTCGCGTCCCGAGGTGGCCCAAGGATTATTTAAAGAGAGTAAAAAATCCTTGTCTATGCCGTCCCTCGGATAGGACGTAAAATGGAGGCCCCAAGTCTGTATGATGTCAGGTACTCGTTAAAGATCCCTATCCTAATTATACCTGGATAGGCAAAATTTAGGATTCCCACTGTAGCATCGCCCGAATAGCCTTGGTGGCATAAAGTGACGTTACTATTAGGAATAATCTTTATATAACCTAAATAAAATCAGCAGCAAAAGTATTGTAATGGAAGTTTTAATCAATGAAGTAGTAATTCTGACGATGCAAAAAATAATCCCCGAAACGTCAATATAAACAAAAACTAGAAAAACAAGAAATTTCCAGAGAAAAGGCCCGCTGAAAATCTGATTTATTTTGAAACCTCAATTCATAAGCGATCAAAAATGAAAAAAAAATTGGCTAGTTGAAATGCCAATGATCTCAAGGGTTTATGAATTTATTGAATATAGTTGAAATAGGATTAGTGTTCGAAAGATTTATAACTAACATAAAGAGAAAGTTTAGGAAAAATCCAAGTTTTAAATACAATTTAAACAACTATTCAATAGTTTTGGCCGCCTTAAACCAACAAATAATTATTTGATTATATAATATATATTATTTGATTATATAATATATTTGAAATAATTATAATTAGAAGAGTTCCTAGAACGTTTAAAGCCAGGGGGGATACATCATTTTTAATTTGTTTTTCTTTTTGATTATTTTTTTTTTTTTTTGAGCCTTGCAAAAATATAAATGATTAATAAGAAACATTAATCATCACATAATTACTTTTGGTTTAAAACAGATTTCTTATCATACATATATAAATATTTAAGCACACCAAGGTAAAATTCCGATAACATAAAAAAAAAAAAAAATTCTCTACTCTGGGGATTTGTTAGTCCTGTTGTAAACGTGCCGTTTGTAATTGGTTTTAGTGGTGGACTCCCTCCCACTTGGGGGCAAAGTATTACACGCAGTGTGCTAAAAGGAATGACAAGAAACCTTTGTATATATATATATATATATATATATATATATATATATATATATATATATATATATATATACATATAAATATGTTCGCAGCTTGATTTGAAAATTTAACCAATTAATAGCTCTTTCAGCTGGTCGAAATAGCACTAAATTTCTATTATTCTTGTGAGACAATACCTTCTTTGTTAATTTTTTTTTAAATGTTTGTTTCGTTTGTTTTTCTGAGCTTTATATCAGAAAATTAATCGTGTTTCACAAGGGTGTGGCCTATTTGGTGTTTTAATTTTTTTATTCGTATCAGGATGATGGAATAATTTGTTGGGAATAATACTGCAACGCCAATGTGGATTTAAATAATTTTATTGACACTCACATTCAAAACATGTGATACGAATTAATTCATGACTGTCACCGTTTCACGCTATTCTAGAACTTTTTCGATGCATCAGAAATAATCATGTCACAATATATTTAATAAATGATTATAAAATATTTGAGAACTTTAGTTAATATGCTCCGGACGGTAAAACTTGGCCCTCATAGCAGCGACCCCTGACTTGAAATAACTACCTACAAGAGGGAAGATGGCTGAGGAGCCGGGTGACATTATCTCCCACTTGCACATTATATATCTGTATTTTATTCAAATATATTATCTCAGGGGCTGTATTTATAACGGCTATGGCCTGTCATGGCTGCCGCTAACACCGTATCCCATGTTTACATGGCCTCTTGGCAATAATTATGAAAATAAATCCTCCGCTGGCTGTAGTAACTGCTGTATCTTATCTGTACGAATTATTGGAATCAACAATAGTAAATGATATTTATTCAGTATTTTAGGTTGAAAAGTGATGAAAAAAAGCAACCAATGTGTTATTTTATTTGCGCATAAAATAAATGAAAAACAAAACAAAACATGTTCACACTTTTTTCCGCCATTTATATTTTTATATCAAGGAATCTCTCTAAAAACGTACACATTTACATCTTAATTTCTATTGTTCGAAATAACAAAAGCTTAAGTAATTGACAAAATACCTAATATATACATTTTGTATGATCTATAACATTTAATATAAGGAAAGGAGGTCTCATTTAATTCCTAAAGGCAAAGAATATCCCATATTAAGATGTTGTAACATGTCTGTGGGTCAACAAATATTTATTCAACAGAAATATACAATAATCAATGCCCAATGAATTAATACAACTAAAAAATTCGAGCAGGTTTTTTTTTTTTTTTTTTTAAAGGAGTCAACCACTAGGGTCATTATCTCCTCAGGTCATTAGTTATAATTTAAATTTTGTTGTATAGGTTAGCTAGTCTTAAGAATTTTAAAAGTGTACCGGTCATCTCAACGTTGTCCGATAAAACAGAAAATAGATTGCTTGGGATGTTGAAATGCGCTCTCTCAGATTCATTAGCTCTACATTCCGTCAACAAATGCTTTACAGTTAGCGGGCATCCGCATGTCTGACACTCAGTGAGAGGTTCTCGTGCCATTAGGAACCCGTGGGTCAAACGAGTGTGTCCTATACGTAATCTTGTCAAAATGACCTCCTCTCTTCGCTTGGTTCGGCTAGAAGACTTCCATTCGGTAACATTATTTTTTATTTCCCTCAGTTTGTTTTCAGTCACCGCTAACCATCTTTGCTCCCATTTCAATTTAATTTTTTGTTTGATGAGAGATAAAGTCTTCGGCTGGGACCCAGCGATATGGAGTGCCATCAGTGATAGGCAGCCCGATCGGCCAGCTCATTTCCCATTATTCCATAATGACCGGGAACCCAAGTAAAGACTGCTGGAATCTTATTCCTTTGGACCTCCATTAGGGTGAGTAAAATGTCCTGTATAATTTTGTTATTGCTGAATTCCGAGACTAAGAAGGGCAGATAATGAGTCAGTACAAATAACGATTTTTTTCTTTGTCGGATGAATGATATTTAAACCTTTGTAGATAGCTATTATTTCTGCTGTGTAGTTGCTACAAACGCATGATAACGTAAAAAGATGATTTCTACCGTTTCAAACGATATTTATACGATATTCAAACGAGTCTCCCACACCTGTTGTGTTCTTGGATCCGTCAGTGTATATGTATTCAGCGTCGCCTAGTCTGTCTTGAAGTCTGTTAAACTCGTGTTTGTACATGTAAGGCAATGTATTTTTTTTAAGCAGTTTAGTTAGCGAAAGACAGATTTTGAGAGTAGGAAGTCCCCAAGGATAGATTGGTTATACTGCAGTATCATGGAGTTTGGGTGTTTTAAGATCCAAGTCTATTGCAGATGGTGAAACCCGTACTATGAAGGATGATCTTTTGGATGTGACTATTTGTTGCTGGTTTAAACAATGTCTGTTCGGGAACAAATAATTCAAAGGATGGTTGGAAGCAGATAATATTTTAGCATTCGAGCAGGTTACAAAAATGATAACGTTATAATACACAAATCACATGACTTGAGTTTCACAGTCAAGACACAGACTAAGACCAATCATTTACTCCTTATATATAGTCGCAAAACGAACCTTCTGGAAGGTTCGGGATCCTCCTGGGAGGTTCCAGGTCTCCGTCGAAAAGTCCACGTGCTCCAACGGTTTGTTCCGACTAATAGTCGTTCCAACAATAAGGTTTGGGATTTAAAACCATGTTTTTATTTGATTATCGATTTAATGTTATAATATTATTAATGAAACTGATAGGTATATTTAAATATATTTAAGTTGTAAAAAAGTTGAAATAAGTTAATAATAATTAAGATTAAATATTGGCTCGATTTAATTTTCATTCACTTTCTGGATTGCTGAACGCAAAGAATATCAGAATATCAGTAATCAATTCCTTATTAATGATTATACAATATATATTTTGATTAATTAACCGCAAAATCACTGGAGCTATTTATTGATTACTTTGATCTAATTAAATATATTACATTAGCAAAAAAATAATCCATTTGTTGAGTAATCACTAAGATTAAATATTGGCACAATGTGTTTGTTGTTTGTTTTTACGTCACTTTATGCCACTAAGGCTAATCGAACGATGCTACAGTGGGAGTTCTAAATTTTGCCTATCCAGGTATAATTAGGAAAGGTATCATTAAAGAGTACCTAACATTATACAGGCTAGGGACCTCCAATTTACGTCCTATACGAGGGACGGCATGCCAAGGATTTTTTTTACTACCTTTAAAAAATCCTAGGGGCCACGCGGGATGCGATCCTGCGACATCGTAGGTTGCCATACTAACCACTATACCACAGGTGAACCCCTTTGGCACAATTGCATTTATTATCACTTTTTTACAGCTGACATGCAGTATTTATATATGAATTATTAAATCTAAGCCCATCATGGATTTTAATGTTATATCCTTTTTCCCTTAATAGCATATAAACAGCACATAATATATATTAGGTAATTTTATATGAAGCAATAATATAAATTTATTATTATAATTTTTACGAAAATGTTCGGTTCAAATTATAATCATTTATTTATTTATTTAACACCCTTCCCTGCCTTTCGGCAACACGGGTTTCGGCAACATTAACATATAACGCTCACGCGTACGTTAATGTTGCGCAATTCTTCTTCCTCATTAGTCTCATTTTTTATTCTTCCTCTTCCATCCAGTTCTTCAATCCGGTGGCCTTTCGGGAGGAGGTCCCCTTCTACCTAGGTTAAAGATTTCTGGACCCATCGCTGTTTTCCACCCGTACACAAAATCTTTGTAGTACGGGTAGTTATTCTCGGTGACTAGTTGAGGAAGATCAGTCTCCGACAGGACATAAAGTCCAGTTTTCCTCAACAACCTGGCTCTTTGAGTCTCAAAGGCAGCGCAGTCTATAACAATATGTTCAGCAGTTTCTAAGACACCGCAGCTAGGGCATAGGGGATCGATATCCTTCCCAAAGCCATGAAGCTTAGCTCGAAAGGCCCCATGCCCTGTGAGAAACTGTGACACCCAATAGTCCGGGAGGACCCATTTCGCTTCAATACGAGACCGGACGGTGGGGAAGTACTTCCTTAAGGTAGCTCCTTTCGGAGTTGTCGTCCATCGCCGGTTCCATTCATCAAATGTGTCCTCCCGGATAATTTTTTTCCAATTAGAAGGGTCTTGGTCGACCTTCACTTTAATGTGTGTCGGGAGTCCTGCGGTGCCTTCTTTCTTTAATCTGTATCGATATATATCTTGTTGCAGTAGGAGGTCGAGAGGTACCGCCCCTGCTAATACCTGCGCCGCCTCATGAGACAGAGTCCGGTACGCTCTGGTGATCCGCAGCAGAGCCGTTCTCTGGATCGTCGCCAACCTGTTCCTTAAACGGTGTGAGATATTCAAAAACCACGCTGGTGAAGCGTACCTTAGGATACCCAAAACTACCCCATTGTATATGGTGAACGTAGCTGGGTATCTTAGGCCCCAGAAAGCTCCTCCTACACGGCTAAGGCCATTTAAGCTATTGGCCACTCTACTTCCCAGATAGTCCAAGTGGGGTCTCATGTTAAATTCTCTTCCAAATCTTATTCCGAGATACGTAACCTCCTCACTTGGACTTATTCTTATCCCATCAATTCTAAGGGTTATAGGGTGTGCCCGATCCGTTTTTCCTTTTAGAAGAATCGTCTGGGTTTTTCCAACCGCCATTTTCAAATGATTGTTCTCACACCATTCTTTTATCAGGTTGGCGCACCTTTCTGCTTCTTCTTTAATACCGGCTCTGCTGTTTGAGGACACCACAGCTGCCAGATCGTCAACGTAGGCCGTGGCAGGGAACCGCTCTTCCTCAAGCACTCCCAGCAAATCATCAAAAACAAGTTTCCAAAGAGCCGGTCCAAGGACTGATCCCTGCGGGCAACCTCTCTCGATGAATGACTCTGTTTCATAAAAACTACCTCGCACTTTAACCTGCCTGCCTTGCAAATAATTTCTTACGAGGGCATATAAGTTGCTGGGTGCTTCGTACTTATGAAGCTGCTGGAGGACGCGAGGCCACCAGACGCTGTCAAAAGCGGAGGATATGTCAAAGAGCAGCAACATGACATATCGCTCCACTCTCAGTGCAACATTTGCGCGTACCCTCATCACAGCATCAGGCGGTTCCCTTTCCTTTTGTACAGCCATACTGTCGTGGGTGGCTTGCTTTTTCAAGAACCGGTCGTAGTCTGATTAATATCAGATGCTCCAGAACCTTACTCATCACAGGGAGGAGGCAAATGGGTCTATACGACTTGGGGAGCTGCTTATCCCTGTCTCCTCCCTTGTAGAGAAGTCTCAAGTCGGCGATCTCCAGTTTTTCGGAAAGTATCCTTTATCGAGGCAATCATTAAAGATCCCTAACAATTTCTCTTCGATGTAAGGAATACTATTCTTCAAGATCGCCGCATCTATAGCATCGAGTCCTGGAGCACGACCGGTTTTCTGCTTATCCACGGCCATACGAAGATCATATACATCCCATGGTGGGCACAAGTCCGTACCAGGCGGAAGTGCCATGGTGCGTCTCACAAGTTTTTGTTCTTCATTATCCTGGGGACGGGTCATCCCTAGGGTACGTAGCTTCCGATAAAGATGTTGGCCGCCTCTTCAAGGGTGGTTGCCTGAACACCTTCATACCTAAGAGCTGCCAACGTCTGCAAAGGAGTAATTTTCCCCATTGCCACTCTATATGGAATGCCCCAAGGATTCTTCGTGGATTCTTCAACAATGAATTCGTCCCAGAACCTCCGTTTTTGTGACCTGATTTCGATATTCCCTGGATTTAGATTTGTACACGTTACGTAGTGCAGTGCGCCTCTCGTCACACCTGCACCTCTGGTACGAACGCCGGGCCTTGTAGAGGTCTCTCTTCATTGCAGTTAAGGCCGGCGTCCACCATGGGACTGGTCGAGCTGTAGCTGTTTCGGCGTCGAAGGGATCTTTCAGCAGCGTCCGCGGATGATGTTTGTTATTCGAAACACTCGATCATCGAGATTGTTCGCTCCATCCGTCTCAGCCTCTTCCCATTCATCGTTCAACTATAACTTCTTCTAGTTGAGATTTAAACATTCTCCCAGTCACATTTTCGTGTAGTGTAGCCTTTATCGTTGCCGTGGAAACTTCCTGGTCCATCTACCAGGCCGATTGCTATAGCAGCGTGGTCGGAACTCGTCTCAGATCTAAGGTCCAATCCGCGATGTATCTTGTAAGCATAGGTGTTGCGAAAGTGACATCAATCCAACTCTCTCCCATACCTCCAGAAAAATGTAGCATAGAAGAGGGTTTCGTTGATCACAATTAGCTGATTTCTAGAAATGAAATCACCGATTTTGGCACCTCGTCTATCTGTACGGGTGGACCCCCAGACCGTGTTCCAGGAGTTGGTATCTGAGCACACAATGACATTTCTCATGTCTCCTATAATCGATTCCATGGCGGTAATGTATTCATCGATGCTATCCCTTAAATGCAGGTATGCCGATACAAGTGTGAAAGCAATGTTTCCCCACTTAATATAGCATTGATGGCATAATCCGCCATGGTGTGCTGCCTCAGATCCATCACGTCCGAGGTTAGGATTATTTATCACTATGGCAGCCCTGGGCCTCCTCTCTCCACTGCTCAGGGCTATTACCCTCGACGTGAGGCCAAACCCCGTCCACCCTGTTCCCACGGCATGTTTGGTTTCCTGTACCGCCAATATATCATAAGCGCTTGGAGAGAGCTCGGAGCTCATCAGCTACAAGGCGACGGCGGCCCATGTTTAACTGAAGAATGTTTAATCTAGTCCATAAAAGGGTTCTCCTTACAACTTCCTGTGACTTCTTAATATGCACCGGGCAGTCCCGACTCCCTGCCTGGTGCCTAGCTTTGTTTTCTTAATACACCCTCCCTCAAGCAGTTAACACAGGTTGGAGTGGGACTTATTTATTTTCTCGGGACAATCCTTTGCAATGTGACCGATCGCCGAAGCACCATCTGCAAACTATGCCTGCTTCTTGGCAAGTTGCTCTCGTATGTCCATATCCTTGGCACCGAAGACAGGGAGGTGCGTCCAGGATAATCTGCGAATGTCAATGCCCACCAACCTCCAGCTAGGATTTCCTCCCTTAAAAGATTATATCTTACCGTTTGGGTGCACCTCTAAAACCCAATTGTTCGTAATCTTGTTTCTTGCTTTAGTGAAAAACAGGGGCTTCATATAATTTGATTTATTCTCCGGGGTTGGAAATGATTTCGCTACTAATTTCTCCCACAGAACTCTTTCAAGATTTTCCGCTGTCCCAAGACTGGGGAAACACCTTTGACCTCGACCCTTCGGCTTCCTCTTGAGGGATAGTCTAGTCTCCATTCCTATATCCTTTAATTTTTGCCACCCAAGCAGTTTTTTCGCATGTGTGTCTTCCTCAACACAAACCAAAACTGAACCAGCTTTGGTTGCTCGAACAACTTTTGCTTTTACCCCTATTTCAGAAGGAGATGGCAAATTATTAATTATTTCAGCTGTACTCTTGCCTTCACCAACTATAGTAACATAGGTTGGTTTGGAAGTTTCCTTTGGTTCTAATGGGAGAGCTTTCACTACTTCCGCCATTGTCTTCTTTTTAGGAACTACGGCTCTTCTGTGAGGTTCAGTCTGGGTATTATCGCAACCTGTTGGTCGACTGGGAAGCCTGCTTTTTCTTCCTTCTTTTTTTAACTACACTAAAGGTTTCAGTTTCCGTTACGGTAGTCTGGTTATCGGAGGATAACAGTTCTTTTCTTGCAGTACTTGGTTCCCGAGATGGTCCAGGTTGTGCAGGTTCAGCCTGCATGCTTAGAGGACTTGCAGTAACTGCCTTTAGTCACTGAAGTATCAGAGGTACTCCCTGCTCAATGATACCTTTCATTATGTCTTCATAAATTCCAGGAGAAGCCAATGTTTCAGTAATTACCCGTTGGACCAAACTTTTATGTTCTTCATTTTTATCATTGATCGTTTTCCATGATATCCATTATCTGTTGTATCTTACTATTTATATGCTTTTGGACTTTAGAGTTTATGTTTTTATCACTGGTATTCATATACACTCTGATGTTTTCCTGTATTCTTTTAGCGTCTTGTAGGAGGATATCATCGATTCGTGCCTTTTCAGGCACATCTCGGGCATCAGGAGATCCTTTTCTCTGCCTCTTTGCGGTGGACCTTGTACGTTTTAAGGTTTGCTCATCTATCATTTCTTCCTCCATTGCTGTTACTAAGGATTGAGACATGTCTATTTGATGTCAAATAGAGACCTTAATAACTGAATTACAAAGGCATTAATGTAACCTAGTATCTTATCAAAGTTTTGATAAATAATTTTAGCAAAATAGTGAATTAAAAGGTTCAAAAGGTACTTTACCTTAAAATCCTCTAGCCGTAGCACCACCTTAATGTCTGTAGGGGATTTAATAAGGAAAGTTAAAACGTGCGTGGAATCCACAAGGTTAACCTTAACCTGTATTGTTTTAACTTTTAAACGAAATCTATTTAAACTATAATCAAAACATGTCCAAAAAACTAAAACACAATAAAGTAACATGGAACACTAACAAAAGAACATAAATATAGTAACAAATAACAAAAATAATAACATAAAAACGCTTCAGAACACAAAAAATTATAATCATCGCTTATAAAAAAATATTATAACGCTAATAATATTTAACGTTAAAATTATCTTTGAGATCGCATTGAATAATATTATAACGCTAATAATATTATAACGTTAAAATTATCTTTGAGATCGCATTGAAAACGTTGGTCGCGGTAGCCAGGAGGGGGGGGGGTAAAAACCCACCCGCCCCTCCCCCGCCGCTTCACCACATAATAAGGACTTTTTGAATATTTACCTTTGCGAGAGGTAATTAGCTAGGAAAAAAAAAAACCCATAGTTATTAGTTAATGAAAATTAACGAGTGCGAGAGCTAACTGGAGCGCGGGGACAACTAGTTGGCGACCGGTGGTGGTTCCTGGTGGCGTCGGGGAAAACCCTCCCCCCCGCCCTTATCTATAGTCTTACCTAATAAAGATTTTTGGGGGACTAATTACCTATGCGAGAGGTAACTAGTCGCGAAAAAAAAAGCCATATTAATTACGGTTTTTAAAATTTTAGTTCGCGAGAACTGACAAGAGATCGCATTGAAAAACGTTGGTCGCGGTAGCCAGAAGGGGGGGGGGGGGGGGGGGGGGGGGTGGTAAAACCCCACGACGCCACCAGGAACCACCACCGTCGCCAACTAGTTGTCCCCCGCGCTTCAGTTAGCTCCTCGCACTCGTTAATTTTCATTAACTAATTACTATGGTTTTTTTTTTCCTAGCTAATTACCTCTCGCAAAAGGTAAATATTCAAAAAGTCCTTATTATGTGGTGAAGCGGCGGGGGAGGGCGGGGGGGGGTTTAACCCCCCCCCCCCTCCTGGCTACGCGACCAACGTTTTCAATGCGATCTCTTGTCAGTTCTCGCGAACTAAAATTTTAAAAACCGTAAATTAATATGGCTTTTTTTTTTCGCGACTAGTTACCTCTCGCATAGGTAATTAGTCCAAAAATCTTTATTAGGTAAGACTATAGATAAGGGGGGGGGGGGCGGGTTAACCCCCCCCCCGCCCTCCCCCGCCGCTTCACCACATAATAAGGACTTTTTGAATATTTACCTTTGCGAGAGGTAATTAGCTAGGAAAAAAAAAAACCATAGTAATTAGTTAATGAAAATTAACGAGTGCGAGAGCTAACTGAAGCGCGGGGACAACTAGTTGGCGACGGTGGTGGTTCCTGGTGGCGTCGTGGGGTTTTACCCCCCCCCCCCCTTCTGGCTACCGCGACCAACGTTTTTAATGCGATCTCTTGTCAGTTCTCGCGAACTGATTGAAAAATTATCAGTTATAATATTTTTGATAATATTTATTAAAATATTATAACGCTTCAAAAAATTATAATCATTAAATATCATACACATTAATAATAGATAGAAAGTAGAATTTTTTAAAAAAAGGGCGGTTAATGTGAATGATGCGAAATGACCCCTAAGCGTGGATTAATTAATAATCCTCCATGTTTAATTATTTAAATAAGAGCTCCCACACATTAGGGACTGGCTGTGCCACAGGAGGTTCTCCAGTTACCACGATCAATCCACGACTCATAGAAAAATATGGATCTTTCCGAGCCGGACTCAAACCCCGGAGGTTACACCGCTTCATTTCTAAATGATTATACATTCTTTACATAGGCCATACATCTCTCCGCTTCACCTACTCTGAAAAGAGGATTGATGTAGAGGCCAGAAAGCGATGAGTAAATTATGTATGAGGCAAGACGGTAGAAAAAAAATATATATAAAAGAAAAAATCGTTACAGGCTTTCGTTCCCTGGCCTAAGGCGAAGAAAATGTAATAACACAAAAAATTAAAAAGTATATACTTAAATGCGGGAGCATATATATAAATATAGACATAAACACTTATTTCTCTCTCTCTCTCTCTCTCTCTCTCTCTCTCTCTCTCTCTCTCTCTCTCTCTCTCTCTCTCTCTTTCTCTCTCTTTCTCTATGTATATACATATATTAAATATTTTATTTTTGAAGAGAAAAGATTGGCCGGGCCAGGAGTCGAACTGGGGTCTATATATATAATACAATCATATTACAATATACATACCTGTATTTGACGACTTTAGAGGATGGTGGGTATACGTCAACGTGAATTGCTCACAGTTTACACCAGATTTCTTTACCTTCTATCCTTTTTACTTTCACTTACCTATATATGAAATATATAGTAAGTGGAAGTATTGCGATCGTGAAAAAATTCGACTTCCGGTTTTCAACGGAAATACACGTTTTGGGGTCCCCTGAGTCGAAATAACCAAGTCCCGCGAAATGGTCTGTGTGTGTGTCTGTGTGTCTGTGTGTGTGTGTGAACAGACTAGCTCAAAAACTATAAACCGTGCGAACCTGAAATTGGGTATTTAGATTATGTATATGCCCACGATGTGAAAGCAAAAATTTCATCAAATTTGCTCAAAGGGAGGGGGTACTTTACTTAATAACTTTTTAGGTTTTTTTCGATTTTCTCAAAAACGGCTCTAACGATTTTGATTGAACTGAGTATTTGATCTATTTATATGCCCGAGATATAACTGTAAAAATTTCATCAAAATTGATCAACCGGAGGGGGGACTTTACTTAATAAATTTTGTAACATTTTCACGTGTTTTTTTTATTTACTCTAAATCGGCTTTAACGATTTTGATCAAACTGGGTATTTGATGTATGTATATGCCCGAGATACGACTGTTAAAATTTCATTAAAATTGATTAACTGGAGGGAGGACTTTACTTAATAAATTTTGTAACATTTTCACGTGTTTTTTTATTTACTCAAAAACGGCTTTAACGATTAACAAAAATAAGATATGAATGTAGAAAAATGTGTGACTTTGGGAAATGATATTTAACAAAACACGTCAATTTCTTATCTAAGTAAGTTGGTAAGTGAAAGTTGTGTGTTGCGCGCACGCACCAGATTTTTTTTTATGGAATCATGGATGTTAATTATGGGTACTAATAAAAATAATGTACAGTTAGACAACTATTATTTCATGGAGTTAGTAAATGATAGAAAATCCAAATGTTATTACAACTCAAACTCTTAAAGAATGAACGATAGAGAAATAAAGTTGGCCTCGTTTGTCCTGCAACGCAAATTTGAACTTGAAAAAATTTAAATAAAAGCATTGTTATCTTTTTATATTTTGATTCTAGTTATTTCCCCTCACTTACCTCTTGTTTAAAGTAAATAAGAATATAGTGTCTCTCTTGGGTGAGCATTAATTCGATAGGATCAAAATCATATCAAGCACTTATTTACTCAAAGATTTCTTTCTTTTTCATTTTGTTTTGAGGATTCATACATCCTACTCCATTTCTTCCTGAGAATAAAAAATTATCTTTTTTAAGAAATGGAATTATTAATATCGAATTGTTTGAACAGGTACTTAAGAACAAGACTTGGAGGCTTAGAAAAAATAAGTTGCTATAAGAAATAGTCACGGGAGTTCGTTTTCTGATCATTTTGCACGGTTAGTGGTGGTTATCACCATACATACAATGTAAATATCCAGAGCTGCAATTCATACTCTTGTTAACTAATGTGTGTCGGTTTTGTTGTAATCGTCACTAGATCATAATGAATCATATTCTAGATATTATATTAATTGTATTAATTATATGAAAAAGAAAATATTGCGTAAGCTCAATGACGTATTTTACAATGCGTTGACAACATATGTTTTTTTTTATTTGGATAATGACAACATTTTCCAGATTTCATTAATCCATGCTTATAAATTAATTAACGCTTTTCTTCCAAATGCTAGAAATAATATGAATTATGTGGAATTTATTTCAAAAAAGCTTCTTAGTATAATTTAAAAATATATAATTGGTACATTTAAAAATTATTAAACGGCTGGAACCATACTTCTAACGCAGGTGAGGGCCTTAAGGGGTCAAAATCGAAGAAAATAAATCAACCCAATTTTTTATTATTAAATTACTTTAATTAAGATTAGTCTTAAAAGACAATTTAAAAGTTGTTAAATTTTTTTTTTTTCATAATATTCTTGAAACATCAATAATTTAGTGTGCATTTTCGAATTACACATTTATTAAATTTTAAGTTTACTAAAAACATACTTAAAAAAATCACATCACATAATAATATACTGAAAAATATATTAATATTAATGATGCGAACACGCATCTCTGGGATAGAATGGATTTACATACACAATAATTATTATAATATAAGCCTGATTATCGTAAAGGGCTTTATTAATTTTAATATGGCAGTCGTTAAGGCCAGTTGGTCCAATTAGTTAATTGGTGCCGAATGTTCGCACCCCCCCCCCCCCCCCGATTCCTTACCATCAACCAACAAGCGACTGATGCTATGCCAAAAAAAAAAAAAACATTAAAAAAAGTGAATAATAAACATGAATCCAGTAATGAACACATTCCACGACTTCGCATAATTTTATATTCGAATGATAATTAAAGCTGAAATATCGTCCGTCTTCTTAGTTATTAAATTAAAGATTTTGAAATAGTTAATATTTCAACGATGAAAGAATCATTGTAAAAGATCGATTCTAATAAAAAATCAATTAAAAATTTATTTTTATTTTTAAGTATTATTTAGTTTATCTTTCTCCCTAACGGAAAAACTCGATATTTTATATTTTACAGTTTAAAGTTTTTAAAGAATATTTCACCCCATGCTCATGGTACGATTGATGTAATTTAAATCTGAATATTTTTTTTGTTAATTGGAAAACGAAATATGTTCATACATAAAAATAGAATAGGATCATTTATCAATCATTTTCTGAGAAGACTAAAATAACCGTTTATTTTTGTCGAATAATGCACGTTTAAAGTAATGCTCAGCTCCTTCAGCTTTTCAAAGAATCCTATCTTTCCTGGAGGCCAAATATAAAATAAGGACCACATTTTAATTCGTAAGCTGTTCAAATTTAACCTCGAAAATTCTCAAACTTTTCTGGTTAATTATCACTTAGCGAGCAGATCTATTCTCGTTCTTTGATAATTTATAAATGCCCATTGTACTTGGTTATGATTCTTTAGTCTGAGTTTGGTAAAAACTTTAACTAGTTCTTGAGAAGTGTAAGAATAAAACTTAGACGTCACGATTATCTTACAGAATAACACATTAAATAAGAAGGAAGAAAATCCCGGTAAGTTTTTGTTATTTTGAACAGCAGAAATTAAGATGTAAATGAGTATGGTTTTAGAGAGATTCCTTAATATAAACTAGCTTGATAGTTTATTATACGGAGTTTTCTTGTACGTCCTGAATGTAAGAAAATCGTTTTGTGCCAACAGAATCTAGGAGAAAATACAAAGTTACCTTACAAAATTTGGCGTTACTTTCAATTCAACTGGGAAAAAAATTTAAGGAACTTTAAACATTGAAAAATACAATTTTTGTATTTTATTATTTTATTTTTATAATTTTTTTCGGCTCTTTGGGCGCATTGCTGGCGACAAGATTTGTAATTTTTTTTTTTAAAACAAAGAATAACTTTCTTTTTTTTTAAATGGTGACTGTCTTCCCGTGCGATTAACCAGTAGTCTCAAACATACGTGTGCCAATAATTCAACGCTGATTCAGACCTAAAATGTGAGTCTAAACGCGATTTAATTTTTATTTTATTTGTATAATCATTCTATATAGATGATAATATATATAACCATTATATATATATTCTCTACATATAATTGATCCGCACTGTAACAGGGGAGATGGTACTATGTAAGCCAGCTAATGGCTCTGATATCTGTAAGGAGGATCTCAGTGGAGAGCAGAAGCTATTGAGGTCAGGCCTTTAGCCCACATCTTCAACACCACTCAGATCTAGAATACATTATCCTTCTTTTATCTTCATTCTTTTTTGATAGACCATAGGGAAAGAAAAGAAAAGAAAAAAAAAAAAAAACGAGAATCTAGAACATTACAAAAAAAGGTCTCTTGAGCATCATAATGAACTCATATAAAAATAATACAAGTAGCATTGTTATAAGAGGAATGCTAATGACATTTTGAACAGCAGACTAAAACATGTTAAAACATCCCGTTAAATAAAAACTATCATTGATGCAGTAAACCTTCATAAGGAGTTACAAAAAAAAAAGTTTGATGTATTTAACTTCCTGATTTCCAGTAAGCTTATTGATATCGTTTCAAAAGCTATTTATAATAATTCTTTGAAAAAATGAGGTAAATAATAAATACTATAAACAATGAATAGTGTGTAGTAGGAATTAATTAAACGGATCAAAAATATAATTTTTCACTGAGGGAGTGAGAGAGAGAGAGAGAGAGAGAGAGAGAGAGAGAGAGAGAGAGAGAGAGAGAGAGAGAGAGAGAGAGAATTTAGAATTTTAGAATTTCTTTTTTTGAGACATTTAGGACTATCAAGTCCTCTCTTACAATGCCTAGGAATAATGATCTACAACAAATACAATAAGTGTCAGAGTTTACTCCTTAAAAAATAACACCAGCGTGCCATACAAAAGAATATAAACACTTTTAATGTAAATGCAAGCAGTTTTTCAATTTAGTTTAAACGAAAAATATCATAACATGTAACAACATCAAATCACTACATATACATAAGAACACATAAAAGTAGACAATTAAGAATGAGATAACATAAAGGAAAGAAAACGAAAGAATGTTTAAATGATACATTAAAAAAAAAGATAATAATATCAAGATTAATATGCAATGATATATTTTTATTTTGTTTATTTATTTGAGATTTTCCTTTTTTAACGGATACCAAAATGTAAATTATAAATTTTACCAAATGTGACGTGAAACCAAAACAGATGTTCCTTTATGTTTAAAGCTCTAGAGTTGCCATGAACGGTTACAGTCATGTACTAGTGCTTGATCCCGTGTTTTGATCGTTGGTATTGTTCTATAAAACGTTGTTAATTACTTGAATTGTAGTAGTTGGTTTGATATGTTTGTGCTATGATTAAACGTCGATAAATTTTTTGTATAAATATATTAACTCATATAAATATTTATATAAGTGTTACAGAATTTAATAAAATATTTCCGTTATAAAATTCTGTCCAGACGAGTAAAAATTCCAAAATTAGTTAATAAAAGTGTATATAAAGTATTAAATATAAATTTAATTTGCGTTTGACTAATTCAAGCAGATCATCGCCAAATTACAACATTCTACCTGTAATCATGTTTTTTTTAATATTTTACAATTAACATAAATAAAAAACATGCCTACGATAAATAAAAACTTTAATACATAAGATTAAATTTCAATAAATAATTGACAAACATTATATATTAGTATTTATGATTCGCTATCATCATAAGATTAAAAAATAAAATTATTATAATATAGATGATAATGAATAGAATTATATGTTAATGAAAGTAAAAATATTAAGAAAATAGAAATATACTCGATCAAAGAGTATATTTGATTAATCTATTTCATTGAAGTGTTGACAGTTATCAATAGTTCAATTCATAATCAAGTTTAGAAATGAAATTCGGGGTATGAGGGTGGTTAAAAAACGTGAGGCAAGAGAACTGTTTAAACATTGAATTGATTGAAATTGAGAGTTGCTCTCCAATTATGAATTCATACAGGGACTAAAAAGTTTCATGATATGGAGAGGGGAAAAGAGTTTTCGAAATGGGAGTTAAAATGCGTAACCGACCAATAAAAAAATATTACACACTTGACTAATAAATTTTTCTGGTTTATTAATAAAGTTTGAAGGGAAAAATATTTCACCTTAATATGAAATTTATTTTCATAAAATCGACTCCCAAATCAATCATTTATCAATTCATGAATAAATTTATAAAATAATTATGAATTGATGTTTTCGTTAACAAATTCAAACAGTCGCTCAGGCTTCTAACAGATACAAAGGACAACGTTTCAGGTTTTTTATGTTTTCTTTTTTGTTACCAAAAAACTTAGACCGAAATTAAGACTGAGACAAAACACAAATTAATCAACAAATATTTTCATTGTCTCTTAACTGATCGATTATCAGATTAGAAATATCAATTACAGCTAAATGGAGTATATTGTTACTAGAACTTTATGTCAGTTACCAAAGGAGCTAAACTATTTAGAAAAGAACCTGTTAAAAAGGGGAGGCTAATGACAGTTTTATGGACCTTATCATTGGATTTTTTTTTTTAATTACACAAATTGTAATAACATTACCACCGCTCACAAGAAACTTAAACAATATTAAGGCTTCCATAAAATAAACGAAATGGCACAAACATGATCGATTAGAAAAATATATGAAAATGTTTGAAGAGTTTTTCTTAATTTATTTCTTATAAAGATAAAAAAATAAAGTTGTTGATGTGAATAAAACTGTAATGTACGAATGTACTAACACTAAATTTGGAGAAAGGAGAGGTCAATGTTTTTTTTAAATGTCAGGGAAAAAATCCTCCTCCTCATTATTATTATTTCCATTCATTCCGTAAGAAAGATTACTTGAAGCGTCTTTGGATCTTTGTAATTGCTTATAATTTTTGATTAATTGAATACAATCTGTAATAGTGTAATATTTTTTATTGAGAGTTACAACAACCATGAAAAAATTAAAAACTTCTAATATCAATATGATATGCTACATAAAATATTTCCGTAACTAATTACTTCTCCCCTCCCATTCCCCTTAAATTTCGGCCTATAAGCTGTGATATGTTGAACAGTTATCAATTCATCTGCTACATGAAAAAATTATTAATAAATGTTTGTAGAAACCAATTGTTAAACTATTGGGTTTTTACAGGGATTTCCTTAACGCATAAATTATTTACATTTTACAGTAACTGCAAAGAATTCAAAATTAGTACTCGAAGTGCTAGTAAACTGGAAAACAAAAATTTATATTGGAAAAAAAATTGAAATAAAATGTTTATCTATAACTAGAATAGTCGTTGGATAAAAATGTACAAAAAATTTGAATCTCTTTTTATTAATTTTTGGGTTCCTAAGGTGCCGAGAGAGGTACACATGTTGGAGAAAATAACATACCTAAGTTCAGGTAATCTCATAGTGGAAGCCGCTAGGTCAAAATATAAAATTAAAAAACAACTCAATTCTAAAATCTATTGATATTTAAAGTCGAAGAGATATGACGCGTGAAGATTAGGCCTGTAATGGGCTGGGGGGATTATCACCCTTCAGCGATGAAGTTTAGTTTGATTGATGGCAACAATTAATCCAATCTCTATCTGCCACCTTCAGGGCTAAACGGCTTCTGCAACTGATACCGTTTAGTTACAGCATTTGTAATCTATAACATTGAGCGATATAATCTGTAACACTGAGCGTCAAATCCAACCACCTATATTCTCATAATTAGAGAATATTATCCACCTTACTATCCAAAGGTAAATAAATCGTAAAAGAGATTTAATAGTATAGACCAGTAGCTATCCTTAGGGGTTAAATATAAAAACATTTAGTAAAATTCATTAGCTCAAATTTGAACAGATGCACAATAGGACGAGATCTTTTAGAATGAGAATTTGAGGATGCATGTGGCAGTTAATATCCTGATATCTTTTTAAAAATATTATCATTCACGAAGTAAGTACATTTTTCGTTTCAAATTACGATAAAAGATTATTTAATTAGAAAAATGCTTAATCCCTTATTGTAGGCAATATCACTATAAATACCAGAAATAAATAAAATATTTATAAGGCACTAGTAGAGAGTGTCATGTTATAAGGATCAGTTACAATTATTACAGAAACATGGCCGCTTGAATCACATGAAACACCTTTTTTCAAAGTTATAACTTCATTTTGAGTGTAAATGGTTAAAAGATATCCAACCTTCCAAAACTAGACATTCGTCAATATTACAAAAGGGGTTTCGATTACTATTATTTCATTATCGTAAAGCACTAGAATGGATTCTTAAAGATGTCTTATATTATAGACCCTAAAACTCCAGTAAACAACAAATAACAACGGATCGCTTGATACAGCCATTTGCAAATTTTTCTGTGACTTTCAGAGAAAGAACAAACAAGGAATCAGAACACAGGCGGAGAAACGCAACGTCTTCGAGGGGGAAAAAACCGGCCTCTTTTATCGATACATAAAAAACAAAAGCGAAAAAGACATCGAAAAGATCAACCCCTTCAAAAAGGAATCTACCAATCTCGAATAATGGTATTGAGCCTATGGATACTATTCAATTCTCTCAAAGGCCTTTGACCCGCGTTATTCTTTGACAATGGAAAAATCAAAGCGGTTGGGCCTATATGAAGGTTTTTCGTTATACAAAACATTATTCTACAAGGGGTTGCAGTATAAACAATTTCATCTGAAAACAGTTTTTTATGTTATAGATTCCTGAATACTATCTACAGCTTCGAACCTTGATATTTTTTATTTAAATTTAAAATTCTATCCTTTTCGGTGGCTTTTAAACACTAATCTAAATAGCACTGATTTAACTATAATTAAGCAATCTGTAGAGTGGGGTGACAAAAAAACAGCATATCAGTTCGCAATTCTGTTATGTTTGAAACACTGAGACCTTATGAATCAGTAGAGTGTTTGTCTACCACACTATAAATCACAGAAAACAGGGAAATCGTTCGTAAAAAGTTACCTATTAAGAACTCAAAGATTTTATTTTATTGTAGCTATTGAGTTTCTAAAAAAAAGTGAAAAGCAGTTTTTGTCACCTCTGCTGTGGAGTTGTCTGAAAAAGAGCAAAGAAGTTGTATTTTATGGCCAACACTAATTCAACTACAGCTTGGTTTATCAAAATTTTAAGCAATTTTTAATTTTTTGCTGAAATTTATTTCATTATTATCATTAATTTAGTAAGATTATAAATACAAAAAAAAAAAAAAAATCATTGAAAAAATATAACTGAAATAATTATTATCATTCACAAAAAGTAATCAATAATGAAAGAAAGGACGTTATTACTATTATTATTTTTTAATTGTCAAAAAATTCTTCTTCGACAATAAGCCGTGATAATTGATAGATGTAATATGACTTCAATTCCACGAAATCGGAGCGATATAGGGAAATTATATTAAAAAATGAAGATATATGGATAAAACAATACAAGTGTACCTGTTTGTAATTGTGTTGTTATATTTGGGAAAATGACGCAGCCTATCTTCCTGGCAGCAATGACAAATGGCCATTTTTCTTATGCCAGTTTTCTATCCTCTAATAACTAGCAGTATGAAATAACTTACAATCTATTATTTAGTACATTTCAATTGCTAAACAACTGTCATTAGAAAAAGTTATATTTGCAATAGTAAAATGAAGAGTATATAATATAATAAAATAAAATATGTATTTTACTCAAATAGGTTTAATTGTAATTCTGCATAAAGAATAGTTTGAAACTATTCATAAATATTCTTAAATTACAAATAATTAGTTGTTCGTATTAGTTTTTTTTCTATGCTTACTGAATCGTGATACCGATTAATATTTTTAAAGTAGATTAATATATTGGGGAAGGTTATAGGTGATAAAGTGATAAGGCCTACTTTCTAAATTGAATATCGTTTAATTTAGTTATTTGGTTTATTCTTTGTTTCAGTTTCGTTTTGATTAGTTATATTTGTTATGTTAATTCCGATTTGTTGCTAAAAGACTAATAAAATTTGTTGTGTTCGTTATTTTCTAAGTTTGGACCAGAACATTAAAGGTTAGGCTGGACTTAGTGGTAAAGCGAAAGCCTATTATATCCTATGGTAAGAGACAGTTTTGGTGGATAGAGCACCGCCTATTGGTAAGTCATAGAATACTAATAGTATTATAGTATTATAGGGTATAATAGGGTTATAAATATTTTATTAAAAGTTTAGGTTACATTGTACAATAATTGATAAAAATACTGATCAAATGGATGACGAGGATGTTGAGGGAAAGATCCTTAAGGACCAACGGCCCTCGGCCAAAAGACCAAGGAATAGGGGTTCGGATGTAGAAGAAGAGTGCGAAGAACTCAATACAGATAGCCTGATAAGGGTGGCTAGAAGTATACAAATGAACCTAAAAGTCTTTTTGAAAAATTTCGAAAAAAAATGAACAATACCACAATCACATTAATGAAAGGACTGATCGAATTATAAAAATTTAGATATTATTAATAGTAGAAACCAGGCCTATTTAAATGAAAATTCAATCAAAGCCCTTGTTAAAACAATAGTGAAGGAAACTTTCGATTCTCATGAATGCATCAAAGCTAATCAAATCCGGGAAAATGTGAAGCATAAAAGTATCCCCGAGATAGTTCCGCAGGAACACATACAGGCCAAAGCTGGAGCCTCGAAAGAGCCGGTTTTGGCCTCTGTGCTCTCACAAGTCCCCGAAAACAACACATTTGAGCTCGTTCAGAGCAAGCGAAGCCAAAGGAAGGCCAGACAGAGGAGGACTGCAGCCACCAGAGAGGATAAAATAGAAGAGGTAAGTAAGACTTCTCAACAAGATGAACCAAAGGTAGAAAGAAAAGCCAAAGACGATGGCAGATATTGTCAAATCCCTGCCAGTAAAACCGACTCTCAAGTCGAAGGCGACTTACCTCACGATCAGTAGGGCAGGAAAGAGTGCCGTGGAAATAATTGATATACTTCCATCTCCGGCTCAAATAGGCTTAAATGCCTCCATCGTTTGGAAAACCAAAGCAGGATCGGTCCTAGTCCGGTTGGAGGACAGCTCCCACGTCACAAAAGTCATCGGGTGGCAGGGCTTACGTGACAACGGGCTGCACGCAAGGTTAGCACTCAGGAGGAAACCAAAGATGGAGGTGAGGGGAGTGCCCCACTCTTGGGGATTGGAAGAACTTGCCAGATTTCTATGGGAAAGAATACCCGAGAAGTCGGTCCCAACCCCATTAGTTAGTGACGACCTCCGCCCAGTTTTTTCCTCAATGGCTAGAAACGGTTTTACAAAAAATTGGGTGCTGGAAGTGCACCCAATGGTTCGGTTCCAGTTGCTGGAAATTGGTATTTTAAATGGAGGATAGTGGTCCTTGACATTTAAGGATTACCTTGATGCTCCTCCTTGCACCAAGTGTCAGGGCTATGAACACACCAAGGCCACATGTACAGCCGAGGCTGTAGTCTGCATCTGGTGTGCTGTTAGTGGCCATGTGATGAAAGACTGCCCCAAGAAACAGGTGAAGGCTGACCCAACTTGTGTTAATTGTGAGAGAGCAAAAGTCTAAGTAGGAGCATCCGTAGGACAGGTTTAGTGGAAAACCACCTGTCCGGCCCGCTATCCATTCGGGAATTAAGGCGGTGATGCCAAATGGTACCACGGGAATGACGCTCTTCTGGGCGTCATCGTTGGGTGGTGCCAGGACCCCTAGGGGTGCCTGGTGCGGACATGGTGGTCGTTGTTACTGAGACCACCAAGCGTCGACCTGTACAGGTAATGAGTGTTTGTTGGGGTCAGGCTGGTTAGCAGGTTCTGTCCCCTTCCTCCCGTTTACCTGCCAGGATGATATAGAGGTGGTTGGTGTAAGGTCGTCGGGCCAGGTACGATCCCCTCTGACGCCGGACTGGATACGGGTGAATCGCTCTGTGTCAACGCTATGACATCATGGCGGTCCAGGAACCATCCTGCCGTGGGAACATGGTCACAGGATTTATTCTCACGTCGAAAGTAATAGCTCTAGGCAGTGGAGAGAGGAGGCCTAGAGCTGCCATTGTGGTTAACAACCCGAACCTCGACGTGATGGATCTGAGACAGTATTCTATGGCAGACAGGTCGCATGCCATGTTAAATGGGGTAGTATTTCCTTTACTCTAATTTCGGCATATCTACCTAGTGGTAGTAACATCGAGGCTGACATATCTGCCATGGAGATGATCACTGCACGTAATAGGAATGTGATACCAACTCCTGGAACAGGTTCTGGGGATCCAATCGAACAAACGGAAGAGGTGCTAAAATCGGTGAGTTTATTGCGAGGGACCAGCTAGTCGTAGTTAACGAGTTAACGATACCTCTGCCATCCCTACGTTCTCTGGGGAAATGGGAGACAGTTGGATTGACGTCACGCTAGCCTCGCCGAATCTTTCAGGTCACATTGTCAATTGGTGCCTCAGATCTGAAACGAGTTCTGATCACGATTCCCTGGGCTTGTACAGGTTATAACAAGTTCCCACGGCATCGACGAGGGTTATGTAACCCGTAGGAATAACTGGATTGCTTTCCGATGTATGCTGGAGGGAGAAATAGCCGACGAAGAATGGGAAGAAGGAGAATCGGGGTGCGCAGATGATTTTGATTTCAGAGTTTCCAGAATCACCGAGACGCCATCCGTGATGCCGCTGAAAACTCCCTCCTGCATCGGAAAGCGAGGGCTCGACCTGTCCCATAGTGGACGCAGGTCTTAACCACAAAGAAGAGAGAGCTCTACAAAGCTCGGCGGTCGTACCAGAAGTGCAGATGTGACGAGAGGCGCACTGCACTTCGGAATGAGTATAAGTCCAAAGCCAAGATGTACCGAAATGAGGTGCGCGCACAGAAGCGTCGTGGAATGAGTTCATCGTCGACGTATCTGCTAAGAATCCCTGGGGTATCCCGTATAGAGTGGCTATGTGTAAACTGACCTCGCCAAAGCCGATAGCAGCCCTCACTGATGGTGTTCGGCAGGCTAATACCCTAGAAGAATCGGCTAGCCTCAATATACGAGTGACGTATCCCAGGGATGATCCGTCCCAGGACGATCCGGCCGACAACTTTGTTAGACGCACCACAGCAGATCCCCCAGGCACGGACTTATTCCCGCCATGGGACATACATGATCTCCGTATTGCCGTGGATAAGCAGAAAACTGGTCGTGCTCCAGGACTTGACGCCATAGATGCGGCGATCTTGAAAAATAGTATCCCCTACGTCGAAGATCAACTATTAGGAATATTCAATGATTGCCTTGATAGGGGATACTTCCAAAAAGTTGGAAAATCGCCGATCTGAGACTACTCTACAAGGGAGGAGGCAGGGATAAGCAGTTCCCTAAGTCATATAGACCTATATGTCTCCTCCCTGTGATGGGCAAGGTCCAGGAGAATCTCATTTTAACAAGCCTACAATAAGAGCCTGCCATCCACGGCAATATGGTTCTACGAAAGGCAAGGGAATCGCTGATGCACTGCTTCGGGTTCGCCAGGACGTTGAGCAGAGGGTAGAGCGGTATGTCATGTTACTGCTCATTGACATATCCTCTGCCTTGCCAGCATGTGGTGGCCTCTGATACTACAGCAGCTGCAGAAGTACGATGCTCCTAGCATTTTATATACCATCGTTGAAAGCTACCTCCGGGACAGGAGCGTAAAGTTTCGAGGTACCTCTTTTGAAGTCGAAGCTTCCATAGAGAGAGGTTTCCCACAAGGCTCGGTTCTTGGGCCAGCGCTGTGGAAGCTAGTGTTTGACGAGGTGCTGGGGGTTCTCGAAGAAGGGCGGTTCCCTGCAACGGCTTACGTTGAGGATTTGGCGGCAGTTGTGGCGTCTAACAGCAGAGCCGGAATCAAAGAAGAAGCAGAAAGATGTGCCAACATGGTAAGCCAATGGTGTGTGACGAAGAAATTAAAGATGGCCGCGGCGAAGACTCAAGCCATCCTGCTAAAAGGGAAGACGGATGGAGCCCACCCTATACATATCAGTATAGAAGGCACCAGAGTACGTCCAAGTTAAGTGGTCACTTACCTCGGCGTAAGGTTTGGTAGACGCTTTAATGTGACCTCTCATTTGGACTACCTGGGAAACAGGGTAGCCCAAACATTGAATGGCCTGAGCCTCTTGGGAGGTGCGTTATGGGGCCTCAGATACCCAGCAAACATGGCTATTTACAACGGAGTGATTCTGGGTGTTCTGAGGTATGCCTCTCCTGCGTGGTCCCAGAATCTCACATTAAGGCAGAAACGCAGGTTGGCGACATTTCAAAGAATGGCTCTGCTGCGGATTACGAAATCATATCGGACCGTGTCTCGTAAGGCGGTGCAAGTCCTAGCAGGAGGGGTTCCTCTCGACCTCATCCTGCGGGAAGAAAATTTAAATGGGAAGTTCAAAACTGAAGGCTCAGCTGGTCTTCCGGAAAATATCCGGGTAAGGGTAGAAGAGGACCCTGGGAAATGGAAGAAGATCATCCGGGAGAACAGTATCGCAGAGTGGAAACAGCGGTGGGTAGCAACCACGAAAGGTTCTACCTTCAAAAAATACTTCCCTACGGTGCGGACACGTCTGGAAGTAAAATGGGTCCTCCCGGACTATTGGATTTCTCAATTCCTTAGCGGGCATGGGGCCTTTCGTGCTAAACTCCATAGTTTTGGAAAGGATATCGATCCCCTGTGCCCAGCATGCGGAGTACTGGAGACGACTGAGCATGTCGTCTTGAACTGCACCGCCTTTGAGGCACTGAGGTCTAAGCTACTCAAGGACACTGGACTCTACGTCCTCACGGAGAACCAGTTCCCTGAGTTGATGAAAGAACGTAACTACCCGTACTACAAAGAGTTCGTGTACGGGTGGAAGGAAGCCGTCAGGCCAGCCGTGTTCAACCTCGTGAGAAGGGAACCACCACATGGAAGACCACCGGACAGCGAGCTACCTGGATAGAAGGCATTATTCTTAGAAAACACAGAAAATCCATCCAAGAGAAAGTTAAACAATATAAATAAATTTTTTTAGGCAAGATAAGAGCACTAGTAGTGTTCTTATCTTGCTAACACCCGTGTTGTTGAAAGGCAAGGTAGGGAGGAAATAAATAAATAAATAATATTTTTAAAGTATAAATTTTAGAACATGATTAGGGTTTGTTGCAAAATTTGGCGAGATATTAAGAAAGAAGAAACGTTCTGCCTGATTCCAGAGAAGGTTTTCCATTCTCAATGTAAAGGGTGTTCACGGGAGATGTATAAAAGCTACTGCACAAATACTTAAACTATTATTATGAATTGTTTCCACTTTTAATAAATGTTGGATTGTTGATTCAGCTGACTTCTTACAACTGATCGAATTTTCAGTAGCCTATTTATACACAATTTACACAATATTACACAAAACGACAGACTCACAAAATGTTGGCAATTTCTAAAATCAATATTGATAAAATTTACAAATGTCCTGAAAAATTGGCATTTCCTTGGAAAGACTCCAAACATTGGTAGAAAACATTTTTAGAATAGGTGCAGCTGCTAAAAATTACAAAATATTCCCTATGGATTCCGTAGGAGAGGAAAAAAGTCTGAACCAAACTGCATTTGTTCAGTTTTTGTGAGACATAACCTCAAGCAAGCTATGCTCTTGATTAAAAATGTTTCCTTTAATCCGCTGTTAACACAATTGGACAAAATCGCTTCGGCTACAAAAATAAATTAATTATTGATTTAATTCTATCATATATAAAGATTGTAATAGAAAAAAATAATCCTCAAAGATGACTATTGCTAAAGTTTTCATAACTAGTTATGAGCGTTACAACCGGTTTAACAGAATGGCTTAAGGCCGTTTAGAGAAGTTAGTAGAAGTTTTAAGCTAAAGCAACAAGCTCTAATTACACCCTCGTCCCCTGGATTGGATTCATTTACATTTTTTTTATCTTTTTTTTTTTTTTTTTGCAGTACAACGATTACTTGATTCTCCAAGCTCTAAAGGAAAAGTTTTCGCTTCCATTTAAAATATTTCGTTTTGATTACAATAAATACGAAAGAAGTTCTGAAGTAAATTTTTGCCAAATAAAAAAAAATATATAGAATTACTATTTCATCAATAAGTACTACCGTATCAGGGATTTACTTAAACTTTCAGAAAGGATTTCTTTAAAATATTAAGTAGTATAATTTCTTCAATGAAACTGCTTAAATATAAACTAATCGCTAATTCTAAGCAATCATTATTATAGTGCTAGAGTTATTATACACTTAAAGGTAGATACTTTTCAACGTTACAAAAGGTTGAATCTAAAAACTACTTGTGACAAAAAAAACTACTACTAAAAATAACTAAACTACTAAAAAACTACATAATTATCGATGTACAGAGCAATTTAGTCCATTGCATTCATCTTTTATAAAGTAAATTGCAATAGTAAAATTTTGTAAGAATATATCACTAAAAGGAAGAAGAGAAAGTCATATAAATTTTAATTCAGAGGCACAGTTCACCGCCTTAATATATTGCTACATTATTTCCTTTAACGTTACAAAGAACAATTTTTGAAAAACAGATTTATTTGTTTTCAAGAAACTGATTGCCAGGGTTTAAAAGAATACCGCATTTTTTCGGTCATTAAATGTTTGATGAATGGACATTCTGCGTTATAATTTAAATTTTCTGAATGTACATACTTAACTCTTTCAAGGGCTATAATTTATTTGTTTTTATCTTAAAAAAAAATTCCAATGCCCTTATCATTATTACGTAAAGTATATCCTTTGACGATAGCATTGTCTTGAATAATTCTAATTTTACTACATGCTCGACAATGATGACAATTATTAAGAATGGAAAATACTAAGAATAATTGAATCTTGAAATTTATATAAATGTTAAGATAAGATGGAAACCAAACAATGAGGAGGTCAACAAATATTTTTTTTTTATTTCTATGAAAGGTCCTTTTGGTAATCAATCTCTGAGAGAGAAGACAAAAGTTGGTTGACATTCAATACAAATAGGTCAATTCAGAGAGAACTTTAAACAAGACAGAGAAAGATCCCTTTGAAAAAAGTTGGACTCAGCTTCAGAGAACTTATAAATAAGTTGTAATTTTGAAAAAAAAAATATATATATAGTATAACTTCTGTGGGTTAACACTATTTATTAAACGAAAATATAACAATAGTCAATGCCACACAGATTATAAAACTCGAATATCAAAGCAGGTTACAAAAATGATCACTTTTTAACACAAATCATATGGCTTGAGCTTCACAGTCAAGACAAAGACTAAGGGCCGTATTTATGAACGATCCTAAGGAACGCGTTACTAAAGGCTTCCTTAAAATGCACACCGTTAGCTAACCATCACAATTTTCATTATATTAACGTTCCTTTACGATTTCTTATCTTAAGGACGCCTTGGATCCTAAGGTGTTCCTACAAATTTGATCTGTTTTCCTTCCTTAGTGCTAAGGTAGGTGATTAGCTACCTTTAGCTTCTCCTTAACTCTTTAATAATAAAAATAAAAACAGAAAACAAATATCAGGAAATAAATACTTATTAAAAAGAACCATTTATTAAGAACAAAACGACTTTTTGGACTTTTTACTTTATTTATATGAGGTATAAACAGCAAAGGCGGTGAAATATTATTGCACCTTTTAAGGGAAATAAAAATTTTAATCTTGGTGAAATATTTTTCTTTTTTTCTCCTTTATATATTTATCAAATGTTTTCATATGTAGCCATTCTTATTACTAGGCACAATGAGAGACAGATAATTTCTTCATATAAGCAAAATCAATACAAAAGATGTATTATTTTTAATGAATGCATACTTATTTAGTATATTGATAGTATTACTTAAGTGTACAACATTAATCACAAACATTTTGATGCAGATGCATTTGAATCTTTTCCATTTCTACACTTCTAACATTAATTATGTTTCAGTAGCCAGTATTAGAGCTGTAATTGTAAATATGTGATTAGTTGGTGATATAAACATCTGAAAGAATATTATGTGAATTCATTTTTTTTCTTTTGCAAGTAGTACTGTAATGAGCAATATGATCTTAATTATTGATAGTAAAGATAGTTTCACTCAATTACTCATTGACAAAACATAATCTTGATATGAAATATAGACTGAATCCAATTTGAGAAAATTAAATGTAATTTTAATAGTACCAATTCAACATTTTTAAAGTTTATTTATTTATCTATGCCTATTATACATAAAAGGCTTTCATGGAATTTGTTGAAATTAGATAAGTTTGGTATAACAAGATTTAGGAAGAGTGGTAAGAGAAATGTAAAAAGAACAGAAATAAATTGATAGACAACTTTTATTTATTATTACATAAAAATGAAAAATCATAATACACACTAATAAACCAATACTTTATAAAATGTCAAAACACATATACATCCACAAAGATTTTTCAATAATTAATATGCTAATATAACTAAACATATATACAAACATCTCAATTAGAAGAATATTGCAGTGTCTCATCCCCCAAGCTAACCTCAGGAGAAATAAAGTCGGCGAAAAGAGAGGGATCTCGGTAGGATAAAAGACAAGAAGCATCCAATGCAACTTTTAAAACATTTTGATAAGAAAATGAATAATGCGACCCGGAACCATATTCATAATGCAATAGAAATAATTCATAAAATAATAAACATCATGGACAAAATGGCATAGAAGAAAGTTCAGGGAAGTTTTTCGGGCAAAAAAAGAACAATGGATAGTTTCTAAGGTCAACAACACCCATGTTAGTAAACAGGAAATAACAATTAATAAACAAAGCAAGTCCTAGCAGAACGCAGTCCCGACTAAAAAAAATAACGCGCTCGAGATATTTACATTTGGGGTTTCGCAGGGTCAACCCTACCGAAGTGCAAATTTCATAATTATACAGATATATTCATTCATGCCTGAAACAGGCAGTTCTTTAAGCTCTTCAGTCTCCTAATATAAACCTCTTCACTCAGAAGAATTGTAAAATATATGAAAATACCCTGAATACAAACTTGAATATATTCAGGAGTAATTTAATTTAAAGGAGTAATTTAATCGAAATATTAATAATATTTAAAAAAAATAAATTAAAATCGAGCATAGTCCTCGGATCCAAGGGTAGAGGCTAAATATAGGTGATGGAAATTGGATGAGGCCAAAAATAGGGGGGTAGTAGCGAGAATAATATTAAAAATCGGTGTAACCGCTCTTACCCACCCCCTTAACCCTATTTTCTGGCTTGAGTTATCATACCTAGAAAGCATACGAATTGAACGAGAACGGAGTGTTAGGCAGTATAAAAATTGCCAATTAGATCGAAAGAGTAGAAAGGACTACTTGAATCTTAATAATAAAAAAAAAAAAAAAAAAACGAGCGTAGCCACGGCTTCTAAGGGTAGAAGCTAATTATCGGTGATGGAAATTGGATGAGGCCAAAAATAGGGGGTAGGTGCAGGTATATATACTATATATAGCATATATGAGCAAAACAATAATGATAATCAGCTCGCTGTACTAGACGTTGAAACCTAAGTGCTCACTCCGTATCTCCCAAAGAATCTGTGATAATAGGCCTAAGAAAGACACAGCAATTAATCAGAACCCCTCCTTTCTGAAACTAAGTGCTCGTTTGGATCTAGACGGATAGAACTCTGCTAATGGGAGTACTAACGGGCAACAGATGGCTTGAAAGACTTTGGTAGGTTTGTGGAGAATCGATTGATTTAGCCTGTAGCCAAGGCCAGCGAAATATCGATATTTTTTCCGATATTCGATATTTTACGATCATTGACATCTAGTTCGAATTATCAACTACCGATATCTGCCCAACGATATTTTAAATTAAAAATTAAAACCTTGTTTACAGTAAAATATGAGAATTGTGTAGAAAAATGATGAAAGGATACTCATCTTTATAGCAGTTTATGAACTTATAGCCATACCTATATTTGCAACATCCTTCTCGTTTTACGTCGCCATTTGTTTTTTGATAAAAGGTTTGTTACTTGTTGCGTATTACTATTGTGGCCAAATTGGTGGCCACTTTTCGACAAGTAAGCTACGTTTTTGGTTAAATATCGTACTTGCGCTAAAATCGGAGATTGTCGTTGCCATTCAAGAGGTAATTTACGCATTTTTAGATGCTCCTATTAGACAGAGAGTCCGTTTTTGAATTGATATTCATTCTAATTTCAAAATTACTGGTTTTTCAAACAAAATAATTACGATTTATTATCGATGAAAAACTAGACTCTAGGTAGTATCGATATTTAAAGCCAAATATTAATATTAATCCCTACTATATCCTAATTTAAACAGTTCTCAGAGCCAGCAAGCATAGCTATTATCTTGTATTTTTTAGGCTAGTTCTTGTTACATATTTGATTACATTTTTAATAATTATTTTTACTGGGTAAAGGTTAATCTTTATCTATGTGGAATTTTAAACCAAAGAAAAATAATTATATGATGAAACACTAAAAGTAAGTACATTATATAATAAAAAATAAAATAAAAGTATAGTAAATATAGAATTTGTTGGAAAAAAAAAAAAAATTAACGGCCTTTAATATGGTTGCGATAAGACTCACCTCGGCCCTAGATATCTGATATTGCTATCTGAGGGGGGGGGGGGCGATATCGGCAGCTAAATGACGACCATCAACGTCACATATATCAGGGGGAGGGGGTGTTTAGGTCGCGGTAGGATCAACAAGTGCTCACCTCCCACCTCCCATCTCTCACTTCCCACCTGCCGCTCACTAATTACCTTATTTACTATTTAACAGCCAGCTAATTACCTCCAATTAACCGATAATCGTCACCTGCCGCAAATTGGTTTTTCTTTACTGGTCTTACACGCCTGCCTTCCAATCTAATTTAAAACAAAATCACACCAGACAGAGAGTGATTCGAAAAGTCATTATGGAAACTAATGCTTATTCTGATATATGTAATAGGTATTCATTCATAGGATTCATCCATTATTAAGTTGGAAAGCAGAATCATAGCAAAGAGCACTTTTTAATTTTTTTGGTCCACAAGAAATTATTAGTATCATATGGACAGAAATTGAAGTGTGGAAATGCATCAGGGTCTAAGTGCCTAAATAATAAAACAAAGCTTTTTTTTTGCCAAATTGTTATGTGTGCCAAAGCCATTCTTTAGTACAGAAATTGGTTTAAGTAATGCTTTGTTGATAGAAAAGAGATAATTGAACGTATGAAAGATGGCATGGGTGTAAGCGCTGAATGTAGTTTACCCTAGAAGGTATAAGTCACATCATTTCTGTAAAAATTTCCTAAGGCGTTTATACCTTTATGCATTTCCACGCTTAAATTGTTTTATTTTTCAGACCTGGGATTACTTAAACTGGGATTACTTTTTACAGACTTGTTTTATTTAAATATACCTGGGATGAGGTATATTTAACGGATCAAACTCCCCCCCTTCTTTTCATTGATTTTCGGGACTTAAAAATGGAAAACTGGTACAGTTCTTATGCAAGTATAAAATTCTATACTCACCGTACTGCTTGTATAACATCTCGCAATCTATGTAACAAAAATTTTCCCGCTGGCATCCGTCTATTATATTCTTCACCGCTTTCATTTAATCCGTAGTTAGAATTTATGGAACGAAATTACGATTCGTGAAATTCTACTTCATTATTCTTCGTTCATCATAAATCATCGCTTTCGAATTTACCTATACTGCTTTTATATTAAGTGTAACGATAAAGCCATTGTATTCTAAGTATTTCGACTCAATAATAATTTATGTTTACTTTACCCTGATTTCATTTTTGTACTTTCCTCGTTTTAAAGTTTTATTAATGTCGGTCCTTTGTGCTAGAAGAAAAAGAAAAAGGCTGCAAGGGAAAATAATGATTGTAACACGATAAAGGGCCTTGATATAAATTAATTGTCTTTGCGACCATGGCATACACAGATGGAGACAATTAAATCCACCTATTGAAGTGCAGAAATATTTAAGAAATACTCTAGCGGAGGCTGGACAAAGCCATGCAAAGCGGTGGAAAAACAACACAAGCCCCTTATCAAAGCATTCGAGCCCGTTACCTCTCGCAAAGCTTGTTAGCACGGTTCTTGAGGAAACAACCAAGCCTCTTCACATGTAAGGAGAAAATTGATTACACTCACCGGCATCGGAAACCGTTTCTAAAATAAGAGGATGAAGGAATCAACGAGGATAAAAAAGGAGAGATCCAAGATTATTAACTTTTTTTATTATATAAGATATGAGATTTTAAGTACGAAATTTGATTATTTTTCGAAAAACTATAACAGGGCTATAATAATTTGGACTTTGGCGTATTAGAAATTCATTATTATTTAATCCACGTACAAGCTCCATGTCAGAGAGTAAAAAAGTAATTGTCCAAGACTAAATTTAAAATAAATATTTTTTTCTTCTGACAAGACCTTAAAGGAGGGTTTTCAACATGTTCAACCTTCAATACACAGCAAGAAGGTCGTTTGCATTACCATTATTAGAGACAACGTTTCCCTCAAAGGCTACCAAAACGCAAAGAGCTTCTTATTATGCCGAACTGGAAGGAAATGCATCTATTTGATTTGAATATTAAAAAAATACATACAGAAAGGAGATTATATAATTATATAATTAAATACACTTTACAAATGAAGCAACCGGATGTTGGACATATAGAATGAAAATAAAATGTAATTATAAACTAATAAACAACATTAAACGAATTTATTTTGAATAAAATTTTTAGGAGTGAAAAGGGGAGCTCATAATGTCATTTCCAGGAGACAATTGTCTAACGCCATGGTTGTTTATGATTCTAATGATCGAATGCCAAGCACCACTAACAGATTTTGTTTAAGCTTGGATCAAACTAAAGAAGAAATATAGAATGGTAATTAAAATGTTAAATTATATTTATTGAGGTCAACTTCAGTTTCTTGGTTAGCATCACAACCTACTGAACCATGTGGCGCAGGTTCCTAGCAGGGCAGGTGGCCTTTCTATAGTGAGTTAAAAATCCTTGTCCCTCGGAGGTCCATGGCCTGTGCGATGTCATGTACTCCTTAAAATTTCTATCCCAATTATACCTTTATCGAAAGACTCCCAGTGTAGTAACTTCCGATTAGCCATAGTAGCATAAAGGGACGTTAACCAATATAAACAATCAACTGATATTGAATGTATGGCTTATTAAAGGAAACAAGGTTTCTCTCCTCTTAGTAGGCTTGTCAGCTGTGCTCATGTCACTGATCAATATGTTGTTATTCACTTCCAATGCGTTGATTAAAAGCATTAAAAAGTACGAAACATCAAAAACTAAAAATCAGAGCGACCTTAGGATGATTAACTTTTTACATCTTCATTAATTCTAAAAAAGACAGAGGCTTTTTCATTAAAAATTTGAATTTTAAAATTTACCCCACAGATTTTTATTCAAACACTGTTACGAAGAATCTGAAAAAAAAAAAAAAGGTGTGGCGTCAAAGCTATTTCAATTAATTGAAACTGTAACATTTTCTTTATAAGCTATCGAATGAAAAAATGGACTGTTTACTTATAATAATTAAAGATTTTCCTGAACTTCAGAAATGCAAGTTAAATTTAAGAACTCATATGGCGGACGGCAATAGCATATAAAAATATATTAATTTCCTACTTTTTATATAGATCCTAAATTCCATTGTAAATCATCTAGTCTAACTAGATATTTAATTTTATAATTTATAAATAAAATTAAATATTTTTTATATTTATTAAAATTAAAATAAAATTGAATATTGTTTCATACAAACTAGGTATATTAAATACTATTCAGTAATAACTTACTAAGTATTAATTGAACGCTTCGTAAAATGCTGAGATATGAAAAAAAGGTTTTTTAAATGATAAAAAAAAAAGAAAAGAATTTTATATAATTTGGACTTCCCCTCCTGCCAAATAACAAGCTCAAAAAGGTAAGGGATGGGACTAACTAAGGAATTATGCATGCTATGACGTAATCACCCGTCCCGTGCCTTTCCTGAAATTTTAATGCTATTCGTCCCTTGTTTGTCTTTGCAATTCCGATGTAAACATTTATCTCCTTCTAATGTCACATCTGTTTCATATTATATTCAAGGCTCCTCTCGTTAGTATTTCTTTGACGCCTTATTATAATAAGTATAATAACTTATTATTATAAGTAACTTTATAATAAAAACGTTTTTTTCTTTTTAAAAATCATTACTCATCTGCACTTAAGTTTTTTCTTCAATATAAATATAAGTATAATTGATTTTGATGGGATTTACCAATTAGTCTAGTTTCATTCTAGTCCATCTTCCATCTTTTCACAAAATGAGATATACTTAAATATTTTTCTTCATTTTTACTTTCACTTACCTATATATGAAATGTATAGTAATGGAAAGTATTGCGATCGTAAAAAATTTTGACTTCCGGTTTTCAACGGAAATGCACGTTTTAGGGTCCCCTGAGTCCAAATAATCAAGTTCCGCGAAATGGTCTGTGTGTGTGTGAACAGACTAGCTCAAAAACTAAAAACATTAGGAACCTGTAATTCGGTATTTGCTTTATGTATTTGTCCGCGAAGTGACAGTAAAAATTGCATCAATGTTGGTCAAACAGAGGGGGTACTTTATTTAAAGAATTGGGTCTAATTTTCACGTTTCTTTTTGTTTTTTATTTACTCAAAAACGGCTTTAACGATTTTGATCAAAGTAGGAATTTGATGTACGTATATGCCCGCAATGTGACAGTCACAATTTTATCAAAATTGATCAATTAGAGGGGCTTTATTTAGTAAATGTTGTCTCATTTTCAGGTATTTTATTTATTTACTCAAAACGGCTATAACGATGTTGTGTCACTATGATCAAACTGAGTATCTGATGTATGTATATGCCAAAGATGTACCAGCCAAAATTTCATCAAAATTGGTCAAACGGAGGGGGCTATTTATTTAATAAATTTTGTCTAATTTTCACGTTTGTTTTGTTTTTTATTTACTCAAAAACGGCTTTAAGGATTTTGATCAAACTAGGAATTTGATGTATCTGTATGCCAAAGATGTGACAATCGAAATTTTATATCCCGTATTATCACTGATGAAAATAAAAACTAATATTTGACAATAAAAAAAAAAAAAATTTACTTTAGAGAGTAAATACGTGATGCTCAAATTATTTAAAGCATTTAAGGTGTGGAAAAATATGGTATAAGATAATCGTTAATTAATTATATTTTAGTTTAGAATCTTTAATTTCATAATAGATTTCTGAAGACAATATAAAGTGATTTTTGAGGAACAGTAATCGTTCTCGATCTCCAGAAAGGCATAAGAGACAAACTTCACTAAGAGTCGTAAATACACCTCCTATCGATTCACCTTCACGATATATTTACAAAAAACAAATCGCTGTAACTTTTGATGAAATTAGGTCCCTTAAAAAAAATAAGGAATAATGAATCGAAGAGTACTGAGAACTTTTAAGTTTTCCATTACAGATACATTATAACTTAGGGAGATATACAAATATAAGCATATAAATATGGAACAGTGTGGCGTTTACATATTATCGAATAAACGTCTATTTCTAATCTAAGTAAGTTCGTAAGTGAAAGTTGTGTGTTGCGCGCATCGCACCAGATTTTTTCCTCCAAGCAATTACACTTAAGAAACTTGTAAAAACGAAATCAGATGGGTGACTTGTAATAAAAAAAGCCGTTAACATTACAACTGCTTTGCTTCCAAAAACTGAAAGGGCATGTAACTCGAAGCAATTCATAAGCTTCTACCGGACAATGAATGCCTCAATAGGTGGTAATAGTGGTAGGCAAAAAGTAGTGGGATAGATCGAATCAACAAAGACAGTACATGTAGGGCTAAATGAAATAAAATGGAAAAAGAATGACAAGATAAGCAGAGCTGGAGAAGGTAGTATAAGTCGACTCTAAAGCCAACAGAAGGAAAAAAATATTCATTCCTCCAAATAAAAATAACTATATGTTGATTTGTGAAAAGTTATGACACCTTTAATATTTTGAAAATATTTAGTTAAATTTTCTTTTCACTAAATATTTTTAAAGCTTTTTTACAAACTAAATGTTCAGTTTTAAATAGAATTCAGTGTTCGTTAAGACAATAAAAATAGAAATTTTACGATCAAATTATATATGATTTATAAAAACAACACCAAAAAGGTAATTACTATTAAGTCTTGACTATGTATTGAAGTCAACGGATTTGTCATAAAATATTTTACGAATAAGATAATTGAATCAGTCTTTTGAGAAACCCGACATGTCCAAAAAACTAATTTAGTTTTAGAGGTGAGAGATAGTCAACTGTTCTTCAATTACGATAGTTTAAATGATGGTCTGGATTTTCAGTTTACAATGATTTTATTGTGGTAAGCAACGTTTCGATCCAACTTGTGGTTCTTCATCAGGGCTTCTGAGTCCAGGTGGATACTAAGACTTAGTCTTACGTGGATACGTACTAAGGTCTTAGTATCCACCTGGACTCAGTAGCCCTGATGAAGATCCACAATCGTTGGATCGAAACGTTGGCTTACCACAATAAAATCATTTTAAACTGAAAATCCTGACCATCATTTAACCTATCGTAATTTAGTTTTATTTTATTTTTGAACTCCTTGTCATAAAATATTTTACAAATAAGATAATTGAATCAGTCTTTTGAGAAACCCGACATGTCCAAAAACTAATTTAGTTTTATTTTATTTTTGAACTCCTTGCGAGTTCAAGGATAAAATAGAAACATCTAATGAAAGAAATACCCGAAAAGTCCAGCTGATCTATCGGCTTTAATGGATCTTTAAATTATCGTTGCCAGGAGCAACTCGAAAAATCCAGGACATTGAAAAATATCTACCATTAACCAAAGCAATATGTACGTTTTGGCGTAAATTTTGACTAGCCTCTCACTGTCAAAGCAGCTATAGAAGATTTGAATTAAGAACCATAAATTTGAATCTTGCCCATTTCGACCTTATATATTTATACTTTCAGTATTTTTTTTCTTTTATTTATTTATCAGACAATATACGTAAGCTTGTAAGATTTTCGTATGGTATTTTCCTAAATAGGTATAAGTTTTTTAACAATCGTTTATCTTCCACAATTAGGTGAAAACCTACTAACCAATAAACATTTATATTTCAGATCTATCGAACGGACGTAGATTTATAAAATCATGAAAAATGTATTCTAGGCAGGAATATGTGTCGGAGAAAATAATTTAAGTTAAGGAAATCTCTTGATGCAAAAGTAGAATTTTTTTTTCAGTTTTCCAATAATTTATATTTGTGGACGGACATGTCGGGTTTCTCAAACGACTGATTTAATTGAATACTGAAAAGATTCTTTTTTTTTTTTAATCATTTGGAGGAAAAACTTTAAATGTTTAGGCCTTTCTTTATTTATGCCTACCCTTCTTTAATTATTCATTTAGTTTTACTCTGGCCTTCGGAGCAGCAGGAGGTAGATGAATTCCTAAGGATATATATTCCTGGGGCGGATGCTAAGAAATCCCTACCAAAGGCTGCCTCGGCGGGGAACAGGCGGGTCCGCGCGAGCCCAACGGGTCTAAATGTAAATTTATCTCCAGCCCTAAAATTAAAGCTTTGGCTGAACCGCTTAGCGCCCCAACTTCTCAGGGCCATCTCCAACTTATTACAACTGTTGCCAAATAATGAGCAGGTATCACGTAAAAGAGCAGGCGAAAGAATGAAAATGTTTTTACATCTAATCACTAAAACATTAAATTAAAAAGGATTTCTTACCTTTTTTTGAATAAAGAGGAAAACATGTTGCGCCATTGATTAAAGAAATTAAGATGATCTTTTTCTCTATCCTACATTTTTTTAAATAAATAAAATATAATATACAAATAAAAGAAAATGTTTTTAAAACACTTATTTTTAGAATCTGAACTTCTATTCGATGTATGATTTCTACTCCTCTTTCCATGGACCCCCCCCCCCCCCCCCCCCAAAGCCAACGAATCATTTTAAATTTACTAACTTCTTCAGTTTTTCAAGCCATAAAAACTATATGTTGATTAAATGGAGTTAACAATTTCTGATTCCTTGAATATTTATCTTTCTTCCTTTGGCCAATTAAAATTTTATAACGCCCAATATTATTAGGCAAATGATATAATTATAGATAGCCAGTATTAATTAAAAATTGCTCTCTCGAATGGTAAAACATATTTTCCTATGTCATTCTTTAAAGTCCACAAGAAATTTTGTGTTGAAAATTAAAAGAAAATGATAACTCTAGAAACTAATCTCTCAGCTCTGGAAAAAAAAAACCTACTGAATAGCCAAAATGTCTAGGAAGGGAAGGAAATAAAAATAAAAAAATAAATAAAAAAGTTCACATTTATGTTTGATTACATAAATGATAATAAAAAAGTTTTCTTAATACCCGATAAAATGAACAAAAAAATATGAAAGTCCTATGATTTGTTGGATTTTATAATAATTTACCATTGTAATGGACCAGATAAAAAAATAATAATAATTACTCATTATTAAAATATATTTTGTTTACTTATATTGAATTCTGAATACGTTACTTTTTGATAACTGGTTACCATCTACTTTGATTTTTTACCACTGATCACTAGCATTAAGATAATTAATTGCCAAAATTAATCGAAGAAGACCTAATTATCGAGCTTATCCAAAGTAAGCTCTTTGAACTTGACAACGTTCGGAAATTCTTACATACATAGTAGATTTTAATAATTATCTTAGAGTAAATTTGAAAGGCTTGAAACAATTACATACTAAGTAACCTCTTTAAACAATCAGTTATCCGTTCCGTGGGGCCTAATGGAAATGCAAATAGCCGCCCGGGTCCTATTTGAGTAATAATATTATTGCTTCGGACGTCTCGCAATTTATCTTCCCTAAGTTATGCGACAAAGTTAAGCGAGATGAATAACAAGTCATCATTAATCATCATTTGTATCGCAAAATCTATAAAGCTGTATATAATTGCCTATTTATAATATATAATTTAACTGGTAAGAGAAAAAAAAAACAACTGACAATGTCTTTTTAACGACTTAATATCATCTTATGTTTTTTCATTATATAAAAATGTTTATAAAAAAAAACAATATAAAAACAATTTTTAAGATTTTTTTAAAGAAACTTATGCCACCATTAGTATAGAATTTCAGCCCCCATATCTCCCCTCTTACCCGGGCCCTCGAAATTCTATTTACCGGTAAAAGGGATAAGGTCAGTCCCTTATCGGGAGGGGGGGGGGACTTCCTTCTTATCAGGTAACTTTCTAAGAACACCTTTTCAAGAATGTATTTATCTGATCCACACATATGGTATAGTACATAATATTGTACATTGAGCATTCATTTTAAAAGGATCGAGTTTCATTTTTCAGTGTAAATTATAAATTAAATATGAACTTATTCCATTTCAAATGAATGATTCATTTTAAAAATATATGTTATCTTAAAAAAAAAAAATTATTTTAGGCAGACTTATAATATTTGACTAATTATTTCAGAATGCTTAAACAAGAATTTTCATGATAGCCGTTTGCACTATCACATATTATTGAAGCGATCTGCTGCAGATAGTGCTAGCCCTCAAATTTATCCCATCCCATCCCATCCCATCCCACATATATTATTTCACAAAGCGTAAAAATCGGTTTTTCATCAATTATAAGGTCCTACCGTGCTCAAATGCCACGAATGTGGTATCGTTTTATGGATTGCGATACGAGCATTAAGACCCAGTTTAGTTCTTGTGAACTAAACTGGGGTTTTGCTTTTTAAAGCTCTAAAACCTACCATTGTTGAGATAACGCCTGGGCTAGGGCCCTCCGCCGCACGTGGTCAACTACTTATTGTATTACGTTACAGCAAATGCTAGGACCTGTCGTGTTTAGGTTCTAAAAATGTTGTTTCGTCTGATTTAGACTTAATTGTAGCGTTGGAAAATTGCACTCTCACATTTAGCAATTACAGTATACTCCCACTTTACCGGTTCCCGTTTAACCGACTCTTCGGATAAACCGATGGACGCTGTAAAAGATAAAAATTCTTTTTAAAATCCTTAAAAACATTTATAATTTTGTCATATTCTCAATAAAATATTTTGTTAAAATTTGTATTATGTTGCAGTTCGATAGATCTTAAATAAATTAAAATGTAGGCAAAAAGTCTTTTGTTTTATACTTTCACTTCACTAGATATGAAATATATAGTAAGGGGAAGTATTGCGATCGTTAAAAATTTCCACTTCCCCTGAGTCCAAATAACCAAGTCCCGCGAAATGGTCTGTGTGTGTGTGTGTGTGTGTGTGTGTGTGTGTGTGTGTGTGTGTGTGTGTGTGTGTGTGTGTGTGTGTGTGTGTGTGAACAGACTAGCTCAAAAACTATAAACCGTGGGAACCTGAAATTTGGTATTTAGTGTAGGTATATGCCCGCGATGTGACTTTTTTTCACATCTTGACAAAATTTCATCAAAATTGCCCAGAGGGTTACTTTATTTAATAACTTTTTACATTATTTGGTTTTCTCAAAAACGGCTCCAACAATTTTATATAGATAGCCAACATTTCATCAAAATTGGTCAAACGGAGGGGGGACTTTAATTAATAAATTTTGTATCATTTTCACGTGTTTTTTTTATTTACTCAAAAACGGCTTCAACGATTTTAATCAAACTGGGTATTTGATGTATATAAATGCCAAAGATGTGATAGCCAACATTTTAGAGGAGAAAAAAAGAAAAATATTCAGTCAACTCATAAAACACGTTGAGCCCATGCATGTGTAGTACGCCTTTAATGACAGATCATAGTTCATAATCAAAGCCGTTCTGTTCATTTCATGGAAATTATTTGTTTCATGGTAACTAAATGAAATTTTCATCAAGTACACAGAGAATTATAAAATCAGACGACTTGGGGTATCATGCTTGCATTGCCGAATTATCACAAGTATAAACTTTTATTTATTAATAAAATAAATTAGTGTTTTTTATAGAGCAAATGAAAACAAAAATAAGAAATGAATGTGGAAAAATGTGTAACTTTGAGAAGTGGAATTAAAACAACGCATTAATTTCTATTTTAAGTAAGTTGGTAAGTGAAAGTTGTGTGTTGCGCGCACGCACCAATTTTTTTATTTTTTTTACCGAACTCCAGTAAAACAAATCTCTTCGAAGTAAAATTGATCTTGAAACAAAATCCGTATCCTCCATTCATTTCATTAAAAAAGAAATAGCTTCCTATATTTTGACAAGAAATTTCGCCAGTTGACATTAAGGTGCGTATGAACGAAAAAAAATAAAAGATTTGTGAAAACTGAATAGAGTGATAGTGTAAATTTTCTTAAATTGTTAAATAAAATTGGCCCAAAAAAGGTTTCTTTAATTAATAACTATATAGTCTTTGTAAAATAGGTTGTATGTTGCATTTGAGTTTTATCGAAATAGTGAAGGATAAAATAATTATATTAATAATATATAAAGTTATAATAATATATTTTGCTGGTTTTTTATACACTTTTCCGGATTGACCGGCTCATTCACTTAAACGGCAATGTATCCGTTCCGACGAGGAGGGACAAGCAGGAGTCTACTTTAGTCATTGGCGAAACTGAGGGGAGGGGGTGCTATGGGGGCTGGAGCCCCTCCATTTGGAAAAATGTTCGTCATTTAAAGGTAGAATTTGATTTTCCTTAAAGTAAGGAAGCAAGTTAAAGAACAAAAATGCGCAGAACAGGTAGAATTTCAGTTGCGGGAAGGTGAAAAAGCTGATCGGCAGATCCAATTGAAGAGCAATAGGGCTGCAGCCTCCCCCCATTAGGATGCAGCCCCCCCTTTACAATCGGTTGGATCCGCCCATGACTGTAATGGTGATGCATAGTAACATAGTGATTCATTAGAACTTTGGTTTATCAACTTATCTTTTTTATAACGGGAATTTCAGAGAACTAAAGTATCGAAATAAGAAAAATGAATTTTAATGGTTTCTACGCGGGCTTTATGACACATACACGTTTCACGTTTTTGGGCCAGGCGTCTAACACCTCTAAAACTTTGGTTTTGGTGGGTTAGGCCCCTCAGCTTCACGAGGCTACTTATTGTTTTGTTGCCTCTCCATGGATAGAAACCTATTTGATGTCATTCTTACCACTTAGAAGACTATCTTCCTCTCCATTGTCAGAAAAATAAGCGTAAAAAGCATCTTATGAACTGTTTTTGAAAAAACAAAATCAGTAGGGAAGTTAAAATCAGAATGTAGAAAGATTAATTTCCAAGACTATGCAACATTCTTAGTGATTTCATATATTCCAGGAAGATTACAGGAAACTTTTGTAAAGAAAAACGTCAGAAAATGAAGTTCTTCCTTAACTATTAAATAGAAAAATAATTTATTCTTCCTTGCTGTAGAAAAAAAATTTCACCTTAAGGCCCGAATGGTTGGGGGAGAGGGGGGGGGGAGGTACGAACAGACAAAAAAAAAAAGTTCATTTCATAGTTATGTTAAACCTAGAAGTAAAATGTGATACAAATCTTCGTGCGAAGTGCTTCGCACGGGTCCACCTAGTACTTAATATTTACCGTATACAGGATATTCCCGATAAAAGAAGCACATTTATATAAAAAAAAGAAAACGTTTACGCTATTATTAAGGCTTAAAAAGCAATGAAACGCTGTGAAGTCCGCTTTTCGATGTATCACTTCGTTCTCTGGCCATTGGGATCTAAATATTTCAAAGATAAGTACTTTTTTTGTTTATTTTAACGTCCATTCATACTAATAAGACTAATCGGACGATGCTAAAGTGGGACTCATAAATTTTACCTATCCATGTATGATTGGAATAGGTATCTCGATTACTTGACATCGTATAGGCTCAGGACCTCGATTTTACGTCTTAGTCCGAGGGACGGTATAGCCAAGGATTTTTTACTCCTTTAATATTGTATTTTCTAGGATAATAAGTACTTTTTAGAAAGTTATTTTCAGGTAAATTTGCCTTAATAATTTTAGAATGTTTTCCTATTGACTCTCTTTGTGTTAAAACAGGTACTATGAAGTTCGTTCTCACAATGGGAGGCTTACCAAAGAGCCTTAAGGATCAAACAATTCAATTTTAATGAGATTTTCATTTAATAAAAACAAAATGTCTTCTTTTACTTTTAAGTAACGATAGTGAGCATATTGAAGAAATCGAATGATCGCACTCACCACTTCCATACTTTCCATAACCAATTCTCCCTTCATTTTGTTAGTTGGGAGATTCAAGGATGCAGTTTAACCGCTGATATAGAATGAAACTGGGAGAAGACTTCAACTGCTTTCAAAATGTCTTCTTTAGTGACAAAGCAATTTTTTGTAATGGCGGGTTGCTGAATACTCATAATTCCCAATTCTCAGTTGCCCAATACCTGTGGTGGCATCCTTAATTGTACTAAATAAACTGCAAAGGTAAGAACATAAAATAACCATAGTTATTTTTAAAATTGTACCGAGCCCCATTTGCCGTTTGGTTATTACCCGGGTCCTTCCTTGTCAATTCAACACAGTCTTGAGTCTCACCATCTCAGATCTTCTTGAAAATTGGTATATGTGTACTACTTGTATCTACTAGAACAACTGTGAAACATTACTGAAATATGTCTACCCGTTTTTGGTCTCTAAAGCCTTAAAAAATAGATCCAGAAACAGAAGAAATCATGATTAAAAATAGTAGGTGTTTTCCAAATTTGACTAGGAAAATGGCATTGGTTCCGTTAAAAAGCGCATTCCATGCCGTTTCAATGAATGCCGTAATGAAAACTATATCTCAATTCAATGTATTAACAAGTAATTAGACCGGGGCCCGGTGTGGCTGTGTGGTAAAGCGCCGTACTCCCATGCCGGAGCCGCGGGTTCGAGTCCCGCCCTGGGTGGTGCTTTTCTTTCGTAGGAGAAGTACCATCCAGTGCCATGGGTGTATAGGGCTTCAGTGGAAGCCTTGAAGTACCAAAAAAAAAAAAAAATGTAATTAGACTAAGAGCTCGCGAGAATAACTCAACATTATCTGATGAAAATTTCGAAGCGTTATTTTAAATCGTTATAGTATTGACATTAATAAAATAAGAGCCTGCCTTTCAGATCACGCTAACGCGAAGTTTATAAAAGGTGGCTAATGTCATTTTTTTCAAGTACCGGTATCGACAATTATCTATAGTTTGTGTCCAAAAATATGAGCATCGATAGTTTAGGAAAAGTATCGTATCGAAAGAAGCATCGATACGTAAGTGGTATGGTAACTTTTTACTTTCACTTACCTATATATTTCATATATAGGTAAGTGAAATATAAATATAAATATAAATAATGACCTTCGATACCACTTACCTATATATGAAATATATAGTAAGTGGAAGTATTGCGATCGTGAAAAATTTCGAATTCCGGTTTTCAACGGAAATACACGTTTCGGGACCCCCTGAGTCGAAATAACCAAGTCCCGCGAAATGATCTGTGTGTGTGTGTGTGTGTGTGAACAGACTAGCTCAAAAACTATAAACCGTGGGAACCTGAAATTTGGTATTTAGTTCATCAAAATTGCTCAAAGGGAGGGGGTATTTTATTTAATAACTTTTTACGTTTTTTTCGATTTTCTCAAAAACGGCTCTAACGATTTTGATTAAACTGAGTATTTGATCTATTTATATGCCCGAGATATGACTGTAAAAATTTCATCAAAATTGATTAACCGGAGGGGGGACTTTACTTAATAAATGTTGTATCATTTTCATGTGTTTTTTTTATTTACTCAAAAACGGCTTTAACGATTTTGATCAAACTGGGTATATGATATATGTATATGCTCGAGATACGACTGTAAAAATTTCATCAAAATTGATCAACCGGAGGGGGGACTTTACTTAATAAATTTTGTACCAATTTCACGTGTACATATTTTTTATTTACTCAAAAACGGCTTTAACGATTTTGATCAAACTGGGTATTTGATGTATGTACATGCCCGAGATATGACTGTTAAAATTTCATCAAAATTGATTAACCGGAGGGGGGACTTTAGTTAATAAATTTTGTATCATTTTCACGTGTTTTTTTTTTTTACTCAAAAACGGCTATGAAGATTTTGATTAAACTGGGTATTTGATGTATTTATATGCCCGAGATATGATTGTTAAAATTTCATCAAAATTGGTCCAACTGAGGGGCACTTTATTTCATGACGTTTTTCCAATTTTTACCTTTTTTTCGATTATCTCAAAAACGGCTTTAAAGATTTATATCAAATTCGTCATGTTTAATGAAAATTAGGTTTTCTTTAATATCAGGTAAGCTTTATCATTATTAAAATGTTCTGAGGGGGCTTTTTTGGGGGGGGCCTTTTTTGTTTCTTTCTTATAAAGTACCTTTGTTTTTGTTTACATGGAGAAATTAACTGTCTCTCGTTACACCTAAAAATAAGAAATGGCTAAATATGAGATCTGATAAAAATAAAGAAAACATAAAGAGGAGAAAAAAAGAAAAATATTCAGTCAACTCATAAAACTCGTTGAGCCCACGCATGCGGAGTACGCCTTTAATGTCAGACCATTGTTCATTTGAGAAGTGGCAAGTAACAAAACGCATTAATTTCTAATCTAAGTAAGTTGGTAAGTGAAAGTTGTGTGTTGCGAGCACGCACCAGATTTTTCTTTAGTAAAACCATGAAAAATGCAGCGTTTGAGATATCCATTGGTTGTGATATCTCTAGATACGAAAATCTTCAAACATTCACTTCGCACTTACACGCACTTGCAGCCTTTTCCATAATATATGTTCGAGAAATAATGAAAAAAATGACTTCCTCCACAGCCCTCTTGGCCCCCTTAACGATGAAGTATAAACAGTATCTTTCACACAGTATCAACCCATTCAATTAAAGCTTATTGTTTTCGGATATTTCATATCCATATCGCCTATTAAAATTTCATTGTTTTTTGTATCAATTTAATAGATTACGTAGATTTTTAACGTTCTTTATGTATTTTAATCCACTTAATGGCACTAATAGTAAATATTTATTCCCTTTTTTTTAAATTTTATTCAATGAAATATTTATTTTAAAAAATATACGGGTTTCAGTCCTCAGAAAATGAAATACTAAGGCATTAGATGATTGGATAGGGACAATCAGGCATAATTGAGGACATAGCAAAGGGAGAGAGAGAGATCAGTAGCTGAACCCTTCATTTTAATTCTGGTTATCGAGGGCGGGACCAACAGCTGAAGGGCAGGCCCTAAGTCAATTTGTAGTTGCTACAAACCGCTCTGATTCCTCCTGCCACTTTGCCTTTGTTGATTTTGATTTATGGGCCTCGGTCCTCCCTCCCTTCGCTTCACTCACCATTAGTTCGGTTCCTCTCTCTCTCTTATTTTTGTTCCTTCTCATTCACAGTTCCCGACTGCGGATTTAAAGCGACTAACGAAACAGGACCATGTCACTAACGGTATCGTATTACTTAAACGGTTAAACGATATTTGTTTTCCGTTTAAGTGTTACTTATCAATTTCTACCTCGGCTAATCAACAAGTTATTATCTAGCGAACATCTATTTGTTTTTCCATAAAATTTATCTTGTTTATAAGCTTTTTTTTTGTTTCTCCCCTTCCTTGCCTTTCAGGCTATACGGGGATTTCCTGGGCCAGGGAAAAGGGAATTTGCTAAAGCGTTTGCCCACTCGGCATCCCGCCCTATGTTTATAAGGTGTTTTAATTCACATGAACACCTATTATTAACAAATAAAAAGATTAAAAAGAAAGGAATGTTATACTATATTAATATTGAAGCGTGGAAATGCATAAGGGTATAAGTGCCTTAGGAAATTTTTACAGAAATGATGTGACTTATACCCTCTAGGGTGAACTACGTTCTGTGCTTACACCCATGCCATCTTTCATACGTTCAATGAACTCTTTTCTAGGGAGATGGCGGCTGGCCTGGATAGTGTACAGATCGGTCCGTAATAATTCTTATTTTGTGGAGTTAAAAGTGATAAACTCAAAAAAAAAATAGATCTTTATATCAATACAGTGTTGTGTAATGTGACAGTGATATTAGAAGTGTAAAAAATCTGTTAATTACTGTGATATAATCATTTAACTTAAATAATTAGATTGAGTGGAAGATTGACTCAAAGTAGAGTGGGGGCAAACCAGTAGTTTCACGCAGATTAAGGTGAGTCACATTTACCTACAATAATACTCATAGAGTACCGTTGCCAGAGAAGATAAGGGACTGTTGTTTATACCTTTAAAGAAATAAACGTAACAGTGCTTCAATTTTACATCTAATTATTTATATGTTATTAATCTGTACAGTTCAGCTCTTAAAATATGGCACCGACACTTGATGATGTTTTGGAAGAAGTAAACAAAAATATTCAGGAAACGAGAGAAATAAACAATAATCTTAGTAAAATGTCGCTAGCGTTTACTCAACTAATGGAAGAGTTTCAAAATATAAAACTAAAAAATACAGAACTTGAAAAAATTGTATCAATACAGGAAATGCAAATTAATAGACTTAACAGGGAAATTATAAAGAACAATGTACTTATCTTTAACGTTCCTGAACCGATTGATGAGCACCCGGAAAATATACAAAATACCGTTAAAAAAGTATTTGAAATAACTGAAATGAACATATCAGAGGAAAAAGTTACAGAATGTCGAAGAATTGGCAGAGGGGTACAGGGACCACGTCCTATAATTATAAAAATGTCTACTTACAGAGAAAAAATGAAATTGTTCGAGGCGAGAGATAAATGAAAGAATGAAAAGATTTCTATTGCCCACGATAGGACTTATTTGGATAGGCAGGAAAGAAGAGAGCTACAGAAAGTTCTAAAAATAGTTCAAGAAATTGACAAAAATGCTATTATTTTTAAAAATAAAATAAAATTTAGAGGAAATTTATACGAAGCTGAAGAACTTCAATCCACATTAACAAAGGCAACTAACACACTGAATGTTCTACCTGGAAATGACCAACATGAGGAAGTTAACACCTTAAAAAGAAGAACAAATGAGCAGTTAGATGCTTTTCGATTTCGGAAGAAAACATCTCAGTAACCCATGCAAATATAAATTAAAGACTAAAGAAAAAAATTATAAAATTAAGATTTTAAGTTATAATGTAAATGGTTTAAATAATAAGAAATCTAATAATAGTTTTTTTAGTTATATAAATGAAATGGATATTTTTTTGTTATTTGAAACGCATGTCGAAACAAAAGATATCTCATCATATTGTAATTTTTTCGCCGAGTACGATGTCAAATGGATACCTGCAATAAGATCTGTAAAATATGGTCGAGCTAGCGGGGGCTGTATTTATGGAATTAAAAAGTGTGGTACTGTTCGTAAATATGTCAGGTTTTCTGAAATATCTGAATTTGTTGCAATGGATTTAAAATGTAAAGGAAAACAAGTATATATATTACCGGTATATATTAATTGTAGTAATTGGGATAGTGATTTTATGAAACTATGTAATGTTTTGTCTGACCGTTCCAATGCCAATTTTGTTCTTATTGGGGACATGAATTGTAGAATGTCAAATGTTCAAGTTCTTCCAGAGGATGTTTTAATTGATAACCCTTCCATTCACAGAGAGAGACAATCTAAAGATTTAACATTTAATGATCGGGGGAAAAAAATGTTAGAACTATTAGATAATCATGACATGGTTATATTAAATGGTAGAATAAAAAATGACCTTAATGGAGACTACACATTCATTAGCAGCTTAGGGTGCTCAATAAATGATTATTGTTGCGTTTCAAGGGAAATTCTAAATCATATTGATACTTTTATAGTGGACCAACAAATATATTCTGATCACATGGCTCTTTGCGTATTTTACTGCATAGAAGAAGAAATAGGTAATCAAAATTTTATACCGATTTTGCCTAAACTTAATTGGTACTCACAAGATAAAAATAAGTATAAACAAAAAATTGAAGAAAATTTAGGTAATCAGCAAAAAACAGGTGAAATTAAAGATATAGATATATTGTGTAATATAATTGTAAAATCTTCTAATAAACCCAATATGCATATTAAAAGAAAAAATGGGATTAATAAAACGTGCCATTGCTAGAAATAACTCTTTTAAAGCTTTGAAGCTATTTAGGAAGAATAATACAGTAAATGCTAAAGATAATTATTTACAGATGAATAAATTGTATAAAATAATTTGCAAAGAAGAAAAAAAAGATTATTTTACGCTCAAAATAAATGAAATAAGGAAAAGTAGAGATGTAAAAGAGTTTTGGTCGGCTGTTAGAAGTTTAAGATTAAACAGTAGGGGAACTGCCGGTGGAGGGATTATGACGAACAACTGGCTAGATTACTTCTGCGATCTTTATAACCCACCTATAAGTGCTTACAGGATACAGTACGCTGAACCAAAGATATGTGATGAATTTCTTGAAGCACCCTTCACTTTTGCTGAGCTTAATGTCGTTCTCAATAATGTAAAAAATAATAAAGCTGCTGGCATAGATCGAATCCCCTATGAATTTTTTAAAAATGCGCCAGAATGTTTTATGACTGAATTGCTACATCATTACAATCAGTTTTTTTCTAAAGGTAGAGTTTCTTCTAGTTTTAATAAATTAATTATTTTCCCAATTCATAAAACTGGAGATATTACAAATGTTGCAAATTATAGAGGCATTGTTTTTGAAAATACAATATCTAAAATATTTTCAGGATTAATTTTAAATAGACTGACAGAGTGGGTTGACAATAGAAGTATTTTAAAAGAATTTCAAGCAGGCTTCCGGAAATCATATTCAACAATAGATAATATTTTTAATCTAATGTGTATAATTCATTGTAAACTCAGCAGGGAAGGGCAAAAAGTTTATGCTTTTTTCGTCGATTTATCAGCTGCATTTGATAGGATCGATAGATATGCCTTGTTTTTCAAATTGAATGAATTAGGGGTTTCAACTCAAGTTGTTAAAATAATACGCGCGCTGCACGAAAACACTTATGGTTTTGTCTGGAATAAGGAAGGTTTATCCAATGAATTTGAAATGAAAATGGGACTGAAACAGGGTGGAGTGCTGTCGCCATTATTGTTTTCCTTATTTTTAAATGATATTGAGGATTATCTGGAGGGTGGAATTATGATAAATGACCTAAAAGTGAAATTATTAGCATTTCGGATGATATAGTTCTGTTATCTTCAGATCCAACAGGGCTTCAACTAATGATTAACCAGCTAGATAAACCTGGCCAAATCAAGTATATTAGTATTTAGAAGTGGGGGAAGGCTTTCTAAGCTAGAGAAGTGGAAATTCGGAGGAAGTGAAATAGAAATTAAGGGAAGTTATAAATATTTGGGAATCACCCTGACCCCAAGACTATCACTGGAGTTGCATTTTAAGCTAAGGCTTGCTGCAGCAAAGGCAGGAATAAACTCACTTTGGTCTAATATTATAAAAAATAATGATGTCCCTCTGACTTCGAAAATAAACATTTTTAATACAGTATGCAGAAGTATACTATGTTATGGCTCTCAGGTTTGGGGTGGCCAAAGGTATGATACTGTTGAGAAACTACAGACATTTTATTTGAAAAAAATATTTAAACTCCCCACAAACACTGCGAATTATTTATTATCAACAGAAACAAAGTTAAGCCCCATTTATATCCATACCCTAAAAGCACACTTCAAGTTCATCCTGAAAGTTGTTAATTCACAAAACCGCCTTACAAATATTCTTGCTTTTAAAACAATAGAGAGAAATGTATATTGGTTTAAAAATATAAATTTATTACTGCAGAAATATCAAGTAAATACCCGAATACATTCAAACAATATTAGTATGTGGCCAACCATTTTTCATAATTTAACTAATAGCATTGAAAATGAAATTTTACAAGAACAAATTATGTTAAGTATAGCCTCCGAAGAATCGGTAATTTATAAGGATTTGAACCACCATTTAAGAGAAGCGGTTTCTTATGTGAATGATTCGTATTCCACATCTGACATAAGTTGGATAATCAAGCTAAGAGGAGAGCTCTTATATCTTAACCATAGGAGGCACTATCAGCACGGAGAAGGTATTTGTACGTTGTGCAATATGAAGGAGAGTGAGGATATTGTACATTTTGTAGCAACATGTCCTGTGTTGAGGGAGTTTAGGATAAAATGGTTCTCCAATTCGGTCTTGAGTAGGGACGAGTTAATAGAATACTTAAATGGAAAGTGTTGGCATAAACTATTAAGATATACTAAAGAGGCTTGGAAATATAGATATGGATTAATTAGGGAATATAATGGGTAAATAGAATATATATGCGTGTTGTGTATATGTGTATGTTTGTATATGAGTATTATATATATGGGTTCATTGTTTATTGACTATTGTTGTTGTTTTCGTGTTTTGTTATTAGTTAATGTATTGTTAGGACCATTTGATTTACTTATTTTTATGATTAATTAATATATTTTGAGTATCAAATTTAAAAAATGAATCATAATATTAAAAGTATTGGAATTAGAATTAGAAGTATTTATTACTGTATTTATTCTGTATTTATTTGTTTGTCTGTTGTTTGCCTCTTTGATTGTTGATATCGTGTGATTATAATATTGAAGAATATTGTACTCGAGTTAATAATTTATATGACACATTCACTGTTACTGTTATTATATTATCGCTAGGTCTAAATTAGTTAATATGATATGTGCCGCTTTCTCAACCTCTGATGGTCGTTGACCAAGAGTACATGTCGAGAATGTAATTTGTAATTTGTATGATCAATAAAAAGGCATTGTTATTAAATTATTATTATTATTAAACTCTTTTCTAGCAACAAAACATTACTTTTTTGAACATTTTTGAAAAATGGCTTGAGCATAAATAACAATTTGGAAAAAAAAAATTTGTTATATTTTTTTTTGGCACTTAGACCCTTACGCATTTCTACGCTTCAATTTAGAATATCCAAATCTGTACTAAGCGCCAAACCATTTTAATAAATTTAAAAATACCTTTTGTTATTCTTTTAAGCGCCCTGCTTTGTATTTGAATTTATAAGAGGCGAAAAAAATATTTTATTAATCCCATTTTTCAGCAATCAAATTTTAAATTCATTTTTCTCAAAATATGGAGTTTGGTGTTTAGTTCACTTTAGCGTTATACAAACCGAATAGTCACTGTAATGCTATGTTACCAAAAGTGATTTATGAAAAATGTGTTGTAATATTTCTTAGTATAACAATGCAGATACTCAAATATAGAGTTCGACATAAAACATATGAACTGTGATTAGCATTTACAATTTTTGATTTTAATTAAATCAACTCCATTCGATTTGAAATTTCCATTCGATAACTTACGGTTAATTAATTAGATAGTTTAATTTAAATAAAATTAGTTTATAATTGGTACTTTATTTAAATTTTAAATAAAATAAATTATGGTGAGGATACAATATCTCACGACATACATATATACACGATAGGAATTATGTCGTAAAAGGTTTAACAAAATAAAATAATTTGCTTTAACTTGAATAGCCTGACACATTCAAAGTCAGTGTTCCTTTCCAATATAAAAGACCCGACAGGTGTTTTCAAGGGTTTCCCCTTAATTCATCCAACATTTGGCAACAGAAATATTTTTTCAACGTAATCTTAAACTTGAGGTACACCAACAAAGACGTTTAGAAACAAAATTTTCTACTTCTTTTTTCTTTAAAAGGTAAAATTTCCCTCGACCTATTTCAGATCAATTTGAATCATTACGTATTCCAATCCTCGCTTCCATACTTTCGAAGGCCGGATCGGTCTAATTTAGTTTCTAAAAGAACTTCCCTTGCTCGGAATTGGTTAACTGTTAAACTGGTCTCATTCCCAGCCCCTTCCTAATAGAAAGTAAATTGTCTGTGGAGATGTTTAATTTGTATATAGTCATAAATTGTTCTATTCGCATCAAGGATTCAATGTTATTTTTTTCCAAGTATTATTATAAATTCATTGTACAATAAACTATTCAAAGTCAAAGGATATTGGCTTTCATCAGAATAAAAATAGAAACCCAGAACTTTTTTACCATTAGAAACCCAGAATTTCGAGTCCCGCAAGAACAACAAATTCCTTTATTTTTCAGAGTCGATAAAAACAAAGATTATATCCATAATTATATATTGATTCTATATGAATATATTCTTCACCATTCGTGTAAGTTATTTTTTATTGAGTTCAAATTACCGGAGTGCCATTGGTTTGTATGAATTTGCATTTTCATTTTATGAATGATTTTTCGCTTTATAATGTTTTATTTTTTTTTATTAAAGAAAATATGAAAGTGTAGGCTATATAGAATGAAAGATAAAGAACTGTATCATTTAAAATTATTGTTTCATCTATTGAGGGAAAAAATAGGAGGGGATTCTTTTTTGTTTTTGTTTATTTCTGCTTTATTATAGATTGGAACCAAACATGATGCTGACAGCGAATGAGGTGGCTGGAAGAGGTAATTACTGACACGTCAGGAATGGGAAATATAAGTTCTCAGCGGCTCCCCCTTCCTCGCTTGATTCAATTACTAGCGCTGTTTAAGCAAGAAGATCCCTCATTCAACGCATTCTTGATCTCATCCTCGTATTTATAGGGATATCAGCTGTAGCCATGTCCATTATAAGGCTGTTGCTATGTCCTTTCAAGTTAGTGTGAAAATGTTTTTAGAGGCTCGCTGTGTGCTGGTCAACTATTAACTGCTGGAGGTCAGTATATAAGGGTCTGGTTAGTCACGTACGAAGGTGCGTTCGTTAAGAGTAGTAATACGTTTATCGTAATCTTTGCATTTCACTTAAGTGGGTTCGCTGTACCGTATATCTGTAATCAGTACTTCTATCGAAACTATCCATAATTTTACCTCACTACTAGGTCATACTAAATAAATAAGTTGACATAGAAAAACAAATGAATCTTGTACATATATGTTACTGTATTTATTATATTTAATGAAAACTTCTAATATGACGTCTTAAAAAAAATTAAAAATTAAAACTCCAAGCATATATTTATTAATCAATATCATATATTTAAAAAATTGAATGTCGACGATGGTCGAAAAAGAGAGAGAGGATATAAGGGAGCATTATAAAAGAGAGAGGGAGATAAGCGGCGGAGGCGGTGATGCGATGATTGAAAGCCCCTGGATATGATTATGAAAGCCCCACTCTGTTAGATCCCCTGCATAGGGCACTTTTTTCCTACCTCGAAATTGCTCCCGTTTTTCCATAGCTTTTATCACTGGGTCCTCTGATACATCATCGCCCTTGGGAACTGTTCCGTGCGATTTCATTTGAGCCACGTCAAAAAAAAATTTTATGTAAAACAAATGTTGAAATTATTGATCGAACCCGACAAGATCATCATTATAAAAAAAAATACATCATAAAAAATATATATATATAATTTTTTCTCTACTCATCTTCTTATAATTTTAGAAAAAAGTTGAGAGAGCACCTGAGCTGTAGTTGCTCGGAGTTATTAGTGGGAGATGTGACCAACTGTTATTAGATGAAATTTAAATTACCCCTCCAACAATCAGTTATTGAATTGTAACATTAGTTTTTTCCAATTACTTACAATAATAAAGTATGTTTCATGGCTAGCGAATGGCTCCAGGAGCCGAAACGTTGCCTAGTTCGGGCTTTTTTTTTTTTTTTTTTTTTTTTTTTTTTTTTTTTTTTTTTTTTTTTTTTTTTTTTTTTTTTGGTGAAAAAAGGCTTATTTTATTTGCTTCAATATATGTATATACACATATACTTTTTAAAAACAAGAATTGTGCCCAATTGTACGTCTTTTAGTAACTCAAAAGTTTGAATGTGCAGTAAACTTTTTTATTCTGTATTAAAAAAAAAAAAAGTTACTTAATAGCTATTTGTACAATATATTTGTTTCACCTTTCCCAGATAATATACACAAAATAGTCAAGTGAGATTTTAGGAATAACAATGAAAGTTCTACTTTTGATATTTTGGAAAACTCCGGATTCGGGAAAACTGTTGACATCACTAATTTAGAATCGTCTTTTGAATTTTAAATATTATATGATTCTTATTGTAATCTTATAAATAAAGTTGAAATTCTGTTTGTTTGTTCTTTATAGAAATCCATACCGTTTGTCCTAAATTCTCCAAATTTCGCTTAGTGGTTCTTTGATACCAGGTGCGAACACCTGTCCATATTAAAATTGCATAACTTCAGCCAATCTCATGGTATATTCTTTATTGTTAAAAAAATCGTCATGATCTCGCTTTACAATGGGTTTTTTTTACAAAATCGACCGTTTGAGTCGAAAAACAGCCTAAAATATCATTTTATACATTTTGAAGAGGCCAACAAGGCCCGGTAAGACCGTCCCTTGGTAGGCGTCGAGTTCTGGGATTTTTAAACCATATGTTTTTTGTTTTTTTTTAAATTACAATACGTTTATTTACATGTATGGTGAATTTATTTTTTATAAATGCCTCCTAAGAAGCGAGCTTCAATAGAAGTAGTGAGCTCAAAAGCTAAAAACAACGTCAAATACGAGCAGCTGAAACTCTCGACGAACATCAAATTACGATTGAACAACTGAGGCTTAGGGCCTATTCACACTATCCGCTCCACTCTCGCTCCGCTCCCGGTCCGCTCCCGGTCCACTCTCGCTCTACCCCATTCACACTAGCGCTCCGCTCCCGCTCCACTCCCGGTCCGCTCTCCTAATGTCTTACCATATTCACACTATATAATTTTACACCGTTCAATTTTGAAAGGTTTAAGCTATTAAAGCCATTAATAATCGAAGTTGTCTGTATTCGGATTTTGATTAATGATTAACTTTCAGTTATTTAAGTATTAATTTATTCTTCAATTTTACGGCCAAAAAAAAAATCAATTTTTCGTTTGTAGAAATAGCTGGTAAGTGTACTTTTCTTGATGAAGAAGATAATATTATCAAAAAATATAATAAGAAGAATATATTGCAACACAATGATAATTAATAATAATAATTATAAATTAATTTAATTAATGGTGAAGAAATAATTTAAATTTTTTTCGGAATGTATTCGAATACGCTTGAAAATTTCAAGTTGAAATCAGCAAATGCTACAAATTTACCGATTGTGTTCTCTTCTTTTCCTGATTAATATTTTAATTATTTTTTGCTTTAATATATTTTTTTGTTAATGATCTGACATTTTTCATAATATACTGCATTTTTATTCGTTTCAAATTAAACGTTATTTTATAATAGCAATGAGTATGTAGTCATAAATAAATCGGTGACCATTTTTTACGAGTACATTAATTCATAGCAAAATATATCTCAAACATAACATGAATTTTTCACGTCGAAAAACCGCGCGTATTGTTGGTGATTTTTTTTTTTTATCATTTCAAGCGTATTCTAATACATTCGGAAAAAAATTTAAATTATTTCTTCCCCATTAATTAAATTAATTTATAATTATATATATATATATTTTTTTTTTTTTAAATTTGAACTTTTTTGGCCGTAAAATTGATGAATAAATAAATACTTTAATAACTGAAAGTTAATTATTAATTAAAATCCAAGTACAGACGGCTTCGATTATTAATGGCTTCAATCGTGAACGGTGTAAAATTATATAATGTGAATATGAAAAGACTTTAGGAGAGTGGAGCGAGAGTGGAGCGGGAGTGGAGCGAGAGTGGAGCGGGAGCGGAGCGAGGCCGGACCTGTGCGCCAATATTGTGATTAACCTCTCTCTATTCCTCTGTAGAATATTTTGCCAGTGAGACCGGACCTGGAGCGGAGCGGGAGCGGAGCGCTAGTGTGAATGGGGTAGAGCGAGAGCGGACCGGGAGTGGAGCGAGACCGGAGCGGTGCCGATAGTGGAATTCTCTGTCTATTTCTCTTTAGAATATTTGAGCGGACCGGGAGTGGAGCGGGAGCGGAGCGATAGTGTGAATCCGCCCTTAGACAGGCAGAATCGCGGGAAACTGAGTCTGCCCAGGAATACGAGGCCCGCTTTGCGCCACAAAGGCTTAGGCAAGCCGATTTGCGAGAAGCTGAAACTGCAGGCCAATATTTCTGTTTGTTTGTTTGTTTTTTATAGAAATCCATACCGTTTATCCTAAATTCTCCAAATTTCGCCAGTAGTTCTTTCATACCAGGTGCGAACACCTGTCCATATTAAAATTGCATAACTTCAGCTGATAGTCTTTATTGTTATAGAAATCGTAATGAACTCACTTTACAATGGTTTTTTACGAAATCAACCGTTTCATTAGAAAAATGAAATTCCCCGATCAAACCGGGTTATACAGCTCAAAGATGAATTTCTGTTAGTTTGTTTTTTCTTAATAAAACTCCATACCGTTTGTCCTAAATTCCCCAAATTTCGCTCAGTGGATCTTTCTTACTAGGTGCGAACACCTGTCCATATTAAAATTTCATAACTTCAGCCAGTCTCTGGGTATATTCTTTATTGTTATAAAAATCGTTATGATTTCACTTTAAATTTGTTCACGTTTATTAGAAAAATGAAATTCCCCGGGTGAAACCGGGATATACAGCTAGTACCTAATAATACTAACGATTCAATGGAGCAATGAATGCATGAGTAGTGCCATGACAGAACTAGTTTCGTCCAATTTTAAAAATTTTCAATATAGCCTAAAAACTATTTTTTTTCTTTTAAATTTGGCTAGTAATGAAAACGATAAGGAACTTAAGGTAAGAGATGGTCAAAAAAGAAAGAAAAGTTTTCCCAAAATGAAAAAGAAAAGAAATTCCTAACTATACCTTATTTCCGCACTGCAAATTAAATAAGAAGCATCTTCCGTTATTGCAGACCTTCTAAACTTTTTCTAAATACAACCCTCTTCTGGCCCGGACAAAAATTTTAATCAGGTGGTGTCGACTTCTGGCGCTAGCCTTCGGCAACTTCCAATCGCTTCTGATAATTGAATCATTGCGAGATAAAAATATGTAAAGATATATTCGTTATAAGGAAAGTACAACAATATTTCGTTAGGAAACTTGAGTGAAAAAAGAAAATTATTAAAAAATGTATTCATATTTAACAAAAAAAAAAAAAAAGGAAAGCTTTGTACATTGATTAAATTTGTCTTAAAAAAACTAAAATAATAAAAATCAACAAAAAAAGGGGGAGAAAACAAAATAAAACATAAAAATCTGGAGGATGGTGAAAACTTACAGAAATCATCAATGCACATTTAAAAAATATCCTTTTTTATATAAATCCCATAACCAAGCTGAAATCAAACAATAACAAAATGTCTCTTTATTTAATAGACAAAAATTAAGTTTTAAAATAAGAAGCTTCCCTCTTTCATACATTTTTTAAAACTCCACTCACACCAATAAAAAACAATGTTTTTTTATAAATACGTAACATCAACCATTTACACTTTTTCTTACTAGTAAGGATTCCTATTATAAACAAAACGTAGATTGAAGTCAAATAAATTATATATAAATTAAAAACAATCTAACATCATTAATTAGAAAAAAAATAAATGAATTGTTGAAATTTTATCATTTATTATTTTTAAATAATTAATTTATATTTTTTAAACAATTTAATCAGAAGATAAAAGATTCGAACCGATCATCAGGAATCGAACCCAAATCATAACTGAGCTAATCGTGGGGCCATTCCCAACTGTGTTACATATATATATGATAGTGGTGAGAGCTGCAACCGAGATGCTGAGGACCTTGGTTCGATTTCCGGTCGTAGTCGAATTTTTTATCTTCTAATTAAATTGTTTAAAAAAATATAGATTGTCACCAAATAATCTATAGTTAATATAGATTCGATAGGTATATAGGTAGGTAAATAATTAAATAAAATTATCTAAACAACTCAAATAAAATTCTAATTATTTTATTAAGGACGAGGCATAATCGGGATTTATTTTTATTATAATAAAATAATCTTTATATAATAACTAAAACTATAATCTGCCTCTGTTATTTAACTTTTTGTTTAATTGAAAGAGATCGTTTAACACATGAACAAATAAAAGATATATTTACCAGGAGTGACATGGTTAAGTTCTAGAGACAGACATAGCTTATCAGTGGCTGAGCACAATCAGAGCCAATTAGGCAAATAGATCAAAAGGTGGGGAAACGAGTTAACGACCTAGCGGTGGGGTTCATTAGCCCGGTTAGCTAGCGAACGGTTGGCCTCCTACCGGTTACTAACCGTTTTTTGCCAACACCCGGCCCACCGCAAACTTTACCCTCATTATCTCCTTTGGCCATTGGCATCGCTCGTGATTCTATAAAATATGTTTGCCGAACTGGTTCGAAATTGCTAAACCAAAATCTGATTTTAAACCACATTTGCAAACAGTTTACAGAAGTAAATCTGTGTATGCTAAACGAAGTTTAATCCAGGGCAATAAGGCAAAAATCTTAGTAATCAATAAATCAATAAAATGTTTAATGGTAAATCTCATATTCTTAATATTTCGGTAAAAGTTTAATTTTATATCGGTGTAAGTGTTTGTGAATCGATAAAAAAATATTTTGATTTGATGATTAAAAGAATGAACAATTCTTTGGTTTTTGGATTTAGTATATAAACAAATGTTAGAATCAGGGTTTTGGTTGTTTTAATAACGCATTTTGAACAAATCTGAATAAAAAGAAATGTTAATAATTTTAACTGGCAAATTTAGAATTGAAATAACAGATCAACAGATAAAAAAATGATATTTCGTCAGGAAAGTTTTTTATCAGTATTGTTAATAGTATTTTATTTTGTATACATATTATTTTCATGAGAAGAAAATAATTTACATAAAAAATAAATAAAATCAACATATAAAACAAATCTGGAACACTTTGCTATGATAACGGAGAGTTGGAAATAACAGCTTTAAACGAACGCAAGCCAACTTCTGTAGCAAATTGGGCTGTTTGTGTCCCGCAAAACATGAGCCTACGTAACTTCACTGCTGGCAAACCGCTTTATATTGCTCCCCTCATTCCTGATATCCACCACACTAGGGATTTATAACCCTTCTTACAACCATAACCACTTTTAGGGTGAACAGTTCATCGAGTCTGGGGGTTTTCCGATTAAATAACAGCTTTAATATGTAAAAGAAAGAGAAGTTGAAAGATTGGTCTTATAAAACAATATACGGTTCACCATTCTAAGAAAAAATTTCTTTTATGTCAAGAAAAAGAATGATTAAAAATTTGTTGACAAAATATGAGAAATTAGTTAAAGGATTATTGCCGACTTTAATTCAGTCGCTGATCGAATCCTCTTTAGGTTCATTTGAACATATACATCCGTAAATAACGCCATTTATTCAAATCTTTCACATAAACATGCGCACACATTATAATATAATGATTATATTAAATTAAAGTAAGGTAATAGAGATAGGTGCAACAATTATCGATTTTATTTTATTGCATTCTTTGGATTTTATTGTTTAGCGATCCTATATTCGTTGATAAGCTAAAAGTTAAAAAAACCCACTAATGTAATGCATTCGATAGTCCAAAATTAATGTTATCGAATTTCAATCAAAAAGCTGTGGCATTGGAATGTAAACACACAAAAACCTGGCTAATAACATGAAGGTTGATTGTATGTGGGCGTTTTTTTTTGTTTGTTTTTTATTCCAATATTTCATTCAGTTTTAAATAAAAATATAATTATAGGGTCTACGTCCACCTAATATTTATCTAATTATTTACGATACTTCATATTAATTAAATGAAAACCTACCCCAGACAGCTATTTGTGTTTGATTGTCACACGCCCAAGTAAGCAATTTATTGATTTCCCTCATACTGACCCAACCTTTAACACTTCCCCTCCTGTTTTGGAGCCTATTATTAAAGATTAACAAAGATCATAACTCAACTCGCAAACCACGTGCTCCTTCCAATACCCTTACTGTTACTAGTAATCGGCCTTCTCATGGACTCGCTGTAAGTTTTAGCCTCGCCAACGATCCGCATGATATCTCCGCATTGATCTCGCGAGGAAGGGCCGGGTGTACCCCGCAGTGTGGGCAAGGCGGCAGTCGCTGGGACCAGAGCCAAAATATGTGGAAATTGTATCGACCGGGTGCAAGAGAGGAAGGGATCGCCCTGCGGCAAACTGTCAACGGGGATCGAAGCCACTCTGGGCTTCCCAGCCGAAGGTTTGTCAACGGTGTGCTGGTCTGTCGCCTCTCCTGACACATCTTAGGGCTTGCAGGGGAAGGAAGAAAAATAAAAAACATTTTCATCAAGAACGAGTCCGTCACAAGTTACAACACAATCTCATGTGCTGAGCGGTCTGATTAAGTAAAATGCAATTTACTTAGATTTCAAAGCTAATTTTAAAAAAATATATATATACAAAATGTGTTCTTAACTAACATATTTTTTTTTAATTTGGAGCTGCCATATAGTACCTGGTTATTAAGTACATATCAAAACAAATAATTCCATTTAGCTTGTTTCATGTTACAAGGATATCATACAAATACACATTGGATTTTACAACTCGACCAGTATTAATTGATTTAAGTAAAATTACTCATTCTTCAAAAGCTTACATCGAGAAAAAAGAACTGGAAAATAAGTCAAATGGTAAGGGTTTGTAAATCTTGAGTTTATAGAGAAAATCCCTTGATACCAGATCATAAAATTACTGCTGCTGTATACTTCCCAATCACTTACTAATACACAGTCAGATCTAGACGCAGACTGCTACTTCTAACTTACGTGAAAATCTAAGAAAAAGGATATTTTTTATGCGTCTCGACAATGCTCATGACGCTCCTCTGGATTTTTCGATAACTTCTAATATATGTATGAACGAGTTGTATTTTTATCATTTTTATATTAGAAGTATGCTGATGTTGTTTTTCATAATAACGCCTTTATTTTTTTAAATTAATTTTCATTCGTATTACAGTTTTCTTACTCAGACATATATCTTACGAATACACTCGCTATAAAACAAGAATAGCTCCACTACGTGAAATTTCTAAGGATCTTGCGAAACATTCTTGTTAGTTGTTCATTCTCTTATTTATTTGATAAAAAAATGTCGTCTAATTTGTACGAATACTACCTGCAGTGGTTTGTTACTAGCCATTTCACGTTTTTTTGTTTTTTTAAGGTATGAAGAGTTTGTAGAGTTAGCCCATTTTTCTAAAGAAATCATCTAGTGAATGTTATTAAATTTAAATTTTATTCATTGGACTAATCATACACTGAGTATCAATTACATTATTTGAAACCCAATACCTGAATATTCATTCGATCCATGTTAAATAAACGGTTTAAAAAGTTAACAATTCGACTAGCAAGGAAACATGTTCAATTTTACTATACTTAGTCCTAAACTTAGTATATATACTTCGTCCGACATTAATTAAATTAATAACTCGCTCGAAACTACAAACCACTTTCTTCTTTTTTCCTGTAAATAATACGAGCATCTTCGTGAACCGACAAACCCAAAGGAGCAGTATCATTAGGGGGAAGTAAGATGGGAAAACATATTTGATCTGCGGTATCCTTTGAGGGGGGGGGGGTTTGTCATAAAGATAATCCTTTGTTAGTAAAAGGCTCTTTTCCTAGCGGCTATTTAAAGGAAACATCTCTTGTAAAAATATAAACAATATTAAAAAAAAAAAATCTGTCGTAATGTCTATATTTATATAAACCAGCATAAAAACACACACGTACAAATATACATAAAATTCATTTATTTACCGCTTACTTATCCCAAGGTTGATCAGCCCTTGGCGGTCAAAATGCAAATCCAAGTGATACAGTAAAATATATAGACCTTTCTTTTTCTTTTTAATTTGGAAGCAATGCAACTGAATGTGAATATGTGAGTCTTGAGTTTAAGAAAAACCCTTAACATCAAAATATACACCATCAAAAATACAGCTACAGCATAAAATTTCCGTTCTAGGGCCATGGCACTATTATATGTATAATGCGATGAATGTAAAATAAAATTTAATGTTTCCTTTATTCCAATGGAGATAAGGCAAAATTTCCTCAATAGTTCAAGCCGAATGACCTCTCAAAGACAGAGAAAAAGATATTAACTTTATGTACACTGATGGACACACAAAGTTCTCAGCCTACGTCGATAAAAAACTAAGAACAGTTGGAAAGGAGGCTAACGACTCAGTCATCAATAGTCCGCTCCTCTGTATCAATATGGCATTCTGTGTTCTAAAAGAGGATTCGTCACTCGTTCTCTGTTCTCACAATGTAGTGCCATATTTGTAATATGTACATATATCTAACTGTCTCTCCCTCTTGCATTCACAATAGGAAATATGAGACACTTCACCTCTTTTATTTCAAAACATTCTTGATTCTCGCCGGTTAATTCTGCATTTTCTGTATTTTTACTTTCACTTACCTATATATGAAATATATAGTAAGTGGAAGTATTGCGATCGTGAAAAATTTCGACTTCCGGTTTTCAACGGAAATACACGTTTTGGGACCCCCTGAGTCGAAATAACCAAGTCCCGCGAAATGGTCTGTGTGTGTGAACAGACTAGCTCAAAAACTATAAACCGTGGGAACCTGAAATTGGGTATTTAGTGTAGGTATATGCCCGCGATGTGACAGCAAAAATTTCATTAAAATTTCCCAAAGGGAGGGGGTACTTTATTTAATCACTTTTTAAGTTTTTTTCGATTTTCTCAAAAACGGCTCTAACGATTTTGATTAAACTGAGTATTTGATCTATTTATATGACTGTAAAAATTTCATCAAAATTGATCAACCGGAGGGGGGACTTTACTTAATGAATTTTGTATCATTTTTACGTGTTTTTTTTATTTACTCAAAAACGGTTTTAACGATTTTGATCAAACTTGGTATTTGATGTATTTATATGCCCGAGATGTGACTGTAAAAATTGATCTACGGGAGGGGGGACTTTACTTAATAAATTTTGTACCATTTTCACATGTTTTTTTTATTTACTCAAAAACGGTTTTAACGATTTTGATCAAACTTGGTATTTGATGTATTTATATGCCCGAGATATGACTGTAAAAATTTCATCAAAATTGATCTACGGGAGGGGGGACTTTACTTAATAATTTTTGTATCATTTTCACAGGTTTTTTATTTACTCAAAAACGGCTTTAACGATTAACAAAAATAAGATATGAATGTAGAAAAATGTGTGACTTTGGGAAATGATTAATAGCAAAACACGTCAATTTCTAATCTAAGTAAGTTGGTAAGTGAAAGTTGTGTGTTGCGCGCACGCACCAGATTTTTTTTCAATTCCGAGAAGCAAAATATTTTCATTTTAACCTATTTTTTTTGGCGTTAGGAGAAAAAAAGTTTGTCGGGATTGTTTCATTGTTTCACGTTAAAGGATATTTCTTTAACTACATTTACTTACAGTGGTCATAAAAAAAAAATACAGGTAGAAGGAGCATTAAAGTTTGGAAGGCCACAGAGGGGTAGCTGTGTCGGAATGATCAAAAGCAGCCTAAGAAGCTCTGGATTTTTAAATATCCTCATAAACAGTCATCTTTCTTGTGACAGTGACTAATGCGAGGCCGTGATATGTTGTGATAAAGTGTGATAAATTTTCGTGCGTTCACTGGATAAGTGTTTTGCGTTCACTGGACTATAAATATTTAGAGAACTAAAATAATCAAGAACGTAATTTAGATTAATTAGCGTAAGTAATCAGTTTGTAAATTAAATTATTATCATTCATCTCATTTTCTTATGTTCTGTTTGTTATATTTGTTTATTATTATCATATCATGTTGTTTTAGGCTTCCATGGCCTGAATCTGTTACATGCATTTCTTCTTCAGGGTTTGACCATATAACAGGTTTGAGATGGGTGAAAGCTTTGCAGTTATCAAACCAGTTACATGGTCAAACCCTGAAGAAGAAATGCCTATAATTTATATTGATTTGTTATTTGATCTTGTAGCCCTAACATTAAAGTAAAGTCACGATACATTTTTTTTTTTTTTATTAAGAGAATTAATAAATTCAGCCACATTCAAAGGCATTAATATTAGAGCTGTAAGGAGTCAGATAATGATACTGAAATTTGAATTATCCAAGATAATGCTGATTCTGTATTAATAAAATACAGTGAGTATTGCGACAGATAAATCACTGAGCGAGTCCTTTCCCCCGAAACAGGTTGGACCGTAAACAGTGGGAGAAAATCTAGAGGAACGGAAGGCTGTAAAGGAGATACAAAACGGGAATATAAATGAAGACGGGAGTCAAAACGATGCCGACAATTGAGATTGATGCCACTGTTTAATTCAACAAGAGGGCTAATCAACCGACCCCACTCCAGATTACAGATCCTCGTCAGATTCTGAGATCTTCTCCAGAGCTACCTCCCTCCTTCAGGACGGCCACTTCATCAATAAAGTTATTTTAATTTCATAACATAAGAAGTACTCTATTATTAATATAATTATTTTATTTATTTTTTGTCATAGGTATATCACTATCCTTATCTTTCAATAAACAAAAGAGGTTTGATGGAAATCTCAATTTATTCTTGGATATAGCAAACTTTAATTATGTTTGCAGTACTATCAGAATATCGTTTCAAGTATAGTTCTAAAGAAATATACGAAGAATGAGCGGTGATTTTCGCTGGAAGTGATTTTTTTTTGTAAAATTTAGATTATTGTCCTAAACACTAATATTGCAGGTTTTTACAAATACTTCCAGATTAGGTTCTATGAATTTAAAAAATTTTAATTGAATTAAAATAATATTATTGAAATAAGAAACCTATTCAAACAGAATATCTTACTTATTCTCAGTAAAATCTTAATGAGCTATCATCATATTATTTTTTTTTTTTTTATATCAAATATCTCGTACATGTCTAATAAATAGTTCAAACAAATCTCTTTTTTTTTTTGTTATTTACTTTATTTAAATGATTCTAAGATCATTGCAGTGTTTGATTAGTACAAGTTTAGTAAATGAACAATACATAGAATAAAGGAAAGTAATTTGGATCTTCGTCTCTACTACTGTTTATTATATTTTGTACATAACAAACGTTTCGACCTCCAGGGCCGTCTTCAGTGTCTAAAAATTACATAAATTAATGTTTGGTTAGTCAACTTTTTTAAAAATTAATAAAAGATATGTATAACAAGGAGATATTACTTCTTTAATTACTGCATCATCCTAATCATGTAAAAAACAAAAATAAAAATAAAAATTCAAACAAAACAGCATTGGTGAAACACGTGATAGATACAGGACATAAATCTGATTATGATGAGCCCATAATTGTACACAAAGAGGGTAACGGCACGAAGAGAAAAATAATAGAGTCAATGATAATTTCTCAAAATCTGGATAAGGCGGTTAATTTTCGTACAGACACAAATAATTTACATCATGCATATGCAGAAATATTACAAAAAATAAAATAAGATAGGAGTGATAACTAATGTGATATTGAAATAAGCAAATTAAAAATACTAAATTATGGTTTTCATTGTTATGTTGAATATTTTAATTTTGTTGTTGAAGTAGAAATTTATGATTAACCTACATAGAAAGATATATATGATGTGCTTGTGTTGTGTGTGTAGATAGATATATTGAACTTCATATGGTTTTTATTTTTTGAATAAAGTTAGTTATTAATTGCTATGTATTAATTTAGTAATATTTATTAGTAATCTATTGGAATTTATCTATTATATGTTTTCAATTAACTAGTATGGTAGCTATTTTTATAATGCTTGGTTTGTTTCGACAATTCATGTATATTATGAAATGTTGGCTATATTGTTTAGACTCACACTTAATAACACTGGCCTACATCGTAATAGACAACACAGTCACTGGCCTGCTTGTAAATATGTTTAAGTTGACAGTTATTATACTTAGAATACATATATACTTCCTTGTTAAACCTCTTTGGTACGTTTAGGGTTAACTACTGGGAAGACAGTAATATGATTAGGATGATGCAGTAATTAAAGAAGTAATATCTCCTTGTTATACATATCTTTTATTAATTTTTAAAAAAGTTGACTAACCAAACATTAATTTATGTAATTTTTAGACACTGAAGACGGCCCTGGAGGTCGAAACGTTTGTTATGTACAAAATATAATAAACAGTAGTAGAGACGAAGATCCAAATTACTTTCCTTTATAATTTCAAAGTCTCTAACCCCTATTTTAAATAAATTTGTAATACATAGAATGTTCATTCATTATCCAAACTTAGATTTAACTCAAGTATTGGGGCGTATTAAAAACTGAAGAGATGTGGTCAAGCATCACGGAAATTTTTTATCTAATAAAAAATGAAACCCTTATTGTTTTAATTATTATTTAAACTTTTAGGCGTATTTGGTTATTTCTATAAAACACTAAATACGCCCTAAAGCGAGGAAAATGGAGATAAAAGCTTCTGAGGACTGGCGAAGTAACGTTCAAAGAACGCTTCAACGATTTTGTTCGCTAACGAGAACTCATACAAAATAATTCTCGCTTGAGATAAAATCCGAAGGTAAGGCTGATGTTTTAATTAGACCGAGTTGGGGGCGTGTGTCAATTAGCCTTAACGTGGTAAGAGCTAAGTTTTATACAGCTGATGCCTGTAGTAAGTTGAGGCCCTTAGGCTGGGTCTGGAGTTGAGGCCGAACTTCGGCACTTACGGTACGCCATTAAAACGGTTTGTGGTTATTGCTCTCAACTTAAATATTAAATAAACAATCATTTTAATAATAATTAACAGGTATGGGATCTTTCATGTACCCTTAAGATTTAGTAACAAAGTAACGGTGGAAAAAAATGAATGATCTGCAGAAATTTTGATGAATGGTAAGTAAATGTGAGTTTACTAATAATATATGTTATTGGCATAATTTTAATAACTAAATTTGCAAATTTTTATACCAAGCATATTGGTACATACCAAAATGTAGAGAATGGTCCTAAATAAACGATCGAATGAACTATCCTTTTTCTAAATAGTTTAATTTGAAAACAATATCTATTTAATGTAATCTATAGGCCGTGATGGCCCAAGGGTTTTACGCCTCTAAGCCCTAAAAAACAAACAAACAATATCTATGTATTGTTTATTTAACGTCCCTTTATACTACTATGGATGCAACAGAGGGAGTCCTAAATTTTGCTTATACAGGTATAATTAACCTGACAGCGCACAGGCTCGGGACTTCCATTTTGCGTACTTTACGAGGGACGGCATAGCAGAGGATTTTTTACTCCTTTTAAAAAATCCTTGGGCCACCGCGGGACTCGAACCCTCTACCTTTAATATAGTAGGTTGCCATGCTAACCACTGCACTACCGGTGACCCCTATAAATCTATTTAGATAATGGTTGATAAAAAAAATTTCAATACTTTCACAAAAAAATTTCACGGCTTATATGGAATAAGGTGGTGATTAAAATGAAGCTGTATGAAAGATCTCCTCTCCTAAACTAACAAGGGGAGGCTACGTACGTGGGGTCACCGATTACAATGGAACTTTTTTTTGAGTTTCTAAATTCAAAAATATTAGATACGTGTCCGAGAGTTCTTGCCAATGGGCCTTCTGAGCCGAGAAAAAAAATTTCTTAGGAACGAAAATAGCCAAAAATTGCATCAACAAAGTTGCCGCTGCTCAAAGCTCCTTCAACCAATTTCAATGAAATTTTCAGGTATGTCAGAGTATTGAAAAATATTAGACACGTGTATAGGGGATTGGCGAAATTAGCCTATGGAAGCCCAGAATAAATCATTCAATTTTGTGTTATATTCGCGCTCTCGGTAACGTTAAAAATCATCTTTGTAAATTGAATAAACTACGTTTTTTCAGCTTCTTACTTCAATAACTAAATATTTATATTTAAAAACAAATTATTTTGAGACAAAGTTTTTTTTTCTTCTCTTTTTTTCTTTTTTTTATCTTCTAAATTTATATTTAAATATTATAAATATTTAACAGGAAATATTTTTCATAACAAAATTTCCTTGCTTGGATTGAAGAGATTGTCACCAAAAAATTTATGCTCGTAAAATAGTGGTACCTATTATTTAAATGTAATGTGATATATTTTTGAAAAATTAAAAACTTTTTTGTCCAAAAACATATTTTTGCCAGGAAAATGTTTCAGACTTTTCCTAGACTACACAAACATTATAAAATACCAAATTATCCTAAAATACTAACTAGGAAATTACAAATATGCGTTTACACCCCACACTCGTTTGGGTGATATTTATCAAAAACATAGCTAAAACATAAGTTTCTTCGGCAATGAGAGCATTTAATAAAAGGTACACCTTTGCAGTTGCAGTTTCCTTCCTTTTTTATTCCATCAGGAAAACATATTTGATTGACATTTTCAAATATTGCTCTCATTGGAATTAACTTGGATGCAAACCAAGCATATTTTACCATGTCAACAAATAATTGGTGGTGAATTAAGGAATGAATTTTCAGAGCATCTTCCCTTGAACTAATTTCCTGACGACCATCACTCAATATTTTAGGGCAATTTGGATCTCCATTGCTGAAGATCCCTAGTTGTAATAATTCTTTTTTGATTTCTACCTTCCAGAAATCTATCGTATATCCACTTGTTTATCATTTCCAGTTTTTCTCTCCTGGTCCCACCAGATGCAATCTGTTTTTCCCATTCTTAAATTCGATCTTTCCGCTTCAAGCAACTTGTTGCATGTCTTTGTAATTTTGAGAGACTCTAATTTGGGTGTTCTTTAGCTAATCGAACAATTTTTATTTTTGTTTCTATAAGTACGTGGTCTGGTGCTTTTAATGTTTCATCGTCGAGAGATTCTATGGAATGTTGTGAACTATCCGATTCGTTGTCAGTAAATTCACAATCTTCTTCCATTATTACATCTCCAATGGACTCATCGGAAAGAATAACTTCTTCTACTTCTTCAAAAATAAAGTCAGCCATTAACTTTGAAACGTACTCGACGATTTTATTTCCAAATAAAGTTGGCTTTGTAGAACAATAGTTGTTGACGTCATAATCATCTGTAAGATGTTTTTCTTTTAAAATTCCCCAACAATATTTAAGACCTTGTTTCACGATGTTCTTATCGTAACAAAGACGACTAAAACAGTCGTCCAAATTTTGACCGTACATATTTTTTAACAATGAAAAACAAGAAGATTTAATTAGTGACAGAGAAATGTCGATTAATCAAAATCCAAAAAGATGCCCAAGAGATGCCAAATAAATCAAAAGCTAGATAATCCAATTAATATGTTTAAGAACAAACTTTTCGCAGTAGATATGTACGTACGTGACGAATGCCAATGGGAGGGTGAAGTTATTTTCCACAAACCAGAAAGAAGGAATTACCTACCTAATCAGTTTGTCATGTTTATTTATATTACAAGTCATTGACCATGTTTTTTATATTTAGAAGTTCATTCTGAGTTTATAACTGCAATCCCTTAATTCAATAAAAACAGTTGTCGTCTTCCAAAGATTTATTATTCTTAATTTTTTACAAACATTTTCAATAATAAAATAATTCCTTAATTCTTTGGGCAAGGGAAAACAACAATGGAAATACTTTCAGATTCAAAATTCAAACTTTCGAATTCAATTTTTCGCAAAATTATCTTAAATATTTTTTGAAGAAACTATGAAATTGTGCTTTTTACATAAAAACTGGAGCATTTTTCAAATAGTAATTTTTTTTTTTTTTTGCTTGAAAATTTTTCTTCAGTCTAAGCAAAAAATGCTTTTTCATGAAAAATATTTCCTGCTAAATATTTAAATACAAATATTTAGTTTTTGACGTAAAAAGCTGAAAAACGTAATTTATTCAATTTACAAAGTAATGTAATTGATTTTTAACGTTACCCAGAGTACGAATATACCACAATATTGAATGATTTATTCTGGGCTTCCAGAGGCTAATTTCGCCAATCCCCTATACATGTGTCTAATATTTTTCAATACTCTGACATCCCTAAAAAATTTCATTGAAATTGGTTGAAGGAGCTTTGAGTAGCGGCAACTTTGTTGATGCAATTTTTGGCTATTTTCGTACCTAAGAAATTTTTTTCTCGGCTCAGAAGGCCCATTGGCAAGAACCCTCGGACACATATCTAATATTTTTGGATGTAGAAACTCGAAAAAAAGTTTTATTGTAATCGGTGACCCCACGTCCGTAGCCTCCCCTTGTAAGACAGGTCGACTTGCTGCGGGGTATGTTCCTACTCCTATTCATGCCTGAAAATCCTATAAGGGATTGTATATGCACAAAAACATTTATTGATTGTTTGTTTTATTGTGACACTGTGGGCGGCCGAACGCGTATGAATAAATGTTGCCCCTGATAACCACATACTATGATATCTCAAGTTTACGAGTTCAACTTCCGAGTGCCCAGAGGCTTGATTCCTTAGTCTGAAAAAGAAAGTTACATCCTAAAAGACGAGGAAAGGGTGAAAAGAAAGTTTAATTCAACAGTTCAATATATTTTAAAAAATGGATGCATACGTTTTACATCAGTCGATAAATCAAAGTTATAAAAATTCTCAACGAAATGATGTAAACATACCAAATATTATATATATAAAAATAAATAAATTTTTCTACGAATTTCACTAACGCGGAAATCCAATCTCCACGCAAAGGATAGAGGAGAGAACAAATAAATAAAACTTTGCAGTACAAATAAAATACATATTATTATATTATAGGTGGAACATACTCGTATAGACATAATGTTATGAAATAAGTTAAAAGTACATAATTATTTTTATGAATTCTATTGAATGATATTTTCGTTTTCCTTTTCGGATGTTGGGTGCCCTTTGTCGCTATATAATGAGATACCCTCCTACCCATATATTTCTCAGTTCTTTATGTCACGCACGCCATTTATCTCGAGTCTCGAAACTCCTTGAGCGAGTACGAGCAAGAAGAGAATTTCTGGAATAAAAATGGAGACTAAATTTTTCTGGCTAAGCTTGAATTTTTTATCTTTCGCATTGTAAAAGAGTGCAGAATTTTTTTCATGATTTTAACTTGGGTGGAAGATTGTATTAGTTGATTTTAAAAAACAAATCCCATTATTAACGTTTCCACGCTATCAGATTTCGTTTTAGAAAACTAAAGTGTCAACATCTGATATCTAAATGATAAAAATGATCTTTTGTTTAGAGCAAAATTTTATAGCATAGGTTTATGAATTTGATAATGTTAAAAAGGTGTTTACTTAATAAATTCAGATTTGGTTAGAAGTGAGTTAACACCTTCTTCAATCGATCTATAGAAATTTTTTCCAGTTTTCTCAATAAAGTTTATGTCTTCATGACAAAACAATATTTGACGACAGTTCTATTATTACAGCTCAGGCAGTAAGTCAACTGTGGTTCAAAACACAAACCCAAAAGCTATACCTTATCTATCAACAAAGTAACCAGCAAAATAATTTTTTTTGTCTGTGATGTCTTTAGGTCATCCATTTGAAATGGTCCAAAAAAAAAAATTGTTTGCTCGACCATTTTAGAAAAAAATTACATTACTACTACCAATTACGAATAGAATCAGTAGTTCAAAACAAGTTTTGAAAAAAAATTAGGGTCACCAGTTAACAACTATCCCTAAAATTTTTATACTATGATGAAGTTACATGTTCAAAATTATAATTGAAAACTTTATAATATTCAGATGAAAAAATGCTTCAACAATCAGAGTCGAAGATTGCTAAATTGTTTACATGTAAAAGAAAATATACTTTAAAAACTAAATAAAAAAATCAAGAGCGACCCGCTCCATGAAAGTTTAGATTTAAATTATTAACCATGTTAGCGTACTAATTGACACTGTCGATTTCATCAATAGTCAAGTTTTCCCCCTTTTTTTACCGATATATAGCGAACAGGAACCAATAGAAGTAGTATTTACGACTCATAGTTAACTAAAAATTACTTTAAGGATATTTTTCTCGCATGCCTTTCAGAAATATAAATGAATTGAAAATTGTCAGCCAGTTAAGAACTCCAGATACTGAGAAGTTCAAAATTTTTCATAAACATACAGCTCTACGCATAAAAACAAAGACCAGTGGTTTCAAAACTTATTAATCACAATATAGAATGTTCATTATTTTAATTGGTCACATTCACTATATAAGCAACAATATAATTCAAACAACAAGAAAATATCACTATAAAATATTCTAAGGGCTGCTAGTAGTAAATAACAACTTTTTTTTTCTGTTAAATGTGTCTTAAACAAATATTGTATAAGAACGAGAACTATCAAAGATATTATATTTTAAGAATATTAATTATTAAATATCAATTGTAACAATATTATAAATGCAATACATACATATTGTTACAAGTATTATTATTATTATTCTATTGTATATCACATACTTGTTTTTTCATATTTAAAAAAATAAAGATTTGCAGATCAAGGTCAAGATGATCATGTGCCTATTGTTATCATTTTTGTTACTGTTTATTATATATATATATATATATATATATATATATATATATATATATATATATTATTACTATTGCATTAATATTTTTTTGTAAAAGGTAAGTTAACCTTTCCTTCAACTAAAGGTAATTTAAGTATATTAAAAAAGTAATTTGTAGACAGAATTACTTTAACGAAAATCCCAAAAAGATTTATAAAAAATACACTAAAACAAGACATATTGAAGCAACCCAGGCGGAAAACAATACCCGCATAAGTTTGAAAAGGAGCCAGATGAAAGGCCCTAACTGAAAGGCATGTTTATTATAAGCAAATGGTAGATAGGATTGAGCGGTACTGCTCTTTCTACCCACATAGATCGTTAGTTGTTCGTGTCAAGGGTTTTCTCAGTAGTGAGCTTCACGAATTTCTAAATCTTATTATGAAATAGGCAATGAAATTATAACTAAGCAACTAAATTTTAAGCAAGCAAACTTTTTAAAATTAATAACGAAAATGTAGTCAAATATATTAGTCAAGAAAGTACGAATCATTTAGCTGATTGTAAAATCTGAGTAGCAATTGGTTTTTAAATTTATTTTTACATTAAAATTCCTATTATTGTTGTTGTAGCTTCGAATGAAAAATATGGTGAAGGAAATCATACATTGATCTATCCCCTAATTAAATATAGCTAAGAGATTGAAGGGAGACAAAACAAGAAATCTTCCTCAGCAACTGTCATACCTTGAATCGGGTTGCAACCAAAAATTTAAAAACAATATAATAATACTAAGAAATTAATTTACAAGAATTGATCAGGAGCTTTGTAAAACTAAGACATCCATTAGTCTAGGTATTGTTCAGTCTCAGAAACAAGTTAAGTTCTAAAATCCTCTGAGAATCAATCTGTAGGGATTCTCCCCACAATAGAAATTATTAATCAAATTATTTTGATAACATTATCATTTAACCTTACACCTGTTATAATTTAACTGTGTACTATATAATATTATTTTATTTAATTGATTTAATGTATGTAAAAATTTCCTTAGTTTATTTTCTTATTTATTTACAGCTTATTTCTTTTTCTTTAAATGTAAATATCATTTGGATGTATATATATTTTTTTTGTGTAATTTTACTTTTAGACCAGATGATGTTAATATAGTGTGAAGACAGATGGTTTTAATTTTGGATGTTCTAAAAATAATAAATGTTTAATCAATAACCCTTGAGTCTTTATACCCGAGGAAACTCTACAAATTGGTGACCCCGACGTGATCTTCGTCAAGAAATGGGTAACGACGCCGAGCCTACTGAATCATCTAGCGAAAGGAAGATGGAACACAATGAGCTCAACAAAGTGAGTATTAGAATTCCTCCCTTTTGGATGGAACGGCCAGAGATGTGGTTTTACCAGGTCGAGGCACAGTTCGAAATTAATGGTATTACAACTGAGAGGACTAGATTCAATCATTTAATTGCTCAATTAGAACCCAGATTCATGGAAAATGTTTGGGATATTATCCAAGACCAAAACGAGAAAAATAAATACACAGTGGCTAAGCAAAGACTATTAAACATATTTAAAGAATCTGAAAATAGGCAGATTAAGAGGTTAGTCTCAGAGATTGAGTTAGGAGATTTGAAGCCTAGTCAGCTCTTAAGAAAAATGAAAAGCCTTGCGGGAGATGGTATTACCGACAGTGTATTGCGCACCCTTTGGCTTGATAAACTGCCAGATACGATGAAAAATGTTCTTTTAATTAGTGAAGAGACTCTGGAAAAAGTTGCTTTGATGGCAGATAAAATATCTGAAATGAACCCAAGTCCCAACATATGTTCTGTCAAGTCAACTTCATCTAATGACACTATGGCTGAACTTATTTCAAAAATGTCTGCTCTGGAAGCCCAAATTTCTTCATTATCTCGCTCGAGGAGTCGAAGCTCAAGCGCATCATCAAGAAATAGCTCTAACAGTAAGAGAAGAAAAAACTTCAATCCTAGAGGTAAATATTGTTTTTATCATTTTAGATTCAGAAATAGGTGTCACCCAGAAAAATGTCAACCACCATGTGCTTGGAAAGAGTTGGAAAACTCCAACCAGCGGCAGAACTAGCGGCTGATTCTGTTGCTGGAAATCAAAATGATAGCCGCAAATTCCGTCTATTTGCTAAAGATGCAACTACGGGTTTGCGTTTTCTAATAGATAGTGGTGCAGATGTTTCAATAATTCCGGCTAGAAATCAAGATAGAAATGCTACTAGCAATTTTAAATTATTTGCTGCCAATGGTACAGTTATTCCAACGTACGGCATTAAAACAGTAAATATTGACTTGGGACTCCGAAGGGAATTTAGATGGCCCTTTATTATTGCTGATGTAAAGAAAGGTATTTTAGGTGCTGACTTTCTTAGTCATTTTAATTTATTAATTGATCTAAAAAATCGCCAGCTGATTGACGGCGCGACTGGTTCAAAAATTCGAAGCAATATTTATACCATTTCCGAACTTGACATAATCAGTACTATATCTAGTTCACAAAGATATGGGGATTTACTCCTAAAATATCCAGATTTAGCTAAACCGAATGTGATACCTACTAATTTGCAACATGATGTCCGGCACTATATTAATACTATTGGTAAACCAGTTTTTTCCAGGCCAAGACAGCTAGATGCGGAAAAGTTAAAGCTTGCCAAAGAAGAGTTCCAGTTTATGCTGAATAATGGGATCATCCGTCCATCTAAGTCGGAATGGGCGAGTCCACTTCACATGGCAACTAAAAAGGATGGTACATTACGCCCTTGCGGTGATTACCGCAGGCTTAATTCCCTCACAACACCGGACAGGTATCCACTTCCTCGCATAGAAGATTTTCATAATATTCTACATAATAAGAAGGTATTTTCAAAAATAGATCTTTTTAAAGCATTTTTTCAAATTCCAGTAGCCGAAGAGGATAAAGCCAAAACAGCTATAACAACACCTTTTGGGTTATTCGAATTTAATGTTATGCCGTTAGGACTGCGAAATGCTCCCAGTACCTTCCAAAGGTTTATTAACCAAGTTTTTTCAGGTTTAGATTTTGTCTTTGTATATATTGATGATTGTCTTGTAGCCTCGACATCTGAAGAAGAGCACAGGCAACATTTAAAATTAGTCTTAGATCGATTGAGTCAATACGGTCTAAGAATAAATATTTCTAAATCGCAATTTGGTGTTAAAGAATTAACCTTTCTCGGATATCATATTACACCGGAGGGATCCAAACCGTTACCAGAAAAAGTTAAGGTTATAATGGACTACAAACTTCCAGAAACCGTGAATGGTCTAAGAAAATTTTTAGGTATGGTAAATTTTTATCGTAGGTATTTAAAGAATGCGTCCGAAAATCAAGCAATTCTTCATGATTATTTAAAAGGCGCGAAGAAGAAGGACAACAGAAAAATCATTTGGACACCTGAGGCGATTACCAAATTCGAATTATGTAAAAAAGACCTTGCTGAAGCTGCAATATTAACATATCCATCTCCTGAATATCCTATTGCTCTAGTCATTGATGCCAGTGACTTTGCTGTGGGAAGTGTCGTTCAGCAGTTAGAAGGAGATAGCTGGAAACCACTAGCTTTTTATTCAAAAAAACTTAGCAATGCTCAAAAATCTTATAGTACATATGACAGGGAATTGTTAAGTATGTATTTATCTGTCAAAAACTTTAAACATCTTTTAGAAGGTAGACACTTTGTTATTTACACTGATCATCGTCCTTTAATTTTTGCATTTCAGCAGAAGAACGAAAAGGCATCACCACGCCAGCAGAGACAGTTAATACATATCAGAATTCACTACTGATATCCGTCATATCTCTGGATCTAAAAATGTCGTCGCTGATGCTCTATCTCGAATTGAAGAGGTGAGCACTATTGACTTTGATTTAATTTCTGATGCTCAAGAAAAGGACAAGGAACTAGATCAGCTCATTAGAAATGATAATTCGCTCAAGCTTAAACGCCAACAACTTCCTAGTGGTAAAAGTCTGTGGTGTGATATCAGCACAAATCATATCAGACCATACATTCCAGAAGAATTTAGAAGACAGATTTTTAACCTAATTCACAATATGGCCCATCCAGGAATCAAGTCAACAGTAAAACAAATAACATCAAGATATGTGTGGCCAGATATCAGGAGGGATGTTCAACAATGGACCAAAGCTTGCCTTCCGTGTCAGAAGACCAAAGTCTCCAGACATGTTCAATCTCCAATAGGAACCTACCAGACACCAGATGAACGTTTTGCTACTGTCCATATCGATTTAATTGGACCACTTCCTCCATCTGATGGTAAAATTTATGCTTTGACTTGCATCGATCGTTATACCAATTGGATGGAAGTAATACCATTGAGTGACTCCTTAGCTGAAACAGTGGCTCAAGCGTTTTATACTAATTGGATCTGCAGGTTCGGAGCTCCTAGAAGAATAGTTAGTGACCAGGGTAGCCAATTCACTTCAAGCTTATTTAAACATTTCAGTGCATTGTGTGGTGTTAAATTGTTTAGAACCACACCTTACCACCGACAGTGCAATGGTAAAATTGAAAGACTTCACCGAGTAATTAAAACTGCACTAAAGGCTAAAAACACCGTTAAATGGACTGAATCATTACCCACCATACTGCTTGGTCTTCGAGCAGCACTCAATCCAGAAAGCAATATATCACCTTCGTTGATGGTATACGGTGCAACAATAAAAATGCCGGGAGAATTCTTTGATGAATCCACTAACCAGTGATGTAGGGATTCTCCCCACAATAGAAATTATTAATCAAATTATTTTGATAACATTATCATTTAACCTTACACCTGTTATAATTTAACTGTGTACTATATAATATTATTTTATTTAATTGATTTAATGTATGTAAAAATTTCCTTAGTTTATTTTCTTATTTATTTACAGCTTATTTCTTTTTCTTTAAATGTAAATATCATTTGGATGTATATATATTTTTTTTGTGTAATTTTACTTTTAGACCAGATGATGTTAATATAGTGTGAAGACAGATGGTTTTAATTTTGGATGTTCTAAAAATAATAAATGTTTAATCAATAACCCTTGAGTCTTTATACCCGAGGAAACTCTACAAATCCAAGATAATAGCCTTTCAATGTATTATTTACTGTTTATCTTGAAATTATATGGTAGATCTAATAACGATTTCCATTATGTGTGATTTCATTTCGGTACACTTTCCCCTTTTGATATTTTTCCTGATAGCTATATATGTATTATTTATTTATTGTTTTTGAAAGAGAGGAAGATTGAAATTAAAAAGGAATTGTTAATGAAGAGAGCCGAAAAAAATGTTTAACACACCTAATAATAAAAAATAAATAAGCATTTAATCTCTCTTTGATAGCTCCAATATTTAATACATCAAACAGAACATCCGTTCTTGGTGTAAAATTTATTTGTATGCCATTAATATGCAATGTGATCTTGTTTTTCAGTACCGACATATCGGTCGTTACTGAATGATGTGCTTACTCGCGATGAAGCCACAAATCATTCATTCATGGTATCGAACAGAATAACGGACGAAAGAATACAATGCGCAGATACATGATGAAAAACAGATTAGAGAATTATAATATATAACATATCAAACTCAAAGAATATTAGACTAGCTATTAGGAAAAATGTCAAAAGGGGAAAGTGTACCGAAATGAAATCACACATAATGGAAATTGTTATTAGATCTACCATATAATTTCAAGATAAACAGTAAATTAGTAAAAATAACGGTTTAATTTATTTTATTATTCGGTACTAATCAGTATTTGTCGACAATACATTGACAATCAGAAACACAAACAAAATGTACACTTCCTCCTAAAAGTTACAACTATATTCCACACTATGTGAAGGAGGAAGTTTAAACTTTAGGAAAGCAGTTTGACTTCGATACTTACTCAACGTAAGAAAACTAAGGCATGTTTGTACTAAATTGACTTTGCTGTTGTACTGCATTTCAACAATAATGGAGATGGTTGCAGCAACCTGGAGATTATAATAATTTTTATAATATATCTTTTTTTTTAAACAAACGTAATTTTTTTCTGAGACTATTATTCGTATAAGAACAATAGATGTTAACAGTCTGGTTTCCTATTTCCTATTGGTTCCTCCCTTAAGCAATCAGGTCGAGTCAATATGACCCGACACATACTTCTTATTCAAGGTCATTTCATGGCAGGTGATTGCTTAAGGGTTAAAAAATGTTCCCAAGTAATTCAAATTATTGAGTTTAATATAATAAGGTATAACAATATAGAAAAACATACATAATATACATAGTTGAGTATATTTAATGATAAGAAAAACATGACTCACGTATATGTGATCCCTCTTGAACCTGTGGTGGAGGTTACCGATGAACGTCTCCTCAGTGAGCGGATCTAGCAGAACTGAGTCCCAGGCTCCGACTTCCTGCTCACCACCGTCCATCAGCCCTGTCGTGTCAACAGTTCTTTAGTTCCAAAAATATTTAAATTGGTCCACACAAATTAAATATGTAAATAATATTCTTTAAACTATATACATATAAAAGTTTCAGACAGTTTTTAACAAAGCTCCTGGTAGATCCAGTATCGCAAAATATTACTTTTCGTATTTTGAGCTCATATACACAAAATACATTTTGCGAGGCTCGATCATTTGACTCGGGCTCCGAAAAGTTAGAAGTTCGAAAAAAGTAAGAATTTCAGTTGAAGAATTCGGATTAGAACTTTTTCACAATCGCAATCCGCCCCTTCATATAGAATACGAAAGGTAAGAGGAATTGACTGCGGCACTGCTTACCAATCGAGCGGGTGTAAGACGCTTTCAAAAAACGCAGTATACACATAGTAGCTTTCTGGTCCCGTTACAGACCCGGAAAATACATGGCCTTAATAGAGCCATGAAGATAAAAATTGAAGTAAAATATTGTTTTAAAAGAGATATTACTCCTTTCGATCGTAGCCCTAATCCATACCCTTTCTTGTTCTTTTCTTACTTGTATATTGAGATATCCATTCTACAAATTTCTAGGCCGAGAATATTAATATATAATAATTTAAAATAAGGTACAAGCATAGGCATACGACTGAGAACAAACAATTAAAATAAATAACTTTATAGGAATATGAATTTGGTTATAGCTCACATCAATAAGTACTAACCATGCGAAAAATTGGATCAATATTATTGGCGTTTTAAAAAAGAAAAAAAAATTAGCGTAGGGACAAACATAAAAAGATTAATTTGTCGAGGGAGAATTCAATGTTATCACGCTCCATTGGCGACACTATTCACCCAAGTTCATTTTCTATTGGACCGAGCTTTTCTTTACCTGAGCAATCCATCTCGCCCTGGTACTCTCCCTCCGACCTGTTGCTTCTTATTTCAGGTTATCTTCCGAGGCCATGCCATTCCAATCTTTTTACTTTATTGGCTTCACAAAACCTTCCGCCGACTAAGCCTTTACTTAAATTCCAGTACTTATATTCTTGAATGGAAATTCCATTCCGGAGGGTAAGCAGACATAAGAAAAAGGAGTTCCTTGAAAAATATTTTCACATTTCACAAATCGCTTATTATTTAAATTAAATTTTTGTTTTTATAAAACCTTTAAAAAAAAACAAAAAAAACTATATTAATGTAAGTATCACAATATAATGAGAAATCAATAGGGAAATTAAAACCGAGAAATCTTTACAGGTAATTTATGATCTTATTAATTTTAAGAAAATATATAATCAATTCCACATTCAGTATAAAAATAATTTTCTTTTAACATCATCGACGTTTTTTTAATAGGTAATATCAGTACTTGCACTCTTTGAAAATTATATCAATTGAATTAAGCATCAAATAGTTAGCGCTTACTACTTTTAACGTCATACCTTAAAAAAACCATGATTTTTCAAGAGAGTGAATCTAAACTCTAAAGAGTTGTTAGAGGACTGGGATAGCCACTGTATTTGAAGAAAAGAAAATCTGTATCATTGCCCAAGTAATTTTCAGAGGAACTATAACAGTTTTGTCCCTGAGAGAATTTTCATTTTTTCCTTTCGAACACACTAATATTCTATCTACATATATTACAGATTTTGAGTCTCTTTCTAAGTTCTGATCGAATTTAGACATCTATGTGGTGACATTCCTGAGTTTTTCCCTTCTTTTAACAGAAATGTTGGTTTTCTTTAAGGGGTCGTAACACTAGATTCCCAAGGCATTAGATCCAATTTTTAAAAAAATAAATAGTAACAGTAATGTTTAATCATGATTATTTCTGCCCAGAGCCAATTTTTATATAATTTACATATCAATAATTGAAACAATGAGAGGACATTTCTTAGTAAAATTTAAGAAATTTTCTTTTTAATTTGTATGAGTACTGTAAACATAAATCGAAAAAAATGTTGCTAGGATTAATTTAAACCCTATCATTGTGTATCTTACAAGATTACACTACTCTTAGAGCGTATTCAGAAAACAGTCATAACTAAAAGCAGCTGATTTTTTGAGATATGACGTTGTTCAAAGGAGTGAGCAACATGTCAAATATAAAGAAAAACAAAAAATATAATTGTTAGTTTATAGGTATTTTTAAAGCTTCTACTAGCTAATAGCTTAAAAAAAATGAAGAAGACTAGCCATTATTAAAACGCATTAAGCCAATCATTGCGTCCCGAATCAGAGCCTACAATACTCAAGAAACGACTCAGGGTAATAAAAAAGGGTTTATAAAAAATTAAATAAATAAGCCCTTCGAAGATAAAACAGAAATAAAAGTACCGAAATTACTTACCTTATCAGTTCGCTACCCTCCAAGAGGTAAAATGAAATGGTCATAGCTTTTTTTATTATTATTATCATTTTTTTTTTTTTACAAAAGAAATAATAGAGTTTGATTCAGAGCAATAAAATCCTACTCTCCTTAGTAATGCTTCATTAAAAATAATTGAAATTTCAACTTTACGTGACGGGAATACAAAAAATAAAAAGGATTGGCCCATGGAGAGGTGTGCGTGGATAGAAGGGTGACTCCATTTTAGGTTGTTTTTTTTTGAGTTAGAGACTGTTCCTTCTTTGGAAAAAAAATAGCTCTTTCCTGTAGTGCACTAAAGGGACTGCTCAGGGCATTCATTCCATAGTTCCTCGCTTAGTAGTAGTAGCTCCTGCAATGTAAGAAGTGCAAAAAGACAACAAACTCCTAGAGCTAACCCTTCTTTCTACCGCCACAGAGTACCGAGACACCTAGTTGCCTAGAATTGAGCTGGACGGGGACTTCAGAGAAATAGGTGGATAAGAATAGTAGAAGAAGAGATGGTAAGGTGTGGTCTTTCTCTCTTCAGGAGGGAGATTGCCTCAACCGCGACTTTTGGAGGTCAGCCCTGGCTCAAATAGACAATCCTTATTGGGAGACATTTATAATAATAATGTATTGGTGGTTTTGAATAATATCGTGTGTATCGGGTCAAAACATCCAATTTTTTTATTCTAAGAGACCAAATACAAGGGCAGCTTCAAACTTCAACCCATATGAAAAGAAAATATGGGCTGCTAAAGAAATATAATTTAAAAAAAGAAAATGGTTATGATAAATATCCGTTTTCAAACCTTTTTTTAAATTCCCTATAAATTGAAAGAACTCCAAGCGCACCAAATCACCTTAAGAAACTTGGCTACTGAATACACTTCTACAACGTTTGAGTGTATTGCGGGAATCGTAGCCGATAACGCCTTAACAGAGGGAATGGATTTGGAATATTTTATACGTAGTTAAATATATGTACATTTATTTGTATTTCCCTTGCTCGTTTATATTCTAATTTTATTATTATTTCTGTCTAAAATTATTTTAATCAATAAGAATAAAATTTACTTATTTAACAATAAAGTTAATTCTTTGTTTGTAAAGTGATAATGTCTAATTGAACCTTGTCACTATATCGCTCTATACCGAAACAAATTATATGACAATGATTACGTATGCCTATTTTAATAAATTACATCGGCTTTTATATACAATAAAAATATTAGGAAATGTAATTAAACATATTATTTAAATGCTGCAATATAAAAAATATTACTTATTCATTTGTAACTTTGTTTATAACATGATTAAAACATATTAATGTTTAGAAAACCTAATCTCTCTACATCTTTATTAATAACACGGCTTAAACTTATTAATGTTTGAAAAACACACTCTCTCTACAAATACATAAAAAAAATAAAAAAAAGATGTTGAAACTTAGGAATTTAAAACGGTCCGGTAAGAATGACAGTATTTTTATAGTTGTCATAGGTAAATGAAACAATAAAGATTAATATCCAAAAACCTCGCTCTTTATTCTTCAATGTAGTACCAAATACCTTAAACTAATTAGATAAAATAATAAGTTTGTTTACTTTCAAATAATAAATTAAAAACTATTAACAGGAGTTCCTACTATCCAGCATGGCAGTACAGTTCATTACCAAGACCTCACCTTTAGCAGAAGGATATATGAGCCGGGACATCAAAACAAAAGCCCCCAAGCCGAAACAATAGACTAAGACACTTGCATTCACACCGCCGCAAACAATCAACAATCCAGCTTGCACAGTTGCTCATTACCTACTCTAAACACTTGTAAAACAGCATACATATTTACGTTTATATGAAGCATTGTAACAATATATATATATAACGAATGGTTTAGACTGATAATTATATTTAGACTAAAAATTAGTATTTTAGATAAAAATACCGAAACCACCATGTTATACCTACTTATACTTTACAAGATCTATACAATAGCACTTCAGGCAAAGACCACATAAATAAAAAACTAAGTATGCTGGAGACTAAGCGCATTATGACATAAAATGGAAACAAAATAGGCAAGAAATTCTTTTTTTTTATTATTTGCAAACATTAATCTAATAATGAGATATCTGTTATGAGAAAGGATGGCACTCAGTCTTTTGTGTGTTGACGTGTGATACGTAATGTCCGAGGAATGTGAGGAATTGTGATTACCATTTTTGTAATTGCAGCAAGCGATTTTGTAAATACAAGTCATAATGTATAATTAAAATTGCGGTGTTGTCTGCGTATGTTATAGTATAATTATATAGTTGGTTGGTATATGAAGGGTTTATTTGAGCTAAAGCAAGTAAAATTATAAAGTCAAAAACCGTGCAAATCGTTCATTTTAGATACAATAATGTAAAACAAAATTAATAATTCATTAAGAAGTATGGGTATGGAATTATTTAGGAACAATAAATTTAAACAGTTGTAATATTTTCATTCTCGTTTTTCTACTTATTCCGCTGTTTTTTTCTGTTTAAAATAATTGAATAAGAAAAAAAATAAAATTTGGTATTGGTTTAATATGTTTTCTAGTATCACTGAGTTTAGCTTTGTCGTTACATGAAAAATGAAATTATATAATTTCAAACATGCCCTTCAGTTTTCATTGACTATCGCTAGATACTACAAGGAAATGTAGTAACATACTTTGAACTTGCGCATCACAAAAGGATGACACCCCTCAAGATGAAACTCAAAACACTAAATTTCCAATTGAAACCATTACACAAAAATGTTCTAAATTATTAGTCTCGGGCCTATGGTTGATAAAAGACGCATATTTAAAAAACACAAAAGCTTCAATCTAAATTTTAAGATTGATAACCCACTCTACGTTTCAAACAACAATCTCCTAAAAGACTTTCGACGGTACAAATTATATACTTATGAATTACAAAGGGTTTCACGATAAACTAAATGGGCATACCAACATATTTGAACATTATGGCAAGAAGCAATAATTCCTGAAGTGTCTTAGGGAAGGCTAAAGAGGATTTGGATGATAATATTCTATAAATACAATATACATGTGTAATATTTTTTGTATTTTTTTAATGATTTAATTTTATCACCTGTTTTGATAAGATATGTTAACGAGATATGATGAAGTTAGGATTCAGTTTTTATGTAATGTATAGGTGAAATGAAAGGAGTTTTTGTTATAAGTATCAAGTCCTTGATTAAATACCTTATAACATGAATGCCAAGAGGATGCACCAATTCGGTTTTTTACCGCCCATGCCTATCCATGCCATAAGTACCCTATTATAATTTTACAAGTGCAAATTAAATATTCGGGTTAAAAAAAATAAAATGTTTCAAGCCTCACATTAAAATATTATATCTTGAATTTTAAGATACAGTATTCGACAGGTACGTGATTCATAATTGTTGCTGATTTTCGGAACTTATAGAATAAAGGAGTTCTTTCTTTTTTTATTAGAATTAAATAATATTTTCATTAAAGAACGGCTAATAATTGCATTTAATGAGTTCGGTTGCTATACATATGTAATTTTACAGCCCTACATTCAAAGCATATAAAATAAATATAATAAGAAATTGGACTCCAATGGAGCGAAAGAGATGATAGCCTTATAAATTTCATGATATTTTTTCCCATAAAAATCAAACTCAGCGGCTGAGGACCGCCAAACAGACAACATAGCTTTAACTCAAACGATGACCGGTGACTCTCCTTCAGAGTAAACAAGAAATGGAAGTAGAGGTAGGAGGTGGAAGTGTTAGGCTGGAGGCTCGACTTTGGTCAAGTTTAAGAGGGACCGACCGCTCAGCCAGCCCCAGCCACCTCGTTATAACTTGCTCCTTTAGCAGCTTACAAGGACCGGCTCCCCGCCTTCCTAATCGATCATCTTCTAAATCGATTCTTCCTTCGCTAGATAGCATCGTAACGTAAGTATACAATGAACAGAGTATCGAGAGGATCATTTACATTTATTTATAGATGAATCAAGTTCGACCTTAGTTACCACATGAACCAAGTAACTATTTAAATAAAAGATAAGGTATTTTTTTTTTAATGCAACTTGTATTTATTTCAATATTCTAGAGATCATTAAAAAAAAAAGTACCTTGAATCGGAAGAAATTGTTGATGATATATGCAGTTGCTCAATTATTAATAATAAAATAGTCATGGTCATTTTATTATTAAATTTTAATGATAACATGATTCAGCTTAAAATTTAACTTTTTCATAATTAACAAATATAATTCAGTTACCGAAAACAGGTTTACATTTATTTGAATAATTACTGGATTGAATATTATTACTAACATTGGTCATAATAAGTTCAAACAAATATTCATTAAAATTTAAATAACTTCTGCCATTTTTAAATTACCTATCTACAACTAGAATAATCAAATACGCTGGCAGGGACGTAATGAAAATAAACATATTCAACAAAGAAAAAGAAATAAAAATCAATTAAGCAAAAACAAATAAAAAAAAAGCGAAGAAAAAAAAATACATGCAGCAAAATAGGCGAATTTCGAGGATATCTGAGAGTAAGCAGAGCTTGAGTTAGTGAGTTCGAATATATAGTAAGATTTGTCATAAAAGTAACCATAAGGATCTATGGGTGTAATTAGTAGTTAGTGTTTAAGGTCTTGCTAGAAACATAAAAAGGAGGATCTACTATTTTACTAAATACTTTTGATGAAAACAATTTTATGGGTTGCAATTTTGTCTTTTTTGCTGTCCACCATTATTCAATACCGGACGTCTAAAGACGTTTAATACTTTATAAACAGTTACTTTGAGGTAAGAGATAATTTTAAACGATTGTCAAGTAGCCTAGAAAGAAACCCGCTAATTTAGCCTAGAAAGTATCACTGCGTTTGGTACTTTTTCACCGAAACATCGACAGTGTCGATCTTTTTCACTGATACTACGCAATATTTACTAAATGTTTGTTAAACTGGTTGATATGCGAGAAAAAAAGTTGTACGCAGAAGTTTGCTCTTTTTATTTCTATAGAAATTGTAACTCTCTTACGTTCGTTAGTACTTAGTGAATGGCATTATTAAGTCATTCATTTGTGTTTGGTATAATTTTATTACTTTACTGATACCTTTGTATTTCTATCACTCGTATGCGTTCAATTAATCAAATCTTCCACTTAATGAAAACAAGATTACATGGTCCATTTGTTTCTTAAACTTGGTTGTGCACAATGTAAGCTATTTAAATGGTTATTACTAGTACCATATATATGTTATTTTATTAAAATATTATTGATAACCAATTGCGTTTCCCGTGCACCTTCTTTTGAACAGAGTTTTCTGTAATTGTCATTTTTAATTTGATTTAAATTGAACAATATTCAAATAATTAGCTGCATGAAGCAGATTAAAAATTTATTTATTTTAATCTTGCCTCTCCTTATTTTTAAATAATTGAAATACTCTGAACTTCAAAGTAAGGTAAAATGGGGCAAACTCAACAATATGGATTGCAAAGTTCAACTTCAACCGAGCATAAACATCGGATATCAATGATTTTAAACCTTAAAATTTTGTCACTAATTATAGTTGTTTTTTTTTGTATTATAAAAATTACTATCAAGGTGAAGGAAAGATTGTTTCAATATTAACGTAAATGCCCTAAATATCATAAACTGCGGAATGGCATAAATCTCTTCTAAAACCATTACAGGGATTTGAATAATTATTGTGTTAAGTGCAAAAGTAAACAACTCCAACGACTTACTCTGCAACGTCTACGACAGCAAACATGTTTACAGAGGCGACGAACTTTGATCATATTTAACTCCTACAACCTTACCCCAAACATAAATCAACTAGTGTAATTATGAAGCGTCCAAGTGCGGGTGCTGTAGCAGATTAAAGTAAGTATGGAGTTCGCTGTTCGTACCACAGAAAGTAACTGATGAGCAAGAAGAGCGCTCATAGCCTGGCTCAACACATCATTGAGGATATCGTATACGCCTGTTGCGGATGGTTTCAGCTTCTCTATGCAGTTCATAGTTTTAGTGAAAAGGAGGTTTTACATTTGTTTCGATCGATCTTCTGAGGTATGCGATTCAGTGCTGAATAGCGGAAAATGTATTGAGAGGAGTATAAGTTTAAATAATATTTTTTAAAATGCTCAGTTAACTATTCCTGATCTTGATCTATATGCTTATCTACTATAATGTCTTTATGATGTCCTGTAATTCTTTGAATCTTTTTCCAGATCAACCTTGGTGAGGTATCGGTTGAAATAGAGTTTAGGAATTGTCACCAGGATTATTTATTTATTTTTTTTAACAATGGCGCACTGTTATTTTTGGATTTAATGTTACTAGAGATAATTGGAATAGTAACATTGGCTGATGAATTGCTGATGTAATATTATTGTATATTTCACTAATACTGAGAGAAGACGATAAGTCAGGCAAAGTTAGGTTTCTATTATTTTAAAATCATGTCCAGTCTTGGGTGTGTTGTTGTGTGAGTGTAAAAGTAGATAGTGTAATGAAAACACATAATATGCAATAACTGATTAATTCACTCGTCTAAAAAACGAAACTGTCCCACTTCATCTTAATACTTTTGTATCTTATTAAAAAAAATCGTAATTAAAAAGTATCCGTTACTATCGATTATCGATACTTTAGAAAAAGTATCTTATCGAAAAAAATAATCGATTATTAGTTGGTATCAAAACGTCCCTACTTACACCTTATTGATATTGATAATTTATAAAAGTTTCAAGATTTTATTTAAAAATATAGTTCCTTGAATTTTTATAAAACATAGGCGAAAAGGATCTTTAATTTTAATCACCAAAATCCGAGGCGTAACATTCATTATAATTGCGGGGCTAACGCTAAGGACTTAATCCCTGGCGAGGTAAAGCGAAGATTGAGATCGATGATTAGAAGAGACAGAGAAGGAGAGCCGTGAGGTGTAATTAGTGGATAGCTGAAAGGGGGCTTAGGGGGCGTGTATGGGGGGGGGGGGACTCGAGGCCCCTCCAAGCCCCTCCTCGTTCTCTCGACCCAGATTTTTCACCTTTTCAGGAGCAGCTTATCGGGCAAGCAATGCTCCTCCCATCAATCAGCCACCTCCGCCCGCACCCATTGCCAGCTCCCTCCATTCCATTCCTTATCTTCCTCCGGGCTTAGTCCAGTATTTATCCCCTCTATATTTTATATTATTAGAGATAATGTTATCCCTTACGATTCAACGCCCTCCAATCCTACCAAAGAAGGGTGTAATCCCGTGCTAAGCACACAGAACACACACATTTTATAAGGCAGAAAGGTAAAATGAACAGAACAAACTGAAATATGCAAATATATTAAAAGCAGAAGGAGTGTCGATAATTTAATAAGTAAAATGAAATTCATGTTTAATTATCTCCTTGGTCTATTAATTTTTAATTATTCCTTTAAGGAGTCATATTTCCTACGTAAATCACATTACATAAACAATATTCACAACTAACTATTTATCCCATTTCGTTCCAGGGATAGGAAAAATGAGATTTTTTTAGGAATTTCTCTTATTTCTATGTTGATATATGTCAAAAGTATATTATAGGTTCTAAATTTAAAAATTACTGCCCTTGGGGAACCCTATTTTTCGGAAACGCATCTCTGAGACATAAATGGGTCAAAAGTGGAAATATAAATTAGACCCACTTTCTTAAATAAGCATTGTACATAAATAACATTCTAAAAGTCATTTGAAATTAATTCTTAATGATAGTCTTGAAAGAAGTATACTTTAATGAGTTTACTGTTTACTAATTTCACATTCATGAAGAGTTCATGTCAGTTCCCAAGTTCACAAAAAAAAAAAAAAATTAAAAACATTTTGACTACCTTTGACATTTTTTAAAATAATTTAGAACCACCTAAATTAATGAAATAAAAACAAAAATTTAATAATATATTATAAAAATAGTTAGAAAAAAACACGTCCAACAGAAATAGCAAGCAACTCCAGTGCATATATTAATTATTTTTATTCAAATAACATCTGTTAGGCCTATGTTTAATGGGTTTATGTACGTATCTAATTTTGGTTTTTTGTTATTTAGAAGATTTTGAAAATACAGAGATTAGTTTAATTTCATAAACATACATTATTTTTCGAGCAAGTCCAATAATCATTTGACAAAATATATCCCCAAAAACCTCGCCTTCCATTTAAAAAAAAAAATTTTTAGTATATATTTTTTAAATATATACTACATTATTATTTATTTAAAAATATTTATAATACAGAAATATACTAGTTTAGCTAGAAAAAACGGAAAGGTCCGTCCTTAGAAATAAAAATCTAAAAATAATTTATCTTTTCCTGTTAATTATTGGTATCTATTTGTAATATAGTATTTGTTAAAAAAATTATACAAATTTAAAAGGATAGACTTTTACCTAACAAAGTAAAAACAAATATTTTATTGTTACAGAAATATATAATGCATAATAGGAAGATTGATGACGTTCAAATAGCGGCTTATTAGGTTTACTTTGTGTTAGCACTCTGTCAGGCAGAGAACTTCACTGTAAGCTCTAACTCCATTCAACAGCTATGTTCACTTTGACAGTGCCAAATTGATAAATAGATATATATTAACTAGTATGTTACTAATATATTAGCAATATCATGAATTTCCGAATTCAACATGTCTTAGGAAAAGTTATGGAAACTTTATAAATAAATTTCACTAGAACGGTTTTAAAAAATCCTTATTATTGTAAATTTAACATAGCCTAAATAATAGTTTTTAAACATTTTTACTTATTTTGCTCTATCTAAAGATATTCTCTATGGTATTACATCTTAGCAGCAATCACTAAGATGGAATTCAATAGGAAAATAAATCAGAAAGTGAACATTGTACGCGAGAAGCTGAGCAACTTTTGATCGAAAATTACTGTTTTAAATATTGAAGACCCATAAGATGATTGATTTCCTTCTATTCAACTTTATTTAATGCACAGTCATATTCTGGACTTCATAACACATTCAAATCAAATCCTAACAACTATTTTTTTTTTTTTTTTTTTTTTTTTTAGGAATACCTTTCACCGAATTTTTTTTCGGTTTATCCGATTTAAACAAATTTTATTGGTTGCTAACACACTTGTTCATTTAAACTTATCATTCTTATTAAATCCACTTCGATCACTTTATAAGTGATTTCATATTTATATTTATAATTATTATAAATATAAATATAAAAGTTAAATTTTTGATGATTAAACGTTCTGAAAAATAAAGATTATTATTATTATTATAGATCTGTTTGGTATTGAAAAAAAAGAAAGACTAAAATTTATTGAGTAAAAAACTAACTGACTTAAATAGATACATATATACTTGATTTAACTGCTGTGAAGATGAATATCGACAGTGCCTTGGATTTTCCATCGAGATTTAGATCCGCTTTGACTGCGGGGAACCGAGAAGACGGGAACGGGCAAACGACATTATCCTGGACAGGAAATTTCTGGTTGCCATCTTCTTTTCCTCAGTGATTTGCTTTTTTTTCTTCTTCTTTTTTTCCTTCCTCGGGTTTTCTTCATCTCCATGAAATACACTTATTTTTAAATAAGTCTCGAGACAAATTGCTGGAATTCTATTCCTCATGTAGATGAAAAATACCGACCAGATACTAAAACGTAAAAATAGTAACAAGATCACAAAACATGGTCTAAGTTTTAAAAATCATTGTATGAAACTGTGACAACTAACCTAATATAATAGTATCCAAAAAAAGTTTCAAACTTTGGGCCTCTCTCACATTATGATAATTTTGGGGCAAAAAAATAAATAAATAAAAATGACACCGAGATCTCTGGTCATGAAAATATTAACATTGAAGCTAAAGTAAAGGTTCGACTTTGGTTGAATTCAGAAATGCTTCCTACTCTCCCAGCATTTTTCAGTTTCGGTCCAAAAAAAATCTTAGGTGTAAGAAATATGCAAAAAGTATGTGTAAGGAACCTATGTCTCCTTTATGCGCAACAAATGTTCGAATAATATTATAAATAGACTTTATTAGCTCGAAGATTTTACACATTAAAAAGAGTAATAGTAAAATAGTTACATAATCTTTGACCACATAATTCAAAATTCAAAAGCAATAAGTTGATATGTTGATGTAAGACTTGACATCTAGACATATGGACAGGAAAATTATAAGCTGATTTAAAATTCCCATTATAAAAAATAACTGGGGCAAGCATATAGCTAATCTCTTTTTGAACATTATTCTTTTATTTGAAGTCACAATACCGTGAAAAAATGTATTGGTTGGTTTAAATCGGATTTAAACTTCAAAGATACCAGTTATACCACTTAACCTGCAAAGAAACGATTAAGAAAAAACTTGCGAATAAATTTAGCTAGTTAAAAATATTTGTTTGTTTGATTGTTTAACGTCATTTTATACTACAAGGCTAATTGGACGATGCTACAGTAGGAGTCCTAAATTTTGCCTATCCAGGAATAATTAGTACGTGTACGAGTACCTGACATCGTACAGGCTCGGGATTTTCATTTTAGGCTCGAGGAACACCATAGCCAAGGATTTTTTACTCCTAAAATCCTAGGCTAACCGCAGGACGCGAACCCGCGGACCTAAAGTATTTTAAGTTGCTATTCAATCCACCACACCACAGGTGGCCCCCAGTCAAAAATGTAATTATATTGTTGAAGACTCCATTACAATTATTTTAACCCACAATAAAAGTGGTTCGTTGTTAAATTTTCCATTCCATGCTTCCTAGAAAAGCAGTTTTAGAAATTCTTAAAATTCTTTTCTTTATTTTAGACTTTTAGTTGACTTTCTAAGGACTAAGGACCATCGAATGGAATATTTTACAACGAATCTAACCATCCTATTGTCTTTCGCGATTATTGGGTTACTCTTTTCTCTTGGGCAGGGCAGTAAAGTTCATTTAATTTATCAACGGTGTCAGCATATTGAACTACTAATCTTTAGCAGGCGAAAATCAATATTTTAATTTTAATAGATTTTCAATAAAAACTTAAAAAAAGATTTGGCACCTTCTGAAATTTAATAAACATTTTTACAAGCAATTTTATAAAAAAAGGTAGTAATTCTAATTTTCATTAAGTTAAAACGATGTTTAATTTCATTTAGATATGTGGTTTTAACTGATTTAACACAGGATATACAGCCCCACATATCTTATTTCTATTTTCTTTTTTATAGACTCATCTCCGAGCGGGAACTGTGTAATTAACCAACTAGGGGAGGGTAATTATTTTTGCAGAGAGTTGACAACTCCACTAGTTAACAGTAAATAATGCTCAAGGAAAAAGCATCATTAATTAAGAGTGGAATTCCAGGGGAGCAGGTAGGGCCCCTAATGACCCAACTTGGGCCCTCGCCAACTTGATGCTCTCTCCTCTCTATGCTCTGTCCTCAAATCTATCCTTCCTCAGATTATCTACTTAAATACCAATGTTCAACTTATATTGAAAGATTATCTATTTTATTTAGAATTTATGTTCTACAAGGATTGCATTCAAATTAAAAAAATGGAAGCTATTTTCGATCGAATTGTATATATTTTCCCTCTAATTAGTATGAAAATTCGTGAACACCTGTTCTGCAACAGATATATTCTTTCATTAGATTTAAGGATAAGAGACTCAGGAAAACAGGTATCTCATCCAGCTCCTGTTTAAATGAGCCCGTCAGCTCATTTGAAACATACCATACCATTGGACTAGTGGTTTTTGTCATTCAGTATCATCCCGTTCCTGTGATTTTTCTTTTGGTTCAGAAGAAACAGTTTTTTTTAAGTGCGCCATTGTCGCTAAACCATAAATCAGTGCAATGCATGTCCCTATTATTGATTTTATTAGATGTGTTTATACATTCACTCTCGGTCCTAATGTACTCCGAAAAAACAAAACAAAAAACGCGCCTATTTATTTGATTCGTTCATTTAACCATTAAACTAATCCATTATAAATGATCCCACAAACTATTATTCGGTCGAATTTCAATTCATGATAACAAAATACATTCATTAAAAGGGATTTGTGTGAGTACGTATGAAATTATTATGTTTTTAATGCCATTTTCTAAGTTAAGCACCATTTTTGTAATTATTATGGTGATTAGTGCGTGTATTTTGTACAAAAAGGAATCCATTACTGATCTTTACGTACATATAAATTTCGTCAGCAATTTCAAAAAGCAATGGGAAATAGCTCAACAGCTACAGTTGAAATTCAATAATTTTTATCATAAAATCACATATCACAAACAACGAAATTATAAAAAGTAAATGTTTTTTGTTTTTTTATAGTTCCTAATAAAGTATAACGGCTAAATCATATATCACAAAGAGGGAAGCTATAAAAAGTAAATCTTTTTTGTTTTTCTATAGTTTCTATTAAAGCTACTAAATCATTCTTCTGATCTGTTTTCTTCGCAAAATAGTTTTCAACTTTAATAAATAGATTCAAAAGTTTTTAAAAGTATTTTCTATAAAATTGAGGATTATAATTTAAATATATTGCAATTATTAACTACTATGTTATATTCTTGTATTTAAATATTCTTAAGAGGTAATCATATATAGTAAAAAATAATTTATAAATTACAGCCTTGATTACGTTAAACTGCATATATATTATTTCACCTACGCGGCATTACGTTTTTCCTTTAACTTGGGCTGATTCCAAAACCGATGAATCGAATAATATATATCTTCTCAATCCAAATCCATTTTTAGTTCAACAGTGGTTGGGATTAAAATCTCATATAACTAGAAGTTACATACTCTTGAAATTTATGTTTGCAGTGTTAGATTATAAAATTTTTAGATTTTGGTTGTGCATGGAATATTTTAAGCAAAGCATAATTTTTCAATTACAAAAGAAATAAATTCTTCCTGAATATGAATCGGACCTCCAAGGGACTTTAAGAAGTAAGAAAATTCCACCTTTTTAACCAATGTAAGGAGATTTGTTTTGATTTGCATAAATTTTCAAAATTATCCGCTTTAGGATCATTAAACTTTACATTAAGAAATTTAAAGTACTTAATAATATCAATTCAGGATGTAAATTTATTCATGATTCACCATCCGAAAGTTAAAAGTTTATAAAGATGCTAAATTAAATAACATGAGTTAGGCTCAAAGCTGAATTTGAATAATTTTCGAAATTGGAGTTAAATCAAATAAACAATGTTGTTGGAGACATAATATATTTGCGATGATGGTTTTCGTAATTTTTATTTCCAGAATATTATAAATAAATAAAAATGTATGCTATATGGGTCTTTTTTAAGTAGTCTATAAAATGTCAAACATTTTTTCTGCACTAGTCAACAAACCTGCTGGTCAATCACAGCAAATTGTCTGGCTAAAAGTATACATGGGTAATGGGGCAGGTTGGTCAAAGCATGATAGTGCTTCCCTGAACAATTCAGTGACCAATTAAGGAGATCTCTCATCCAACTCCATATCTCTCATCAGTCAATAGGTACCTACCTCTTTATGATATTTTAGGAATGGCATCGTTTATAAAGAGTCCATATATGTTGGTTAACTGTTGCTGGTGGTAGCGAGAGCGCATGACAAGGAGTGACAAGGAGGGCGGAGGGTTAATGACTAGTTTTCACGAAAAACAAAAAAACTGTCCGGGACAATGCTTATTCCAACGTTTTAGCACGCTCGTCCATTAGATCGAAAATAGAGAACAAGCTAATTGAAATTAAAAAATTAAGGTTAAATAGAAAGCTTTCGTGCATTTTTAACATTACACAGTGTTCAATAAATAAAATGATTTAAAAGGATTCGACAAAAAGAAGATCGCTGGGGAATTGAATAAATACATCTTAAGTTGATTAGTTAAGATGTATTTATTTATTAAGATATATTTAATTATTAAGAGTAATTGAGTTTTAAATAAAACAAATCAAAGGTAAAATGAAAAGGGGAATTCTTAATAAACGACTAAAGCTACTTTACCCACTAAACCCTCAAACTAAGACTTAGACAAAAACTAAATACGTCATATACTTACTTAAACCTACTTGGATACACTGACCACTGATGTGCGGCATTGCCAAAAAACGCATATATAAAAACTACAAACCTTCTAGTCAAAAATATTACGACTTATCTCAAAGGTACTTATGTACGTGACTAATCAAACCTTACATACTGAATTGCCAATGTACGTAACTAACATACCAGTCGACCAACGTAACATAAAAAGACTTTTCACAAACTTTTTCACACTAACATACACTGACATATAAACCTCCTTATAAGTCACATGGCTATAGATGAAATGCCCATACATATGAGGAGGAGATTAAAAAGGCGTTGGATGAGAGATCTCCTACTTTAACATACCTAAATAACCGAATCAAGCTGTTGGGTGCCATCCTTTCCCATGCCTGACATGTCATTGTATAACGGCCATCAAATCTGCTGATTGTCGATGTGTTTTTGACAGGCTCAGATTCACAATTGAAGAAAAAAAAAAAAATTGATAATAAAATAAAAAATACTTCGAGAGAAATGAGATAAGAAAGTTATATTATCCTATCGATCAATAGAATTGGTAGCCTTTGGGATATCACAAAGCACAAGGAACTATTCGATGGAATTATATAATTATTTGCAGCATGTTTTATGTTTTATTTTTTATAAGTCGTTTCCGAATCATCAGCATGTCCAAATGAATTTCAAAACACAGAATAGGTATATTAGATTAATATATGGGTATATTATTAATTTAAAAAAAAAAAATCATTTTGCCTCGTACATTATTCTGCACTTATTTAATAGTTATTAAATTTATTAAATTTAATAGTTATTATTATGTAAATAAACCAAACGGTACGCTAAATTACTACGCATAGCGTTTGGAAAAAAAAATCGAGTACAGGAGTTTGCTAAGAGTATTCTTTTTCATTTTGGCCACTGACTTACATTAATTGTCTTTTTACCATCATCAACTTCACTGATTGTGAGAACGTCGATTAACCATCACTCGTTTTTTTTGTCAGTTTCTGTTAACTGTCACTACAGTAGAACTAAAAATATATAACTTTGAATGTGATTTTTTGAAGAAAATTAAAAAGTAAGAAAAATTTACGTGATTTATAATAATTCGAATATGTAATAATTTAATAACATATATACTAGGTAAAATATTAAATAAGATTAAATTGAAAAAGCATAATCAGTAAAGAAACAGTATAAAAACTTTCTTAAAGTAAAGAACCAATATAAAAATTTTCTAGCCATTTAATAAAAATTTCTTGAAATTGAAAACGATTTCAATGTGTGTATAAACGAAAATTAGGATCATATGAAAGTTATATTCAATAGGTTAAGGAATTTTTCTTTTGTTGTATCTCTTATCCGTAAAATCGCTTAACCGCCACGTCCCTGATCCCGACAGTGTTAGTTTTTGCTAACACTTGTGAATACAACTATGAACAGCAAAAAACTAAACACTGATATAAGATTATATATTACCATATAAAAACGTATATAACTCATAATAAATATTTATAAATTATTTATTTCCTTCATGGACTAAACTATATTCAAATCCCAATACAACTTGTTACAGGTTGCAGTAACTAGAAAGCTGTCTAAAGTTTGGGAGGGGTCGGAGATAAGGCTGGTGGGGCAGAGGTTTACATAGGCATTCAGCACGTGTTGATGAAACTTCCCCCTCGAGAATATATTTCGCTCCTGTTATACGTACAATAGCAGTGAATACACTTACCCAATTGTACATATTTTTTCTTTTTAAAATGGGGGAAAAACAGATTACTTCAACGGGTTTCGACCTTTTTTTAACCGACTTCCAACGAAAGAGGAGGTTACTCAATTCGATACGTCTGTGACTTTTTTTTTTTTTTTTTTTTTTTCTATGTATGTTCACCGATTACTCAGTGATGGGTGGACCAATTGGAACGAAACCTTTTGCATCTTGTAGAGTATTTTCCCAAGATGGTCCCATTTAAACCTTTTTGGGGTTCCTAATTTATTTAAGAAGTTATCGGGAAAAAACATGAAAATAATTATTTAATTATCGCTCAAATTGTTTACTTATTGGAAAAACATATGGCATATATAACATAAGGTATGCTCCAACAAGCCATTAAAACTAATTGATAACTAACAAATGCAAATATTGTATTACTGCTGGATGAATCAAATGGGTACACCAACCAATCAAATTCAGAATCAAAAGAGTGGGGGGAGAACATGAGCAGTCTGTTAGTTATCGATGTGTTTTTTGGAACAAACCTACACATAACCTTAACTAATTTTTCAATATTAGATTTATATGAAGATATAAATATCAGCAGAATATAATATCGCTGTCGTTTTCTGTAGCGATATTAGCATAAATATTAGATAGATGTATATTCACCGATAACAGTAAACATTCTTAATTTAGATCTAATCAACGGTTAGACACCATAATCATAAGACAACAAAATTAGTGGAATTCCAAGAAAGACTGAGTATTGGTATCGTTTTAAAGCAGAACTTAAGACTTCTTCAAGCTCCCGAAGGATCGTTTAAATTTAAAATCGTAGCTATTATTGACTTAAATTAGATTTTGATTTCTATCTTTTATTGACTATGCACATTAAAAAAGATTGCAATAATTCCTGGAAAAGCTCATTTTCAGTTGACTTAATAAAGGATTCAGATACCTCTGTCTTCTTCCGGATACACTCGGTTACTGTTGAATACCTTGCCGGAGGTCTTGTGCCGATCCTTTATGGGTGAAACTTCTGTTATGTTATCTGGATTACTAGTAAACAGATTACTTCAACGGGTTTCGACCTTTTTTTAACCGACTTCCAACGAAAGAGGAGGTTACTCAAAATTCTGTGTCATTTATTGTTTATCTTATAACTAACAACAAGCCCAGTTCTGAAAAAGTTTAAACCCATGAGAAAACATTATTCCGATGTCGGCTTACTTCTAGAGAATTCTATTGGAGTGGTATATGGTCAATAATGGCAGTCCTACCTCTTAGTATTGGGCTCCTTACTAGTTAGCAAGTAGGGAGATTTTATGCTGTGCACTGCATGTTCTCTTGTGTAGTTGTGTATTAATTAATGAATTCCAGTAATCATGAATGCCAACTGCTCAACTGCTTAAGCGGATTACCGCTTTTTTATAATATTTTGATAAATTATTTTTATTTTTGCATTTGCATGTTTTCCTTTGTAAACTGATATCTATAGCTATGTTTGCGTTTTCGAATGGGCAAATATTATTTTTATCAATTATTTTGTACATGTCCCAGCAGCTGCATTAGACGTTTTTAATTCTTATTTAAGCAAAGCTTTTTTATAATTTTATGTATAGTTATTCACATAATTAAAGGATATTTACTTTTCTTGTTATTTTGGGTTATTTATTGAGTGGATTTGCCAGAATCTCTTTACTACAAGGTGTTTTCTTGACGTGTCTGCTTATCTTAATAACTTTATTCGGTAGAAAAACTGACATAAGCTATGTTTATTTAATGACCTAGAGGACTTGAACGAATATCATCTGAATTCTTCACACTGAAAGATGATGTGTCTTGATTCCTCAGGGCGTTGACAAGTTGATCAGAAACCATCCATAGCTAGAGCAATTATTTTAGAGCTGTAATTGCAGATTTTGTAAAAAATATTACATTTTTTATTTTTATTTTGCGTAATTTATATACTTTGCATTGTATTCTACAAAATTGCATTTTACATATTGAAAAAAGAAAAATAAAGAATTCGTAATAAAAGGAATCGAACTTAATTTTTTCATTTCTCCTTAATTTTTCATAAATCCACAAAATGATTCATTTGCCGATTCCATTAAATTTTAAATTAAATTAAAATTAAATTTTATAGTAGACCTGAATGTAATTATCCTAGTACTTATAGAATTAATATAATAATAATGAAAACATTGTATAAAATAAACAAATAAAAGGAATCGTGAGACTTCGGTTCTATATTTAGTCCCATTTCTGAAAACAAAGAGGCAGGAAGGGGACAGAAGATGGGACAGGGGAAACTGTAAAACTTAGTGGACAGGCTGGAGAGGGTCACTGGAACGTGGTCAAATAACTGGAGTGGCCGCTGGAAACGAAGTAGCTTCGTCTCATTCTTTATAGTCCCACGGCAGCCCTTTTGTCTAAGGGACTCCCTACTTTACTTTTATTCAATGCAGAATAATACCAAAAGTATTTAAATAAATAAACGCTAAATATATAACTTTTATATTTTAATAGTATAATACATATTTTCCCATATTACATTTCCCATATTTTTATAATTATTTCATAATAGAAATTCATAATTTATTTCAAAAATAATATTTTTTTTAATGTTAGCATTACCATATTTATCTATATTAGCGTCTTTAATATTGGTTACCATGATTTTTAGTATTTCCAAACTTTAGAAAATATAAAATACTAGCTGTATATACCGGTTTCACCCGGAGAATTTCATTCTTTAAATCTATAAAATCTATAAACTGAGACATTTATCGACTCAAACGGTGGATTTTGTAAAAACCAATGTAAAGCCAGATCAAAACGATTATTATAACAATAAAGAATATATCCAGAGATCGGCTGAAGTTATGCAATTTTAATATGGACAGGTGTTCGCACCTGGTCTGAAAGAAGTACTGATCGAAATTTGGAGAATTTAGGACAAACGGTTTCTAACGGCAAAAGATTTTTATAAAGAAAAACAGAATTTCATCTTTATATACATAGATTATAGCTGTATATCCCGGTTTCACACGGGGAATTTCATTTTTCTAAAGAAATGGTCGATTTCGTAAAAAAAAACATTGTAAAGTGATATCAATACGATTTTTGTAACAATACAGAATATCAGCTGAAGATCGGCTGAAGTTATGCAATTTCAATGTGGACAGGTGTTCGCACCTGGTCTGAAAGTACCACTGAGCGAAATTTGGAGAATTTAGGACAAACGGTATGGATTTCTATAAAGAACAAATAAACAAACAAACAAACAGAATTTCATCTTTATTTATATAGATTTCAGGTGCATAAAAATTAACATTGTTTTTTTTCTCTTTAAATTCTTCAGTAAAAATTAAATTTACCTGTTATAAATATTTTCAGGGAAAATGAGGATCGACATAATTTTCTTGGAACAAGCCTAACTTAATAAAGATAGGAGGAGAATATTTTTCACTAAACATAAAAAAAAATATTATATACCGTTTGGATCTACAGCACTGTAATACAATATTGTGTCGAGGGCTTAGTTTAGACCTAATGAAATCGATTCAAAACAGTTTTATTAGACTAGTTTTGAATAAGTAAATGTTGACTAATTGCTCCTGGGCGAATAATGCGCATACTAATTAATCAATGACCTTAGCCTTCATTTGAGAGTAGGTAAACATATCTGAGTATAGAATATGAATGCAGAAAATGCGGGGACCTTTTATTTCTTCACTAACATACACTTTTTAGTTGACGTTTTCCGGTGTATCTGACTATTTTATTGACTGAAGGAAATCTTTAAATTGATATCTCTTTAATGGAATATGATCAAGTATCGGAAAATATATATCGTATGGAAAAAAAACACCATTTAGAAATAATTTTAGAAGATGATATATTAATATTTATTTAAACTGTTTTTAGCAGGTTTCTTAAAACTCAATGCTCAAAAAGTCAATCAAACAAAATAAAAATTCTGAAAATATAGGTAGCTTGATTCGAAATTCCAAACTTCATATAAGTACTTATAAATAAAAAAAATAGCTAGAATACAGATTTGATTCAAGCTAATATAATCTAAAAATATTAATCATTAATTTATTTATTTTTGCACAAGTATGTCATCCATCATAACTAGTATCTTTTACGTTAATTTCGTTAGATTAAAGTATCTTGTTCGATCTGGTTATTTTTGGAAGGCGATTGTGCGGGGGTAAAGTTTGGATTCCCTTTTAAATTATCCAAAGCGTTGATATAAATGTTACTACCCAAAGACAGATCTGGAACTGCGGGCAGCCATTGCTGCGACTTCAGAGATAAAAAAGGTTATATAATCCAAGTTTATCTTTGCTCCGAGATAAGTAATAAGTAACCAGCGCTCTGCGTTTTAACTTGAACGAGACTAACTTTTCTTTTTTAATTCCACCTTAAGAAACTTTCTTGTAATAACTTTCTCCAAGTAATTAGGTTTTTCAAAAGGTTTATTAAAGTTAATTATTTTCATGAAAACGTGAAGGATATAAAATGAATGATATTATAAAATTAAATGTTTCGATTAAAAGCTTAAAAAATGTGAGTCCTGAACACACCTAAATCAAAGTGCTTTTTTTTTTAATTACAAAATGTATTTTATTATTATTTCATAATTACAATAAAAACAATGTTACAATCGATATAATTTTTGTTAATAATATTTATTTGTCAACCATTTTTTCAAAACGTTCGACTGAATTTCTAGAATATTGTCTACGTATTCTTGATAGAGCAAGAAATTTACCTCCGACTTTCCCAAAAAATAACTTTTCAACACTCCAGAATTTTAGACGCCTTTTTTTTGACTATTTTTTTTCAAATTAGTTCCTTAGGTTCCATAGTAAAAATTTCACCTTAGAGACATAGGTTAGATTCTCCATAACGCCATAAATTTCTTTCTAAGGTCCCTTGATATGAATTTGGATTGATTAGAACTTCTGTTCAATTTACAGAGTAGTGATCTGAAATTTATATTTTAAGATTAATTTTATGAATATTCCCTCAAGAGTTAGTTAATTTTAACTCAAAATATCTTTATCTTTATATAGTTGTCAAATGAAATCCAAAGATCTGATTCATCCAAGTGGTTTCGACAAAAGAAAATATAAGATTATAAGAATATCTGAGAGAAAAGAATAGTGCTTTGAAAACAAGGGGCTATAACAGAGAGAATGAAAAAGTTGAAGGGACACATCTGGAACATGAAGTGATGTATAAGAGACTCGATGAAGGGGGAATCAGCCTATCTGCTTCGTTATTGATTCCATTTCTTTAATTTTTCTCCAATCTCTCGGATACAGTTGGACCATTTCATTTCCACAGAAAGTCTAGGGTCTTTTTTTTTCTTTTTCTTTTCAACAATCAAGAAAATAGTTTAAACTTTGTTGGGTTAATAACAATAAGTTTATATAAATGGAGATCGAACCCAATTTCGTTGAGTATTCATGTCGAGTCGAACAGATTTTTCACTGATAGAGAAAATAAATCCTTTTTTTTTCTCACACTTGAGATTGAGTTTCTAATAAAGAACCTAATAAATAAGAAGATATCTGAGATTGGTGATTTTTAATAAATGATGAGAACAAATGTGATATGTACTTTAAAAGTTTAGATGCTGGTAGGAAATAGGTCAATGGATGGCATGTTCTAGGGAAAGTAAATATAGATCTGCTGACCAAGCTCACTCTGGGCAGCCAAAATCCATGGACCAAGACCAATTAGTCGGTGGGAAGGACACTGCCTGATTGGCCCCAATGGGGGTTACGGAGCTATAGGCAGACCAAGGTTTGCAGCAACGTGAGGTTTGGGCAACCCCCTCCGGGCCGTAAAAATATAAATTACAGTAAGAGACAAGAAAAACCAGATGGACATCTTTGAGGCAGATGAATTCAATATTTTTAAACTTCTACTTACATATATATATATATATATATATATATATATATATATATATATATGTATATATAAATTTCATTATTAAATGAGCTTAGAACCATATCAAATCTGACTTGAGACAAATGTCGTGTTCAGTACACCGCAGAGTCAGATTCACTTAATTGAATTTCCAAATGCCTTTTTGAATGTTGTTCTATTCTTCAGAATTCTTGTGTAGAAGTTGTTTAATTCTGAACCTGAATAATTGAATTATATTTTTAAAAAATATAATAAGTATAATAAGTATGAAGATAAGCTATCAAAAAAGTGGAAGGTAGTAATGGCGTAGGTACCCGATCCCATGCCATAAGACAACCCTTCCCCACCCCCCTCCCTAACACCTCCGCAGCAAACACCCATCGGATTACTCTTCTAAACCCTCTTTCTTCCTCCCATTGACGCCTTTTGTTCAGGATGCTATAGAAGAAGGCTCTATACTTCCATCGCCATCAGTCAAAGCCAGGTGTTCTCCATTGTCTCTTTATCCGTACTATCAATAATTTAATTTTTTCACACAAAAGAAGTATTAAATTATCAATCTCGCGGTAAAATTCCTAAGTACCTCATATTGATATGTATAAATTAATATAGGGGGAAGCGCTAGACCAATATAAAAAATATATCTTGAGAAGGAATAGTCTATTACTAATAAAGTTATAAGGAGTTTTAAATTTCGATCACATATTCCGTATGTATGTTACCCCGAAACTCGAAGAATATATTAGTAACAGAATAAGACAGAAAAGCGGTTCCGGGTATAACTAGTATTATATGCTAAAGTTTATTTTATAGATTTTAAGTTGATAATTTTTTTTTAATGGTCTTACGTTCTTGATATGATGCATATTTAAAACGTGAAATTACAATACATATAAACGATAAAAACCAGTTGATAAATTAATTTTAAATCAGGAGCCATTTAAAATCCATTCCGGACTAATTCTAAATAAACAAATATCTAAGTTTACAAAAAATGGTCTAGTACATTAACAGGCTTTGTATATCTTTTCATTAAATTTCAGAGATAATCCAAAAACAATAATGCAGTATATTCAGAGATAACAAATAATTAATTCCAGTTGATTCCACCCCTTTGTGTGCTCTCATAATAAAAGGGAGTGGGAAGGGAATCATAATTTTATTATATTCACATTTTTAATAACGCTAAAATCTGTTTAATCCCCAGAGCTCTGCGGACACTATATGAAGACATATGAAAGTGCAGGTAGGAGAAGGGATAATGTTAATTTAAGGATGTCTAAATCCGCACGAGTTATATGAAGGGAAACTGAATTATAGAGCGCTGGACCGTGTTGGTCTTTAATGGTCCCCTAGGAAGGCCACGTTTCACCAGGTCTAATGGGCATTTTTCATTTTTATTGTTTTCCTCAATAGTTATATTTTCATTTTCTCTGCGCGGACTTGCAATCTATTATATGGTTTCTGAGGTAGCAATTTATTAAGAAGTAATTGAAAAACAATTAAATACAATTGTTTGTTTGAAGAAATATCAATATTAAAATATACCGGATCCTCATTACACAACTAAAATTTATTTTTAATTTTATTTCTTATCTTGAAACTACTGAAAGTGATTGGACAACCGACATATTTTAAAATGGTCGGAATAAAACCACAGTTATTTAAGCTTCAGACTAATATAAGAAATATTTAATTTTGATGTTTTAATTGCATATGTATTGTTATTTTTTTAATCTTACTTCCTTATATTTGAATAATATAAAAGCCAAAGTGAATAATGTTGTACATCAAAAGCGATAGATGTAAACAAAACCCTATTTCAAAAAATTCAACTAAAACTTCAATTTTCTCAGAATATGAAGCTTGGCGCTTAGTTGAATATGGCTTTACACGGACTAAATATAACCTAAATTTAAGATATTAATTAATATTTGTTAATTTGTCATTAATATGAAACTTAAAGTAAAAACTGAAGTAAGAGACACATTTGAAAATATGTTGATCAAAAACTAATATTGTTGTGATTGTGATTTCTTAAACTGAAACATTTGCTCTTCTAAACTTAAATAACTGTATCGTGGTGTATTTATAAGATTAAATGAAACACTAGAAATGCCATTTCATCTTATATAGGTTATTTGGAATTATTGTGGTCTGGCATTGAAGGTGCGATATTTTAAAGGATTCAATCCAAAAAGAAAAATCGTTGAATTAATTGAGTTTATGGTGAAGCTTGAACTTCATACACACAATAATAAATACAATTCGCTAGAATTTTATGCCCTCTTAAAGACACATAAATAAGTGAAAATCGATCAATTTGGATATATAGTGTTTCTCAATTGGCTGACGATGTTATATGAATATAACGATATTCATAATATTTAATTCAACAATAGTTTAAATATCACATAAAATTTATATTTTTTTATTTTTCTTTTTATTTATTTATTTATTATTTACATGTTTTAAGGGCATGGCCCTATACAAGGGAGTCTGTTCTGCTTTGAGATAATAATTACAATATACAAAAGAAAAGAAATAGGATATGCTAACAATAAATTTTACAATGAAATAAAGGTTATAAATATAATTTCACTGATATATAATTTAACAGTTCCATTTATTCTTCTAAGTAGAATGTCCTTATTTTAAGTATAGTAGATGCGAAATTAGACAGTTTTGTAGCTTCATCCTTTGATTCTGGGTCGAGTATATTAATGAAGTTTGTCATGGTGATATTTGGGAAAAAGTACTTTCTTGCGCTATTATATTGAGGACAAATGCAGAGTATGTGGGTGAGGTTTTCTTCTTTTTTCATATTGCAGATAGGGCAGATTGAAGATGGCGTAATTTCTATGAAGTTATTCTTGTGGCTGTATCTAATGTGGTGGTTATTTGCAGTTCTGAGCTGTGCTATTAAACGGATGATATTAATATTGGAATTGGATCTAATATAGGCTGCTGTTAATTGCGATTTAGGGGCGATATTTTTATAAAATGGGTTGAATAGTGATTTATTTAAAGCATCTAGATCGGCATTATGGAGATATAACTGGAATTTTGATAGAATTGCACCTGTTTTTTGTTTTATTGAATACGGTTCTTTGGTAAAAACTAGTTCTTCTTCGCCGATTTTCTTCAGACATGTTTGCAACTGCAAGCACCAATTATATTTTATAGAGGACTTTAGTCCTGCTTGGGTATTCAGTAATAGCTCGTTGTAACAGATTTTCGGAAGTCTATTTTGGTCCATTAGTTGTATCGTGAGCAACCATTGAATAGCAGATCTCAGAATATAATAACTAATGTGTAGTTTTCCTGTTTCTAGCCGTACTATATACCCTGGTGTGCATCTCGATAAATGTAGAAGGCGCTTATAGAAGTTGTTATTAACCCGCTCTAAGTGATTTGCATATCGGAGCCCCCAGACCTGCGCACCATATAGGAGCGTATTCATAACGCACGCATTATTTAACTTCTGCCATGTTGACCAAGATTGAATTTTTAATATAGATTTTATTTATTTGAATTTTCTTTAAATCCATTGTTAATGTAGATATTATTGCAGCATGAAAAACTCGATTCAATTATGGATGAATAGTTGTTTGGGAAGAACAACTTTTCCGAGTAATTATATTATACAGCGCGTATCACGCAAATTTCCAAAAAAATCTTTAGATCAATACTTACCGCCTTGCGAAGCTATAGGTTCGGGGATAGTGCGAAAATATTTCGGGTACTGGAATCTTAATAGAGGCGGAGAAGGGGTGTTTGAGGAGGGGGAATTCTTATCAAGAGTTCATAAGTGATTGATGAGAGCTTTCACATCAGGGTGCGATCTGGGTGTGAGAAAATGGATTTCCAATGGGTTTTACTAAGTATTCTGAAAAACTGCGGAGGAAGAGAAAATGTATGCTACAGGCGAATTAATTAATACAGGCGAAGTAATTAATCTGTCAACGTTATACTATTCCTAACATAAAGAAACATTGCTAACATTGAAACTGTTAAATCATTGTAGCAATAATTTGAATTTTAATAATTTTTATTTACGAAACATTATAATTCACAGCGCCAAAAAAAACAAAAAACAATAAAATCTCAACTAAATAACAATGTTACAAAAAGTAACTACTAGTGACAATAGAGGGATATAAAAGAAAACATATGCTTCTGTAAGACTTAGCCTCTAGTTCATCGCTTCTTATATGCAGTCCGAAATTGAGCATTCCAGAAGGGCGTAGAACATTCTCGTAACTTATACAGTTGTGTAACTGTTCCAACAAAATCTCTAGAACTCTTTTCCAAAAACATGACAGTAATAGACAAAATGATATGATTTTATTTCACGTTACAATATGACTCTTTTATCAGTAAAAAAAAAAAAAAGTATATAAAAAGATTCAAGCATTCATTTTGTGTCCCCGTTTTGGATTTACGATCTACTATAATAATATTCTCTAATATTGTTGTATACATGCATACAGTATGATCTTAATTTTTAATGGCATTGCACTTTAAATACAATCACAAGACAAAAAAAAGAAGAAGCTAAATGCCATCGTTAGCAATTTAAAAAAGCGGGACAAAAGCTATGATCATTAATTGTGGCAATCAATCACAATGACTGAAATCCGATCCCATTTTCAGGCTATTGGAGTACAACGTCTAACAGTACAATAAACAAATACTGTTTAATAATAAAAATGTATAAATAATTCATAAACTTAAACAAATACATTTTTTCACAATTTTTAATTATTTATACAAAAAGAAAAGGAGAGATGAGTCGGGGAATGAGGCCTCCAGACAAATGCCGTTATCTCCTGTCCTGTTAATCTTAATGGGATTATTTCAGGGTATATGGCCCATACTCTGTCTAAACAAGCCAGATTACCAACAAAAACAAACACAATCCTCTTAATCACCGTTTAAAGTGAACATATTAAGAGTGTAATAGTATATATAAACATGTATATATAAATATTGGAAAAAAAAAAAAACTTTAAATTATATTAGTTGATAAACGCATCATGATGCAATGTTTTGTTGTTAACATTTTTATACACAAATAAAAATGTTAAAAACAAAAGCATTATAACATAACCAATACATAGCCTTAAAATATAGTAAAAGTCAAAGGTTCTAGAAAACTTAAAAATTTAATACCTTGTTATTATAAATTTAACATACAGTTCAATTCAAGAAGGACTGATCAAGTGCGGGGTGGATATAGGAGTCCTGACGGAAACAAAAAAGAAAGGACAAGGAGAAGAAATATTTGGAAAATACATAGTGTACCACAGTGGAGTGGAGAAAAGTGAACGAGCACGTGCAGGTGTTTCCATTGGTATACAGAAGAAATGTCAAATCTTTGTCGAAAACTATGAATGCATTAACGAAAGAATAATTAAATTAGAGATCAAATTATTTGGAAATGACGTAGTAATTATAGGAGTATACGCCCCCACAGATTGCGCAAGCCATGAAGAAAAAGACAGCTTCTTTGGAAAACTACATACATTTTTGCATGGGGGACTTGAACGGCAGAGTTGGGAAAAAAATAAACAGTTGCCATATTGGAAGGTTTGGAGAAGACGCTCAAAACGATAACGGCACTCGATTGATTGATCTGTGTGAGGAATCAGACATGATCATTTTGAATGGTTTCTTCCAACATAAGGAGCTACATAAATATACCTGGGAACAAGCAAATAAGAAGCTTAAATCTATTATAGACTACATCATTATGAGGAGGAATTTTCGGGTCCTACCAAACGATGTTAGAGTGATGAGAGGTGCAGAAAGCGGTTCAGATCATTGCTTACTGAGAGGGAAGATCTTCTTTAAGTATGGTTGCCAAAAGAAAAAATATGTAAGATCACATCATGACTCTACAGAAATAACTACGTATCATATGGAAAGCCTACAACAAGATTCTACTCAATTCCTTTTCAGGAACAGAGTAAAAGTATTATTAAATGAAAATGAGGAAGAATCATTGAATGATTATGAGAAAATAAAAACAGCATGTCAAAAAGCCGCATATGAAGCACTTGGTATAAAGGAAAAGGAAACGATTCATCACAAATATTGGTGGAATAACGAAATTGCAGAAGTAGTGAAACAAAAGAAATCCTTATACGAAAATTGGCTCTGTACACAAAGTGCAAACATTTTGCAACAGTACAAAGAGGTGAATAGAGTGGTTGAAAGCTTGAAACGAAAAAGCATAAATAAATTTTGGGACCAACATTGCCAATATATTGATAGGATGTTACATGGACAGAAAATGAAGGAAGCGTGGAAGTGCCTAAGAAATATTAAGAAGCCAGTAACAGGAAAAAATTCTACAAGGTTAATTCCTTTGGAAAAATTGGCAGAATATTTCTCCAACCTACTGGAGGAGGATAGACCAGAATATAAAGTTCAACAAGAAATAAAATTTCAAAGCAATACTGAAGTTGATCCTGTGTCTGTTGAAGAAATAGAAATGGCGTTAAAAGAAATGAAAAATAACAAATCACCAGGACCAGGAAACGTACCGATAGAATTGATTAAAACAGGACCTAATGAGTTAAAGAAGATGTTAGCAAACCTTTTTACATTAAGTATGAACCAAGAAGTGCCAGAAGAATGGCTGGTAGGGCACATTACCCCGATACATAAGAAAGGAAGTAAAAAGGACCCATCAAATTATCGTGGCATAACAGTGACAAATAGCCTAAGCCGCCTATACGGCCGTGTTCTAAAAAATAGACTAGAGGATGAACTAAAGGAGAACATTCCCGAGGAACAGGCAGGTTTTAGGTCGGGTCGTTCATGTATAGATCATGTATTCACGGTGGCCCAATTGTTGGAAAAGCAGACAGCTTATAACCAAGAGGTACATTTAGCCTTTATCGACCTACAGAAAGCCTATGACACAGTACCATTAAGTAAGCTCTGGGAAGCATTGGCACTGGCAGGAATTAGTGAGGGTCTGATAAGAGCGATCCAGGGCCTCTATAAAGGAGCAAATGCGAGAGTGAAGGTTGGGAATCGTGTGTCTTCGGCATTTCCTATCAACAAAGGCTTAAAGCAAGGTTGCTGCTTATCGCCTACTCTCTTCAACTTGTATATTGAACGAGCCCTAAAGAAATGGAAACAGAAATGCAGATACATGCGTGTCAAAATTGGTGATGACTATCTGTTCACTTTGCAATTAGCGGACGACCAGTTAGTCATAGCATCAGAGGAATATGACTTGCAATACATGTTGAGGAAACTTTTAGAAGAGTACTCTAAATGGGGCATGGTGATAAACCTTAATAAGACAGAGTATATGACATTCAACTCATCGAGCATAGGTTTGACAATTGGAAATTGGTATCTGCCGCGCAGCACAGAATTTAAATATTTAGGAGTATTGATTAATGAAAAAGGAACCCTCGAGAAAGACATTTCTATGAAAATATCTCGAGGAAGAAAGATTATTAGCATCCTAAACTCAGTCCTATGGAACAGAAATGTTTCCCTCCAAACAAAAAAAAAGGATTTATCAATCCTTTCTATTAGGAACAGTCCTATATGGGTCCGAAACATGGACTATTAAACAACGAGATGCCAAGAAACTATTGGCTCTGGAAATGGACTTCCTAAGAAGAAGTTGCGGCATTTCAAGACTTCAGCCCATCCCAAATAGTGCCATTAGAAATAATGTAAGACAAGAAACTAATATCTTATATGATATTGAAACAAGGAGGCTTCAATGGTTCGGCCACTTAATGAGAATGGAAGAAAACAGATGGCCAAAATAAGTCTTCCAGTATAACCCGGAATATAGAAGGAAGAGAGGTCGACAAAGGAAGTTGTGGATCGAGGATGTGCATGAAACAATGGCTGCGAGAGGCCTGCGGGATGGTGATTGGAATAATAGGAAAGAATGGCGAGAGAAGGTTCTGGGGATCGGAATACAATAATTAATTGTAAAAACCCGAATAAATAAAAAAAAGTTCAATGTATAAATGGGAATAAAAGAGGGACAATAAATAAAAGTCCATTAGTTTGCAATTACTTAGACAGGCATACCTCTCGAATGATTAGACAGCCGTATCAGTTTGTTACGCCTATACTAATGAAACGGTTTATTACAAAGCATATCGTAATATTAAATATAATATTATGATAAAAATTGTGTATTAAGTAAAAAATAATTAAAAAGTATGACTAGTAAATATAATTAACTAAATTACGCTAATTTAATTGAAAAAGGTAATTTCACTAAAATATTGATATTATTATTGTCCCATAAGATATTAATATAAAAGATGATCCTTTAGGGAGGGGTGACTTGAGACATTTTTTGTCCTTAAAAGAAAGAAAAAAAAGATTGAAGATTAATTCAAATTAGTTGGAGACGTTGTTATGATTTATGATAGGAGCTGCGGGGTGTCGGCTGAGCAGCCCCGCTTCCTCCTTCTTGTGGCATTTTTCTTTCACACTCAGCGCCCGACGTTCTTTAACGTTCCGTTATTTGTCAATAAAATATTCCGATAATAAAAGTCTTAAATTCTTAATTAAGATTCACATTAGGTATTAAAAAAGAAGAAAAATATCCCAAGTTCCAAGAAATACATCAGTTACACACATACTGATATAATTATTTATACTTTTACATTTGCGTAACAACAATCACGCATTTAACAAATTGGTTACAGGAATAATTTTTACGAATTTTTCTATTCTTTTTAATCGAAAGTCAAAATGAAGGAGGAAAGGGCGGAAAAGCAAGTAGATAACAAATTCTTTCTTGGACTTACAAATTCTTTCATTTTTAATTTTATGTCTACATTACAAGTCCGGCTTTTGTTCAAGTCAAGGAATGTATCGCAATGCTTCTATTGAAAGGGACCTACAATACTACAATAAAAGTTTCAAAGCTTATTAATTCAAAACTGTGGATATGAATTAATAAGCTTCTAATTGTGTACATCAATTAATCATATCTGAGAAAGATGCAGCAAAAGTTTGGGTTTCTCGCCATAAAATCCGTAAAAGAATTGATATTTAAAAAAATGATTCTAGCCGATTCTATATTATTTTAAAACAAAAAAATAATCAAAAGGATCACCCACCTCTTCCTAATTAAAAAACAAAATATGGAAGTACTGCAACGCACAATTAAACGTAATTTTGAAGAAGGCCATATTCAACTTGACACTCTTTAATAGATTTGGCTTTAAACCTGAATTAACCTGCTTCATTTCATTATCATGGAATATAATGTTCACATGTTTCCGATAAAGAATTGAAAAGAAATTATGATCAAAATACATGGACCGTCTTGAAATACCTCTTACCTCTTATCAAAACTCATCACCGTATACTTCCTAGTTTCGAAAAGTTAACGCTCCCTATCTTTATCATAATAAACTCATTTTTATTTTTGCCTAAAAGAGATATGGTTGACCTCCCCAAGATTTTGAGAAGATCAATATCAACAAAGACTAAAACTTCCAAAAATCTAGAATAAATTTTAATTTTGTCATTACATCAAAATTAAACATCAAAATGATACACGAGAAAGAAAAAATGCCAACGATCCATCATCTTACAGACCAATCAGTCTCCTTCGATATGCTCTAAACTTTTCGAGAAATTATTATATACAAGACTTGTGGACATACTGATTGACAAAAACATAATTCCTGACCACCAATTTGGTTTTCGCACATTTCATTCAACAACGCGTCAGCTATACAGAGTAACTGACTTCATTGCTGGTGCACTAGAGCAGAAATAGTACGCTACTGGTGTATTTCTGGATGTCCCCTAGACGTTTGATAAAGTTTGGTACCAGGGTCTTCTCTTCAAACTCAAAACCATTCTACACCACACATATTACCTTAAACTACAATCCTACCGATGCGAAAGATTTTTACTATCCGACAAGGCACTGGGACTTCGTCAGTCAGACCGATCTCGGCAGGAGTTCCACAAGGGTCAATACTTCCTCCATTACTCTACATTATATACACACTTGGCATACCTACAAACTCTGAAACTTTAACTGCAACCTACACCGATGAAAATGCAATTTTAACAGTACTTAATAACCCAAGACTGGCATAACTAAATTTTCAAAATAACTTATTACAATTACAAAATTGGTACTCACTTTGGAAAATGAAATTAAACCATAACAAATCTCAACATATAACATTCACCCTGCGACGCTTCACATGCCCACCAGTTTCCATCGGAGGCACTCTAATACCTCAGACGGACTCAGTACGCTACCGGTGACTACTATTCGACAGAATAGTATACAGATGACTTGGGGCCCACATGTGAAAATGAAAAGACAGACTCTTAGCAAAACGACTAAAAATACTGTTCTCTCTTTTTTTGAAATCGTCAAAATAGACCCATTTTGACATGATCACAGATTTTAGGTTCAGCAAAGAGGACGCACTTACAAAAATTACAAACTTTTCAATACAATTTTTTGAGACTAATAGCAAACGCAACCTGGTACATAAATAACGAAACTCTACATACAGACTTACAACAACCGGAATGCAAATGTATCAGCCCAGAGCAGGGCAGCAAGCTCCAGCTAAGGGTTGGCTGGGAGGGGGGGGGGGCGATAAATTCCAAAAACAAACTGGAATAAAAGAGATAACGCCCGGGTAGGGCTCCACTTAGAGGCGTAACGCAGCTCCTCCACTGCCCTCTGCCGGTCTGCTTAGTAAACACTCTCGGCTGTCGATGGCTTCAGTCCTTCTTTATAGCCCTTCCTCAAGTCTCAGCAGTTGGGAGCAAATAATTTCAAGCGATGACCAAGAGGAGGCGTAACTAAACTACTGTTGCCTACTAAGATTGGCCATCGAGAATCGATTATATCGATATTTTTGGTCGGATATTGGATGTTTTACCTCTGAAATTATCTACTTCAGCAATCAGCTATCAATTTGATTCCAAAGATATTGTACTATTTTCATCTTTAGGTCAAAATTAAAAATATCGTTTTTATAAGCCTCTAGGGATAGAAAAAATTATACTCAAGTTGCCTGTTATCATGTAGAGTTGAATATTCCTCTTAAGTTTTAAACTTATAAACATAGATTTTTTATGATCTTGTTACACCCCTTTTGGTTTTTACATTGTTTTTTTAAACTTTTAGTAGACGGTTTGTTACTTTTTTGCGTAGTTTTTAGGCTATAAGGTACAGCCTTATAATTTGCAAGAATGTGACGTTTAAGATTAGGTAAGTACTACAGAAAATTATTAAAACCTTATAGATTTAATTATCATATGATTATTATATAATAATAACTTATACTTATAATAAACTTATATATATAAGTAATTTAGGTTTTACTAAGAAAATGCAGGAAAATAAAATAGAAGATAGGATGAAAATCTATTTTTAACCCTAAAAATGGAAACGTAAATATGGAGCAGAGTCACGTAAAGTTAGATAACGGTATAAACAACATTACCACTAAGTACATTCCATTTTAATTCAGGCTAACAAACATTATTCCATCGAAAACGAGTAGTTCATCATCATATGCTCATAATCAACGGGGCCTATTTACATTTCGAATCTTATGCAAATTTTGAACTTTAACATTAGCATTTTAACAAAAGGACGGTCAGAATTGAATATAACTGAGGCCATTTTATCCCTTCAAGACAGAAGTTGCAACAGTCGATTATCCTTCTAGAATACCTTCGAGCCGGCTAGTCGAGGCTTAACATCTTTTGTTAAAACTTTATTTAAGAGAAATAGCGAGATAAGCTTAACAGATGTCAAAAGTTTTTGAAAACCATCTTTTCTGAAACTTTTGACAGCTATTATAATATTCTTAAGTTAAAGGTTATTGAATCTGCTGATTTTCAACATCCAGTTGGCATGTACGTATTTAAAAGTGGAATAAAAAATACATTTATTTAAAAAAAAATTCAAAAATTATATATTTCCTCCTTATACCGTTTTGAGTGCTGAGCTCAACAAACACAAAATGATTTTTTCGTAACGTTCTAAATCTCACGTACCGTCAGCAGAGCTGTTGGGTGCTAGGACTGAGTACATCAGGACAATTATGGTATAATGTGGAGACAGCCCTAATGCAACACAAACTCAAAAGAACGGGTAATGGCTCGCTTTTAGTTATCTATACAAATTGATAAGGATCAGGATTGCACCATATCACCTGTCCAAAAAAAGGTCCTATTATACTTATTTATTTATTTTATTTTTTTTAGTGAATGGAATAAAAAAAATTCATTCTCTTTCGATATAGTGGGGCCGCGAGCACGAAGAAAATAGAAAAACTTAAAACTTCGGTAAGAAGATAACCTCCTATGAGCATAAATCGATATAGATTTTTCCCTTTATTTACAAAAAAATATAAAAATATTTTTTTTAAATAATGTCGTTCACAAGCTGTCACGTTTGCACTAACGGTATGTTACCAGCACATCTATTTGTTAGAGATTCGTACAAACAATGCGCCTTAAGTGATTCATGAAAATTTAAAACAACCAAGATAGTTTTCTAAAACTTTTTTCTAGAATTAGAAATTAGCCATTCAAGGCGAAAATTCAAATCCTCCATGCAACGCCTTTTGTAACGCACTATATGTATTAAATAATATGTTTAGATATATATGATATACAAATAAAAATATATGTATATCAAACAAAAATGAATATATTACATACATAAAAATCTTGGTTGTTTTGAAAAACCAGTAGAATTCATATAAAGATCACGGAGCTAAATTCGTCTTAAGTTCCTATTACTTCAGTAACCTAAACATTTCTTTGAGCTTAGAAAGAAATATAATATAATTGATTTTATCATCAGCTTACGACCAATCTCAAGAGATATACAAAAAAAAATTAATATTTTTCTACATCATCCAAGTGTATTAAGGATAAAATAGTTCGTTTTAGGGGAGTCATCCAGCGTGACAGAGAGAACAGGATTTAATAACTGGGAAATAAATGAACATAAAGTAATCTGACCCAGAGAAAAAAACTTTATATGATCATGCAGATAGAAAAATGTATTATTCATTTAATTTTGTTTTATTTTTATCTAATAGTCCTATTTTAACTATTTATTATGATTTTTTAGAACTGCAGAATAATGAAGCTTTGCCAATGCGCAAATAAACATTAATAATCAGAATATTAATAATTATTTGTGATCATTTACTTATTTTTATATTCCAATTATCCTATAAGCATCCAGAGATTATTTATTTATCTTTTGTTTAAACAAAAAATATATAATCCTTTACCTATCAATCTATGTATATAAATATTTTCTTCACGGTTGAAGAGAAAAAGATATATATGGACTGAAAAATTATTTTCTGCCTGACTCAGAAGGTAAGGTGATAATATGATAAAGGTGATCAATCCCTTCTTTTTTTTTTTTTTTATCATAGTTTGTCGCCTTCAAGTTCTCAGCACTTGAGCAACTTCTAAGCTATATACTGCGTAGAGACGGGCCGTCACCTTTACTACCATGGTTTGAGAAACACAGGTAATCTTGCTGAATAAAACTTAATATAATCATAAATCTATTATTATTAATTTCCCCCTAAATAAAATTTTAGTAAAACATGGTTTTCCTATATAAGTTACAATAAAAATAATTTAGTTCGATGAACATCTGATAGAAAATAAGACACGGACTTAATGTTAAGAAATTTCATGCGTTTGCCATTGGCTCTGTTACGTAAAAAAAACTTTATTCCACCAGCTTTTATTTAATGAATCGCTTTGCTAAGGCCATGATGTCTTAGGCGCCGCGAAATAAAGTAGATTAATTAAATATCTAATATTAAACCTATTTATTCATAATAGAAAACTACTGCCACGGAATGTTTTCTTTAACGTAAAAGCATAGCTTCAGCATGGAAAAGCTTCAGTTATAGAAAAATTTCATCAAAATGGTAATGATAGGAAATTATTGTAATTATTCATTGTAATAATGGTTTATTGATTTTTAAATATTTTTATATTATCTCGGCCCTGGCCCAGATTCGCAGATTAGGGTAGGTCCGGGTTTGAATCCAGACCATAGCCAATCTTTTCTCTTCAGATAAATATTATTTTAATGATTGTATTATTAATATAGACTTCATTCAATTTGTAATATTTAATGTTCATGAAATCAGCTTTACTGTTATTTTTTGGAATTAACCGGTTCTTTAATTAACTTCCGCATTATTCATAAAACAAAAAGATATAATGGCACCACTATATTCGGGAAATAGGAGCCAGCCAACCAACAAAGTTTCACAGGAAAACCACTAATTGGACCCAAGAATGAAACAGTGCGTTAAAAGTTGAACATCGATATAACGGAAAAGCTCGAAATTTTACAGTACAATTTATTGTACCAAACAACTTTCAAGTTTCTCACTTTGAATTCAGCTGTAACAGATAATTATTAATTCTGAAGCATCAAACCTTGAGTTATAAGAAGGCACGCACAGATTCTATTAAAAAGTTACGCTTTAATAATAAATTACTTAGAATAACCCGGTGGCTGGGAATGATCCCGGTCAAATCACCTTCATGCATAACCCTATGAGCCCTGACAAGAATACCTCCTGTACATTGTTATTACAGTTTTAGATGAGGCAATAATTGACCCATTTTTTCCCAAACATGCGTTTACGTTTCATTAATATTAATATTCTTGTCAGTGAAGTATTTAAGTTTATAATTTCTTTTTAAATGTCAAAGACGGTTACTTTTTTTTAAATAATGTTTTTGTGGATTTAAAAACAATAAATTTGCACACTTCAAGTACTTGCTAAAGGAGTAGGACTAAACAACAGAAAAATTTATTTACTGTCCATCGTATCGATAGTTTTTCATCACCATGGGAATGAGGAAATTCTGAAATCCTAACGACACTACCGACCTCGAATAAATGTGCAGAAGTTTTAGTAAAATTATTCACCAGTGTTGGAAAACGTCTACTAGCCCCCCCCCCCCCCACAAAGCCTGAAGGGCAAACCGGGAAGGTTGGCTTTAGATTGCAATAATAGCCGCATTGAGGACAATCTGAGGGAGCCTTTGACTGGAGTGCACTCTGCTGGAGTGGCTGGTGAAATATTGAAGGCCCCGGAGGCCATGGTCCACGGCTGCTCCAGCCCTCTCCAATAAATATCTGTTCCGCAGCCTCCTTATCTGCGCCCCCCCCCTTCAACGGGACCTTATCCCATATCCTTTCATGATAACAATGGGCTCCCGCTATTTTATTGGACCTATCCATTCTCTACATCGAGGGAACCGGGCAAAAAAAAAATATTGCCCGACCATTAGGGTGATTACTGCGAATGGAGCTGTATTAGTACACGCTGTATTGAAAGTTTACCGAATCATCTTTATTGCGTCTCTTCATTGACTTCATTGACTTCATTGAAGTTTTAGTAATTAAAATTCATAGATATAGAATGCAACGCCTCAAAGTCTCTTATTATTTCAATAATTTCACTTAATCATGCAGATTACTTGCCAAATCTATACATATATACATACACACTCACACCCATACACACATAACATCATGCACTAGAATTATAAATATATTTGTATATACAACATATGAAAAGTAAAGGCAAATCTAGAATAAATAATTCACTATTGGTTTAAAATGTTAATGGTTTCAGCAAAAAAATTGTTAAGATTTCTTGCATCAGTTTTAAAATTGACAACTTTATTAATGTTTGATGCTATATATATATATATATATATATATATATATATATATATATATATTGCAGCTATATACTTTGAGGCCTTGCATTCTATATCTATTTATAGCTAAATTCTATATCATTCTATATCTATTTATAGCTATAGACTTTGAGGCCTTGCATTCTATATCAATAGTCTCTTCCTAAAAACTTGTTTTATAAAATTCTTAATTAAATTTATAAACTATTTTATTAGAAGATAAAAGATTCGACCACGGCCGGGAATCGAACCCAGGTCCTCTGCATCTACGTCGCAGCGCTCTTACCACTGAGCTAACCGTGAGTCCGTTCCGATCGTGATCGAATCTTTCTCTTCTGTGATCCCTCCCTCCAAGTCTCGCCACATTGTAGCGAAGTACCGGGGGGGCTGAACAATTGTCCAGACAGACGGGATCTAGTTGACATACGTCAAATAAATACATTGTATGTTGTTATGTAGTAATTAGTTATCGTTAGATAATTAATTTGTAGTTTTTAAACTATTTTATTAGAAGATAAAAGATTCGATCACGATCGGAACGGACTCACGGTTAGCTCAGTGGTAAGAGCGCTGCGACGTAGATGCAGAGGACCTGGGTTCGATTCCCGGCCGTGGTCGAATCTTTTATCTTCTAATAAAATAGTTTAAAAACTACAAATTAATTATCTAACGATAACTAATTACTACATAACAACATACAATTAAATTTATTATTTTTTGAAATAAAAGATCGAATTGACCGTGATTCGAACCCGGGCCCCTAAACCTCTAATCTAAAGGATGACATGACTGCGGATACAATCCCGGGTTGATGCACCGCAACTGTAATTCATCCATGACCAATCCTTTTCTTTATAGATAGAATTATTTAAAAAATAGTAACCTCTTCTCTCTTATAATTAATTTATATTTTAAATGATGCATTAGCTTCCAACGAACAAGAGACATAACATAGTTGCTTAAGTTTTTGTGCTCCACTTAGCCAAAAAAATAGTTAAATTAAATATGAAACTATCTTAACAACATCAATTTGATTAATCAGGCCGATTGGGTCGAAATAGTACTATGGTGGCCTCTGTTGGCACATAAGAAAAGTCTGCTGACACGTGAATTATTTTATAGAATTATATATTTATTTATTTTTATATTGATGTGCCCACCAGTACACTGGTAACACATGACGCCAGTCTTTAATACAACTTTTTCAGAGCCGTGTGGAATATAGGCCTTCGAATAGGATTGAACAGGCAAAAAGCCTGAACTAAATTGCTATACGAATATTGGAATGATATCAAAAAAGAAATGGTCAGTTTTGCATTTTCAGCAACAACAAAGTTTGAAATAGATATTTGTAATGCATTTGTAAATGCACGCTCTGAAAGTGAATTAGAGCTTTCCCATATTGGTGCTCTAACGACAGATGGTTCTCGTACTACAAACTGGAGAGGAAAATTGGCATGACCATTAATATTTTTTAATTATTTGCGCTAACACATTTATTTATTTATACACAATTTCCGGGCTTTGCGATAAACTGGGTCATTTTCGCCCTGTAATACAATAAAATGAATTATATAAAAAAGTAAAAGGTGAAAACAAGGGAGTTGTAGCCTCGTTTTATTAAATGAATTTATTCGAAGCCAAATTAGAAATTTTCAATCGTGACGTTATTTCCTATGTATATAAATATTTTACAAATAAAGATAGAACTTCCCAAGTAATCTGATAATTTTAAATTGGCAAAAAGATTTTCTGTAGTTATTCCGTCATTATTAATAACCGAATTTTCTTTAAGGTTTGAAATATTCAAAGAATTGGCGATAACATTTATTTATACTCAGACAAGACATAGATAAAATCAATTTGGACATTTTTGAGTGGCTAAATTTAGAAGCTCATGGAATTCCATAGATCGATTTTCAAGCTGTCCGTCACGGAAACTCGATTAATAGGGGAGAGCGGGGTTGGTTGGCATAGGGGGTAGGTTGGCCATTGGCTTATATTTTCCGTCACACCTATTGTGAAGGCCCCACCATTGTACCATGTTACCCGCTCGACCTCAGGAGTCTTGTCCTGAGTTTTCAATCCGATGCTAACAGTGTAGAGAAGAGTGTACTTCATTGATTGATTTTACAACATGTAAGTAAGTTTTTATATTTTCAGTAAATTTGGTTTAAAGGCATGACAAAACATTTTACTCCGATTCTGCTCACGTAGCCCCAAACTCCTTTGAAAAACCTAACCTTTCGACTAACCAGTTTCTTGTTTGATTGTTCTCCCTTGTCCTGGAAGCCATATTTTATATGATCGCTCCTTTGGGGTTAGTTGGCTCTCTTCAACTGGGTTTTTTTTTTTCGCAGTAGCAATTCATAAAAGCAAGGAAAACATAAACAAAGGTGAAACTACCAAATGTCTTTAGTTCCAGCAAGGAGGATGAGAGCAATTTTTCTTATGTAGAAAGTGACTACAGTCTAAACTTCTATCTTCTCTTATTGTCATTCTATTTTCCCCTTAAAAGCAGTTAAAAACCAATTCATAATTATTATACCATTATAGTACAGCTTTTAGTAACAATAATATCTGTCAGGCAGTACTTGAATGAGATGGCTAAACAACCCCACCTTCTAGGCCAACCTGCCCCACACATGGGGGTTAATTGGCATACTCTGGATTGACGAATTCTTCAATTTTCTATGGTCTTAGTATTAAATATTATGTGGTGAAAAAAATACTCGAATTACTCTAATACTTGGAGTTTACAGTGGCATCAGCCCCATTGGGATTATATTAACATGAACGACTCAACAATAAAAAAAGGGAAAACTGTTGCCAACCGACCCCGCTCTCCCCTACTATTTGCAAATTTTAGGCACGCGCACATATAAAGGTTTGCCATCATTGTCATGGTAGCGTTCGACCATTTTTTCTTTTTATAAAATATACCTGAATTCCACAAATTCCATTCTTCTTGGGAGAAGCATTAGGATAAAAACGAATTTATGTGAGTGGTTATCAAGTGTTAGCAGCAGAGGTATAAAAAGCAATTTAATCAGGCTCAATTCATAAAAATACAGATACCTAAGAATTCTTAATCAGTGAATGGAATTATAAAAATATTGGAAGCATTTAGCGCTGAGCGTGAATTGAAACATAAACAATATCTCTAAAGATTAAAAATGAAACTGATTGGGTTCAATTTATATTCAATCTATATATTCTTTGCTAGGAGATACAGATTTTCTTATAAATAAGTTCAAAAACATTATGCAGCAAAATACTTTCATTTACTTAAATTTATTTTGCTCTTTTATGGAGATGGAAATTATAATATATTAGAGATGATTTGTGCGGTCAGGAAAGATGGTGAGGGGGGGGGGCGGGTAGATACCCCGGTCGTCTCCCACATTTGACCTATTATTCGACCTGTTTTAGGGTTGTAAAATAGAACTTAGTTCATAGTAGGAAGATCCACATCCAATGATATGATAGGGGATACCCTTTAACAAAGATAGTAGTATATAAATATTACTATAATATACTATAATTCAATCAATCCTCGTTGTTTTAAATATTTTAAATACATGGCAGGATGGTAAAATAATTTCAGAAAAGCAGTAAGATTTTTTTTTATTATGAAGAGATTAAGCCCTTATCATACAAATACTAAAATTTCTTAATGTTCGATTGCGTTCGTCGCTTATTTTCTTTCTGGAAAATTGAGGCATCAAGTCCAAAGTTATTTATTCGCGAAATCCAAATAAAGCAGGAGGGTAAATATTTACTAAATCGACAAGGATATTAATAAAAAAGTAACACTGTTTTTCTGTGGTAGTATACTAATGTTTAAAAATAAATAAATCTTTTTAATGAATTCATTAAATAGTTAACCTCAATGTTTATAATCGCTTCAAATACAAAATGATATATCATTTATTTATTAACAATATTGAATATTTATTCATTAAAAAAATGGATTATGTCTCTTAACTACATACATAGAATACAGACAATTGTATCTCTTACTGTCCAATAGCTAAATATATACTCTAACCATTATATTTTCTGTTTTTTTTTTTTGTTTTGTTTTTTGTTTGTTTTTATTATTTAGATGACTTTATTCTGAACTTATTGTAATATCTCTATATATATTTCATCATTAACTACAAATATTCTAAATAAATAAGAACTTTGTGCCCAAAATAAATAATTGTGGGGTATAAAGAGGGCACGGCCCATGGGCTAGCCAATAAGAGGAACTCAAATCGCTGCTATTAATATTCCCAGTATATTTCGTAGGAAGGGATTCGGAGGAAGCTGAGACGTGATCAGCAAGGGGCCCAGAACATGCACGGATTCAGAATTCGCAACATAACTTCTCAACGCCATTAATAGTTGATTTTCCCAAACTGTATTCTCATAAATAGGGAACTCCCCAACTGATATAAAACTTTTAACAAAGAAAAGATAGTTGTTGCAATGCAGCGGGAAAAGGGAAAATTTAAAAATTCATGATTATATATCATTCGTGTTTGGGCAAGAGGGCATAATTCATAAAAAAATGTTTTTGTCTCATAAAAAATGTATTCGTTATTCATAATTTATTACAGTCACTGTTAAAAGAATATAGTTTCATTTATTAATCTGGGATAAAGAAATACAATCAGAAAGAATTTATAATGATTTTCAATTCAAAATCGTTGTTTAAGCTTCACATTTCGGTGACTTAACCCCTTTTTATCAAACACCAGTGATATATTTTCATGAGGATGAGTCAATAAATTAACAATTATATTACGGCGACGTTTCAAGAATAAGGTTCTCTACAATGAACATTGATGTATATAAAGTTATATAAGTTACGTAGGTAAATTGTTTAAGAATGAAGTTAATAATAATATAGATATATAAAATACATACGTTTGGAATATATAACTGTATTCAAAACATAGAAGTATTCAATTGTTGTCCGAATAGCTGTATTCCATTCAAAATATAGAGGTGTATGAATATGTGATGTGGAACAGATGATTTTTTCTGTCACAACAAAGAGTTCTGACTTTAGTTGGAACGGTTACATAACTGTATTAGTGCGTAAACCCACATTCTGGGTGTGACGAGTGTATACAGGAATGTTTGATTCCGGACTATATATAAGAAGCAATGACTTAGTTAGAACATCGAAGCAGTAGGTTACTTTCGAGTCAATGGTCCGTTACTTGTAGTTACTGTTTGTAACGTTGTTATTAATTTGGGCTTTTATTTTTTGTTTGAGATTTTTGTTTTGATTTAATTCAATAAAATTTATTAAAGCCCGCATTAGCGTTACAGTACTATATATGTATGTTTATATATATATATATATATATATATATATATATATATATATATATTTTACAAAATAATCTGGAAATGAGGCATTGACTTGATTAGGTTAGAATTAATTGAGCCTTTTATATTATGAATAATGTCCCGCCAACCATTTCAATTTTGCACAAAATTCAATTAAATTATTTTAACCTTTGGGGCGTTATTTCTTAATTACTTAATATAATTAATTTATTATCATTGATGGTTTTGACTGATGTGAAATCTTATAAAGGAAAGGTTACAGTTAGTAATATTAGAGTAAGTAATTAATTGGTTATGAACCCACAAGGAATGCTTCCTTCCCATGTACAAGTGGATAGGTGTACATTTGAGAGGGTCAAGGAATTCATTTATCTTGGTTCCTTGATAACGAAATCGCAGCGGAAATTCAAAGACGAATCTTTGCAGCTAACAAATGTTATTATGGGCTAGTTCGGAAAATGAAAAGCTGTGTATTATCTCGCACAACCAAATTGCGCCTGTACAAAACTCTGGTCAGGCCAATACTGACATATGGATCCGAATGTTGGACACTATCCAAAGCCCAAGAAAATCAACTCCTCCGATTTGAAAGGAAGGTCCTCAGAAGAATTTTCGGAGCGATTTTCGACGCCAACGAGCAAACCTGGCGGATCAGGACAAATGCCGAGATATCAGATATGTACAGTGACTGCGATGTGGTGAGATTCATCAGGATTGGTCGGCTCAGGTGGGATGGCCATGTAGCCAGAATGAGTGCTAACTCGGTGCCCAGGAGGCTCTTAGAAGAGGAAATTCACTCAACCAGAAGACGCGGGCGACCCAGGTTTCGCTGGGTGGACGGGGTGACTAAGGGATGCACGCAGCCTTCTGGGTATCCGGAACTGGAGATCGGCTGCACAAAACCGGAACGAGTGGCGGACCTTAGTTCAGGCGGCTTTGATCCCTCGCGGGTTGTAGAGCCAAGGAAGAAGAAGAATTAATTGGGATTATAAATTATAGAATAGAACAGAATAAAGGTTTAACGAACACGAATCCCGGTGCCGGCACCACCAATCGCTCCCTACACACCTCCATCCACCTCTCCCCGTCCAATCCCAAATCCACAAGATCAGCCTTCACCGAATCTTCCCACCTTCGCCTAGGCCTACCCCTCGGACGTATGATATATGTCACCAGCCAATAGAAAAGAACAATCATGCACAGTAAGCATTATTCGAATTGGATTGATCAATTAAACATCTATGTAAACCAGCCGACAGGGAAAATTCAAACTCTAATACAAAAAATATTGAATGTGTGTAAAGCAATTGATTGCGAATGAATTATGAAAGTCAACATATTTGCTGATCATTAGATTAATACTACTGCATTCAGATTTGTCTCGTCAACTACAGTACTTTTAGAGTTCTGGGATAATTCTCTCCGGCGTAGCCCATGGATGGCAATTTTACATTTTTCAGTTGTGCCCGGAGCGACATAAAGCTTTGATCTCTAGATCAGCTGAGGACCTTTTGAAGGGCGACACCACAATTTGCCGGGAGAGAGGGGCCCTGTTTGCCGACTGCTATTACCTATTCATAGCGCCTCCTCAGCTGGCTCGTATTCCACCGCTCTTTGGGTCCAGGCCAGCCAGGCTCTTTTTTTTCCCATCTCCCCTAAGCAGCTAATGCTAATTTATTTCACAAAGTTTCCAAAATTAATATTTCGTCCATTCGACAGCAGGGCTGTGTATTTTTTGTATTCTTCTTATATCTTGTTTAGGAAGCTTGTGCCAAATTTAAAATTTAAGGGGGCACTGTTTTCTACACTATTTGGAGATTGTGGACCTTTATCAAAAGATGTAATGAAAAAAAAATCTATTTTTCCTTCAAAGGGACGAAAATCACTTTATAAAAAATTGTTTTTTGGAAGCACTGCGATCTTATTATCATTAAACTTAAAATTAATACAACTTACTAACATAAATAAACTATAAATTTTAAATCACGGAGACAGTCGTTGAAAAAGAGATATTTAAATAAGGAAAGTGATGGTGCGTGCCGGACTGCTGGTAGGATTAAGTTTCGGGAGACCCTGGTCGAAAGGGACTTATGGAAAATCGGCTCTGTAGGATGTAGGAGGGACCCTGAGTTCTAATATTCTTGTAAACGAGGAAGTAAGGAAATAGGATATACCAGATATAAATAATACCGGAAAATAAAAATAAATATTATATAAATATATAAAAATACCGGGATAAAAAAAAATAGCAGAAATATGAAGAATAAATAGGTATATACCTAGGAAAGATCTAGAAATAACACGATTAGTTGTTCTATAGTCTTTCAGTTTTTAGTCATTATCTATATATATATATATATATATATATATCAACATTAAACATCTTACTAATTTATACGAAAAAAAATAATAATAATATACTTATAAGTAAGGCAAATTTTCAAAGTACGGACAAGTTAATGTTTTAAAATGTCCAGCTATCCACAGTTATAAAATTTTAATAGATAAATATGGCAGTTTTTGTATAATATGGATTAACAAAACCATTCGTTTCTCAAATCATATTTATCATCAGCATCTTTAGTTCCAAAAACATAAACATTGAAATATTGGGCCCGGTGATTAGAGAATTAGACGGTGGTAATTATACATTTCCTTCCATTGCGATTACATTTTACCCTTTTAACTCAAATATCTTGAAAACAATAAATAATTATGAAATTCTAATTATATACTTCAAAATATCAGGTCGAACTGTGTTAATCGAAAAAAAAGTTAAGAGAACTCAGTGACTACAAGCGAAAACATAGACACAAAAGTAATTTAAGGCAGAGTTACCGTTGACCACTGCATAAGAAACACTCACAATATCCTGACAGTATACATTTTTCTCTTTTTTGGCACGGTGATGACAACAACTTTTTAGGGACCGATTTATAATTTTTTATGTTTTACTGATTTCCTCCACAATGGGTGATAATTTAATATAGAGTTTTTTTTTCCCGATTCTAATTGTTTAATTTTGAATAACTGAACTCTTAAAACCACAAGATAGGTGTATTTATCACCTTAAACCTTCCACAAATTTTCGGGTTACGCACCCTAAGCGACAACATTTGTTTTCACTTTACATTTCATCTTCTTTCATACCATCAAATTATAATGAAACTGACAATCTTGTTCCTAGATAGTGTTAATGGTACGCTTACTTGGAAATATAAAAAGGTATTTTTTTTTTAATATGAATATTAATACCTGAGATGACAGAAAAGATTTTAGCATAATATGACTAAGATTAAGAATAAGAATTGCATGGAACGGATACAGTCATGTATGGCTAAGAAGCGATCGACTAGTATCTTAGTGTTGTGAAGAACATCGAAGTGTAAGGTTACTTTTAAGTCACTGTTCTCTCACTGGCAGTTATTGTTTTGTGACGTTGTTACTAATTTAAGCTTTAATGTTTTGTTTGTATTATAATTTTACTTCAATAAAATTATTTCAACCAATTTTTATGTTACAATAACTAAGAGAGGAAGGTGAGCGAGGAAATTAAATAATAATAATATTACTGTTAGTAATTACTAAAGGGTTCCGATAAAACATCATTGCCGACGTAGTTTTATTCGAAACATACAATAATTCACTTATGCAATATAGCGAGACAAGCAAACGCATTAAATAAATATAGAGCCAATAGCTGCGATGTATTCATCTCAAACTAATAATATAAGCAAAAGAGAGTAAAACTATTTCGTTTATTGACTATAACATACAAGCGGCTTCGAATTCACATATTGTTCCACTTTAAATCTAATATAAACGGTACACAGTATCATTCCTGTAGGACAAACAAAACGTCACAATGAAATAAAAGGTGGAGAAGTTTCATTAAAACAGTTTGGAAACCAATCAGCATTCACGGGGAAAACAGTCATAAATATTATCAATCCTAAAATGCTTGCTGCCTGCAAGCAATAGTACGGATAGATCTATATTGAATAACCTAAAAGCAAAATATGTTGATCACGCCTTTAAAATATATATATATATATATATATATATATATATATACGAGTATATATATGAGTTAAATATTAAACAGCAGCCAAAGACGTAACATAACTGCAAGTTTAAAAAAAAAGATAAGGAAATTAGTGAAAATTACAATAACCTAATTTATAAAAAGGACTTATTAAGTACCTACGTAAGAAATTTGTTTCTAAGAACCAATATTACTACATTAATTTAAAAATCACTGCCCCTTAGGGCAATTTTCTACCGCATCATTTTAGTTTTAAATATTGTATTAAAATATATTTAACTAATAATCAACATTCTGATACATATATTTGTTTGTAAGAAAATCGCCCTGGGGAAATTCCAGTCGCTGATGCCGTAGAGAGCTCATATTGACACAGAACCACCACCAACACTTCAATATTGTAATAACAAACAACATGCCAAATTTTCCAAGGCCGCCCCATTTTCATCTAGTAACTCAAGAGCTTAGGGGAAAATTTCGGTTTGACGTAATTCCTAAAATTAAAATTAGTACTAAAAGTTTAAAATCCAATAACTTGATCTAGGATACATTATATCAATTATAAAATAATAAACTGGAATGAAGGACTAAGAATGAAAGAAATATAACAAATAATTGAGAAAAAATAAATCAAATAAATGCATAGCGTTGACAACGGTTTTATACATAAAGCATTATTTCATCCAAAACATAAATACTGTTCAATAACAGAGTAAATTAAATAATAATAACTAACCTCAGATAAGATTTATGGATATCTCCTACTTCACTTCTGGTATCCAATCCATACTTGTAGAAAGCGAATTTCATAAGTCCAACCAGGCTGCAATAAAATAATAAAATAAAATCATTAATAAGAAAAATATATTCATTTTTATTTATAAATTAAGACTAAGAACTGAATAAATAATAAATGACCAGTTCTGTATTACATTTTAACACTAATGAGAGCTGAAATAATTTTTTTCAGAGGAAAATAATAATCCACAATGACATAGAAACAATAAAAACTCATATTGTTAACAACGTAACAAAAAGTAGCTAGCTACTTGTAACAAACAGTACAGTGACACCAGGCAACTTCAGAGCCAGACTAAGACCACACCATTGCTTCTTATGCTTAGTCCGAAATAGAACATTCTACAACATGTACTATATCAGTTAGGTAATTGTTCTAACAAAAGGTCTAGAACTCTTTTCAATGTAACCTTAAAAATCACATGGTTTTGTTTCACGTTAGAATATCAAAGTTACTGCGTAAAAAAATAAAATAAATGATTACACATCATACTGTAAATAATACTTGTAGTTCTAGGAAAACAATGCGTCTAAGTGATATTTTTCCCCTTTGGAGTTAACTTTTGGAGAGAAATATAATTACCTTACTTTTTATTTTTTATTCTATAATATCAAACACAAAATGGACAAAACAAGGTTTTCCACTTTCAATATCAGTTCCACCTTTTTTTAGTATTTAAAGTTTTAGATATTTATAGTTCATTTTACATGTATAAAAGTTACAGCTGGGTGGACCATTTATTTACCAAAAACGGCTAGTGTTGTTTTCAAGAATTTTTTTGTTGTTTTTTGTGATTTTTCTCCGAATAGGAGAATGGCAGAAATATTGGCGGAAGGAGTTATTATTAACTGTTCACCATTTTAACCGATTTTACGAAATTTCAAACGAAAATCGTTCCAGGGTGTAAGTACCTATTTGTACCTTAACTCCCGGTACGTATTATGATGGATGGATGGTGGGGGAAGGCTGAAGAAGAATTATTTAATTTTTGCCAGTCCTATTTTAACTAATTTTGACACACTGGTTTTTAATACAATAATTTATTTAAACTTGTCACTGTTATTGAATCCACTTCCACATCTTCACCTATCAAAAGAGTGAAATTTTTACTACCACCCCGATTAACTAGATTTTTTTTAAATGTCACTCGTACTTGTCTTTTAAGATCCATATTATAGAATACCTAATATGTAATACTGTAATATATGTGAAATTATAATTAATATCAAGGATACTATTAAATGGATAATATGGTTTTTTTAATAGAATTACATGACGGATCATAGTAATAGCAATCTTGATTATAAATAAGCAGTTTTTGAAATCTGCTGAATTTTTTTACTCGTTAAGCATTTTCTCTTGTTATGTTTCCTAGCATTAAAAGCGTAGGAAAAAATTCAAATAATATAAACTTTAATCCCGGCAGGAATACACATCCTTCCATTCTCGACATCCAGGTAAACTCTATATCCAGTAAACCCCACAATCCCATAAACCAACAATTCAATCTATTCCATGTAATCCTCTTAAAAGATCATATTACAGTATGAAATCAGTAGTCTGTTTCTCCAAGAGTGATTTGTATGTTTTGATAAATCCTACTTTAGGGTTCTTCATATTGTTTTACTACATTAAAATAAAATAAAATGTATTATTTTATAACACCCAAAGACGTGGACAAACTAACTTTTCACAAGTAGGGACAAGTCCAGATAACCTTCCAAAAAAGATTTATATTTATGAAAAGTTTTAAAAAAAAAAAAGAAGATTGCATTCAACTATATATATATATATATATATATATATATATATATATATATATATATATATATATATATATATACAATAACTATATATCCGCTATACTTGAGGTAAGCAGTTATTTTTCCCCTAACTACGATTATTTTTCCCCTAAGTAACAAAATAAGATTTATGATTTAGCAGGTTTTCTTTCACGATTCATCGGAAAAACATTTCAAAAAAGCTGTCTTTAAGAAGTCCATAATTGGAATTTTTTACGTTAATTTAGATTTAAAGATTGATTTCACCGTAAGACACCTAAATAATGTACAGTATATTAAAAAAAAAGAACACTGATTGAATCATCCCAATAGGCTAGCAAAAAATCTACGTTGCAAGATAAATATTATAATGAAACAGAGAGCAAAGATTATTATGAATCACTATGATTACATCGATATTACTGATGATTATCATGAATTCTACTCGCATTTTCGAGAATTCTGCCAAAATCTAATATTTTAGCATTTTTTTATTTTATTTTGTTTTTTTCAGTTTGAGCTATCCCATGCTATTCACTTGTAAATAAAATTAATTATATCGTATATCTCCTTATATTTTCCTGTGAATTAAACGAATATTAAACCGGTAGAAACTCAGATTTATTTCGGAACCTTCTAAAAGTCTCATTTTTTTTTCTTTTTTTTTTTTTTCTCATTTCAATATAAGTTAATATTCGCAATAAAAGAAAAGAATTAAAATTGTAAATTGCGCGGTTCCTAACTGGGCGGTTGCCTATATATCAGGCCTGTCAGCGGCACTAACGTCAACTAGCCAAGTAATACAGCCTTGACGTCGAGCTACAAGCTGCCGCAGATTTACAACGTCGGGTTGCATAAAGTTGATTAAAATCCCCCCACCGCTGGAGGGCAGTGATGAACTGTCTTTATTGTTAGTAACTCGGAAACACATTAAAGTGTAATAAGCTTCTGTGCAGATCATATAAGCTACCTAGACTGAATCCGATAAGTGTAATTGAACTAATAAGTAAGTGTAAATGAACACTATCAAGATTACAGACTGACTACAGTGGATTACTTTCCAGAGATTATTTTCTGAACACCCTTCATTGATATATAGGTGATTTGATTAAAACAGTCCTTAAAAAAATAATAGAAAAATGTAAAAATTAATTTTTTTGTTGAAAACCTTTTTTTTTCATCACTAAAAGTTGTAGATAGAAATTGATCTAAACGGTAATGGAAGACTATGAATTTGAAATTTTGCTGCTGATATTTATTTCTACTAGGGAAACCGTACAGTCATTGACAACCTTGAGACAACATTTCTGTGGTGAAATTAAAAAAAATACTTTTTATGAGGGATCAAATTGAAACTTCCTGTAGCTCCTCTTTATCTATCCTTATAAAAACTCAAGATGTTTTTTGGGTGAAAAGTTCAATATATGGCAATATTTATTGTAAAAAGAGCAAAAACTAGTTATTAACACCCTGTGGATTTAATTGTGAAATCTTACCTATGGTTAGTTTGTAAAAGTCTTACTTCATAGATGACTTAGAGGACCCTTCAAACATTAGATTCTTGAATATATAATTAAGACTTGTTTTCTTATTTCCTTAAGTAAAAGTTGGGGGGTCAATAACTGTACAGAGTGTCAATAACTGTATGGTTTACCCTATATGATTTTATTTTAGTTTTCCAAAATCATCAAATTCGAAATTGAAACAGAAACTGAACAAATACTTACTACAACTTTCTTAATCCCAATCAGACATAGGCATCACCAAATTTCTACTCAGCAAAAAAGACGAACTTATAAAAATTACAAACTTTTCAATCCCAAAATTTTAAAACTAGCTAAAGTGTCATAAAGTGACATAAAACAACCACCAATCAACCAACATGCAAGTAATCGTTATTCGCGAGTTCACAAAAAAATTAACGGAAATAACAGCAAAATTATGATAGACGTGGTCACGTCTTACATTCTAGTGATGAGGCGAATAAAAAGAAGCTGGATAAGATACCTTATATACTGAAGTAAGGGGAGGTCTATTAAAGTCCGGAATGAAGTGCACAAGACAGGACACTATCTTTCCTCATTAATAAAAATTCCTCTCTCTGGGATACTCTCACATCACATTTGCTTAATGTCTCAACGGATGTGCTGATGATGTGCATAGAAATATGAAAAGAAAAAAAAATACTATGTTTTTTTATTTATTGCTTGATGCAAAAGGTATATAAATTAACATAACTAACATCTCAAAAACAAAAAAAAAAACACAAAACGGGATTTTATTTTTATTCACAATGGCTTATGGCCATTGATTCCACGGAACTCTGGACGAAGCCTCAGTGCATTTCCATATCCTACCAATCTGAATGAAGTAATACAAATCTTCTAGGTCAAAAATGATTTGAAAATACAACTGTGTAGGCGACGGATATTGGATAAAAAGAGACATATGGTGCCGGAATAAGTGAAGAATACAGAGGGCTGTTCCTACCTTCATATTTCTGTCAGGAAAGGGAAATATCATAACGGGGAGGAAATAAACTACCCAACTTGGCAAAATGAGTAAAATTATTTCAGATTGCTTTATTTCTGCTTACTACATATAAATATTTAATTATAATCAACATAATTCCTGTTTGAATACAAATGTACGTTTAGATCATTTGTATAGGAATAAATAAATAATTTTTGAAGAAAAAAAACTGTTAAGGTTGGGCCAACATATTTTATATTCCCTTAGGTGTACTTTCTTTTTTTTTCCCCCTTTTTTTATTATTCCTCTGTAGCTCTCCCTGGTTACGTATTGCTTATGTTGGGGAGGGGGTGTTATTCTAGAGCAGGTGTACCCAACCTGTTTACAACGCGAGCCAGAATCAAGGCTTTCCATATTGAGGTGTGCCGCAACTACCCTCTCTCCCCCATCAAGTAGACTAGGCCCTGTCACCTTTACAATTATTCCTACAGTAAAGGTGCTTAAATATATGTACTGCATGAAATCAGTTTTAATAGTTTATAGCAATTAGTGGTACGCTTCAAATAGGATGGAACCTCTTAAAAGCGCTGGATGTGAGATCTACTTCGTTAAAAACCAGAGATATTGCCACAAGACGGAAGAGCTACTGCTAAGTGCTATAGTTCCTCTGCATAACAAGTCATTCTCTGATTGGCGCAAATTAATATATAAAGACAAAAAAATATGGTTTTAATATATTGTATGATTCTTGTACTTATCAATTGCAAGCAGAAAGTATTTTTTTTTTTTTTTTTTTTTTGAGGCGAAGTACTATACTCCTGCTATTACTCAAACACCGTTAAATGAAACAGCTTATTATATCATAAATTTAAATTCGATTTAATTAATTAATGATCTAAAAAAAAAATAAAAAAAAATAAACCGGATGGCTTTTCATAAGGGGAGAAGACCGAATAAAAATAAAAAACTAACTAAGTAAAAACTGGCAGCTAATTAACCACAAGCCTCCACCCAGGACTCCATTAAATATGTTGATGGAAAAAAACTTAATTTAGAAGGGCAAGTTATGGAAGATGGTTAGGCCCTAATGGCTATGGGAAAGCTCAACGAACCCACCGTTGTAGCGAAGAAAATATGATCCTCTTAATAACAACAATGGCCATATCATGTATATATAACCAGCAAAATTATTCAAAATGATAAGTCATGCCTCATAAATCATTTTAAGAACAAATGAAATTTTGTTGAATGTTACCCGTAACAAAAAAAAATTGAACTTAAGCACATCTAAATTGGCTCGCAGCATTTCTTCTTCCGGGTTGTTCAGAATCATTCGTTTTATTTCAATTTTTTATCTCTTCATATCTTACGGCGCAAATCTCGCACTACGATTAATATCAGTGAATCCGTAAAGCAAATAATAAATTAGATTCTTGCATAGGGAAATCTAATGGTCAGCGCCTCACAAACTCAGAGCCATAGGCTTACTGCTGAAAGGGACAACAAAAACTCGTAATTATATATTTGAATTCAATGTAAAAATAATTAAATAGCTAATTAATGAAAATCATCAAGTATTCCTCATAATCTTTATCGAATATCTCATAACGTGATCTTCATGTGAAAGACTTGGTTAAAAAAAAAAAAAAAATCAGAGGACATTTCATTGGACACAACATTTAAAAATTTTACTATTTAAATTATGAGAGCATTCACCAACCACTGAGTTCTAGCAATGAATTTATTTTTTCATGTTCGTTAAATTACTTAATACTTTTTTTTTCGAACGAACGATAAAAATTAAATAAACGTGTACTATCCTAGGTGGTACTATCGATGTAGAACATTAAATAGAACTAGGGTAGGGTGTACTATTCTGGTAGATGTTTTCTTTGCAATATTCACTTTGTTTCTAACGTTTGCTTTGATGTCCCTATATCTTCTAAATGGGATAAGAGGTATGGGAAATGCATTCACATTTTTGCACACCTCATTGATCAAATGTGCGCAGATCGTCTTTTCATTTATACTCAGTTTATTTAAATTGATCTTGAGACCTGCCGCTTTATGAAATTATTTTCAACACCTCTCGGAATACTTAAAAGACAAATTAATGAATAATAAATATCAAGAAAAAATAAAATACGGGGAGAAAAACTGTCCTTAAGTTATGTTATCGTTATGGAAAAAACATTTCTAGTAAAAATACCTTGTAAAATAAATATTTAATATGGTATAAAACATATTTAAGTATTACCCTTATACAATGTTCTCTATAGGTACAGAGCGCCTATCATCTACGGAATATGTAGACCCGCAACAAAGTCCGGTAAAGAGGGCAGTATTGCATATACCGCCTCAACATAGCAGCCTTAGTATGTGAAATATACTCGTATATAAATAAATGGGGTCACCTGAGGTGTAGTGGTTAGCACAGAAATTTACAATACAATAAGTCATACATATAAATAAAATAATTTGAAAATCACCATAAACTTGAAGAAAATATATATATATTTTTTTTTGCTTCATACTTTTATTCGCACCTGTCGCACCTAAGCGACAAGTAGCTATGTTGGCATTTTAGGCATGAGGGAAGATATGGCCAGCAGCACATCATCCCGGTCTTGTTTCAGGAGAGGAGGTCTCTCATCCAACTCCTTTTCAGTCGCCTCATAAAAAGCATGTCAGTCGTGGCCATGTCATTAATAAGTCTGTTGTTATGTCCGTACAATTTAATATGAAAGCCAGAATAGAGGGTTCTTATTTGTTCGTCGATAGATGGCAGTTGTAAGACGGAATGTAGTGTTTTGTTACTAACGTACAAAGGTGCGTTCGTTACTAATCGTAAAATTTTGGATTGAAAGGTTTGTAGATTTTGTGTCTTTTTTTTTGCTGAGCCATAAATTTGTGGGTCGCAGGTACACATAGGTTTCAGTAAATATGAGTATGTTTCTGTAAGAGTTTCTGTTTCTGTAAGTTTCTGTCTGATTTCAACTTTGATGATTTAGAAAATAGTAAGTATGATATTTTCAGTCACTTGTTTATTGTCCGTCTTTTCATTTTGACAGATTAAGCCTAATATAAGATTAATATTAATCCTAATATAAGAAATATTCAATTAGGAAACCAAAATAAAAGCTCATGTTGATATCGAGTATTCAATAGCATCTAACTAAAAATATATAGATGCAAGAAATTCATGATACATTTAATCCATATATACATAAAATATTGATATTAAAAAAATGTAATATTTGTTATAGAGGGTGATAAGGTCAAGAAGAGGAGGTAGGTATATTTGAGCACAATCAGGAAAGTGGTTGGAAAAGTTCTGAAAACCACTCTCAAAGTTGGGGGGGGGGGGGGGGGGGGTAACGGGCAAGTCAGTTCTGCCACTAAAAGAGTGGAAAACGTGCATTTAATGGTTTCTCACCAAGTATGGAGTTCTGTTTTATGTTGGAACAAATAATAACTACCGACAACTAAAAAGCTCCTCTATCTTTAGTTTCAGTGGGTTATCGATTGCAGTTTAAATATTTCTATATTTTCAAAAAACGTGTTATTGGAAAATTCTCAATTAAGTATAACACCCAACTTTAATTATTACCGACCATTATTATATTTTTTTTGTTAAATAAAATACCCTTTCTACACCACACCCTACACAATGTACTCCGAAGGTACCCAACACCATTACACATTTTGGCAATTGTTGAAAAGATCCATTTTCCAAAACTTTTAACAATTAAAATTTGCCTTTTTTTTTCACTAACAGCTATAGCTTAATGTACGTTTTTACGTTATTGTTGATAAATAAATTGGAAGTATTTATCATGGTATTCAAGTCCATCGTGTTGTTGCTTACCCACGGGTAAAGATATAGAAAACATCTTTCTACACACAACTATGGTATTGTAGCTCAAGATTAAAAAGTTTATAAGGGTCTTCTTCGTTAATAAAAAAAGGTAAAAAATAAAAAAGGATACTTGTTTTTATTTATAAAAATTTATTTTATTAAACTGAAGGTAGACGAAAAAAACTTCTATGGTTAATAAAGAATTATGAGGATGCACCCTCCAAAAGACTTACATTTCACTATAAAAATTCAATCAAGGACTTTTCACAGCTGCTGATAACAGATTCTGCAAATAAGCTCAATAAAAACTCAGTTATTGGAAAATTAGACCCCCTTTCTCCCTTTATCAATAGACCCCATCTATCATCTGGAGAATCAGTCAAGTCGAGAAATATTCCTATTAATGTTGATTTATGGTATTCATCACAGAAACCTTTACTTTACAGAAATTCATGCTGGTCCTAAGACAATTTCAAATATATATAAATATATGATAATAAAAAAGAACTTTGATATGAAAAATATTTTAAATTCTACAGGACATCAATAAAAAAAAAAAAAAATTATTTAATCAAAGAAAAATTTGCTCGGAAATAAATAAATTATTTCACATAGGAAAAAAAAATACACTAAAGCTGATTCAATTTCAGTATTTTCATTGATTACGCATCAGTGATATTTTTATTTAACAAATTGTCTGTTGCGGGAAAATATGTTTCTATTACAATTCAGACAACGTATAATGTTGTTTATTTCGATCAGGAAGAATTCATCAATAATAAATTTATTATTATTATCAATTTTTAATTGTTACCCCTTATTGATGATATAAATATGTATTTTAAACCGAAGCACCAGTGTTTTAAACTGTTTAATCAAAAATCTGTTGCATCGGAGGGAACTAGCAAGACATTAAGGGCCTATTCACACTATCGGTTTCGCTCCAGCTCCACTCCCGGTCCGCTCTCCTAATGTCTTATCATATTCACATTATATAATTTTACACCGTTCACTTTTGAACGGTTGAAGCCATTGAAGCCATTAATAATCCAAGTCGTCTGTATTTGGATTTTAATTAACGATTAACTTTTAGTTATTAAAGTATTTATTTATTTATCAATTTTACGGCCAAAAAAAAGTTCAACTTTTCGTTTGTAGAAATAGCAGTTAAGTGTACTTTTCTTGATGAAGAAGATAATATTATCAAAACATATAATAAGAAGAATATATTGCAACAATATGATAATTATTAATAATAATTATAAATTAATTTAATTAATGGTGCAAAAACTATTTAAATTTTTTCCGAATGTATTCGAATACGCTTGAAATCAGTAAATGCAGCAGTTTACCGATTGTGTTCTCTTCTTTTCCTGATTCATATTTTAATTATTTTTTGCCTTAATATATTTTTTTGTTAATGATATGTCATTTTTCATAATATACTGCATGTTTATTCGTTTCAAATTGAACGTTATTTTAAAATAGCAATGAGTATGTAGTCAATAAATAAATCGGTGACCGTTTTTTACATTAATTCATTGCAAAATAAATCCCAAATATAAAATGAATTTTTTTCGTGGAAAACCCGCTTTACATCAAGATTTCGTGTTTTATTTTCTTTTTGGTTATTTTATTTTTTTAATCATTTCAAGCGTATTCGAATACATTCGGAAAAAAAATTAAATTATTTCTTCACCATTAATTAAATTAATTTATATAATTATTATTAATAATTATTATAGTGTTGCAATATATTCTTCTTATTATATGGTTTGATAATGTTATCTTCTTCATCGAGAAAAGTACACTTAACAGCTATTTCTACAAAAGAAAAGTTGAACTTTTTTTGGCCATAAAATTGATGAATAAATGAATACTTTAATAACTGAAAGTTAATTATTAATTAAAAACCAAATTCAGACGGCTTCGATTATTAATGGCTTCAATTGTAAAAGGTGTAAAATCATATAATGTGAATATTATAAGACTTTAGGAGAGCGGATCGGGAGTGGAGCGATAGTGTGAATGGGGTAGAGCGAGAGTGGAGCGGGAGTGGAGCGAGAGTGGGGCGAGACCGGACATGTACCAATATTGTGATTACCCTCTTTCTATCCCTCTTTAGAATATTTTGCCAGAGGGACCGGAGCGGGAGCGAAGCGATAGTGTGAATGGGGTAGAGCGAGAGCAGACCGGGAGCGGAGCGAGACCGGAGTGGTACCGATAGTGGAATACACTCTTTCTATTTCTCTTTAGAATATTTTGCCATACCAAGAGCGGACCGGGAGCGGTGCGATAGTGTGAATCCGCCCTAATACACTTAATAGTAAAAAATACATGTCACTATTGGAAAAGTGGCACGTTTGAAATCAAATTATTCAACTATTAAACATTAATTACTTAAGTAAAAACAAATAATTATAATGGGATTAATGGACCGTAATCAAATATTAAAAATTGTCCGTTGTTAATGTTCTATTCATATTTTACTAAAAATTAAACTCAATTCAGAGTATTATTAGATATGAATATTCTAATTGCCAATCATATTGCTAATTTTAGTTCATAAAAAAAGTTTTGAAAAAATATGCTGTGACGTAAGAAACCACAACAGATGTTTTGGACAGTATGTCATGTGAAAGGATTACAATTATCACCACGCGGTCACATCTAAATGTTCGACAGCCTTCAATATTTCAATGAGTAAATAGCGAGTCCTACCTCAACTGCAGAGTAATACACTTCCTGTCACTTTTAAATTTAGCTGCTTAGTTACAATTTAAATTTTGGTGCTATCATTGTTTACCTAACATTTTTATAAATCTATGTCAATAAATAATTGCTCAAACTCGAATTAGTGTTACAGTATACTAAAATTGTGTTTTTATTTTTTTTATTTTAGTGAACCCAATCCAGTTGCAAAACTGGAAGTCGAAATTTGGCACGATCGCAATACTTTCCCTTACTATATATTTCATATAAAGGTTTCAAGGATTGAAGCTAAGAAAATAATAGAACCAAGTTTAAGAAAAAGAAATAATACCAATAGAGAAGAAAGAATTCAAGACAGGAGGTAATATAATGTCGAAGCAGCTACGAAAGGTGGCCGTTGCATTTCAAAGAGGCGCTGGTATTCTCAGGAATTCATAGTCCCGGTATTTTTCAGTGGAAAATACCGCGTCGGGTATTGGGTCTCCCTCTATTTCAATTTCTTAAAAACCTGAGACCAAATCCAAGAATTCCACAGCTTCTATACCGAAGAAGTAAAATTAGACTGATACGGCTTCCCTAAAGAATTTTTTTATATTTTATTTTGACAGGTGTCGTCAAGATGCAATTGATTCTGTCAAGGTTCTTTAAATTTAAATAATCCATTTTCAATAGGCCATCGATTAAACGTTTGTTTTGCAAGACTGTACACCTGAATATGTTGTTTAGTGTTTTTTTTTTTTTGTTTTTTTGGAAAATGGCACGTTTTAAATTCTTCTGCTATAAGTGATAAGTTTTATCATTTTCTTATTTCGAACATAGAACAAACAACGAATAAATCATACTTAATTGTCGCCTAAGTTACACAGACCAGCCTTAAGAAGCATATCCATCTAAATATCGGGCTTTGGATTCTGTTTCAAAATGCAATAACCGGGATATTGCTTGCCTTCAGGTTTCGGCTCTATGCAAGGATGTGGTTATAGCGACACGGGGAAGGGGGTAGAGTAATATTCTCAACAATGGAGAGAGCAAAGAGCTTCGTTAGATCGATAAAATGGAATGTAAATCTTACAAAGCCATCAACCCTTTACCTATAAGTACCATAGGTTTATTCATAACGATATTTTCACTTGGGCGATTTATTATGTGGACCATATTAATTATTTATTAAAGTTCGGGATAACAACAATAGCTCATATCATTAATCAGTTCGAGATAATGAATAAGAATCGCGCTACGAAAATTGATGAAATTTTATGAGCTTGTTTTATCATTACTTTTTTTTTTTTATCTTAGAAAATTCAATTGAGGCATGCAAGAAAAAATCCGGAATAAAACACTAGACAAATATACCTATAATGTAATTAAATAAATTTGATGAAAAAATCAAAATAATAAAAAAATAAACAGCAGCGTGTGTTAGTAAAAAAAATATTTACTTAATGTGAGATTTTCCTTAAACAAGCCGATTCAATCGAAACTATAACTTTATTATAAAATTAAAATGCAGCCCCAGGACCATACAATGAAATTGGCTATAGAGCATAAGTTCTCTATTTTCGGTTATTATTTACGTTACTATTGAAACACAGTTTCAACAATTCTAAATCATTATATAATATAATATAAATAAAAATAAAAATTATATTAATATAAAAAATATAAATACACACAATATATAAAAATACAAGGAGTTTCTGCTTTGGTTTTCAATTCTGGTCACCTAAATGGTACTTCTGCTGTAGTAATTCATAAAATAAAATATTATTAAATTCTTTAAATTAGTACCATTTTTTAGAGAAAATATACAATAATAACAGTGCCAATGCAACATCTGACCTACTTCAAACCAGAAAGAGGTCTGCTTCAAAGTTGGGCTCATTTTCTTCAAATTAGGCAAAGCTCCTCTACAGTTATTTTCTTTAATGCACCACTAAAGCACTCCACATCCTCTACTAGCAGCTAAATGGGTTAAGTGGTCGCATTACACGACTGCTAATCTCATCCCGGAGATCCGCTATCTGATTTAAATAGGAGAAATGAGCAGACCCACAAATATCTCATTAGGCCAGAAATTCCTAACTCTAAGTCTGGATACATAAATCTTTAAGAAAGATTTCACCAAACCAACATCATTAGTCGGAACGGGATGACAATCGTAAAGTAATAAATATTTACTAAGGAGCATTTTATTCCTGCCTACAAAGTCCAACCGAAAGACTTGAATTCGGATTTGGAAGAAGAACTAAGCTTTCTTCGCCGCAGCTCAAGCTCCTCTATCTTTAGTTTCAGTGGGTTATCGATTGCAGTTTAAATATTTCTATATTTTCAAAAAACGTGTTATTGGAAAATTCTCAATTAAGTATAACACCCAACTTTAATTATTACCGACCATTATTATATTTTTTTTGTTAAATAAAATACCCTTTCTACACCACACCCTACACAATGTACTCCGAAGGTACCCAACACCATTACACATTTTGGCAATTGTTGAAAAGATCCATTTTCCAAAACTTTTAACAATTAAAATTTGCCTTTTTTTTTCACTAACAGCTATAGCTTAATGTACGTTTTTACGTTATTGTTGATAAATAAATTGGAAGTATTTATCATGGTATTCAAGTCCATCGTGTTGTTGCTTACCCACGGGTAAAGATATAGAAAACATCTTTCTACACACAACTATGGTATTGTAGCTCAAGATTAAAAAGTTTATAAGGGTCTTCTTCGTTAATAAAAAAAGGTAAAAAATAAAAAAGGATACTTGTTTTTATTTATAAAAATTTATTTTATTAAACTGAAGGTAGACGAAAAAAACTTCTATGGTTAATAAAGAATTATGAGGATGCACCCTCCAAAAGACTTACATTTCACTATAAAAATTCAATCAAGGACTTTTCACAGCTGCTGATAACAGATTCTGCAAATAAGCTCAATAAAAACTCAGTTATTGGAAAATTAGACCCCCTTTCTCCCTTTATCAATAGACCCCATCTATCATCTGGAGAATCAGTCAAGTCGAGAAATATTCCTATTAATGTTGATTTATGGTATTCATCACAGAAACCTTTACTTTACAGAAATTCATGCTGGTCCTAAGACAATTTCAAATATATATAAATATATGATAATAAAAAAGAACTTTGATATGAAAAATATTTTAAATTCTACAGGACATCAATAAAAAAAAAAAAAAATTATTTAATCAAAGAAAAATTTGCTCGGAAATAAATAAATTATTTCACATAGGAAAAAAAAATACACTAAAGCTGATTCAATTTCAGTATTTTCATTGATTACGCATCAGTGATATTTTTATTTAACAAATTGTCTGTTGCGGGAAAATATGTTTCTATTACAATTCAGACAACGTATAATGTTGTTTATTTCGATCAGGAAGAATTCATCAATAATAAATTTATTATTATTATCAATTTTTAATTGTTACCCCTTATTGATGATATAAATATGTATTTTAAACCGAAGCACCAGTGTTTTAAACTGTTTAATCAAAAATCTGTTGCATCGGAGGGAACTAGCAAGACATTAAGGGCCTATTCACACTATCGGTTTCGCTCCAGCTCCACTCCCGGTCCGCTCTCCTAATGTCTTATCATATTCACATTATATAATTTTACACCGTTCACTTTTGAACGGTTGAAGCCATTGAAGCCATTAATAATCCAAGTCGTCTGTATTTGGATTTTAATTAACGATTAACTTTTAGTTATTAAAGTATTTATTTATTTATCAATTTTACGGCCAAAAAAAAGTTCAACTTTTCGTTTGTAGAAATAGCAGTTAAGTGTACTTTTCTTGATGAAGAAGATAATATTATCAAAACATATAATAAGAAGAATATATTGCAACAATATGATAATTATTAATAATAATTATAAATTAATTTAATTAATGGTGCAAAAACTATTTAAATTTTTTCCGAATGTATTCGAATACGCTTGAAATCAGTAAATGCAGCAGTTTACCGATTGTGTTCTCTTCTTTTCCTGATTCATATTTTAATTATTTTTTGCCTTAATATATTTTTTTGTTAATGATATGTCATTTTTCATAATATACTGCATGTTTATTCGTTTCAAATTGAACGTTATTTTAAAATAGCAATGAGTATGTAGTCAATAAATAAATCGGTGACCGTTTTTTACATTAATTCATTGCAAAATAAATCCCAAATATAAAATGAATTTTTTTCGTGGAAAACCCGCTTTACATCAAGATTTCGTGTTTTATTTTCTTTTTGGTTATTTTATTTTTTTAATCATTTCAAGCGTATTCGAATACATTCGGAAAAAAAATTAAATTATTTCTTCACCATTAATTAAATTAATTTATATAATTATTATTAATAATTATTATAGTGTTGCAATATATTCTTCTTATTATATGGTTTGATAATGTTATCTTCTTCATCGAGAAAAGTACACTTAACAGCTATTTCTACAAAAGAAAAGTTGAACTTTTTTTGGCCATAAAATTGATGAATAAATGAATACTTTAATAACTGAAAGTTAATTATTAATTAAAAACCAAATTCAGACGGCTTCGATTATTAATGGCTTCAATTGTAAAAGGTGTAAAATCATATAATGTGAATATTATAAGACTTTAGGAGAGCGGATCGGGAGTGGAGCGATAGTGTGAATGGGGTAGAGCGAGAGTGGAGCGGGAGTGGAGCGAGAGTGGGGCGAGACCGGACATGTACCAATATTGTGATTACCCTCTTTCTATCCCTCTTTAGAATATTTTGCCAGAGGGACCGGAGCGGGAGCGAAGCGATAGTGTGAATGGGGTAGAGCGAGAGCAGACCGGGAGCGGAGCGAGACCGGAGTGGTACCGATAGTGGAATACACTCTTTCTATTTCTCTTTAGAATATTTTGCCATACCAAGAGCGGACCGGGAGCGGTGCGATAGTGTGAATCCGCCCTAATACACTTAATAGTAAAAAATACATGTCACTATTGGAAAAGTGGCACGTTTGAAATCAAATTATTCAACTATTAAACATTAATTACTTAAGTAAAAACAAATAATTATAATGGGATTAATGGACCGTAATCAAATATTAAAAATTGTCCGTTGTTAATGTTCTATTCATATTTTACTAAAAATTAAACTCAATTCAGAGTATTATTAGATATGAATATTCTAATTGCCAATCATATTGCTAATTTTAGTTCATAAAAAAAGTTTTGAAAAAATATGCTGTGACGTAAGAAACCACAACAGATGTTTTGGACAGTATGTCATGTGAAAGGATTACAATTATCACCACGCGGTCACATCTAAATGTTCGACAGCCTTCAATATTTCAATGAGTAAATAGCGAGTCCTACCTCAACTGCAGAGTAATACACTTCCTGTCACTTTTAAATTTAGCTGCTTAGTTACAATTTAAATTTTGGTGCTATCATTGTTTACCTAACATTTTTATAAATCTATGTCAATAAATAATTGCTCAAACTCGAATTAGTGTTACAGTATACTAAAATTGTGTTTTTATTTTTTTTATTTTAGTGAACCCAATCCAGTTGCAAAACTGGAAGTCGAAATTTGGCACGATCGCAATACTTTCCCTTACTATATATTTCATATAAAGGTTTCAAGGATTGAAGCTAAGAAAATAATAGAACCAAGTTTAAGAAAAAGAAATAATACCAATAGAGAAGAAAGAATTCAAGACAGGAGGTAATATAATGTCGAAGCAGCTACGAAAGGTGGCCGTTGCATTTCAAAGAGGCGCTGGTATTCTCAGGAATTCATAGTCCCGGTATTTTTCAGTGGAAAATACCGCGTCGGGTATTGGGTCTCCCTCTATTTCAATTTCTTAAAAACCTGAGACCAAATCCAAGAATTCCACAGCTTCTATACCGAAGAAGTAAAATTAGACTGATACGGCTTCCCTAAAGAATTTTTTTATATTTTATTTTGACAGGTGTCGTCAAGATGCAATTGATTCTGTCAAGGTTCTTTAAATTTAAATAATCCATTTTCAATAGGCCATCGATTAAACGTTTGTTTTGCAAGACTGTACACCTGAATATGTTGTTTAGTGTTTTTTTTTTTTTGTTTTTTTGGAAAATGGCACGTTTTAAATTCTTCTGCTATAAGTGATAAGTTTTATCATTTTCTTATTTCGAACATAGAACAAACAACGAATAAATCATACTTAATTGTCGCCTAAGTTACACAGACCAGCCTTAAGAAGCATATCCATCTAAATATCGGGCTTTGGATTCTGTTTCAAAATGCAATAACCGGGATATTGCTTGCCTTCAGGTTTCGGCTCTATGCAAGGATGTGGTTATAGCGACACGGGGAAGGGGGTAGAGTAATATTCTCAACAATGGAGAGAGCAAAGAGCTTCGTTAGATCGATAAAATGGAATGTAAATCTTACAAAGCCATCAACCCTTTACCTATAAGTACCATAGGTTTATTCATAACGATATTTTCACATGGGCGATTTATTATGTGGACCATATTAATTATTTATTAAAGTTCGGGATAACAACAATAGCTCATATCATCAATCAGTTCGAGATAATGAATAAGAATCGCGCTACGAAAATTGATGAAATTTTATGAGCTTGTTTTATCATTACTTTTTTTTTTTATCTTAGAAAATTCAATTGAGGCATGCAAGAAAAAATCCGGAATAAAACACTAGACAAATATACCTATAATGTAATTAAATAAATTTGATGAAAAAATCAAAATAATAAAAAAATAAACAGCAGCGTGTGTTAGTAAAAAAAATATTTACTTAATGTGAGATTTTCCTTAAACAAGCCGATTCAATCGAAACTATAACTTTATTATAAAATTAAAATGCAGCCCCAGGACCATACAATGAAATTGGCTATAGAGCATAAGTTCTCTATTTTCGGTTATTATTTACGTTACTATTGAAACACAGTTTCAACAATTCTAAATCATTATATAATATAATATAAATAAAAATAAAAATTATATTAATATAAAAAATATAAATACACACAATATATAAAAATACAAGGAGTTTCTGCTTTGGTTTTCAATTCTGGTCACCTAAATGGTACTTCTGCTGTAGTAATTCATAAAATAAAATATTATTAAATTCTTTAAATTAGTACCATTTTTTAGAGAAAATATACAATAATAACAGTGCCAATGCAACATCTGACCTACTTCAAACCAGAAAGAGGTCTGCTTCAAAGTTGGGCTCATTTTCTTCAAATTAGGCAAAGCTCCTCTACAGTTATTTTCTTTAATGCACCACTAAAGCACTCCACATCCTCTACTAGCAGCTAAATGGGTTAAGTGGTCGCATTACACGACTGCTAATCTCATCCCGGAGATCCGCTATCTGATTTAAATAGGAGAAATGAGCAGACCCACAAATATCTCATTAGGCCAGAAATTCCTAACTCTAAGTCTGGATACATAAATCTTTAAGAAAGATTTCACCAAACCAACATCATTAGTCGGAACGGGATGACAATCGTAAAGTAATAAATATTTACTAAGGAGCAATTTATTCCTGCCTACAAAGTCCAACCGAAAGACTTGAATTCGGATTTGGAAGAAGAACTAAGCTTTCTTCGCCGCAGCTCAAGTTGGATTTGAAGTCAGGACGGCGGCAAACGGTGAAGTTTCCTGAGGGAAACTTTTTAACTTCTTTATCCAACTCCGCCACAGTGTTAGCATACACAAGCCATGGCATTAGTCAAGTTCCAATAAACTCATACATTTGCTCAACGATTTACAATATTTATTATTTTTCTGTTTTGAAGCTATGTTATAACAATATATACAATATAAGAGGTATTCTTTAAAATTTTATTAACGGCTTCCTGAGTAGTTGGCCGGCCTTTAAAAAAAAAAATACATTCGCATATTAAGCTAGATAAAAACTAGTTTCTATTTCATATAATTCCATATCGAATTATAAGTCTCGTTCATTACAAGACTGCATCTCTGCAAAAAGCGATTTTTGAGGAGAGCCAATTAAAGTTTCTTCTTTTCCCTTCTTTTGATACCTGTTTCCTGCCTTATCAATTGCTTGCAATGATAGTTGATAAAAAATAGAAGATAATTCGTGAAAAAAAAGTATTCGATTTTGAGTTAGGCCAGGTCTTGAATTGTACGAGTGATATTGTGATTTAGATGTTTTACTAAGATCGTTATGAGTATCGATAAATTATTTTTATATTAATATGATATATTACTAAGATGATTAAATGTGATCCACAACAAAGGTACTGAGTGATGTTTTGCCAATAAATAATGTTGACGGTTAACGCGATATTAATAAACTCATGAATAAAAGACTGAGGGATAAAAGTTAATGAGAAATGTAGGGGTATATTGCCATCTACTAAAGTTGTTTGTTAAATGGTGTAGGAGTTTGATACTAATCAGTTTTCTACAGTCAGTTAAGTGCGAATTGAACATAATTAGGTTTGTTTTTGACTTGGTGATGATTATACGCCTGATAAATATTGTCAGTATAGCTCCTTTTTTCTGGTACACACACACATATGTATATATATATATATATATATATATATATATATATATATATATGTGTATATATATATTTGTTGTTTAATGTCCCAAGACTTGTCAACGCAATGCCTGTTTCGCCAGAGTTATATGATTGAATCATTTAGTTTTGAAACGGTCGTATCGTCGTCACCATGCTCAAGTAACGAATATGCATAGGTTTTTAGTTGCACATTCGTTACTTTAGCATGGTAACGACGATATCCATTTTTTAGATATTGCAGTTCCACTACTGTAGAGCTTTTCAATGCTGAAACGACACATTTTAAATAAGCTCCACTTCAAAGGTACAAGAAGTTTGAATTCAGCATTAAGTGATACCACCTCCTATCGAGGACAATAAAAAATAAATAAAATAAAAAAAAAAACCTTTTCATACTGAACGATAAACTATTGAATCGCTAGTAAATAAATAAAAAATATAATATTGTTCTCCCGGATTGATTCAGTTCACATGGCTCCAGCTAAGCTTTCGTTTGTCCATAAAGCTTGGGTAAGTATGAGTTGAAAGTTTCAGGACCCATGTTTAAGCGATAGCATCATAATTTGTTATGAACGAAATAAGTAGGTTGTAACAGTATAATGTTTTTAGTCTTACTAAACCGCTTATCCGAATAGTATTTGTAACATGGTACAAAAACATCATCCTCGAATAAAGCAAAAGAAATAGAAAACAAACATTGAAACCGTTTAGCGACCAAAAAAAAAATAAAATGAAATTTTGTTCCTTGTCGGTACGGTGTGTATCACTGCTGAATGAGCCGGCTGTCACAACACCGCTTTGCATACTGATGAATGCTAACCCATACCATCCCGACTGACATATCATCCCATCTCCAGCCTAGTTTAAAATGCAAGCAAGATGGACGGATAGACGCCATCCTCATTTACAATGTCCTTGTTCCCAGTAACATCGTTCCATTCTCAGCCACATATCACACGGGAGCTATCAAAACTTTATCATATGCCTTTATCTATCCTAAGAAAGGTTATTTTCTTTGAGTTATGAAATTTAAATACCAAACTTTACCGAGGTTTGTATCAACTAAAGTTGTAAGAGGAAGTTATTATATTTAAAAAAAAATATCTGAGAACACTAGAATTTCATTTATTTTTCTGGGTAAACACTCAGTTTTTAATTTCTCGAAGCAACGTTTCAGTTTTAGAAAACTAAAAAATGTCCTATGTAGAAGTGATTAAACCAGTATACAGGGTGTCCCCAAACCAAACAACTAAACTTCAGGAATAGAGATCGAGAAACTAAGGAAAAAAGTCCTCTGGCATATGCCTCGTTTTCAAGAAAATCACAAAAAAATAAAAATAGTTGTGCAAAAAGTGTATTTTAATTTTTTTTTTCAATAATTCATTTAAATTACAAAAATATACTGGCTTTTTGAGTAAGCTTAATTTCTTAATTTACGAGGAGTAAATTAAGAAAAGATGAATATTCTGCATATAACATATCTACATAAAACATCTAGGTTGAGTGTTTAAACTTAAGAAGAAAGAATTAAAATGTTAGCCATTATACTATCATTTTAATCCTTTTTTGGGGGAATCCAGCCTCGCATTCTCACATTATTGGTGTTGCTAGTAGTGTTCAGTGAAGTCAACAAATATGGCTAGATTTACAAACGCGGACATAGTCTACGGATTCTGCGATGGCAATGCACGTCAGGCAGTTCGGGAATATCGCAGAAGGTTTCCTGACCGAGAAACCCCACACAGAGGTGTTTTTACCACTCGAGCGACTGGGGCCCTCTCATGTAATCGTGGTGAAAACAGTATGCAGACTCCGATGGAAGCCGACCTGAGGCGGAGGGAGAGGATACTGCGGCACTTCAATACCAACCCTGGTACAAGCGTCCGGAGAACTGCTTCAGTTCTTGGCATACCAAGGGTAACCATTTGATGCACATTAAGGGCTGACCGCAGGCATGCTTACCATGTACAAAAGGTACAAAATTTAATACCCGCTGATTATCTCCTCAGATTCAATTTTTGTAATTGGTACAAAGAACAATTGCAAAACGATGTAAACTTAAGTTCGAAAGTAATCTGGACGGACTAAGCTAATTTTACACGTGCGGGCATATTCAATCAAAGAAACTACCACCTTTGTGCACCTGAAAATCCCCGCGCTGTTAGAGAATTCCACTACCAGCATGAGTTTTCTGTAAACGTGTGGTTCGGTCTTTGTAATAATGGCAAAATAGGTCCCGTATTTTTACCTGCTCGACTTAATGCTGAAAGTTATTATCTATTCCTCGAGAATGACTTACGGGCACTTTTGGAAGATATCCCTTTGGAAAGAAGGCTTGAGAACTGGTTTCAACTCATCGGTTGTCCTGCACATTACGGAAGAGCCGTGCGAGACTGGCTGGACATCAACTACCCAGGTCGCTGAATAGGACGAGGAGAGCCGGTGCCTTGGCCTCTACGGTCTCCGGACCTCACGCCACTAGATTTCTTCGTGTGGGGATACGTGAAAGAAAATGTCTACCGAGAGCCCGCCCGCACAAGGAATGATCTCATCGAGCGCATCAGAATGGTTTGCAACCAGCTCACCGCAGAACAATGTTTAGATGCAGTGCGATCTGTGAGTACGCGATGTGATGCGTGTATTTCAGCGAGAGGCCAGCCCTTCGAACAACATTTACGTTGACGCTACCGAGAAATTAACTATGTAATTTTAGAGAAGGTAAAACCTTCAAAATTTTCAGTTTTTTTTTTTTTTTTTTTTTTTTTTTTCTCACTAAGTTAGTCCCATATAAAAACTGAAACATTTATGTTTTCCTAGTAAGAATATTTAATTATTTTATTATTTTCTAAATTTTTAATTTTTTTAAATTAAAATTAAATGATGTAAGAAAAATGTAAAGCTACCGAAAACTGTGAAAGAAATACTGGGGGATGAAGAGTCTTCGGCCCTTAAGTTATTCCAATTTTTAAAAGAAACAAATTACTATAATAAAATATAAACAGGAAAAATTAAAGCCAATGACCCTTACGGGTAGAGGCTAAAATGTAAATAAATAAATAATTTTTTAATCTTCAGTTTTTGTTCATAATGTTATGTACTTTAAATAGGTAATTTTCTTTATACTATGAATAAAAAAGTATTTATTATTTTTTTCTGAATAAAAAATAACTATTGGTACATGATTGAAATACAATAATTGTATTGGAATAACAATTATTGTTAAAATACATTCTAGGAATGAAATCCGCTCTTCCGTGGCCTTAACTAGTTTTTGCACAAATATTTTCATTTTTTTGTGATTTTCTCGAAAACGAACCGAAAACGAGGAAATATGCCAGAGGACTTTTTTTCTTAGTTTTTCGATCCTCTCTCTGATCCCTGAAGTTTGGCCGTTTTGTTTGGGGACACCCTGTATAATTAAAATCGATAATCAAAAACAGGTATCAAATCCTATCAAAATTTTTATCTTCATGACATTAATCAATAATTTCATTATAATGTTCTAAATTATTTTTAATGATGACAGAAGACGATGTTATTTGTGTTTCAAGAATTTTTTTTCTAATATTTTGTATGCCTAACGTTCATTATAAATGTTAAAGTAGGAGCATGAGATAAAATGTTTTTTTCGTTACTTTTAACCCAATAATGTCCCAGAGGTGCGTTTCCAATAAATAAGGTACCCCAAAGTTAATAATTTTTAAATTTACTAGACATATATATTTGAGACATACAAATAGACTGAAACGCAAAAAACTCCCATTATTTTTATGCCATAATATATTTTTCGTTATTTATTCATTACCACAAGTTAACTTGAATACCTTTTCTTGGTGTTAAGCTGTTAAAAACGAGCGAGCCTAAATTGGAAGCCCGGTAAAAAAGCAGAAAAACAAAAAGAAGTAGCATAGAAAGAAATGTGCGTGTGAAAGTAAATTCTGGCAATATAAAGAACGGTTCAGAACTAATGTTTTTTTTTTTTTGTTTTTTATATCCAGGAAATCAACAACTAACACTGATAAAACATTGTGTATTTTTCTTTTTTTTTTTCCTAAGCATTTTGTTTATTCGTTGTTTCATTGAAAGAAAAATTTAAGTTGTAAGGATTTCTAAACTTTAGTAGATATTAACTTTTTAATGATAATAATAATAAAGTCCTATTAATAATAAGATCTTAATTAAGGGAGAACGACCGGACTAATTATGGAGTTGATGAATCTTAAGAAGAAGTAGAGATGAAAAATGCACGCCCATAGGACACGAGGATTCGCTTAGAATAATGGAACCATTAGCTGATAATAGAAGAAATATGATGAACAAATGCGGTTAAATAATAATAAAGCGCGAAATCTCAGCCTTAAACGTCAGGATTATCAGTTTACAAACTAGTGACCACAGCGATGCGGATTCGAGGTGAAGAATGGCCCGCAGAACAAAAACGGATAAGAGGAACATTGACAAACGATCTCTGCAGATTCGGTTCGGAAAAACGTTTTCGGGGATACTTTGACCGCTCTTATCTCCCAAAACTGGGAACCGTTCCATATTAGCTCCGCAGAAAAAATAACAGTGATGTTCACGTCAATAAACAAATGATGTTATTAAAAAAATATTTTAACATATTTATAGGAAAAATTTTTATTTCAAAAACTCTTCATTCATTAGAAGTACAAAAAAAGTTTGATATAATATTGGAGTCAATTATTAAAGCAACAAATTTAAATTATTTTTAAACTTAGCTCAATGATAATATAAATTAAAAGTAACAATAAACAGAAAGGTTTATTTTTTTATTATTTTTTTTTTTTTTAATAACCGTAGTACGTGTTGTGATGCCTTTCACACATGTTGAACTAAAGACTGGAGACACTCACAGAACGTAATGAAATCAAGAAAAAAAAAAATAACTTACAGCTCGATTCTCTGTATTTTTTTTTTTTTTTCCATAAAGGATATGTATACCGACATAATCCCTCAAACACTTCACGCAAATCTCGTAACTGACAGTAAAAATATTGTAAATATGTTACTAAAAAACAGCTTTCACTAAAAGAGAGGCATGGAAGTGTATTTAAAATTAAACCTACCAGTACCGGTCAAATTGACCGTTTTCAAACTTTTGTAAAACTTACACATGTTTAAACATTATAATACCGTTATCAAACTGTATGAGAATTGTTTGAATATGGACATACAATTTTTTCTTCATTCTTTACTTCTTTTTTTTTAATCTTGTTTTTTTAATCTTTAATATCCAAGAAAAATTTGTTATGTGGCCAATCATGCTCGGTCAATTAATTGATATATAAAATAATTACTATATAAACAATTAATACATAAAAATAAATTTGGACGAAACATCATGAAAATTCGTTTTATATACAATTAACAACAAGACAACATTATCTGCATTCAATAATAAAATCGATAACTTTTTAAACTACCGGTCAATATGACTGCGTGCGATAGAAGTTGGTAATTATACATGATTTGTCGGTAGGTTTAGTGTTAATAAAAAAAATAAAAAAAATTGTAATATGGATGACTAGAATAAAAAATTTAGTTTTAGTTTTTAGCTACAGAACTATATAAAATAAAAGGTATTTATTAATATCACAAGTTACTTTATTCATTTTTTTTATGTGTAAATTAAAACAATTTAAAAGATAATTTAAAAAAAAACATTAAATATACTAAAATAAATTACCTCAATCTGCCTACTAGTCATTCTTATATATTCAGCAATGTTATGTACTATTGCTTCGTTCAAAATAGGTTCTACCTTGTTATACTATTTTAAAATTATTGAAAAAATAATAAAATAATTTTTAGACTAGAAAATGGCCTTGTGGCCGAAACGTTGTCAGTTAAATAGATAAAATTGAAAAAAATAATATGTCCTGGTGTTTGCTCCTAACTAGTGGTTTAAATCTACAAAAAACAAATCGAAGACTATTCAGTGTTCTATTAAATAAATATGGTGAAGAATATATAAAAACGCACAACACAATGGCAGTGCAGACCTTCATCAGATAGAAAAATGTAGGGCAGTAAGAGTAAGGTAAACAAGGACCTATAAGGGACGAAGGTTCACTATATTTGTAGCAAGGAACCCTTAAATTCGGACAGGGCACATCCGAGGCCCAACCAATATGACCTAAGGCCCTACAATAATCAACATGGCTGCCAACAATAAATAAACACCGAGTGGGCTACAACTCTTGAAACACTTCCAATCTTTATTCCCTTATTCGGTTCAGGGATTTCGTAACCCGTGAGGTTTTTTCCTCTCGACTTGCGCCCTACCGGATATTTTTTTTTACTTCCTTCCTCAGTTTTTATTTATAATTTTTTATTTTGTGGATTAACTTTTGTCTAAAAAAAAAAAAATAAATAATTGTTTTTTCAAATATTAAGAGGAATAGAAAGAATTCAGAAAAAGCAGCAGCATTCTTATGAAAATTTGGCCTCATGAGATGTTGAACGGAGAGTAGCGGTTTATTCAGAGGCCGATTTAATACAAGAGGTTTAAGTGCAAGAATAAAACCGCTGAGCTTCAATGTTTGTATTGGAATAAAGAAAAGAATTGAAAAGAGAATACATGCTAATTTTATTCTATTTAAAAAAAAAAGAAAAATCCCGTGTAATTTGTTTAGACCGCAGCATATGATGGAAACAAATATATTCGAGTTCTCGTAGACTACGTACCGTTAAAGAACGACTCTTCCGGCTTCAAAAAACAGCTATTTTTTATATAAATTCTTTCCACTTACTTTTTAATGATTTTATATCATACATATATTACGGAATATATTACTACAAATAAAGTTAAATTCTTTAATTTGAGATATCGTACTCAAAAAGCTGAAATTTAATTGAGTAATGACATCCAAATAATGAAAGCTTATATAAAAAAAAAGTTTGACAAAGAAATGTCATGGTTGTTCAAAATTGAAATTTCAAATTGAAAGAACTTCAAATAAATATCACATTTATTTCATATTACATTATTCATATTCATATTACAGGTTTGGATTTCTTAGCAGTTTCTAAGTTTTTTTATATTAACTTATCATTCACGGTAATAATAAGTTAGTTCAAGAAAAAACATACTTCTAACCACCTTCCCAACCTATTGGATAGATGTACGAAATTTTTATAATTACTATTTAAAGGTATACTTATCAATGTTCGTTTCTTAAAAAATATACGAAATAATTTAAATCTCCACACATAAAATCCAGGGTATAAATTATTTTCAAATTATGAAAAAAACTTCCAACAATTTCGTTTTATGTACTCATGTACCCAACAATAAGTATAGAGCGGTTTTACTTAGAAGTCCTGTGGTCTTGTCGTAGTCTAAAATAATTTCAGGACTTCGCATAGTTACGTAGCTTTGAATATCTAGCTTTTGACTACTTTGAAGAACTTTGACATTATTCAGAAACATTGGTTTAAAAAAAAAAATTAAATACTATTTTACCCAACATTAGGTGGTCAGCAATAATATCGAAACAAATAATAGGACACCAAGAAAATTGAAAAAAAAAAATAAGAAGAAAGAAAATAAGGTGCAAACAATTTATAAATTATATACTAATTTTATATCCGTATCGGCACTCCAAATATTTAACAATTGAATAATGTTTCATAAAATTGGTTATTTAAAGATTGTCAATATGATCACTATAAATATCATATCAGAACTATTAGTCAAGGGAACTATTGCCATTCTAATATTCACTAATATAATATTAATGATTGTACGTTAATAAAAATTCACTAACAGGCTTGATGAGTCGTCTTAGTGGCAATTGCGAACCTTACATGGAATTCTGGAGGAATATATTCTGCAAAATAGCCCCTGGATTGCTGGATTAATATTCCAGGCATGGAATGTCCTCTGCCGTGACCTTCTTGGAATTGAATTTTAGGAGATATATAAATATATATCTTCATTCCCACACGTTCACTTCAACCAAAAATATTCGCTAATTTAATAAAATTAAGTATATAAATTTTTTGTTGAATAAACTTTATATTTTCGATTGAATGTTATCTTTTGATTATCCTTATATATATAAAAATCTCGTGTCCCGATGTTTGTCTTTCTATATCTCAGAAACTACTCAACCGATTTTAATGAAATTTGGCTCAATGTTTGTAGTTTTGGCCAACTTAAGAGATAGGAAAGTTTTTAACTTGATTAGTTATCAACATAATTCTTATATAGCGAATTATTGCAAATACAGTAGATCGTGTTTCGATTTATTAACATGGCGTCATATGTCGATTTCATAACGTTTTTGTTTATAAGCATGCTATTGTAATACAGGTTATCATTATTACAATTTTGTATTGTGTTATGCGAGTGCAGTTATTTGTTCCTATATTATTATTTTCCACAGACAAATAGTAATACAAATCTTTGTATTTATTGTTAATTTTCATTAAAGAATAAATAAATCAAGAAAAGTTTACAATAAATTCTCAAAAGTATAGGTAATTTTTCTTCCTTTTCCTTTTTTATTTGTATTTCAATTAAATTACTAGCTAAGGGCTGAAACGCTTTGCTGTGGTGCTTTGCGCTTTGCCCTGATATCAACTTTTAGTAAAGTAAATACATTTTAATAATTTAAATTAGGCTATTATTTCGAATAATATCCTTTACCTATATGTTGTATCAGCACCTACTGTCAGAGGTGTAACCTAATAGAAACCTGACTGGGGAGTCGGTGTTGCCAAAAAGTAGTGAAAATTAGTGAGTTGGCTACACTGCCGGTAATCAGACATGAAAACTCCCTGAGTGTGTTTTGATTAGGTGTTGTGGGATACTTTGTGATTTGCTAAAGAACTGCATAATTAAGACTTTAATATTATATTTTCAGTTGATTTATTTATTTATTTAACAGAAGTTTCTTTATTTTCATTATTTGTTTTGTTATTATTATTTGAATACAGTGTTTTTTGTTTTTTATTTTACCAAACCTTTTTATTATTTTTATCCCGTGCTCTAAAATGTAAAACTTAAAAATGTCAGTGAAGATTTGTAATTCCTCCTTTATCAACAATAATTTAAAGTTTAAAAAATTTAATCCCAATCGAATAGAGGCTGTTCCTTCCTGTTCAGCAGAGTTTTAATTATCTTTATATGTAAAATTTAAGAAATGTCAGCGAAGATTTTAATCCTTTCTTTAATTTAAAGTAGGCTATTATTGGGAATGATATTTCGGTGTTAATTTCACCAGAATACATTTTTGTATTTATCTTTAAATTATTGTTGATTAAGAAAGGACTACAAATCTTCGCGGCATTTTTAAATTTTACATATAATGATTATTACACCTCTACTGAACAGGAATAACTGTTATTTGGATAAACCGCAAGTTTCAGATTTATCCACTATAAATATGAGAGTACTACTGCAAAATGATCCATCGGCAGATATATTTCCAAAACAATTGCTGTATATTGGAAACGGTGAAATAGAGCTGCAGTGAAATTCAAAATTTATCAAATTACCAGAAAATTTCTTCACTGTTGTAGAGACGAAAAATGAACTAATATAAAGTGCCTTTCCTGACATTTTGAACAATTTTTAGGACTATAATTGGCTGGGTAGTCGTGCTATTTTGGCAGCAAAAAATGTTGATTTCGATGAAAAAAACTTCCAAAATCAATTGACAATATTCTAAGATGTAAACGAAGCCGTACATTTTCCATCAAAATTTTTGAATTCCCTGGATATACACCCAAACAGTCTCCAGTTGAAGATTGGCTCACCGATCATTCTTCTTCGTAACTTAAATCCACCTCAATTGTGCAACGGTACACGTTTGGTCATAAAAAGGATCACAGGAAATGTTATTGAAACAAAAATGTTGCCTGGAAGGTTTATAGGAGATATCGTCCTGTTGCCACCTATTCCCCTGGAGCCGTCAGAATTTTGAATAAAATTTAAATCCACCATCATATCCTATTCGTTTGGCTTTTGCCAGGACCATAAACAATTCCCAAGGGCAAACAATGCCCACTTGGACTTTGAAAATCCGTGTTTTTCCCATGGGCAATGGCATACCTCACGTGGGCAATGGGCATCGCCTGCTGGAAACCATCAAATCTTTGGTTTGCGTTAAAAAAAAAAAAGAGGTTAACCGAAAACATTTTGAACAAATTAGTACTTGAATAAATAAAAATTCTTAATTAATCCAATCTTAAATTGTGGCTGACCACCAATTTTAAATTATTTTTAAATAATTTATTTTTTGAAGAGAAAATATTTTGCTCCGCCGGGACTCGAACCCGGGTCTCCTGCGTTACATGCGAGGATGCTAACCGCTACACCACAGAGAATCAGTGAAGAGGAAGGATTTGCTCTGCCTTGAGCCGAGCTCTGTGGTGTAGCGGTTAGCATCCTCGCATGTAACGCAGGAGACCCGGGTTCGACTCCCGGCGGAGCCAAATCTTTTCTCTTCAAAAAATAAATTATTTAAAAATTCTTAATTGTATTATGTAAAAACCTCTTTAAGAAGAGATTTCTTATCACTCAAATATATTGCTAAATTAAAAGCTTCAACAAACCACCCTCCTACCGAACACTTATTTGCCGAAGGGTCAGGAAATCGAGGTCTCAAAGAAATTGAGAAAACGCCTATCAAAAGGACATATATGACGCGTTAACCAAGATTGGCATGACCCTGAGCAATATCAAACCGTTGCTAAACTAACAATACCAAGTTGAAGTAGTGTTAGGCCAATAATCAATAGATCAATGGCTGAGGTTACCAAAACTTACCCGGTAGAAGTTCAATCATCCTTTTTTAAAATTAGTGGAAAAATATAGCAATTTCGAGTTAGTTTATACCGATGCAGCGCTGTGAGTCTTAAACACAATCAGCTCCTTTTTAATCTAACTACATTGATATATGAGATGTAAAAAATAAAAACTTCAACTTTCCTATATTCCTGACCAAATACTTTTAAATGGTGTAATGCTCTATTTTCAATCACGTTAGATTTTAATTAGCTGAAAGGTTTTCATCTTTATCAATGGATATTGGTATGACAGTATTCGTTTAAAAATATTAGGATATAACTACTGAGCCACAGCAACGCGTGGCCGGGTCTGCTAGTTTTTAAATAATTTTATAAAAATTAAAAGGATTGGCTATTTAAAAATTATTTAATATTTATTTCAATATAATAAAAAACTAATATTCAACACATACGTGTGACAACAAATACAAATGTGACGGTATGTCAATTAGATTGTAACATTTGGACATTTGTCCAGCACCCGGTTGTTCGCTGCAATGTGGCGAGATCTGTTGAGTAGCATTATTGAAGAGAAAAGCTTGGTCATCATTGACACCATGGCTAGCTCAATGATAAGAGCACTGCAACGGAGACGCAGAAGACCCGGGTGTGATTCCCGGCCATGGTAAATCTTTTCTCCTCTAATTATATTATTTTATTTAATTAGATAAATAAATAATATTAAGATGACGTACGCCCTAGAGAGATGTTGGGTGATAGAAGAAGCAATTGGAGTATAATAATCGATGAGAGAAATGACACCAGCGGCTCTAAGCGTTTTTGCTTTGTACTACTTTTCCCGAAACCCGTGTGACCATTAGACCAGGTAGAGATATAAATAAATAAATTATTTAAAATTTATATTTCCTAGTTCCATTACTATAAATTAATATATTTCGTGTTTTTGCACCTATATTAGTTCAGAAATTCATGGATCATTACATGAATTGAATTTATCAAAATATAATCTGCATTTACACTTAACTTACCTATTTTTGTATTAATTGTGTTTGAAGGACGAATTTGCATCATCTTGTTCCGGTGTATATGTATATTAAAACTTTACTTCTAAGAGATTTTTTCAGTTTTATGATTGTGCCTACGGGAGCACTACGGCCCGGAGGGGGTAGCAAAAACATCACTTGCTGCAAACAGCGGTCTCCATTATGCCGCTGCAGCCCGTAGCTCTATCATTAATCCCACTCATATTACAAGAAAAAATATACAAAAGGAATTTTACCTACATGAAATTTTTTTCATAACTTCGTTTTAGTAGTAAGATTCTAGACCTGTAGAGCACAGATACAATGTCGTACAAATTAAAATGGGCTAACTACCCAGTGGATGGGGTTGAAAAGAGGGAGAGGGAGGAGGTGGTGAAAATTGACTTTTCTGCAAGTAGGTCCTGGGATATATTGTTCTTAGTAGTTTAAATTCTTCTGAATTGATTGAGACCGTTGGTACAGTAGCATTGGTATTATGACACAGTCAACATTTTATGTGTTTAAGAAGTTATTAAACATAAATTTAAAAGTTACTAAAAATGATAGGTACAAAAATCACGTTTTGCGGCTGAATGTAAGAGGAGTACCTAATTTTCAAGTAAGTTTCCATCCATGTATATTTCCAAAAATCTGTAGCTAAATATGAGAATACTTAAAAGGCATTTGTGTGTATGTGTTTTTATGCAAGTACAATCTAGTATAATATAAAAGGGTATAAATTATTTTCAAATTATGAAAAAAACTTCCAACAATTTCGTTTTATGTACTCATGTACCCAACAATAAGTATAGAGCGGTTTTACTTAGAAGTCCTGTGGTCTTGTCGTAGTCTAAAATAATTTCAGGACTTCGCATAGTTACGTAGCTTTGAATATCTAGCTTTTGACTACTTTGAAGAACTTTGACATTATTCAGAAACATTGGTTTAAAAAAAAAAATTAAATACTATTTTACCCAACATTAGGTGGTCAGCAATAATATCGAAACAAATAATAGGACACCAAGAAAATTGAAAAAAAAAAATAAGAAGAAAGAAAATAAGGTGCAAACAATTTATAAATTATATACTAATTTTATATCCGTATCGGCACTCCAAATATTTAACAATTGAATAATGTTTCATAAAATTGGTTATTTAAAGATTGTCAATATGATCACTATAAATATCATATCAGAACTATTAGTCAAGGGAACTATTGCCATTCTAATATTCACTAATATAATATTAATGATTGTACGTTAATAAAAATTCACTAACAGGCTTGATGAGTCGTCTTAGTGGCAATTGCGAACCTTACATGGAATTCTGGAGGAATATATTCTGCAAAATAGCCCCTGGATTGCTGGATTAATATTCCAGGCATGGAATGTCCTCTGCCGTGACCTTCTTGGAATTGAATTTTAGGAGATATATAAATATATATCTTCATTCCCACACGTTCACTTCAACCAAAAATATTCGCTAATTTAATAAAATTAAGTATATAAATTTTTTGTTGAATAAACTTTATATTTTCGATTGAATGTTATCTTTTGATTATCCTTATATATATAAAAATCTCGTGTCCCGATGTTTGTCTTTCTATATCTCAGAAACTACTCAACCGATTTTAATGAAATTTGGCTCAATGTTTGTAGTTTTGGCCAACTTAAGAGATAGGAAAGTTTTTAACTTGATTAGTTATCAACATAATTCTTATATAGCGAATTATTGCAAATACAGTAGATCGTGTTTCGATTTATTAACATGGCGTCATATGTCGATTTCATAACGTTTTTGTTTATAAGCATGCTATTGTAATACAGGTTATCATTATTACAATTTTGTATTGTGTTATGCGAGTGCAGTTATTTGTTCCTATATTATTATTTTCCACAGACAAATAGTAATACAAATCTTTGTATTTATTGTTAATTTTCATTAAAGAATAAATAAATCAAGAAAAGTTTACAATAAATTCTCAAAAGTATAGGTAATTTTTCTTCCTTTTCCTTTTTTATTTGTATTTCAATTAAATTACTAGCTAAGGGCTGAAACGCTTTGCTGTGGTGCTTTGCGCTTTGCCCTGATATCAACTTTTAGTAAAGTAAATACATTTTAATAATTTAAATTAGGCTATTATTTCGAATAATATCCTTTACCTATATGTTGTATCAGCACCTACTGTCAGAGGTGTAACCTAATAGAAACCTGACTGGGGAGTCGGTGTTGCCAAAAAGTAGTGAAAATTAGTGAGTTGGCTACACTGCCGGTAATCAGACATGAAAACTCCCTGAGTGTGTTTTGATTAGGTGTTGTGGGATACTTTGTGATTTGCTAAAGAACTGCATAATTAAGACTTTAATATTATATTTTCAGTTGATTTATTTATTTATTTAACAGAAGTTTCTTTATTTTCATTATTTGTTTTGTTATTATTATTTGAATACAGTGTTTTTTGTTTTTTATTTTACCAAACCTTTTTATTATTTTTATCCCGTGCTCTAAAATGTAAAACTTAAAAATGTCAGTGAAGATTTGTAATTCCTCCTTTATCAACAATAATTTAAAGTTTAAAAAATTTAATCCCAATCGAATAGAGGCTGTTCCTTCCTGTTCAGCAGAGTTTTAATTATCTTTATATGTAAAATTTAAGAAATGTCAGCGAAGATTTTAATCCTTTCTTTAATTTAAAGTAGGCTATAATTGGGAATGATATTTCGGTGTTAATTTCACCAGAATACATTTTTGTATTTATCTTTAAATTATTGTTGATTAAGAAAGGACTACAAATCTTCGCGGCATTTTTAAATTTTACATATAATGATTATTACACCTCTACTGAACAGGAATAACTGTTATTTGGATAAACCGCAAGTTTCAGATTTATCCACTATAAATATGAGAGTACTACTGCAAAATGATCCATCGGCAGATATATTTCCAAAACAATTGCTGTATATTGGAAACGGTGAAATAGAGCTGCAGTGAAATTCAAAATTTATCAAATTACCAGAAAATTTCTTCACTGTTGTAGAGACGAAAAATGAACTAATATAAAGTGCCTTTCCTGACATTTTGAACAATTTTTAGGACTATAATTGGCTGGGTAGTCGTGCTATTTTGGCAGCAAAAAATGTTGATTTCGATGAAAAAAACTTCCAAAATCAATTGACAATATTCTAAGATGTAAACGAAGCCGTACATTTTCCATCAAAATTTTTGAATTCCCTGGATATACACCCAAACAGTCTCCAGTTGAAGATTGGCTCACCGATCATTCTTCTTCGTAACTTAAATCCACCTCAATTGTGCAACGGTACACGTTTGGTCATAAAAAGGATCACAGGAAATGTTATTGAAACAAAAATGTTGCCTGGAAGGTTTATAGGAGATATCGTCCTGTTGCCACCTATTCCCCTGGAGCCGTCAGAATTTTGAATAAAATTTAAATCCACCATCATATCCTATTCGTTTGGCTTTTGCCAGGACCATAAACAATTCCCAAGGGCAAACAATGCCCACTTGGACTTTGAAAATCCGTGTTTTTCCCATGGGCAATGGCATACCTCACGTGGGCAATGGGCATCGCCTGCTGGAAACCATCAAATCTTTGGTTTGCGTTAAAAAAAAAAAAGAGGTTAACCGAAAACATTTTGAACAAATTAGTACTTGAATAAATAAAAATTCTTAATTAATCCAATCTTAAATTGTGGCTGACCACCAATTTTAAATTATTTTTAAATAATTTATTTTTTGAAGAGAAAATATTTTGCTCCGCCGGGACTCGAACCCGGGTCTCCTGCGTTACATGCGAGGATGCTAACCGCTACACCACAGAGAATCAGTGAAGAGGAAGGATTTGCTCTGCCTTGAGCCGAGCTCTGTGGTGTAGCGGTTAGCATCCTCGCATGTAACGCAGGAGACCCGGGTTCGACTCCCGGCGGAGCCAAATCTTTTCTCTTCAAAAAATAAATTATTTAAAAATTCTTAATTGTATTATGTAAAAACCTCTTTAAGAAGAGATTTCTTATCACTCAAATATATTGCTAAATTAAAAGCTTCAACAAACCACCCTCCTACCGAACACTTATTTGCCGAAGGGTCAGGAAATCGAGGTCTCAAAGAAATTGAGAAAACGCCTATCAAAAGGACATATATGACGCGTTAACCAAGATTGGCATGACCCTGAGCAATATCAAACCGTTGCTAAACTAACAATACCAAGTTGAAGTAGTGTTAGGCCAATAATCAATAGATCAATGGCTGAGGTTACCAAAACTTACCCGGTAGAAGTTCAATCATCCTTTTTTAAAATTAGTGGAAAAATATAGCAATTTCGAGTTAGTTTATACCGATGCAGCGCTGTGAGTCTTAAACACAATCAGCTCCTTTTTAATCTAACTACATTGATATATGAGATGTAAAAAATAAAAACTTCAACTTTCCTATATTCCTGACCAAATACTTTTAAATGGTGTAATGCTCTATTTTCAATCACGTTAGATTTTAATTAGCTGAAAGGTTTTCATCTTTATCAATGGATATTGGTATGACAGTATTCGTTTAAAAATATTAGGATATAACTACTGAGCCACAGCAACGCGTGGCCGGGTCTGCTAGTTTTTAAATAATTTTATAAAAATTAAAAGGATTGGCTATTTAAAAATTATTTAATATTTATTTCAATATAATAAAAAACTAATATTCAACACATACGTGTGACAACAAATACAAATGTGACGGTATGTCAATTAGATTGTAACATTTGGACATTTGTCCAGCACCCGGTTGTTCGCTGCAATGTGGCGAGATCTGTTGAGTAGCATTATTGAAGAGAAAAGCTTGGTCATCATTGACACCATGGCTAGCTCAATGATAAGAGCACTGCAACGGAGACGCAGAAGACCCGGGTGTGATTCCCGGCCATGGTAAATCTTTTCTCCTCTAATTATATTATTTTATTTAATTAGATAAATAAATAATATTAAGATGACGTACGCCCTAGAGAGATGTTGGGTGATAGAAGAAGCAATTGGAGTATAATAATCGATGAGAGAAATGACACCAGCGGCTCTAAGCGTTTTTGCTTTGTACTACTTTTCCCGAAACCCGTGTGACCATTAGACCAGGTAGAGATATAAATAAATAAATTATTTAAAATTTATATTTCCTAGTTCCATTACTATAAATTAATATATTTCGTGTTTTTGCACCTATATTAGTTCAGAAATTCATGGATCATTACATGAATTGAATTTATCAAAATATAATCTGCATTTACACTTAACTTACCTATTTTTGTATTAATTGTGTTTGAAGGACGAATTTGCATCATCTTGTTCCGGTGTATATGTATATTAAAACTTTACTTCTAAGAGATTTTTTCAGTTTTATGATTGTGCCTACGGGAGCACTACGGCCCGGAGGGGGTAGCAAAAACATCACTTGCTGCAAACAGCGGTCTCCATTATGCCGCTGCAGCCCGTAGCTCTATCATTAATCCCACTCATATTACAAGAAAAAATATACAAAAGGAATTTTACCTACATGAAATTTTTTTCATAACTTCGTTTTAGTAGTAAGATTCTAGACCTGTAGAGCACAGATACAATGTCGTACAAATTAAAATGGGCTAACTACCCAGTGGATGGGGTTGAAAAGAGGGAGAGGGAGGAGGTGGTGAAAATTGACTTTTCTGCAAGTAGGTCCTGGGATATATTGTTCTTAGTAGTTTAAATTCTTCTGAATTGATTGAGACCGTTGGTACAGTAGCATTGGTATTATGACACAGTCAACATTTTATGTGTTTAAGAAGTTATTAAACATAAATTTAAAAGTTACTAAAAATGATAGGTACAAAAATCACGTTTTGCGGCTGAATGTAAGAGGAGTACCTAATTTTCAAGTAAGTTTCCATCCATGTATATTTCCAAAAATCTGTAGCTAAATATGAGAATACTTAAAAGGCATTTGTGTGTATGTGTTTTTATGCAAGTACAATCTAGTATAATATAAAAGTGATAGTTCAATCGTTGGATTAGGAAGACAAAGTGAACTAAAAATATTTTTAAAATATAAAGATCAAAGACTACAATAATATAACAATAAAAGTGGCAAAGAATCACAGGGTTTCCAATTTTATTCAATATGAAATGCATTATGATAAAATTGATGACAATAAATTATAGAAAAGTAACCAAGGCTGAAAATTCAGGATCCACTGATCAATTGGAGGATACTCAGTTCGGGGAAAAGTTGCAGCATCATCAATCTTTGCTAATTATTGTTGGGGAAACTCCCATCAGCGATCAATTGTAACTTCAGTTCAGTAGAAAGATGGCCATTGCTGGAGAAGAGGTTGCGATTAGTCAGGAATCCTATAAGGGCTCTTCAATCAAAGAAACTCGTTCAATAATTATATTTAGAGTTCGTGTTAATATATTTATTTGTATAGTTAACTAAATATGGAATTTTTTTTATTTTTTTTTTAATCTAAAGTAAATCAGTAAGCACAGCATTCCAGCGATTAGGTAGTATTATAAGGGTTGCTATTATAGCTTTCCGTCCTATTTGGTTTAAGTGAGATCACTGATTGGAAAGCAATATCTTATAATAGTAATCTACTTGACCTAACCTACCTCTTTACTAATTTATAAAAGATGGGTTCAAAAAATAAAAAATCTGGTGCGTGCGCGCAACACACAACTTTCACTTACCAACTTACTTGGATTAGTAATTGACGTGTTTTGCTAAATATCATTTCCCAAAGTCACACATTTTTCTACATTCATATATTATTTTTGTTAATCGTTAAAGCCGTTTTTGAGTAAATAAAAAAACCCCGTGAAAATGATACAAAATTTAGTAAGTAAAGTCCCCCCTCCCGTAGATCAATTTTGATGAAATTTTTACAGTCATATCTCGCGCATATAAGTACATCAAATACCAAGTTTGATCAAAATCGTTAAAACCGTTTTTGAGTAAATAAATAAAACACGTGAAAATGATACAAAATTTATTAAGTAAAGTCCCCCCTCCAGTAGATCAATTTTGATGAAATTTTTACAGTCATATCTCGGGCATATAAATACATCAAATACCAAGTTTGATCAAAATCGTTAAAACCGTTTTTGAGTAAATAAAAAAAACACATGAAAATGGTACAAAAATTACTAAGTAAAGTCCCCCCTCCCGTAGATCAATTTTGATGAAATTTTTACAGTCACATCTCGGGCATATAAATACATCAAATACCAAGTTTGATCAAAATCGTAAAAACCGTTTTTGAGTAAATAAAAAAAACACGTGAAAATGATACAAAATTTATTAAGTAAAGTCCCCCCTCCGGTTAATCAATTTTGATGAAATTTTTACAGTCATATTACGGGCATATAAATCGATCAAATACTCAGTTTAATCAAAATCGTTAGAGCCGTTTTTGGGAAAATCGAAAAAAACGTAAAAAGTTATTAAATAAAGTACCCCCTCCCTTTGAGCAATTTTGATGAAATTTTTGCTGTCACATCGCGGGCATATACCTACACTAAATACCCAATTTCAGGTTCCCACGGTTTATAGTTTTTGAGCTAGTCTGTTCACATACACACACACACACACACACAGACACACACACAGACCATTTCGCGGGACTTGGTTATTTCGACTCAGGGGGTCCCAAAACGTGTATTTCCGTTGAAAACCGGAAGTCGACATTTTTCACGATCGCAATACTTCCGCTTACTATATATTTCATATATAGGTAAGTGAAAGTAAAAATGTTCTATTGTATCTCCACTTTGAAATTAAGCACACTTTTAGCTAAAATGTCTTCTTTTTTTTAATCAAAAGGGGTGTTTTTTAAAAAAACAAAAGAAAATTTCAATTTCTGTTTTGTTTTGTTTTTAAGATTTTAAAACAGCGCCGTTTTGGTAATAACTTGGTTACAGCAAATTGAAAAAGATTACACCTGTCAAAAGATCCTAGATTAAATAGTTTTGAGGTATATCCCACAAGCTGTTTCAAAACCGCACCAATTTCGCTTTTATTTCATTACATTAAAATTCATATCTTAATCCATTATAATTAATTTTAATACATTATAACTTAAAATTCTCAAAATTCAAGATCTTTAATGTTCAAATTGTTTTAAGCTGGATGATTTTTAGGGTATGTCCCTAATTAATTATTAAGTACAGTTACAGTATTAATTTATTCTATATTTGCTGAAAGCAAATGAATATTTTTAGTTTTTCTCCTAATTATGTTTCTCTGAATGATTCTTAATTTATTTTTTATTTCAGGTGATAAACATCCAACCTATTTTCTTTCAAACTTTTTGGACTTATTATCCATTATCAAGCATCTTAGCATTTCTGTATAGAAGATTGTGAACAATTTTCTGTTTCCTGGGGATGATTTTAATGTGTTTTTCTTTGGATAAACTATATAAAAAATTAGAAAACGAAGAGAACATTTTATACAGTGTTCGATACAGAAATGTAAAGAGATGCTTGATAATGGAAAATAAATCCGAAACGTCGCACATGCTAAAATAAAATAAGAAAAAAGTTTTAAACGAAAAAATAAGTTGGATTTTATTACCCAAAATAAAAAACATAAGAAAGTTAATATAATATAATGCAATCTATATTTTCAACTCCGTTTAGGCCGGTTAGTTTTGAAGACCATATCAAATAAGAGGACATAATGCTATTCAAACCCAGAGCTGGGCAGAAAATAAAATTAACAGTGGTATATTTTTACTCAATTGAATTTGAATTGGAAACTGAGCTTTCACATTAAAGATAGTCATTTAATTCAGACCTATTTTAATTACATTCAATGTTGCTGAGTTCTTTTACAGTTCAATAGCCGTGAAACTTGATCGCTATCCAAGCGGTAAAAAAAGCAATAGGTAAAGTATTGGCACTGGAACATTAATATGTAGCAATCATCGCCAAGCTCAATGTCAGACTGTCGGGGGATCATCTTGCATATAAACAATTGACTTGACATTTTTATTTAAACAAATTAAAAATATATTGTCAATAATTTTGAAAGGCGATCCTTTGAATGAAAATTTACAAAAGGTATTAGAACAAAATATATAGAATTAGACGAATAAATAAAGCTACTTAAATATAACATATATAATACAAGCTATATTTTGAACTCCTTTTAGGCCCGTTAGTATTGGACCTTTTCGAAGAAGCGAACATAATGTTATTCAAACTCAGAGCTGGGCAGAAAATAAAATTCACGATGGTATATTTTTACTTAATTGAATTTGAATTGGAAACTGAGCTTTCAAATTAAAGATAGTCATTTAATTCAGACGTATTTTAATTACATTCAATGCCTCTGAGTTCTTTTACAGTTCAATAGCCATAAAACTTAATCGCTATTTTAATTTAAACAAATTAAAAATATAATGTCAATAATTTTGAAAGGCGTTCCTTTGAATGAAAATTTACTAAAGGTATTAGAACAAAAAATATAGAATGAGATGAATACATAAAGCTACTTATTGGTTTAGTGGAAAGTCCTATTCTACCTATAATAAAATCCAGCAATGGCTTGTTACAAAAGGAAACCCATTTTCATTGCAAGAACTAGCATACCCTTCGTAAGGATACAAAAAATGCACCAGAAAGTATTGTTGGACAGTACGAGTGTAGTAAGGATATTTATTAAAACCAAATAATTGTTTTCTTAAATGTATTTACGTAATTTTTGGTTGGCCAGCTTCGGTCCCCAGCAATAGTAATAGCATTTAGTCATATTACACCAGGTCATATAGGATAGTCAGAAACACTATTTCATATCAACTAATTCACAGATGCAAATAAATAGGGAGAGGGGTAGCTCGGTGTTGGCAAGCTGTTAATCTGAGAATTCATAGTTGGGATTCCGGGAAATTAATGATGACATTTAGCTTTATCATTGATATCCCCTAGCCCGGAATAAACCATGCATAACATATAAGGCTTATAAAGGACATATAAGATTAGTAGGTGCACATCCGTGCACCGGGCTGCACCATAGTAGCTGTCCATGTTCATAAAATGATGTTCCCAAATTAATCTATCCTTATAATTTGTAGAATAAGAGAAGATACAAATAAAGAGTATTATATTGGTAGCGGTGGGCTTACATATAACCCAACGTATTAACCCACCGCTGCCGAAGCCCCGTATGCTAGAAATGGCTAGGCAGGGAAGAAAAAAAATATAAGATTAGAAAATGAAAATAGTTCCTCTAATATGACTTAATACAGGAATATAAAGACATCCATTGATAATGAGACTTAGCTTTTCATTAGTCCCCTGCTTTTTTCATATTATAAATGAATGTATACATCCAAATACTTCAATATTTCATGCATAATTAGGGAAAATAAAGATAACTATTTCTTAAAATCAAATTATTGATATTAATAAAAATGTTGAAGTAGTACTGGAGTGATAAAAGTTTACCCGATGTCAGAGAGCAGAGAATATAACTGTAACCAGCAACTTCACACAATGGTAGTGTTTACATTGACAGCTATAGCCGCCTTTTCAAAAAGGGATCTCCAATCTTCAAGGACAGTTAAGAGTACTTCAACCGTAAGCTAAATTTTTGTTGTCTCCCATGTCCCATATTGAACACGTGGTCTTTTGGCTGTTTTTTTCTCAGTTAACTTGCTTATAACACCAAAACTATCCATCGAAAGGACAAAAGTATTCTCTTTACAATACAAGAAAATGAAATTTCACTACAAATGAGAATTTGGTTGCTACAAGATGAAATCGGGGAAAAGAAAGGCCCAAAAACTAACTGTTCTTAGGCCACAAATCTCTATGCAAATTTTCACGATTTAATTAGATTCTCTATACATTAATAAAACAATAAAAAAATAAGGATATCGTTTTATGGAAAATCAAATCTCTACTTTTTATATCTTTTCATTTAAATTAGCCCTTTTCGAATTTAAGACGTTGGAACATGAACGTAACTGCTTTGTACACCAGGAAATATATAATTACTCAATTTCTTCATTTTAACTTTAGGTAACTCAATCGAAACGAAATTTTATTGACTTTTATTTTAAAAAGAGTGCAACAAATTGTTTTGTTTTTTTGTCAGCGGAGAACTAAAAAATCCAAACTTTTATTAAAAATGCCCGCCACTTTTACATGCAGTGCGATCTCACTGGTAGACTCTAATTGTTTAGGGACTCTAATTTGCTGCTATTATAACGATTTAAAAAATCGCTATCAGAATATTCATCAGATATTGTCGATTTTTTGTCGACAGTTTAAGTAGCTCAAATACTAACTATCATCTAAATGAGATAATAAAGAACCTATCGAACCCAAATTAATAAAGGGGAAAAAATAATAAGTTCAATCAACTCGAACAGAGATTTATTACACATTTACACTCTGCCAACCTCGTCCTCGAACAGATAATCCCCTGACCTCGCCGTATCGCGTAATGACGTCCAAAGAAAATACTTAGCGATGTAAGACAAAAAAGAAAGAAGGTTAGAAGGCAAAAAATAAACAAAAATGGATACAGAAAGTTGGGCATACCATGGCAGTTAATAAAATATAGGAGAAATGAAAAACGCGTGATTAAAACTTCATCGCCAATCCTTAAACAAAATTATAAATCATCCAGTGATGTTCTTAAGACTGTCAGGTTACGTGTAATGTATAGCTCTCGTAGAACCGTATGAATAAAGCCAACAAACGCGACAGATTATGATTAATCGTCTAAATGACAAATGATAAACTGACGTGTCGAATGTAATAGTCGTGCAGGAAGAATTTATTATTTAATTCCATGGAGTGAAAAAGAATCATTACTTACTTATAACATGTCGCCTTGATGAAGTATTCTACAGAGCTTCAAACGTAAATATACATCTCTACTAATCTTATTTGCATTTATAAAGAATAAGATTAATAATATATACAAAGATAAAACATTTATTAATAACACAATAAATAATAGTATTGACAAAAGATTCTATAAAAAATTTAAAAATTGAGTGTCCGCAATCAATCAAAATGTTTCTGGTGAATGGACATAGAGAACATATGAACAATGCCTCAGAAACAAAGGGAGGGAAAAAATACCAGTGGAACTAAAAAAAAAAACACGAGTACGAAAAATGGCAAAGCGTTAGAGGAAATACGCAAAAGTTTGTTTGTGTATTTAACGTCCCTTTATGCTACCTAAGGGTAATCCGACAATGCTACAGTGGGAGTACTAAATTTTGCCTATCTTTGTTTAATTAGAATAACGAGTACCTGATATCACGAATGCTCGGGACCTCCTCCATTTTAAGTCCCATCCGAAGAAGGGCAAAGCCAAGGATATTTTATTTCCTTTGAAAAATCCGAAGGCAACCTTGCGAGATGCGAACCCGCGATCTTTAGTATTATAAGCTACTATGCTCGCCACCAGATCACAGGTGACCCATACTATTCAAATTAAAAAATAAATATTATTTTTCAACGAACGAATACATTTTTAAAAAAACTTTAAATTGTTAATTAAACTAGCTTTAAAGATTCAATAATAATAAAAGGAAAGAACGTTTTACATTGTGTGATCCAGATCGTAATGCATTCCTTTGAAAGAATGAATCAGTAAATTTAAATTATTAGATTCGCTTCTTTCTATAATTTAAGACTGTTTTTCAATCAGGTCGAAAGGATCCTGTAAGAAAATCAAATAAAAAAAACCAAAAGTAAAGTAAAGTATTCGTAATGATAAAGTCGGTTTTAAAAAACGCGAATTAGGAAGTTCCATTTTATTTTTATCGAAAAACAGCAACTAATCAGATAAGTCAGTATTGCACAAAAATATGCACGAAAAGTCATATAACCCATTAATAAGTTTATGTACATATATGGTTTATTAAGAGGTTTAATAATGTCGGTTTTCAACTTTTTACTGAAGTCCGGTAAGCCCGCTTTTGTAAATGAGTCATTAGGTTTACTAAAATAGCACAAATCCTATAATCGAAAATAAATTAGGGTTAAGTGCACAGTGTTTTGATTTCAGGGAGGATAAATATGCCAAATTAATTAGAAAATAAATTTCCTGAAATATTAATTTTCGGAGTAAAACGAAGATAAGTAAGTTAATTTGTTTTTGTAATCAAGTCCTGATTTGTGATATGTTCAATTGATTCCAGTAACACGGCAGCAAACAAAGTGGACCTAGCATCCAATCAATTAACCAAGTAATTCCATATTAATAACTCAATCTTATCAGAGTCAGAATTATTATTTCATCAAACATACGTAGTATCGTTGGAAACATCGATCACCACTTGAAACTTTGATGCAGCTATCGAAACGATAATTGTTAATAACCCTGGAACGGACGAGAGATCCTAATAAGAGAAAGGTGAAGAAACTCATTGAGGTCTAAAATACCGAAGTGAAGTAAAGAAGAAAAAAAAAAGGACAAGTAGTGAGGAAGAGAAGAAAAGGGAAGAGATTGTTTTGAAGAGGTTCCGATGGAACTGAGCCAAGATCCAACTAGCCTGACCCAACCAATCACCAGCTCCTGGCTCACACCAGTGTCTCTCGGTAAATAATGGATCCTCGACCACTGGCTTATACAGTCACCTTAACCCATCTTAAAATGTCTTAACCTCTTCTACGAAAGAAAGTTAATACTTACAGTAATGAACGATTAATTTTTTTAAATAAGATATCAGAATATACTAGTATCACAACTACAATATGTGCATATTATATGGTAATATAAATCCCATTTCCGAGTCTAGGGGTAGAATTTGATGAATGCTATGATCAAATGGAAGAGATTATCTTGGTGACGAGACGAATCGTATCACAACATAAATTCGATTCGTAAACTCTTATCAAAGCTAAAATAAAAAGCATTGAAAAAACTGGGAGTTTTCATAATTTTTAAAAGGGTAAAGTCTACAGATCGCAACGGGAAAGCTTTCTCTGTGAACAATACCTTTCATCATATCCCTTATACTTGAGTACATTAAAACATTTTGTTTACATTTCATTAATAACTTACAGATAGAGGGTGGCGGGATGGCCGAGTGGGCAAACGCGTCAGAAAAGACGCGTTGACCATGGCAACGTATGATTGAGAACCGAAACATAGCAAGTTCAAAACACGGAGCCAGGGGACATTTAATAATACTCGGCATCAATCCCCAACCCCCTCCCCTGGCCCGGGAAACCCCGTATAGCCTAACAGGCGAGGAAGGGGAGGACCAAAGAAACAAAAAAAAATTACAGATATAATATTAAAAAAATTTTTGAAACCGAGCGAATTGTACAAATATTGATTTCCCGCTATCCGAATGTTTAGTTATCGAAACCGGTATCTTTTTTTAATCAAATATACTTAACTCCTATAAAATTGATCATCTAACTGTTTATTTGAATTTTTAAAATTATTTGTATTGTGAATAATTTTATCGGCATATTAAATAGTTTCCATGAACATGAACTCTCTCCATGAAAGAGAGAAGTCACCTTATTGTTTCTCATAAACGGTTTTGTTAACCATGTCTGCTCCATCGCGATATACTGGGTGTCCCAGACCTAGTGTAAAAAAAAATTGGGTAATACTGCATGCTAAACGGGGTAGGATGGCGCAGAAATGAGTTTCCTATCTCAATCAGTTGAGGAGGTAGAATTTTTTTTTGTTTTTATTTTTAAAATCTTACTTTTTTCTAAAAAATGGCAGTTTTCTCTACTTCAGTTTAGCGTAGAAACAAAACCAATGATATTTTCTTAATCAGCATTAAATTTCATATAAGATGAGTTACGTTTGGTTATTTCAACTCGCGCTCAGGAAGCGCGCTAGAGTGGGAAGGTCGTCATCCATTACTTTGTATGCAGGCTCTAGCGCGCTTCCTCATTGCCCCAGCAGCGACATCTCTAGCGTTTTTTTCATCAGAAAAACTTCTTTTAGACACAAAAGGTGAAGTGCAAATGTATCATGTGTTACACCATTAAAAAGCTAACTAAATTCCGCAGTTTTTAGGAACTTTGACAGCTTCTACGGTGCTCCAGTGGGGAGTGAGGAATTTTCAAACACTATTAAAAATTTAAGTTTTAATAAATGTTTTGTGTTTAGCGCGGAGTTGAAATAACCAAACCTAACTCATCTTATATGAAATTTAATGCTGATTAAGAAAATATCATTGATTTTGTTTCTACGCTAAACTGAAGTAGAGAAAACTGCCATTTTTTAGAAAAAAGGAAGATTTTAAAAATTAAAAAAAAAAAAAAAAATCAACTGATTGAGATAGGAAACTCATTTCTGCTCCATTCTACCCCGTTTAGCATGCAGTAGTACCCAATTTTTTTTTTACACTAGGTCTGGGACACCCAGTATATTGCTGTACATCAGTGTGTGCTTCAATCAAATTTGAAGGACGATTAGAGAATTAAGATCACATGAATTTATAATTTCAAATTTTTAACTTTTACCATTAACTTGTATAATGACGCTCTACTGCACTGACTTTTTGGTCTTCTTCGTCGTTCTGTCTGTTTATTACGCTAAAAGAACATGGTTCAGTGACATTCTAAGATTCCCGATCTGTAATATCAGATACAATCTTGGCTCAACACTTCTCAAGTTTCAACACTCAAGAAAGAATAGTTTTCGGTGTGTCTGTTTGGAATTTGTGTTTATACTATACTAGCTAATCCCGATCACACTTTGCTGAGGCTTTCTGTAACATTTTCTTTTAGGGAAGTAAATCATAGTATTCAGATGAAATTTAATAAAAAACATCAATAGACATAGTAGCCTACTTTTAATTACTGTCGAATAAGAAAGGATTATAAATCATCGCTGACATTTTTAATTAAATTAAATTGAATTTTAAATTAAAATTTCTTATATAGAGATATTACCATTCCTCTGCTGAACAGGAAGGGACACAGTGTATTCCATTCGGATTCATTTTTACATTGGGGATAGTTTTGAGGTATCAAACATACGACTCCTGCATTTTTATAGATAGGATTAGGTGCCTAAAATAATAATTCGAAAAAAATCAATGACTTCTGCTATTTCTGAAAATAAAATTCAAAAAGCTCTATTGTTGAATGCTTAACACTAATGGAGAAACAATATTGTTCGAAGCCTAATATCACTTCCCTTTGAGCCGAGAAGAGATCCGTCTTATAACCTGAAAACCAAACTTACCGCAAGAATAAGATTAACCGAAAGCAATTACTGCTAAGTAAATTATAGACACGACTAGGACTCCTTTGCCAATAGCGCCCCAGTATTAAGGGAGATTTATAACTTAATTAATGAAGAGTGGAGGGGGGAGAGGATAAGGGTTAGCAGGCTCCCCGTCCTGGATCGATCCTGTCTTCGGTGGTCCAAGTGTGCTGTGGTGGCCGTGTCCTACCGCCCGCGTGTAACCGAGCACCATCCTCATCTGCCACAGCCAGGATAATGTGTCCTTCGGAAAGGACTCCCGTCACACTAACATAGTCAATGGGCGAACTCAGGAAGTCAAATAATACATCCTTCATATAATTTTGAAAAAACAACGACTGTGGAATAATTTTGAAATCCTCGTTTATTAGAAGATATTTTAAATTTCAACAGGTTCTGTATCAGAATATTATCGATCGAGAATAAAGAAAAAAGATGCAGTAAAAACAAATAGAAAAAACATTTTCAATAATGAAAGGTCATAATAAATTTGAAATTAGAGCAATAGTTTTTTTTGTTTTTTTTTAAACTCAAATTCCTCAACTTTTTAGTTATAATTTATTTTATGCGCTAAGCAATTATTGAAAGGTCAAAACTTAGTCAAATGTCATTAATAAAGCACTATTATACATATATATATAGCTGAAATACTTGCCCCGGGGAAAGGTGGGGTACCTTCTGGATCCAATCCTGATTCTAGAGTCTATGCTTATGCTTGTATGCGCATATACATATTTTATTATTAACTTTAGGAGTGGCCAAGTTACCCATACCAGGGTAACTCAGAAGGAATAAAGTGGTTCATAAGAAGATCCATACGATAAATCCATATCATATATGGGTGGCTCATATGAAAATGTGAAATTTCCTCAAGTCGAAAAAAAATTATAACTTCAGTTCTTCTGGTGTCTGAATGAATAATGATAAACCATCTGACCGAAATTTGCTTTTTAGTCATTCGTAAACGTCATAAGTTATTATACAGGGCAATTTCACGAGTCGTTTCCCAAGGAGTTGGTACATGTAAAAAGTGAGGGCCCACCCAACTACCGGCCATAAGGGACATCCGATGCCGCCTCAACATCTCAAGACATTTTCATAAGTGGACCGACCACTTTGCCCAAACACTAAGCCCCCTCCGAGTACTCCGTAGCTCCTCTTATTACACCAGTTCCCTTCTTATTGGCTCGGCTAACAGCTTAGTCCAAACTGCCTCTTTGCTTAGTATAACTTATTGTTATCTCTAATAGCATATAATAATTATAATAATATTAAACAATTTTTACAATTGATACAAAGAATCAAAGTAGTAATTAAAAAGTTGAGAGCAGGGATGTGCCGCCTAAATATCATCACTTCTTAACACGTAAAGAACTCATTCTTGCGTAAATTCTTTACCATGAGCGTAACGAATCTTTTTTTAATTTTATTTGTAATACATTTTAATTTCAAAAATAAGAAAAGAGAAATACTAAAAAAGATTCAAAAACTTGAAAAAACCATACATATTCAAATTTACGGAAAAGCGAAAAACAGTAGATGAACCTGTCGATTAACAACAGCTCGAAATCCACCCACTATACTACGTATAAATGATTGGTTCCAAGTAAAGTTGGCTATATAAATAATTTCAATAGTTTGGACTTTATAAAAACAATATTTAGCGTAAGAGGAGAAGTTTTAGACTTAAATTATAAGCCCTGGTCAAAAGATTTAGTTACATTTGCACTATCTGTAACAAAAGTGAAATAGAAGATATATTGCATTTTATCGGAATGTGCCTAATTTTCAATTAGAAAGAAATATGTTGGTCAAATTTTAATAAATAAAGAGGAATTAATAAAAATGTTAAAGGAAAATAAATTAAAAGAAATCTATTTATATCTTAAAGAAGCATTAAGATATAGACAGCTATTGTTTTCAAATTTGAATAAATAACATAAATGTTATTTCTTTATTACCTTTTATGTAGATATTATATATGTATGTTTCTTTGTACAAAATTATAGTAAGCTTTCCTTTCTTTTTAATTTAAATATATAAAATTTACTTTTTCATTTGAAATTAAAGTGATTTTATTATTATTTTTAACTTCACATAAAAAGCAGCAAACTCCTGACATACGGCTAAAGCCATGTCAGCATTTGTCCTTCTTAACCCATTTAGAGATTTGTTAGCTAATTATTATATTGTTATTGTAAACTAATTATTATATACTTTATAAATATTAAATTTGTAATCACTTATATAAATTATTGTATAATTTTTTTTTTAATGACTGCTTGATATTTTATTTGAAAGCTCTTACAGAAAAACATCACAACTTCTTAATTTGGCAAGAAGATGGTTACAACTTAAAATATATCAATTTTGATTTATGCATACGCTGGAATCAGAGTGACAAAACCTAAAACGCCAGAATAAAGTCACAATAGCATTAACAGTTGAGTTCGCGCAATTTACCTCATTCTTTAATGGAGGGGATGATCGTATTAACGCAGGTAGAGGGCTACTTTTGTACTTTGTTTTACCAGTAACGCAATTATTAGATAGAAAGTTGTATAGTAATGTTAGGTGGTTGCTCCACCAGCCTATTATTTAAAAAAATACTTCAACAGAAAAATAGGTACAGCATTTACTTTTATATTTTTTCCAGAGACCTACCTACAGTTCATGCCCGGAAAATGGATGTTTGATAATTCCTACCCTCGAAAAAAATGAGATAAAACCGTGATGCGTGAATAAAATATAGCCGCTTCCTCGCAGATATCCTTAACAATATGGCTTTTGTTTGGATAACGGGAGGAAATAACGCACATTTTTATTCACTACAGTATTTTCTCTATTTTTGTTCTTTTTTAAAATTATTTATCATTTTACAATATTTGCAACTACACTTTGGGGCATCTTTAACATATCCGTTAAATGTAACATTTCTTTGTGTTACTTGACTACAATTAGCTTAGTTATTTATCAATATTATTGCTATATTGGTAAAAAGATATATATGTATATCTCGGCCGATTTCTTTTCTACATGCCGGTTCGATTGGGTAACAGATGGAGAAACTAGTGGATTTGGTGAATTAAAGTGAGTCAAATGTAGGATGTATAATTTTACGGTTGTACTGTTTGAAGCTCATCTTGAGCATGAAGCAGTTCAAGACTTCTCGACCCCCTCAAGCCTGAAGAAGTGACCAACCTTACTTTAAAAAAGGAAGGCCCAACAGGACTAAGAATGAGGATTTACTAAAACTAGTAAACTTAGAAAATATTTCCTTAGTTTATCTCGGTTATCCTCGAAGTAGATCCTCCGGGTGGATTTCACAATTCCATAGTCTTGGTAAGAACATGCAGAGCTCCAATGTCCCAATCGTAGTGTTTCAAAGTCTATTGTGCATGTGGTTACAAGTTGCACTTCATTTGACCGTATAAGAGCCAGATTGCTAAGAATTTACGTCCCCACTAGAGTTTTCTCGACCGTTGAGGAAAGAAAATTCCCTGCAGTTTAAGGAATTTATTTGAGAGTGAAATACAGTGATGGAACGTTGCTTCAACTTTGGAGCGCGGAGAAGGGGACCAGTAGCAGGTCGCCGGAAAACGGATGCCTCCCTCCAGGGGAGTTCTCAGGGAACAACTGCAGAAGAGGAAAAAGCAGTTTACTACAGGAATAGAGAATAGAATTGTGGAGCAATCATTCGTAACATCCCACTACACGCATTGCCTTTGAGGCAGGGAAGGGAAGAAAAATAAAATAATGCTTAATGTAGATACTATGGCGCGTTAATAATATTTTTTTAATAGTTCGGCTGGATTGTTAAAAAATTTTAATGTGTAAATTTTTCGTTTTGGTCTCAAGTGGGCTAGTCTTCTGCTCAACAAGTTGGATGAGAATCTGAAGTCGAAAAGGCGTTAGTTTGTATCGACTTGTCGAATTTTTAATTTGTGTAAATGTCCAGAGAGTATTTTGTTCAAGTATAGTAATAGCGCTTCGTTTCTCTATTACCATGATTTATTTCGCCGTAATTTTTTCAAAGGTTATTCTCTGTACCAAACAGAAATCTTTTTGTCGAAATAAAAGGGAGTGTGCTGGTTGCCACGTAAAAACTGTTTAATATTTGACACTTTATTTTTATTTTAGTATAATCGAAAACCATCCTGATTAATATTATAGCTTATCTTGGAATATGACATTGGTGCCAAATTACAAATAAATGGACCAGCAGTCTCGGAGAAAGCTGCTATGATTAGACCTCGTTTTTATCACTTTTAGTATTTTAGTCATTTTAAAGGGGCAAAAGCTCAATACATGTAAACCTCTATTGCTAAAGGTTCATAAAAAAAAAAAAAATAATAAAGGATATCACTTTAAACGGATTTAATTCTCTTTTATTCTGTATAAATTGGTATGGAAATAATTCAGGATAAAAAGTCTACATTATTTTAATTAGCACATATAAAGTATTCTTGCGTTTCTAACTCTTTTCCGCCATTTTTTGGAGAGATTGCTAAGTTTATTATATTAAAGAAGAAGATAACCTTCAAAACGATGGCTTAAGGACGTGCCACATTGCAACAGGCTTCACAAACCAGAGCACTTTTTGTAGATCGTGTGTTAGGTAGGAAAAGCCCAAAATTGGAGGCAGAAAAGGGCAGCGCAGCTCTTTACATAATACACGTATTACAAAAATTGCGTTGCTCTGTCCTGATCTGCTCTGCGTTTCACTGTACGCCCGGCCTAAATCATTGGTTTTGATAAATTATTATATGAAAGATATGCAGAACAGACAAAAATAAAACTCTTGAAGAATCATGTACACAGTAAATAAGTAATGAAGCTAGCCCTTACCAGAAGGTATTTTTTCCTAATTAATTGAAAATAAAAATATACTTTATCAACGTTCGGTAATCAACATTTTTATCTGTAATATTTCCCGTACATCATTTCCGCTTCAAAGGTAATATTAGTTAGTTATCAGTCCGATTGGAGGGAAATTTTATCTTTAATATTAATATTTTGTATGCAAATAAAATATACTGAAGGGAGGTGAAGACATCAGCTGACAAGAATTTCTTTAAGAAAAATGCCTGATAAAACAAAAAAGTAATATGTTAAAATTAAGAAAGAAAAAAAAATAAACAAACCTGGGGAAATGTAAATAAGCTGAAGATGCTACTCCTTTTAAAAATTCTCGGAAAAAGAGGGCGTAATTAAGAGTTGAGGGAAAGGAGTTGGCGGGGCCCTAGTAATTAGTTTTCTTTTACAGTCCCTCTTCTAAAGGGGACAATTGGAGGATCAGCCAAACTTAAGGCGCTCTTACTTCAATGTGTCCTGTCTTTATAAAGTAATAAGTATATATTTATACTCCGCTGCCTTAGTGAAAGCATCTCATTAAAAGTTTTTTTTCTAAAATATTGCTATATAATAAAGCAATATGGTTCTACGCTCAGTAACACCATACCTGAATGGCTGGCTAAGAAAACAAGTGTAATAATACATTTTCACCATACTAAGATGTAATCACCTGTTTTACACACCTAATTTGCGGTCCGAAAGCTACACTTCACCGCCCTAGGGCCGAAAATGAATATTTCGCCCTAGGGCCGCAAAATCAGCTGTTTATTATTTTAATTCATTCATTTCATTATACACATTACATAAAAGTGTGAATGAATTTGTGTGAAACAAAAAACAAGTAATAGAATCTTCAAAGGGTATTATGTTTTCAAACAACCAAAATTGTACTTTTAACATTTCTATAAATCAAAAATAAACGAACTAACTTTTTTTAGCATTTTGAAATATATCAGTTGTATTAAATGAAGCACACATATGTTCATCTCTCTTTATTAACTTACATAATAACATAACGTAAAAAAAATCCATACATTAAACATTTATCATGTCCTCATAACCAAAAGATAACCATCTAACAAAGAGGTACACTTAACCAAAAGAAAATCTTGTTTTTGATTAATTTTATATCGTATTAATATTTATTGTAGTATGGTGAAAAATAGCGTTCGTGCCTCGGGCCAAAGTGCTTTTGCAGGCCCTCGAACTTTTCATGACCTCGACTACGTCTCGGTCAAAAAATATCTCGGGCCGGCAAACGCCCACTTACGGCCCTTGGTACGAAATATACTAAAAGAGACCATATGGTTATGTTCAGTCATTAATAAACTTGAAAAATGTTAATTATTAAAACCATTTTTTTCTAAATAATGATTATTTTATTAATTTTAATTAATTGTCCAAAAATCTTACTTTTTTCATAAACAATAGACCTGGAGGAATCTGCCTACATATTCAATGCAATGGGTAAATATCATACAGATAAAAAACTAGATTCGGGGAGTGTTGGAATCATTCCGAGGGTCATTCACAATATTTCAACTGCCCAGGATGGAATCGAACGCGCGGCACACCTGACTTGAGGGCTCTAAAGTCACCCCTTATCACCCACATTCAACAGCTTTCATTTTATTTTGAAAAAAAAAAAAAAAAAACATGAAAATCACATCATTCCTGCAACTTTAGAAAATTGTCAGAAGATGCATTGTGTCTAATTGATTGGTCCAAACGTTTCTCCTAATTTTATCGGTATTTTTGTAGGGGCGTCGTCGTTGGTTAGAAATCACTTTAATCTCGTTAACAAAAACAATTCTGAATATTTTAAACTTTTTTTAGGCTATATCGAAAGTTTGCATGTGCACTACATAGGTTCCTCATCAATATATATTATAAAGCAAAGTGTACAATGTGCGTGCCGAAAAGGCTCAAAAACGACTCCACGTGGGATTAAGGTAGTTATGTCAGCGTGTTGCTGTATAATCCCTAATGGAGAAGAAGGTTTCTGTTTTTCTCTTAAGGGTGTAAAATTGAAGAGAAAAGGACTGGAATTTTAAGGCTCTCGCACCATTTAATTAGCATCTCTGAGATTGAGATACGAGTTTATGAATGAAAAATTTAGTTCGAGCTCCAGGCTACCAGGAAGCGCTAGGGTGCGTTTCACTCGATGTTTATTGTTCATTCATTCCGTTCAGATTGTAAAGGTTATGTATTTGTTCAGCTGTTCTTTTTAAATTACTAAAAAATCAAGCGAAAATAATTAGTTTCACCTTTTCTTTCAAAATAAAATAATGATTTTACATATCAATTAGAAAACCGACTGGAAACCTTACAAAATTAATTTTCTCATAAAAAGGTTAATTGATTAACACATTATATTTAATCAATATATATTATATACCTACTTAAGTAAATTTAATGCAATATGAGTAAACATTTTTGAGTTGTACAGTGAGCAAATAAAAACAGACATAAAACAAAAAAGGAGAGCTGAATTGACTGATTATAAATCGAAAATAAAATGTTTGAAGTGTTCTTATTGTATGTAATTATGAAAAATTGTTTTATTACTATGTATGATGAGCATTCCAGTTGACAAAATGACTAACTCCAATTACAGCATTTTTTCAATAAGATTTTATCACCCCTCATAGTTCAGGATAAAAAGAAATATGATGAAAAAATTGTGCCCTCATGATATTTTGGTTTTCACTTTGTAATAGTAGGCGCAGTGTACGGCCAAATAACGTGGGGGGGGGATATCTTATGGGAGATTGAACTGGAAGAAAGGTCTTAAAAAAAAAAGTTTCTATGAATCTTCGGTAGTTTCTAAACTTCTGGATTTAACAGGACCATCACAGTCGTCGGCGCTTAAGTTGTAATCGAAATATAGTTTTTTAACTAATATATTTTTCAACCATAATCTAATAACTTATTATCTGCTGACAGCTTGGAATGGGCTTATAGAATTCAGAATCACAGAAACCATCAAAAACGATGCATGACTTGACAAAGTTGCTGCAAAATTAATTGATCATTCACAATTTTCAACCCCCTTTAAAGTACATATATAGGGTTTCTTATTTGGGCGGACTCTGCAGATCTCGAATCTTAATCGATGAATCGAATGATACCATGTTAAAAGTATCAAGAAAGTGCTAATTTTTTTTCAATATTTCCTTTAATTTTAAAGTTTTTATGTTATTAAAACCACCACACAACTACCGGAGCGAAGCCGGGCACCCTAGCTAGTAGGCTCTATACCTAAACCAGTCAGATAACTTCCTGGAAATCTTTCCTCAAAGCATTTTTGTTTTCTTAATCTAAATAAATATTTACCATAACAATGAAAAGAAAACTCTATAATTATAAGAATGGTTTGCGAATAAAAGAACAATTGATAATAGCCTAATGACACTTTTATGTTAAATGGATTAGACACAAAGTTATGAGTTGGTGCAATTAATTACGAAAGGAAAGCTATTTATTTGTGCTATGTCAAATTATACAGAAATTACATTGAAGTATCATCGTTATATGTACACAAGATGTTTTATGATGGAATGAAAGATGAAATGAGCACAAAAAAAAAAAATCACGTGGATAATTAATACGAAGAGAGTTTGATGGAATCCCATAATTCAATCCCATAGGTCCCGATAGGCTTGATTATTATTATGCAGATATGTTTTGATGGAATTTTAAAGTTTATTCTTAGACTCAACCTAGGAATTATTATAACCTCAGGAAACAACCAGTAGGTACTGGGTCCAACTGTTGATGAGATGGGTTGAGTTAGTAACGAGTACAAAATTAATACAATCCCTGACTAGCGAGCAGTTGTCTTTTGTTTTGTTTTTGGTATAAGTTATACAGCTGGTCGCCAGGAACAGAATTAGATTCTGATACAACAGCCCAGATTTCTTCGAGATAGGAAAAGAAATAGTACTGTAGACCCGGTGGTGATAAAATCTCATGGAATGCTATCAACGGTTAGTTATTGTGTTGTTTTGAATAATCGAATCAGCGAATCGCAGGCTTTTGGAATTAAAACTTTGTGATAATACCGTAAATATAAGTTAGTAGTAGAAATTAATAAATAATTAAATCCTTACCAATATATCCATGCACTTTAAAAATAATTATCTACCTTATAAAATAAAATAAACAGTTAAGGAGGGGAGATATTGATACAGAACTATATTAGTGAGACCTTGCATGCTTGCATGACCATTAATCCGTATTAACGTGGTTCAGCAAATTAAGAAGTCTTGCAAAATTTGGGGAAAAGGTGAAAAAAAAAACCTGCACACTTTTTTTGTTTTTTAAAATATAAGCAGAACCTTAAAAAAAAAAACTATATTGCCTATGAGAGTATCGGGGTTAAGGACAGACAAACTCAATCATAAATACTTACAATTTTGTTTTTCCAAAATATAACTCTTATTTGACAATGTTCTGACTCTATATAGACAATATTTAATATTTATTAAAATCACACTTTATTAACAATATTACACAAAGCATTGTTGTAGCAAAAATATCACGTGGCTTGATCTTTTTGCTACAGCAATGCTTTGAGCTGAATCCCAATGATGGGTTGGGAAGTTTTTGGATTCTATTATGGGTAGGATTTGTTTTAGAATGATCTAAAAGATTTTAGAAAGGATATGAAGTATGCTAAATTGTATAAAGGATGTCAAATTGTTGGAAGGCTTGCACGGTTTTATGAAAAGAATGATAGTGAATGTTTCCACAGTATTGGCAAGTGAACAATTGTTTGTGATAAAATTGTAAATGTACGTAAGGAGTAGGATAGCTTTGGGTGAAAGTTTTCGCATAACTTCAAGAGTGCGGAACTCCTATCCTATGAGATGCGAAGAGTAAATTTACGTAGATGGTATTTGATCTCAGAGGGATTTACTGCTTAAGGTAGTAAGGCGAGAGGGATTGGCGAAGAAAGGAATTCTTGGACTATTGTGGTGTTTGTAGGATGAAATTCAGGATGGGGCGTGAATATAGAAGAAAGATGTTTGACGAACTCCTAGGTTTTTCTATATCAAAAACTACCCAAGAACCGTCATTCAGCTGGAGAGGGTGGGAAATATGGTCTGTTTAAATAATTATTTTTTATATTTCAAGGGAATTATCCTGCGCGGACAGAGATGTAAAGTAAGAGTTGAAGGATTGGGATCTAAAAGAAGCCAACTCCCTCTTTAGTTGCTTACAATAGTGCTTGTAGGCGGTCGGTAGGTCGTCTGGAATGTCATAATGATAAGCTTAATTTAGATTAGTTCTAGGGCGTATTGTGGTAAACAAGACTACCCATAGCATACATACTTCAATTCGAAATTTTGATGGTATCGATAACTGTACCCCGATATTGCTATGGATAAAAAATCCAAATTGGGCCTTCGATCTATGACCCATTACTGTTTTATACATATAAGTTCAAAATATTTTAGATGTTTCTTCATGCAGCACTAACTGCAACAAACACGAATGAATAACATCATTAGCTATTTTAATCTGTTTCATATAATTCATGAACATAATTAAAATTGAAGTTAAAGATTTTCTCTTTGTAGTACCAATTTCGGGTCCAGGGCCCTCCCCTTACTATCCCGTAGCGACAACGACCGGCAGTTGTTTTCGCTAATGTTGACAAACATATACTTACCATCATGTTGCAATAATGTATTCTGTTGAAGTAAAATCAACAGCATTAGGCCGGTACAAACTGAATTTCCAGCGGGCAAGTCTAGCATCGTTCGCCGGCAATAGAATGGACGTATGTCGGCCACGGTATATGGTAATGCAAGTGGGGAACCGTATTACCCGGCCCTCTCAATCCCTCCAACGTCAACGTTTTCAAACAACCAAAAAGGAATAATTCCATTATACACTATTAGTCTATACTGAGGAAAAGAAAATGATAATATCAAAACAATTAGGTGATGATCCTGGATTTATCAATCTCACGCAGGTACTTCCAAATTTGACTTAATCCTCCTTAATATGCAAATTGATTAATTGGTTGCTATATCGCGGGCATATGCATACACCAAATACCTAATTTCAGGTGAATATGGTTTATAGTTTTTGAGTTAGTCTGCTGGTTATTTGGACTCCAAAACGTGTATCCGTTGAAAACCGGAAGCCGAAATTTTTCACGATCGCATCTCAAATAAGAGTAAAAAGATGTTTGTGATGTTAAAACTCTTCCATAAATCCAACATAATTTTTTATCTTAAAGGAGGATCATAAACAGCGAAAATATCATTTGAGCCAAAAATGTTAATTGCAACCAATCCCAATCAATATACCCGTTTCGCTTTCATAAAGAGTCATATATGGAAAAAAATCTTTAGGATAAAACAATGAAGGAATTATTTCTTAGATTAGCCGTTTTGTTTTAAAGAAATATTTTTTTTTTTTTTTTTTGGCATTGTCGAAAGCGAGAAATGTTCGATTATTATTTAGTATTAGCTTCAGAGAGAGTGTACGAGGCGTAACCTCCATTACGTAATAAGAAGCCTATTAAACCTTCCTTTTCCAAGCAGGTCTCGTTGGTCCTACGTCATCGATCCACCGATTATGGTATAGTCGGTCAAATAACGTATAGATCTTATAATTATTTCCAAAATCTTCAATACAAAAATATTTTTATGCATATGCACAGATGTAAATATGATATCCAAATTATAAGTAATAACAAGATGGAAATATCAACAGACATCAAATAGACAGAAAAACGTTCTTTTTTTTTTGTTCTGTTGGCAATTAACTATCGAACGAGAATCTGGAACGTTCCTATAAAGAAATAGCGGGTGAATTATCGAATATATAAAAAATAAAAGAAAAAAAACTAAAGCTATCTAGAGAAACCTGTAGGATAGAGCAGGCCGCTTCTTTAAGGGTAACAAATAACATTTATCCAATTCTTTCTTTATTTTTGTTTCTTCTCGAGTAAAAAATAGCAGAAAATAACAGGTTTAATTCACTTTAGGCTTTAATTTGAAAACCATCCGTTAGCTTCATCAAGATCGCGGGCCAAAAAACATAAACGTTTGACAAATCATTAAATATTTATATTATTTAATTAATATTAAATATATAACATTAATCATAGAACAAGCCACCAAAGACAGACGACCATGGTCGCTCATACGTTTTATATGTTGTCTTGTTTTTTTGACATGAGTCTTTGAAACTCATAGATATCTTGAATATTTCATATAAATATGGCATATGGTTAGGTTTTTATTTTTACTTTGAATAAAATATAAAACTTCACATAAATGTTGTCAGGTAAAGATTGAATATAAAGAGTGAATTTCTAGGTTGAAATTCACAGACAACCTTTGACCATAATTTATTGATCTAACTGAAACAGCGGATGGCTTCCTACTCACCTTCTAGTTAAACCCACGGGGCTCACATCAATTCCCATCTAGCTAAAATATTTTTATAAAATATAAGAGCATATAATAACATAAAGACCAATCTTAGATTATTTATTAACATATCCGCTCTCGAAAAATTTTCATTAAGAAATAATGATATAACGAATGAGACGTTTAGAATCGAATCGTTGATAAGTTCAATTTTCCTTGCTTAAAAAAAAACTTAATTTTACACAAAAATGGGTTCAGTATTTTTAAAGCATTTAGCATGTTTAAATTTAGCTGCTTGAGCCGTACTTTTGACATTTTTTAAAACTTTTGAAAACGATCACGTGCGTCACAATAATGTTTTGAAAGTTGGACTTAGTAGGTTCGGCTTTTAAAATATTTTTAATAAGGAGTTTGTTCGAAGTAAATATGACAAAATAATACACATAAATATTCTTTAAAAATGTATTCTCACATTCCATACAAAATAAAAAACATTTACATTTACAAGGGACAAACATTACATTCACATTTACAAGGGATGAAAATTAAAAAAAAAGGCATTTTCATTTGGATCTTCATTGCCATAATGAATTTGTTCCTGGTTGTCCACAACAGCTTCTTTTTTTATTTTAATCCATGTATTCAAGTCCATCGATCGCCAAAATTTTATTTTAGCGAAACACGATGCTTTAGCGGAGTTATGAATCGGGGGAATGTAATTTCATTAGCACATAGATATTTAGATTTGAAAGCTAACTTTTAAATGCTATTTGGAATTAGATTTGACTAGTTTTGCCCAAAAAACCAAGCCAGTATATAAAAAATTCGTTAAAACTCATGAAATTGCTCATTTTTTTTTTTCATTTTTTAAATTAAGTAGGGTTTTGATTTTAAAGGCCTATTATGATGATTCCAATTTTGAAGGAAATTAAATAATAGTAATAATATTGAGATGGGGTATTTCAATAATATTTTCGTTACTTCTGATATATATATTTAGAATTCAAAGACAAAAATTGAATGGGTCGGGGCAAAATAGTACCGAGCAACATTTTTAACAAAAACAAAAAGGTAGCTGCGGTCTGCTGTATATTACGTAGGACTATATGTCTATGATGGAAATGCCACCTAAATATGACTATACAGACCCTTTATAGACATATTTATGTGGCATTTCCTACATACACATATATTCCTATGAAATATACAGCAGACTGCAGGTACAGTTCATTTTTCTTAAAAATGTTACTTGGCACTATTTTGCCCCGACCCCTCCAATTATAAGTTACATGTATTATCTAAATACAAAAATATCATCATGATAATTTTTTATCTAAATCAGTTTAGTTAGGGCCATTCCACGTCAAATCATCCAGCCGAAATTCAAAATTTTACCTCACCCCCTCAGATTTTGATAAAAATTTGTAGGTATCAAGTACATATATAAATCAGAAAAAATTCCAAATTTTACCCAATTCCATCAAGTAGTTTCAGAGTTATGGCCATTTGAACTTTTGAGATATTTGAAGTTCCGACGACGACTTGAGCTCAAAACCAACTTGTACATGTTAAGACTTTCCTCTGTAGAATGGTTACTAATTGAACTAGAGCTTTCAAAATTTATTCATTAATTCTGCCTTTCATGCAGAATCAGATGGTACCATATATATCAGAGAGATAATTTTCCTTCATGAAAAAAAAAATTCTTAAACATAAAAATTTATATTTTTTCCAAGTTGTAAAATGGTCATAGAAAAATGCCATGAGCAAAAATCTCTCTCCAACCGGCCTTACACACTATATATCAAAAGAAAGAGGAAGAAATTCTCTATCTAATGATGAAATAATATGAGTGGCTCTTTGACTTATAAGAGTTTTATCACGATTTGAATCTAACATATTAAAATTTAATTTCAAAGTGGCGCATACAAATTAATACAGCTGAAATCTCTCTTAGATATACTCCTTCAAAGGTATATTATTGAAAAGGGCATCTAATTTCCTTTTAAATGATATGATAATGTTTGTGAACTTTTGAGCTGAAATTGTTTTATTACAATGTAAATCTAATAAAATTAATTCCACTCGGTGTTATATGAAAATTTCTGTATGGCTAAAATCTCTCTCCAAGCCCATTAAAATATTATATATCACTAAAAAGAGGATGAAATTTTCTATCTAAAGATGAAATAATATTAGTGGCTTATTGACTTATAAGAGTTTTATCATGATTTGAATCTAACATATTAAAATTTAATTTCAAAGTGGCGCATACAAATTAATACAGCTGAAATCTCTCTTAGATATACTCCTTCAAAGGTATATTATTGAAAAGGGCATCTAATTTCCTTTAAAATGATATGATAATGTTTGTGAACTTTTGAGCTGAAAGTGTTTTATTACAATGTAATCTTATAAAATTAAATCAACTAGCTGTTATATGAAAATTTCTGTATGGCTAAAATCTCTCTCCAAGCTTATTAAAATATAATATACCACTGAAAAGAGGATGATATTTTCTACCTAATGATGAAATAATATTAGTGGGTTATTGAGTTATAAGAGTTATATTTCGATTTGAATGTAATGTAGTAAACCTAACTTTAAAAGTAGTGTATACAAATTATTATCGTAAAAAGTATAATTAAAAAAAGTAAAAAGAATAATTTGAAAGAAAAATCTACAAAGTTTATCAAATAATGATCAAATCGTAAATGCAAAGCAAATGCACGAATATTGTGGTAAGATTTTTTCCAAAATAATTTTTTTTTTTTTTGAGCAAAGAAGAAATCGAAATCAATAGAAAAGCTTTAGGTATTCGATTTGAGTCAGGTCTAAGAATTACCGGAACCAGGAGTTTCAATTATTTTCAGCCTGCATCAACTGTAGAAATAATAGCAAAAAGGGTAAGCTCAGAATCTATTATCTGTTTGCGACAAAATGTTTTTCGCTAAACAGGACCAACTGTATAACCAGAAGTCAATTCTTTCGTGGCCTGTGTATATGACAACAACTGGTGGATCGGAATAGTCCTTAGTATAAATGAGACAGAAGGTGATTTTGATTTGCTATTTATGCACCCCTCTGGGCCAACAGAAACATTTTTTGGCCTAAAAATGAAGACCAATGTCCAGTTCCACCATCTCATATACTATGTGTAATCCGCCATCCAAATAATTTTCCCGTTCAGTGATACTTACAAGATCGATTGCGATTCTGCCAACAAAATTAACAAGGCATACAACACCTTTATGAACTCATTATAGCCTAATGCTAAGATTTTCACCATTATAATTTATTAGCTTAAATAAAAATTGTGAGTTGATTTGATATTATTATTACATTTAATTTAAAAAAAAAAATCTTTAAACTTAAAAGCCTGCACATATTATTAAATTACATTAAAGTTAAGTACATGATCTTTTCAGCAATAAGTATATGGTAATTTGAGGATATTTGGAAATAGATTTCAGATGTATTAATTTGTATGCGCCACTTTGAAATTAAATTTTAATATGTTAGATTCAAATCGTGATAAAACTCTTATAAGTCAAAGAGCCACTCATATTATTTCATCATTAGATAGAGAATTTCATCCTCTTTTCAGTGATATATAATATTTTAATGGGCTTGGAGAGAGATTTTAGCCATACAGAAATTTTCATATAACACCGTGTTGAATTAATTTTATTAGATTTACATTATAATACAACAATTTCAGCTCAAAAGTTCACAAACATTACCATATCATTTAAAAGGAAATTAGATGCCCTTTTCAATAATATACCTTTGAAGGAGTATATCTAAGAGAGATTTCAGCTGTATTAATTTGTATGCGCCACTTTGAAATTAAATTTTAATATGTTAGATTCAAATCGTGATAAAACTCTTATAAGTCAAAGAGCCACTCATATTATTTCATCATTAGATAGAGAATTTCTTCCTCTTTCTTTTGATATATAGTGTGTAAGGCCGGTTGGAGAGAGATTTTTGCTCATGGCATTTTTCTATGACCATTTTACAACTTGGAAAAAATATAAATTTTTATGTTTAAGAATTTTTTTTTTCATGAAGGAAAATTATCTCTCTGATATATATGGTACCATCTGATTCTGCACGAAAGGCAGAATTAATGAATAAATTTTGAAAGCTCTAGTTCAATTAGTAACCATTCTACAGAGGAAAGTCTTAACATGTACAAGTTGGTTTTGAGCTCAAGTCGTCGTCGGAACTTCAAATATCTCAAAAGTTCAAATGGCCATAACTCTGAAACTACTTGATGGAATTGGGTAAAATTTGGAATTTTTTCTGATTTATATATGTACTTGATACCTACAAATTTTTATCAAAATCTGAGGGGGAGAGGTAAAATTTTGAATTTCGGCTGGATGATTTGACGTGGAATGGCCCTTAATTAAAAATGTGATGAAAAGGTGCGTGCACAACTTTCACTTCTTTGATTTCTTCTTTCACTTATTTGATTCTTTGATTAAAAATAGACTTTTAAAATGGCATACTTAAGGACTATCGGAGAGGGAACACTAAACTTTCTTCCTCAATGATTTTTTTTTTATACTAAAAATTACAACAAGATTGTTTGTAATTCGTTAAGTTTTGATTACGCTCTAAGACAATTGCGATTAGTATGGAAAATAATAGTTTCTGTTAAATAATCTGAAAATAGAAATTATTATTTTTTTATACTCCAATATTTTGTCCCAGCTACTACCTTCTACCATATCGTCGTCACCATGCTAAAGTAACGAATGTGCAACGAAAAACCTATGCATATTCGTTACTTTAGCCTGGTGACGACGATATTATAAAATAAATACTATCATTTCATAAATTCTAAGCTTTCCAAAGATATATTATACATTATTACTACTTGATAACCCGAAAAAAGGGTCGTGATTATCGTCGGACGGAAATATAAAGAATCGTTTTTATGTCCAAGGAAAAAGTAATTGTGGGCACACAATTTAATTAAAATTAACACAACCGATGAAATTAGTTCGTCATAATGTTTCATTAGGACAAGAATTTTTCATTTGAAATCACAATCACAATTGGAATTACATCTTGGAACAACAAAATAAAAGCCAGATGATTAATGCTTTAAGGAATAAAGATAAAATAAATCAAGTAGCCATCGTTCAAAGATATTTATGAAAAAACATATTTCCTGCATATTTTATAAGTACGCAGTTTAAACTAATGAATTTTTTTTCTGCAATAGATACCATAGCATCAAATTAGCTGATCCAGATTTACCATGCTTGGAGACAAGCGTTTTCCCATCCCCTCTCATCCAAGCACAATTCTACATTAGTTACGTGTCTTATTTATTATTTATATTAAAGAGTATTAATTAATTTTTCCATAAAGAGAATCCACATTTTAGATGCTGGGTTTGCACCAGGAGGGTCTCTCGCCCACCGAGGCGATCTGTCAAAGGATATTAATGATATCCTAAACCAAGTCAGATTCGGACTCGGGACCTCGAGCACAGCAGCTCAATGCCTTACCAATGAGCTACCCCACTCCCTTGATACAAGGAAGGCAGCCCAAGTAGTTTTTTAAGAAAGTAAAAAGTCCTTCTGAGGCGACGTAAAATGTAGGTACGGAGCCTGTGCAATACGAGGTACTCATTAAAGACCCCTACCCTAATTATACTTTGATGGGCAAAATTTAGGACTCCCCCTGTCCTATGTGGTATCGTCCGAATAGTCACAGTACCATTAAGTGACGTTAAATAAATAAACAATAAAATAAATTATAATAAACAACACTTATAAATATTAATTGATTGAAGTTTAACTCTTTATTAATATTATAATTTTTGTTTGAAGAGAAACTACGCTACCAAGGCGCTTGTCCCATTGTAAAAAATCTGGTGCGTGTGCGCAACACACAACTTTCACTTACCAATGTACTTAGATTAGAAATTCAGGTGTTACTTAAATGCCACTTCTCAAAGTCAAACATTTTTCCACATTCATTTCTTATTTTTGTTTTTATTTACTCTATAAAAAACACTAATTTTGTTTATTATTAAATAAAAGTTTTTACTTGTGATAATTCGGCAATGCAATAATACTCCAAGTCGTCTCATTTTATGATTCTTTATGTAGCTGTTGAAAACTTAATTTAGTTACTATGAAACAAATAATTTCCATTAAATGAACAGAACGGCTTTTGTTATGAACAATGGTCTTTCATTAAAGGCGTACTCCGCATGTGGGCTCAACGTGTTTTATGAGTTGACGGAATATTTTTCTTTTTTTCTCATCTATATGTTTACTTCATTTTTTCATATTTCATTTTTAGCCATTTTTAGCCAAACTTTAATGTTTGATATACCTATACCTACATTGAAAATCTGTCAGGTATAACTTAGCTTTTAAAAATGAATTTTTTTTTTTTTTTTTTTACAAAGAAAATCAGTGAGAAAATAAAACTGAAGCTGGAAAGCAGATCCCTTGCACACAGAACTTGTTAACTTTTTCTTTGCACACAAGAAATTTTTATAATTATGTGGACAAAAGGTATCCCATTTTCAAGAGTTATGTTGTACTTCATTTTCTACTTCTCAAGGTACATAGAGAATCAAATATTGTGACGAAATAAGATTGATTTTAAGTCGAAAAAAATAATTTTATTCAAAAACTGAATAATATTATACTTTTTTCAAAATAATTAAAAATTCCGATTTGGGATCATTTATAAAAATATTTTTTTTTTAGTTTTGATAAATAAAGATAACCATTAAAATATTCAAAAAAATCTGGTGCCTGCTCGCAACACACAACTTTCACTTACCAACTTATTTAGATAAAAAATTAATATCGTTTTGTTAATTGCCACTTCTCAAATGAACCGAACGGCTTTAATTATGAACCATGGTCTGTCATTAAAGGCGTACTCCGCGTGCGTGGGCTCAACGAGTTTTATGAGTTGACTGAATATTTTTCTTTTTTTCTTCTCTATATGTTTTCTTTATTTTTGTTATATCTCATATTTAGCCATTTCTTATTTTTAGGCGTAACGAGAGACAGTTAATTTCTCCATATAAACAAAAACAAAGGTACTTTATAGGAAAACATAAAAGGGCCCTTCCCGATTTAAGCCCCCTCAGAACATTTTAATAATGATAAAGCTTACCTGATGATAAAAAACACCTAATTTTAATTAAACATGACGAATTTGATCAAAATCATTAAAGGCGTTTTTGAGATAATCGAAAAAAGGTAAAAATAAGAAAAAAAAAGTTATTAAATAAAGTTTGACCAATTTTGATGAAATTTTGGCTGTTACATCTTTGGCATAAGATTTGATCAAACACCCAGGTTGAACAAAATCGTTAAAGCCGTTTTTGAGTAAATAAAAAAACACGTGAAAATTATATAAAATTTGTTAAGTAAAGTGCCCCCTCTGGTCCATCAATTTTGATGAAATGTTTGCAGTCACATCGCGGGCGTATACATATATTAAATACCCAATTTCAGGTTCGCACGGTGTATAGTTTTTAAGATGGTCTGTTCACACACACACACACAGACCATTTCGCGCGACTTGGTTATTTGGACTCAGGGGACCCCAAAACGTGTATTTCCGTTGAAAACCGGAAGTCGAAATTTTTCACGATCGCAATACTTTCCCTTACCATATATTTCGTATATAGGTAAGTGAAAGTAAAAAGGGTCAAAGAATTTAATGGATTGACATGGCAGGGACAACGACCCTAGCAGCGTAGTAGGTTTGGGCACCGCGAGGGAGACTTGGAGGCCCGGATTTAAGTACGAACCATGGCCAATTTTTTCTCTGTAAACAAAAATATATATGTATGCATATTTTGGATTTGTGATATTTCGTTGAAAATGTTGAGATTTTAAATCTAATCTTCCATATTATAACCATACACCAAAACTCTTTTCATTATTAAGAAATTCATTACCCGCACAGCGTCTGAGAAGTTCGAGTCATTTTTTTAGCCAGCATGGCGCGAAATATATTGAATTTCAAGACATGATCCCACTATTTCGTAATAGTTATTATAAGCGTTATAATAATGCTTAGATCTTGCAATAAACTAATTAATATAAACATTCTGAAAAATATGATAAAAGGATGTCTAATATTCTAATCTGATAGTATTCAGTATAGATACTTTTTTTTAAATATCAGAGAATATTTATTAGAAAGGAATCGGATGGACCCAATAGTTACATTGATGAAATAACATACTCCATTAGTAAAAATTACATTTGTTCATTAAGTAACTGTAACTGAGAGGTCAACAATTTTACTTCTTTAGACAATTTAAATAAAATATATATTCAAAAGAGGCGTCGGCAAGACATATTATTTATTTACTTAGCTATAAAAACCGGAAACTGATTCAGAGATCCAGTGCCATAAAATACAATAACTTTTAAAAAGTTTTTGACGCAAAAGGAAATAATTAATTCGAAATTACTGATCGTAACACAGCTAACTAATTCAAATTCCATAACAATACAAAAATATGTTTTAATATCTATTAAATATGAGATTTAAAAAAAAAATAGAGAGAGAGAGAGAGATTTATATCAACTTATTCTAATTTTCTTACCTTAAAAATAATCCTGGTTCCTTACGCGCCAGTATTGTAAATAGTTAACTATTCTGTATATGATACTCTAAATATATCACCATATCATTAAGTATAACGAAATTATAATCGCTAAATCTAACTACAAGCCTATAAAAGTTTGTATTTCACAGCAGCACTCGATATATCTTTTAAGGGTTTTAGGAAATTGAAAAACAAAATAATTGATACAAAATATATCATTTCTTTAAAATTAAAATCGGAACAAATTTTAATTTCATAAAAAAAAAAAAAATTAAAAGCAATATTAAATATATCTAATAAATAACTAAAATTTGGAACGGAGTATGTAATTTTCGAAAAAAAACTTATTCGACACAGAGATACAGACTTTTAGCCCCCGACACCGACTGTTCCGAAGTAACTGGAGTTCCAAGAGATGATTCAGTTGTACCACAATAAGCCCACAAAATACACAATTTAATTTATAATTCAATCATTTGGAAAAAACACTTAAACTTAATATATTTTCATTAGCCTTTTCCATAAAATCTATTGAAAATTTAAGAATCAAGAGAAGTATGTTCGTTAAGATATAAAAATAGTAGTAGTAATTATAATGTTTACTGTCCTCTAATATTTAAGATGAGATTAAAGATATCTGTAAGATTTAATTTTAAAAAATCTTATTAAACTCTGACTGATGCGATTCAGTGAATATTTTGTTTTAGTTAATTATTTTCAATTCAAATGCAATGTATATAGGTTTCATTGGTGTTGATAGTCAGGTTATGTTAGGTATTTGGAGTTTGTTAAAGTAGTTATGTTTTCATGGTTATTTATTTTAGTTTAATAGGTTTTTTAAATACACAATGGCAGAAGAGCCAAAAAAGATTTCATTCGGTTTCACCAAAATAAACAAAAAACCAGTATTGTCATTACCGAAGAAGGAAGAAAAAGAAATTCAATTCATTGCTTGTTTAGAAGAAAATTCTATAAAACTTCTAAATGGAGAAGAAAAAGAAAAAGAATTGCCCATAATTCCATTAAGAAATGGAAACATTCTGAGGGACAACATGATTGAAGCTTTGAAAGCAAGGAAGGATAAAATAAAAACAACTACTGATCCTACTGACATGAAAACTAATAATAATAAAGATGTTGAAGAAGCCAAACCATTGACTCTAGACGAATTAGCAGCCAAAGAAATATTGGAAGATTTAAAGAAGGTCAATGAAAATGAAGAAGTTCAGGAAATACTTACGATACCACAGGTAGAAGCTGTAAAGGTAAGTGAAAAGGAATCAACTTTAGAAGACTACGACAGTATGCCTGTAAATCAGTTTGGATTAGCTGTTTTACGTGGCATGGGTTGGAAACCAGATAAAGGTATTGGGAAAAATGCTAAAATAGTTGAACCAATTAATCCAGTACTGCGTCCTAAAGGAATGGGTCTTGGTGCAGACAAAGTGATTCAAACTGTAAAAAATGAATCTAAAGAAGAATTGGTTATGAAAAAAGGTGCTTTTGTTAAAGTGATTTCTGGTCAGTATAAGGACTCATATGGTAAAGTGGAAGGCTTTAATGATTTACCAGGTAGGATAATAGTTAGGCTCACACTGCAAAATGATGTTGTTTCTATAAGTGAAAATCTACTTGTACTAGTTACATCTGGTGAGTATAACAAAAATTCTAAAATACTTAATTTAAAAGAATATAACAAATTCATTGATCATAAACCATTGCCTGCTACTAGTGAATTAAAGGTTAAAGCACCAGCAAGGGATTTTAGGAAAGATGATAGTTCAGAAGACAATAGAAATTCTAAAGAACACCACAAAAGCTATGATTCTTCTAGAAACAGAGGTAAAATTAAATCAGACGAAATTTCAGATTCAAAGCATGAAAAGTATAAGTATAGGCATAGTAAATATAGCTCCTCAGAGTCTGATTCGGAAAGGAGAACTAAACACAATAGTGACAAATATAAATCAAAAAGAAGCTCAAAGAACGATAAAGTTAGAGTGGATTCTGAATCATCAGATTCTGCCTCTTCTGATGAAAGAAAAAAATCTAAATCTAAAAAACATCGTAAACACAGTTCTAAGCGTAGGTCTAGAAGTCGAAGCAGAACACACAAGAAAAAAAAGAAAAGAAACTATAGAAGTAAATCTTAATTTTTATTCATTGGGTTATGTACATACTTTATTTTAATGGACTAAAATACATTAATTTATATATTTTGTATATTATTTGTTTATCCTTTAGAGAAAAAAAATGTTAGTTTTAATTTTATTTTTTTTAATATATTCTAATATTCTGAGGGAGCATTGTATTATTTGTTTTATTACATGACTCATACTTTGTACTATTATCTATATTTCTTGGCCATATTAGCGTAGAAAGGTTTCATTCTGTTACTTATATCTTTGTAAATAACCTATTAGTCGTTTGTAGGAAACAAAATTAGTCACTTTCACTTTTACCCAGTACTTCTCAACTCTCTTTGAACTCTTGTGCAATCCGTAAAGAGAAAAATTTGGGTCAAGCTTCATCTTAGGAGTAGTTTCTGTTAGGGATGGGTCAGGTTGTATGAATCAAATACTTTGGATCAGATACTGAAAAGTATCTGATACATGGAGTTGATCCAGCCACAGAGTTGGGCAAATTGTTAAAAATAAATAACTAATACCAGTTATTCATTATTCATTTCAAATAAATGCCATAAACACTCAATAATCATTAAAAATACACCGTAATGATTATGAATAATGGTTATTCATTTTTCATTTGTTTTATGATTACCAATTATTCATATTCATGAATCATTATTCTGATTACAATTTGCCCAACTCTGTCCAGCCAAAATAAACCGGGTACTGATGCTCACTGATCCACTGATACTCTGATACTCACTGATCTATTGATACTCTGATACTCGGTATCAGTTGAGTTTGAGGTACTAATACAATGAATACTTGGAATAACTAGCCCGGACTATGATCCAGATACTGGCTACTACTGACTGATACTGTTGGATCATTTAATATTTGAAGTATTCCTTGCAAACTACTTAATACGTAATCCCTTCATTCAGCTACAGGCTCTTTGGTAATTTTATTCATTTAATTTAGAAGGTAACAATAATGAGATAATAGAAATTAATAACCTAAATAAAATAATAAACTTGAATTATTTTTTATCAAAATAAATTATTGATTGATAGGGGAGAGCGGGGTTGGTTGGCAACAGTTTTCACTTTTTTTATTGTTGAGTCGTTCCTGTTAATATAATCCCAATAGGGATGATACCACAGTAAACTCCAAGTATTAGAGTACTTCAAGCATTTTTTTCACCACATAATATTTAATACTAAGATTATAGAAAATTAAAGAATTCGTCAATTCAAAGTATGCCAATTAACCCCCAATGTGGGGCAGGTTGGCCTAGGAGGTAGGGTTGTTTAGCCATCTCATTCAAGTACTAATAAGCCTGACACATATTATTGTTATTAAAAGCTGCACTATAATGGTATGATAATTTTGAATCGGTTTTAACCAGCTTTTAAGGGAAAATAGAATGACAATAGAACAAGATAGAAGTTTAGACTGTCGTCACTTTCTGCATAAGAAAAATTGCTCTCATCCTCCTTGCTGGAATTAAAGACAATTGTTTAGTTTCACCTTTTTTTATGTTTACCTTGCTTTTGTGAATTGCTACTGCTCCAACAAACCCCAGTTGAAGAGAGCCAACTAACCCCACAGGAGAAATAATATGAAAGATGACTGCCAGGACAGGGGTGAACAATCAAACAAGAAACTGGTTAGTCGAAAGGTTAGGTTTTTCAAAGGAGTTAGGGGCTATGTGAACAGAATCGCAGTTAAATGTTTTGCCGTTCCTTTAAAACAAATTTACTGAACATATAAAAATTTACTTACATGTTGTAAAATCAATCAATGAAGCACACTCTTCTCTAAACTGTTAGCATCGGATTGAAAACTCAGGTCAAGACTCCCGAGGTCGAGCGGGTCACATGGTACAATGGTGGGGCCTTCACAACAGATGTGACGGAAACTATAAGCCAATGGCCAACCTGCCCCCTACGCCAACCATCCCCACTCTCCCCTACTCATATACGATTTTCAAAGCTAATGATTTTAATAATTGAATAGTTAGAACTATTCATAAATATATATGTAATGAATATAATTTAATAATTATAACAAGAACAAGTTTATATTTTTTGATGTTTCATTTTTATTTAAACAAAATATGGTTTATATTTTACAATACATATATGTAGAGGAATATATTTAATTTAAAAAATAAAAATATGTTTACTTAGTTAAAATTTGTTGCCATATAGAGTTTCATTGAACCATAGTTCATTTATTCAATTATAATGCAACCGTCATTCATTCAATTACAATGCAACGGTCATTCAATTTTGTGTATTAGATTCAAAAGTATCAGATCCAAAAAATTATCAGTATCATTTGTATCAGATACAAGAATGTCAAGTATCAACCCATGCCTAGTTTCAATATCTGCAGAGTCCTTCCAAATTAAAGGTGGGCAACCATCTTTTAGGGGTAGGGGAGTTGAAAGGAGGGGAGGTGGTTGATTAGTGCATTGTTTTTGATAGCTTTTATGCTTCTGAATCCAATGAAACCATGACAATACTTTGCCATGTAACAGAATATAGAAGTAAAACCAAATTTTGAGGACGAATGATGTCTAAGATAACCAAATGCATTTTTAAGCACACACATAATCAGTAATAAGAGTTCGGATTTTCATTTTTAGCAATTATACGTCAAATAGGTTCGTTTACATGAAATTCTAATTACAGAAACTGTAATTAAATATTCTAATATATAATTAAAAAATTTCAATGTTCCATGTAATAATTCGAAAACTTACAAGAAATTAACAAATTAAATATATTTAAGGTAGTGGATTTACATTTGTAAAATAACTTTAATAATTCATACATCGTACCTACACTGGACAACATTGTTAACAAATCTATACGATTATATAAAATTTGATCAATCTGAAACAATATTTACTATATAAAAACGTTTCATATGATCAATATTGTTTTCTTTACATAACTTAACCTGTGATAACTTTTTAACTACTGACTGAATTGTCACGGGAATGGTCTCTTTCGATTCAGCTACATAAAATCTGTCCAAAACTGTATGTGTTTATTTGTATTTATTTATTAACTTATATCCATATATGTACTTGTTAAATCATTATTTTGATTAATTTTTTCCCGACTTGAAATTATTTAATTAATTATTTCTTCAATTTTGTTATAGATTTATGAAAAGATACTTCCATACAAATGTGCAAATTTGATCCTTATTTAACATGGAAATATGATCTCTTATTAATGATTAAAAATTAATTTTGTTACCTGAGACATCCAGTTTCTGATATGTAGTTTTGCTCCTATGCTCTGTTATGATTTTGACCTGTTGACTTTATTGTCATGTGAATAGTTCATTAGATTCAGAAGCATAGAAACAATAAAAATAAAAATAAAAAATGGTCTGATTGACCTATTTGCAGACTTCCCCTCTTTTCAACTACCCCCCCCCTAAAAGATGGTTGCCACCTTTTAATTTGTGCGGATTCTGCAGATCTCGAATCTTATTTCTACTATAAAGTTATAACCAAAGTTTGATAAAGGTACAATTTTTTGTCATACTATTGCCTATTTTTAAAAGCAAGGATGTAATAGATTTTTAAAATTTTAGAAATCAAAAAAAGTAATGTTCTTTAATAGTTATATGAATCTTGTCCCTTATTAAGAGTGTATGTAGAGATCAGAATTTATATAAGATGTTGAGGTATACTTTCACAACATACAAAAAAAAGTTTTTTAGGAAGTTGCACTCCAGACAATAGGTTGCACTAAAGTACCAACAAAGATATTTATATTTAAATAATTTTATTAGAAGAGGAAAGAGTGGCCAAGGCCGAGAATCAAATCTGGGTCTGTATTAATACTCAAGTATAATCAACAAAATATTCTAAAATAATATTGGTTACTTACCAATAAAATAATATTGGTAAGAATCACATTTAATTCCTTTTTTCTTTTTTTTAATCATTATTTACCAGGATTTATTAAATAAATTTTTGATTTAATATAAAAATATTAATACTTTCCATCTTCTATTGTGTTCTAAAAAATCAAATTTAAAAAACGATTTAACAATTCAAATAATTAAATTTAAGATTTTCTGAACACAATATGTAACTATTGTCCAGATCTAGCTACTATTCAATTTTTCTTCCTGCTTGATTTCATCTATAAACTCTTTAAAGGAGAATGGAACGAAAGGATATCCTTGACCTTTGTAAAACTTGCTTTGAAACTCCATCCTGTTAAATAAATTAAACCATAATAGATATATATATTTTTTTTTTAATGTTAACTTATATATATCGAGTATATGTATATGAGTGAATATCGTATAAAATTACCAATGTAGTCTTAAAGCATGTAAAAATGCTGACAGTCCTTCCATTATGCATAAAACGCTCACAGTAATCAATGCCCAGAAATAGAAAGTCAACAGAAGGATTATAGATCCTGCTAAACCATATTTAGCTGACATTCCCAAGCCAAATTGTTTGAATATCATTTCCCACAACACATCAGAAAGTTCTAAAAAATTGTATCTCTATAAGTTTACTAGTTTAATAAAATTAAATATTGAACATGGTGTGAACCATTATTATCATATTTAGTTTTTAATATGATCCCCTTAACTGTCATATAAAGGTGAATGTTTAATATTTGAGGTCGTAATTGCCTATTCAGTAAATAAGCATTATTTATTTTTTATTTATCAAAAAAAATGTTCTATATAATAAATTTAATAGTTGCGAAACAGTTCATATGAAGATAAATTAGCTCAGAAAAAAAATGTGAAAACTACCGATTTATAATTATTATTGATATTATGAATTGTAACCCACCAATGTTTAAATATTGTATTTTCTTTACCTTGATTTGATTATTTTTTTAACTTAATATATTTATAATTATAAAAAGTATATTTAAAAGAAAAGAGTTTTGATTTACTAGTTGATATGGAAGTACCATTTCTTGGTCAAAGTTGAATCAAGGAGAGGAGAGAGGGGTAACTCCTAGAACAGGCTGGTCTAGGTGAGTGGCAGAGGGATTCTGAGTCAGGAGAGGAGTCCAGGCCAGAGTTGGGCATTATCCGAGTATAAAAGTACTAGTTACGGATACAAGATACAAGTTACAGATACTTTTTTACTCGGATACTGTACTCGAATCCCTCCAAAATTTTCAAATGTATGGATACAGTGACTACTCGTATCGGATACCCGAGTATCTGTGAGTACTTCGGTATTTAGTTATTTTTTTACGGATACTATTTCGGATACTTCTACTTCTGGGGCTGGGAATGTTTATAATTCTATTATTATTCTAATATTCTATTAAAATTATAAAAAATTTATTAGTATTAAGCCGTCAACATTGTATCGTTTCGAAATAAGGGTCCAATATCCAAAGTGTTAATTTTGACAAAAAGTAAATTTAAATTAAATTAAGTAAATTAAATTTAAATTATTTTAAAGTAATTTAAAAAAAAAAAAACGATAGGAATATTTCATTGTGAAAATTATTTTCTTATTTTTATCTTTTCGGATTTTTAAAATTGTAAACTACTGTGATGATAATAGTGGCTTAGAATTGGAAAATACTACCGATTTTAAAATTCTATGCTGGGGGGGGCATTTTTTTAACTTTTCGTTTTCTTCGAGAAGAGTCTTTATGGTAACGGGGGAGCAGATTTTGAATATAGTTACATTTCTAAAATTTGGTTGGGGAGGGAGTACGATTTTTTTTATAACTTCTGATTAATTTGTTATGAGTGTCAGTCTCTATGTTTACGTGTTCGTAGATTTTGAAAAAGTATTAATTTTTAAATTCAATCTTGGTGGTGGTGGGGGGGGGGGGTATAATTTGAATAATTAATTTTTTCATAAAAATTCACCCGTAAAACATACGGATGGAATATGGCTTTATCTTTAGGTTTTTATTTCTATAGAAAGGGAAAATCGTCTGGCAGCGATAAAACTCTTACTAGTGCCTGCCAGACGCGCGCGAGGATCACAAAAACTCACCCATAAAACATACGATTCATTCTTGTAACAATTTATTCAAAATGGCTCCTAGGTTCCTTAATTGAGTCCAGATATGAACAATTTGTATACTGTACCATCTATTGTATATTACTAGTTTTACAATTCCTTACTTAATTTTACACCTGGTCGTTGTGTACCCTTTCACTTCAAAAGGGTTGGGTTTCCCCGCAGTAAACCCTTTGAAGTCGGCAAATTAACCTCTCCTACCTCTACCCTCATAATTTTGCCCTAGTCTCTGCAATACTCTACTCAGAAATGAAAACATGAGTTTTTTTATTTCTTTTTAATCATTGAAATATTCATTTTTAATTTCACTATCTTTTATATGATTATCTTTATAAAGTACCCATGTCATGCTAACGCACCATCAGGTTGATTTGGTTTCCATTATTTTGTTACTTCTTTTTGTTACCAGCCTATGCGTATTTCCTATGCGACAATGACAAAGATTCCTAAGTCATTTTTAAGTTAAAAAGTTTCCTAAGTTAAAAAGTTGAATAAATTAAAAAAGATAGTATAAATGTTTTTCCATATAATTTAATTTATTTAAAAAAAAAAATTGAAATAGTTTGTGAATTGCATTTTATTATCTCAAATAAACTGTTCCTGATTTTTTTTATTTATAGCGTCTCCATTTTAGATAGGAATGTTTTAATTCATATCTACTCTTATTGTGTCTTTCTTTATATTCTGATTATAATGAAACGTACTATAATAAAATTTATGTGCAACTAATATAGACCCTCACAACGAATTAATGATAATTTAAAAAAAATTGCGTAGTAACCCCGCACCAAATGTTAAAATTGTAACTATTTTCGAAATCTGCTCCCCCATAATCTTAAACGCTCCTCCCGAAGAAATCCTCCCTCGCTGCATCGAATTTTAAAATTGATACCATTCACCAAATCGATACCCCTCATTTAGTGTATATTTACAAAAATATAAATTCTATTCGTATTAATTTTAGAAGTTACAATTTTCTCTTAAAGGTGGACCCCCCCCCCCCACAATATAGTAATTTTAAAATTATTTCTATTTTCAAAAGTTAGGCCAGCCTAAACATAATTATGCTTCTTTATTGTGAAGAAATAGAAAAAAAAATAATTTTCGTAAGGGAATATTATTAATTTTAAATAATTTCAATTTTAAAATTATGATTATTTTTAAAATTTTCGATAGGATCCTTATTTCGAAAACATAAAATGTTGCCAGCTTAATAATAATAAAAAAGTTTAATAACAACATTTTAAATATTCCTTACCTCAGAAGTAGAAGTATCCGTAAAACATTAATACTTTGTCAAAATCTACGAACGCGTAAACATAGATATATGTAGGTAGACAGACACTCATAACAAGTTAATCAGAAGTTATAAAAAAAATCGTACTCCCTCCCCAACCAAATTTTAAAAATGTAACTATTTTCAAAATCTGCTCCCCCATTACCATAAAGACTCTTCTCGAAGAAAACGGAAAGTTAAAAAAATGCCCCCCCCCAGCATCGAATTTTAAAATCGGTAGTATTTTCCAATTCTAAGCCACTATTATCATCACAGTAGTTTACAATTTTAAAAATCCAAAAAGATAAAAAAAGAAAATAATTTTCACAATGGAATATTCCTATCGTTTTTTTTTAGATTATTACTTTTTGTCAAAATTAACGCTTTGGATATTGGACCCTTATTTCGAAACGATACAATGTTGACGGCTTAATACTAATAAATATTTTATAATGTTATTAGAATAATAGAATTATAAACATTCCCAGCCCCAGAAGTAGAAATATCCGAAATAGTATCCGTAAAAAAATAACTAAATACCGAAGTACTCACGGATACTCGGGTATCCGTGCTGACAGATACGAGTAGTCACTGTATCCGTAGCTGACGGATACGAGAAGTACTCGGATCCTTTGGAAACTATTGGACGGATACGGATACTATCTGTATCTGCTGTCATGAGTACTTTTCACAGTTACAGTATCCGATATCTGTATCTGCAGATACAATTTGCCCATCTCTGGTCGAGGCAGTCTAAGTCTGGGAAAAACAGTAAGTCTGGTAAAGGCAGAGTGAGGCTGGAGCAGGCACCACAGGCCAGGAGAGGGATTCGATTTTATAAAAGAGAAAGGTGAATAACGGATACTTCCAAATCTGAGATTTCTTCTGCTTTCACACTAGGTTAAGAAGGAAAAGCATAACTCCTTTTGAGTCCCATAGCATTTCGGTAGTAACACCATAAGGGTCTGGCCACACATGTCCGCACCGGATCCGCACCGTAGCAATAATACAGGTTATGTTCAGAATATTTTTAATTTAACTTACATATTACCTTTTGTTATGCCTAAAGTGGCCTGTGTCTGACATGTGTGGCTTGAACTTTAGGCATAACTAAAGGTAATATGTAAGTTAAATTAAAAATATTCTGAACATAACCTGTATTATTGCTAAGGTGCGGATCCGGTGCGGACATGTGTGGCCAGACCTTAACTGTTGCATGCTAATAAAAAGTGTTGTGATGTAAATTTATCCAGAGTTACGATATCTGTAAACTATTGTAATCATCGATAGTGTGGTGCGGAATTGTGTATTAAACTAAGAGTGCAGATTACATATTTTGTGGGAATCAGTCATAGAAACAATGTTTCTTAGCTATAAGCGAAAAACAATAACCCTAAGATTACGAAGAGGTATCGGACTCCTTAGCATTACCGACAGGGGGGGTCTACGAACCCATAGCTTTATTTCATTGTTAATTAACTCAATTAAGTATTTTTTTTTTTTAAATCTATTTCATGATATTACAATATTTTCAAACCATTAGATAAAAAAAAAAAAAAATTATAGAGAGAAATGAAATAAATTTTCTAGATAATTAGGATATGTCATTTCCATATTCGTTAAGATTCATCATTCATGATATATAAGATTCTTAACTAATTTATACTTTTAAAAATTGTTTTTCTGGTACATTGAAGAAAAAAAGCATTAATTTTTTGGAATGTATTATCAATGTTTTTATAAAATTATATTTTAATAATTTTAAATTATATCCGCGAACCCAAGCGTTTTTTTTTTTTTTTTTTTTTCTCATTCAACTATTTCTTCTGGATATAAAAAGTTACAGAAAAATTTAAATTCACGTTTACATTAATCTTGAAAGTTTTTTTTTACAAGTGATAATTTGTTAAGGTTTTTTAATTAATAATTTTGGTGCAAAACAGAGTGGAGAAATATTAATGGGCTCTTAAGAGCCCCTCCCCCCAGGTAGCCCAAGAGTTAATAATCTCCACCTTTATGATATGATAAACTAATTTACTGTGAAAAATGAAAGGTTTTTAAGTTTCGATAGTATTTTAGTTATTATTTTCATAAAAATAGTTTTTTTAGTTTAAATAGGTCTCATCATTCAATAAAATTCTTTAAATAAAATTCATATCTCTTTGACTGATCATTGTTCCTCCATTTACAATCCAGGGAGGTTATGACATCCCTTGAATTTAAATATATTTATTAAATATTATTTTTTTTTAATTATTGGTGATTGTCAATCATTAAGCTTCAGGTACCTTAAGATTGTTATTACTGAAGTTTTCATTTATTTAAATGTGTTTTCTTTTATGTTTCAAGGCCAAACTTTATTTAACTTATTTCATTTAAATGCATCTGCTAAAGCAGGTGAGAAAAATAGCCATAGGAGTATCTGGAGGTGTGGACAGTGCAGTTAGTGCTTATATATTGTCAAAGCAGTATGAAACAATCGGCGTTTTTATGAAAAATTGGGATTTGACTGATGAAACAGGAGAATGCAGTGTTGAAAAGGATTTAAATGATGCCCAAGAAGTTTGTAATTTATTAGGAATTCCATTATATGAAGCAAACTTTGTTAAGGAATATTGGACTGAAGTTTTTGATGACTTAATTTCTGATTATAAAAATGGTCTTACACCAAATCCTGATATTCTTTGCAACAAAAATATAAAGTTCAATCGCTTTATTGACTTTGCTTTTAACAAAATCAATGCCAACACTATTGCTACTGGCCACTATGCTCAGTCTGTCGTGAGTGATAATTTCAAACCTCCAGGTGCAAAATTATTAAAGGCCTGTGATTTAATCAAAGACCAAACTTTTTTCCTTAGCCAAATATCGCAGCATGCCCTCTGCAAAACTGTATTTCCCATTGGTAATCTCCTAAAATCTCAGGTTAAACATATAGCAAGGAGTGTTGGTCTTAACAGAATCGCAAATAAAAAAGAATCAATGGGTATATGTTTTATTGGTCCAAGGAATTTCAAAAATTTTATAATGGAATATATACCCCCATCTAATGGAAACTTCATAGATATTGATAATGGGAAAATAGTAGGCCAGCACTTTGGTAAACATAGTTGGACAATCGGCCAGAGATGTAAAATTAGTGGTTTTGATGAGGCTTACTATGTAGCTATGAAGACTGAGGGTGAAGATATATTTGTTGCAAAAGGACACGATCACCCTGTTTTGTTCAGTGATAGCATTACTACAGGACCGGCTCATTGGGTTCATTCAGAACCAATTAATTTGTCAGAATGCACCTTCAATTGTGATTTTAGATTCCAGCATGGGAAGCCATTAGTTAATTGTTCTATGTATAAACTTACCAATAACGATTTATATTTAAAGTTGAAAAGGCCACTGAGGGCTTTAACACCTGGACAATATGCCGTATTTTACAAGGACAATGAGTGCCTAGGAAGTGCAAGGATAATTCATCCTGGGCCCTCAAAGTACACTTTAGGCTACACATAGGTAAATATGTAATGGATGAATAAAACCTATTATTTTAATAACTTACATATTTTTTAAAAATTTGATTGATTCCATCACAATTTTCTAGATAATGTCTACTTTTTTTTTTTTTTTTTATATTGGTGAGACAGTTTGTCAATGGAATTTAGCAATTACATATATATCATGTTAGTACTTACGAGAATGTGCCAAGGATAGAGCCCAAAGTCTCAAGTATGAAGCAGTGTAGCTGATTGAACCTAATACAAATTCAATAGTGTGAATACATTGATGTATTAATATTTCTCCAACACCAGCTTCTTCTTCGTGATGTACCCACTCATCCATGCTTCCAGCATCCTGTGCATTTATCTCTCCGTTAGAGACGATAAACTTATGTGTTAATCAATCAAATATGTGATTTGAAAACCTTTTTTGCTAATTTATTTTTCATGAATTTTAATATAGACAAAACATATTAATAAGTAAACCACTTGGGGAAAACAGGTCATGCCCCTTTTTTTGTGCAGGGAAAAAAATTAATGACACTACATATACTGAATTGTTGACATTCAAATAACGGTTCTGTATATGTACTTTTCTTTAAAAAATAATAAGGTGGAATGAAAGGTTATGTCAAATTTATCGAGCTATTTCTCTCTCATTTCATTTTTTTTTTTTTTTTTTTTTTTTTTACATTTGTTTTTCAGTCCATTTTGGTTTTATATTCAGTTTATCTAAAAAAACTCCTAGAGTTTTTGCATTTTTTAACTTAATTATTTCTAATCATATCATGTGATGTAGTTGGGATGGAAATGATAAAAGTAGTAAGACAGCATCATTGCCTAATATACCTACCTATCTTCATTTATTCAATCAGCAATGCATTGATAGGTAGGTTGCTTCGCATTTAAATGGAAAAGGTGTTTGGTGCATAGACAATAGTTACCTTGCATTGTTCAGCAATTTTAAAGAATAGTTAACTACGGTTATGTTGAAAACAATATTTTAAAAAAAAATAATGATAAGAAGGCTCAACTCAGGATTATAACTGAAACGTTAAAAGTTTTTTGTCAGTTGAGGGATATAATTAATGTGATTTAAGATGAAAATATCGAAAGATGAATATAATAGCAGTTGGTACACCAAAGATTAGTTTACTGTTAAAAATAATTTAGTGAAAAGGGCTGGGCAGTCTGAAATATCTTTTAGTGATGTTAATATACCTAAATGAACAATGGCAGATTTTGTTCTAGAAAAACAAAATGAAATTATTTTATTAATTAGTTATTTTAGAAAATAAATTTCATTTAGCTATACCTCTTTTTCCAGTCGTGTTTTTTTTTTATCCGTTGGGCAAGGTTCTTGTTTGGGTTCCACCTTCTTTATTTCTTGACCTTTAAACTTTAAATTTTGGCTTTTTTTATCACCACTTCCTTCGTGATTTTTTTCTTTTAATTCCTCTTCACCTTTTTCTCCTTTTTCTGCCTTTTCTTCTTTTTTTTTCCTTTTTATGAGAATGATTGGCTTTACTAAGAGCATCCATGGTACACAAATAAATGCTAAAATTACTACACTCCTTTCGAAAATGGGCTGTAATGTATAGAAAATGTTAAAATTAGGCTGTAGTGGACTCTTCATATCATTTGTATTTAACCAATATTTACTGTGTTTCCTTGCTGATTTTATTCATGTTCCCCACCTGCTTTAGTTTTATCTTTTTTTTTTCTAGCTTTCTTAAAGAAATTCTGGTTTCATATATATTTAGAAGTAAAAGTATCATTAAATTGGTTGAATAAGTCAGGAATTGATATTTTAAATCTTTAAAACAAAAAATTTCATAGTTATATTAATATTAAAATTTTAATTGTTCACTCCAAATCAGGTCATTCACTAGCATGAGTCTGGTAATGTGTTTTAACTTTTTATGATTCTAATAATTGGAAAATAATATTAAATTTTAATGGAGTCTTAAGTACAACTGGCCATATTGACAAGATATTTAATTAAAGAATAAAAAAAATATTACAATAAAAAAATTACAAATTAATGTGAGCATATTGATTAATTCTGTTTTCAAAAATCATCTTTTGCATCATGTTTTTTGAATGGATTAAGCAGAAATCTATTGCCCTTTATTAAAATAAAGTCAATACTAATATAAAGCTGAGTGTAGTAAATCAAACTAGCTTTAATTTTTTTTTTTTTTTTTAAGTGAGACAATTTATATATTTATATTAATTCAATGATGTAATTGGCAGAGAGGTAAAATAGTTACCAAGGGATAAGAATAAGGACCTGCAGGGGCTAGCCTAGTGCAGGGCTAGTGGGGTTTAACAGCCCCGCGGGACCCCGAGTTCAGTACTCAGCACACTTATTCGAACATAAGGTCATTAGCAGTACATACGCTAGGGCCACCTCCCCTAGGTAGCCGCTCCGGAAGGGGATGCGTGTCAGGGCACTTTGAGGAGGCAGCCCCTCCACCTGACTCGAGTTAGTGGGCTGATAACCTGCTCCCCCTGAACTACCATTAATATGGAACCTGCACAATGTTTAGGTGGACTGAACTCTAGGTAACAACATAACGCGCCTCATAAGGATCTTAAAATAGCCACTTGAAACATCTTAACTCTACGTAGACCGGGAGCCTTGCATAGCTGAGTTAGACAAGTATAATATTCACTTAACTGCTATCCAGGAAGTTAGATGGACTGGCCATGATACCTTCAGTAAAAGAGGACACACGATTTACTACTGTTGTGATGACAGGCATCATATCTATGGCATAGGCTTCATTGTTAATATGAAAATGTCCCAGCTCATCATTGTCTTCAAACCTGTCAGCCCAATGATATTTTACTTAAGATTAAAAGGAAGATTCTACAACTATATTATGATGAACATACATGCACCCACGGAACCATTTGACACTGAAGAGAAGGACCTATTTTACAGCGACCTGGAGAGGTGCATTGATAACTGCCTGCAAGCAGATATAAAGGTAGTAATGGGTGATTGCAATGCTCAAATAGGTAAGGAACAAATATATAGACCTACCATAGGGAAGCATAGCATCCATGATGTGACTAACAATAATGGCCAAAGACTCCTAAACTTTGCTATGTCCAAGGGATTGGAAGTCGGAAGCACACTGTTCCCTCTCAGTAGGATTCACCTCGCAACATGGCGCTCTAACGATGGTGTTACCACAAATCAGATTGATCATGTCCTAATGAGTGCCAGACATAATAATAATAACTCTTTATTTAATTGTCCCGGGAACTAGTCCCTTAGGAACAAAAATATACAAAAACATATGATAGGCTTCAGTGCCTTAGAGTATTATAACAAAAAAATGAAACAAAAAACAAAAACAAAAAAAAACTGAGAAGAAAAATATAGATAATAAAATAATCTTCTTGTGATGAACAAATTAAAAATGATTTGAATATCCTTGTGGAATTAAAGTGAAAATAACTATGTGTTTGCAGCTTATAATATATACATATATACATTTATTTACAAATAAAATAAATCAAACTTATATTAAAAAGATAAAATAAATAATATTTAAATTTAAATTAAATTTAAAATTAAAATTGAGAATTTGCAGAAACTATTTACAATTGTTAGAGAAACTGAATGGATAGAAGGTGATTGAACAGGCGGGATTTAAAGGTAGGGAGAGAGTTGGAGTTACGGATAAAAGGGGGAATAGAGTTCCATAGGGATGAGGACCGGATAATAATAGATCTTTCGAAAGCTGACGTTCAGTGGGTCGGAGTGTAGAGATCTGAAGACCTAGAACGGGTATTTCAGGAATGGACAGAGGATTTGAACTGGAGAAGTTCGGTGATGTATGAAGGACGGCGAGATCGGATCACTAGGAAGAGGAAGGAAGCCAGGAAATATTTACGGCGGTAGGATGGGTAAAACCACTTTAACCTTTCGTATAAAGGTGAGATGGAGTCGTCTCTTGGGACCCCAAAGCAAAACAATTTAATAACCGTTTTAGTTTTGCTTCGAGATCCCCAGAGATACCCCCCTACACCGCACAACAATAGTCAAAGTGGGGAAACACCAAGGAAGTGACCAGGAGCCTATGGGTTTCAAATGAAAAAAGGCTTCGGAGGTGATTAAATTGCTTTAAGGTGGTAAAGGTACGGCGGGAAATATTGGAGATGTGGTTTTTCCAGGAAAGGGTTTGGTCGAAGGTCACTCTGAGGTTTTTGACGGTTGGATAAAATTTAATGGGATTATTATTTAGGAGCAGGGTAGGGATGTTAGGGACGGTTTTAAGGAGTTGATTGGAGCCTATTAAAATTGCTTTCGTTTTCTCTGCGTTCAGCTTCAACTTATTAGCCTCTGCCCAGAGACTGATTCGATTTAAATCATCCTGAAGCTTTCTTGTCGCTGACGATAACTCGGAAGGTGGAAAGGATAGGTATATTTGGAAATCATCTGCATAAATGTGATATTGGGAGTGATGGATCAGAAGAGGAAGGTCGTTGATATAAATGGCGAACAGAGTGGGAGATAGAGAGGAACCCTGCAGAACACCACAGGAGAGGGGAAGTATCTTGGATGGAGGTTGGCCTGGGACGACTACGAACTGTGACCGGTTTGAAAGAAAGGATTTGAACCAGTTTAAGGCGCTGCTTGATATATGGAGCTTCTGCAATTTGGTAAGAACGATGTTGTGGTCAACTGTATCAAATGCTTTGGAGAAATCAAGAAGGATCAGGATAGTTATTTTTCGGTGTTCGATGGACGTTTGGAGGTCATGGGTAATTTTTAGGAGAGCGGATTGAGTTGAGTAGCCAGATCGGAAGCCCGATTGGAGAGGGTTAATGAGGGAACGTTCTTCTAAAAAGTTTGATAGCTGATTTTGAATGAGGCGTTCTAACGGTTTTGAGAGGTTTGAAAGGAGAGGGATTGGACGGAAATCATTCATTGAGGATGGGTTTGCCGTTTTGTTTAACGGTCGGACTAGAGCGGTTTTCCGAGAAGAAGGGAATATGGAGTTTTGTAAAGAAAAGTTGTAGATGTGATAAAGAACAGGAATAAGTACAGGGAGACAGGATTTTATTAGCTTTAACGGGATATCATTGGGATCATAATTGTTGGTGTGGGATTTTAGGATTGCAGTAAGAAAGTCTTCGTATTTTATGTGAGAAAAGAAGAAATTTTCCGAATTGAAATGATGCTGATTAATATCAGTAAACATGCATACATATCAGTAATACATACATCTTGTTTAATGGATGTACAGAGGAGCAAACATGGATTCCGACCACTACCTCACTGTAGCCCGCATAAGAGCCAGAATCTCTGTATTAAGAAGCCATCAAAGAGCCCATTGAAACAAGTTAAATATCCAAAACCTCAAGGATACTGAGGCAAGGGCAGAATATGAGGCGCGCATGGATGCAGCAATAAGGGGAATGGCCAGAGAAGGGCTGCTCTCAATGATGTTCTTGGACAAGTAGAAGCAACTAGAAATGAGCCATGGTTTGACAATGAATGTCAGGAGGCCACTGAGCAAAAGAACATTGCATACCGTCTTATGGTGCAACGCAGGCATACGTGAAACTCTGTGGAGGAGTATAGGATCAGAAGAACAGAAGAGAAGCGTGTCCATTGGAGAAGAAAATGGGAGAAGGATTGACTAGAGGACATAGAGCAATTCAGGCACCAAGGCGAAATAAGGAAGTTCTTCCAACTAGTGAATAAAAGTCGAGCTCCTTTCAAGCCGTTAGTGTGTGCCTGCAAAGATGTGGATGGTTCGCTTATCACAGACAGAAGCGAAATTCTCAGAAGATGGAGGAATCACTTTGACACCCTATTGAATGAGGGGGAGTTCCGGGAAATAATGCACAAGGCAACAATCCAAGAGGGAGACTTAGAGCCGCCTGATGGCGAAGAGATTGATGAAGCTATCGAAAATTTTAAAAAAATCTGGTGCAACACAACTTTCACTTGCCAACTTACTTAGATTAGAAATTAATGCGTTTTGTCAATTACCACTTCACAAATGAACAGAACAGCATTAATTATGAACAATGGTCTCTCATTAAAGGCGTACTCCGCATGCGTGGGCTCAATGAATTTTATGAGTTGACTGAATATTTTTCTTTCTTTTTTCCTCTATATGTTTTCTTTATTTTTTTCATATCTCATATTTAGCCATTTCTTGTTTTTAGGCGTAACGGGAGACAGTTAATTTCTCCATATAAACAAAAACAAAGGTACTTTATAGGAAACAAACAAAAAAAGCCCCTACCCCATTTAAGCCCCCTCAGAACATTCTAATAATGATAAAGCTTACCTGATAATAAAAAACACCTAATTTTAATTAAACATGACGAATTTGATCAAAATCATTAAAGGCGTTTTTGAGATAATCGAAAAAAGGTAAAAATAAGAAAAAAAAAGTTATTAAATAAAGTTTGACCAATTTTGATGAAATTTTGGCTGTTACATCTTTGGCATAAGATTTGATCAAACACCCAGGTTGAACAAAATCGTTAAAGCCGTTTTTGAGTAAATAAAAAAACACGTGAAAATTATATAAAATTTATTAAATAAAGTCCCCCCTCCGGTTAATCAATTTTGATGAAATGTTGGCTGTCACATCTTTGGCATATACATACATCAAATACCCAGTTTGATCAAAATCGTTAAAGCCTTTATTGAGTAAATAAAAAAAACATGTGAAAATGATACAAAATTTATTAAATAAAGTCCCCCCTCCGGTTAATCAATTTTGATGAAATGTTGGCTGTCACATCTTTGGCATATACATACATCAAATACCCAGTTTGATCAAAATCGTTAAAGCCTTTATTGAGTAAATAAAAAAAACATGTGAAAATGATACAAAATTTATTAAATAAAGTCCCCCCTCCGGTTAATCAATTTTGATGAAATGTTGGCTGTCACATCTTTGGCATATACATACATCAAATACCCAGTTTGATCAAAATCGTTAAAGCCTTTATTGAGTAAATAAAAAAAACATGTGAAAATGATACAAAATTTATTAAATAAAGTCCCCCCTCCGGTTAATCAATTTTGATGAAATGTTGGCTGTCACATCTTTGGCATATACATACATCAAACACCCAGTTTGATCAAAATCATTAAAGCCTTTATTGAGTAAATAAAAAAAACACGTAAAAATTATTCAAAATTTGTTGAGTAAAGTGCCCCCTCTGGTCGATCAATTTTGATGAAAATTGCACTCATATTAATACATCAAATACTCGGTTTAATCAAAATCGTTAGGACCGTTTTTGAGAAAATCAATAAAAACGTAAAACATTATTAAATAAAGTACACCTCCGTTTGACCATTTTTGATGAAATTTTTGCTGTCACATCGTGGGCGTATACATATATTAAATACCCAATTTCAGGTTCGCACGGCGTATAGTTTTTAAGATGGTCTGTTCACACACAGACACACACACACACACACACACACACTATTTCGCGGGACTTGGTTATTTGGACTCAGGGGACCCCAAAACGTGTATTTCCGTTGAAAACCGGAAGTCAAAATTTTTCACGATCGCAATACTTCCACTTACTATATATTTCATATGTAGGTAAGTGAAAGTAAAAAACAAGGCTCCAGGTATCGATGGTCTGCCAGCCGAGCTGTTCAAACATGGCAGTAATGAGCTTAGAAGATTTCTCCACAATCTTATTCTGGACATCTGGGAAGCAGAGGAAATCCCTGAAGATTGGTGTAAAACAGCAATTATCCATAAGAAGGGGGACATCCTCGAATGCGGCAACTATGGTGGCATCCCGCTTTTGTCCTTTGCGTATAAGATCTCACAAGAGTTCTCACCCAAAGGCTCCTTCCGTTCGCTGAAAGAGACATTGGCCCATACCAAGCTGGCTTAAGGAAAGGAAAGGCCACAACAGACCAGATCTTTTCACTGCGAACTATTCTTGAAAAAACGAGGGAAGACTCAATCCCAACCCACCATCTTTTCATTGACTTTAAGGGAGCCTATGATAGCATGCTCAGAGACGAATTATTCAAGGCCATGATTGAGTTGGGTGTACCAGCAAAATTAGTTTGCCTCGTTAAAGCAACGATGAAAAGGATGCAATGCATGATAAGGATTCAGGGGATATACATCCTGATACCTGATACCTGAGTGCTTCACGACACATAGGGGACTTAGACAGGGTGATTGCCTGACGTGCATCCTGTTTAATTTTGCCCTGGAGATTGCGGTGAGGAGGTCTGGAGTGTATGTGGGAGGCACCATTATCAACAAGACTAAACAAATCCTGGGCTATGCTGACGATGTAGATATTATAGGTAGGTTAATTGTAGCAATGAGGGATGCTTTCATTGCCCTTAAAGAAGCCGCAGCAAATATTGGTCTGGTTGTAAACCAGGGTAAAACAATGAGAGAATTACTTGAACTATCAATTTAAAAAAAAAAAAATTGATATTTATGGCATTCATTAAAGTAATTTGAAAATAAATACAAAGATTTATTTGAATTTACGAGTTAATTTATATATATAAATGAAATGTGATTTTTTTATAATTTATTTAAAATATTTTGCTCAAAAAAGAAAGTTTTGGGTTTCTTTTTCTCCTGAAAATGCTTAGCTATCATTTTATTAGTAATAATAGATAACATGAACATGAAATATAACTACATTAAAGTAGTAAGTTTATTTAGTAGTAGTATTTATTAATTGTCATAAATCTATCATAAATAAAAAGAAATGTAATACATTTATTAAAACTAATCTATTTGAGATGATGGATTGAGATAAGCCATAACCAGGGTGTGGGTTTGATTGTATTATAAAGCAGGGTTTAATTTTTTGTTCATGCCATAAAGAATAGTAAACTGTTTCATTTATATAATTGAAACATGGAAATGCAAAAGGATATAAGTGCCTTAGAGAAAATTTTCCAGAAATCCTATACCCTCTAAGGAGAACTATTGTCGGCGCTTAAACCCATGCCATCTTACAAATGGTCACTGAACTACTTTCTAACAACAATAAATTATCTATACCCATTTCTTAATAACAGCTTTATAATATTGGCACTTATAACAATTTGGCAAAAAAAATTATTTTTTTTTGCACTTATACCCTTTTTCATTTCCTCGCCTCAATTTATAATTTCCAGCTTGTGATTTTCTATAACAGAGCTATTATTCATTTATGTATTAATCAGTCTGATCTGTATATAGTAGGTTTAGATTTTTATGAAACATGTTAGGTTAAAGTTTACTAGCTGCCCATATTAAATTAAGATATAATTCAATGAATTTATATTTAAATGTTCATAAATTGATTTATGGGAAATCGATTTTTGGGCCAGTCTATAAAATACATGATTTACCTGGAATGAATATATTTTTTTATCACATTCATCAGGTAGCTGATTGCTTGAAGTCATTAAGATCATATCTATAAAACAGATGATTATGGAAGGGGCACAAGCTGAACTCCTACCATTACCTGAAAACAGGTTAATTTCATAGAATTCAATAAAATATTTGTGTAGAAAGGAGTAAAGATCTTGACTTCTTTGTTACTAACATGAAATTACAACTTGGAGAAATACAATTGATGAAAAAATCATCTTGAGAAATATTATTCATAAACTTCTAAGTCAAAAGTTTAATATTTATTGCCTTTGTGGTTGAGTAATTTCCTACCAACATTGCAGGTATTAGCTAAGAGTTATGGTGAATACATAGGAATAGTATTTCTTTCCCTTTTAATCCTTCCTGAGCATTTATGGTGTATAGGGGGTTCATCCTCCAGGTATAACCACCATATTCTAAACAGAGTGGAAAGATCTAGATTCATTCTACGGGTTCACCTTGAAATAAATTTCAGCCCGTCTAGACCGTAATCAAACTGGTGGCATTGTACTCAAGTATGCTACTATGGGCTATACTCTACCACACTCTACCATCACAGCTATTGCATCATGTCTAAAACTGATACTTTCCTCCATGACTATTGTTGCCATGCAGTTTATCAGGCATGTTTCCAGCTTATATTATTCAGCCGTGGCTTCTAAGATAATAGTGGGCAGGGACCCTCAAATGAATTCTTTTATAATTCATCTTTCGGTTGGGGGGAAATTCAATTTTTCATTAGGAATTACATTGTTTTGTTGAATAGTATAGTGTAGGTCATAGCCAAATACTCATTCAATTCTGATTATAACGGTATGCATAACTCAAAATTGATACATTTTGAGTTTTAGCCACATCCTTGCCGACGTGCGGTATAAGGATCATAGTTATAAAATGTATAACTAATATAAACTAAAATGTAAGGGGCCGTGGCAAAATAGTGCCAAGCAACATTTTTAACAAAAATAAACTGTAGCTGCAGTCTGCTGTATATTTCGTCACCTGAAATACGACTATAGAGCACTCTATAGTCATATTTAGAAAGGCCTTTCCATCATAGACATATAGTACTACATAATATACAACAGACGGCAGCTACAGTTTATTTTTGTTAAAAATGTTGCTTAGCACTATTTTGCCCCGACACCTTCAATTGTACCAATTGTGAAGTAAGTCTCTAATTATTATAAATAAACTGAAAATAAATATGAATGACTAATTGAAACAAGCTTACCATGTTCAGAACCATAAGTGAGCCATTTAATTACTATTAAGGACGCTAGATAACCAAAGAGAAATGTAAAGAATAGTACTTGAGGAATAAATTCGGTAAGAATTGAAAGGTAATCCTTGAAAAACCTGTAAATATCAATAATAGTTATTTATAATGTCAAAAGATTGTATGATCTTAGCTTGTAACTGTGGAGAGAATGGTTGGGTGTGTGGTCTTAATCACATAAATATATTGTTACATTATATTTTTGCACCAAGGTTCTGACCTAAGTTTGAATCAAAACCTAAACCTTTTTGATTTTGTGATTAGATATCAAAACATCTACAAGCGAATATCTTATATATTTCTAATATATAATATTTCCCAAAAATATTAATTGAACTAGAGATAAATTGAAAAAAAAAAAATCTGGTGCGTGCGCGCAACACACAACTTTCACTTACCAACTTACTTAGATTAGAAATTGACGTGTTTTGCTAAATATCATTTCCCAAAGTCACACATTTTTCTACATTCATATTTTATTTTTGTTAATCGTTAAAGCCGTTTTTGAGTAAATAAAAAAAAAACCGTGAAAATGATACAAAATTTATTAAGTAAAGTCCCCCCTCCCGTAGATCAATTTTGATGAAATTTTTACAGTCATATCTCGGGTATATAAATACATCAAATACCAAGTTTGATCAAAATCGTTAAAACTGTTTTTGAGTAAATAAAAAAAAAACACATGAAAATAATACAAAATCTATTAAGTAAAGTCCCCCCTCCCGTAGATCAATATTGATAAAATTTTTACAGTCATATCTCGGGCATATAAATACATCAAATACCAAGTTTGATCAAAATCGTTAAAACCGTTTTTGAGTAAATAAAAAAAACAGGTGAAAATGGTACAAAATTTATTAAGTAAAGTCCCCCCTCCGGTTGATCAATTGTGATGAAATGTTGGTTGTCACATCTCTGGCATATAAATACATCAAATACCAAGTTTGATCAAAATCGTTAAAACCGTTTTTGAGTAAATAAAAAAAATATGTGAAAATGATACAAAATTTATTAAGTAAAGTCCCTCCTCAATTTTGATGAAATTTTTACAATCACATTTCAGGCATATAAATAGATCAAATACTCAGTTAATTCAAAATCGTTAGAGCCGTTTTTGAGAAAATCGAAAAAAACTTAAAAAGTTATTAAATAAAGTACCTCCTCCCTTTGAGCAAATTTGATGAAATTTTTGCTGTCACATTGCGGGCTTATACATACTCTAAATACCCAATTTCAGGATCGCACGGTTTATAGTTTTTGAGCTAGTCTGTTCACACACACACACACAGACCATTTCGCGGGACTTGGTTATTTTGACTCAGGGGATCCCAAAACGTGTATTTCCGTTGAAAACCGGAAGTCGAAAATTTTCACGATCGCAATACTTCCACTTACTATATATTTCATATATAGGTAACTGAAAGTAATAAATGTTATATAACATCAGGCATAAGTAATTCAAATGAACAAGAATAATAAAGTGTTGATATTTCAAATGGGTTAGTCCTCAAAAAAAAAAATCTGGTGCGTGCGCGCAACACACAACTTTCACTTACCAACTTACTTAAATTAGAAATTGACGTGCTAAATATCATTTCCCAAAGTCACACATTTTTCTACATTCATATCTTATTTTTGTTAATCGTTAAAGCCGTTTTTGAGTAAATAAAAAAACCCGTGAAAATTATACAAAATTTATTAAGTAAAGTCCCCCCTTCGGTTGAACAATTTTGATGAAATGTTGGCTATCACATATTTGGCATATACATACATCAAATACCCAGTTTGATCAAAATCGTTAAAACTGTTTTTGAGTAAATAAAAAAAAAACACGTGAAAATGATACAAAATTTATTAAGTAAAGTCCCCCCTCTGGTTAATCAATTTTGATGAAATTTTTACAGTCATATCTCGGGTATATACATACATCAAATACGCAGTTTGATCAAAATCGTTAAAGCCGATTTTGAGTAAATAAAAAAAAAAAAAAACGTGAAAATGATACAAAATTTACTAAGTAAAGTCCCCCCCTCCGGTTAATCAATTTTGATGAAATTTTTACAGTCATATCTCGGTAATATACATACATCAAATACCCAGTTTGATCAAAATCGTTAAAACCGATTTAGAGTAAATAAAAAAAAACACATAAAAATGTTACAAAATTATTAAGTAAAGTCCCCCCTCCGGTTAATCAATTTTGATGAAATTTTTACAGTCATATCTCGGGCATATTAATACATCAAATACCCAGTTTGATCAAAATCGTTAAAACCGATTTATAGTAAATAAAAAAAAACACATAAAAATGTTACAAAATTATTAAGTAAAGTCCTCCCTTCGGTTGATCAATTTTGATGAAATGTTGGCTATCACATATTTGGCATATACATACATCAAATACCCAGTTTGATCAAAATCGTTAAAACTGTTTTTGAGTAAATAAAAAAAAAAACACGTGAAAATGATACAAAATTTATTAAGTAAAGTCCCCCCCTCTGGTTAATCAATTTTGATGAAATTTTTACAGTCATATCTCGGGTATATACATACATCAAATACGCAGTTTGATCAAAATCGTTAAAGCCGATTTTGAGTAAATAAAAAAAAAAAAAAAAACGTGAAAATGATACAAAATTTACTAAGTAAAGTCCCCCCCTCCGGTTAATCAATTTTGATGAAATTTTTACAGTCATATCTCGGTAATATACATACATCAAATACCCAGTTTGATCAAAATCGTTAAAACCGATTTAGAGTAAATAAAAAAAAACACATAAAAATGTTACAAAATTATTAAGTAAAGTCCCCCCTCCGGTTAATCAATTTTGATGAAATTTTTACAGTCATATCTCGGGCATATTAATACATCAAATACCCAGTTTGATCAAAATCGTAAAAACCGATTTAGAGTAAATAAAAAAAAACACATAAAAATGTTACAAAATTATTAAGTAAAGTCCCCCCTCCGGTTAATCAATTTTGATGAAATTTTTACAGTCATATCTCGGGCATATTAATACATCAAATACTCAGTTTAATCAAAATCGTTAGAGCCGTTTTTGAGAAAATCGAAAAAAACCTAAAAAGTTATAAAGTAAAGTACCCCCTCCCTTTAAGTAATTTTGATGAAATTTATGCTGTCACATCGCGGGCATATACCTACACTAAATACCCAATTTCAGGATCGCACGGTTTATAGTTTTTGAGTTAGTCTGTTCACACACACACAAACACACAGACCATTTCGCGGGACTTGGTCATTTCGACTCAGGGGACCCCAAAACGTGTATTTCCGTTGAAAACCGGAAGTCGAAATTTTTCACGATCGCAATACTTCCACTTACTATATATTTCATATATAGGTAAGTGGAAGTAAAAATTAATAATAAAAAGCAGAATTTCGTCCAAAATACCTAATGAAGATTTCAAAAAACTTAAACTTCTCAAAAAAAAATGTGGGAAATAAAAAGGGAAAAAACAAAATGATCACCCTTATAATTAGCTAGTTTCCAATCTTCTTACATTGATCAATTAATATAGCAATCAGATGTCATAATAAACATTGCCAAAACTTAGATCTCACGTCTCTATTAGATATTTTTAATTTGCTCAAAATAATACCTTCAGTGTTAGAATCAATAAATAAGAAAATTCAGGATCTTAATCAAATAGATCATTTTTTATATAAAAAAAAATATTCTTAACAAGGAAGAAAAACTAATTGTATAATTTTACTTTATCTATATTCTATATTTTTCAGGACAAGATAAGTAAAAATATTAGCTAAAAATAAATACTACTTACAGAGAATTCAAGAAAAAGAGCCAAATACCGAAAGTCATTTGTAAAACTCCAAAAATTACTGATATTTTCATCTTAAATGAATTGTAGAAATCAATTTGATTAAGTGCCATCTATAAATAAATTAAGGTTTAAGTTTTTTTTTGTTTTATTTTGCCAAAGGCCTCCATTGAAGCCATAGTCTATTTGCTATTCCAATATATTATCTTGATATATCTTTCTATTACTGTAATGTTATCATGTAAACAAGGTTTTACATTTAAGTAATATTTTATTTTATGTATATATATATATATATATATATATATATATATATATATATATATATTTCTTTTTAGAAGGATTATAAGAACTAAATTTGGTTTTAATAACTATAAATAACAAAGAATAAGAAAACATTTTTAGATATTTTCGTTTTTTAAAAAACTGTTACTAACGGGAGTGGAGAAAGAATTAAAGTTAGAATTCATTAACATAAGAACGTATTAAAATAACAATAAATATCTTCTTTTGTATAGGAGACTTGAATATTCCAACAATGTTAATTTATGAATTAAACCAAAACCTCATTTAAAAAAAAAAAAAGTTTTTTTTTCTATAGTTTATAATATAACTAAACTTCTGCTCCCAAATATGATCTAATTATATAAACTTTATATATATTCTAACTTTCCAAACTGGGTCCATTCCAACAGGGTATGGTTCTTTTGTGAAGCTATCCTTTGGGTCAAATTCTTGGAAAGCTTCACTTTTACTTGCTGCTACTACACCATCTTTAACCAGCCAGCTGCTTCCAAAAATATTAACACTGAGAGCAAAAACTTCATTATAAATTATCCCAGTATAAATTGAGGCAATACCCATTAGCAGTATTATATATCTTCCTCCAAAAAGTAAGTTCCATATCTGGTAGGTAACATGAATAAACAATATTAATTCATGAGTATACATTACTTAATTAATAAATTATGATTAATGAATGTTTATTCATTAATTGGAGTACATCACAATTGCATCTTTAAGAATAAAAGGGCTTAAAAGATCTAACATGTGTATGTATATAAAATTAAAATTTACTTTGAGTTGAGCTATCAAGCAATATAAAAATATTTTTTTGCTCATTAATAAATTATTTTTCATCCAATAAGAATATCAAAAATGAATTTTTTATATTTATACATTGTCTACTATCCAACTAAAATAGTAATAAATTTGCCGATTTTGTTCAGTGCAGCTGGAAGTTCAAGTGGTCTATGCTAGATCTAGGTAGATCTGTAAACCCTGGCACCCTGGAAACTTTTCACGACTTGTCATTAATTGCTCACCCACTCCTGGCCTGGGAAAACCTTGTGTAGCATAGTGTTTTCCCAACAGTAAGAGGATAGCAAACAATCAATCTCTTAGGCTATTTCACCGCTGTAAGAGATTAGATATGCACTTTCTTAATCAAATGTAACAAAGGCTAAATTCAACAGTGTTGAAGGATGATCAATTTCTTGATCTTATCATTTCTATAAATATTATGTAACAGGGTCATTCTATGTCAATTGAACACAGTCCTAAGCCTCACCATCTCAGATTTTCTTGAAATTTGGTCTATGTGTACTACTTGTATCTACTTGAACAATTGTGAAATATTACCCGTTTTTAATTATTGGTCTCTAAAGCCCTCAAAAATAGGTCCAGAAACAAAAAATCATGATTAAAAATAGCTGTAGATGTTTTCCATATTTGACTAGGACTATGAGGTTGCCATTTCACATGATATACAACAATGTAATAATTATAATTTTTATAATTGGATTTATATTTATGGATTTACAATTTTATATTTGGACCTTATAATTATTATCAATAATTTTTATAGGTTATAAATTTTGCATATTTGGGGTATATATCATACCTCATTTTCAATATTTTTTGAAATAAAATATTTCTCCCAACAGATTGCAAATGCAGCAAACAAAGTTAATAAAATTCCATGGCCCAAATCTCCAAACATGACAGCGAAAAGAAATGGAAAGGTCACTACTGTATATGGCACTAAAACAATGCATTGACAATGAAATTTGAATTGCATCTATCTACCATAACAAATATAGATTACAACTAAAGTACTCACTACGCTGAAAAATTATTGGTAGTTTATTTCAGGAAGATGTATTTTTAGAAATATTTCTTCTGCTTGTGTATTTTTTTTATAATATGGTTACAATAACTTTTATTATCATTTTTTCAAACATTATGTAACAGGCTCCAGGAAAAATATAGGCGAGAATAAAAGCCACCTTTTATTTATTCATAAAATATGAATTTATTAGAATTATATTTTTCATGAAGATAGCTTATACGGTTCGTTTAAATTTAAAAGTTTTATTTCATAATTAAAAACTAAACATTTGTCAGTAATAAAAATAATAATTGTTAGTAATAATCATATTCCAAATTTTTGGCAAGTCGGCTCTTTCTTATCAAATCAAACAATGTTCAAAATCTTAGATCTTCAGATATTTAATTTTTTTATATAAGGCAGTACTAGATTATATGATGACAAACACAAATATCCATTGCTTAATTTCCATTGTTGTTGCAGTTATATTTTTTTAAACAAAAATTTTTAGGTACATTCTTAAATATGTAAGTGCAAGTAGCTCAAAAACTATTTAAGAAAGATAAAACCATTTACAATTTTTTCAAGAATTAAAAGAGCTTTAAATTGACATGTAACCATTTTGGACTACTATCTTTTTGATATTCATCTTTCTTCAAAACCAAAAAAATTATTTTTGTATATATATATAATCCAAAATCAGAACTTTTAATTTTGTTGAATAAGCATTATTTTATTCAACGTGACTTTTTTAAATAGTGTTCTAGTTTTCATTCGTTTTTTATCCGCAGCAATTTGTGTAAAAAATTTCTTTTTGTTACTTAAAATCAAACTTTAATGTTTGATATACCTATACCTACATTGAAAATCTGTCAGGTATAACTTAGTTTTTAAAAATGATTTTTTTTTTTTTTTTTACCAAGAAAATCAGTGAGAAAGTAAAACTGAAGCTGGAAAGCAGATCCCTTGCACACAGAACTTGTTAACTTTTTCTTCGCACACAAGAAATTTTTATAATTATGTGGACAAAAGGTATCCCATTTTCAAGAGTTATGTTGTACTTAACAGATTCTCAAGGTATACAGAGAATCAAATATTGTGACGAAATAAGATTGATTTTAAGTCGGAAAAAATCATTTTATTCAAAAACTGAATAATATTATTCTTTTTTCAAAAGAATTAAAAATTCCGATTTGGGATCATTTGTAAAAATATTTTTTTTTAGTTTTGATAAATAAAGATAACCATTAAAATATTCAAAAAAATCTGGTGCCTGCTCACAACACACAACTTTCACTTACGAACTTACTTAGATTAGAAATTAATATCGTTTTGTTAATTGCCACTTTTCAAATGAACCAAACGGCTTTAATTAGGAATAATGGTCTGTCCTTAAAGGCGTACTCCCCAAGCGAGGGCTCAACGACTTTTATGAGTTGACTGGATATTTTTCTTTTTTTCTCCTCTATATGTTTTCTTTATTTTTATCATATCTCATATTTAGCCATTTCTTATTTTTAGGCGTAAGGAGAGACAGTTAATTTCTCCATATAAACAAAAAAAAAGGTACTTCATAGGAAACAAACAAACAAAAAAGGCCCCTATCCCATTTAAGCCCCCTCAGAACATTTTAATACTGATAAAGCTTACCTGATATTAAAGAAAACCTAATTTTCATTAAACATGAATTTGATCAAAATCGTTAAAGCCGTTTTTGAGATAATCGAAAAAAAGGTAAAAATTGGAAAAACAAGTCATGAAATAAAGTGCCCCCTCAGTTGGACCAATTTTGATGAAATGTTGGCTTTTACATATTTGGTATATACATACATCAAATACCCAGTTTCTTCAAAATCGTTAAAGCCGTTTCTGAGTAAATAAAAAATATGTACACTTGAAATTAGTACAAAATTTATTAAGTAAAGTCCCCCCTCTGGTTGATCAATTTTGATGAAATTTTTACAGTCGTATCTCGGGCATATACATACATCATATACCCAGTTTGATCAAAATCGTTAAAGCTCTTTTTGAGTAAATAAAAAAAACACGTGAAAATGATACAAAAGTTATTAAGTAAAGTCCCCCCTCCGGTTAATCAATTTTGATGAAATTTTTACAGTCATATCTCGGGCATATAAATAGATCAAATACTCAGTTTAATCAAAATCGTTAGAGCCGTTTTTGAGAAAATCGAAAAAAACGTAAAACGTTATTAAATAAAGTACCCCCTCCCTTTGAGCAATTTTGATGAAATTTTTGCTGCCACATCGCGGGCATATACCTACACTAAATATCCAATTTCAGGTTCGCACAGTTTATAGTTTTTGAGCTAGTCTGTTCACACACACACACACACACCATTTCGCGGGACTCGGTTAATTGGACTCAGGGGACCCCAAAACGTGTATTTCCGTTGAAAACCGGAAGTCGAAATTTTTCACGATCGCAATACTTTCCTTATTATATATTTCATATATAGGTAAGTGAAAGTAAAAATACATGAAAATGGGACAACATTTATTAACTAAAGTGCCCCCTCCAATTAATCAATTTTGATGACATTTTTACTGTCGCATCGCGGGCATATATACACCAAATACCGAGTTTAATCAAAATCGTTAGAGCAGTTTTTGAGAAAATCGAATAAAAAATCTAAAAATTAGACAAAATTCTTTAAATAAAGTACCCCCTCCGTTTGACCGATTTTGATGAAATTTTTCCTCTCACACCGCGGGCACATACATACACTAAATACCCAATTTCAGGTCTGTGCGGTTAATAGTTTTTGAGCTAGTCTGTTCACATACACACACACACACACAGACCATTTTGCGGGACTTGGTTAATTGGACTCAGGGGACCCGAAAACGTGTATTTCCGTTGAAAACTGGAAGTCGAAATTTTTCACGATCGCAATATTTTCCTTACTATATATTTCATATATAGGTAAGTGAAAGTAAAAAGTTAGTTTCACCTTCTATATTGAAAAATCTTCCTCATAATTGCCATTTTCGGATTTCAAGAATATTTTTTACTTTCACTTACCTATATATGAAATATATAGTAAGTGGAAGTATTGCGATCGTGAAAAATTTCGACTTCCGGTTTTCAACGGAAATACACGTTTTAGGGTCCCCTGAGTCCAAATGACCAAGTCCCGCGAAATGGTCTGTGTGTGTGTGTGTGAACAGACTAGCACAAAAACTATAAACCGTGCGAACCTGAAATTGGGTATGTAGTATAGATATATGCCCGCGATGTGACAGCAAAATTTTTATCAAAATTGCTCAAAGGGAGGGGGTACTTTATTTAATAACTTTTTACGTTTTTTTCGATTTTCTCAAAAACGGCTTTAACGATTTTGATTAAACTGAGTATTTGATGTATTAATATGCCTGAGATATGACTGTGAAAATTTCATCAAAATTGATTAACCGAAGGGGGGACTTTACTTAATAACTTTTGTATCATTTTCACGTTTTTTTTTTTTATTTACTCGAAATCGGCTTTAACGATTTTGATCAAACTGCGTATTTGATGTATGTATATACCCGAGATATGACTGTAAAAATTTCATCAAAATTGATTAACCAGAGGGGGGACTTTACTTAATAAATTTTGTATCATTTTCACGTGATTTTTTTATTTACTCAAAATCGGCATGAACGATTTTGATCAAACTGTGTATTTGATGTATGTGTATGTCCCAGATTGGACTGTAAAAATTTCATCAAAATTGATTAACCGGAGGACTTTACTTAAAGTTTGTATCATTATCACGTGTTTTTTTAATTACTCAAAAACGGCTTTAACGATTTTGATCAAACTGGGTATTTGAAGTATGTATATGCCAAAAATGAGATAGCCCGCATTTCATCAAAATTGGTCAAACGGAGGGGGCACTTTATTTAAATGGGGGGGCTTAAATAGGGTAATGGCCTTTTTTGTTTCCTTTGAAGTATCTTTGTTTTTGTTTTTATGGAGAAATCACGTGTTTTTTTTATTAAATCAAAAACGGCTTTCACGATTTTGATCAAACTGGGTATTTGATGTATCTATATATCAAAGATGTGATAGCCAACATTTCATCAAAATTGATCAACCGGAGGGGGGACTTTATTTCATAACTTTTTTTCCAATTTTTCGATTACCTCAAAAGCGGCTTTAACGATTTTCATCAAATTCGTCATGTTAATTGAAAATTAGGTGTTATTTAATATCAGGTAAGCGCTATCATTATTCAAATGTTTTGAGGGGATTATAGAGCAAATGAAAACAAAAATAAGAAGTGAATGTGGAAAAATGAGTAACTTTGAGAATTGGCATTAACAAAACGCATTAATTTCTTATCTAAGTATGTTGGTAAGTGAAAGTTGTGTGTTGCGCGCACGCACCAGATTTTTAATTCAAATAGGGGGAGGATAGGAGTTCGGGAAAAATCAAAACTCAATATTTTTGACCAAATATAATTCGTTTGGAAAACCTTATTAATTTTTAAAATTAATTTTTTTATTGGTTGATTTAGTATAGAATGACCCAGTCTAGAAACCTAGATCTTACAACCATTAGCAAACGACATATGTATAAGGCCAAGAACTTTTCAATTTATATATGTGTGTGCGTTTATATATATTATTTTTTTCCTAGACAATAATATAGGGGTAAAATAATTTATTTGAAATGCAAATGTGTCTAAACAGTCATAAAATAAATTTGTTCACTTTAAGTTAATCTAGAACCATATAAAAAAAAAAAATTAAAAATTAAAATGGAATTGACAAGTATTGCTGACATTGAAACAAAATTATTAACATAATTTTGTATTAAATTTGTAGATACCTTAAATAAATAAAAAAAATATTTTATTAGTTATTTCACACAACTCTACTTAAACTTAATGAATTTCATATAATTTTGAAATTACAACTACTATCTTAGAGTTCATTTTTGACACTTTCTTAAAAATTACATTCAATTATTTCAGTTTATTGTAATGTGGTGTGAAATAACTAATAGTCTAATATTTTTTTTTTTTTTTTTAATTTAGACTTAGATCTCTTTCATACAAAAGAAAACTGATACAAAAATTATATAAATAATTACTGGGGTTCAGTTCTTTATAGTTGGCAATGCCGTAGGCGTTAATGATATTCTGGAAACCAACAGTAAATTTATTTAATCTAAAATATGTAGGTGGAGGTTCTTTGTAGTGCAAGCGAAAGATTATGGGCTTTATTTCTCCTCCTAAATTTTTCTAAAAAACACAGAGATAATTATTTTGACGATAATTATGATAGAAAAATAAGTATATTTGTTTATTTATATTTTACTTACACTTTCATTAACCAGAAGTTCATTTAGAATTTCCATATTACTCAAAGGAATCCAGCATTCTGCTACAAGAAAGGATTCACTTGCATCCACTTCAAATTTGTTCAATGTATGATAGATAGCTTTCATTTTTTTTGCTTCAATCAACCATCTTTTCAAATTTGAAGCCGCTAATTGTAAAACACGTGTAAAATGTTCATTAGTTGTTGCTATTACCTAAATCAGAATAAATCACCAAAATGAGTTTAAAAAATAATTCCTTTTATGATAAATCAATAAGAAAGTTTGTAGATTTAAATAAATTCAGGTAAATAGGGTGTTAGTCCTACAGGTAATGTGCTAGGCCATCGTATCCTCTAATATAATCTAAAAGAAACACTATTTTAATTATTGTCATTCCCTAGCCACCCTACTGTTTACAGCATTTAATGGTGTCCTTTGAAATTGTTCGATCTACATAATAGAATTTTGTATAGCAAATCATGTTAAGAAAAGTATATTCTAACATTCTGCAATCTTGTTATATAAAGTAAATTTAATAATTTGTTGAATTATATTGGTTATTTTCTACAATATAGGATTTGTTTGGTTATACATTATTTATTTTATAAGTATGTTTATACATTATTTAACTTTGTTTTATGCCTAAAAACTAGTAGAGTAATACAGTAAACCCTCGATAAAGCGAACTGGTAGGGGGTTTGATATTCATATGTAGTTCGTTATAACCGAGGATCCTTTTTTTTTTTTATCTTTTTTTTTAGCCAATTGCCGCACTAATTTGATCATATTTAGAAGGAAATCCATTCATTAGAACTAGATAAATTAAAACGCATGTATGTAATTTATTTTTAATTAAACTACATATTAAATAAACAATGATGTTCACTAATTTACCTGCCAAGTTCACTTGGGAGTTCTTTAGCCTTAGCTTATAATTCGAATAATACAGAATGGTTAATAAGAGGGTCTGAGATTGGGATTTGAGATCTCATTTGTTTAAAGCAATTTATCAATTTTTTTCCAAATATTCACGAGCCGCAGAGCTCGTTTATTTGATGCTGAAGTTAATCCTTGGGCTGCGGTTGAATCTATTTTATCTTTGTTTTTTATAATGGTTGACAATGTTGATTTGTGAATTCCATATTTTTCTGCGATGGTTTTCTTACTTAGAAATCCCGATTCAATATCCAGGGGAATTTTTAATTTTTCCTCGATTGATAAGGATTTACGTTTGTGACACACGTCTACCAACGAACTCATTGTGAATTAAAAAAAATCTGGTGCGTGCTCGCAACACACAACTTTCACTTACCAACTTACTTAGATTAGAAATTAATATCGTTTTGTTAATTGCCACTTTTCAAATGAACCAAACGGCTTTAATTAGGAATAATGGTCTGTCCTTAAAGGCGTACTCCGCAAGCGAGGGCTCAACGACATTTATGAGTTGACTGGATATTTTTCTTTTTTTCTCCTCTATGTGTTTTCTTTATTTTTATCATATCACATATTTAGCCATTTCTTATTTTTAGACGTAACGAGAGACAGTTAATTTCTCCATATAAACAAAAACAAAGGTATTTTATAGGAAACAAAAAAAAAACAAACAAAAAAGGCCCCTACCTCATTTAAGCCCCCTCAGAACATTTTAATAATGATAAAGCTAACCTGATATTAAAGAACACCTAATTTTCATTAAACATGACGAATTTGATAAAAATTGTTAAATTTGATAAAAATTGTTTTTGAGATCATCGAAAAAAAGGTAAAATTTGGAAAAAAATTATGAAATAAAGTGTCCCCTCCGTTTTACCAATTTTGATGAAATGTTGGCTTTCACATCTTTGGCATATACATACATCAAATACCCAGTTTGATCAAAATCGTTAAAGCCTTTTTTGAGTAAATAAAAAAACACGTGAAAATGATACAAAATTTATGAAATAAAGTCCCCCCTCCGGTTGATCAATTTTGATGTAATGTTGGCTATCACATCTTTGGCATATACATACATCAAATACCCAGTTTGATCAAAATCGTTAAAGCTTTTTTTGAGTAAATAAAAAAACCACGTGAAAATGATACAGAATTTATAAAGTTAAGTCCCCCCCGGTTGATCAATTTTGATGAAATGTTGGCTATCACATATTTGGCATATACGTACATCAAATACCCAGTTTCTTCAAAATCGTGAAAACCGTTTTTGAGTAAATAAAAAAAAAAACGTAAAAATGATACAAAATTTATTAAGTAAAGTTCCCCCTCCGGTTGATCAATTTTGATGAAATTTTTACAGTCATACTTCGGGTATATTAATACATCAAATACTCAGTTTAATCAAAATCGTTAGAGCCGTTTTTGAGAAGATCGAATAAAACTTAAAAAGTTAATTAATAAAGTACCCCCTCCCTTTGAGCAATTTTGATGAAATTTTTGCTGTAACATCGCGGACATATACATACACTAAATACCCAATTTCAGGTTCGCACGGTTTATAGTTTTTGAGCTAGTCACAGACCATTTCGCGGGACTTGGTTATTTGGACTCAGGGGACCCCAAAACGTGTATTTCCGTTGAAAACCGGAAGTCGAAATTTTTCACGATCGCAATACTTCCACTTACTATATATCTCATATATAGGTAAGTGAAAGTAAAAAAAACAGTATAAACGACTACAGAACACTGATTCGAATAATACAGAACTCCAAACAGAACTGAGCTAGTTTTGAGAAAAAAGTCAATGGAATCAGAGAGAGAACAAAACGAAATTGGATTAGTTAAGAGTAAAAAAAACACCTCAATTCTAGAAACTGGTGCTACTTCGTCTTCCCGCGCTCATTCTACTTAATACAGTAAAAAAAAAAATTAATAAAAATTCTAGCAGTTCGTTATAACAGAATATAATAATTCTCAGGCATCAAATTTAGTTCGTAGTTCGCACTAACAGAGGGATTTCGCTATAACGAGGGGTTCAGCAGAAATATAATGGTAATTTTGGGGGATAGTATTTTGGTTCGATATATCGAGGTGTTCGTTTTATCCGAGTTCGTAATAATGAGGGTTTACTGTATAAATATATTAAAGACTTACTTTTTTTAAATCTGCAATGTATGATTTGTTTTTCATATACAGCTCTGAACACTTCACTTTACTCTCTGGTATGTCATATAGTACAACAGAGAAACCCTCAGAAAGTTTCAGGATGGTGTTTTTTAACAATTCACCATGAACTAGTACTACAAACAGTCTTCGCAAATTCTAAAAGAAAAATAAATAACCATCTTTAAGCCTAATTAATTTTTTAAGCTAGTTTTTTATCTTGGTTATGTGGCTAATGAATAAATTATAGACTGATTCTTAATATTATATGCATTTATAATTTAAATGGCATTTTGTCTTTAGACACAAAAAAATTGGAACATTAATTACAGGACTCACATCATAGTCATTTGAAGGAATGTCAGAAACTTGTAAAACATAATTTCCATGGCAAATTCGCCACATAGTTCTCTCAAATGCATTCCATTTGTGTTTTGATATTACACCACCAATAATTCTGTGAACATATACACAAATACTGATTAGCAAACTTGATTTCATTTATCTCTTACTATCATTTATCTCTTCATTTATGTAACAACAAAATAAAAGCAATAAGTTTACAATATTAAACATTTATAAAATTTTAATATAAGCTTGAAACTTCAAAAGATTACTTTATCATAAACCCAGAGCTTAATTTCGTTGTCCAGAATAATATCCTAGACAGCAAGTTTTTGTAATATACCTCTCAAATCATATATATGATTATTATCAATTTATGTACAATACAAAAATTATTATTAAATAATTTAAAAAACATCTTTTAGATGTTGTTTCAACGCTCTAAGACTAGTAACTCCTGTTACTTTTTTGAAATTTGATATCCGTTTCCCAAAGATGATCCTCAATCCTCCACTTCATCATCTCAAAATTTTAAAACATGTCAATTAAAAACTTCTAGCATGACAATTAGAAAATTTGAACACCCATATTTCGAATTTAAATGAATATACAGCTAAAACATAAAGGGGGCCTGGATTCATTTTTTACCGTGGATATCTAAAAAATTCAAAACGATATTGAAAGTATTGTAAAGTAACATTCCAAATAGTTTTTATTTATAACACTTTGGAATTAATAAACAATTATGAAATCTTTTCCGAGTTTTTGTATCTCATGTTAAGAAATCTTATAGGACAAAATATTTTCAAAGAATATTTTAAATTGATTCAAAGACTTCTTTAATTTTTATTCATAGGATTTAAAATGATAGAAATTATAATAACTAAAAACAAGTATATTTGTAATATAACATACTGAAGATTTAAATCCTGTCCTGATTCAATGTCCTGCATTGATATTACGTTCGACTAAAAAAAAAAAAAAAAAAAATTAAATATATGTATGTTTAAAGCTGATCATCTTTCTAATTCTATTATTTATTTTATTATGAAAAAAAATGTTTTGAGGATGTATTCTAAATGCATTGATTAATTTGATTTTAATGATCAGTGATTAATTATTAAATTGATATTAATGATCAAAATATTAATTATACAAATTTATTTATTTTTAATATTATATGGTATCAAAAAATAAACAACTTATTTATCATAAATTATCAGCTTATTAAAACTGATGTACATCACAAATTAATATACTTTATAACTTTTTTTAATAAAGCAAAAATAAGTTATTCAATAAAAAATACTACGGTTCTTAACATTAATAGAGCCACTATATTAAGTATTCAGTACCCTGACTTTAATTAATTCTATTAAATACACAAGATTTATTAAAATAAGTAACAAAACAAAAAAGTATGTTATTTTATTTGCAATAATGTCAACTTTTGTGCTTTCACTTACTTTTACATGAAATATATATTTAAAGAAATTATTGCGATCGTGAAAATTTTTGACTTCCGGTTTTAACGAAAATACCCGTTTTGGGATCCCCTGAGTCCAAATAACCAAGTCCCACAAAGTTGTCTCTGTGTGTTTGAAAAGACTAGCTCACAAATTATTTGTCGTACCAAAGACTATTATTCTATTTACGATTTCTCAAAAGCGGCAATCAGGATTTCAATTAAACAGAAACTATTGGTTTCCATGGTACTAATTGCAACCGTCTTTGTTGTTTATTTAACGCCACTTTATGCTAGTAAGGCTAATCGGACGATGCTTCAGTGGGAGTCCTAAATTTTGCCTATCCACGTATAATTAGGTAGGGATCTTTAACGAGTACCTGACATCGTACAGGCTTGGGACTTCCATATTACGTCCTATCCGAGGGACAGCATAGCCAAAGATTTTTTACTCCCATTAAAAATTTCCAAGGCCACCTCGGGACGCGAACCAGCGACCTTTAGTATTATTGGTTGCTATGCTAACCACTACACCACAGGTGACCCCTCGTAACTGTCTTAGAACTAACTCTAAACTTAAAGAATTTTAATAATCTTTTTAATTTTGTTTCAGAATGAAAAACAAAGAGAAGTGTTTATATAGAAGACGAGAGAAGATGAAGTGCGTGTTATTCAAAATGTTATCGATCGGAAAAAAAAGCATTTGGCGATCCTTGATACACTACAGTATGAATTTTCCACCAGTAAGTTTTCCCACTTTCCAATAATAAAGAAATTAGTGTTCCCTCTCCGGTAACACTTTAGTACGCCATTGTAAAAAAAAAAAAAAAATACCCGTTAAACAATAACAATACGTGTTAACCAATAACAGTGTTCCCTCTCCGGTAGCACTTTAGTACGCCATTATACATAATTTTGGTTTCATTCACCTTTTCCGCGGTAAGATGTTACTACCTGAACGAGCATAGCTTGCCCCCCCCCTAGATTTTAGCTTGCCCCCCACTAGTTTTTATCCTGGGTACGCCCTTGGATAGTACCAATATGCTATCCAACAAGCTAATTTACTTTTGGATCAATCCACCATAGAGCATCAAAGAATATACTTTGAAGTTTCTTTGATAATGAATATTCAAAAGATTCAATTCTCAAGTATACATATCAGAGTAAACTGTTAAATAATAATAATGTAATTAATAAAATGATAAATTAATTTACTGTGTATAGTAAGGAGCAAGCTGTTTTTAATATAGCTTGGTATTCCAAATGAAGTTGCAGTGTATATTTCAAAGGTTCGATATTGTAGCTAACCTCCTTAACTTCATTAAAAAGTTTCTGGAAAAAAATATCTAAAAAATAGTAGCAATTAATTTTACAGTGAATAAAACTATTAATAAATGGTTTACCCTTAAGAGATCGAAATCTGCTGTTCCTGGTGTCTGAAAACAAAAAAAGTCACTTTGGAAATAACTTTAAGTAAATAATTCTACAAAATTATTGGCCCACCATAAGATCAATTATTTGCCTTTGACTAGGGGCTGGAGGGTCATCATAATACTTCTTCAATTTTATTTTATTTCGAACAACTTCTAGATAAATGTAGTAAAGTATACCTTCAGTTTTCTCACAAAGTTTTACTTCATTTAAATATTTTTTATTAGCATTAGGTTTGCTTTCATTCAACTGAAATTTTGAATTGCATACAATTTCACTAAAAATCTAGATATTTCTTAAATTTAACCTACTATCTTAGGTATACAATTATTCAAACGTTCATACCATTATATACACGGAAAAACTAAATCCTTTAAATTGAAATGTCCTAGGCCACGATAAATACATTTTTTAGTCATTAAACTTTAGTTAATAATCGTTAGAAAAATAAAAAATTGACTAGTTGTATAAGAAAAATATGGTTGGTTTAAGATTTATATAAAATAAATCATGGTTAGTTACATTCTCTCTCTAAATTTCATTCAAAAAAATCTGAACTTAATTTAGCCTGCTCGAAAAAATTATATTAGGGTTTGACAATTAGATTAATATTTGTATAAGCATGTATTGGTCCTAATTAAATCCATCGATTGTTAATTAAAAATCAGAGTTTTAGAACCAGCCAAAGAGCGCTTTCCGCCATCTTAAAAAAACAGCTAAGAAATTTCGTTTTTCTCAGTTTTCTCTCAAAAACTCGGTTTGGTGGATTCATGGGCGGTTCCAGCCGATCGTAAAGGGGGGGGCTGCAGTCCTAAAGGGGGGGGGGGCTGCAACCACACAGCCCTTCATTGGGATCTGCTAATCAGCTTTTTTACCTTAATGTTCCTTTTCCATAACTAAAATTCTAGTTTTTATGCACATTATTTGTTCTTTAACTTGCTTTTTTACATTAAGGAAAGTCAAATTCTATCTTTAAATGACGAAATATTTTCTAAAGGGAGGGGCTGTAGCCCCCACAGCCCCCCCCCCTGGATCCGCCAATGGGTGGATTTAAGACAAAAAAATTTCCTTAACCATGTTAAAGTACCTACATTAAAGTTACAGCACTGTTTTAGATAAATAGTAGAAATTGCATCTGAGATACAGCGCATTTAAAATCATTCCTTATGCTGGAGAAACTAATTTGATTACAGTTTTGTAATCAATATCAATCAGTTTAGTTCATAGTAATCCGTTCATAAATCTTATTGTGGATTCAATTACCAAGAAACTTAATGAAAATAAAAAATTAATTACCTGAACAGAGGCCAAAAATATTGACAAACGTAAGGATTTGGCTGGAAAATGTACAAATAATCTTTTTTCTTAATTGATACTCTTGAATTTAATTTAATCTTCACCGAATTTTATTTAAACATATTTCACATTATGCATAAAATGTCAAATACGCTTTAATGCATAAAATAAAACCAATAATAGGTGAAAAACATTTAAAAAAACCAATATTTTTAGAATATTTTGACTACCAAAAGTTCTTCTTATGTGCCCCATGTTTTTTCTTTGTAGTGCCACCTTTATCTATGTACATATATAAATACTAGTTAAAACAATAAATGCTTCCGCGACCGTTTTCGCAAAATAGCAACCATTTTACTCTTTAAGCTTACTTGCGTAATATTTTTGAAAGATATTAAATTTAGAATTGCCTATTACAATGAATAATTTATTTCATTAAAATTATTCATTGTAATGAAATAAAAGATTCCGTTGCATAAAACAGCATTGAATTCAGTAATTCACATTTCAAATTTCTCCTGCTATGAATATCCTATTAAGATCTATATCCATGATCCTTCCATACTAAACCGAATTCTAGAGTAGGGATGGATTGAGTAGGGATACTGAAAAGTATCTACAAGCCAGCTTGATCCAGCCAAAATGAACCGGGTACTGATACTGATCCATTCCATTGGTACTCTGATACTGATCCATTGATACTCGGTATCAGTTGAGTGTGAGGTACTAATACAATGAATACTTGGAATAGCTAGCCCGGACTATGGTCCAGATACTGGTTACTACTGATACAGTTGAATCATTTAAGCCTGAATTACACCAACCGAGTAGCTGGGCCGAGTAGCTCGCTCTGTCACTCGGCCGAGCAAAATATTGAGGATTGGGGTGATAACACGTGGAGGAGACAGCGGGTGAGTCAGTGCATTGTGGTTATACGTTCGTGAAACATGGTTCCCCGGTATTCACTTGGCCGAGAGAATCACTCGCCTGCTACTATGCCGAGAACTGACTTAGCTGATTACATTAACCGAGAACTCGGCCGAGTGCACTGTCTCGGACCAGTACTCGGTAGGTGTAATTTAGGCCTTAGTATTTGAAGTATTCCTTGCAAACTACTTAATACCTGATCCCTTGATTCAGCAACAGGCTCTTTGATAATTTTATTAATTTATTTTAGAAGGTAACAATAATGAGATAATCAAAAGTAATAACCTAAATAAAAAAATAAGCTAGAATTATTTTTTATCAAATTTAAAAAATGAAAATATGTTTACTTAGTAAAAAATTTGTTGCCGTGTAGAGTTTCGTTGAACCGTAGTTCATTTATTCAATTATAATGCAACGGTCATTTATTCAATTATAATGCAACCGTCATTCATTCGATTATAATGCAACGGTCATTCAATTCCTATTCGAGAGGCTTTCGGGGCTGAAGCCTTCCCCCCCACCCCACCGTAAGCACCAAGCACCCAAAATCTGGACCCAATTACCTGTTTGTATAACATTTGGTCAAAACTTGTACTCCCTTACCAAGTTCTGAGCCCAAGAGGTTTCATAATTTGTATTATTAGTGTTTCTTTTTTATGTTAATAGCAGACTAAAAATACTTGCCTATTCAACAGATTTCAATTGATGGCTATAGAAAAAATATGAAATAAATAAAATAGTATGCATACAAAATCTTATTAATCATAACTTAAATATTTTACCAACTTATATTTAGTAAGATATCTTATATTATCTTCTTATGTTTGATCTTATGAAATTATTCCTACTATATTTATAATTCATACGTCTCGAAACTGCACGATTTCATGCTCCCCTAGGGCAGATACTATAGAATATCCTGCTTCAGTTGGAATATATATATGGCATAATGCCATTCTTTCACTTCTAAATATTGAACGTAAATGGATAACCATCTTTGTAATAAATTATCCTCAAGTTAATAAACACTCGTTCTATCAGCTTTTCAGAAATATATCATATGAAAGGATCACATGTCTAATACTTTATATATGCTTATAGCCTATATATTTTTATAATATTCGCGATTAATATCTATTTAGAAGGCAAGGAAACTTCTTAGAATGCTACGAATAATATTTTGCTACAAGCCTTCAAAACAGAAACTTTAAGTTAGTAACTTGGTATAAAAAGAAAATGGGGGGGGGGGGGGAGTTAGTGCTAAGCTTTAACACAGAATTTTACAATATAATTGGAGGGCCAGGAACGCGAATAGAAACCCCTCGCTATTGAAATCGAAAAAAATATGATTCAGCAAGAGTTGAAAAATTGAAGGAAATACTTGCCACATAAGACAGAATATGATGTCAATAACATGAAAAGATCGATGCCAGAGTTATGTGTAGGATTCCGAAGACTGCTCACCATCCCTTACTTGGTGTTCCACCTATAATTCTCCTAAATTTACCGAGTTTAACACACAATAAAAAAGAAAATAAATAAATAAAAAAACTTTTAAATGTATTCCTTCAAAGCGTTTCATTATCTCAACATATTTCATCAGGGGGGCAGGTAGGGCAGCTGCACCCCCATAGAAATTTTGAGAACCAAAAACTACAAATTAAATACGTATTTATTTACTTCATTATTAAAGCAATTTTTAAGTATCAATAAGTTTTATTTGAAAAATTAATATAGCCTTACAAGGTCAAAATACCTCGAACCATTCCCCAAAGCATTAGAACTTTACCAGCTTGTCCCCCCTAGAGGAAAATTATACCAGCCTCCCCCCTCGATGAAATCCTGCAGACATCCTTGAACTTATTTCCAATATTAGATTATAGTTATGTTGTAAATTTATATTAAATGTTTAAATACAATCCTATTTTTATGTAAGGAGTTTAAAAAATTACTAAAGATAGTCATTTTTATACAAAAATAGTAATATATAGTTGATTTGTGTCCTCACACCTCGGGGGTGGGGCTGCGCCGCTTCCCTGTTTCTTATTAAAGCTTTATTTACATCATCAATGCTTTATTTAAATCAATAGTTTACTTATGTTCCAACAAGCTCTTAAAACACGTCGACTCTTTTCGTATGCTTCGTTCGCCTTTCCTTGTTAACAATGAGCAGTTAGTAAAGCTTGACCCGGTGTTGGGCATGTGTGACCGCTTACTAATTATCTTTTGTACATGGATCAGATCCGATACACGCCGTGCTGCGGTGCGGTTATGTGTAACCAGACCTTTACACGAAATCTTTGCTGTCACATCGCGGGCATATATACCTCAATTACCTAATTTCAGTTCCGTACGACAAATAGTTTGTGAGCTAGTCTGTTCACACTCAGACCATTTTGTAGTATTTGGTTATTTGAACTCAGGGGACCCAGAAACATATATTCTTGAAAACCGGAAGTCGAAATTTTTCGATCGCAATACTTTCCCTTACTTTATATTTCATATATTGATAAGTGAAACAGGCCGAGATAGCTGTGTGTGTAGATGCGCGACCCACTGCTGCAGCTCCAGCTGAACAGCGGCGGGGCGGTTCACCCTCCCAACCTGGTTAGAATAGGTTGGTTACACCTCTAGAGTAACCCCTGTGTGCCACACATGGCCAGGTAGTGGTATGGAACAAAACAAAAAAAAAAGATTAGTGAAACTAAAAAAATACCAGAAGGCAGTTAGTAGAATAATTTCTCTCTATAGATAGTGGAAATGGATTTAGATCAGTAGATTTCGAACCTGAATCCAAATCATGACAGAACAGCCTTTTCTCCCACCTTAGGACAATTAAATTTTTTTCAGTTAATAAAAACCATATTAAGTAGTTATATTTAAAGAAAATTAAATATTAAATATAGCTATAACAACAGTTTTTCATAGTCTAGAAAACAAAACCCTCCGCATAATATGGTTTACTGTTTATTATTTACAGTTACTAAGATTTTTACCTTGATTTTGTATCTGGTGATGAAAATAAATAAGAAATAGTAAAAGATTTATGGGTTTTACCAACCATAACCAATTTTATTAGCATTGACTAGAGCTAGCAAATGAACAGATCTTGAAATATCTGCAAGGAAATATTAATAAATTTTATTTTCTTCAGGTAACATAAATACGTTAGACAAAAAGGCTTTTATCAAATAACAACAATATAACAATATGAAATCAAGTGATGGATTTTTGTATGAATCTTATTCATTATAGATCCCAAAAATTTATTCTTTTAAAATCTTGGAGTCACACGTTACAACATGCATTTCAGTTTTTTGCTTAAACTTGATTGTTTTTAGCTTAGCAACAGATACCAAATTTTCACTATCCATGTAGCCTATTTCCAGTATAAGATTTAATTTGTAATCATTTTCATCAAATATTACTGATTCTTTTGAATCAAATGAATTATAAATATTTTGTAGATAGCACCTATAGGTACTAGGAGCAAATATTTTTAAACAGTACAATTCAAAATTAATAATTAATCTCATAGGACCATAAGGGATTTCATTGCAATGAACTCTTCTCCTAAAAATTATATTAGGTAGTTCTTTTACACAATCTTCTTGACTTGAATCCTCAATGTCATCCTGAAGCTGATAATTAAGAGTGTTGTTCCATCTAACATGATCACGTATGTATTTCATTAACAAAAAAATGTCGGAAGAAGTCATTTCACTTTTTGTTGAAAATGATGGTGGCCGTTTTACACTGAAAACTTTTCTTGATTCATAAGTTCCTTTTAAGAGGCAGTGCCCCTGCCGTATCCCAATGCTTGGGCAAAGCTCAATATCTTTATTAGCATTTATAGAACATTCTAAAATATCTATCATTTTTTTACCAAACCAAGACTGAGGAAGGCACACAGATTTTTCGAGAAGAAATGGTTCCACCAATAAATCAAAATTATCAAGAAATTTATCAATCTGCATAAGTAATTGAGTAACCAGGTCAGAAGATTTTTTGGTATCACATGTATCAAGAATCGATTCAATTATATCTATAATTTTTCCACCATTGAAGTAAAATGTATTATTCAATATATAATCCTCACAGCAGGCTTGTAATACTTTCATTTCTGACTTAACTATATAAAGCACTTTTAAATATCCATACATTTTAGGATCCATTTTTGAAGCAACGAACACTTCAGATATTTTTTGATCAATTATATCAGACAACGATAAAAACTTTTTATTCAACATTGAACCAGCAATAGAATAAAACCAATTACAAACACATCTAACATTCACAATGTCATGATAGTTAAAATACTTGAAAATCTTTTCTAAAATCTGTTCCGAGAGCATATAAATTTTTGAATTAATAATATTCATACTAGATGGTTCATTCTTCAATTTAGTCAAAATAGGGAATGAGTGGAATTTTTTCATAAAACTTGTTGAGCCCATTTTCATATAGATTTTGATCACATATTGAAGACACAAATTTAGACCTTGATTTCTTGAAAAATTTACAGCTACTAACTAATACTGGTAGTCTATACAATGGTAGTACATCAAAAAATAATATATTCATACTGATAAGGTATATAAATTATTTGCAAATAAAGAATTCAATTTTAACCACAAATATTATGGTAATTTAAAATTTTAGACTTTTTTGATTTATTTTTTAGACTTTTTTGTTAACATATGGTTGTATAGGTTACCTAGTATTTAATGAAAAATTGAAGAGTAAACATTTTAATATGCTTCCAAATACTGTAGATTTATCAGAACTTCCTATAGAAATTCTGGAGAAAATAGTTTCAGAATTAACACCAGAAGAGATATGTGTAAATATTCGATTCATAAGTCACCGTTTTGAGGAAGTTGCCTACAATGTAATGAAGGCTGCTTTCCGTGCAGTGGAACCTCTCATTGAAAGCCAATTGGAGAATACTAAGAAAAAACTGCAGGAACTTACTGTTACTACTAACACTTTTCAAAATGAAATGTCTCTTGTAACAAAATTTACATTTTTGCAGGTAATAATAGGCTGCTCAGTAAAAATATTATTCTAAAAAATTGAACTTTTTAAAGGCAGGGGATCATTCTACCACATTGTAAGTGGTTAAATGTCATCCTCCCACACCAGAACTGCAGGTTCAAGTTCTGCCCTGGGTGGTGCTTATCTTTGGCATGGGACATAACTCCCAATGGCACTACCAGTCGGTGTTTAGAAAGGGGTGTCGATCCGTAGATAGCCACTCTGAAAAGGTTAAAAAAAAAATAATCTAAAACAAAACCAAAGAAATGTAATAGGTCCACCCAAGTTTAGTCAAATCGAAAATTGGCCCACACCGGCCCTAGAAACCCCAAAGGATCATTTTCAGAAAGTGTGACCATTGGAAAAAAAGGGAAATTATTCATAAACTGTCAGAAGACGATGTCAGCATTTAATTTTTTTTTATAATGGCCTCCTCCCTCAAACATCAAAATCATAAAAACTTTTGTCTTTAACTTCTCAATCCTTTTTAGAAAAAATATTTTACATTAATGTAAACAAATGTGAATGTTAAGAACTTTATTGATTTTAGCATTCTAAATGATAATTTTTCTGTTGATTTATTCCCCTTCAGATAATGCATTCTGAATATAAGATCCTCAGCACCATTCTTTTGGAAAGTGAATCAGTAACTTATTCTGCAATAATGTTCAGAATAGTTAAGAACATTGATGAGTTTTATCACTTAATACAAAGCTTGAAGAATGACCAGTGGGACTGGTCAACTGATAATGTAGCTGATGTAATGGAAAAGTTGAGATCTCTAAATTCAGACATTTATGATGAATTTTTTTGGAAGAATTGGGACATTCATAAGGTAATTATTTTAATTAAATTATTTATATTAACAACTCTCATGCAGGAGCAATTTTATTCTATGGTTCATTCCAGTCTCCTAGTGAAACAAGTTAATTCATATCATATAAACTTGACTTAGCTAAACCAAATACCTAATATTTTGGATACTCAATTTTTATATAATATTACCTAGAAATAAATAAAATATTTTGAGATATTGAAAACCTCAAAGCTCCAACAGGATAAAATATGTTCAATCAATACCGTCCCATTTGAAACAATAGAACTTTTGACATTGAACAAATAATACATCATCGGAAAAACTGGGATTTTTCGGTATATTAAAACTTTTTAAGAACAAGAAAAATAGTTGGAAAAGGAAAACCTTATAAAAAATCAGTGGGCATTTAGTGGACCACAGTATTAATAATAGGTAAAATGTTTAGGGGCGTGGTTAAAACAGAATTCACACAAATTTCTTAATATACTTATTGCATGCCAATATTCCAGCCAAAGTTTTAGGCATTTATTATTTTAGCAGTAGTCTACTGCAGTAAACAGCACTGATGAAGGCATAAAATTATCAAAAATCCATGAAAATTATCAAAATAAAAATATATTACATAATTGATAATTAAAAAAATTACTTTGCTAGAAGTGTATGAATTTTTTCTAAAAGCTATTCAATGAACAATATTTCATGAGGACCTCCTTATAACAGAAAAATTGGTGTGGTTTGTCAATCAAAATTTAAGAATTAAGTCTTAATAGAATTTGGGCTCCCTTATCGTTTGTAAAGCCAAATAGTAGTTGGCTTTACTTATCTCACAGGTATGCAATATCCAAAAACTTCTAAATTGAAAAATTTAAGTTAATAGTATTTTCTCTAACCAAAAAATCAAAACTAAATATTAACTTTTAATCTTCTTAAGTTAATTAAGTAACATTATGTAAGATTGGGACAGCAATATGAGGCAGTTTTTTATATGATGAACAGTTTTTTTTTCTTTTTAACTTCTAAAGTAATTCTTCTGAAAAAACGCCAGAAATTAGAGAATTTCTGACAGAAATCAATAAAATACCAAAAAGAATATAAGTATAAAAATATGAGAATATCTCAAAGAAGTTGGCTTTGACATAAAATTGGAGGATCAAGATAAACCTTCAGGAGAAATCATTAATGTCTTCTATTCTTTTTCCTGTGACTAACTACATAAGTTTCAAATTAAAAAAATATTTCATATATCAATGCCACCAGCTATTTGCCTAGTTGATTTAGTGAGGGCAGTTTGGGATCATGGTGTATTGTTAAAATTATAATAAAATTGCTGTCAAAGCCTCGGAGTCTACTGGTATATAATATATCGTAACAAAGTATTGAAGCTTTTGGAACTTCTGAAACAAAGTCTCTTAGAACCAGGCAAATAGCTTTTTCATAAAAATGTATTAATCTTCTAGCCTACCATATGGGCCTTGGGTTAAGGAAAATCAGTTGGCATAATTTTTATGGTACTGGTATAGAGAAGAATTATTGTCTTTTTAAGATATAGTAACAAACATTACGAATGGCTCAAAAAAAATAAAGAAATAATAATAAATAAAATAAAAAGTAGTTTTTCAATTCAATATTCAGTGTTTCATTTGTATTATTCTTTTATTTTATTTTCATATTGGACAAATAAATGGTTATGAACATGTAGGGTATGAGACAATAAACCAAAAACTTTAAAATGTAGGATACTTTCAATAGAATACTTGACATATTAATTGAAGTAAAGTAATTCATGTAAAAATAATGTGAATTGTTACTTTTTTATTAGTAACAATACATACATTTTTTAATAACATTTACTGAGACTGTTAATATTTTAATTTTTAGAACCCTTTTGGACCTCTTTTAATAAAGATCCTTGGCTGCTCAATAAGCTCTAAATTTGAAGTTGCTGTAAGCCATGAATCGAAACCCAAATTCAGAGACAGTAAATGTCATTTATCAGGGTAATATTTTTATTTTATGAATATGAAAAAATAATATCGCTCGTCCAATGCAACCAATATAGTAGTTCTAAACAAAAATGGCCATTTAAAGTTTATTCTTTTTTCTTTCTTTAATATCTGTCACCTGCTTTATTCGATTGTTAAAATGTTTCACAAATTTATGATATAATGGACTAAACGATGATTAGTGAATTTTTTTTTTTAAATGTGATTTAGAGTTAGACCAGTATTGGACAAGCAAGTTATGATCTTCATAGCCAAATACATTATTCTTGATTTTCAATTTATGATTATTAAAAAAAAAATAATGTTATTGTAGGGTTCGATTTGCAATCTAAAAATATTTGAAATAGGCAAATGTGTGGTCTTGCAAATTAAACATATCTATTTATTTATTAACTTAATAAATATATCAGCTTCTGCCTCGAAACTTGTTGGAGTGAGAATGGTAGGATTTCTAGTAGTTGTACATGTAAATATTTCGAGTTTTTTGTGCTAACATGTTCACATTGAACGTTATACTTTGGTGGGCATTTTTCTATCTATGACCCTTGTGTAGCAAATAATTTTTCACAGAGTATGATATGTCTAATATTTTTCTTAATGCTTTATTTGGAAAGATTGGATTCTTTGAATACTTGAGGGCTTAGCAGAACCCCATAGCTCTATCCTATCCATATCCATAATGATCCAAAAAGTACTCTGTAGATGAAAAGTATGTTACTTAAATTAAAAAAAATATCAATAAAAAAGCATAAGCTGTATGCAATAATAGTACACTTGAAATTTTACATTCTTTAATGCTATGGTGACTTGCCCCTAGTCACAATATAAATATTCCCTCTAGTCACAATATAAATCAATACCTAAAACTTAAAAAACAATCTAAAACTCAAAGGCTTATAAAAGGAGCTGGTTATCAAAAGTGGATATCTCCATTTCCATTTTCGCTGACTATATGACACTAAAAAAACTAACTTTGGATTTTCACCATTTGAAAATTGATGTTCAGTTTGCTTAAAAAAACAAAACAATTTTTCCAATTATTTTAATTAGATTATTATATTATTATAGAATATTCTAAAAATAATTGTTTACAAAATTTATTAGAGAAACTGTCAGACCTAATGAAAAACTTAGTTATGGTCAAAGAGTAGATGTCCACTTTAGAAAACAAGTTCCTCATATATTGCTACTAATTACATTACAATTTAATGATTTTATTTATAAACATCATATATTTAATTTCCTGAAAACTTATACAATAATTTTGTCTAAGAGAAAAGTTTGGTCACAGCCTGGTCTTGAACCCAGGTCTCTTCATCACCGTTGCAGCGTTCTTAACCATTGAGCTTGGGTTTGGGACAGCTGGAATATGGTCCATGGTAGCTGAATGGTTATAAACGCTGCAACAGTGATTCAGAGACCTGGGTTCAAAGCCTACCTTTGACCAATCTTTTCTCTTCAGATTAAATGAACCTGTTGCTCCTCTTGATATTGGATTCTAACTAATATCAAATTATTAAATTTATTTCAATATACTACATTGAATATACATTCAATTCTATTTCTTTAGTACATAAGATTATATAAAATAATTGAATGTAATTAAAATGTTTCTTGGTATGTTTTAATCACATTTTAGTATTTTATTAATTTTCAAAAAAAATTAAAATTATTTTGATGTGAATCATGAGAATATATTTATAATCTGTGGAACGATTTATTAAGGAAGAATGAACCAGTACTTTTTTTTGGGAGGGGGGTCATCTATAAAATTCTGGCGTTTAATTTAGTTTTATAACAATACTGATTTTAGTACTTGATTAAGCTTTGATCGACAGGCAATACGAGATACCAGACCTAAGCAACACTTTGGTTTCACCACCTAACGGTTCTCAAAACTCTTATCACTGTACAAGAATGTTAGCAGCCTATGTTTGTGATTCTGTGAGATGGGGAAATCTTTTCCATACATTGAGGCTTAAATGGGTAAGATTAAAATTTCTAGACTAACACCTACTAAATATATTCTTTGATAGTTTTTCATTTGAAATAGTTATGTATGGTAAGGGCACTAGCACTGAGTAGGAGGCAAAGCAGTGGATGGTTACTAGTTGATCCTGAAGATCCTTATCTTAACTCAGCACCAAAAGTTATACAAGAAAAAGAAATCATATTGAGCAACTTAGAAAAGAAAACCTGCAGGATAATTGAACGTACTGGAGAGGATACCACAAACATACCCCTTTGGTTAGGAATGAGGTAGGCTTTGGCATTTTTATACACTTAATAATAGCAAAAGGCCCAATTCTTCTTAGTGTGATTAGAAAATACTGGTTATAAGTAGAATAACAACACTGAAAAAAAAAATTACAGTAATAATATAATAAAAATACTACTAATATACAAATAAATATTGGATCTGTATCTTCCATTACAATAATAAGATGTCTATTAAGTAAACCATGCTGTGTCTCAAATACTTCATTATAAACACTTAAATCAAATAAATGCATTCATATAAAGGAAAGAAACTCAAAAAGAAGATTCCAGTATTGTTTTCTTGAGGGGTTCACTTTTTTATTGAATAAAAAAGCTTTGCTCAAATATTCTTCTAGAAGCACCATTGAAAATTAGATACCATTTTCTATGAGAAAAGTTATTTACTAGTTACTAATTAGTAAAATAGTAAGATAAATAATTAGTAAGAAAAGTTAGTAACTAATTTGCAAAATAAATTTACTTTTATGGTTGATGGAAGGTCAAAAAACGCAAAGTTGTATTTCTTGATAAATCAGAGGTTTTTCAAAAATTATTTCCAAAACTTCCTGATTGAACACAGATTCTATAATTTTAGGAAAACATGTAAATTTCATAGGCACTGAATTACTGCAAATGAAGTTGATTTTTATTGGGGGATTGGTTCATTGACACTGATTGGTCAAAAAATGTGGAAGTGAATTTTGTTACTTATTAAATGTGAATTGGTTCTTAACATCCAAACTCTGGGAATCAATATAACAGTTAAAAAGAAATGAAAAAATATTAGGAGATTTTTTCAAGAGTTCTTCCTTAAAAGATATTTCACATATTGTGTTTTTTCAATGTTTCACAATCTTTCGCTGTATACCCGCCTATAGCTCTTGATAATCTCCAACCAAAACCAATCTGATTCCACCATATGAAAGAGTTAAATTTTCGGTACTTGTAAATTTTCAAACCAGAAAGGGACTGGTTGCAACCTAACCTCTGTTATCTTGTTATCCTTTGTAGTTGTATTTTGGTTATTTAGAACTGTAGGCGTTTTACTGTTTGTTTATTCACTTTAATTTTTTTTATTTACTTCTGTTTTGCTTCAATTTATTTAATTTAAATATTGGTGTAAATTTGAGCTGTTTCCAAATCTCCACACCCATTGAGGGTCTTAAGTAAAAAAAATGAGATCTAATGAAGTTAATCAAGACCCTTTTGAATTAAAAGGGATGATATGGGGAAAACTTTGTTTTCAGTTAAAAAGGGCCTTGATTACTTTAACTAGACTGACTTACACTCATTGAAGAGATAATAAAACCCCACTAGGTCCTTTCCAGTGAAGATCGGGGGCCACATTAACAGGTCGTTTTCAGCAGAAAATTTATCCTTCTTCTTCTTCTCCTAGGTGCTACAGACCGATGTGATCCTTGGCCTCCTCGAAAAAACTTTTGCCACTCAGTTCGATATTTACACCCAATCACCAATTTGAGGTGCCATAGGTGATGGGCATCCCAGTCTAGAGTATCCTCTCATCATAGCCGATGTCTTCCTTTAATCCATGTGAGGGTCTCATCAAGCAGTTTCCTAAATATTTCCTCCCCTGGCATGTATGCAACGTGGCAAGCCCAGTGTAGCATTCCCAACTTTATCCATCTCAATACATCAGTCTCGTCATAAATTTGGTTGGTGACTTTCCCTGTTTATCCTTCGCTTCCAGCTTTCATGGAATCTGAACGGACCAATAGTTGTCTAAGGATCTTCCTTTCAAAGATTAGAATCTCCATATCCTCATTACTAGTGAGAGTCCAGGTCTCTGATCCATAACAAGACCTAATAAGGGTCTTAAACAAAATGCACAGGATGCAGCAGGAGAGGTAGGAACTTCTCAGGTGATATGGAATCTGAAATAGCTTTGATGAGTCAATGACTGGTTTCCTAGGAGGTCTGGTATTGTTTCCACAACCAGCCAATGATCATAGATATTCAAATTGGTATTGAAAAAAGTTGATCCTATTTATTAAAATGAAAATAATTCAATTAGTGGAAGTGCCTTGTTATTATTTTTGCTTACCTCAGTTTTATAAGTTGGGTATATATAAGGTATAATTCAATTTTTCATAAATTTGATCAATTATTAATCATTCACTATAAGGCATAATTCAATTTTGGCCCAGGTTGGTCACCCCTGCTCTAAGGGTTAACAGTTTACCTGCATTTCAGAAACTTGAGGCTTTGTGTATGGAATTTTCCAATTAACAGCAAAATATTTCGTTGGACATGGTTATATCAAAAAGTGAAGAAATCTTTTTGGATAAAACTCAAAAGAACACAAAATTTTTCATTTTAAGAATTCTGGTGTGATACATTTCTGAAAAATAATGGCTTTAGATTTTCAGAATGGCTTTCCAATTGAAATTTCAATAACTGATTTGTCTTGAGTTACTTATACTTTAAAAATATAAAACATACGAATATTATTGTATTACGGTTATTATTCTTACTTATGAGAAAAAAAAAGTAACCCTAAGGCAAATGAATAATATTAAATGGTGAATTTTAGGTATGATTTTCAGTTATGGTGCCCAATAAAAAATGCTCCAAAGGAAATGTTTAAGGATGGAGAGCATGAAGAAATGCTTGAGTTGATGGATGCAAAAAGTCCTGCACCACGTCCTTATTTATTTAAATTGGAATTCCGAGTTTACGTAACGGCCATTAGTTCATTGAGCCAAGGAGCCATTGAAACAACTATCTGGATAGAAGAAACTCCAGAAAATATTGCTTATACGCAAAGCAGGCAGCTAGTAATTTAATACTTGTAACTAGTCAGAAAAATTACATTTTCTTTTATTAAATAACAGTCCAAGTATATAAAATCAAATCTTTAATATTCATATCAGTCTTTGATATTCATAGTAGACTATAATAACTGGTATTTTCTATCATAAGGGGATCCTGAAGGCTAAAGGCCCCTACACACATCTTTATCTGACCATCCACTTTGTCAGATCAACCGCAGGTGTATTGTATGTAGGCTAAACTTGTTAGGCCTAAAAAATTGGGTAGTCAGTTTAGGGCAAATATCCAACTGCCCAACAATTCAGATCAGAACGTGGTAACATTGTCAGGCTGACTTTCTGACTAGAGTACACTACAGGACCCATAGTGAACAAATTTTATGATTAAATGGCCACAATTCCACAAATCCTAATTTAATGTTGATTCGAAGTGCACTCAACAGGTGTTGACAAACAGCTCCGCTGAGGCTTGTCAAAGGATCGAGGTTCATATAGAACAAAGTCTTTGATCTTAGCCGGCCGCTAGTCCTGTGCCAAACAATGGACGGATGGTTCTCAATAGGCGCTTTGCCTACCCCCGCTGGCCGCAACAATATATAATATTCAACCCATCCAGGTGCTCACTAGACTTAAGAATTGGCAATGATCTAACATTACACAAATCAAGGTCTACTATTATTATTTTACAAAGCATTACACAAATCAAGGTATACCACATCCATGATAAAATTGCTGTTGCATGGTTGTGATTCAACTACTCATGTTATACAAAAATTTTTCATTAAATAGTCATGCACAGTGTTCAATCTAAATTCTTTAACTCCATTTTTTCACAATTTGTCCATCAGGAAGTGCCTCTTCATTCAGCAACATGTTCTATTTTTTACCCTGGGATTAGGGGCACTAGCCTACTCCCCGAGCAACTTTTAATTGCTCCCTCCTTTACAAAAACACCTTTCATCTCATTACTATGCATTTATGTCCCAAAATCCACTGGAGTACAATCTCACTTGCTCCAACCATGGTTCTGTTCCATGTTTGAAAACTGTCAGAATTACTGCTTAGTAGTCTACCAGAATTACTTGCATTCATATTTCTTTTAGGTTGATTAAAGTAAACAGCACAACAAAACTTAAAGTTCATGGTTCTATTAATTACTTTTACTTTAGGTTTTAATCATTATTTTTTATTTAGGTTTTAATCATTATTTTTACTTTAGGTTTTTATCATTATTTCAACTTTAGGTTTTAATCATTTCGTCAATACCATTTAATATCTCCTCCCTCAATATTACTATCCTCAATGATTTTATCAAGCTCTTACACTGAAATATTGTAAACATAAATAATTATTTTTTTATGATCAATAAATAAAGGGGTTTGAACCACTAGTATGAGAAAAATTTGTGGATTTATTTCACCATACTGCTGTTTATAATGAAGGTTATAAGACTTCAGATTTAATGAAGAAAATGAAAGGTGCAACAACGTAATATTCAAAAAATATAACCCACATGAGTAGTCAACTCTTCTTATTAATACTAAATATAGAACTATGGAGTCTTTGTACTTGATTTCACACAGAAGAGGAAATGGTTGGGTGTGCGGTCAAAATAAATAATAGCACTTATATGAAAGAATCACATATTTTATTTTTTGCCAACATTTAGACCCAAAGTTGAGTACCTCATCAGGGCTCTTTGCATGATGCTGTCAGTTTTTTTTTTTTTGTTTTTTTTTCGGTGAGTGAGACCTTTGGCCGCGTAGTGTAGTCTTACAGACAGTTGTGTTGCTTGAGGGAGCACAGAAAGCCTGGAGGGGGTAACTCAAACCAAACCTCACGTTGCTGCAAGCCATGGTCACTATGGTGCAGCGGCAGACTCTACATAGCTCCATAACCAATCCCATTGGGGCGAATTTGGCGGTGTCCTTCCCACCGATGGCGTCAGCTCTCTCGGGTTCAAGGACAGTGACTAAACTGGCCTAGGTCAAAGGATTATGGCAGCTCAGAGTCAGCAGACCCTGAGGACCTATATTTCTTTCCCTCTGAAGCATACCGTCCTTTTACCAAACCTCCGGGCAGTTACTGACATCCTGGGAAACCACATCACGATTCTCAATAAGATACACAGGGAAGTTTTATCACTCCTACCCCTGGTCGGTAGGAGTCGTCTCCAGTAGGCTTTTTTGGCAAACTTAATATTTACCCAAAGCAGGACTGCAGTAGCTAAGCCACATGCACAGGATGCTGGACTAGAGGCTGCCAAATAAGATGACAATGACAGGCCTGGAGTATGAGGGGAAGACAGAGGATGAGGGGGTTGAATGACATGGAGAACATGTCAGCAGCTGGGAGTGATAGGATGGTGAAGAAAAGGAGAAACAACAATGGCTATCAATTTATACTTCAGTAGTCCAATAAGGGCTGTAGTTCCATATAGATGGTTTTGGGCATATTGAGCATTTTATCTTATTTGAAAATTCAGTTTTTACTGACTGCCATTTCTTCTGTGGCACAGAGGTACAGGGCAACATGTCACATTTTTCAGTTAGTTCAGTAGAGCTAATTTTAACTTTACTTAACTTAACTTTAAACTAATAAAGTTTGTTTATTCCTTACCTATAGAAACAGCTTGATGAATGTTTTTTACATTATTAGCATTTATAGTAAGTGTTTGAGGTCATCTTGTTAAGTACAATTTAATAAAAATATGAACATGGTATCTTTAACCTTAACACATATAATCATAAAAGATATAATCATATTGTTAGCTGCATATCATTAAGCAAAACGTGATTTTTCACCTGCAATCTGCAACAACATTTGAATCCCATCATCATAGGAATGGTCTATTTTCCTTAAGAAACATATAATCATCAAAAATTATTGATCACTTAACTTGAAGAAAAATCAATTTACACGTCTTGCTCTTTAGAACCTCTCTCCCCCCCCCCCCTCCAAAGGGTGGTTGTACCCCTTTCATTTGAGTGGACTCTGCAGACCTCAATCGTTACAAATAACATGAAGTTATGACCAATGTTTCATGAAATATTTTTCCTGAACTAATAAGTATGATTAGATAAAAGAAAAAAGGCATTTAATTAAAACATTTAATAACATAAATGTAATATACAGTATAGCAGCAAAATTGTTGGCAAATTAGGAAATTTTTATTTTCTTGTTTTGTTTGAGTGTTAGTTCCATCAAATCTTCAGCAATAGTGACTTGGCAATCGTAACATAATTTCTCAAATGCTGCCACTACTTCATTATATAATATCTGAACTGATGGTTCGTCCTGAAATTTTATGAGAAATTAACTCCTAAAGCTTAGATTAATTATTTAATTAAACATTATTCATAATAAAAGGCAAAATAAAATAAATAGGAATAAAACATGGTATTCTAAAAAAGTATAAGCAAACTAATGACCAAATGGCACGTTGTGTGACAAATTCAAGAGATATTGTCCAACTTACACCCTGAGTTTTATAGCGCTGACTGAAGTGAAAAAGGACCAAATGCTTAGCTTTAATTTGTTCAGCAAAAGTAGCCACCATAGAAGGAGTTGAATGACCATTTCCTATTGCTTTTTCTTTCATAGAATCCTCTAATGTTGCTTCATGGACTAAATAATCACATTCCCTATAAAAAAAAATACGATAAAACTAAGCAAAACATGTCTGATGCTTGATAAAACTATTTAAGATAATACTGATACATAATCACTTTCATTAACTGTATCTGATAGACAAGATAAAATAAACTGTAGCAACAAATTCTCCAAAGGAAGGTCCTCCAGAAGTCAAAACTAACAAAAATTACTTATAAATATATGGTTTTCAAAATTGTAAATTTCTATTTCCAATAATAAGAGCATGTTTAAATAGTAATGTATATTTATAATATATCATTGGAAAGCTGATAATTAGAGAAAGAATATTGTTTAGTTTATAATGTGGCAGAAGGTATCTGATTCAAAATATAGAGGTAGCAAACAAACAATTTATACTTTCAGATTATTAAATGGAAACTATTGGTTTCCTTGGTACAAATTTCAACTGTCTTAAAACTAACTCAAAACTTAAATATTACTCACAGTTTCTTTTTACAATTGAATCAAAAAATATTTTAAGAGAATATGTGAGCATTGATGGAAGAGAAGACAAAAGGATTGCTGCTCAAAATGTCCATCCATCAGAAAAAACAAATGATAATCTGTATAATCTTTAATGAATAGAATTTACTTTAATCAATATTTTCTGAACTATATCAATTGTTATTAAAGAAATATAAACTGTCCCTACCTAAATAGAATACAATATTGTTGGCATTCTCTGAAAAATACCCAATTGCTGAAAATTTAAAAATTAAGTTTCAATTTGTCATTAGCCATTATTATGAACCACTTCTAAAAACTCTATCATTCAGTCTAAAACTCAATTGTTCAGAAGCATGCATGGTTCATAAGGACCCCGGCTGGATTTATTCCTATATTCCCTCCCCCTAAAATGTTTATGTAGTAAATCAAAACGAATCACCAGAATAAAGTCCTAATATATAGAGCAAACTTCATTTTTGGAACATTATTTTATAAAGTACTTTCCAAGAGAATAATTAATAAGTTTTAAGTTGAGAAAGCCATTTTTAAAAAACAAGGTCAATTTTTAGTAACAGAAAGTATGGTGGTAAGTGGAAGTTGCATGCCACACCAGATTTTTTTATTTAAGTTTGTATTAGATGAGGTTTCTTAGTTGAAAATTTGTTTCTCCTTTTGCTGCGAATATCTACATACATGGTGCATTTGGATCTAAAGCGTCTATATTGGTGGCTTTACAATTTTGTTATCACTCCAGGTGACAGCCATGATCTTATTAGCAGTATCACTACATGTATGTTGATGTTATTTCCCCTAAAAGTTTTTTTCGTAGCAAAATTCTCTTGAAGAGGGCATAGTTTTTCGAGTCATTTGGTTCCAGTTGCAATTGTTCCTCTTCCTCTAAAGTTATCAACAAAGACGTGAATTGTTATTCACAAGATGTGAAAAAAATTATTAAATAATGATGGATGTTTCTAACTGGTCTGCATATTTCATTACCACTCCAGTCCTTTTAAGGAATATTTCTCTGGCAATGTTCCAGCACTATGACAGGATTCCAATCAAGACACATATCCTGAGGCAGGTACCCCATACCAAAACTTCTAACTGTATCTTATGGGTTTGCCTCTTATAAATTATTATGCTTTAATCTAATCAATTACTGATAAACTACAGAGTTGTGATAACAAGTTTCAGAAGGAATTTTAAAAAAAAAGCTTAGTCTTTACTCACCCATCAATACAAAAACTTGTAGGTTGGTCCAATGTCAGCTTTTAACTAATTTAAAGGTTTGTTTTAACCAAGAATCGGTGAGAGTGTCCATGAACAAAGGAAATATAACCTCCTCAGCTTCTCCATTTTTTTAATGACAAAATTATATCAATTGGAAAGGTCAGTCTTATTTGGATTAAAAGGGGCCTTGATTGGCTGTATTAGATCCCAGCTTTCTACTCCTTCTCACTGCATTAGCTCTTCAGAGATAAATAAACCCACCTGAATGGCCATTTCCAGTTGAGATCGGGTCCACACTAAATGGCACTATACTGGCCATGCCCAGAAGTAACATAGACAAAAATACTGTACTGGCCATGACAACAAGTAACATAGGATTAGTAGTCCAGTCCCAAGTATTTTAATGGGAAAAAAAGATCAAGATACATTTTTAAAAAAATAAATAAAGAAGTGTAATAAATATAAAAATCATAAACATTGTTGCTTACAAGGCTATATCTGCCATTCCAATAGAATTACAAGTATCACCAAGAATAGCTACTTTCAACCCTGGAATTGAAGGTTCCATAACATCTTCAGGATTTATCTATAGCAAAATGTTCAGAAAAACATCCTAAAATTCATTAAGTACTGAATAAGGTGAATTATAAAGATATGTCAAATTTATACATATTGAGATGAGAAATAAAAATAGATGATTATTTCTCTTCTATAGAAAAAATTTCTAGAATATTCTGGAACTGTTAAATTCATGCATTAGTACGTAATCATGTATTAGAATGGTCTTGACCTTTCTGGATTGTTCCATTTCGGACTAAATATAAGCGAGGAACTAGAGCCTTAGTCTTGCCTTGATCATCAAAGCATATGGTTACATTTGAGTCACTTGTGGTTACTATTTGTAACATTTTTACAAATTTGGGTTATAATTTTTTGTATTGATATTAATTGCCATTTTGTTTTATAATTTTAAGTTAGTAAAATTCTTTAAACCCACATTGGTATGAAAATATGTTCAATTCAAATAAATTTATTATACATATACAAAGCTTATAAAGATATACAATATTTTACTTTACATTAAGAATTTTTTAATTCATCAAGATTCTAAGACAATGCCTATTTTTAATATTACATATTTATTTATAATACATAATAGGGAAAATATTGTGATGGCAAAAAGTTTAAAATTCTTAGTTCAACTGTATAAAATACACATTCTGAAGTCCCCTGAGTTTAAACAATCAAGATTTGTGCAAAAACTTAAAAATAAAAACTCTCTGTTTATGTCTATGGAGAGCCTAGGACAAAAATGAAATCACCTATTAGGGAAGGTGCATGATAGGAATATCACAGCAACATTTTTACCAATGCTGTTTTTCTGAAAAGGATTAAGAAATTTTGATCAAACTCACTACAAGAACAAGCAATTTGAGCATTGAGGTTGATTATACTCTTTAAAATGGTCGTTCTTAAATCAAGATTGGAAAAATCAAAGTTTCTTCCTTTGAAGTAACTGTGATTATGGGTCATTCCACATCACATCAAATAAAGCAGTTTAAAAACAATATTAAACCTATAAGTCTTGAATTTTAATCATTTTTTGAGGTACTTGGTTTTCGAAATTCAGTCTGTAATGACTTCCCAGAAACCAACGAGATGATTATTGATGATCGTTCCGGGAAAAATCATCTTATATTTCATTCAGAAATCTATTATGGAACTAGTTTTAAACTAAAATATAATTACTAAGGATTATAAAGCACCACATGTTTAAAAAAACGGCTTTAAATATTTTGAGAATCACTTGCTTTTCTATGCATTCACTCCCTAAAGAACCAAAAAAAGGATTTTATTTTTATTTTTGACAATACTAACATAATGCCTTCTATTTATATCATGGCATTTAATTGCATGCACACATGCAATAAGTTTTCATTACTATGCCAAAATATTCAAAAGTAAGTCACACATTTTGACTTTGAACAGTTTATCGTTTTTGAGCTAGTCTGTTCACACAGACCATTTCGCAGAAATTTGTTATTTGGATTTAGGGAACCCCAGAACGTGTATTTTCATTGAAAATCGGATGTCGAAATTTTTCATGATCGCAATACTTTTTCTTACAATATATCCAATAAAAACAAAAGATAGAAAAGCATAATTAAGAAATGAAAATAAAATAAATCTTATATATAAAATTCTCGTGTCACAATGTTAGTTACCATACTCCTCTGAAACGGCTTGACCGATTTTCATGAAATTTTATTTGCATATTCAGTATGTCTGAGAATCGGCTACTATCTATTTTTCATACCCCTAAGTAATGAGGGTTGTCCACCCCTAAATTTTTTTTTTTTGGACAATTTTTTTTTTTTTTATAATGTGGCTTCAAAACATACATACAACCCTAAATTTTTACCCTTCTATCACCAACCTCTATTTTTCAATAGTTATTTTAGTAATTTAATAATTTTTCTTCCCGCTCGATAACTGATCAATTATCAATTGGTAAGTTATCCCCGCGGCAATTGTGTTGTAAGTATAAATCATTCTTATACATTTGTTATAAAATCCATAAATTTTTTTTTATATCGAAAATGTTGGAAATGGTAAAAAAAAAATTCGGTGAAAGTTAGATTTTTATTACAATTAGGCAATTTTTTTTTTTTTTTTTATTGTATTCTCTTTTAAGAGCTCCAACTTCCACAGATTTTTTTTCCCACCATAATCTAGCAATATTTTCGATATAATTAAGAAGACAAATTAAATGTTAACTGAGTCAGTATACTAATAAGTAATCTTGAAGTGATAGGGCAAACAGCAGATCAAGACCTAGCGACAATAGTTAAAAATAAACATGAAATTATAGAATCCCTCAAAAATCACTATCTAGGTATCAATATTAATAAAATTTACAACAGTTCCTACAATCCTCTTTATAGAAACATTGTTGATTTTAAAAAATATCAAAATTATCTTCAACATAGATGTACTATCCATAAAATACGTATAGCAGCTCAAATCAGAATGAATAACTTGAATAAAATTATTGTTTTTCATAAAGGGAAAAAATTTGCCCAACATAACTAACAAATAGAGAAAAATATTTACCTGATTACATGGAAGAAAATAGTATTACCACTCTGTTGACGATTGATGATTACCAGACCTTAACTAACCTGTATTACTACTCTGTAAACTCCCTCAAATTACGACAGTTTTATAATAGACGAATAATTAATATTAATTCAGACAATTATTATTTTATATTTTCTTTTGTTATTCTTTCGTCTTATATATATAAATTATATATACAAATAATTGATCGTTTCTGTACATAAATATATATAATATTGTTTATTATGTGTTTATTTATAATAGTTAAGAAGAAGTTAAGTTGCAAGTTTATTTTAGATTAGATTTATTTTTGTTTTTTTATGTTACAATCAATGAAACCTTGATGAAGAACCTTTTTATTGCTTTCATTTATATATTATGATATAGAAACAAACGTAGGTAATTTATGATATCTGTGATATGGGTTTATAATTTGTTATGTATGATAGAGGCTATTATTTTAATTTCTAAAATGGTGTATACAGGGTGTTTCGGAATTGCACGGCACTATTTTAGGTACGTGTTCTCTAACACAAAATAAACAAAAAAGTTCATATTAACATGTATCTCAAACTCATTTATTAAACAGATATCAAAGGTTAAAGATTTATTATTACTATTTATTTATTATTATTACAACATTTAGAGTAAATGTTCAAAGGCGCCTCCGTTTTGTTGAATGCAACATTCAGCACGACGAATCCATGCTTCTCTGGCTCTTCGTATAGCATCAGGATGGTGGTTGATAGTTACTGCGGCTTCCACGATCCGATTTCTTAGCTCTTCTTGCGTGTCAACTGCCGCAGAATAAACCATAGACTTCATCCAGCCCCACACAAAATAATCTAATGGCGTTAAATCCGGAGATCGTGGTGGCCATTTAACAGGTCCGTTTCGACCAACCCATCGGTCTCCATAAGTTGCATTTAAATAATCAGTGACACTATGAGAAAAGTGAGCTGGAGCACCGTCATGCATAAACCACAGCCTTTGCCTAATGCCTTGCGGAACATCTTCTAGAATATCATGCAGATTATTTTGCAAAAAATGCAAGTAAGATATACCTGACAGCCTAGGTGGCAAAAAGAAGGGGCCGATGATTTTGTCGCTTAGAAGACCACACCAGACATTTAAAGAGAATGTATGTTGGTAATGTCCAACAGCACTCGTATGAGGGTTTTCTTCGGCCCAAGTATGGGTATTTCGAAAATTAAGAATCCCGTTTCTTGTAAAGCAAGATTCATCAGTAACCAAAATGCAGTTCAGGAAGTTAGGATTTCGTGTGCATTGTCGAATTAACCACTGGGAGAAATTTCTGCGCTTGTTATAATCTTGTGGTAACAAATCTTGCCTACTTGATACGTGAAATGGATATAATTGTTGTTCGCGTAAAGTTCGCCATACGCTGGTAGAGGAAACATCGAAACGACGTGACAATCTTCTGGTACTAGTAGTAGGAGATAACTGAACAGCATCGAGTATTTCTTCTTCTACGTTTGCAGTTCGTCGAAATCGTTGTCGACCGGCGTTCACTCGTATAGGTTTTAGCGTACCATTATCCGTAAGACGTCTTTCAATGGCCTCAAACGTTTTACGATTTGGTATTCTTCGGTTAGGAAATTTTTCACGATATCTTCGAACAGCAGCAGCACCGTTTGTATGTACCTCGCCATAAGTTAAAAGCATGTCTGTTTGTTCATCAAAAGTGAATAAATTTGTGGTATCTCCCATGATAATCATAAATTGAACTGTGTCACAAGATTCACTCACACTAAAACACACAGAACTAGACAAACAGATGAGCAACTACTGTCATTGCTTATCGTTCATTTGCTTATCAGGTGATTAAAACCTTTTATTTAGTATTAAACACGTTAAACGTTGTACAGTCAGTCTTAATGCAGTAAATAAATAATAAATCTTTAACCTTTGATATCTGTTTAATAAATGAGTTTGAGATATATGTTAATATGAACTTTTTTGTTTATTTTGTGTTAGAGAACACGTACCTAAAATAGTGCCGTGCAATTCCGAAACACCCTGTATATTGTACCTTTGTAAGATATTTTCAATGAATTTATGTGTATGTATTTTCAATAATGGCCAACTCTATTTGTATGGGGAAAAACCCTGAATGCAAATAAACTTCTATTCTATTCTATTCTATATAGATTATAGTGTAAGGCTAACTCAATTTGTATAGGGTTCATCCCTAAAGACGAATAAAAGCATTACTCATAGTAGAGTTGTTGTTTTGTTTTTTTTGTAATATAGTTAGATCAGTGACAATGAAATAGTCCAGAGCCATGAATAATTGTTAATAAAAAGTGAATCATGTAAAAAAAAAAAAAAAAAAAAAAAAAAAAAAAAAAAAAAAAAAAAAAAAAAAAATAAGAAAAATAAAATTTTCGTAAAACAGTCTAATATTTACATGTATAAGTATATGTATGTGTGTACTATCAAAGATTAAAAGATTAAATACATTATTACTATAAAAGATTAAATACATTATTACTATAATGTTTTTCATCATTAAGTAATTCAATTAGTTCTATTTATGTGTGTTTTGTACAGTGAAAAATGCCAATAAAACGCAAAGGGGCTAATTTGAGCCGTAATACAAGTAGATCGAGAAGCATGCGAAATAGAAGAGTCCAAAGAACCGAAGAACAAATCCAGCAACAAAATATTGATGCGCGTGTGAGCCTGGCGCAATTGCGTCAAGAACTTTCAGAGGATGCACGAGCTGAACGCAATGAAGTAATAAGATTAGAACAACGACAATCGCACTGTTTTACAGTCAATAGACACAGAACAAATGACCAACAACACCAACAGGTACATCATACAGTACAGCATTTACATCATGCAGGTACAGCATTTACATCTAATTCATTCCTGCGTCTAGCATTCCAGTATGAGTCCGATATTGAATATTATGCATATTCCATTACCACATTCAAAAGTGGTAATTGGTGCTGTGGACAAGGAATGCCCGCATTGTATGCTCTCAAATTCAAAAATTAGCCAGCCGGGATGTGTTGCGCGTCAGGAATGGTGCAACTACCTGAAATTGAAACACCACCTGAACCATTGAACGGTTTACTTATCAGCATGGATCCAGATTCTAACCTGTTCCTGAAGTCAATTCGAATATTCAATTCATTCTTTCAAATGACATCATTTGGAGCAACAGAAATAGTTCGAAATACAAATACAAATGGTCAACAATACATTTCTCCATTCAAAATCAGAGGCCAAGCTTATCGTAAAATGGGCTCATTGCTGCCAATGCCAAACGAACCACCTAAATTTTTACAGATCTACTTTTTGGGCGGCGAGGATTCCGGAAGCGCACTTACCAATCCTGTGAATGCACTTTGTGACTACAATAACCTTGATTCATTTTTTGCCAAATGCATCGTTGGCGAGCTTGACGCTCTATTGAATGAACACAATGAATTGTTGAAAATATTCAAATCACACATGCACTAATTATAAAGCGATAATAACGCTATTTTCATTAATCTTGATAAAACACCGGCTGGAGAGCACATTCGTAGATTCAATGCACCTGTTGTTGAGGAGGTTGCTGGAACCATCGTTGGGGGTCATACAGGTGCACAAGAAATTGTGATTCGTAGAAGAAATAATAATCTTTAGTTCATTGCTGATACACACCGTTCATATGACGCTATCCAATATCCGCTAATGTTCTGGAAGGGACAAGACGCATAAATATTAAACATTTAATGTCTAGAAATTCCCTAGAAATAATTTATATTGCAAAACAACGTTTGCCAGGTCAGTTAGTAATACTATATAATAAAATACAAAATTATATAAAAATAAAGAGTAAAAAGAAACGAAAGATGAATTCTGACTATGTTGGATGGATTAAGTGGTAACAATGGGACCATGCATGACGGGTATAATTTACAATTTTACGGTATTCGTTTACAGTGGTGGCATTAAGGAGAGAAATTAAAAATGGAGTATGGACAATACTAGAACCTAGAAACTGTATTCGAATGTTACTGAGAGCTGTACACTCTGCCAGGAAATGAAAAAGGTCCTCTTTAACAGCTAGGTTACAAAGTTGGCAATTCGCATTTTCCCTATCAAGCCATTGGGTATAATTTAAATAAAGGAGTTCGCATCTAAGTTTGAACATCCAACATAAATCATTTCTAGTAAGATTCCAAGAACATTCATCTTTGAATCTAAAAAGTTGAATGTCATGATTTAATTCTTTATACAAAAGAAATTTATTAGAATTCATCGCAGCCAGTTCACACTGTTCCCTGTGATGGCGGTCAATAATACAGCTAACTGGTCTTCCCATATGAAAACACTATCCAGAGTGCTGTCAAACCAACATGAATATCTTTCCGCTAAATCACACCAATGTTTAAACCAAAAGATATTGCGCTTACTGACTTCTAATGCTATAATTTTAGAAAGATGAGCATCAGCTGAGTTCACCACTTTAAGACAATACTTAAAGTGTAACTTCAAGGTAAACATCTCAAGCAAGTCCATAGCTGTTTCTAAATAAACCATGTTGTTTGGAATAGCAGGCGGCAAAGAGAACAATTTTTTAATAAAAAACCGCTGAAACTTTTCCAACTCCTCATACCTCTGATAACCCCAAACTTGAGCAGCATAGCATACTATAGATCGTATTAAAGCATCAAAAATATGTTTTTTAACAGAGAGAGTAATTAGGTCATGAGATATTAAACTCGACCAATTTCTGTTAAGACCCATTTTAGCAGTCGATATGCGCTCTTTTGAAATGGTACCTGAGAGAAAGGCGGGAGCTTAATGTAACACCCAAATATTTGTAGGTATTCACCACTTCTATTGGCAAACCCTTATAGTTCCATTTTTCTGCAGCGGCCAGTCTACCACCATTCCTAAAGACCATAATTTTGGATTTAGAGAGATTAACTGTCAGATTCCAATTATCACAATAGGATGCCAAAAGGTGTATATTTCTCTGCAATGTAACCCTACCTTCAGCAAGCAACACGATATCATCAGCATACATTAAAATGCTGATACATATATCTCCTATAAGAACTCCTCCTTCAAGAGATAGAGGAAGATCATCCAAATACAAAGAAAATAGAAGTGGACGTTACTCAAAAATTTGAGTAAACAACCCTGGCGTACATCACTGTTCACAGAAAAAAACTCAGGAATTCCCTCAGTACCCCTAACAGCCGATTCAGATATCGAATAAATATTTTTTAAAATATTGATATAAATTTAGTGGAAACTCCTAAATTATATCATTTCAAAAATAAAGAATTTCTAGAAATGCTATCAAATGCGGTGTTGCATCTATTATAGAATTCAAAGTAAATGAATGAAGGTTATAATGAAGGGAAAATAATTTAGTAAGAATAACACTTCAATAACTGATAACAGCAAAAGAACATAGATTTATTAAAATTAAACATGAAGTGCATGTGAATCATATGAGAATGAAGTGATGAAATAAAGTAAATAAGTTGAACTGAACCACAATTGAAATAACGATCTAATGTGTATCTTAAGAATAACAAAGGTTATAATGATTAGAACTTAGCATAAATTAATGATATACAAATAAAAGAGCTCTGTTAAATGATGAACTAAAGGCCTTGTGACTATTAAACAAGTAAAGAAAACAAAAACATAAAATGCTGCAATCCATTAAATCAAAACACATTTCTTTGAATTAACCATGGTTAATAATATTAATTGAATGTCGGCGAACTGGTCACGAATAATTTTAATGATGAATGAACGTCTCCACGAGTGATTTCTCGACGAACTGAGTCTCCAGATGAATATCAATTTTAGGCGAAATAATAACAATAAGGTCTTTTTTCACTGTGGACGGTTAGAATGGCCTTACTCAAAAGGAAGGTTGTAACATCAACATACAACTGGTAAACAGGAGATCTGGCATCAATAGTGACTCCTGGTTGACATAGAGTGTAAAGAGAAGCGCCCACAACGGCTGGCATAAGGAGAATGAAGCCTCGTGGATCCGGTCTGTGGTGGGGTTAGAGTGGGAGATAAGTCAGACATTCGTAGCCTCCTATATTTGCCACTGCCACTGAATCACACTCGTACATGAGGAACTTAACCTGTTTTACATGTGGTAAGCTGGAAGCATGGGATGAGCAGGAATTTCAATATATTTGAATTTAAACAAACTACCTTGAGACTGAACACATGGCTTTGAAGTCCACAAAAAATGCAAAGATTTTTTGTCCTTTCTTGAGCAGTTTAAGTTTGATAATGTTTAACAGGACAAAAAAATTATCAATAGTGGAGTATCCACATCTGAAACCTGTTTGGAATTGACTGAGGATATCATTTTCTTTTATGAAAGTTTCTAATCGTTGTAAAAGAAGACCTGTAAAATTTTTTGCAGATGCATCCAAACAGGATATACCCTTATAATTTTGCACATCATTGATGTCGCCACGTTTAAAAATAGGAAATAGAATAGATCTGCTAAATCCTGCTAAAGGAGTCTGGAGTGTTGCCAGTTGTCATAAATTTGATTAAAAAGAGACAAAAGTTAAACCAAGAATATATGGGGAGCATGCTTATAAAATTTGTATGGTACTCTATCCATAACTGGAGCCTTATTGTTATGTAGATTACTTATTACCAACTGCAGTTCACTTAGGTCAAAGGGGAGATCTAGAGTGGTAGAATATATAATTGATTCTGCATAGAGTACAGCTAAATCATTATCGGGGGGATTAAGTAAGTTTTGAAAATGATTGACTAATTTGGAAAGATCAATATTATTAAGTTTTAAAATATTTATTAATTTATCAATATTATTATTCCTTAATCAATATAATTAATTAAGAACAATTACCGCAAGTAAATTTTTTTCTTTTAAAATGATTAGTTAGGTGCCAAAATTCCTTCGAGTCCCTTACACTTCTAAATCTCTCAACTATAGCATAAAGATACTCTTTTTTTTTTTTTTTTTTTTTTTTAAAGCATCAGTCTTATAACTCCTATTTGCTTCTAAATAATTATGTTTGACGAAAATAGATCTAGTTCAAAGAAAAAGATTTAATGATGCAAATGATTTATTTCTTGCACAAAGGCATTGTCCATCAAACCATTTGTTTCGGTGGATATTTCTAACATATTGAGAACATGTAGTAGGTGAGAGAGAAGAGCGCCTAATACAATTAACTAAAATATTTAAGAATTCTTAAGAATCGGAGGGGAGATAAGAAATGGTTTCAGTAGCCAGTTTCAAAGAATTTTTATAAACATTTGTATATTTATCTAACCAAACTAACTGAGGCATAAGAGGTAAAACATTACATTGTAAAATGTTAATAAATGAGATCTCACAAAAAAGAGGAAGGTGATTAGAAAAAGATTCTGCCAAAATTCTAAAATTAACAATACAAGATATATAATCAACAGGAAAGCAAATGAAGTCAATTAAAGATTTACCTAAACTATTAATAAAAGTGAATTCATTGAATTCATTTCTACATCATTAAAATGACCATTTAAAATAATATAATCACAATTATCACATAATCCGATTAATTTGGAACCTCTAACATTAATAACCTGATCCTTAGACCTCCTAAACAATTCATAGCTAGGGTTATTTAAAATTATATCAGAGGGAAAAAACTGAGAAGCCGCTGCTATTCTAGCATTGAAGTCACCGGCCAACACAAATTTAATTTGTGAATGTTCTGCAAGAAAGTTTTCTAATTTACAAAAATCTGAGTCCCAGGAGTTACCACACAAGTTTACAGGCAAAATATACAATTCAATTTGACTTTTAATATAAATCACCTTGACATCATCAATATCAAGAAAATTAACCTGATATTGAGGTAAATTAGATCTGATTGCATACAATGTACCACTCATTGCACGACCAAAACGAGCTTGTTTTGTAGCAGAAATCCAACACAAACAGTCCCCATCAAAAAATTTACTATAATAATCAAATTTACTATCTATAAATGTTTCTAATAACACAAAAATGTCATATTTCTTGAGAAATTGTAAAAAAGAACTAGTTGGGTCATTTAATTTTGATTTTAAACCAGCTACATTATACACGATAAATGAAATATTTGTAACGGAAGAAGAGGCCTGGTGAATGTACTGCTGGCAGACGGTCCTATTTCATCCCTGGTGAGCATTAGGTGAAGATGATGTAGCTGTAACCCTTTTAGTCAAGGCTCTATTCGATGAAAAATAATCTTGTGGTAGAGAATTAGTCCGAACAGCAGATACAAAATTCGACATATCAGAGTCAACTAATTCGTTCAAACTCTTCAAACCATCCTCATTTCCAAGCATCAAACCAACATTTTCAGACCAAGTAAATCTTTGATTGAATACTATGAGCCGATCCACACTAACTGTAGCTTTAATGCCATTATTTAAACGTCTCATTTCTTTTCTAATTAAGAACAATTTACTTCTTCTTTTTCTTGTTCTTTCAGAGAAATCTTGAAGTATCGTAAATCCCGTTCTTCGCAGCCGTTTCAGAGAGTTCATTACTAATACTTTGTCACTGTATTTCATGAATGAGACCTTAATAGGCCTATTAGGGACTGTTATTCGACCCAGAGGGAAAGCATATATAAAATCAGGTTGCAATCGAACTTCTAATACTTTGTTGCAAAAATCAGTAGAGAGGTTTGCAGAGATTACCTTGCTTGTTATAATTTAATCTTTACAAATTAAATTATTTCGCCAATTTTTATTATTTAAATTATCCACGAGATCCTCAGTGTTGACACTCTTTATAGCCAATAAATCTGATTTTAATTGTAAGTTTTCTTTTTTTAATAAATTTATTTCGTTATGAAGGCTAAGAATATCTTCTTTAGTGGCTAAGTGTGAAAGCTTTGTGTCAAGCAATTGCGACATACACTCCATTAATTGGGCCATATTTAGTAGACTAACGTCTTGGGAATTGCCAGAACTCGCCAAATCTATATACTCCACAAAAAGTTTTTTATTAATAGGACTGATATTAAACTCAGGGGAACTTCTACATCTTTTAAAACAAGATGAGGTTGATGCTTTACAAGGAGTCTGGTCTAATTTAGGTGGCTTGCAATGATAAAAATATATATGCAGTTCATACACAAGACCAAGTAGATAAAAAATCAATATTAATAAATAAAGGTGATAATGTATTGAAGAAATAGAAAAGAAGAGGTATATATAAATAACTCCAGGTGTGTACAGTTTACTTAAGTGAACATAAACAAGACCGTAATAATAACTTAATTACCTTAGTTGTTCATACACAGGTATCAATCAATAGTTATTGAGGTATATCCCCACTCCAGTCCACTGCACTTGTATGTACTTAGTTTTCTTTCCACACTAATCAAAAAATTGACTCGACAAATTTTTTTGAAAATTCACTTAACAAACGAAATCCTATTAAACACCAAATATGCCAATTTTCACAAATAAAATCTTTCTCTTCTGTGATCCCTCCTAACAGGTCTCGCCATATTGTAGTGAAGTACCGGGGGACTGAACAATACTGAACAATTGTCTAGAACGATGAGATCCAGTTGACATACATCAAAGATATACGTTGTATGTTGTTAAATATTCATTAGTTATCGTTTGATAATTAATTTATAATTTTTAAACTATTTAATAAAAGATAAAAGATTCGACCACGGCCGGGAATCGAACCCAGGTCCTCTGCACCTATGTCGCAGCGCTCTTACCACTGAGCTAACCGCTAGGCCTTACCAGCCATGATCGAATCTTTCTCTACTGTGATCCCTCCCACTAGGTCTTGCCACATTGTAGAGAAGTACCGGGGGGCTGAACAATTGTCCAGACTGACGGATCTAGTTGACATATGTCAAAGATGTACGTTACAGTTAAATAATTCATTAATTATTTTATCTTCAAATTAAATGTCTATTGAATCTAATAACTAATGAATACTTAACAACATACAACGTATATCTTTGACGTACGTCAACTAGATCCCGTCGGTCTGGACAGTTGTTCAGCCCCCCGGTACTTCGCTACAATGTGGTGACACCTGGTGGGAGGGATCACAGAAGAGAAAGATTCGATCACGGCTGGCACAGCCCCATGGTTAGCTCAATGGTAAGAGCCCTGCAATAGGATCTTTTATCTTCTAATTAAATAGTTTAAAAATTACAAATTTGTGGGTGTGGTTTAAGGAAGCCAAGAATACATGTGGGATTTTTACTCTTAGGGATTGAAATCGAAAGGTGCCATGAAGGTATTGTCTTCGGAGATTTGGCAAAAGAAAGCTTTGCTCTGAATAACTTAAATATTTCATTAAATAATTCATTAAACTTTTAAGTCTAGTATCTTGCTCACCAGATAGGCCACCGTACACTAAGTATCCATAATCAAAATTTTGAAGGATAAGGAAGGAAACTAAAAGACTACGGACACTTTAAAGAAGAGAATCTCAAAAACTTAATAACTGTTTTATGACTGAGATGGACTTTTGAGTTATGGGTGGTTCTAGGTGATATATAGATCTAAGGTTACTCTGAGGTTTTTTATTAAGTCATGGAACTGGATTGAGGTGTTATTGATGAACAGTAATATATGATAAAAAAGTACTTTAAGGAAAGGTTTTGAGCCTAAGAGAATTGTGGTTATTTTCACTGGGTTCAGACCCAATTTGGTTTTTGTTACCTACAGGTGAACTTTATTAATGCCATCCTGGAGTTTACAAGATGCCTCTACCAAGTCTGATGGGAGAAAAGATATATAAATTTGTTAGTCATCTGCACACAAATGATACTGAGAATAGTGTATGTCATTTGAGAGATCATTTAAATACTTAAAAAAAAGGGTAGTTGAAAAATAGGAAACACTTGATGAACACCTCGAGAGGGTGATAGTGTTGATTATGGTGGTTTATTGGAAATAATCACTGATTGAGACCAGGAAGAGAGAAAGACATGGGACCACCCTAGGGAAATATTGGATATACATGGGGTCACCCATGGTTTAATGGTGAGCATAGCAGCTTACAACATTAAAGGTCGCAGGTTCGCATCTCACGGTGGCCCTAGGATTTTTAAAGGGAGTAAAAACTCCTTCTAAAAACGCCGACCTTCGGATAGGAAGTAAAATAGAGGTTCCGAGCCTGTGTGATATCAGGTGATGTGAGATGATCCCTCTAATTATACCTGCATAGGCAAAATTTAGTGGCATAAAGTGATGTTAAACAAACAAAACAAAATAAATGATTGGATATACAAAAGTTTTTAATTTGAAGAGGCTCTGTAATCAATGGATTAAAAGGCTTTGCAAAAATTGAAAGAGCAAGCAAGGATTATGGTTTTCTGCTAATCTTTCTACTCGGAGGAGTAGAAGTCTTGAGTTATTTTTATCAAGGCCGATTGGGCAAAATAATCAGGATGGAAACCTGACTAAGGAGGATTAACAAAAGCTTTTGCTTCGAGAAAGTTGGAGAGTTCAGAATAGACCAATTTTTCTAAGGGCTTTAATAAGCTTAATAGTGATTGATGCTGATTGATAGACAATGGCCCAGTAATCAGCAGCTGTTGAAGGATTCGGGACCTTGTTAAAAGTGGGCATACTATGGCCTTCTTTTAGGATGTGGAAAAAATTGAGTTAGGTTGGGGAAAGGAAGGGAAAGTTTATGAAGAAAGGGAAAGTTTATGAAGTATATTGATCAATATTTGCATCAGCAATTGAACAGTGAAAACATTCATGGTGGCCAACCTATCAGATTCCGAATGTTTTATTGTTAATTACCCTACATGATGATTAACCAGAACTGTGGAAAGTGAAATCAAGGGATTATTTCAGATATTCAGAAACAGATTACTATGAAAAAAAATTTTAACACTTCAATCCCTTTTAAGCCTGGTTCCCAGACTATGGATGAAGAATGAGTGAAAAACTACTGGCTAAGAAAATTTAATATTTAAACCAAGTTTTATTAAAAGGATACTATTTGGCCTGTCTCCAATTTTACAGGTTCACCTTGTTTCAATTTTCCATATAAGGGCCCAGGCTTCAAACCCATTTTTAATAACAACTCTGCTTTTAAACTTCCAACGGTGGGATTTTGCTGGAGTGAAAATCCAAAGCTAGGAATTCGGTGAACCAAAGCTCCAGCTTTTACAGTTGCATGATTGTCTTGGAACCTGTGAAAATATATATTCAACCATAATTCTTACTTGCTCCTTTATTTACAAATGTTAAATAAGTTCAAAAATAAAAAATACTCATAAGAAATGCTAATAAATTAAAAAATAAATTTAAAAAAAGTTCAGAAAAGTAATTTAATTGTTTGTTTCAAGCAGGAAATCATAGAACATCAGAAAAGTTAAAGAAAGGATGTTGGTGGTTTCATCAGTTCAAAACCCTTCCTAAATTTCCTTCCTTAATATCCACTACTGTATATCAATAACACTCCTATTCAGTTCCAAGATTCCATAAAAATCTAGGAGTCATCTTTGATAATCATCTCACCTGGAATCACCAAGTATCTCAAATTACCCGTGTATTAGAATATGGAGGACTGTCAGGTGAACTAGATATGAGATAATGAACCATCTTATCACATTTAAGGTCCACACATGTCCGCACCGCATCCGCGTGTTTGAACAGTTACTATCTATCCATTATAAATGAATCAGATCCGTACTGCGGTGCGGACATGTGTGGCCTGACCTTTATTCTCAATCTACCCAGATACTCTCAAGTTTTCCAATTATATTCTGAACAAGGTTTCCTTTTTCCTGAATCCTTAGTGGTTTCTGATTGTAAACATCTATAAGGGTAGTACACCTTATGACATGAAATCTGCAAAATTTCAAATACACTACCCTCTTACAATATAGGTTTACTGAGGCAGGGAAAAACGAAAACAAAATGGGGCAGCTGTTTTTGTGTGTTAATGTGTTTGTTTATTAAAACATTTATATAAACGTACAGTATATGCAAAGTTGAATTTTGATGACAAATCTACACCTGGGCCATTCCACGTCAAATCATCCAGCCGAAGTTCAAAATTTTACCTCCCCCTCAGATTTTGATAAAAATTTGTAGAAATTAAGTTGTAGAATGGGTATTAAGTGAACTGGAGCTTTCAAAATTTATTCATTAATTCAGCATTTCATGCAGAATCATATGATACCATAAATATTAGACAAATAATTTTTCATCATGGGAAAAAATTCTTAAACATAAAAAATTGAATTTTTTCCAAGCTGTAAAACAGTCATCGAAAAATGTCATGTGCAAAAATCTCTCTCCAACTAGCCTGATAAACCAGGTATCAATAAAAAGAGGATAAAATTCTTTATCTAATGATGAAATAATATGAGTGGGTTATTGACAAAATAGTTGTATGTCAATTTGAATCTAATATAGTAAAATTTTATTTAAATGTGACGCATACAAATTAATACAGCTAAAATCTCTCTAAAATATCCTCATACAAAGGTGTATTATTAAAAAGGGCATTTAATTTCCTTTTAAATGATATAATAATATTGGTGGGCTTTTGAGCTGAAATTGTTTTATTACAATGTAAATCTAATAAAATTAATTCAACTCAGTGTGATTTGTCATTTTCTCTATGGCTAAAATCTCTCCCCAAGCCTATTAAAATAATTTTTATTACTGAAAAGAGCATGGAATTTTCTAGCTAATGATTTAATAATATTATTGGGATATTGATTTATATTCCGATTTGAATGTCATACAGTAAATATAGCTGAAATCTATTTCCAAATATCGCCATAAACCACTTATTGCTGAAAAGAATATGTACTTACCTTTCATATAATTTTATAATATATGCAGGCTTTTAAGTTGAAAGGTTTTTTTTTTATTAATTTAATTTACTAATATCAAAGCAACTCACAACTTATTTGTTTATTTCTTATTTATTGTTATATCAAGAAAGTTAATGGACTTGTGTTTTTCTGTTTTTAAAGAAAAACACAAGTCCATTAACTTTCTTGATATAATATTGCCTAGAAACAACACAAAAATAACAACAAAATGGTATAAAAAAGATATGTCCTCAAAAAGATTGCTAAATTATTATTCCATGCACCCTAGATACCAAATCATAAACGTTGCAAAGAACTTAATTCACAGATCAATAGTTTTAACAGATGAAATTCATTTAAATAAGACAAAAAACATAATATATAACATTTTAGAAGAAAACTGTTTTCCAAAAAACTTAATTAAAAAACTATGGTACACCCAAATAAATATAATAAGGAGCAACATAGTCAGTCATACAAACAACAATGCACATAGGCATACCACTTCAAAACAACTTATTCTCCCTTCAACAAATTCTTCTATAAAAAATGCATTCAATAATTATAAAAGAAACAATAACAAATTTCCTAAACCCTCACAAAAAAGCATCACCAATTATTTTCAAAGTGTCCCCCATAGCTCCAATAATGAAAACATCATAAAATATAATAACAATGACACCACTGAAAATAAGATCAATGAAAATGGTAAACCAATCATAAAAAAATTCGTTAGCTTAACGTATGTACCCCATTTATCATCAAAAATAAGTAACACTTTCAAAAAATTCAACGAAGACAGTTTCAAAATAAGTTATAAACCAAAAAAAAACGTTAAAAACTGTTTATACAAACATGAAAGACAAAATCCCAACTATGAAGAAAACAAACATTGTGTACAACATACCATGTTCTAATTGTAATAAATCTTATTTGGGCCAAACAGGGTGCAACCTTGAAACTAGAATAACCTACACATATATAGCTTAAAACCGAAATCAAAAATCAACTCAGCTCTAGTCGAGCACCATAAAATTACAAATCATGAATTTAATTTCCAAAAAACAAAAATAATCTGCTCACAAAAACACAAGAAAAAAAGAGAAATTATTGAGAGCATATATATAAATAAAAACATAAACAATTTAGTTAACTGTAGAAAGGAATGTTTAGAAATAAAAAAAATTTATGGTAATATTATAAACAAGTTTTGAATTTAAAAATGCGATCTTACATCTTAATTTTATTTTACCTTCAATTTTACAATACTAACATGCTTCTTGTACTTATAATTATATGTATACTTATAAATCAATAAAAATGTCAATTATAATAATTGATAATGTAGATTGTTATGTAATTTTTAGACCTCTATTAATTTAAGACTGTGATATTGTTTTTCTGTGAGTTTTTATTAATTGAGTATAATTTTAATTGTTTTTAATTTTTCTTTCAAATATCTGTATTTACTTAGACTCCATCTTAGATCAGTCTCTGTTTATAGTTTTAATACCATTTATGATTACTCCAGCTTAATGCATTAGCAAGATATTTTTTGACCACTATGTTACTTCCTTATATATTTTTTTTTCCTTATTGTACTAAATGGCACAATTTTTTTAATTTGTGAGTTTTTATGATTTGTTGATGAATGGGGTAAGATTATGTTTCCTAAATTTGTACTTTTATTCATAATGTTTTTAATTGTAAAAATAATTTTAACCACAAGGCTCTGATTTTCCTTTTTGATCTTTTAGCTTTGAAAATGCTCACACAGGAGCGAAACGTCAGCCATTATAAATTTTGACTATGACTGTATAAAAGTCAATAAAAGAAAATATTTTCTAGACCCTTACAGCTTATAATTTGTGAACCTTCCTTCATCATTAGAGTGGTCTTTTAATTTTCTTCTATTTGAAGATTAATACCTTTAATTTGTGTATACCCTTTAATTGTGAATTACAACTTATAAGAAATTAAATATAGTTTCATGAAGGTACAAATTTTGTTCCAAATTTTTTTTTATTTTTCATGTACTATCGTGCATAAAAAAAACAGGGAATTGGGTTCATTTGCTCATTTCCTGAATATATTCTAAGAATGATGAAATGAAAATTTTAAATATTAGCACTCAATAGAAAATAAAAATGTGGTGTTATCTGAAAAACTGAAAGGATGTTGGTTGGCATTTATGGTCCTTGGAGTATCTTAAAGAGAGGATCTCAGGTGTCTTCAAAATTTGATGCGAATCTACTGACCGTTTGGTAAAAATATTGAACATAGCTTTATTCTTGACTGTAAATCTGGAATCAGTATGTTGATAGTATATCAATGGAACTATTTTGCAGTAAATTTTTTAGTTCATTGTAGCATTATTATTGAAATCATAAGCCTATTATTACAAATTTATTTAAACTAATAGGCCTAATTGAGAGGGTATAGTCATAATTGAGGAGGGAACAGTCCTCCTGGAAAGTAGGTGTTGGGATTCCAACTTCACATAGTCTAGATAAGAATCTAATCTAAATAAGAATATATAATTCGTTTACCACGTTCACTTCGGCGTGTACCACCGGTGGCTCACACTAGATTGCCGCCTCTGCCAAATAATTAGATCTTAAACACTTTGACTGCCGTACAAGAATACCTGAGAGTCACGCTCTCGTTTCGACACAATTTTAATATTTAATTCTCTGTCAAGAGAACAGTTACTCGATTTCAGGTGACATGGCAGCCCAAGTGTTAAGAAAGTAGAAATAATTTCTAAATAGCTGAAAATTAAAATAATGAAAATTTAACGTGAATTCATTTATTTTTATATTTATTTGTACCTACTTATCTATATACTTATAATCGTATAAACATTTATTTTTTAATAACAATTATAATTATTATCGTATTATAAACACAACTAGTAGGATAGTATTTTTTATTGTTTATTTTATTATTGTTGCATTGTCAATACTGCATAATGTCCTGGAATAGCTCCCGCCCGATAGAGCGAAAAGCATTAAACAGTCCCGGCGTGAACGTGTTAATTCAATAAAGACTTACCGAAAAAAAAAAATATATTTTTCATGAGAGCATATTGAAGCTACTTCTATTCGAATCATCACTATCGTGGCCTATTAACTATTAACGATCTCACAAAAAGATAAAGGAATATTGAAAGATAATTCATGATAAAATGATAAATGGTGATAAAGAATTAAAAAAAAAATCAAATAAACCACGTGTTACAGTATTTATCACCTTCATTATTGTAATTTCCATTACCTTCTTAAGTACGTTCGTTAGTTTGTTTATTCAACGCCACTTCATGCCACTAAGGTTAAACGGACAGGTGGTAGTCCTAAATTTTTCCTATCCAGGTATAATTAGGATAGGGATCTTTAACGAGTACCTGACATCGTACAGGCTCGGGACCTCCAGTTTGCGTCCCATCCTTCAGATGGCATTGCCAAGGATTTTTTCATCTTTTAAACTTTTTAGCGCTAACCGACGGGCTACGAACTGGTGACCTTCTATGTAATGATTGGTATGTAATCTCAAAATGAGATTTCGACTTGGGTCATTCCTGCATTCGACGAGCGACATGAGACCAGTAGTTTCAACACCAGCTCCATTCAGATTTAGGGAATTTTCAAGATACTTCCAACTTCATGATACTGGCCCCCTTCATTTTGCAATATCATACTGCATTGCACCATTATTATTAGATAATTCATGGCTAATAAAAACTCACTTGAGATTGAAAAACAGATTCATGTTAATGAAGTTTTAATTTTTAATTATATCCATTTCCTAGACTTGGAAATACTACCATCTCAACAGTATTTGTCACTTAACAGTAAAGAGGATTGTATGAAAATATCTATAAAAAAAAAAAAAAAAAAAAAGTATCACCTATTCCTTAAAAGCATATTAGAATATCTTAGATAGCAGATCAATCCGTATCGACAGCATCAATTGACATTATTCAAGTGTTAGAGGACAGGAGCTGATATTCAGAAATGGGAGGATATATGGTGTCATAAGACGTAAATTACCCAACAGATTTCATACTTACAACGTCCATACATTTTCAGAATTAGTTATCTGTCTCCCGAATATTTCTTGTGGATGAAGCAGCACATTGCCCCCTTCTTCATCAATTTTCCAATTTTTTAAATCTTCCGGATATTGCCAATCTAAAGGAATCAACTCGTGAACCTGAAATTAACAAAATAAAAATATACTGATTAACTCATGACCTGAAATGAGAGTTCATATACTTATTGTAGCTTGCCTACCATTAGTTTCGCATTTAAGGGTGACCTCATGCCAGTAAGAAAATAATACTCTTATCAATAAACAGAGTGTTTCGGAGAAGTTCTTTAAAAAAGTTCCTATAAAAACATGGTCTATTTCCCACTTATTTCAATTAATCGCAGTATTTGTGTTTTTTCAACTAGCTGCGGGGTTTTTTTTTTAAATAAAAAGAAATAGAAATTTTATTTTTTGCCATTCAAAAGAGCACTAAATTTACATTAAGACTGAGTATCTAGTTTGTTAAAAAGTTTTTATTAAGCACTTAGTACTAATGGTAGCTACCCAAATTCCATTGACAAAAAAATTTCAGCTAGATTTTTTCGGGATCATAACTTGATAACTTGTTGAATCAACATACAATACTTATTATAAGGAAACCTGGAGAAATCAATAACCTTTAAAATAACATAATATGTTTGTCTAATTTCGGAATGCTTCATGCAAGGACGAATAAAGCACTACCAAAAACATGGAAATGGTATAGTTTTGTTTTAAATAACATTTGTTTAATTTTTGCGACAATTTCAAATTTTTCTTGAAATTTGATTTCAAATTACTCGATACTCTAAATGTGCCCAGTACGAGTATTTTGCATTACTAAAACAAAACAAAACTTGGATTAAATATTTTATAGATGAAATTAAAAAAAAAGTCTGAGGTGCGGAGTGCACAAATTTCAATTATCACCCCCCTTTCTTTGACTATTAATAGGCATTATTTTAAGAAAATTACAAGCTAATGGAAAGGAAGTACAAAATGTTTTTCCTCAATGAAAAAGAAAAAATTCTAGTGGAAAGTGGGTACTTGTACTTCTTAGTATACAAGAATGAAAATAAAATAGGAAGATTGAAACTATACAAACTACAAATACATAATTTATATATAAGTTTTCAGTACTTACCGGATTCAAAGGAATTTTTCACATAAATATTTTTAGGGTAAATATTATTTTAATATAGAAATAAATAATGGTTATAAAATTTCATAAAAACATGGGGGAAAAAAATGTTAAATTGTATGGTCAGTGTAAAGCCAAAGTGAACTAACTGCCAAATACCAAATCTTGAGCCAAATACCATATTTTGAGAAAACTGAAGGTAAAGTAGTATTTTGTGAAATACAGTTGTGTTCACTTTTGTTGCTTTCGAAGCACAATATATTTCTCTAATATAGTCCTCTCTATTACTCAAATATAATAAAGCATGATTATAAAAAATAACAAAAGGTAATTTAAAAAATTATTAAATTGGTTTGGTGCTTAGTTCACTATGGTTTTACACAGACCTTATGATAGTTTCAACTTACATTCTAACATAGAAATTCATTAAATATTATAAATAGATTGTATTTCAAAGATGTACCCACAACATATTTATAATTTAATGGAGATCTTGACAGGTTAAGTGATTCCCTTACATACCGACGGAGCCCTAATGGTCCATACAATTCCAATAAAAAATCATCTGCTCTTTCGAAACAGCCAATGGTGCACATAAACCCTGGAAGACCAAACAACTGAAATAATAAATGTCAGATAAACCTAATCTGCAAAATATCAATATGGAAAAACAGAAAACATCGGTGGCCACTTACATGATCTCCATGTAAATGAGTAATAAAAATCTTTTTCACCTTCCCACAATGAAGGGAACTCTTTTGAATTTGAATTTGGGATCCTTCTCCACAATCAAATAACCACACATCACCATCTAAATACAAATATGATTCACTGAGAATATTGAAGAATTTCTTATTATATTATGACAATTATCAAATCATTTTATTGACTTCTCTCACTATCAAGTTATTTTATTGACTTCTCTATCAAATTACTTTATTGACTTCTCATTATCACATGTATTCAAGAGATTAGTAAATTTTTACCATTGAATTTAACAGCTGTACAGGACACCCCACGATGTTTGGTAGGATAGCAGGAAGCAGTTCCCAGAAAGATTAAATGCATTTTAACTGCACTGTTATAACACCAACTACGAAATTATGGGGGAATATCATAAAAAAACAACATTGCATAAAACATGATAAATTGTTTCTGGTAAGTAGTGTAATTGGTTATTATTTTTTATGTCTACTAATAGCAAAATCTAGTGCTGTAGTAACTTTTTCTGAAGAAGGGCAAAGCTATAAATTCGAAAAAAAACTTTAAGCCAAGAACAACTTTAAAGCAACTGGAGGTTAGAGGGAAGGTTATAAATATAAAATTGCCAACTGATATGTAGAATCTTATCACTTTAAACCTCTTTTGAGAAAAAAGAAAGTACAGTGCCTTGTTCCTTCCTTACGGGTCCCAACTATAGCTTTTCTAAGGAAGTAAGTTGAAATTAGTTTATTCTCATTTAGCAAATAATGACTTAAAATGTTAATACAAATATTTTGAGGAACATTAAAAACTGAGCAGTTGATGATGTTTTCTTTTTCTCCGAAGGGTGAGTGTATGCATTCAAATAACCCGTCCTTTCAGTTATGATAAAATGAAAAATTTCCTAATTTTTCCAGCATTGCTTCAAGGATGTAAATGGAGTAAACGCCCCATTAAACTACTTTAATAATGATCTGGTAAACTCTCATAGTGTTTTATAATATTATAATGCTTAAAAGTACAAATATGCCTATTGGTTGTCAAAGAAAGAATGGTGATAATTTATTTTTCCGAGAAGCTGTACCACACAGATTTTTTTAATTTCAACTACAAAATATTTTATCCAATTATTTTTAGTTTTAGATTCTTCCTGTTTACTGAAAATAAATAAATCTCGTACCTTCTACTAACTTACGTTTATAGGCATTGACAGAAACTTCGAAACCTAAACAAGCCAAAAAATATTTCCTGAAACAATTAAATACGCGCGTTCATCTGACAATCATTATTTAAATTTAAAATAATATTTTTTATAAGATAGGCAATGTTTTGAATTATACTAAACTGAAAAAATAAATATTTACCTTAAATAGTAAGTATGGGGGGAAATTCTATAAGTAACAGTCACGTCTATTTTGCATGGAAAATAAAGGTGGAGTGACATACTCGTATTGAGAAAACTACCGATGCTCTTAGAGTTATAAAATTAAAAAGTTTTAATTTAGAATACTAATTCTGACCTATAATTCTCAAAATCGAATATTCTGCAGGGATTCCTGTTTTAGACTATCAATGGAGATATTAAAATATATTTCGGATGTTTCTATCTGCTTAAGTTAGCAAGAGCTTCCTTGTGTTTAACCAAATCAATTCATGTATAATATTACTGCATCTGACTTTCAAACTTAGTTTGAAGTTTGACTGAATTCTATTTATCGCATCCCATATATGGCATGCGATAAATAGAATTCACATCATTGGACAGGACATAAACTTGGCCGGTCCATAGGAGTCCCGAGTCAATGGTGAGACAGCCGCCGTGTTTATCGATTCAAGAATTCTACATGACGAGAAGAACAACTGTCTAGGATACTGTAGGCTAGAATCTGTTCAATGATAACACGGCCTCCTTCGTTTTCCAATGAGATCCGATACGGCCCATGGGCAACTCATTAAGCTTTCGCTAGATCCAGCGATTTTTGTTCTTCATTCCCTGATTTTTAGTAAGGTCTTAACATTCTGGGCCACAAAATCCTCCCATCTTAGTCTAGGCCGTCTTCTACATCTAACTCAGTAAAGGTTTCCATTCAGGAGACCTATTATTCTCACCACATAAGCGAATTCATCCAAGCTTTATGAGCGTTATAATATTCGCTTCTCCATTCTTTCTTTTTTTCCAGCAAATTTTTTAAACAACACCAAATATTTTCCGGAGTGTATTTCTTTCAAATATGAGCATGTTGTTCTCGGTCTTCCTCAGGCATCGGCGGATCCAAGGGGGGGGGGCTGCAGCCCCTCCCTTTGGCAATTTTTTCGTAATTTAAAGATAAAATTGGACTTTCCTTAAAGTAAGGAAGCAAGTTAAAGAACAAATAATGTGCAGAACAAGTAGAATTTTAGTTGTGGGAAAGGAACATAAATGTAAAAGAGCTGATTGGCAGATCCAAATTAAGGGCTGTGGGGCTGCAGCCCCCCCCCTCTACATTCGGCTGGATCCGCCCATGTCCTTAGAACCCACGTTTCAGAAATGTACATATGGGAAAAAGAATGCACAAGGTGCCGGGAATCGGCATCTTGTGGAGCAATATCTTAGTTGTCCTCATGATGATATGACTTGTGAGCAGGTTCTGTTGGCACTGATGATTCTTACATTTATCTAGAGGAAAGTATCATTTCCTCAGCAAACAATCGAGTCTAGATACGTTAATTGGTCAACCTTCTGGAACTTGAAAGCCTTCATTGGGATGTTTATTCAACAAACCCGTAAAGGGTCCAAAAAATTATAGAAATAAATATCGGAATGCACTCGAGCAACCAACTCAGGATTCGCCAAAAACAACGCTAACATAGTAACTAGATCAAATTTCTACAAAGCGAAAGTGGTACATCTAAGCCAGAGTTCTACAAATTGATAAACCATTATAAGCTGCAGCAATAGGAATATAGGCACTTGCCTCTTGACTGCACTGAGCATAACTTACCCTGTTAACGCGCCTTCTATCTAGCCTATTCCCAGTTTTGAGGGTGTTATAGCTTTATAATAGCTTCTTTCGACTTCGGTTCGCTCAAAAAGGATGAAAAACTCTTATCGGGTCTGGTGCTTTTCGGTTGAGTTTGGGCCACAATAAACGGCTTTTTGTGTTAACTTCGAAAGTGAGGTTAGATATAACAGTCGTTATTATGCAGCTAAGAGACAAGCACGGAATTATCTCCCAGATAGCTCTGGGCTTGCATTCTGCAGTAAAAACCGTTTGTTATGAATTCAGCAGAAAGTAAGTATTTTCACAAAATCTTAAATTTTACAAAATCATCACTATATCTGGACTATCTCACTAATTTATTTATTTAATAATATGGAGCTTTCAGCGCCCAGCGCCATATTCATTTAAAATAAAATGATATAAAAATATGGATAACATGAAAATTTATAAAGTTAACATTTATATAATACAGTTGTCATAAATATAAATTTTCATGTAATCCATATTTTTTTATCATTTGATTTTTAGATGAACACAAGTAGCATACAGCATACAGGTAGCATGGTGGTTAGCACAGGGCAATGGTGATGCAGACTTGTTGAAATGTAGACCATGGTTAATCTATCATCTTCAGACAAAATTATTTCAAATAACAAAGACATTTCAATTCAATAAATCATTTTTAAAAATTGTTTATCTCCTAGATTATCCATAGAGGGAAGGATTCATTCCAAAAACAGTTATACACATTGGAAATGGTCCATTAAAAATAAGGACTGTGCATTGGGAGCACTAAAAATGACCTGTATCCACCAGCTATGAAAAATTTACATCATTGAACTTGGTTGATTTTGGAATTCAACGCCTCAAATATAATATGATAAAATTTAAATTTTAGAGTTCAACTAGCAATAAAAATATTAGAATCGTATATGATAAAAAAAAAGTGCATTTTAAATATTTTAGTAAGTGGCCTGAATTTTTCACATTCCTTTCTCAAAGGATAAGATGTCAGGAAATAACTGATTGCTCAACTAAATATTGACAGGTGCACCATTAAAGCTATTGTTAGAATGCTTTAGATATTTTGTCCCAAAAAAAAAATTTAATATATACCAAATTTCAGAGATGCTTCTCCAAACCTACAAACATTAATGATCCTGACCAAAAATGTAATGTGCAGAGACCAATACCTCCAATAATATTACCAGCAAACACTCCTCAGATAAATGGCACTGGATCTAAGAAAGAAACATTTTGGAAGAACATTGCAGGTGCAGAGTTACTTATCAAAGTCACTGATAGTAACATTGATCAAGTTCTTCAAAAGCACAAGGCAATTTTGATAATGTTCTATGGCACATGTATGTACCCACTATTTTTTATTGTACTTAAGTAGGTACATTGTAGACCAATAAGCCATTATATTTAATAAAGATATAAATTTCTAAGTTATAATCAAACATTTATTGTTTAGTTTTTTCGAGTGTTATTGAATAATGATTTATATATATATATTTATTAATCTGAAAATTGGTAAAAGAGAAAATGAGTTTGAGATTTATATATAGAGGATTTATATGTATATAATTCTATGAAAATTATATTTATATATAAATCCTTTAGATAGATCCTCATAAAAAGCAAGACTGTCATAGTTAATGTCACTTGGTGAATAAGCTAATAGGGTTGCAAAAATATTTAACTGCCTGATATAGTGATTGTGTTGGATCTGGTATTCTTTTCTATTGTTCTAAAATGGTTCTAAGGTAAATATCTGATCTGCAGTTGATTAATCTTAACAGAGCAACATTGATATTACCTGAGGACCCTCTCCAGACGAGGCATCAATTCTTCATATATTATATTCGATAAGATATTATAGAAATGTTAGAAGAGAGATGCCAAGAAATTACTTTAGCCCATTAAGAAATTACTGCAATCAGCTTACACTGCCCATATCACAATATGAATTTCTGGAATAATTCGGTGGAAAGTTTTTTAAAGTCTGCCACCTTGTTTTTAATTAAAGGCTTAGAATAATTCCAATTCATCTCGGGGCACTCATAGAAATTCATGAATCCTTCTATTTCCTTGAGCTCCTCATTTTCCCAGAGTCTCTTTATGTGTTGGTGAATTCGCTATTATTCCCTCCTGCGCAGCCAATAAACATAACTGAGGCTCAAATGTATATTTCTTTTGAAGCCTCGTTTTTTTTTTTTTTTTTTTTTTTTTAGATTAATGGCCTGGCATATTCTTCATTAAATCAAGGTGTTCTTTTTTCCATCTGGTTGAAACCTATTACTTCCTATGCTGTGTGTCATTCACAAACAAGGGCGTACCCAGGATCAAAACTAGGGGTGGGGGCAAGCTATGGTCATTCAGGTCGTAACATCTTACCGCGGAATTAGTGAATGAAACCAAAATTATGTATAACTATAGCACTGCTTTATCAACTAAGTTATTATAATTATTCGCTTGAAAAAAATTATTCTATTACTGCTTCCCGCCTTAAAAGCTTAAAAAATTATTGCATCCAGCCTTCCAGGGGGGAGGTACCTTCCCCCCCCCCCTGCCCCCCGCTGGTTACGCCCATGCTCACAAATCTTAGAAATCTTCCTTGGCTTGCTCATCCAATGTCTCTGTTGGAGGATAGCAGCTGAATATGTAGTTTGTAGTTGAAAAAACTCCCTTTTACTCTGATAAGACGACTCATTTGGGGACTTAAAGGGTTGAAATTAATAATTAATAATTTTGTTGGAGAAGAATGTTCGGATTACTAACATATTTATTTTGATCTTCATTTACTTTTATGTTTATTTGTTCTGCTTCTCTTATGAGAGTCTTAGCGATTCTCTCAATATCCTCTGTACTGTTTCCATGGACAGCGCTATATCATTTTTTTTTCTTTTTGTTCGGTATTCCTCTCTGGCCATGTGTGGCATTGAGGGAGAGGGATACTCTAGAGGTGTAACCAACTTATTCTAAACATGGTGTTAAGGTTGAGATTTATTCTGTGGGTCCGACATTCATTGTCCACAATTTTCATGCAATGCTCTTATCAACATCTCCAGTGCTAAGTTGAAAACATAAGCAAGAGCTCCTTGCATCACATCTATTCGAACTAATACTGCACATTCTTCTCCTTGTGCCCAGACTTGGCATTCAGGGTCATTGGTACACGCTTTCGACAATCTCCTAGTTCAGTCATAATCTTTCCAAGACAGTAATGTCAACAGAATCATAGTCTGATGATTGATATCCAGCAACATCTACAACATAATTCTTGTTGGGGTCTAGAAGGAATTTTAGGCTTCAGTAATAAATGCAGACATCCATGGAGCCCTTATTTAGGACAGATTATACCTATTTTCTAAGCCTATGACATCCTTTCCTCCTCCTGCATTTATGAATTCAGGATTTAGTCCTTAGCTTGTTTCTTAGATATTCTCCACCATCTTAAAACAACTGCGATTATTGGTTGTTCTTCCCTGTTACCTTTCTTATTTTGAGCCTTTTGATTGCTATCTCTTCATCCAGAATAAAACATTAAGATTAATAATTAATGATCAATATCAGTAACAGGGTATTTTTCACTTAATTATTGGCAGTTTTTTTAAAAATTGAATCGTATTTATTTGATATATTCATAAAATAAATCTTTAAACTGTTACTAAAAAGGTTTACGACATCCAGAAGCTCTCTGTCAATTACCATAGGCCTAGAAAGAATAACTAAAGTGCATGATTTTCTCAAACCGTTTTTTTAACATTTTGAGCTCCAAGCGGTACGATTGTACAGCTGTTGGACTCTTGGCTGGGGCCGAGGAGGTCCCAAGGTACCGCCCATTCACGCCAGCTAAAAGGTTGTTCTGGGCCAGGGGCCTGCCCACTGAGGGTTATTTGAAGGCTTATGAGACCGCTCCGGCCCCGAACAAATCGCCAAAGCAATTGGCCCGTATTTTTTATTTTTTTTATTAGGGGGGTGGATGGAGCCCAAACCTTGCTCCAAGCAGTGATGGTAAACCTATATTCTAAACCATCTCCTATGCAAGGGACAGAGAGAGGTAAGGACATGGCGGTCATAACCTGACATCCCCCTACTACTTCAGGTAGCGGGCTATTACCCCAGGCCGGGCAGTATTTACGCCTCAAAATTATTGTTAATGGCCAAAATTAAATTTTTTATTTATTTCTTTTGCAATTTAGGTATCAAATATGCAAATTATATCATCTTTTCCATGGCGCTCAACGTGTTAAATATGTATATTTAAAAAACCAATCACTTTGTTTCATTGTCATACATCAGTTCTACTAAAATTTATTTTCTTTATTGTAATACTGGTTAATTGCTTAATTTTATATAATTTTCATTGTTGTTTTTTTTTCTTATTTTAATAATTTATCTGATATAATGGCTCACTATGTGATTAAGCCAGTTAAATGAGATGTAAGAAAATAAATTATACAGTATATCTTTTAAAACATTTCAGATACACATTTGAAATTAAATTAATTTCAAGATCACACATTAAAACTAGAATCTTTTCACAGCCTTGGTTCGAAAAAAATTAGCATAATAAACAAAAAGGTCCTAACGACTTCCCAGACAATTATATCAGATTTTCTTCTTCAGAAGTATTTCAAAATGATCCGTGAGCCAATTATATACTTTATAAGTAAATAAAAGTCATTCTGGATTGGTTTGATATAAAAGCCTGAGTGTTTTTCTTAAAAAACCAGGTCATTGTCCATAATAAATATAAATAGCAATGGTATGTCAAGAATACCATGAAAAAGTGTTATTAACTCCAAATAGAGACTAAGTTTTTCAGGATATGTTGCAGTGGGGGAAAAAAATACAAAACAATAAAGATAGTTCAAATAATTACTGGGAATCCTTGAAATAAAATACCAAACTGTAAATTTTAATGGACAAGTAAAATAAAGAAATAATTTTTATGATTTCATTTCAAGATATTTTTAGTCGAATTCTGTCACAGTTTAATCTCTAATTACTTTATTTTTTGTGAAAATAGAACATTGTTTGATAGGAACACAATATTATCCAAATATATGTTCAGCTAACGATAGTTCATAATTATGTTACAGGGTGTTCTGTATGTAAAGATGTTAATGTTGAAATAGGAAAAGCTGCAAAAATGATTTCTCCTGCCGAAGGTGTTTTTGGTATATGTGATGCTATGGACAATGTAAAAGCAGTTGATAAATTCTTAATAACGAAAACTCCTTCATTTAAGTATTTTAGAAATGGTGTGTATGTAGCAGACTATATAGGAAGGCCATTGGCAAAAGATATAATATTCTTTATGAAATCACCTCCTCTTCCTCCTGTAAATAATAAACCATCTAACTCCAATCAACAAATTAAAAAATAAAATTTTAAATCCTGTTTATTTGTAACTGCTATTATATTGATTGATGGTGTTGGATAAGTAGGGGTATTCAGTTTCTTTACTTTTTATACAGTATACATGCAGAAGGAATAGTTTTTACATAATACAGTCTGAACTTAATTATTCAATGATTCCGGCAAATGGAGACAGTAATGAGGTGATACACAGAGCAGTGATTTTGAAAGTGACTAGGCCAGAGCAGTTCACACTATGGCAGACTAAGAAATTACAGTGGCAAGCACTTCCACTCTGAGGCTCGGTCTCCTAAAAAGGTGAGGAAGTCAAGATCCCCCCAGCTACCTCGGCACTTCAGCAATAATATACTTACTTCATAATAAAATTAGGAATATAAACTCACACGTTATAAAGGATAAGAGCAGCCAAAAAATATCAGTATTTGGTTTTTATTGAAAAGGTCACATCGAGCTAGTATAAAAAGAAAAAATAACAAAAAAAAAAAAATATCAGCAATTCTAAATTAAATTACCTACCAAAAATTAACGGTCATTTCACTCATTGTTTTGAGTAATTTCTGTTTTCTTGAAATTTCGATCAGTATTTGTTTTTCATTAAAATAATATTATATTATCATCATATGTCATATTATATTATAGATTTCATATAAGATGTAATAGAAAAATCATGTTTTACCATTTAAAGGAGCTTTATCTTTCAATAAGTCTATCTAGTTTGTCAAAAAATAATATTTAGTGCCTAATAAATTATTTTTCATGAATTTTTTAAATAATTTTTTTTAAACTACTTTTTAAACTATCCTTCATTTACATTATATTGCCAGTTATTATATGTTTATCAATTTTTCAGCAGCACAAGGTAAATGCTTGCACAGAATAAAGAATTTTTCCATTATTAACAGTTTAAATAGGGGGTATCAAGCTTTTAAAATTTGTTGATTTGCCATTGGAATGATGGCGACAATGGTTTAACAGGAGTTTGCAATATTTATACAGCTAACTCTTGACGTATAGAACCAACATTAATCAGTGTAATCCTATAACAAGTCAAAACAAAATTTGTGTTCCCGAGTAATTAAATGTAAATTTAACCTCAATAAGTCAATTTCAAATCAAAGACTTGGATAATTCTGGAAAGAAAAATTAAAAATATGAATCTTGAAAGGGGATTTCTAATAAGAAAAATTAAAAATATGTATCGTGAAAGGGGATTTCTAGGACTTCTACCTCTTAAGAGTCATGCTCTTGAAAGTCATCACCTCTATAACTCAAACATGTAATGCCAACTTCAGAGAATTTTTGGATTAATTTGATTTCCTGTAAATGTGTACATTTTACGAGTGATTGTTATTGATGGCTCTTAGAGTGGTTACAGCCAGTGAATTCGGAATTCAATACAACAGACTTTCAACCGTCTTAAAGAACAATGGTGCACATAATATATCTATCTACTAATTCAATAAGTAATTAACTGGTTTGTTTATTGGCATTATATGTTTCTATAGACTTTTTTTTTGCAAACTATGCACAGATAGATGATTTTAATTCCAATTCCATGTTAATTTTACCAACATAGATATTAATTCTCCCAATTATTTTATCTTTGTGTGGAATGTCAAGTTCGCAAATTATCTGCGAATGAATTAAATCATATCACAACTATTTTATATATTATATCAAAAAAGATATATAAATTATTTTTGGACTATAAACAAATTAATTATGTAAACATTTTGTGACAATTATGTATATAAATATAGACAAAATAAAATTTGTTTAATTGAAAACTGAGTTTAAATTAGTAATAGTTGTAAATATATAAATAAAATAAATGTAAAACTTTGTTATAAATAAGTAATAGTAATATTAGTAACTCAGTTAATAATAACTGAGTTATAAATTAGAGATAAATTATAAAAAAAATTGTTACTTCAAAGAGTTATAAAAATTACTTGTTTAGGAAAAAAATAGTGGTTTATGCTATAGAAAACAGCCTCAGTAACTGATGTTATTACATAAATAAATAGAAATGAAACACAAAATGGAGAAAACCAACAATTTAATACAGAAAATAAATATTTAAAAATAAAAATTTAATTATAAACAAAAATAATATTTAAACTACATACCAAAAACCATGGTATCAATCTGCTTTGAAAAGTCAAATTTAGATTCTGAAATAGGATTTTAAAAATATTTAAAAGAAAATACAGACAAAATGTCTAAAAAGTGACATGTAAAACAATTAAACATTGTTAGATAAAAGAAAATTATGATCATTCTATTAAATCTCAGAATAAATACTCTAGTACATATATACTTCAATTTCTTAAAAAATATATCAATAAATAAACTTTATCAATCTTATAAACAATACATTGAAAATAATTAATTTAACACAAAATATTACATCTTCTTAAATGTATAACATACAAAATAAAACTAACTTCAAAATTTAACATCTCAACATTATATAAATATATATATTACAAAATTAGTTGCATATTTTTCGATACATAATAAAGACTTTGACACATATTGGCAGAGAATAAGAAAAGAGTCTTGTTTTTAATTTTTTGTTTTAAATGTTCTGGGCCAAAGCAACACTGAAATATTACACTTAGGGTAACTACATTCCACAGTGCTCTTCCTGAATCCAATATTGCTCTTACTGAACATTTAACAATTTTACCACCATCGATAATCTAAACAAATACTTCAAATGAATTTGATTTTTTTTTTTTCATTTTCAAATACCATACAAAACTCTTGTTACCTCTATACATAATACTATATAAAATTATAAAACATTAGAAATAAATGCTGCAAAGTATTGACTTTAAAAACTTACAAAGAGTAGAGATTAGATATTTCAATACCCTAACAATAACAGTATGATGATATTGATGCTAAATGATCCCTAATATTAGAAGAATGGATGATAAAACAATACAAAGTAGTCATTACACATAAAGTGAAATGGATGTAACCACACACTTGAACATACATATATATTATTTTACAATTCAATGGAGTGCAATAATGAACTCTTTACACTCACAAATTTCCTATAAATTACATAGAAATTCTTTCTTTTTATAGTACAAATGCAAACAGTTATGTAACAAATACAAATGCAATATGGGAGCAGGGAAGATAAATGAGATTAAGAAAGCAACATATTTACCTCTAAGATCTATCGCTTAGAAAGAATTACTAAAAACATTTACCCTGTAATGACAATCATACAAATGATTCTTAAAAGAATTTATGTAATACCAATCTTATAAAACAATTTTGCTAATCATATCAAAATTAGCAATGGATTAACAATAGAAACCACAATATAATGCAGTTTTGTGGATGGTACAATATTAATTGTTGTTTGATAATTAATATGTACATGGCTTAAAGAAATTTCACGAATAAATCGGAAATACATAGAAATAGCTCATTAAGAATATTAGACAACTATTATGAATAAAATTGGACTTGTTTTTCAATCATTGAACTATCAATAGAAGTATATTTATTAGTTAGAACGATGAATAAAGTGACAATGAATAAAGCTATTTCGATCATGAAAAATATAATTAAAAACAACAACAAAAGATAACGTAATTATAACCAAAGGAAAAATAAAAAATTCTAAACATAAATGCTAAAAAGCTATTCCAGAAACTACTTAATAACAATTTTCAAATTTCATTTAAAGAGAAATTTTTATATTTTATAATTATAACCAGTACATCACACAAAGTTTCGAATGGTTAAAATAACATAAAAACAGCATGTAACAAGCGAAACATGTATATGAATACATGTTATCATTATATAAAATGCAATCACTTATTTTAAATACCAACAAGAATATAAAATTTACCAGACTAAACATTTTATTATAGTACGATTTTAATAAAAGAACAATAATGTGATGACCTGTATACAAACATTGAAAACTATATATATGTATTCTTTTAACTACAGGAAATACAAAACTAACAATATTACGATCAACAATGGCACATAATTTAGTTTCACCAAATTTGATCAAATTGCTTCAATTCAATTATAAAAAATAAAAAATTAGTTCAATCCATTAATATTAGCCAACAATTTGATAGTTTATGACATTTATTTATGATAACATATTATTAACTTCAACTTATGAGATGACGTGATAAATGGACTAGATTCAAAAGGGCCTGAAACAAAAATAAAACTATTTCAATAGAAATTTCATTGTGTAGGTAATTTTCCTATACATTTACTGGAGGATGAAAGATTTTCAGTGTAATAATCACAGAATTTAGTGATAAATATTATATCAATTTTTTATTATTGTCATATCATTGAAATTATTAAAATAAAAAAAACTTACACAGCATGCTGTGTTGCACTATAATAAATCAAGACAAGTACAACACTCACAATTAATATTAACATTATATAAGCTGTAGCTGTTCATTTTTACATACCTTGTCAATCATTATAAAATTAGTATAAGTCATAATTATTTTTAGCAATAGTCAACAAGTTAACAAATTTTTTTTTTTGTAAGCCAACGTTTCGATCCAACTTGTGGATATTCATCAGGGCTTCTGAGTCCTGAGTAATGAAGTAACTTAAGGTATATTGAAGTAAACTGTCAAAAAAACAATTTGACTGTTTTTGCTTTATACTTTTAAATATAATTGATAAAAGTATGTTTATGCATTTCAAAGCCAATAAAAATGTCGTATATCATTGAAAATCGCACGGGCTTTACGACCCCATGCCGGGTCAAGGGGCCTTGAGAGTGATATTTGGGCTGCAGTCCGTCACGAAGTCATAAAGCCCGGTGTTATTCCCCGTGTTTTATCTGTGAATCACATATTCCCAACCTCTGTAAATAATGAAACACCTTTTCAGTTTACTTTTTGCTATCGGTTCTAATTTGTTTTTCTCATTTTACTGTTTGATCTTGATAAAATAATAGATTTTGATTGTTATGTGTTGTAATTTAATGATAATTCATACTCACCCGTCTGTATTTATACTTATCAAAAATTCAAATCCTTGGCTGACCATCAAAATTACCGCACATAGCAGAAAAAAGTTCCTAATAAGGTAAAAAGTGTAAGTTAACTATTTAATTCTACGTCATGTGTCAAAATGTGAATGAAAACACGGCCTGCGGCTGTCATATATTTGTCGATGTCCAAGGAGTAGGAAAATATCTAATTATACCAATTTAGTTCATTTTCCGAGAGGTTTTAGCTTTTAAATGGAGACATAAGTACGGGGTCAATTAGTCCCGTGTCGCACTTGTGGATAGTTGCACTACGGGGTCGACTGACCCCGTGCCGCACTTGTGGATAGGCTACCTTTTTCCCGTCCGCACTGAACGTGTTAAAGTTGGGGCTGTACTTAGTTAGTTATTATTAGTTAATTAGTTTCTGCTTAGACTGCTTGGAAGTTGCAATTTTTACCTAGAAGTCTAATGGCCTCTTTGTATTGATCCACCGTTTCGTTTGGCTGATTCGAAGGGGAATTGAATTTATAGTGGGCAAATATTTCATTGATGGGTTTCACATATAGTCCCTTCAAAATTTCTATTGCCTCTGAATAAGTAATAGAATGATTTACGTGTTATTAAATTTCTGTAGATATAAAATTGAATAGCAGTTTCATCTTGTCCTAAAGTATCATTCAGCTTTAGCGGCAGCGAGGAAGTTTTGAAAATTGTTGTACCGAAGTACCCAATGTTTATTGGCAGAAATGGAGTTCGGGCCCATATCGAATTGGTCAGGTCTGAGCAACAATTCCATTATTCATTTTCTAAATTGTGTTGAATAAATTAAAATGAATAAAAGATTAACTGTGAATTAGATTTTATTCAACACAATGAAACGTAATGAATTTGAGTAATAGATGTTTAAATAAAGTATAAACATGTGATATAAAATATCGATAAGTTCATATCAATGTGTTAAAATATTTACACACAGGATTAAATAACATAACCCTATTGGTCAGTAACAATAATGATTCTACTGCTGAACCGAAATAGGTATTGATCGTATTCAATTAGTTTTGTTTAATGGCATGAGTATAATGCAATTACTGGATGCTAAAAATAGGTACTGCTATTATTTTACTATTATTAATCATAAACTTTTGCTTTATTAGGCTTGTATTATTATGAGGATACACTGAATCCTGTTTGTATTCCTGAAGTCAGCAATTTTGCATTAAATAATAATTCTTATACAATGTTGGCTACAAAATAAAAATGTATAAACTCTTTTCTGATTAATTAACTTCAACTGATCAAGTACATTTAAAAATATTAATATAAACAAATACAATACTTTAACTATCAGTCAATTAATCATTCAAAATACCTTTGAACAAATATTGCAATCTAGTAAAACAGTATTTTTGAGAACTCCATATGTTTCAGACATAAAATCTTCAAAACATTGTGTTTTTATCTGAAAAAAAAAAAATTATCTTCAATAAAAGAAAATCATACGTTATACATTAATAGAACAATGTGAATTAATGGAATAATATTTTTAGAAGTTAGTGCAATATAACCATAAAGTAATAGAATGTAATCGTAATTCAGCACTATAATTTTACTATTTATTAGTCAAAGTATTTTTGACTAATAAAATATTAAGTTCAATTGCTTAAATAGACCAATGATTAAAATCAAACCATAGGGCCTTCTTTAGAATAAGCTACTGAAATATTTGAGGTTGAATTGTATCACATTATAAATATGTGTTTAAAAAATGCAAATAAATGTCATTACATCATTTATACTTAGCATCAAAGAGTTTTAAAACTAACTGCTCTGCAAATGGCTCACAGGTTTGCCAAAACGGTACTTTTCTGTTATAGTCACGCCCAGAGAAAATGTTTTTAATTTAGTCAGTACATTGCTGTGAATAAATAAAACACACGTTTTCTGAATAAAACCCTCTATATGAAATTTAATTAAATTATTTATTTTCATTTTAGTATAAACATTGAAAAAAAAAAACATATATGTTAGAAATGTCATTGTAAAAATGTTTAATATCTTTCAATATTGCATTAAAAGAATCTTTTTCTGCTAAACTTTGGCGCCACATAAGTTCCGCTAAATAAGATTTTTAAAAATTCCTTCTAGTACCCCTCCTTCTTTTGTTCCCCCATTTTGCTGATCCCCGCATTCACGGGCGTCACCGCCGGGGGGGGGGTTACGCCCCCCCCCCCCCCCCCCCCCCCAATTTTTTGAAAGGAGGGGACTGTCCCACCCAATATTTTGGCAGGAGAGGACCCAATGCAAAAATACGATTTTACGAATTTATCCGAATTTAACCAATAAAATATAAATATAAAATATTAGTTAATTTCAGCACACTCTATTGTTAAAAGCTAGTCAGGCGTATTGTATATTTGATGAATTATATATTTTTTATTTCAGCTCGAACTGTTTTGTTTTATTGCTCTACATTTCTTTTTTAAACCAAGCAGCTTGACCCTACTTTCCATCAATGAGATGAAGCTTATAGAAGTTATTAGAAAGTAATGAAATTAGTGGGATCAGAATCAGAAGAAAAACTTGGATAAAATTCAATCAAGAAATTTTGGCCCACATTCTTCAACATCAAGCCTTAACAATTCCCTATTTTAATGTATAACTGAGGCATAAATTGACAAGTTTTAAGAGACTATAAATACTTTTAAAATAAAACGTTGGAGGATGAATTTAAATGCCCCAACAGTTGTTTTTAGGGGGTTATTATTTCAACTTTTAGCCACTCGAATTTCTATCTACCCCGTCTAGAAAAATATTGAGCCAACCCCCCCCAATAATTTGGTGCTGGTGACGCCCATTCCCACAGTCGTTCAATATTTTGGGTATGCTTTAATGTTTTTGGGTTGACAAAATTGTATTTATGATTGACTGTGAAATGTGTTTAACCTTCCTTCCAAATATTTTGATACGACTTCCAGCAGTCTTATCAATGCGTATTCTAGTCAAAACAAATGATTCGGCACGGAATTGTTTTCTCATGACAGTGTTGCCAGTAGGCGAACAGTTGTGAAATTAACTCCCTAGCAACAGAGGCACACACACTTAGTTACCTCCCTAGCAACACTGGCGATAATCCTGCTTCTCCTTAAAGCAATGTACTAACTAAATTAAAAACATTTTCTCTGGGTGTGACTATAACAGATAAGTACCGCCAAAACATTACATTTTCAGGTGTCAGTGGTTAGCATAGCCAACTACTAAGCCCCAGATCGGGGGCTCATAGTTCGGCAGGAGGTCGAATGGTTTTTCAAATATCCTTGATCATGCTGTCCATCGGAGACGTAAATTGATGTCCCGAGCCTGTATGTACAATGTCAGATACTCATAAGAGGCCCTTAACCTAATTTTACCTGAATAGGCAAAATTTGGGACTTACAATGTAGCATCGTTTGATTAGCAATAGTAAATAAACAATAAATAAAGTGAAGTTAAGTAAATAAACAAAGATAGAAAATAGATTTTCATATTAACTACTTATGTCCTTTCTCATGACACTCAAGAAATGAAAATGCGAATAATATATAATACAGTACACAGTACCAATAAATGTAAAGTAAAGACCTGCTCCCCATTCTGCTCGCTGGGACACCACTCTAGGGACTGTTCCAAGAGGAGGAGTATTAATTGCATCAACTTCAAATATTGAATGACTATTCCCCTTTCCTCATCTCTTGAGGAATGGGAACAGGCTGAGGACATATTCATAACTGTTTATCAAATGTACATTTTGCTGTTCCTTCGTTATTATATCAAGAAAAATGGGATATCTACAAAGCGCTTAGGCGTAAGGCCTTAAGTCATTAACAAAATACAGAAACAGAAGATCTGGATGTACAAATGCTTTCAAGACAAAGAGTATTGAAAGAAGTTTAAGACAATAGATTTTTAAATAAATTTATTAATTGGGCTAGTAAATATTTCATTTTGCAATTCAAGATTCCCAATACATTATTCCTGAATAATTAACCAAAATTCATTGGATATATATAAACAAAATCCTTAGAATAATGATTTATGATGAAGCACTAAAACAAAACCTGACTATAAATCATTGTTAAATATTAAACATTAAAAAAATAGTACTAAAGGAGTTTCATTTATAAGTTGTATTAATGTAAATTTAAGCTGTTTCTAAAATTCTATTTTAATCATAATTATACATTTAAAATAAGGATCAGGACGACCAATATTTGAGTCTCAACACTTTTTTAAAACTTTATTTCAGCAGACGTTTCGACCGAAATATAGTTTAAATAAAGTGCTGAGACTCAATTAATGGTCGCCTTGATCCTTATTTCAAATTAATTGAAGAGTCTCATGAAAAGGAATGGGACATTAATAACTTATAATTATAAATAATAATAGTGCGAAATAGGAAACATATAGCCTCATATAAATCCCTACTGAGGGTTGTTCAGGAGAGATTGGATTCAGATTTCCCGAACTGTTCTTGGATACTGCTGAGTTTTCAGCAGGACAAAGAGGAACCATTAACAAATCAAGTAAGCAACAAAGGCTGAAGTAAGCAAAATATGAATACTGCTGCAATCTGAGGTTATTTATTGGCTGTATGTTTATAAAATATTAGACATTAGAAATAACAGCATTAACACAGTTGATAAGGTGAAAAAAGGTGAAATTTAGGAAGAATTTTCTTATTAGTCCGACATGATGGCCATTAAACAGGAAGTAAGCAAAATATTAGTCGAGAATTCACAAAGAGAAATAGAGTAAGTTGAAAATGCTAAATTGTCAATTGAACAGTTCATCGAACACTTCTTGGCTCAACCAAGATGTAATGCAGCGTATACTAATACGAAATACATCGTTAAAAGAGCATATCCTCTATGATTAAGGTACCAATCAATAGTGAAACTACTGTACCCAAAGTACCTTATTAAAAAAAAAAATCTAATGAAAGAGCTGTCCTTAAAATATAACAGAGCATATGTCAGAAGGTAAACTCTAGAAAAGATATGTCGAGCTCACATTGTTGTGATGAAGCTAGGATTAAAAAAGATATTAAGAATAGTAATAAATTGAATAAATGTGGAGATGCTATATGGAAACGAAGAATTAAGAAATAGCTAGCAGTAAAATCGGAATTATCACTAATTATCTTCAAAGTTCTGTTCTCTTTGGTGCAATGAAGGGATACAAACTCAATTGTAAATAAAGCTCTTTTATATGTTTCATACTTACATAAAATGAAGTTTGCACTAGATATTAGAACTTTGCTAAAGAATAAAATAAAAGTAAAAATATTCAGTGATGATATTAAAATGGACCTCAGAATAGATAAATGTGCAGTAATCTATATAAAAAGAGGAAGGATAGGTTTATAATGAAATAATATAGAACTTTAAGAAAATATTGTCAAAAATCAACTGAGAGAACCAGATTTTTACAAAATTAGGGACTGCACCAACTCCTGATATTCAAACATCTTCAGTTCTGACAGTGCTCCATACGTAAGACGTCGGTCAAATGAAAGATTTGACAAATCTTGAATGTTAGAAACAGTGAAACATCTGGCAAGTGTAAGGGTCTAGGGATGTTTTTCTTACTTTGGAATTGGCCAGATATTTATAAACTTTATAGATGGGACGGTTAATGCAGACAAATATAAAAACATTTCGGAATTGAGTTTATTTCCCACAATGAATTCCCACTTTATATACTGCAGACTTCATTTTTCAAGATGACTGTGCTCCGTGCCATAGAGCCAAATCGGTAAGTTAATTATTTATTTATTTAAAAAAATGTGTTAGCTATAAGATGCGTAATTTTGTATTACCTTTACCATTGTTTTTTTGGATAGGTAAAGCAGTTTTTAAGAGAAAATGGGATCTCCACGCTGCCATCGCCAGCCAATAGCCTGTTTCTCGACTTACTTCTGTTAAATTGCTATCTGCTAGATTTCTAGATATTGCCTTTGCAGTTTTGAAGCGATTTTCTAATGATAATCTCATCATCATGCGATCTAAACGCTCATCAGTCTTCCCTTTCCTTCCAGCCCCTTTCTTTGGCTCGGTAGATCCCTGAGAAAGATTTTTTTTTTATTATTCTCACCACAGTGAACCGTTTGCACCTCACTCTCTTTGTTATCTTCTGCGAAGAAAGTCCAGCTTCAGAAAATGTCACTATTTTAACTTTTTATTCCTTGGACATTTGTTTGAAACTCCTTCTGTCGGACATAATAATAGGAAATAACGTGTTTAATATTAGCCAGGCTGGAACCAACTAAATTATAAGTCACTGATTACATCTATCTCTAATGCTTGTAGGTAAACAAATGAAATCCCTTACTTGTATACTCATTTAGGATTGAAAAGATAACAATCATAGGTGATGCAATTTCTATTACCACGACTGTATACCCAAAAATAATGTATAATAAGATATGTTATAAATAAAGAGCGTATTTATTGATACTCAAACATTTATTGGTAGCGGCGGGAATGCGTATAACCCAACATATACACCCACCGCATCCGACACCACATATGCCAGCAATGGCTAGGAAGGTACTGGGATGATACTGTACAGAAGAGAGAAGCAGAAGAAAAAAGGGAAAATATGCAGAATTAGCTGAAGAAATTAAGAAACTATGGTTTAAAGAAAGCAGCATTCTACCTATGGTAATATCGAGCAACAACTTGATATCAGTCAATCAACTTCTGAACAGGGATACTAGACAGAACAGAAAGGAGTACCAGGAAACCAGATCAAATGCAAAAAAAGTTATGAGGCAAAAGAAAAGATATACACTACAGGAAAACTGGTGTAAGGTGGAGGAGTACAGCAGGAACAATGAGGCAAGAGAGTTTTTTGGTGAAATAAAGAAAATAAAATCAGGTTTTATAAATAATTGTCCAATGATAAAAGCGTTCTAATGGGAAAATGGTCTTCAAGGATGAGGATGTGCAAGGTAGATGGATGGAGCATTTTCAAGAATTGCTAAACCACCACTGGTTTACTGTAGTGCCATACAGTTTAACTGATTTAAACCCATAAAGGTTAAGCCTGTATGAGGTTTTTTTTTAGCCAGACGACTAGGCTTCAAAAAATATCAGCGGAACTTCAATTTTAAAGCGATTTTTTATTAAAAAATAATAGTTAAAGTACCTACAGAATAACTTAAAAAAAAGTTGTTATACATAATAATGTTTGTTTCAAAACTTTATGTCAGGACTGCTACTATTCGTTATCTTGCTTTGACTAGGTGGTAACCGACATTCTGTCGGTATCTAAAATTAGATTTTTGGTGAATCTTACTTTCCTGTAAGAAGAGATTTATTTTAATATTATTATTTTAAGATAGATTGCAACAGTTATCGAGGAATTAGCCTCCTGAATACTGCTTATAAATTTTTTTCTGTTGTTTTATATAACCGCATTGTGGATTTTGTGGAGCCTCGTTTGGGTGACTACCACGGGGGTTTCAGGAAGAATTGATCAACTATTGACCAGATATTTTCTTTGAGACAGATAATGGAAAAAATGAAAGAATTCAACAAGTCTACATGGATACTTTTCATAGACTTTAAAGCAGCTTATGATTCCATTATTAGGAAAGAGCTCTACCTGGCAATGGAAGAGATGGGAGTTCCCCCGAAGCTAATCCGACTTTGGCTTAGCTTGTACTTTGGCAAAGCTTGTACTTTGAATGGGAGCGCGAGTCGAGTGAAAATAAATGGTAAGCTGGGCCAAGCTTTTGCAGTGAAGTCAGGAGTTAGACAGGGTGACCCCCTTTCCCCACTTCTATTTAACACCGCCCTCCAAGTTATAATGAATCGGGCAGAGCTTAATCAGTCGGGCACCATTTTCAGCAAGGCGACTCAAGTACTTGGATATGCTGATGATGTAGCATTGATTGGATTATCCCTCAAGGCGATCGAGGAGACCTGTGAAGGGTTGCAAAGAGAAGCTGAAAGAATGGGACTATCCATAAATGAGGAAAAAACAAAAATAATGGTGCTAAGGAAGAAAACACCTATAAATCCTCCAAGGCATTATGTAGTGGGACGATATTCGTTTCAATGCGTATCCAGTTTACGTACCTCGGCTCCATCGTTAATGACCGGCTGGACGAACAAGAAGAAATATGTAGCCGTATAATGGGGGCTAACAAAGCATATTTCGCCCTAAGAAGTTTCCTCCGGAGTAAGCTACTTAGTGTACATACTAAAATGATCGTATACAAAACAATTATCCATCCTATACTGACCTATGCCTGTGCAACTTGGACCCTAAGCAAAAACCTAGCCGAAAAGATTGACAGGTTTGAAAGGAAAGTATTGAGGCGTATCATGGGGCCAGTTAGAGAGAACGGCACATATCGCTTAAGGAAGAACAAAGAGATCTACGACCTTTTCGACGATCTCAGAGTCTCTCATTTTGTGCGAATTCAGCGCTTAAAATGGCTGGGACATGTTATCAGAATGGACAAAGGTAGAGCCACGAGGATACTATATTATGGGACCCCGGATGGAGCCAGACCACATGGAAGACCGAAGGGAAGGTGGAAGGACTCCGTGGCTGAGGACTTGAGGAAAGTTGGAGTATCCATGAGACATGCTGCTGACCGAAATGTTTGGGAAGGGGCAGTTGAGAGGGCCAAGGGCAGCTTCAGGCGCCTGTCGAGCCGATAAAAAAAAAAAAAAACTTGATATCAGAGGAAAAAACTATCTTTATTGCAATAGGCAAGAGTAATCTTCCATTCGGGGGGGTTACTCTACGGGACCAGCCTGTTTTAACCATCCAAGAGTAGATTGAGAAAGCCCAGTTTGCCATCTTTTTGGCAATTTAACCTTTACTAAAACAATAATCTTATATTAATTGTAACAGATATCCATAAAAGGGCGGATCCAGAGGTCATGAAGCTTCCCCAAATATTTTTTGCTCTTAATATTTTAATGTATATTAAAAGGAAAATGCAATTACATAGCTGTTAAACCACAAACGTAAAACTTTAGGTTGCAGTTCTTCCTGCTGGCAACAAAATAATCTATTAAATAAATTTGAAAACTTTCCTTGTTTGAAAGGCAACACTTGAGTGTGAGACCGGGGGGGGGGGGGTCACGACCCCTATAACATTTTACCCCTGTATCCATATTATCCAAAAATGGTAATAGAAAGAATTTAGAAACCCAAAAGAAAAGTCATCAACTGTCATTTTATGGCACAAGTATCGTTAATGATATTTTTGGAGTGGCCAATATGGCACCATTTAGAGAGTCCCTGATTTCATCTGAAAAGTACCCTTAAAGGGGTTAATTTATCTCTGAAGAGTGAACGAGAGTTGAAAACTGGAATCTGATAAAGCTGATAAACCTTTTTCATAGAGAAAGGATGCCACGCCCAGAAGTAGAATAGCGATAGTTTTACTGTTGTTATGACTTCTCTTTGGTGAACTTTTAAGATATAAAACTTAGTTCATAGTAAAAGCACCATTTATAATAAAAAGATAAGCTAAAAAATAAAGTAAAATTATTACTAATAAATAATGAAAGATAAATTACTTTAATTTACTCACCTTAAATATTTATATAACTTCAACTGGTTTTGAAACCCAGAAAATCTATAAAATCTATCCATCCAAATCATATTGCATCATGGTAAAAAGCCAATTCAATTTTAGCTGAAGCTGGGAAAAGGCTTGAACTGCAATATTATGCTTTTAGAAGCAATTATACAATATCACAGGCTGAAGCATATTAGAAACTTGTTTGTCCTAAGGAGATGTATGCCAACCAATATCCTTTTCAACTTGGACGAAATTCAATGTTAGAATACAATAGGAATACTTCCACATTATTTACACGAAGGTTCAAGCCAAATATGTAAATGATTTGGCCTACATTAAATTAAATCCTAATAAAATAATAAACAAACCGGCACATTATTTGGTATGGAGACGTAATAAATCTGAAGTTAGAATTAAGTTGGCAACAAACTGTTGCATTGAAACATACCAATATAGGAATAGCACTCAATTTCACATTGCTCTGTAAGGACCTTGCATCTTCAAATACTTGATAACAAGAGATGGTCCATTAGCAACAATTTCTGGTGGGATTTGAGACAGAGGACAGTTATCAATGCTCATAATTTGAAGATTAGAACACAAGGCCAGTTCAAAAGGCAAATTGTGAAGATTTGGATTATCATTAATATAAAGTGACTCCAAGCTCTCTAAAGTTCCAATTTCCTCAGGGAGATGAACCAAATTATTTTCACCAACTCCAAGGTACAGCAGATTTGAAAGGTTACCAATTGCTCTTGGCAACGTTTGAATTTGATTTGACTGAAGAACAAGTTTTTGCAAATCCCTTAAGTATCCTATTTCCGCAGGTAACTGATCAATCTTATTTTCTTCCAAATCAAGTACACGCAGCTTCTTAAGACTAACAATTGTGTTTGGTATTCTTTTTAACAAGTTGTTAGAAAGAATTAAGACTTCCAAGTTGATAAGATATTGAATATCATCAGGAATTTTCGTTAGCTGGTTTGTTCCAAGATTAAGTTCAACCATATTACCCCATGAGCCTAAATCGAGAGGTAGAGAAGTCAGTATGTTTTCTTTCATGTTCAATTTAGTTAGATTTTTAGCTCTGGAAAAAATTCCATACGGGATTTTATCAATGTCATTATGCTCTAAATTGAGAGAATAAACCGTGGTAAATTGATGAGGGCCACCAGAAGGATAAGAAGTGAAACAATTCCTGGACAGTGTTATACTTGTGAGTTCTAGCAAGCTTGACAGCAAGCCATCAGGCAACTGTGAAAGATTATTACCTTCCACATTAAACTCATCCATTTGTCCACAATTGCTCAATGACTGTGGAATTGAATGTAATTTATTATATCTTAATCCAAGTCTTGTCAAATTAACTAAGTTCCCAATGGATTCAGGGATTACAGATAGTTCATTATGCTGAAGGTCTAATGTTGACAACTGCACACAATGACCAATTTCTTCAGGTAAATGCTCCAAGTGATTATGTGATATATCAAAAGTAGTTAAATTCACTAACTTTCCAATACCAGATGGCAATTCTTTAATTTTGTTTTCCCTTAAGCTGAGCATTGTTAAATTGGTTAAATTTCTGATATCATCATCAACTACTTTAATTCTATTGAAACGTAGAAAAAGAGTGGTCAAAGATGTTAGTCTATAAACAACATCAGGAATTTCATTGAGTTTATTATGTCTTAAATCCAAAACTTTCAAACACTTCAACATTGCTAGAGACTCAGGTAAGCTCCCTAGAGAATTTTCACTCAATGCCAGTGTTTGCAAATTCACCAGACATCCAATTTCTGATGGAAGGGATGTCAATTTGTTACCATACAAATAGAATTCTACCAAATGTGTTAAATCTCTAACAGTTTGAGGAAGGTGAGTTATACTGGACTTACTTAAATCTAATCTTGTAACACCTTCCTCCCGACATCTAACAAATTCTTTAGAGATATCTAAGTCTGCTTGAATCGGTTTGTTCTTTTTAACAGTAGGTTTAGGTTTGTTTGATTCAGGGTGTTTAACTGTAACTACTTTCCTTACGCTGTCTCCTGGAGTTAAAGACCCTGATGAAACCTTTTTTTCTTTCATACTTTCCCTTGATTCTTTGGGAAGTCCAAGATTTGAACAAGCTTGGTCACTAACATCAGGCATATCAGATGCTGCTGCATTCATTCCAGCTTCAAAATCTAAAAGATCATTAGACCCAGAAGAAGTATCAATTGGATTAGAAAAGTTCCCTGCTCCCTTGTAATCTGCAAGTCTTTCAGCGGCAATACTACTAACTGAAGTTCTTGTTTTTCCCGATTTCTTCATATCTTTCAAACCCCAGCTATAAATACAAATAAGCACAGCAATAATTCATGATTATATTTGATTAATCGTTCACTACTATACAACAATCAGACAAATATCGAAACAGTGAAATACTCGAAACAACAACGGCCTGCCCATACACACGAAGCTACTTTCCTAAACTGGCTTGTGATAAAGAAGGGCGGGGTTCATCGAGATTTCATTTTTTTTTTTAAACAAATACAACTATAACAAATTCTTAAATCAATTATTATAATAAACGTTTTTGTATAAAATGCATAGCTTGTTTAAATTTTAATAATTTCAAGAAATGATATATAGGTGCTAAAATCACGATAAATAAATATCATTAATCAGACTAATATATATTATACTCTAATCAAATTATTTCCCCCAAAGTGGGCAGTCCTTTTTTATTTAATGCAATATTTTAATTATTTATCTTTTAAATGAAATTCTGAATTCTGACGTCATAGAGAGATATAACACCTGATAATTTTTCAGTGGGCGTGTTAGGTAGGGTGTCAGGTTTGGAATCAATACCTTGACACTGGTTGTGTTTCATTTTAAGTTTAATTTAAGTTGTTCTGAAGCCCATTCAAAATGGGATCTCTTTTTAGAAGTGAGGAAATGACATTATGTCAATTGTTTTTACAAAGTGAAGCTGCTTACGCTTGTGTATCTGAATTAGGGGAGTTAGGTCTGGTGCAATTCAGAGATGTAAGTAGGTTTTATTGTTGTTTTTTTGAGCTTTGACTTTTTAAAGTTGTGTTGAAACATTAAATATTTATTATTGGATATCCTCTTTTAGTTCATATTTGTTAATTTTTTCTTCTTTTGTTTTGTTCATTTCACAACATTTTACCTCAGCTTCCTTGTCATTTACTGTGTTTTAATTAAACCTGTATAAAAAGGCTATTTGTTCAATTATTTCTAAATAGTTGTTGGTTCTAAATTACTTTAAAAATACAATTTTTGGTCAAAATTTTTAATGTTCATAATCCTGTAGTTTCCTGTTTTCCTTACATCTTTACTCTCCACATTTCTGATATCCATTTTGTTCTTCCTTCTTAACCAAGGATTATGTTTGAACCATAACTAAAAGTTTTTTCTACGAATTCAAGGTAACTAACTGTCTTGTTCTAATGAACCTTGGAATCTCTGTCTACTTAAAGGTCTTACAGTTAAAATAAGGTTTAAAATACTGTTCCAACTCACACTTTTTCGAACTTGGTAAATTTCCATCTTCTTTATTTTTACTGCTACTGATTTCTGATTTGTGATAACATTCAATTTATTTCAATAGGCTGGATATTATATGGTAATACTTCTCCTGTTACTTGTAGACGTGGCCTATATGGCATATAGGCAGATGAGTGTGGTGCAGATCTAAGAAGGACCCATTTGGGGGTTTATTATCCTTTTAGAGCGAGCGGGAGTCTAAAGCTGGGATCTAATAAAGCTAACAAAGGCTCTTTTAAATTCAGAAGGAAGCAAAGGGAGTTCTCATATATTATGTTCACATACCCTGTCAAAATATGCCACTCCCAGAAGTAACATACCAGAACATTACCATCATAGAGGATTTCATAATCTTAAAATATTTGTATTGATGTTCTCAGACTGTGCTTGTACGATGATGGCTTAATTAATTATTTTAACTCCTAAACTAAGGTATAAATTTTTTCCTTTTATGGGGGAATATCTAATTTTCAGATAATATTTTAAAGTTTCTTATGGCGGGCAAGCATTATTTTGTAGCCTTGAATTCAGATCACTGCTCGTTTTGACTAGCCCCCCCTCTCTTCCCGAAGGTCATGTTGATTGAATTTCTTACAAATACAAAGCACTTCAAATCCTTCTCTACCAGATCAGATTCATAAACAGTGTAGACGGTAAGCGGTAAATGTTCCATTGGCGAACAGCTAACCCCCTTTTTCATGAATAAAGAATATTCTAGCTTCCGAATTGGTGAAAATTTTTTTGAAGAAGTCTAATTTGATATCTGGGTTCATGTTGCATCAATATACCAATTTACTAAAAATATAAATGTTAAATATTTCCATTTATATTTGTTTGAATCTAATAATTTTTTGAAATTAAAACAACCTTAAATCATAAACTAAACGTTAGGGAAATGCATAACCTTAGGATTGGGATCTTATCTATCGGTACTTTTTGTTCATGAAGATATAATAATTAATATTTATAATGTACTATAAATCATTAACTAAAGTTAAGAGAAATGCATAACTTGGGATTTGGATCTTATCTATCGGTACTTTTTGTTCATGGAGGTACAATAATTAATTATTTACAATGTGTATGGGTCATTCTCACCAAAATGGGCACTTTTTACGGCGTTTTTATTTTAAATTTTATGGGTCCAAAAAACATTTTTTCGGTGTAATGCTATTCCCTTGGCTTAAGAAGCAAGGAGTCGACGTGGCAGAACACCAATTTATGTTAAACATGATATAGAGATGACTAAAAAAATTACGGAATGAATTACCAGACCTTTGGGATTAAAAGGATTGCAACAGTATTTGCAAGATAGATTTTTTCTTAACAAGTATACATTAGAATTTGTTCTCAGTTGCTTCCATTTCAAGTGAATTTCAGAGGGAGTCATTTCACAAATCAATTTTACTTTCTTTTTTTGTCGCTTCATTTTATATTTTTGAATCTCTTTCTCAGAATAATTCAATCATTTTCTTGTTTTGATATCGAAATCTTTCAAATACCTCCTTTCTCGACTTGTATTTTATTGGGGGCATTTTTTTTTAACTATCTGAAAGAGTGATAAATTTATAGGATAAATTTGTTCCGAAAGTTTTTTTTTTTTTTAATTTCTCATTGTTAAGGACTGATGATGCTTTAAAAAAGTTGAGCAGCAAAAGAAAGCTTCAATCCACGTCGCTATCTTCATTCCCCGGCAGTATTTGATTTACAGTAAGACAGGGGAATGAATTTTTAAGGTTTATTCAATAACCGTTGAAAGGGAAGAAAAGATATGATAATGCTACTTGCCAAAACGAAATCTGTGCAACAATATCATTTATCTTTGAACAATTAGAAAAGAAAAACTTATGTGACCAAAACCATAGAGGACAGGTGAATGAAACTATTAAACATAACCTCAAAAGTTTGAGAACTTATTTGCTTCTGTAGAGCTTGGATTGCTTCTAAGGTTAGTTAAATTGTCAAGTTTGACAGGGGAAAGACCCCTTCCTGCTGACTTCATGCTTTTTACTAATGTCCCTCCAGAAAAGTGTGTGAATCTAATTTTAAAAATTGAGAGGGGAATGAAAGAAAACCTGTGGGACATCATAAAAAGTAGTATTTTCAATTCTAATCCTTTTCCATCAAGGATTCGACTGCTTTTATGAAATTTTGCAGTATTTTGAACAAATTAAATAGAAAAAAAATGTAAAAATTAACCTAGTATACGGATATCGAACTCTTTCTTTGAGCAAAATCAGACCTCGCGACTTGACAGGGGAATGAATTTCAACCTTTTTCTGGTGTTTTTGAGGTACATGTGTTATATAATTAAAATAAAGTCATATGGGGTCTACCTTTACAACTCGCCTGGATTTAGCAAATTGATGTCTTAGAGCCCTAAGATTTCTAAATCGCTAAAAACGGCCTGGGACACAAAAGTGCCCTCTTACGTGAGAATGACCCATATAATACAAAAGTAAAGGTCACTATCTGACTTTCAGAAAAGAGGGAAAATATACTCATTTTTTGTGGATCTGAAGTCGGCCTTCGACTCAACAAATGGAATCTCTTCTAAAATTATAAGAATCACCGAGAAGCTACATTCTAACACCATGTCAGCAGTCTGGGTGAATAATAAAATATCAGAATTTAAAGTTAGCAATGGAGTCAGACGTTTGAACGTTAGAACGCACTCTGGAAGTTTATTCTGCTCTTACACTTCTGATTAAAAGGATTTACTATTGGATAAGCAAAGAAAGTATTCTATTTGTGCATCTTTATCTGTAATTGCAGATTGCCTTGTGTGGAAACTTATGGGTTAGATCAAAGGGAAGGGACAGGAGGTGTCCATCTTGAAGGATATCTCCTTAACAATTCAATTGTATTAAGGAGTAATAAGATATGCATCTAATTCATGGGCGGATCCAGCCGATCGTAAAAGCCCCACAACCATTCATTTGGATCTGCTAATCAGCTTTTTTACCTTTATGTTCCTTTCCCACAAATAAAATTCTACTTGTTCTGCACATTATTGGTTCTTTAACTTACTTCCTTTCATTAAGGAAAGTCAAATTCTATCTTAAAATTACGAAAAATTTTCCAAAGGGGAGGGGCTGCAAATAATATTTATCCTTTATCTGAGATTACATCCTGATACTAAATTTATACATTCAAATATTTAGTAATTTAAATTGTATACTTTTTCCTCATTTTATTCAGCCAATCTTTCTTTCTTAACAGACTTTTCTAGGTTTTTGTTGATTCCTATTTCCTCAGCTGGCGGCCATACCACAAGGTTGTGTTTTAAACCCTCTATTCTATCTAAATATCAGATATCCTTCTACACCCTTTCACCACCATCTAAAGCTTCGCCGGTGACACTTTTTCTTTACAAATATCGACCTGCCCACCTGTGACAATTAACAACAACCTGGTACCTTCAAAAAATTTGGACTATACTTAGACCCGAGACTCACTTGGAACATACATACCGAATTTAAAAAACTAGAACTTACCAGATGATACAAGCAACTTTCACATCTCCTGGACTACAGTTCATCACTTATCTTAAGAGACAAGCGACTAATTAACACCACATTTCTTAGACCTATTTGGATAATTCTTAGAAAAATCACTAATTCACTCTGGTTTATTTCAAATCATACTCTATTCAAAGACATAAACATACCGACAGTAAAATCTTACATACTAAAAAAATACCAAACATTTCACTCTTCAACACTACATTACTGTTATCCACTCATCTATCATGAGTCTTTTCTCCTCCCTTTTACCTGGTAGGTCACTCATCAGCTGAAAAGACAGTGGCCAAGAGCAATAGAAATAGACTCAAACCTTTTAAAAGACATCTAGAAATTCAAAGCTAACAACAAAAGTGACCACATTTGCTTGATGTGCCACTGCACAGGTGCAAATCTGCAAGAAGAATTATCAAGCCAAACTGGTTTTTAGTGTATGTTGGTGACATATCTTAGTCTTCTCCATTCTGGTCTCCAAGTTGTCCCTCTTCTTTGTTCAACATATTGATATTATCATTTATTGATATAATAAATTTAAAGTTACTCTAACTGATATTTATTTGTTAGGAAATAAATTAGCCTCATATTAATGCATTAGTCTAGTGTCTTCAGATTGGGGAAGAATGATTGTTTGATTGAATATTTTATGCATTCAGTGGTATCAGACTTCTCGGTTGAATAGCTTTGAAGTGATATGCTCACCCTATATCTCTCTAGATGTGACTATTTAGAATGATGTCAGTTCTATACATAGTAAGTAATGAAAGGCTTTCATTTTTACAGCTCAATCCTGACGTAAATGCTTTCCAACGAAAATTTGTTAATGAAGTCCGTAGATGTGATGAAATGGAAAGGAAACTACGTTATCTTGAAAAGGAAATCAAAAAAGATGGCATACCTATGCTGGATACTGGTGAAAACCCAGAGGCACCTCAGCCTAGGGAAATGATTGACTTAGAGGTATATTTAATTATGTTAGCATGTGTTATTATAGATTAACCTGTGCCTTCATTGTTTAACTATTCTTGCTGACAAATTTATTGTAGGCAACTTTTGAAAAATTGGAAAATGAACTAAGAGAAGTAAATCAAAATGCAGAAGCTCTAAAGAGAAATTTCTTGGAACTAACTGAGCTCAAGCATATTCTTCGTAAAACTCAAGTCTTCTTTGATGAGGTAACATTTTAATATGTTTTAATTTTTATTCTTTTTAGTAGTAAATATCTTTTAATTTTTTTTTCTTTTTGCTATGTGGTATATTGCACCACACCCTTAATGGCTTACTATTATATTTAGTAATGAGAATTAATATATCTTATAATATTACTAGAAATCAGTGCAATTGTAAGTTAATAACTTTATTTAACATTGCATATTTTGATTTCTTAAAAATGTTTCATAGTATAATATATATATATATTTTTTTTTTTGGAAAAGTTGATTAAATCTAAAATAATTTAAGGTATTTTGTTTTACAAAATATAGTATAAGTATATTTGAGGAGCTCCAGATCATCCAATTTCTGAAGAAAAAAAAAAAACAGCCTTATAAAATGTGTTAGAAGCTAACACTAGTTCTGAAATGTTTTGGATTATATTCATCTTCTTCAATGAGTTTTAAGTTTGAAAGTTCATTGTTCACTATAATATGAATTTATACCATTGTTTTCTCCCCCCCCCTAAAAAAAAAAAAACATCAAGGATAGAAATTGATTTGTAGCTCCTCATTGATGATAGCTCACTATCATGCCCTAACAATGGTAGCTAAAATATCAGCCATCTTGGAACTTATTATTTTTATATACTTGTCTGATTGTTGAAGCAACAATATAACTTATGGTTTTATTTTTAAGGAATGTTGTGCACTGCATCGGAATATATCATGCCTCTAATTTAATTTTTTTTTTCACCGCGTCATTTTTAATATTTCATTGGAATCCTTTGTTTCTTCTTTTTTTTTTCCTCTTTAATATTAAACAACAGTTTTATTTTTTCATATATGAAGTAAAAATTAAATTTTTGCCATATTTTTTTTCTTTCACAAAGTAGTTTTCCAATTTTGTGAGTAATAAAGACAATTTTTTTTCTATCTATATGTGTATATTTTTTTTTTTAGTGACCATTAATATAGATTTACATGATAAGTTTTTTAAATTTTTAGTGGTTTCTGTTTTGTGGCAAGTAGGCACCACAACAGTCCTGTCCCATAATCCAAATCCTTTTGTACGTAATTATTCCATTTTCAAATAATATATCAAAGTTTGCTATTGTAATTACTGTGTTCCTTACAAAATACTGCAGTTAATATTTCCCAGGTTATGGGACTTCATCTTTATATGTTCATAATATTTTCTTTTCTTTATTTTCACTGTCAGTCAATTGAATTTGGTGTGGTACCAGTGAGTAAACCTTTTCATTGTAAATAGAATTAATTTAGTAGCTTAAACTTTTCTGATTGTGCACAATTTTTTTTTTTAGTTATCTTTATTTACTGCTTTTTTTCTTTACAATTATGTTTTCTATTACAATTTTATTATGGTGACGGCTTAATTTTGTGTCTTGCAGTTTGTAGCTGTAATACTTTCAGCTTGTACTAAAACATTAAGCATGTGGTTTAGGATTATTATCAAAGATATTATTCATGATAATTTTTATTCTACCTTTTAATTTTTAGCCTCAGCACCCAAGAGAGACTTTTTGTCGATTTCAGGATTTATGCCAAGGAAATTTTTTTATTAATTTCTTTTATTTTTTTCAAATATATATATTCACATAAAAAAACTATTTTTTATTTGTAATCTATATGAATGTGTGCTCAACAGGGACTTTTTCAACTTATATTTTGGTCTTTCCAGCATATTTACTGTTTTACTTTTTAAATTATTGAATTATGATGTTTTATTACCTAAGTTATTTGGCTTTGTCCATAGATCAATCAATAATAATAATATATTATTCTTTTATGTAAAATCTTTAAAAATACATAGCATTTTATTAAATATTTATTACAGAAGCCTTTCTCTGAAAACACTACTTGTTTCAAAAGTAGCACTACAGAAAGTCTCTTGTGTGTGTTAGCTTAATTTCTTTTAATTATATTTTTATTTATTTTTAATCACTTGTTGTATGTACTAGATGTCTTGATGTTAGTATTATTTTTTCTAAACCATCATGAAGACATCTCTGACATACATTTTTCCTAGTCCATGTACTGTTTCCTACCCCTTACAATTTTTTCAACCTTATACTTATAAGTATTTAAAAGTTAATGCAATCACATATTACATTTTTAAAGATTTGTTAAAATTACTGAATTATTTATTGTTGATCCAAAAAATGTTTTTTATGTTTTCTTTATGTGACTAGAAACATTTTTTAAACTGCAGAATGCTTCATGATTGTTCAAAAGGAAACAAACTAGCTTTTTTCATTCAGTAATTAATTTTCTCTCCAAAGTTATTAAATTTTATGTATTTATATTACATTGTCTTATATAGTATTAACACATTCAAAGTCACAAAAGTTGTTAAGTGTTTCCTTTACTTCCTAATGCCATTTGTCCATCTATTTCCTTCTAATTAACCTTGTTCCCATGTGCGTGGTCTGCGCGCGTTGTGGTGTTTGTTTTGCCAGAAACAGAGCCAATTCCAAGAGTCATACCAACAGATGTCAGATCCACGGAGGGAGGAGGAGCAGACGCTGCTTGGAGATGAATGGCTCAAGGCAGGAGGACAAGTTCTTAAGTTAGGGTATTTTCAATCTTCATTTATAATATTAATTCCTCTCAGGATTGATCAGTTGGAGATAAAAGCTTATTTAGAAATGTTTTTATAAACATGACAAACAATTCTTATAATTAAGGTTTCTTTTGCTTTTGTTAAATATACACCTCAAATGGTTGCCAAAATGATTATTAGAATTAGTCAGTGATTTATGTGGTTCAATTTGTTCTTAAGTGAGGTTTATATCTTCCATGTAATCTTTTACTTAGGTTTCTTTATTAGACTTACTTATTTTAATTACTATTCAAATATTAATAAGTTTAAAATATCATATAAAATTCAAAGTAAAAAAAAAAGTAATGATAATCGTTAATGCCAATTCTAAATTCATTTCTTGTTTGCTCCTCAACTCCTCTTGAGTAGTTAACATAATTTATTTTGTAACAATCAAAAATTAAAATATATAATTTTATGAGATTATAATTTATGTCGTAAGTTTAGCAAGGGTAAGTATTGATTTGTTTCTTATTAGGTGTTTGATCTTATACTTTGTTTTTACTCTTTGCAACATTTTCAAGTCCCATATTGATTCGAAGTAAGAATAACATATCAGTCATGTTCGTCTGTTATAAACATGCATCTGAAAATATGACAGTGGAAATATGGAAAAGTTTGACATATATGCTAAGTTTACTTTAAAATTCTGTTCATAGTTTCCTCAGCTAACTCCAATTATTTATTGGAAATCCAGCTGTTCTGGCTCCCTCTGAGCTTGGATTGTCCATTCTCTCTAGATAAAATTTGTGAGATTTTTGAGTTTGCTTAATGTGTGTATGAATTAAATAGATGATGTTCTGTTGGGTTGCTCTGTTCTTTGACAGTTAAAAATGTGATGACTGTACCGTACGTGCCTTTTTTCTACTTGACTTCACTCTCTGCTCCTCCCATACTACTTTCTGTAATTATGAGGTATTGATGAGAATTGTTTCCATCCATAATTTCACCTTTATTTGAAAGGATTTATAAAGACAAATGTTTACTTCAGCTCAGTATCGTTAGGTCAGAATCCTGTGCTTTTTGTTTCCTCTTTTATTGATCTAAACCATTAATTATAGTTACAAATACCATTTAAGAACTTTTGTCTTCCATTTTTCCTTGCATATCCAATATTACTCTTTAACCTCATTGCATGTGTTCCATGCATACTTTTACTAATTAGAATTAAATTATGTTAAACTTCTTCCTCTAATCCCTAAGCATCTCAACTCATTCTTTCACTCTTTGAAGTCAGGTTTTAGCCGACTCATCAGTAGTTTTATTTTTTTAATCAATCGCCTTCTTTTTTTTAAATGTTTATAACTTATGTACCTTTTATTCCTACAATCTTTATTTTAAATTTCTTTTGACTATTGCCTTTCTTTATCTTTTAATATCATTGTATTTCATGAATTTAGTTATAGCTAATCTAGTTAATGTGTTGGATTTTTTGGAAAGTGATTTTGTTTTTTCCCAAAAGATGGTGTAATTGTATTTTCTCACAGTCATGTGAGAAGTCACCAGTGTCACTTCCCACTTAAGCCGCTTTTCAGCATATTTTACTAACTTAAAGTAAATATAATTTTTTAAGCAAGAAAAAATTATCCTGTGTGTACAAAAGATATTCTGGAAGGTCAGTTGAATCTGCTAAAGATTGAATAAGGCATTAATTGATGCGATTTGGCAGATAACAATCTGTGAGAATGCTAAGAGATAAAATATATCTAGAGATAAATAAATTTGACTACTCATGATCATTTGAAACGACTAGGTTTTATCTCAATCTTTAATTCAACATATGGTTTTCTCATGTTCTTATACAAAGCAAAAAATTTAGCCATTTGATTTGCTTATAAGTAAATAAAATGATCTATTTTTGAGATGCATAATCATTGGGAACAAAGGATGGATTTTCTATAACAATGTGAAACACAAGAGATCATGATGTATCGAAACCCGATATTCATAAAAAAAAATATATATATGGCATTATCTGTTCGTCCGATTTCAAAGAAATCATTTTTATGTTTTATTTCCTACCGGTCAAAACACCGATCAATTCTGCATTGTACTGTCATCAGCTGAACAAATTGAGTGACTCACTTAAACAGAAAAGGACAGAATTAATCAATAGAAATGGTGTAGTTTTCTCTCAAGATAATTTGAGACCTCATACAAACATGATAACTCGCCAAAAGTTTTTACAGCTTGGACAGGATCACTGTCATATCCAGTATATTCCTCAGATCTGAAACCTTCTGATTATTATTTGTCCTAGTCTCTAAAAAGTTTTTTAGATGGTAAAACCCTAAAAAAAATGGAAGGTATCAAAAATCACCTTGATAATTTTTTTGTTTGTTAATAACAAACTTCTATTAGTGTGGAATAATGTTTCTGTCATGAAGATGGCAAAATATATTGGACCAGAATGAACAACATGCTATTCAATAAAAGATTAATTAGCTAAATTATCATTCAAGTCTAAAGAAAATTATCATTCATTTGAATAAATAAAAAAAATTGAATCGCTTTCTTAATACCCCATTAGTTTTTATATAAACAATTCCTAGATTTTTAAATGTATGCCAATATTCTTTCAGTTTGGTGAAGAATTTGATACTTCGATAAAACTTGGTAGTACAGTTAACCCTCTCTGTGACGGACAGCTACATAGTAGATGATTTTGTCCATTATAAATAGGTGTCCGTTCAGGAGGGGTGACCAAGTAGCATGTGATATGTTAGTTACTCACGCAAATATACTATATCTCCTTCACTTGAATTAAATGTTGATATCTCACCTGCTATTTTTTATCTTTAGATATTTTAAGGTTAGTTCCAACAAGCAGTCCTGGATTAACTATCATGCCCCCATTCTTATGATTCTAAGTTTGAATGATTGGTTTTCTCGTTTAAATGGATGACTCTTGTTCGAAAACTAAGCAAACAAACTTAAAAACAAAAGATTGGGGGTCACGACTGCTTGTTGTTGGGACAAACCTATAAATAAAATAGACTTCAACACTTACTTTTGATCTTAAAGACTAAGTTTTATTCTTATCGAACATATTTTTCTGATAAGATAAAATTTTTTGATTTATTAATTGTTATTTTATTCTTCCTCATTTCATTTTTTTATACTCTTTCATTTGGCTTATCATTTGATAGGACATTCTGGTTGAAATTTTACAGGACAGGAATTGGTTATTTAATAATCCAGAGCACTTAGGTATTGATATATCAGCCTGCCCCTAATGTTACTCAGTTCTTCCTAACAAAATCAATGAAAAATGTAGAAATGTTCTGTAAGTTTGGTGCAAGGCCAATAAGGCGATAAGGGCCCAACAAAACAATGAGGACTTAGGCATATTAAAAAATTGCAATGCATGTCACAAACGGATAAAGAAATGAAATTAGAAAAAAGTCAAAATGTGAGGAGGGTTCCAAAGTTCTTAAGCGCAGCCTGCATTTCACGATTTCTCCGGTTGCAATTTAACAGAACAGGAAAAAGACTAAACCCGTATATGTTTAGGAATTGCTAAGAAAATAAAAACTAAATATATTTGGTGTATAAAAAACGATTTTCATTGATCATCAAAATATATAAACAAATTAAATAATTGCACTGTTTTTCACATACGGATTGAAATGAAACGAAATCACAAAGAAATGAATGTCAAAATAAATATTCAAAAATTTCATCACCAAATTACCCATTTGGTTATCATGTTCTTGATCCCCTTTTGGGTTAATAGGATTATAAGCAAAGAGTTCCTGGATATCTTGAGAAGAAAAAGCGTAAAATGCAGGCTGAGCTTTTGATATTTGGACCCCTCACTTTTCACACATTTGTGTAGATTATGATTGATGGCGAATATTTATTTTGGCTTTCTTCTAATTTCATTTCTTTATCCATTTGTGATATGCAGTGCAATTGTTTAATATGCCTAAGTCCTCAGTGGTTTGTTAGGGCCTTATCGCCTTATTGGTCTTGCACCAAACTTATTCAACGTACCTTTTTCATTTGATTTTGTTAAGAATAACTGAGTAACATTAGGGGTACGCTGATATATCAACTCCTTTTTGTTACTTTAATGATGAAAACACTCCTTTCAATTCATATCCTCCTTTCTATAATAATCTTGTTTAATCAAAAGAGAAGCAGTTAACACCATATAAAGGGCAGACAAACTGTTCTATACCTTTTCGTTCAATTAAAGATAGGATATTTTAATAGTCACACATAACCGCACCACAGTAAGGGTGCATATCGGATCTGATTCAAATATGAAGGATAGATAGTAACGGGTCGGTTGCCCCGGTGTCGGGCATGTGTGACTGGTTACTATCTATCCTTCGTAAATGAATCATATCCGATACGCACCTGTGTTGCAGTGCGGTTATGTGTGACCAGACCTTAACTCAGAGAATAAAGTCCTGTTTAGAACATTCCTGTTTTCAGAATTGCTTTAAATCAGGCTAGTGCTTTTAAAATTAGTGTTTATGTAATATTTTAATTTAAATGAGGTGTATATTTATTGTATTTTTTAACGTTTTAATATCATCATTATTGTATTATAATAATGACTGAGATTGTTCTATTTTCTCAACAAATTGAAGTTATTACAAATTAGCTAGTAAAAATTAGTGTTCCCTCTGCATTAAAAAACTTTTTAGGTATAAAGCAACTATTAATAGCAATCTACATTTACTTATCTTCCATTAATATTTTCTTACTGGTGAAATGTTTTCTCTATTTATATACCTACCAAATGTTTATACCTTCTTAATGCTAGTTGTAGTCATCTTGAGTACACAATCTTTTAAGAGTTTAATTTGGTGTTGGATTGCTATTTTAGATAGAGTTCATTTCAATTCTGGCCATGGGTTCTCTGTTAAGGCTGCTTTCATAATGGAATCATATATATTAAATATTGATTAAAGTTATATAATTTACTTCATATGCACGTTGGCTGGTCTCTGCATGGTTATGTAAATTTTCTTGATGCATGTTGCATGGTTGGACTAATATTAAAATTACTTACTTCTTATTATGTATTTTTTGATCTATTTAATTATGTTTTCTATTCAAATACAATTCTATAGCTTTTATTTATCATCTCCATCTGGTACTTCATTATTAGTGAAGGGAGAAAAAAAATTGCATTAAATTCAAAGTTATTAAATCTATTTGTAATTTATTTGTTTAATTGAGAATTTGGTTATAATTGTTTAATTTTTTCCACTGTGATTTCCAAAGAATATTTCGTTTCTCATGATGGGTGGTATCTACTAAGTTCCAACTTTATTTATTATTGAGATATTTATACTATTTTAGTGTACAGTTCTATAATTATTTCTATAATTATTTTTGTTTTAATGTTTAATTGCCACCATTTTTAAAGCCATTTCAAATTTAGTTATTTTGCTTACCGTTTCAGCAATAATGTGCATGCCTTCAGGCTTGACTGCTACATTAGGGCACCCTTGGATTAAATGAACTTAAGTTCACTACAATATGTTTATTTTTATTTGTGGTTAATGTTATCAAATGAATCCCAAATGGCTCATGGCGGAGGTCTCGCACCTCTACTGTTCCTCTAAATTAAATTAAAGGTCTGAACGTTTGCATCTGAATTAAGCTGGTGATTAAGTAGTGTATTTTTAGACTATAAACTTTTTTCTCTCAAACCCGTTATTTTTATAAAATAAATGTAAAAATGAAATCATGAATCAATCACTTTTCATCTCATTAATTTTACTTGTTCAACAAATCAGAACTTTTAAAAAAGATTTTTAAAAAAAAATTTCCAAACCCTCATACCTTTTAATTTTTTTTTTTTCTTTTTTCTTTTTAAATAGAGCTTATTAAATAAGTAGTTTCCAACAGTTTGTGTTCCAGTGCACAATATTCTTTAGTAGTGCTGTAAGTTATGATTCTTCAATCATATATTATTTTGCCTCATTCTGTATGTAGCTTAATCCTCAGCTGTGTGGGCTTTTATTACTTTGATTGTTTTCTGATTATTTCTAAGAATTGTCAGTGCCAAAGTGAATTAGATTTTTGTGGAATGAGTTGTGTGTTGTTTAAAAATATATTTTTTATTACTTAAGGATTTAGATGAGTGCAGTTTAGATTTATTTTTTTAAATTCATCTCAGATACCCATTCTATTTAGTATTATTGACTTTTCAATACATTTTTTTATGATCTTATAATTTAACAATAAAATTATTCAATTAACTTCAATTAGCATTCATAGGCAGTAACTTCATTGCAAGCCCATCTTTTTGTTTTTGAAAATACCTTGAATTAGATATGAATAAAGTTTTTACATAATATTTTGTATCGATACAGCTTATGCTGACTTTAAGGAAAACGTATTTTGTGTGTCGTGTTTTTATGTATTTGTTTGTGATGGTGTCGGTGTTCATTACGCTTGCAGCAAGAAGGTGGTCTTACTTCAACAGAATCAATGACTCGAGCTTTGATCAGTGACGACTCAGTCGTCAGACAGACCAACGCTGGCCCCGTTCAACTAGGGTATGTACTCTCTGATTTAACTTTGAGAGTTGTTTTACTGTTAGTTCATTTAAAGCATTTGAATTATTAACTTTGTTTTTATCAGCTTTAAGGTTATTCCAAAAACATTATATTGCAGTGAAACCTTGATTACCTTGTGTTCAATTAACCAACAAGACTTCCTTTAAATAAAAGTCAATATTACCTATCCTTTCAATATTACAATCTTTGGTTTCCCAAATATAGTTTTACAATTATATTAATCTTTTATCATTATTTATTCTCCAGTGATTTTTCTGTAATGTTTCTTCTTTTATTAGCCAATTATAACTTTATTTATTTTTCTTGTTATTGGAGTTTGTTCTAATATTGGTTTGTTTTTTTTTTATTTTTTTGCTCTTAGTTTTTGTTCTTCATGATATCTAAAAAATAATAAACATGGTTTTAGATATTAAAAAAAAAAGACTTATATTAAAGATATATGTAATAATTATGTTAATATTAATAAAAAGTGAATTGCCAATTATACTGATTGCTGTCCACATGCACATCACACTATCCAATCCTGACTCCTCTTAATCAGCTTTTACTCATCTTGTTACCTTCGCATATTTACCAAATTCTTTTTTGCCTCACCATTCTCGGTTATCCTGGATTGTTCCCTGGCCAGCGTAAAGGGTAGGGAATTAACGTGAGCGCCTCCAACTCCAGGATTTAAACTTACTATCTTCAGGTTACCCCATACTTTCAGGGTCTATGTTTGCTAACAGGTTTGTTCATTCAGCCACCCCCCCTCATTTTTATAAATCAGCATAGCTTTTATCAGTCTGTTAGAGGTTCCTTTGTCACTTTAATGCGCCCATTTTATTTTTTAGGTACAATACCCGCAGTTCTTTTGGGGACTGTGACTGCTTACACTGTTAGTTGTAGCCCAATTTAGCATTCTTAAGAGATTAGTGGAATTACGACTTCGCCTGGGTTGATTAAAATTGATTTAGTGGGAGACCCATGAAATAATCCTCGATCTTCCTACTCTGATTAGAACAAATTGGGTTTACATTTTACCTTTAGTGTTTACTGTAAAGATGCAATAAAATCTTCCCTTTGTTCTATTGTTGTATTAGCTGCAGGTGCCTGAGACTGTGTTGAGGTAGATGGCTCAGCGTTGTTTAAATCTACCATAAGGAAAAACGTAATCAATAGTTTACCCATTCCATCCAAAACCACTTTGGTTGTCTTCAATAATTACATTAACATATTGGTTTATACATGTCTTAAAATTCTCGCTATAATGATCATGAATTGAAAATCCAGAAGGAGTGAGATTAATCGGCAGGTATTACAATCTGTCCTCAGTAATTATTGATTCTTCCATTTTTTTGTATTCTTTCATTTTTGATCTTGAAGATATTTCAAAACTCAAGTTTACCCTTCTTTGCCTGCCTTGATTATTTTGCTAGGTATAAAATAGGTTCCTTTTACAGTTGTTATTTGTCTATGACTATTTTACTTCTTCTTTTCTTGCTTCTTCTGTTAGTAAATTTATTTTTAAGGCTTTAAAATTGTTTGAAATAATGGCGTGTTTTTCTCCTACTTACTGATTAAGGTTATTTAAATTTATTTTGTTGATTTAATTAGCCGAGGTAGGCATTACTCTATTATTTCCCATATTCAAAATACTTTCAATTTCATTAATTTATTTGGAAATAAATAATAATTATTGTAACCAATTTCATTTTTTTTTTAATTATAATTATCTGTATTTATTTTTCTCCATTGGAATGGTCAATCAAGGTTTTACTGGATTTATTTTTAGGCATGAAAATAAGCTTTTGGTGTGTTTGTCTCCCATTTACTCTTAAGATTATTTAAATTTTTTTATTTTTGGATGATGATAAAATGCTTTTAAAACTATAAAAATAATGATTAACAGGTAATGTGCCACAGTGGTATGAGGGACCACCCTGTAGCCAACTGGTCCTTGTGTTTCTACACCTACCTAGTAAAGTCCCTTGTAAGCCACGATACCCCTTGGTTATGAAAATTTCAGCCCTCAGGGACCGCTCGGCCCCAAAGAAGAGTCCCTTAGCCGTTATTTTATTAAATTAAAAAAAAAAATTATTTATTGTACCTACATAATTTTTTTTGTAATCAATTAAAAACATCTTGATAAAGTGGATACAAATATTTAATTCAAATGCTAAAAATATGTGCATGGGGTCTAAAGCAAGTATAAAGGCTGATGGGGGTCTCGTCCTCTGTCTCATTTCGATCAAGAATCCCTATATATTAAAGCAACAACCACCTTACATTGTAAGATTATGTAAGATTACTTTATTGAGTAATGTTAAAAAGATGTCAAACGAACAATAAAATAATATAATGGAATGTAGCAGTTACCTTTGACAGTGATTTTAAAGTAACTAGATAACTTTGCTATTTAAGGCCTTTTATTTGTTCTGCTGTTGAATATTCTAGAACATTTGAGATAATTCCATAACATATGGCTTTGTGGTAATAATTTTTAGTGTTCTAGACTATTCTAAATCCTTTTTTTACAAAATAACAGAAACAAACGTCTGTATTAGTGTTTTCCATTATAATATTATTAAAAATACTTATTTGAGATGTTTTATTTTTATTGTAAAAATGAACATCCCAACTCTTAAAGTTTTTCATTCTGTGCTTGTGATGCACGGGACTGCTGGTTGAAATCTCATTAAAAATGGTTTTCAAAACATTGGGAATCATTTTTGCTATAAGAAATATAATTTCATAATTTCATATTCTTCTTAAGTTTGAAATTATTTTGGTTAAAGAACTTTTTTGGCTATTTAAGGACCAAATTATTATTTTTTTTAGGTGTGTATCATCAAAACGAATATTTAGAAACTATCTAAATCATAAATGCTGTATGCTGTTATTGCCTATTTTATGTAGTTTCCAACTTTGCTTGAGCGTTACTTCCCTTATTAAATATCAGACCGTTCTTTTTCTTCTCTTTTCTTTTGCTCATTTGTCTTCTCTTCATTTGTTGACCAGATCTTGTCCGAGGCTCTTTATTTGTCTTAGAATTATTTTTACCTGAGGGGGTGCTAGAGACCCATTACCTTAGGACAATTGACAAAGTCCCCTTAAATCAAGAGCTCGTATGGGCAGAGTCACTGGGTCCTTGAATTAGATCTCTCTTCTCTGGGATCGTTAAGAGTATCAAATCACTCAATGTTATAAGAGATCTGATATTGCTGGGGGGTCTGCTTAATAGTATTTTTTTTATCCAGCTCTCGGCTCTGTCATACTTTTATCGTTATATGAGTCATGATATAAGTACAGCAGATCCTATTGAATGAATTACAGATTTTAAATGTGGATGAATTTTTATTAAGAATAATATATATATTTCAATAAATAATTAGGCAAGGTTACATTTATATTCTAAAAATTAATAAAACTTTCATTCGCGGTGGCCCTAGAATCTTCTAAGGGGAGTAAAAATCCTTAGTTATGCCATTCCTTGGATAGGACGTAAAATGGGGGGTCCTGAGCCTGTGCGATGTCAGGTCCTCATTGAAGATCCCTATAATTTTTTGGCTCTTGTTATTGAAGTTTGTAATTGTTCTAAAATAAAATTAAAGTATCAAGTACAGCAATGTTAATTATTATAATCATGTTGCGTTTTTTGACAATTTTTAATGAGAAGGATAAATTGATTATATTTAGATTAATTTAATCTATTTTTGTGGGTAACCACCTTGTTTTAAATTATTTTAAATAATTTATTTTTTGAAGAGAAAAGATTGGGCTCCACCGGGAGTCGAACCTGGGTCCTCCGCGTGACATGCGCGGTATGCTATGCAGTGATGCAGTGGAGCCCAATTTTTTCTCTTCAAAAATAAATTATTTATGATTATATTTATTTTTGGAAACAAATTATATTATATGATTAATTAAATAATTACTTTAATTGAATGCCTTTTTTTTTAACCGATCTAATCAATGCTTGCCTCTTTGCCTATTGATTGAAAAAATATTTTGATGCATTCTCATTTTAAAGAAACTAATTAGAATATTAATGTTACTTTATAGAATACTGATGTTACTTTATTAAAATAATTAAGGCACTGACATGGAAAAGATAGTAAAAAAAAAAAAAAAAAAAAAAACCGATTTTGAGATTTTCATAGGAAAAAGTAGTATGAAGTCATGCCAATAGTATAGGGAGATTAGTAAGTCAGTGTTTATAGTGATTTAGTTGCTATGAACACTTTCATGTATAAACTTAATTTTTGCAGTTAAAAATCAAAGTATAAAAATAAAAATGGGTTTTCTGGACTTACTACCTTATCCATGTCAATGCCTCAATTGTTACTGTTTGTGCCTCGACTAGTTATTTCAATTATAAAATTTATCAGGAAATTTTTTTTTACTTTCTATTTGCTACTTGTTCAAATTATAGATGACTCGAACATTTTAAAAGCAGTCTACCATCCCTAAAATTAAAAGAAGTTTAATATCATACTGAAAACTGCACTTTTCCTTGTATTTTAATGAAGGAATACATCTTGAGTCATTTAATAAATACATTATCCACAACATAAGTTCTTGTTATTCTTATGTAGAAGGTTGCTTTATTTATATTTTTTTGTTCTTACTCTTTGCTCGAGCACTCAGAAAATTCTGCAGATTCCTGACGGTTACCTTAATAGTTACTTAGTTAGTAATAAGTTGTAATGGGAGTGTCATCTCCATATAGCAGCACTTCGTGGCCAAAAAGGAAAAAGTAGAAGTTTCAATGTTCATTTTTTGGGTCAACTATGAAAAAAATATTAACTGTGCCCAGTAGGTAATCAAATCCACCTCATTTGAATTAGGCAGTCTTGCGGAATTACACTGTAATGTGCATAGCCATTAAGTACTCAATAAATAAGCTTAGAAATAACCATAACAAAATATATAATATATAATGTATAATCCATAATGTATAATATAAATAACAATACCAATAATATTTTCACAAATAAAAATATCAATTTAAAATTAGTTTTATCTGTTTTTTTTTTCTCATCACTGTTTAAAAATCATCCAATTTAAATGCATTCTTAACAAAGATTCTCTTATTTGAGATTCTATGTAATTTTATGAATTCCTGTAATAAAAACCTGCATACACCCATGGATTTTTATGTACCAAGCATCAGATCTCTAAACTAATCTCATAAGACAGTAGAGATTACAGAAAAATTAAAAAGACTTTAAAATATTTAGAAATAGAAATAGAAATAAATAGCTCCTATGTATATGCGGAAGTGATAAATGGCACGCAGTGATTTTGGATGAATAGGGTAGGGACATTGATGTTTTTCAAAAATATTCAGTACCAGATTATGTTTTGGCTTTTTTTTTTTTTTTAATGTTCTCTCTTTATAAAGTCACATATGGATATTTTAATTATTATTTCTTCATAAGTTTGGTTAAGACTTCTTTGTTAAATATATTTTTTATATTATCAATTTATAAATCTCAATATATAAATCATAATATTATTTATTCCGCGTGCTGTATTACAAATAATTTTCCTGATTTCATTTGGCATTTTTTTTACTTATTCGGCCATATTATATAGCATTGATGCATGTTAATCTTTTTTTTGTTTTTGTGATCAATTTCATTCACTGTTCGGATGTTGATGCGTGTATGTGACCTGTATTTAATGTTGTTTGGGAGTTGTACAGTGTGTCAGATGAACGTTTTTATTTTTTGGATTCTGTGAAATATATAGCTTATGATGTATATATTTTTTTGTTTGCTTACGCTATGTCAACATTCAGTGTTGACTTGGAAGGAGCGCGTAAATTAATGATGAGGTGAGCTGAAATATCTTTTTTCTTCAAAATATTTGTTGTTAAAGTTAAAGGTTTTATATTAGTAAACATTTACAAAAAAGCAAGCCGTGAGAAGCATGGTCAAATTTGAAATGAAATTTTGAATTTTTCTTAATCATAAGAATTTATTTTCAATTATGTTTTAATATTTTTGTGATAGAGTGATAATTAGTTTTTTTTTTTTTTTTTTTTTTTTTATTGGGAGTTTTCGTTGCTATGCAAAAACGAAATATGAAAAGTATTGATATCCTTCATCCCTTAAGTGCCAAATATTTCAAAGTGCATTAATTTTTTAGTTATTATACCTGTGCTCAACCAAAAGAGTGAATATGTATTTCTTTCGATATTATTACAGCTTATTACATTATATGAATTAATACCCATTTACATAACCAGTTTTCTAACGGCAGGAAGTTATATTTTGCCCATTACTGCATTATTCTAAATCTTGAATATAAACAATGAGATAATGGCACTAAAAGGGTTTTGTTAAAGAAATCAGAAATTTTTCTATCAATATCATTGATTTGATTTTTTTAATTTGGATCATGGATAAAGAGATTTTTATTTATGATCAATAAGCTAATCACTCTTGTATTTCTAGGTTTTTTATTTTTCCATATTTTCAAAGGAAAAGGAAAAAATGTTAATAATTAGATATAATTTTATTTAATACATTTATTTATTTTTAAATAAAGCATAAATATAATATTCAGTGATTTGAAAAAAAAAAATTAATTTTATATTTTACTAGTTCAATTAATCAATAATGCTTCAAGAATGATAAGTTTATTAAATTTAACAATTTACTAAGTAAAATCATCTAAGATAAAACCTTTACAATATAATTGTCAAATAAATTTTTATTTTATCTCTTTCTAATGTGTGGTTGTCAATGATTTTCTATCCATGGTCTTTTGAATCTATATATATTACATATAGTATATTAAATAAGGATATTTAAATCTAGATATTTCATGAATTAGGCTGATGAATGTTTTCACTTAATATTAGATTTGTGGCTGGAGTTATACTAAGAGAAAGAATCCCTGCATTCGAACGCATGCTGTGGAGAGCCTGCCGTGGTAATGTGTTTCTCAGACAAGCTGAAATTGAAAATCCGTTGGAAGATCCTTCAACAGTGAGTTTATTTGTTTTAAATATTTTCTTTTTTAGTTAAATTTATAATTTTCATCGTTTTAAATAATGTCATCTGAAGGAAAAAGATTGACCATGGCCGGGATTTGAAGGCTAAAAGATAATTTCAGCCTTTTTGTGTGTTTAAAACTTTTTGTTAGGAAGGATATTTTCTTATTCATTTTTATTAAAGAATAAATGTATTACTTTTTTAAAGATTTTTATCTATTTTCTTAATTTCCATTAATTTTTACATAAGTTACTTTAATTTCTTGCAAAAAATCACAATAAAAGTAATTTAAATTGAAATTTTCTAAGTGCGCAAGATTTTTTGTGGGGCAGTTATATGTTGTGCTCAATAAAGGACATATGAGGATTATTGATGGATAGAGGGTTATTATTTATTTTCATTTTTTTTTTTTTTTTTTTTTCCATTGGAGTCAATAGAGGAAAACTGATAGTGACAAATATTGGAGAGTTGTCAATAATCTCTTACATTTCAATAAAAGGGATATGATTAAAATGAACATGCCTGATAAATGCTATGTTAGATGAAAGATTTGAAAACTTGAGACTTGAATACAGATCAAAGTAACTCAATAATTAAAAAAGTGATTAAACGTATAATAAAGCTGAATAATAGGGAATACTGAGAGGTTTGCCCCCCAAGTTAGGTTGCTGTGGATGGATGGCGAAAACATGGCTGAAGATATTAAGAGAGAATATATAGAAAAAAAGGGCAGATCTTCAGCTCAAAGATAGTTGGTTATGTCACCACTATAATGCACCTGCTGACACCACGCTGTCTTTAAAACAGTTATTTATGTATAAATATTTTTAAGAAGTAAAAAAAAATCTGGTGCGTGCTCGCAACACACAACTTTCACTTACCAACTTACTTAGATTAGAAATTAATGCGTTTTGTTAATTGCCACTTCTCAAATGAACAGAACGACTTTAATTATGAACAATGGTCTGTCATTAAAGGCGTACTCCGCACGCGTGGGCTCAACGAGTTTTATGAGTTGACTGAATATTTTTCTTTATTTCTCCTCTTTATGTTTTCTTTATTTTTATCATATCTCATATTTAGCAATTTCTTATTTTTAGGCGTAACGAGAGACAGTTAATTTCTCCATGTAAACAAAAACAATGGTACTTTATAAGAAAGAAACAAACAAACAAAAAAGGCCCCCTCAGAACATTTTAATAATGATAAAGCTTACCTGATATTAAAGAAAATCTAATTTTCATTAAACATGACGAATTTGATAAAAATCGTTAAAGCCGTTTTTGAGATAATCGAAAAAAAGGTAAAAATTGGAAAAAAAAGTATAAACACTTATAAGACATTAAGTTCTTGAGACTATATTTTTCAACAGGTTATCAGAAGGGGACCAAATTAGTCTCAACAATAAAGTTTTTTATTTAAAAGACGTTTCGGCTCTTTTGAGCCATCTTCAGTTCAGCAAAACAGGTAGACAAAATCATTTGAAGTCACACAGGGCAGATACAACTCTCAACCAATGTTCCCTAAGGAGTGTTTTGGGTGTCTTGGGGTTAGGGAACATTGGTTGAGAGTTGTATCTGCCCTGTGTGACTTCAAATGATTTTGTCTACCTGTTTTGCTGAACTGAAGATGGCTCAAAAGAGCCGAAACGTCTTTTAAATAAAAAAATTTATTGTTGAGACTAATTTGGTCCCCTTCTGATAACCTGTTGAAAAAAGTATAAAGTGCATGAAATAAAGTGCCCCCTCGGACCAATTTTGATGAAATGTTGGCTTTTACATATTTGGTATATACATACATCAAATACCCAGTTTCTTCAAAATCCTTAAAGCCGTTTTTGAGAAAATCGAAAAAACTTAAAAAGTTATTAAATAAATTACCCCCTCCCTTTAAGCAAATTTGATGAAATTTTTGCTGTCACATCGCGGGCTTATACATACTCTAAATACCCAATTTCAGGTTCGCACGGTTTATAGTTTTTGAGCTAGTCTGTTCACACACACACAGACACACACACACACAGACCATTTCGCGGGACTTGGTTATTTTGACTCAGGGGGTCCCAAAATGTGTATTTCCGTTGAAAACCGGAAGTCGAAATTTTTCACGATCGCAATACTTCCACTTACTATATATTTCATATATAGGTAAGTGAAAGTAAAAATCTGGTGCAATGCGCGCAACACACAACTTCCACTTACCACTTACTTAGATTAGAAATTGACGTGTTTTGTTAATTTCAATTTCTCAAAGTCACACATTTTTCCACATTTATTTCTTATTTTTGTTTTTATTTGCTCTCTAAAGAACACTAAATTTTTTTATTATTAAATAAAAGTTTTTACTTGAGATAAATCGGCAATACAAGCATAATACTCCAAGTCGTCTGATTTTATAATTCTCTATGCAGTTCTTGAAAACTTCATTTAGTTACCATAAAACAAATAATTTCCATTAAATGAACAGAACGGCTTTAATTATAAACAATGGTCTGTCATTAATTATAGCCGTTTTTGAGTAACTAAAAAAAAACATGTGATAATGAGAAAACATTTTTTAAGTAAAGTGTCCCCACCGTTAGACCAATTTTGATGAAATTTCGGCTGTCACATCGCGGGCATATACATACACCAAATACCGAGTTTAATCAAAATCGTTGAAGCGGTTTTTGAGTAAATAAAAAAAACATGTGAAAATGAGACAACATTTATTAAGTAAAGTGCCCCCTCCAATTGATCAATTTCGATGAAATTTTGACTGCCACATCACAGTCATATACATACACCAAATACCAAGTTTAATCAAAATCTTTAAGTTTAATCAAAAATTTGTATGGCTTATAGTTTTTGAGCTGGTCTGTTCACACATGCGCGCACGCACACACACCATTTCGAGGGTCTTGGTTATTTAGACTCAGGAGACCCCAAAACGTGTATTTCCGTTGAAAACGGGAAGTCGAAATTTTTCACGATTGCAATACTTTCCCTTACTATATATTTCATATATAGGTAAGTGAAAGTAAAAATATTTATAAATGAAGATGTTATATTTGTTTTTGTTTTTTTCCCCTTTGTAATTAGTTAAGTTTTAGCAATACTTTTTAACTGCGGTTATGCATAAATAATGGAATATTTACATTAATATGGTTATACTCATTAATCATTAAAAAATATGTTTTACTCTTGTTTTTTTTTTTTTTTGTTTAATGTTTCAGGGAGATCAAGTATACAAATCTGTGTTCATTATTTTCTTCCAAGGTGACCAATTAAAAACTCGAGTAAAGAAAATCTGTGAAGGATTTCGAGCAACTCTGTACCCCTGCCCAGAAGCACCTGCCGATAGAAGAGAAATGGCTATGGGAGTTATGACAAGAATTGAAGATTTGAATACTGTAAGTTTTCATCACTATTATTTAGTTAATCTCTTTTCTTCTTCCTGTTAACTACTCAGCATGAAATAGATGGCAGTTGCCACAAGATCTTCTGATGTACTATACATTCAATAATGACTTTCAATATCAAATAATCTAAAGACAAACAGAAAAAAAAAAAACTACATAACTATAGCTTGATATTCTGCCAATATATTTTAATACACACACATTATATATAAATATACTTTTTAAAATAATAAATGAATAAAAGATTTAGTTATTGTGTGTGTTGTAAAAATTTAATGAATATGATATAAACAATAAGGTTAAGAATTTTTTAAAAATTTATTATAGATAATATATGAATTCATAACAATACTAACTTCTCTGTTTCAATTACAGGGGGTTATTGGAGAAAAAAATCTTAAAATTTAAGACTTTTTGAAAGCTCATTCATCTTTTTAAAAATGGAGTATAATTTTTCTTGTATAACTTGCTATCTTTTTATACTCAGATTTAAGATAAGCATTAAATTCCAAAACCATTTCAAGTCCATTTCCCAAATTTCAATATGATGTTTTCTTTCAGAAGCAAATTAGAAGAAATTAAATTTTTTGCAGCTTACTCGTGAAGAAAACCTTTCTAGTCATGACAATCTTGTGCGGATTCCACACTTCACTTGATATTTATTACTAAAGCTATTATTTAACACTGATTATGTACTAATTTAGCATTTGTAAAAATTCATAGTTTTATTGTAATTTTCTAGGTTTTAGGACAGACTCAAGATCATCGCCACAGAGTTCTTGTTGCTGCAGCTAAGAACATTAAAAGCTGGTTCGTCAAAGTTCGAAAAATTAAAGCCATTTATCATACTTTGAATTTGTTCAATCTTGATGTTACTCAGAAGTGTTTGATCGCAGAATGTTGGGTACCAGTTTTGGATATTGAAACGATACAACTAGCCCTTCGAAGAGGGACAGTAAGTAATTACTCAATATAGTATAGTTTATAATAAGTCATTATTTCTTAGATGTTTTAATTTCCTTTTTCTTTTAGGAAAGAAGTGGTAGCTCAGTGCCACCTATTTTGAATAGGATGGATACTTTTGAAGACCCTCCTACCTACAATCGTACCAATAAGTTCACCAGTGGTTTTCAAAATTTAATTGATGCTTATGGTGTTGCCTCTTACCGTGAGATGAATCCAGGTGATTCTTTAACTTATGATTTATTTAATCTTCATAAGTCTATTGCATAGGAATAATAACTTAAATAAGTCTCTTCTAATACTTTTTTCTAATACTTTTTTTGCAACTATGAAAATAAAAAGTTCATTTTTCTTTTAATTGAAAATAAAGAACAATAAATAAGTAGAATAGAGAGAACGTTAAAACTTAACAGTCTCCTTAATTTTAAAGATCTTTTAGTAATCTGTGTGGCTTGAGCTAAGCAATGATATAATTGTTTTATTTGTGGTATAGGCGGTATGATTAAAAGTCTGTTAAAAATATTTTTGACAATTTCTTTTGTAATTTATTAGCTTTTAAACACTCTACTGCTTGCGGTGGAACTGAGAGGTACACGTTAATTCATTAATAGCTTGGTGATGATCTAAGTTAGATATATAACCTGTGTATTATCCTCCTTGTTTGGAGTGCATAATTTAGTACTAGTTTTGGATTTTGCCTACAGCCAACAGATTTTGCTCTACAACCACTACTATTTGATTTAGAATTTATTGGGCTGCCAATCCAATGCAAATTAGATTTTGAAATTATATAAAGGGCAATAGATTCTCTCTCCTCTTGTTGACAATTTTGTCCTCTCTTTACTACAGGGTGTCCCGAATTTAAATGGCAAAACTTCAAGAACTTATAGGGGATCGAAAAACTAAGACAAAAAGTCCTTTAGAGATTTGCTCGTTTTTGCTTAGTTTTGGAGAAAATCGCAAAAAAAGAAACAAAACAAAAATGTTAAAGGTAGCGATTATCACCTTCCAAAGTTCGTCAGGCTAGGCAGTGAGATATGTAAACACTTAATGTTATCCTTTACATTCTTTTATTTGTTTACATTTTGGCTTCCTTCTAGGATTATAATTCCTAAATCAGTCTTCAGTCAGTTTTTCAGACATTTTTGTGTGAATAGCATCAGCCACAATGCCGCGTACATATTCTAATGTTGAATACGCTGATATGATTTTTGTGTATGGTTTCTGTAACGGTAATGCTTTAGAAGCGGTGCGGGAGTATGCGCGCCGATTTCCAAATAGAAGAGTGCCTAATCGACGAGTCTTTTCGTTAACTTTTAATAGACTACGAGAGACTGGGTCATTCCTAATACGTAATGAAGGCGACCAATTCCAGGCAGCAATAAGAGCAGATTATCGGAGAAGAAATTGTGTCCAACGCCACTTCAATAACAATCATAAGACTAGCATCCGAAGAGCATCTGCTGCATTAGGAATATCGCGGCAAGCAATATGGCGAACTTTGAAAGGAGATAATCGCTACCCATACCATCTTCAAAAAGTTCAGAATTTATTACCTCAAGATTATGTCAAGAGATTGAAGTTTAGTAACTGGTTTCTTGAAAAAATTCGCGATGATAATTTATTTCCATTAAAAATTATAGGGACCGATGAAGCTACCTTTACAAGAGGACGATTTGTTAATCAAAGAAATTATCATATATGGTCTCTTGAAAATCCCAGAGCTATTAGAGAGAATAGGCTTCAGCATGAATTTGCTATTAACGTTTGGATTGTAATTTGGAACGGATTACTGGTGGGATCATATTTTTTATCTGAAAGATTGAATGGAATCACATTTACACATTTTTTTTGGAGAACGACTTTTCTAATTATTTAGATGACATTCCCTTACAACAGCGGATTGAAATGCGGTTCCAACTCGATGGATGTCCAGCTCATTATAGCAGAGCTGCTCGAGCTTGGCTGGATATAAATTATCCACAATGATGGATTGGACGTGGAGGAGTAGTATCTTGGCCACCCAGATCACCTGATATGACACCCATGGATTTCTTCGTATGGGGAACCTTGAAGCAGGAAGTTTATTCGGTGTCAATCAACTCAAGAGAGCAATTAAGAGACCGAATCATAGATGCAGTGCACCAAATATCATCAGAACAATGTTTATCTGCAATTTATCAAGTGATTTCTAGATGTAATGCTTGCATTGGTGCAAGAGGACAGCATTTTGAGCAATATTTACATTAAAAAAAGGGGAAAAAAAAGAACATAACATAAATATAAATGTAAATAAATAAGTATAAAAATGAAAACTTGTTTTGTTTCTTTTTTTGCGATTTTCTCTAAAACTAAGCAAAAACGAGCAAATCTCTAAAGGACTTTTTGTCTTAGTTTTTCGGTCCCCTATAAGTTCCTGAAGTTTTGCCATTTAAATTTGGGACACCCTGTATGTTACTTTGTTCATTAAATAGTCATTATTCAAGATAAAAGATTTTTTCCCGGTTTATTGAGTCCCGTTTATGGCAAATCTTTTCCCCTGCTCTTAGATTATATCAGTAGGTTTGTGGAATTAAAGAGGGATGGTTGACGAGGCTGGGATACGGACCTTGGGGGCTCAGTTAGAGCACAGCAGCGGTAATTCAGTGACCTATGTTCAAGTCCTGGCCAAAGCCTATCTTTTCTTTCCTAATAAAATTATAATTTTACTTGATTTATGTTTTTAGATTATATATCAAATAATTGTCATATGAGTGAAATGAAGGATTTAATTTTACTTTTCAGCTCCTTATACAATTATTACTTTCCCTTTCCTATTTGCTGTTATGTTTGGGGATTTGGGACATGGAGCAATAATGACGATATTCGCTGCTTGGATGGTTCTCCAGGAAAAGCCTTTAGCTGCCAAGAAAACTGATAATGAGGTTTGCCCTCTACATTTCACCTCCAAATTAATTTTTATATGTATTTTTTTACTTAATGGAATCTGAAAAAATATATTTTTAATTCGGAACTTTAAATATGTTTCTAGAGAAATAAAATTTTAATTAACACATTCAACGCCAACGCCATATTCTCTAGCTGAACCAGGTGGCCAGAGGATTTTGGTTCATCATTGAGCCGGTACAGCCTCAGGCTGTACTCGGCCACCAGGGTCGCCAAAGAGTTTGTTAACCCGCAACGCACCAGTTTAAAGGGCTGTTACCTTTCATTTCGTTATTATTATTTTTTTTTATGTTTCATATTACTGTTATAAAAAAAAAAAAAATAAAATAAAAAATAAAAAAAAATAAAATAAAATAAATAAATAAATAAAAAAAGTGAACAGTAGTTACTTTGAAAGTTAAACTAATTGTGGGTATGGGAATTTTCATTTAAAAAAATCATCATCAAATTACTGTAACACATTATTTTTTTCTTTATAAATTTTATTTTTAAAAAACATTATGTATAATAAAAAACTATAAAAAATAAAAATACTAATATATAACAAATAAAAATAAATAATACAAATAATAATAAGGGATTACAATTATAATACATAGAGGAATTGCATTCTTACACCTAATTATTTTAATTGTCCCTAAAAATTTGTACATATAGTTTTTTTATTCTTTTACTAATCCACTGTAACTAGATAATGTAATATAATGATAAAATATAATATAAGTAGTGAGAATAGCTTTAAAATTAGATATTATAAGCAAAATAAAAAAATGGAATAGTTAAAAAAAAATTAATTATAAAATACTTACTTCTTTTAGATGGCTGTCCACTGGCATTCCTCTTCTTAGGTCCCATTTTCAATTAAATTAAATTTAAATTAAAAATAAAACACTTAAATTAACAAAAATTCAGAGAAAACTTTAAAAATTCACAACTCCGGCTATAATGCAGCTATCCGGAAACCAAAAACACCGAAATGACTATCATGGACCAGTGCAAGTGGCTGACTAACAAAAGTAAAAACTTTCCTACCTGGCCATCACTTTTAAGTGGAAAAGGTAAAATATACCTGAGTCCTGGGCTGTAGTCGGCCACCTGGGCTCGACCCCGGGTACAGCTCAGGGCTGTACCTGGCGTTGAATGTGTTAAAATAAAATAAAATGTGATGTATAAGTAAGACAATATGAATCATAATCATTAATCTAAATATCAAATTAAGGGTTCAGTAATTTTTATTGGGAATCAATAATATAATTACAATATATTAATGATTGATTAGTTTTAATAAGTTATTTGATGATCAAAATCATTAAGCATTTGTGTAAATTATCTTTACATTTATTTTTTATTTTGTTTTTATTTAAATATTATATTTAGAAGTGTGTAATAGTCAACTGTTTTTCTTTACGATAGGATGATTTAATAGTCAGGATTTTCAGTTTAATTAAACATGATTTTTTTAATTAAATTTAAAATCCTGACTACCCTAAGTTATATTATACTATCACAACCATGTCAATCTGTTGAATATGATAAAATTCTTATATTGAAAAAAATTTTATTGCATATGAAACAACTGATAAATGTTAATACCATCTGAAAGATGATTAAACATAAAACAAGTATAAAATCTTGGCCTTTTGGAAATAATTATACAGGTTTTATTTTTATTATTATTATTTATTTATTTTTATGTTATTTATTTTTTTTTTTTTTTTTGTTCTCATGAACTAATTTTCATATTCAGTTGATTGACTTGTTTGTGTAAATATGTTTGCTTATTATTTTTAAAAATTGATTTTCTTTTGATTTCATGATTAGATCTGGAATATATTCTTTGGAGGGCGTTACATCATCCTTCTCATGGGCTTATTTTCAATGTACACTGGTCTGATTTATAACGATATATTCTCGAAATCTTTAAATATATTTGGTTCTCATTGGAAAATCAACTACAATGTGAGTACTGTTAACGAAAGTAAATTCTTGCAGTTAGACCCAAAGACAGATGATTATATTAAATCACCATATCCTATTGGTATTGATCCAGTTTGGCAGGTATCTTTAGATTCTCTTATACACTTTTATTTTGTTTTTCTATTAATTGATGTAATATTTATTATTTTTATTATTTTTCTGTAGATGGCAGATAACAAAATTGTTTTCTTGAATGCATATAAAATGAAAATATCTATTATTATTGGAGTTTTTCACATGTTGTTTGGAGTATCACTCAGTCTCAAGAACTACAGGTATAAAAATATTTTTTGTTCTCAGTCACCACTGTACTTTTGTTGGGTCAATATACTAATTTTATGTTTTTATTTTAGATATTTTAATAACTATTTATCCATCTATTGCGAGTTTATTCCTCAATTGATTTTCCTCCTGTTTTTATTCTTCTACATGGTTGTTCTTATGTTTATGAAATGGATGATCTTCTACCCAGAAAGTGGTATGTTTTTCTTTTTTAAATTATTATCATGGTTTGCTGTATCATATAGCCTTACTTATCTGAGAAATTAGATGAGGAAGTATTTTGTAATTTTTTGGATGCATAACAGTTGTGTGATGAGGAAATACAGGGCTGCAGAATAGCCTAACTCCTACAGTTACTCTTTAACTTTAGCATTTATTATTTATTATTTTTTTTTTCCACTTGTAAATTTCACTTTTGTGAGGAAGAGTTTTATGTATTAGTTTTTTGTAAATGAAGGGATCTCTTCCATAGGTTATAGTATGTGGGCCAGACCCCCCTACAATACCCCCCCCCACATCCCTATAAATTGCATATTGTTGTGTTCCTTGTGATAAAATATTAAAAAAAAGCCAATGTTCCCAGAAAAAAAAGTGGCCGCACTAACCCAAAATGGTGTTCAAACATGGCGGAATGACGAATTTGATTTTAGTTAAGTTTTTTTTATTACTGACATTTACCATTATGCTTAATTTCGCCATAACTGGCCTTTTATTAAAGCTAGATAGTTCTAGGTGATGAATGTCAGTAATAAAAAAACTAACTAAAATCAATTCGTCATTCCACCACGTTTGAACACCATTTTGGGTTAGTGCGGCCACTTGTTTTTCTGGGAACATTGGCTTTTTCTTAATATTTTATCACAAGGAACACAACAATATGCAATTTATAGGGATGTGGGGGGGGGATGCACGGTAGGGGGGTCTGGCCCACCGTGTATTATTATTTATTTCGTTCTCCCATCGTTACAGGTTTTTGGCCCATCTTCTAGTGGTGTCTATTGAACATTTTAATATTCTACCAATCATTTGTGTCCATAATAATTGTTTTATGTAAAAAACATGTCATTTTCTTAATTTACTATGTTAACATTTATAACAATTTTTCATTTGTTGTGGACTGGGTCATTGTCACTCATTTACTATAGCAGCCTAACAACATTTTATCTTCATTCCACTTTATTTCATTACCAATTTATTTCATTCTTTTGCATCTTCTAAGGCCTCAGTCAGGTAGTCGCCCATGCTGAGGTCCTCTTGTATTGGCCCTGAAGAAGCCCACAGCAAGATGGGTGAAAGCTTGGCAGTGAAAAAACCTGATACATGGTCAAACCCTGAAGAACAAATGCATATAATATTATTTTCATTATTAGAATTTAATTATTGGGTTCATTAAGCCTTAACTACTTTACTATAGTGTGATATATTTCAAAATACTCCACTGGACAAGATTTCTTTAGATTCAAGATCTCACCAGCTATATTTTCTAATATTTTTTCTTGAGAATAAGTATTTCACTTGACTGTTAAATACACTAATAAAGCTGAAAACGTACTGAAGAAATTGCAGGGTAAATTAAAAAAATTGCAGACTAAATTAAAAAAAAAATATTAAAACCTATTTTTGTGATTTAGTATCTTTATAAATTATAATGTGCACTATTTGATAATTTATCAGGTTTTTAACATTGTTTGTTGTATTCAAGTCTGACATTTTTTTTACTATTTAGAATGGAATCAATCATTGCTTGCCTGCTCTCATCTCTATTACCTTTTACATTTTAATTTTCTATTTATTTAATAAAAATATTTTTAATTCCAGAAAATGTTTTGACTTCTCCGTACTGTGCTCCATCCATCCTGATAACATTTATTAATATGGTCCTTTTTAAGCCTAGTACACCACTTCCTGGTTGTGAAGTAAATATGTATGGTGGACAGGTAAGGAAGTTATACAACTTAGAAACCATATCATCTAGCTTTATATTCTGATTTTATTTATAATTATTGTTTCGATTGATATTTTAGGATTTCATCCAAAAGTTATTGGTCATCATTGCAGTAATTTGTATCCCTTGGATGCTTTTGGCAAAACCTATTATAATTATGAGGGGAAAGAAGAAGGAACACCAGTTGGTATGGTTTATCTTAATCTTTTTTTTCATATTAATTAGTGCCTGTCTAATAAGAGCTCCTATTGATTTATTATCAGGATGACAAGTATCAGAGGCATGTAGGCAGGATGGTTGACGATATCAACATCAAATCTACATATTTTCTGAACTTTATTATTATTATTATGATTTTTCAATTTGCATGTAACTTTTGTTTTATTTTTTCAGCTGAGCAATAATCACATTGGTTCTGAAAATGGTGACATTGAAGGAGGTGTCCCTCAAACCACACCAGATCCCATCTCCCACGGTGGTAAGCACGAGGAGGATGACATGACCGAAATGTTTATCCACCAAGGCATCCATACTATAGAATATGTCCTTGGTTCAGTATCTCACACAGCTTCATACCTTCGGCTGTGGGCCTTGTCTTTGGCTCATGCTCGTAAGTTTTGTATTTTACATGATGTTCAAGTTTTTTTTTTTTCTTATTTGACTAGCAGTTTAATATTAATAAATTTAAGATATGCTATAATATATTCAACAATTTCACTGTATTCTAATCATACTTTAATAAAAGGAAGCAGACATATTAAATGCATCTGAGTGTTACAAAACTTGTGAATTTCTCATTTTAGTTTTTTGATAACTCTTCAGCTGGAATGTTATATATGTTGAAAGAATATTGTATCTTAATTTGAAAATTATACATATATGCTGTAGGGATATACAGATCTTTATTCAATCTTCCATATTTTCACATCCCTATGAACTCATCCCAGCTTTTTCTATGTTTAAATAAGTGAACAAAAGATATATTTTTATTGGTTTTTATAATTTTAGCTTATCTAGTGCAATTGTTTTTTTATTTTTTTTTATAGCATTATTTGAGATAATTGTTAAAAATAAATATATACAACTGTTCCCAATGACTGATAGATGAAGTTCCCCATTTTAAACCACTACCTATAATAATGTTTGTTCGGTCTGTGTTTATTTAATTTTTTTTTTCTATTATTTCAAATTTACAGAACTTTCCGAAGTACTATGGAATATGGTCCTTAGTAAAGGTTTGAAGTTTGAAAGCTGGATCGGAGGAATAATCCTTTGGGCTGTTTTCTCTTTCTGGGCAATGCTGACTGTTGGCATATTAGTTCTCATGGAAGGTCTTTCTGCCTTTCTTCACACTCTTCGATTGCATTGGTAAGCTTTAACGTTTTTAAAAAAAATCCAAAAATCATAGTTTTAATTTCTTTGTACAATATGTTTCTATACTCTACTTTCTATTTCTATACAATTACAAAGAGTTAGAGTAAAGGGTTATCATAGGAAACGACTTATTGTAAATATAGACTTAGTCATCTTTTAAAATAGCGTATACAGTGCACCTTGCCTTTCATTGATTAATGTGTTTTTTCTATTTTCTGAATTCTAAATTTAGTATTTAGTAAACTGACTGTCTCATTATATTTATCTATATTAAATTATTGTAACTGATCTTTTCTATTAATAATATTCTATTAATTTAATTTTATGGTAGGGAAATTAGCATGTTTATTTTTTAAATATTCAATAAATTCAGGGAATTTTGTTGAAGAGACTGTTGAATCAATGATATATTTCAACAATCATTTTAAAAACTAATATTAGTTTTTAAAATGATTTGATTTCGGTAGAAACATTTTTTGAATAATTTGTAAGATCAGGTGACAACTTGATTTTTTCTTTTTTGTCTTGTTTTGACTGCTACTCTTAGTGAAATTTTTTTATTTATTTTGAAACTGATGAAAAAATGATCCTCTTGAGACCTTATCATTCTCACTTGAGCTTATTTCTGTTGTTTCGACTATTATGAACCTGGTTGCTAAAATATATTCAAATTCAACATATTAAATTTTCTGAAGCATTATGGTGCTAGCAGATCAATAATTCCATTTCAACGCAAACACACAAAAAAAGTCTAAGAAAAACTATGAAACTTGTGAGCCACCAAAAAAAAAAAAAAAAAAAAATTAAAATAAACAGTGAGCCAAGACTGTTTTCTAAGCTATTTCTGACACTACTGCGAGTTTTTAGGATCAGTGGCAGACAGCTAGTTTAATAGGAGGTAAGCTAGTTTACTTGCGCAGGGGACTAGTGTGGGCAGCATCTTCTCCAATTATACCTTCCCTTTCTATAAGGGATGGCTTCTGTATCCAGTAAGACCATAATACTCTTGAGCAATCAAATTTTTAACTTATGTAAACATTAATATATTATTTTGTTAATTAAAGTTTCTGTAGGCTCTCATCTAATTGCCTATTTATTTTGTTTTTAGTAAGTGAAGGGAAAAAAGGTATTCTAGATAGATTACAAGAAATTATTTTTTTTATCTGAGGACATGCTACTCTTAGTCATTGTTCCTGTAGAATAAAAACAATTACAATGTCATAAAATAGGATAAAACTCATAGTCATTTCGATAAAATACCCTCTTCCTGAATAACATGGTGGGACATAAAAAAATAAATTAAAAACTTATAGAAATTATGTAAAATACTTTTTTTTTATTCTGAAAGCAGTGCATGAGTGTTTTCCCATTTAATTTTTATTTATAATAATCGAAAAAAAATTCTTTTACATCGAACAAATGTGATCCCATCGATTACAATTAAAAGTTGTAAATATTTATCAGTTCAAATTGATGTTATTTTCAATAATTAGTTTTTATTGATGTTTAAATTATTTATATTAAATCTAATGGTTGTATTGATAATATACCTATGTGAAGAGAAAAAAAACTATGGTTGTTCGATAAAGATAAAAAAAAACCTCTTGGAACTAAAAAATTTGTGTCCGTACTCATTGAGCTACTGGCTCCTATCAGGCTTAATGCTAATTTACTAATATAAACAATAAAAAAAACTTGAATATATTGGGTTTGGCACTGCTTTACTCACTTTAATTTGTTGGTGATTTTTGCTGTTTCTGTTAATTTAGTTGTTCCAAACTCATATTGAATTCATGTATTAATGGAATTAGCTAATAAGATACCATACAAAATAAATAAAATATTAATTGAAATAAAATCTGGGAATTACCAGAATGAAAGTAGAAGTTTAAGAAGACTAAAAGAAAAAGGAAAAACTTGAAATGTGTTTATATTATGAGAATGCCATATAGAGGGTATTTCAAACATGTTAGACAGCTTGGCCTCCCACCCACTGGTTTTAAGAAAAAATAAATAAACGAATCTGAAATTTCATACATTTAAAATAGTTAGTGGGGGTTCATAGGTACTCTAAATTAAGTAAAAGCGGAATGTTTTAAATCAAATTTCTATTTTTACGAGCATGGCACAGTAAAAACAAATAAGAGTGCTTTCAGTGGACCCTACTTGGTAATTAGAGACAATATTAGTTCAATTTTAGGTATTAATTTGATTTAGAGATGTAATGATTTATGTTGTTTGTTAATTTTTCTTTATTTTGTCCTAGGGTTGAATTCCAAAGCAAATTTTATGGTGGCGTTGGCTACACATTCCAACCTTTCTCATTTGAAATAATATTGGAGCAGGCTTCTAATGCTGCTGAGGAATAATCTCACTTGTAATTTATTTTATTGATTTTTTAGTACTTAATAATTTCATTATTACCTTCCTAAGTCTTACTTGGTAGAATTCAATACCCTCATTATAATCAACTTACTAGATCTTTGAGAATGCTGTCATGAGACAAATTTGTATTTTCCTTCTTAAGATTTTTTTCTTACAAGATTTGATTTTATGATAATAACTACCATGAGGTAGTAATGAGTTTTGTATATTATTAAGTAAACTGTTCATTCCTTTTTATCAGTGATTTTATCTATGTTTGTTGTTTAATATGTAAGATTTATTACTGTTAATTTATGAAAATTAGGTAATATGTATAAATTATTGCATTGTATTTATAGTATGTCATATCAACTTCCTGTTAGTCTTTACCCATGTTAAAGAACATATATGATATTAAAACTAGCTATTAGAAATCTATTGGTAGCCAAAAGTATTATCATGCTCCAACTTTAGAATTGTAACAGTGCACAATGTGTTAAATGAAATATTCATGGTTATTGCTTAGGTGTCAATATTAAATAATACTTATCTGCAATGTAGTTTTTCTTTTCTTTTTTTTTTTTCATTCCTTCCTACAGTCGGTCAAAAAATTATTCATACACCTAGTTTATCTGTGAAAATATTTTTAATTATTTTTTTTAACAAGAAATAACATCGGATCCTAATAACAAACAACATTCCACATTATTTTTATGGAACTTTAAGAAATTAGAAAATTGAATAATTTAATTAACATCAAAACTTCAAATTTTATAGGCGAAAAAATTATTCATACACTGACACTAGTATTATATGTAATAACTTGTAGGTACAAAACAAAATATGTTATCAGCTCATCAAATCAGCAATCCTTATTTCTTATATTCAAATCAAAATCAACAATCCTTATTTCTTAAGTTAACAAATGTACTCGTTTAATCCAGAATTGAAAGACAATTCCAAGAAGATTGGTCGTAAATCTAAAGAATTAAGTAATTGTTGTAAAAATGAAATTGTTAAATTATTTAAACAAGGGTTGATTTACCGATATATTGAAAAAAAGGTGGGTTATTCTCATGCGACTGTGCAATATATTATTAAAAAGTTTAAAACCGGATCTGTCGATAATAAAAAACACACAGGCTGCTTACAGTGCGTGAGTCCTGAGAAATCATGAAAAAGTCGCAAAAAAATCCAAAGATGAGTGCTCGTGATCTAGCAACACACATCGCATCATCTTTTGGAAAGACTGTTGCACCCCAAACAGTGAAAAAATGGCTGCATGAAGCAGGATATAGAGGTAGAGCGGCAAGAAAGAAGCCCTTCATAAATGAAACAAACCGGAAGAAAAGATTGGAATTCGCTCGGAGGTATGTGAACAAACCACTTTTATTTTGGAAAAATGTATTGTTTTCTGACGAAAGTAAATTCAAAATATTTGGATCAGATGGAAGAAGATTCGTTTAGAGGAAAAAGGGAAAGCTTTCGAAGCCAAAAACCTACAACCTACTGTAAAGCATGGTGGCGGTAACGTCATGGTTTGGGGTTGTATGAGCGCCAGTGGGGTAGGCGAACTTGCAATAATCGATGGAATTATGAATGCTGAAAAGTATGTGGATGTCTTGCGAAGTAATTTAAGAAAAAGTGTGCAAAAGTTAGGAATCGAGGGCAACTATTTGTTCCAGCAGGATAACAAATAACTTCACGGAAAGAGTTAATATGCCATCTTAAAAAAACTTGGGCAGAAATTGACTCTCGGGAGACTAACAATGTGGTAGAATCAATGCCCAGAAGACTTCAAGCAGTGATAAATGCCAAAGGATTTCCAACAAAGTACTGAAAAGATTTTAGGAGGACTTTTGTTTCAGTTGAATAATTTTTTGATCAGCTGTTGTCAGTGTATAAATAATTTTTTTGCCTATAAAATTTGAAGTTTTGATGTTAATTAACTTACACAATTTTCCAATTTCCTAAAGTTTCATAAAAATAATGTGGAATGTTGTTTGTTATTAGGATCCGATGTTATTTCTTGTGAAAAAAAATAATTAAAAATATTTTCACAGAAAAACTAGGTGTATGAATAATTTTTTGACAAACTGTATATTCTATCCTCACTAATCTCTAATTTGATAACTGAAAATTGATTATTTAACTGTTGCAATGAAGGCTATATTTGCCATTTATAATTTTTTATGGAGATTATATAATTAAATAAATTTAGCAGATTGTATAAATAAATGAAATGGACTCAACTTTTCAACATATTTAAAGCTAGCTTTGGTTTTTTTTTATGTTTTAATTTCTTTTATAACTATAGTTTCACAGAATTATATTTGAAAGTGATTGAATTGTCAAAAAATTATAGTTTTTCAATTTGAATTTAGTGTATTCCACAAACAGTGAAGTTTATTCATAAGATGGTCACATCCTGATTCACTCAGTCATTGGAGAGCAGATAATAAGGTTCAGACTATATTCATAAAGGCCGTATTTAGGCTGTTTCATGTTAAAGATTTTCTATTTTTATTCATGTACACTAACAAAGCAGTGATATGTTTCCTTTTATTTGAACCAGTTCACAAGATTCAAAATAGATTGAACAATGTTTATTATGCTTTAATCAGCATTGATTGATCTTGAAGAAACACAAAATCATTCAAAATTTAATTTTAATGGTTTTAAACTACATAATATACGCAAAATTTACAAAAGATTCCCTTTCAGTTATAAAAATATTATATTGTTCAATAAAAGTGAATTGTATCATTTCGCTGAAAATAATGTTAGATTATTGTTCAGGATATTAAATTAAAAATATAGACACCTATTATTTAGAGGCATCATGTTGTTATTCCTTATGATGTTCTTTGTCATTATGGTGATAAAAATTGGGAACAGGGGCTCCTGAGCCTGACTTATTGGGACATATGTGACTGTAAAATTATGGAATTCCCATCCCCTCCTTTCCAGTTAAAAATAGCCTTGATTGGCTTTAATCACAGCATTTCACTCCTGATAAACTCCCAATGGTTACTTTTCACTTGGAATTGGGACCGCCCTGAAGGGCTCCTGGACATGGACTATGCATTATGCAAGAACAGAATAAAGCAGTCAAAGGTAAGCCCTACTTACTCCAGTAAGAAATAAAACCAAGAAACCAATAAAATACAGACAGGAACAGGATTCCGGATTTGGGGGGATCCTGCTTAGGGAGCACCAAATAACTTTGAGGAAGCAGTGTTAAAGCGAGTGCAAACATTGGATGAGGAGATAAGGTCATTAGAGAAGAAACAAACATGGAGCAATGCCTTCACACGGAAGGGTTATTGATAATCGCTGGATATTTAGATTAAAGGTAAATTCACATATTGAAGTCCTCAAACACAGGGCAAGGCCAGTAGCAAAAGGTTTCAATCTGCACCAAGGCATTGAATATGTAGTTTCTTTCCATCCTGCAGCACCTACTGCAGTGAAAACATTCTGTCATAAGAAGCTACTTTTTGAAGGAAGTTTTAATTTAGAAGGAGGCAAATCTCTGAATGGAATAGCATCAAAAATAAAAAGCTTATATTGAATGGAAAAAATCTAAGGTTGGAAGAGGGGAGATATAAAAACGAAAGGGAATAAGGCCCCTCTTACATTTCTTCCATCTGAGGTTTTTGAATTGAAACTATTGAAAAATATTTAAGAAAAAAAATGATTTGAGGTCAGTATTTTGTATTTGGATGAGGAGTTGTGGTTGGAGGAGATGCGTTGGTGCCGCAAACGAGGTGACAGATGAGAACTGATGGTTCAAAGAGCATAATACGAAGATCAAGTACATTAACATACACTTTCAATGGAAAGGATAGAACTTTCTTCAAAAGAAAAAATTGTTTTTGTCCATTACGGACTTGGTGGATGGAAAGATAGCGAATTGATAAAACTGTAAATCCCTTCTCTACAAAAACAAATAAATTTTAATAAAACAATATATAATAAAAAAAAAAAAAAGGAACTGAATCCATCCAATTCTCAACAGCTTAGTGAACGAATTATTAGAAAGACTGCCTAAACTATTGTAGAGTTTTTCTTTTAAGTTACATTTAGAGTCGACGTTTGGAAACAATGTGAGCTATTTTAGGCTGAATACAACAAAAGGTGAAAGGAAGTAAATTGTGACATTCCTATTAAGCCACTAAGCAAAGCCACTTTCGATGACGTAACCTTGTTTTTAAATCACGGAAGAAAGATGTTTGCGATATTTGTTAGGCTGTAAATACCAATGAAGATGTTAAACTTATAACCACTTAAATAAAGAACAAGTAGGTGCTGAAACACTAATGATAAACACGATAGAGATCAGGTGGAATCTATCCCCATGTCCTTACGCAAGATCTTAATGCTTTAACTTTGTGTGTACTCAATGCTGAATGCTGCTGTATTCCAGACTAAGCTTTGCGTTTATAAGTTCACAGTATTTAATGGCAACAATAAAACACTAAGACTTATTGGTTTACTACAGCTGAGGCTGTTCGTGCAGCAAAATCACCAGTTGTTTACTTGACTACCCGACTTCGTGACCCATCGTATTTCTTTCGTGTGTGATATTATGTTACATTGTTGAAGAAAATGTAACTATAGGCGGGCGCAATCGAATCTAGGGCGCGCTAGTAGTTTTGCAAAATGTCGGAAAGAACGGTGTAAGACCTAGTTGATGTGATAGAGATAATTGGTAATTTTAAAAGACCATTAATTGATGGGCAGGCTATTCTTGATGCAAACCACATATTTACAGGTGGAGTAATATCTAAAAATAAAAAAAACAGTTATTTTACAAGCCTCGTGCCTTTAAACTAGCAATCTTAAAGGACTGCCCCATCAAATAAAAGTGGAAATCAAATTTATAAGCAAATTAATAAGCAATTTTCTTGTCATTGTACATGTAAAGCTGGTAGTTCTGGTAAATGCAAACACATCATTGTAACTTTACTCGACGTTTTTCGGTTAGTAATAACATTAATTACCTATTTACACAATCGTTGTTATGACAGCTTAGATTCTTTGTCATATTATTTATTTATTTGTCAAAACTTTCAGGCTTCGCATTGAAAACATGGAACAATTAAGCACAGCGGATGTAATAGAAAAATGGGGAAAATTAAAAAAGAAAAACAAATCTATGACACTATGGTCTCAATGTTATTTGCATAAAACTAGCATTTTGGAATAATAAAATGTCAAATACTAATATTTACTAGGATAAATATAGTCTCTCTCTTTAAAATAAAGACTACATATCGTCACATGTTTCGAAACAGGCTTATCTATTCTTAATTTTACAATCCACTCTTTAAGAAGCTTTTTATTTTTTGGAAATAAAAGGGAATGACACGTCTTTTGACTTTCTAATTGAACACTGAGGGACCGAGCAATACCTATTAGATATTTTTCAAATGATTTTTTGCTCAATCGGGTTTTAATTATGGAAAAATAAATTAAAAACGCCAAAAAACCCTATGAATCCCAGGTAATGGCCCGGATTTAACACCGTTTCTCTAGTTCCTGTAGCACCGTCGCAGAAGCAGCACCGTCGCTTGCGCCCGCCTATTCGCCCAAAGTATCTTCGAAAAAGGGGATACGCAAATGGAGGTTCTGTTCAACTAAAAGAAAACTTAAAATCGCTTCTAGATATATACCCAGTGACTATGTTAGAATAACGAAAACTGCTAGAAGTAATTTTTGAGATCATAAAAGATTTTTCAAAACCTATATTGTAAAAATCAATAAGCCTGGAAGCCATGGGCGGATCCAGCCGATCGTAAAGGGGGGGGGCTGCAGCCGCACAGTCCTTCATTTGGATCTGCCAATCAGCTTTTTTACCTTTATGTTCCTTTCCCACAACTAAAATTATATTTGTTCTGCACATTATTTGTTCTTTAACTTACTTCCTTACATCAAGGAAAGTCAAATTCTATCTTTAAATGGCGAAAAATTTTCCAAAGGGAGGGGCTGCAGCCCCCCCAATGCAAATAGCGATCCAAAGGTTAATGAAATAAAAATCCTGACATTTTCTTTTTGATGGTTAAATTCAGGAAAAAATGTTTCTCTGTATAGGTAAAATTTTTAGATATACCAAACACCAGAAAGTCTTCAAACAGAAACTCAAAGTGTTAAGGATTTTCCATACAACAAGAAACTAACATACAAACATAAGCGCATATGAATACAGTCACCAGTATCTGAAACCTGTCATTCATATTACGACAATTTTCCGTAAGAATAGAACACATCCCTAAACGTATCTATCAAAACCGAATATAAAAAAGCCACGTCAAGAAATACTGTAACTACGTATTAAATGAAGAATAACAACTACTGTAACACGTATTAAATAATTTATAAGCAGTCAAAACTGGAACTGTTGATAAAACATTTCTAGATTTGTGAAAATTAGTTTACAACTGCGTCTGGGGCGTCATAGCCGGGGGGGGGGGGGCAGGGCGCGCATCCCCCCATTGTTTTGGGCGGGGGCAACTACTTTTACTTTAAATGTGACATAAATTGGCAAGTTTTATAAATACCTTCAAAATACATCGTTGGAGGATGAATTAAATGTCCCAATAGCTGTTTTAGGCGTTCTTATTTCAATTTTTAGCCTCTCGAATTTTTACGTATCTATGAAAGAATGTTCTAAATTATAGCAGATAGGGTCTCCAAATTTTGGAGACCCTAACCTGGAGAACCTTTTAATGGTCTTCTTCTCTTTTCAAAGATTAATATTCAGTATCTATGAAAATATTGATTCGTCCCCCCAATAATTTGGTGCTGGTGACGCCCATGATTGTCGTTATTCTATAATACCTATTTTATTCTTCATCTAAAATTTAGCTTTTTGTATATTACAGCAGAACATTTCTTTATATGATAAATTCAATTTTATCTACGATAATTATTTTTTAATTGTAGTACTAAAGTTGTAAAACTGGTCAACTAAGGTAAGACAATCATTTAAAAGGCTTTATAAAGTTTTGGGCATTGCTCCTTAAAAAAATATAATAATAATGAACTGAACTTGTACTTTTTTTTTTGTTCGGTACCCCTTCCTGGCCATGTATGGCATACGGGGGGTTACTCTATAGGTGTAACCAACCTATTCTAAATATGGTGGGACGGTCGAGATTTATTGCGTGGGGCCTCCACGAAATAATTTGTCAAGCCTTTGGCGGATTCGAACCACCGCCGTTCGGCTCGGCTATTCCGGCCCTCTGAACTCGTACTTCTAATAATTTTATTAATAGTGTTTTTTGTGTACTTTTTAAACGTGCAACCTGCCAGTTCTTCACTCTTCATTTCTTCATGAAGATATGGGAGAACACATTTTTTCACCAAAAAAATAACGTTTTGGTGGGTGCATTGAAGCGATAACTCGTAAGTATTAAAAAGGTCAGATATGATTACAAGTTCATAGATACTTTAGTTCTAAAATGAAATAGGTGAACAAGTAAAGCTATCGCTACGTACATCTGGCCGTGGCCCGTCATGAAAAGTTATGTGACCGTAATATGAGCGAACTCCCATCGCATCATTTTCTTTTTATTAGATTTCAGCTTTAGACTCCTGATCGCTCTTCATAGATAAATAAACCCCCAAACGGATCCTTTTCAATTGTGATCGGGGCAATACTAAATTGGGATGCAGCTACTAATACCAAAAAACATTAAAAAGAAATGCAGGTGCAGCCAATAAAGTTGTTTTTTTTTTCAATCACAAGGTTTCACCTTTAAACCGAAGATAGTAGGTTTGTTCAAGAACTTAAAGCTTTTGAAGTGTTTTTAATGCGCGGTACTCTTTTACAAACAGCCCATTGTTGATAAGTAAAGTCATACTGCACATGCAAGAGTTATCAAAGTAGTTTAAATTCTCGTTGGAACAAACCTTTAGAAAATAGCAGATAGTGAAGTTAAACAAAAATAAGTACAAAGAAGTTCAAAATTAAGAAACTATTGAGATGACGCAATTTCATAATTGCTGTCATACTAAAAAAAAAATTAATTAAAACATCAATGGCCGAACCAATTTCAACACCAATCCGAGTGCAGATTGTTAATAAGTTTGACGTCTTGAAGCCCGATTCACATGAGCTGCAAACTAATAGGGATCCCGCGATGAGGTAACCCAAATACCTATCAAGGTAGGCCCATCGAGCTTATGAAAGGAATAAGAACTTTTTAAAACTTTTATACATAAGCTGAAATGGCTTTGACTACAAAATCAGTATTTTTTCTTGACCCGTCTATCTTCCTTGGAACCAAATCTGTTCGCGCCTAGAACAGACTTTTTATATTTTTTATTCGGGTGTCAGAACTTACTGTTAGGTAGGGTTACATACAGATATGGTGGACTTTCCACTATATTAAACGGCAGAGTCATTCCTAGATCCTGAATATTTCTTTGGAAAAGTCTAACATACTATGCAAAACGTTTTGATTCGGACTTTATAATAATAATAATGTTTATAATAATAAAGATCAACGACTTTCAAAACTTAGCTCGTAACGGGCTTAAGGTAATGCATCTGAAATTACTTGGATAAACCTGATTGGAAGGTGAAGTTCCTAATTTAACACTTGAACTTTGATTGATTTGATTTTTCTAAGAAACGGCTACCTTTGAACTAGCTAGATCATTCTGCACCGTCTATTACAATATCTAAAACTTCTTTATTAAAACTCGCGAATTAATAAAATGCTTTTAATCTTAGGTACCGTAGCCTTGGGTTACTTGTGCCCTCCTCAACAACAAAACAGAAACAGGGTCTCAGTACCTATCACTAGTGCAGTTGCAGAGATTTGCATGTTGCAGAGATTTGCATGTTGCAGAGATTTTAAATAGTATGTAGAATTGGATAATGTAATGTAATGATCTGTGTGCAATGTAAAACCTCTTTTCGTTGGATCCAAGTATGTACTCCCGAGTTTTGCTACTATTTTAATTATTACCATTAAATAATGCATATTTAAATACAATAAAATATCTACTGTTAATATCGTTGTAAAAAAAAAAGTATTTACCTAAGGAATTTTTTATTTATTACCATAAGAACCTATAATTGAACTGAATCTCGATTTATGGCGGGAAATAAATTATGGTGGGAAACTTTGTAACCTGTTTAAAAATATGTTATTTTAGAATTAGATAGATTAAGATGATGATGAAGGATTTATGATTTTTTTTTCGGTATAGGTATTCTTGTAACTTTGTGTTTCATTTCTTTTGTAATGGATAAATATGTTAGATTAGAAAAAATTGGTGAAGGTACTTATGGTATAGTTTATAAAGCAAAACATAAAGAAACAGGGCAGATAGTTGCATTAAAAAGAATTAAATTAGATGCGTGAGTACAGAGTATCTACTTAAATCTATTCTAGGAATTTAATTTACTGATATTGCATTTATATTCCTAGCTTAAGAATGTTTTTTGGCGGTTATGGATAACTTTGTTTTAAGTTTATGATTCTAGTTGGCAATGTTTTCATATTTCTTTGTAAATGTTTGATTCTTTATTTTATCTAGATTCTGCATTAAGCAATTTTTTTTTAGGGAGTCCGAAGGAATTCCTTCCACTACATTGAGAGAAATCGGGTTGTTAAGAGAATTAAAACACCCAAATATTGTTGCACTTTTAGATATTGTTTTCAGTGAAGACAGTAATTTATTTATGGCATTTGAATTTATGTTAGAAGATTTAAAAAAATTTTTGGATGGAAGGAAGAAAGAGTTACCAAAGGGTCTTGTCAAAGTTAGTCCAGTTTTTATCTATTAAAAAAAAAGATTATTTATTTTTACTATAATATTTAATTTGAATATGTTGTGAAAAATTTCAAATACTTTTATATTATCCCTGGCTTTATTTTTCAGAGTTATATGCATCAGTTACTGAGTGCCATTTGTTACTGCCATTTGCATTTAATTGTGCATCGAGATTTAAAACCGCAGAATCTCCTCCTTGATGCTGATGGTCATATTAAACTTGCTGATTTTGGATTAGCACGTTCATTTGGTCTACCATTGCGGAATTACACTCATGAGGTTGTGACTCTATGGTATCGTGCCCCAGAGATATTACTTGGAGCCAAAGTTTATACTTCATCAGTTGATATTTGGAGTCTGGCGTGTATCTTTGTGGAACTTGTATGAGATATTTTAAGCTTTATTTTTGAATACTTATTATTTTATATTATGTATACTTATTAATGTTTTGGGTCTTAAATGATATTGATTATTTTAATACTAATTGTTTGATATATTACAGAATTAGAGTAACTATTTCTTTCATATTATCCTTAATTTATTGGACATGCCTATTTATAAATTTGGTTTTTCTAGGCTGCTAGGCTTTTTTCTTCTTCTTCCTCTAACTCCTGGCCTTCAAGCGTGGAGTTGCAGTCCCAGCCCATCTAGCCTACTGATCTGTGTCCCTGGCTAGTCTTCGCATCTCCGGTATGGTGCTTCCTCTTGCTGTCCCCAGTTTCCCAATTTAGTCAACATATGTGCTCCTGGGTCCTCCATGACGTTTTCTTCCTTCAGGTCTGGCTTCAAATACCTACCACCTGGTCTTCCTGGTGTCGTCCAATATGCATACATGGTCGTACCACTTAATTGCTTGTCTTCCAGGATTTCTAAGCTTTCCAATAAGTTAATGTACTGTTAACTAAATCATTATGTACGAGTACATCTAGGCAGCACCCTTGTGGTGCTTGATTCTAAAATAATTCTGATGTCTGTAAGGGCTGGCTTTCTTTTCTTGGCAGATCTATTTAATAACAACATTCATAGTTGATGTGAAATAGGATGATTACCTTTAGAAAAACTAGACCAAGTTCAAACACAGATTGACATTTGTTCTTAAACAAACAGATTTGACTGCATCTGTTTGTTTAAGCAAACCAAGCCAGAAAATTTGGAATTCTGCTCAACACACTTTCAACCTTCTACTAAAAGAAAGAAATGGTCCTTAAATTCTATTCTAAATGTAGATAAGTTGAATGATAACCTCGATAAGTTGATGTTTATTAAGTCAACTGTAGATAAGTCGAACATCTTTTTAAAGTCCCTTGACTTACCGAGAGTTGGCTATTTAAATATATGTATATATATACATTTTTTTTTAAATTAATAATTATATTTTTTTCCAGCTCACATTGAAACCTTTGTTTCCTGGGGATTCAGAAATCGACCAACTTTTTCGAATATTTAGGACCATTGGTACTCCTAATGAAGCTATGTGGCCTGGTGTAACACAACTTCCTGATTATAATCCAATGTTCCCAAAATGGGAATCTCAACCAGTTGAGGATTTCGTTAGTGATGATTTGGAATTCTGTACCAAGGATTTGCTTGGAGTAAGTTCAAGAAAACTAGGAATCATAAAATTGATCTTTTCTCATTTATAATTTATTGTTTAAGAAAAGTATTTAATTCTGATTATTTATGTTTATGTATTGAAAATGCATCGATTGACGATTACTTTTGAAATGTATTTCTCTTGATTTATTATGTATTTTATCTGTAAACAAATTTTATGTCGATGAAACTTGTATCTCACTATTTTGCTGGTTTACAAAAATAATGAAACTAGTCGATATGTCAACACTAAACTATCAAAAGTTTTAAATTTTCATTGTTACAATATTTATTTATTGATAGTAAACTGTAACCAGGTAGTGGTTGTATTGCTGCATCAATTAGAAAAATTAAAATTTTGAAGGGACTAATGATCTAGACATTGATCACCATAAAATCCTTATTGGTGATTTATTTGGACAGATTTTTAAATATCAACATTTTTGGTATAAAAAAAAGTAAGTGTAGTTTGGATCATTATATGACAATTATTATTTTCTCGTGAGATGATAATGATTATATGGCCGTGATTAATTTCTGGTGAAAAAAATGAAATAAAAATATAGGCCAAACGAATGAATTTGTCAAATAAAGCATTGAATGTCAAATGGAAATATTTGGTTTAGCAATTTCTCATGGCTGGAACCCTCTATATTAATTCTGGTTTTTGTTTTTTGCCATAAACATGAATATTGGTCAACAATGTAATACCTTGGTGCTATGACAGCTGAGATTGTCTGCTTTTGCATTCTTGAGTTTACGGGGGTGGTCAAAATCCACTTTGGATGGTTTTAAATTTATTTCATGGAAAACTTTGGCCATATCTGTGTGAGGGGAGGGATAGCTAAGGGTTTTAGCATTCTCAAGCCTAAAAATTAGAGGCGGATTCAGCACAAAATTTGGTGGGAGGTCATGAGGTCCCCCTGTCTCATAATCATGTGGCTGACAACAATTTTTTAATGAGATTATTACCTTGTATTAAGAAGGACTGCGATCTAAAAAACCTAAAGTGTTATGTTCAGGGCTAAGTAAATACCTGATTGCATTATTAAAAGTTTTAGTATAAGTTATTTCTTGGCCCAAATCAACATATTTTACTGGTTGTTTATTGTTTTGTTTTGAAATTAAGAAAGAAGATAAAATTATGAAGAATATAATTTTGTTTTGAGAAGCAAACATTCATTTAGTTTATTGTTATATTTACAAAAATTATTTTCCACTATTGTGTAGATGCTGCAATTCACATTTCAGTTTAGTTTAAGTAAATGTGTGGAAGTTGAATAGGTCAATAGGTAATGCATTGAACTACTAGGGGTCGAACAGAGCGGTGACTTAGTGCTTTTGAATTCTGCCAACGATCAACCCTCTATTTTGCCAAGGGTTGGAATACCCTCCTGGGCACACTCAGCCTCTATAATTAATAGAGGTCCCTTAATATTATAAATAATTAAGGGGAAAACACTAGGTTGCAGAGTGATCATGGTCAAATCGTCTGCTTGCAAACCTGTCGGCCTACATATATTACTTATGTTATAATGAGCCTTAAAATTACTAAAACTTTAAAAAAATTATTATTCTAGATTTTTTTTTACATAAATGTGTTGATAATGCTAGTAAGTGTATTATAATTTTACAGAAAATGATTACTTATGATCCAGAGAAAAGAATCAGTGCAAAAGTAGCTTTAAATCACAAGTATTTTGATAATGTCAAATTGGTTCCTCTCCCAACATAACATGAAGGAAGAATGTTATGTTTCATTTTTAAACATCTTTCATAAATGTTTTGGTGAGAATTATTGAATTTATTCTATTTTAATTATTTTATGATTTATTTTTTATTTTTTACTATCATATTAATTAACTGAAATGAGTTTACCTATGATTATCTTTTATTTATGTTTTTTTTGGAGTAGTATGTTTACTAGTAGTTAATTATGTAATTAACCTCATAATAAGGAAAAATTAGATTTAAGATGTCATTGATTAACACTCCAAAGAGGAAGTAGAATATTTCCGGTTCTACTTTCTGAATCGGTGTAAGAAAAGTTGTAGAGGTATGTAAGATTCAGAGATAAATAGGAATGTATTTATAAATGACTGGGACTGGACTGGGCCCTATATATATGGGACGTGTGGGCTAAATAGTTTGATTTAATCAGCTAACAAAATATATCTCTTTATAATTACTACACAGTTTTCCTTTCTAAAACTATCAATATTAAATACTGATGTTCAATTCTTTGAGGTAATAAGAAAAAGTAGAAAAAGAAGGAAAGCACAGAAACACCAAGAGTGGAACAGAATTCATTAGTCTCTTTAGGAGATATATGAGTGATAACAATTTTTATTAAAACTCTGGTTTGAGATGGTTTTACTTCTAAAATGAATATTTTGTTCTTTGGCTGAAATTTGGGAACAAATGGTGGTACTTTTGTAGAATTGAAATGATATAAAACCTACCCTCTTATCATGTGTTATCTGTTAACAGCTCATATCCTCTTATTACCTCTTGAATATTAATTGAATTTTTTGGAGTTTTTTCGTAGTTAACTTTGTTTCTTTTCATTTTAAATTTCTTCAATTTTGTCCTTTACTTGTATTTTGTTCGCTGAAAAGGATATGCTAGTATGGCCTCAATCTCTACCAAAAGCCACTGTTGGGAGTTTGCTATCCCTTTTGAGGGAGCATTGAAAGTTGTAGCTTGGAGGTCGGAAGCTGACATCTAATAAAGCTAATCAAGTTTCTTTTAGACTGAAGTACTGAAATGGTACTTACCTGATTTCATTTTTTATAGTTCAAAAATTAACAAATTAGGTAGATTTTTAATTCGTAAGTGCATGTTTTGTGTAAAGTTGTTTCGAAGATAAAGTCTTTATCTAGATTTTACAATGTATTTTGCCTTTGATTGTTTGGAACTTTTTACTGATACTGGAAAGGTCACCATTATTTTTACCTTTTACAGTAGTATGCCGTTAAATATGGCTTATATTCTTATTTATAAATGAAATAATACTCATTATATTAAATCACTTGTGTTTTGCATCCTAGGTGGTCTTTAACACATTAAAAGGATGGTGAGGAATACAGAATCATAATTTGAGGGTTTAAAAAAGAAGCAAAAAGAGGCATTTATTCTATAACTGCAATATAAGTATCAGTTTATTTCTAATATATGGAATATAAAAGAAAAAAAGAAAATGATCTCAACTATTCCAATTTCAGTGGAATTGCGTCTTCAGAATAAGGGTGTTGCATCTTATTAATTTTTTATGTATATTTATTACACTGTGAATTTTTTGGAATGAATCCTTTAAAAATTATTCTATTCATAGAATAATGTAAGGCATTCCTTTGAATATATATGTACAACATCTCATATATAAATTGTAATTTATCAATTTTTATAGAGATCTCAATTTAAATATATTTTTTTTATTATACTATGCATTATAATTTATCAGTGTTGACAGTTTTTTTACAAGCTTTAGCATTGTTTTTACGTTCTTCATAAATAAAACAGTTCCTTGTATTGTACATTATAATAAAGTTTTATTACTCCAATCTAAAACTGTTTAGACTCTGAACATTTAAAGGTATTAATTTACTATTATAAAAAAAAAAAAAAAATAAAAAAAAATAATTTATTTCTGATTTTATTTACTTGGTGTTATTCATAAATATTATGAAATATTTCAAGTCAGGATTTTAATCTTTTTGATACTGAATATTACACTCATCATTGCTACCTTTGCATGGAAATTTTCTAAATTTCATTTATATAAACTGCTCACTAATTGAAGTGGACTACTCATTAAAAGTTAGGTAACACCCTTTTTTTAACCATACTTCTTGTTATTTTTTGTTCTTCTTGTGTGTACAATTCCTTACTTATCCACTGGTAATGATAATTTTTTAACAGAAAGAACATACATACATGTATTTTTTTTTAAATTAAATAATATTTTTTTGCAATATAAGCATTACAATGTTTATAAATTTTAAAAGTTTTTATTTCTCTTAATTCTTCTTTAGTAGGTTGTTGGACCCCCTCTACTTTGAATAGAATGCTTCACATCAGCAGCTCATACTCCTTATTAAGCTCAATATATAATTTGAGGTAAAGAAACCCGATTCTCAATTAAGGCTAAGGCGTCAGCAGTAAGCGATAAGCAGCTCGGCTCCCGGTAGAGGTAGGGAGACTGTTTTTGTTTTTATCTCTTTAACATCATGCTAGTGTTGTTAGAATACTTTATTTGAAACGGAGGAAAACCTCATATCGATCCAGTTAATAAAATATCTGAATTTCCTAAAGTGGTCCACTTCAATTTGTGAGTAGTTTACTTTATATATCGGAAAGGCCGATTTTGTTTTTTTCTCTATGTCTTATCAATGTTTAATATAATTTTTTTTAAATGTTATTAATATTTGCTGCACATAAAGAATACCTATAATTTTATAAAGCATTATTGTTAGAGATGTTGTGACAGTAAAAGAGGGTCAAATTTATTAAACTTTTTGATTTAGAATAGTGCAATTTAAAGTATAAATGACTATGATGGATTAATCAGAATAATTTATCGTTATTAAATATAAATAACAAGATGTTACATTTTTATTTCAAAAGGCTTGCTCTGGTGTTCTTTGTTCAGTGTCCAAACAGAATAGAAAGTCTTTTCACCCAATTGCACATCTACTTACATATCTTGCTTTTCTATTTGTAAAAATATGTGATTTATTGATGGTTCTACTCTGTACATTAAAAATAATTTTTTAGTACACCTTAGCAATCAAAAGAATGTGATGCATAAAAAATTTAATGTAAAACCCCTTTTAGAATTTATGTATATCTTAATATTACGTAATCAAATTGTTGTATTAACTCTCGTTTATTCACATTAACATGTTCAGTATGGAGCAACTAATTAGTGACCTACTCCGGTAGGTTGCTCCTTACTCTGTTAATGTTAGGAAAAAATTCTTTATTAATTCATCATTTTATGAACTATTTTTGTACTTACTTTTTTGATCACCAGCATTAACTGATAAATTTTGTAATACTGAAAAGAAAATCGTGTTTATAACCTCAACATCGTATATCTAAATCTTTTATCTTCTTTTTTTTGTATTAAATGTTCATGAAAAAGTTATTAAATTTTATATAGCTATTAAAAACAAAACAGTTTTAGTGTATTCAATTAAAATATGGTCCACTTTTTCTATGTGATTGTGTATCCATGTGGTAGATTATGATAAAATAGTTTTACCAATAATGATCTTACAAACAATTATTAATCATTATAATTAAGTTTACATCTTTACAGTAATAGTTGATATGCTTGGTATATTGATCAGTGGACCAGGTCTTAGATATTATTTAAGTATAGATAATATATTATGATTTTAAATTGAAAAAATATTTTCAATACTTATAAATATATACATATATATTAGTGGAATATTTGGCCATAAAAATACAAGAAAATTAAATAGCCAGGAAATATTCACAATAGCCAGTCCACAACTTCCAGACTATGTTACTTTTGTTGACAAAAGTATGATTTAAAGTTGGTAATGCTGCTATACAATGTTTAAAGGTAGCAGCGAATTTCCATTTCTGCTATACATTATAATTTTATACTTTTTTTTCCATCTGTATTTATTTTACATTAGTTTGTCTAGTTGGGTCAATAGGTCTTGATTCTTTTTCTGTTTTTTCTGTCAGGGACTTTTCTATTATACCATCAGTAATGGCTGCCTCATTTATAAGATCTTTGGCTAGGCGAACATTTGGTGGAAGACCACTAATATTTTTTTGTGGGGTTTGACTTGGAGGGCTGTTCTGTGGCCTAGTCATGTTTGGAACTGGTGGCCTATTCTGGTTTGTTATATTAACTGAATCATTTGTGCCAAAGTTTGTTACTGGTTCTCTGTTTTGAACCGTCCCTGCATTTTGATGAGGCTGAGCAACTGGTTTTATAGGAGGTTTTTTATCATCCATTGACAAAGAAATTGTTGATGGTTGTTTATTAACTGGAGATTCCTGATCATTTATTTCATTCTTCCTTTTAGTTTCATCATTCTTAAGTTCATCTTTGTGTGTCACTTGTGGTTTTCCATTCCCATTAGCATCTTTGCTTACTCCTTGAGAATTTAATCCATTAGTTTTTAATTTTGTAGCACTTGCTTGTTCATCATTTTTAGCAAATTTTGATTGGGAATCAGGTGCAATTCTATCATTAACTTGATTGGAATTTTGGTCAGTAGGTCGTTGGGGTGATTTTTCCTTGGGTTGATCTTTTTGTCCCTCTGATTTGAGTGATATTCTGGATCCCAGTTTGTCGTCAGATTTATATTTTGAGTCTTGTGAGGATGTGGAATTACATCTGGATCTCTTCTTCCTTTCCTGGAATTTGAAATCCAGACAATTGAAATATTAATATAAAAGTTTCTTTCTTTTTTAAAGAGAAAAAGAGAATGCAAGCGTGCATTAAAAATTAGTATTTAAATGAGTGGTAATTACAAAAAAAAACTTTTAGTCTGGTTATAATTTATTTTGAGAAACATTTTTTATAAAGGTATAAATTTAGCACTTAAAAATACAACTTACATAAACCATTTTTATTAATGAACAAGAATTCAGCAAACAACAAGACCTAAATACCTACAGCATGCGACATGCATTCGCTTATTCAACAATATTGGTAGCTAATAGAAAACAGAATTATTATTCACTAAAAAGGAAACAGCAATGGAATATTGTCTTATACAACAACAAAACTTGATGCTTTAACAAGCTTAATTTACGAACTCCTTATTGGTGTTGGTTGTGTAACAAACAATTGTAAATTTGTTTATTTTAACATGAAATATTAATATTAAAAATTTTTATGAGAAAAGTAAAAAATGAATGTAATATGGTTACTAATATTCTTTCAAACGATATACTTTGCCAAACATAGTTTACAGTTATTGTTTTTGTCTGATTGTGTTTATCATATTTAATATAACAGCTAAGTACTGAAATATTATAACTCTAGAAAAACTTCAACTATCCAATCAAATTGTGTTATGATTTCATTGAAAATTTTGGCTCGAGAGTAATAGCTAAAAGACTGAATTCATTTTGTAAAAAAAATATAAAAATAAATAAGGTAGGTCATTATAGCTTCCTAAATATTTCTATTGGATATATATTAAAACCTTATTTATCTGGATCAGTATTGTAGACATGCTTATTTCAACTGCATAGATGATAATTTTTTATAGCAAGAATGTCACTTAAAAATCACTTTTACATTGATATAAGCCGAAGAAACCTTTATTAGTGGTAGAGTTTACTTCTATTGCCACGCATATTCAGCACTTTACAATTAACCAATTCTTTGAAATCTAATGATGTGAAAAGTATATATATTTTTTAACGTATGTCTATGTAATTTAGATATAATCTTGTTTTTCATTGTAATGAATTCCAGTTTGCTTAGTTGAGTACCTATGTATTTGTTTTATTTTTCTGGATTTTCGATTATCCAAATTGCCTTTGGCCCCAGTTAGTCCAGATAAATGAGGTTTTACTCTATAAGGAAAAATATATTTGCATATTTTATGGGTTACAATATGTTTGCATGGCATAATTTAAAGAAGTATTAAAGAAGTGTAATTTGATACAATTTATACAAGACCAACTAGTTTTATTCAATGGCAATTCCATATGGATTAAGTGGTTTCATCAATATCATTTTCAACAATTTTACTAGAACTTGGTACATAACTTATTTACTATCAGCAATGCAATTTTTGTGCTAATTTGGCTCATTTTATGACATTCCTTTTTTTTATTTATTTATTTTTTCTAGCTTCCTGATTAATAACTTTAGGATTTAGTAATATTTTTACTTTCGCTTTCTTAGAGAGTATTATAGGTGAAAAAGTATTACAACAATGAACAATTTTGATTCTGAGTTTCAATGAATTTACATATTTTGGGGCCCTCTAAAATCAAATTATCAAGTTTAGCAAAAAAAAATAAAATGTCTTGGATAATTGATGTTTTTCTCCCAATAACTATTCCTTAAAATGTTGCGAAAACACTTGTTATTTTTTCTGTTTATTATTTTTTTCTGTAGACCATTGGTAAAAATAGTATACAATATATTACGAGTTTTAACACTGAAGGGCAAAATAGTGACAAATGTAGAGCTTAAAAGTTTTTCTGGTCAAACTTATGCTTCTTATTGATTTGAAAGCTGCATCTCCATGTATATTACTATTTTGTACTGACAAAATTGATTTAAGTTATCTGCCCAAAAATTCTGAAAGAACCGATTTATTTTTTGTTATAATTACCAATAAATAAATAGCTTATTAATACTTACTCATTTTTTTGACTTAGGATGTAGAAAATTACTTGATTAAAGAGCTGTGGAATTAAGATTACATCCTATTACACTTTTTTTTTAGATTAATTACTTAATTAATATATATATATAAAAATAAGTGATTACTGTTGGATAATATAAATATTGAAGACGTGTGATGTATGGTGGAAGCATTCGTAAAAATTTGAAACAGGAAAAATTCATTACGATGATGTTAAATAAAATATTTATAAAGTTTTCCTATAAAGTGAACTGAGACTTTGAAATTGACCATGACTTAATGACAAAATAATGCTAACAAAAAAAAAAAAAAAAAAAAAAAAATGGATCTAATTTATTCTGGATTACCATGAAAAGTTGTAATTAAAATGGAACACAAATGGTGCAGTATAAAAATGAGCCAATAAAATTAATTAGATAAGAAATGTAAATATCCTAACTCTATGGACCCAATCTCATAAAAATAGATAATAATAAATAATGACATGATAGTTAATAAGTACTCATAATAAAAATGTATGATTTACCTATTTATATAATTGTTATTTTCCCCCAAAAAAAGTTTCTGTGGCCGTCGGCCACACAAGAGTTTCACTGCAATTTCCTTTGAAAATTTATTGTAAATATATGATAGTTTATGTGTATATATAGCTTAAGAACGGTCATGAACAAATGCAGTATTTTATTAAAATGAAATATACTCAAATGGAAAGCTTGAGCTACATATTTTAGAACTTAAATACGAATCTGTGCCGAGGTATGTTGTAGGGATGACTCTGGAAGCAGGTAGATGTGGAGAACTAGCTTTCATCAGTTTGGGGCATGTGCACTGGGCTCTGCGGGAAAAAGCAAAAGCGTGAAAAAATGTATTAAGCTAGTGCAATAAGTATTCCTTCTTAGAAGAAGTCCAAATTATAAATGTTTATTTATTTTTATTTTAAGCATGTGAAGTTATGGATTGGCAAGGGTATCAAGTATGATAACATTTGAGTTTGAACTTTCTTTGAGTGATTATTAATTTTTAAAAATTATATTCAAGCATACATACTAGCTGAATATTGGTCGAAGATATATAAAATGTTTGATGTGTTCTAGTCTTTGTGGTACACCATCCATTTTTTCTTCTAGAGTTTTTGCAGCTTTAATTACAACATCAAAATGCCAGCGAAAATTCAAATGAAATTCAAAATGAACATTGTTATATTATACAACTATAAAATCTATTGTATTTGGGCAATGGAATCTAATTGATTTATTTGGAAAAAAAATTCTGGTCTCAGAGTAGCCACTGGAAGTCATGGATGAACAAATCCATGTTTTGGGCAATGCAGGGCAGCAAATGATGTTTCTGTTTCATTGAGTAAAAATATAACTTTTTAAGTACGAATTGATGACAGGGTAATGTTTATGACATTCAGTGAATAATGGTGTTAAAAACAATTTTGTGAAATGGGTCTATGTTCATTTCTGTCTATTCTTTTGAAGCCAAACATAAACATACTGATCTCAATTACTAATTATTCTGTTGTACACCAGCACAATAGGTTGACCCTATGATTGGGACAATATTTTAAATTAACCTATTAGGTGGGCTTTTTGTGTTACAGATTTTTAATATCATTTATGGTATGACTGTATTTTATCTTTAAACACATTGACTTTGATTTATTAGTTTTTAAAGAACATTGTTGAGCTTTTAGAAAACAGGTTTTAACAAAGTTGGTGTTGCAAAAACATCCCTAACAGAATCAATATCAGTTTTACCAAGGACTTTCAACTTTGAAATTATGTGCAAAGATGGTGTTTAATATTTATAGTGTTAGGAGTTGATCTCAACATAATAGTTTTTATCAATAAACAAGGTTTAAAGATTTGAACTAAGGGAAGGTGGATGGTAAGCAATGCAAAAAAGCTTTTACATAACATCACAAGACATTGTTATTTTTACTATTCTATACTGAATAAAATAATTTAAAATTTACCTGATTGAGAGAGTCCATGCTTGTCGAAGCCATTTGCTTTAGGTATTCCTTATCATCAAATATCTTCTTGTCACCTCCACCTGGCTTATACTTCACATTATCCAATGAACCCACCTTACTTTGAGCTTTCACCTCCAATTTTTGATCTTCAATCTAGAATCAAGAGTGACTAGTTGATGAAAAATGGAAATTTATGGTTTTATTATACCAAATGTCAGTTTTTTGGAAAATCCGAATTTTTATTTGATTGATTATTTTCTGGATGGTAAACTGTCTTTTAATCTGATCAATTTAAAGTTGATCATTTTCCTCCTCTAAATGATTATTATTATCCTATAAGATTGTCAAAACGTCTTATTATCATATAAAGCATCCAAAACACTTAAAAATAAAATAATTCATTTCTCACCAGTTCAATCAATGGCCAGTTGAATCCAAGAGCTTGGAATGTTTTCTGAAAAGCTAAGTTTTAATACTTCTCTGCAAAGGAGAACAACAGTAACTAAAAAGTTTCTGTGGAAAAGTGAAATTTTCCATTCGATGCTCCATAGAAAAGCAGTAAACAGCTTATTTTAGTTTACGCTTTCCGTATTTTAGACTTTTTAGTGTTTTTCTATGGAGTCCAAATTGAAAATTTTACATTGATTCCATTAGGACACAATTTTGGAGTTACTGCTTTTCTCTTTGACATGTTAGAATAGTGATGAGTCATAATTATCGTTGAATACAAATTTTGTATAGAAAAAAAATGTGTTAGATCCTAAATGAACATTGTCATGAATGAAAAACTTATAATATCATGTATCTTCATGTTTTACTTGTATTAATGGTCTTCTTGAAAATTGACATTTCTTATGGTTTAGCAAAATATTGACTCCATAAGTATTATAATGTTCTTAGCTGATTGCTGATCCATTTGATGTTAATAGTGAGATAAAAATGATAATTCAATGCAATTTCAATCATGTATGTTACTCTTGATACTCTCTCCTATTGATTCTTCTGCATTTTCTGTTTTACAGTTTGGGCTGAGATTAAATTGGAAAAATTTTGAATAGTTTGGAAAATAATGTTTAAGGAGCATACGACTTTTGTTTTAAATCTTAAATAATAACTTACTTTAAAAAAAAAATTAATTTATTTATAAAATATTTAATACCTTCATTCATGCAGTGAAACAGTAAAAATTAGAAAATTTATTTAGGATTAGCAATATGTACCATATTGTTATTGAATATATTAATTTATATTTGCTTAAATTTCGATTCAATGTGGTATTAATAATATGAAATTGAAATGAAATGGAACTAGACAAAAAAATACATGAAATACAAGTTATATTACAGAGATTGAATAGAATAGTATGGAAATAGAATAATTTCCTGGAAAAAAAAAATAGTGAATTATACTATAACATGCACTGTTCATTAATAGTAAGATTTTTTTTCAAAGAAAACAAACATGCAAATAAGTAATCACTTAAATTACTTACATTGATGTTTTTGAACGGTCCAAGCATAGATTAAATGTTGCGAGGAATTCTGAATGGTGTTCTTCTTTTTTTATATTTACTACTTCTCAGTTGGGCTTAGTTCATTACTCTGTTTCATTCATTTGTAATTAATCAAATTTGATACTTTAAATAATTTACCATTGAAAACCTTTTAAAAAACTAATATTTAATGAATCCTACAAAATGGCTTAATATGATTGTATAAAACACTATATTCCCTTTTTTATTTTCTAACAGTTTCATTAATATATCATAATTTCGATAGTGTAAAATATAATATAGATATTTATATTAAAACGAGCAGACCCGGCCAAGCATTGCTATGGCTCAGTAGCTGTAAGGCGTTGAATTAATTATATCCTGTTCTTTTTTAATACAGTCAAATCAATTACAATCACAATAGACAGCAAAAATGTACCAAATTAATCTTTTGCCATAATACATATTATTAAATTCAGACTATAACACATGATGATATATCATGATATTTATGAGAGATCGCATAAGTAGGGTCTACCTGAAACGGTATGAAAAGCAATCGTGGAGTGGGAGGAATCTCAAACCATGATGCATGTTCTTACAGAACTGCTTCTCTAAATACAAAAAGTTAATTTTATGAATGGGATAGATAACGTTAATTTATAACTTTTTATAATAATAATTTACATTTTTTTTCATTATTAGAATTCAAAATATCTAATCTATGCACAATGATTTTGGTTAACCCATCTTTTGCTAAAACAAATACATTCAATGTTTTTCCCACACGTGAAAAGGCGACACATAACTGCCCATGAGAAAAAATGGATTTTTCTGGTGCAAGCCGGAATAAATAGATTTGGCTACTGGATGCTTACCGACCCTCAATATCGAAATAAAATGGTGTTATGTCAATAAATCAACTTACATCACAATCTGTTGGAAATTTACAGAACTTACAAATAATCACACTCAATTGTAGTATAATAAGCATATAATTTGCAATAAAAGAAATATTGTGGCCAATAATCAAGAAGAAAACTATCCTATATTTTAAGTTGGACAAAACTACACACAATGAACAAAATTTTATAAAGATCGGTTGAGTCGTTTCTGATTTTACCTCTGACAAACTTCGGGATACGAGATTTTTATATATATAAAGATTACATTTCAAGAAATAGATTATGGATATCAATCAGGAAGATGATGGTCTGGAGAAGAGTAGTCAAAGTGAAAATATTGTCAATTTCTCTTAAACCACACATTAAATAAGAAACTATGTTTACTGCATTGTTTAATTATTTATTTGATCATGGAATTGGAATGATTGTTTAATTATTTATTTGATGATGGAATTCAATCACACCATCATTAAATTTTATTAAAATGAAATGTTTACAAAATTAGGATACTTACTAGATAGAAACCACATATAAGCAATTTTTTAAAACTTCGTTTTCTTCTGCATGAGTTTTTATCAAACAAATACTTATTCATAATGATGTACTTAATTGTGTAATGTGCATGAGGTAAATAATATAAGCATTAAGCATTTCTATACACAACTAATTATAAAAAAAGCACAATCCTAATTAAATGAGGGTGAGGGTGCTTTAAACTAAATATATACTACATAAAAAAAAAGAATATATTTATTTGATTAACCTTATGTTATCCTTTCTCTTTGTGATATACAATTATACGATGATTTTTAAATTTATATAATATATTACGACATAAATTATTCTATATATACTAAAGAATACATGACTGAATTTTTTATATTTATTTTCTTACTAAAGTACATTGAAAAAGATTTTACTTAAAGCTTAGTGCATTCTGTAGTTGGAAAAATATATAATGACTGTGTTAAAAATAAAAAAAGAATTTTATTAGTTTCTCAATTATTTTAAATTTATTTGATTGATTAGTTACAAATATAAAAGGAATGCAATATACAGTCAACTGTTTCTTATGGGAAATCTTTTCCACAAACTTGTGAAAGCTCAGAGAATTCATGAATCAGGTTGATCCAAATTTATTTATAGTATTGATAAATATATTTTTAAATAAACAAAGGAAAATACATTCTGAATTGATAAGATTTATCAAATTGAAATTAAAATAAGATTATATTATTTTAAATTAAAATAAAAATGAACTTTATACCAGAGCTCAAAAACTAATTTGATAATTTAATTTAAAAAACTTGTTTTTCGTTGAGAATATTTTATAATAAATCTGTCATTTCATTAAATGTTTGTGCAAATTCTGTTTTGATTTCCAAAGTCTGTGTTAATTTTCAAACTTTTTGGATTTTTGGAAGGCTGATAATTTTGAAATTATTTATTCTTGAACCGAAAATTATTAAATTCATTTATTGTAACATTTAATAATTCAAGATACGTGTTTCCTCTCTTTGCCATTTTTCATGGGCTAGCTAACTGAATTCGAGATAAGAAAGAGTTCACTGTATAATGTCTCAAATTATTTACAATCGTGACATGGATTAAATAAAATAGTACATCAAAATTTATGTATAGGATTGAATTTGTTTTAAAAATAATTTATAAACTCAAAAATTATAATTTTTACAAAATCCTTACTAAACATGGGTTAGACTAGCATAAAAGCAATATAGAATATACAATTCTGATGACCTAGTTGTCAACATTCATTTACATACATTGACATCTAAAATCCTAGAAACTGGACACAGGTGCCATAATGTGATGATTTACTGGGTACTTACGTCACACTCATTTCCGTCTAGATGCTCGTCGGAATTCTAAACAATGTTATTAAAATCACAATCACAAAGCATTTCTATTATGAGCACATTCTTATCTCTAGTTATTTCTAATCAAAATAATCTAAAGCTCATTCAAAAAATCATTTGTTTGCATTGCCTTTAGAGATTAGAAACAAAAAGAATGAAAAAACAACAATTAAGTCCAAACTTAAATCATGCTTCAGAAAACCATTCAGTTTTAGAGGAACAAAATCATCCCAATACTGTTTCATGGCAAAGTAATAATTAGAAAGGCTGATTTTTTTTTTCTTTCATATTAATCCAATTGTGAAACTGATAAAGGGACCTAAACGCTAGCTGAGAATGTAATTTTGTTGGGAATTTCACCTATGAAATGAAAATGAAGGAAAACTGGGTTACTAAAGTTCTTTTACCAAAAATTTGATGAGTACACAACAAAATTGACTTTTGTTTGTACTTGAGCATATTTGGTCCTTTCATTTCCATCAAAATATCTGGTTGTAAAGTTATAGGTGAAGTAGTTTTCAGTGCTAAGTTTTCAAAAAATTTTGTGAAATTTTTATAAGTATCTTTTTTGTAATGACTAACTAAATTTATTTATTTTAAACTTTCTTTCGTCAACAGTTAAAAAAAAAATATGAAATTGAAAATACTTTAAATCACATTATTTTTCTGCAAATTTTAATTAACATTATACTAGTAAAAAGGGGTAAGAATTAAGTTTTCATTATTTTAGCAATTGATCAATTGAGTTTTCTTCTGAATTATTTGAAAATTAGAAAATATAACGTTTTTTTTTAAATAGGGGTTCCCAAAGTTGATTTAGTGTAAATCCTCCTAAAAATAGTTGATCAAGATTAGTTCTGTCTTTGTGTAGAAAATATAAAAAATAATTTTACCATAAAAAGCAATGTACTTCATTGTGTTATAGTCTTATTTGTTATGTTCTATGGTTTGTCATTCGAAATTTGAAAAATGCGATCTTATCAGACATTTTCAAAATTACTTAGAAGTATTTAGAATTTTTAAAATTATAACCATTGAAGTTAAAAGGTTAGAAAAAAAAGCTCTTAAAATATTTTATATTTCGGAAACTTGTTTCTGCCATCTCAAGTATGCGAAACAATAGTTTGAAGAAACAGGAACGTCTATGTTCAGTGAAGCTATCATCAGCATCAAATAAAAATATATGGACTTTTAGTTACAAAATATTATCATTAAAAGTTCTTATAAGGCATCCTTCAATTCGCTTCAATGATATACATACATGATTACCCTGCATTAGTTGCATGCCTTCAAAGAAAAGGTTTTCATAAATAAAATTAAAATCAACTACTGGAGTTGTTAGCATAATCCCAAAAAATGTTGATACAGACCGCTGGCTAGTAGCTAGTTCAAGAGAAAGGTGTGGATTTCCGTAAGTAGTAACTGCCTTATGATCGAGCTCACAGAGGTAGGATCAATTGGTTATGATGCCACTAATACTCTGGATATTATTTCAAGATTTAAAAAGAATCATCCATATTTTTCCCTGACACTTCTTATGCAACATTCAATGAAAACATTTTACCTTTTCCAGCACTCGTTTAGTATCCTTCGAAAACTGCCACAGGTTATCCAAGCATTATGGCCCTCGCCTGCCCACGTGTTCGATAACATAGAATACTGATAGGGAGTTGGAGGGAGATCTCTCTGCCTAAGTGCAAATTCATGATATGAAGAGTTGCCATGAGGCATTACTCTTTCCTATGCCTTACTATTTTATGTGTTTCAGCCATCAGATTTGCTGATTGTCTTTTGTAAAATTGTAAATATAAAGTTTATAAAGATACTTTGTCTCAATATGAAAAATATTAAAAAAAGGGAGACTAAAAGAGATCTGTATCTAAATGTCTTTAAAAATGCTTCGTCTCAACAGCAATTTTTTCAATTTCGATTTTTCGATAAGTTTGGTATTGTGATATATAAATCTATTAATATTTCATAAACCTGATTAATTTTCTCTTTATTATTTTTTTTTGTCAGGTTTGCGACCAATTTTCAACTCACAATAATTTGGGAACCCCTATGCATTACAAATCAGCTAAAATTATATTTCTCATCATTGATAAAAATCAGAAATGTATTTCTGAATTAAAATGTTTTCTATCAGATTGTGCCTGCTACCATCAACCCTATGTGCTTAGTCTTTATTTAAAAAAAAAAAAAAATGCGCTTCTATCAAAATATAGTTTTAAATTTTTATTTTTTTTTATAAAGTAGCATAATTTATATTCAAAGAACATGCTACTGCTTGTACTTTCTTACAATGAGAAATCTAATCACATGCTGACATATTTGATACATTGTTCATATATGTTTAAAACAAGAGGAAAGTTAAAGCTATACATTACCTTCACTGTTCCTCCTCCAGCAACATGCTTAATGTTGTCCTTCGATCCGACCTTAGGTTTGGCTTTCTCTTTGAAATCTAACTTTACTGATTCAATTTTTTTATCTCCTCCACCAGGCTTATGGGCAGCGTTGTCCAGTGAACCGACTTTTGGTTTTGCATTCCACTGGAGTTTTACCTGTTGTATCTATTTTAAAAAAATGTATTTTATGAATCAAGTTTTTGAAATTATAGTACTTAATAGTACCACTTTTTAGAAATCATATTCTAACTATGTTTTCTGCTGTTATGTCTTCATGTTTGTGCTCATAAATTTCATATTTTAAATTGTAAGATTCGTAGGTACTAAATAAAAATATTTATACATAAAAACCTAGATAATTTAAGCCATAAATTTATGCATTTACTGAATGATAAATTAACTTTGTATATATACATATTTAAAATATTGTAACCCTCCTCTTAGCTGCACACTAGACTTAATTACCTTTATTAGATCGTAGCTTTGAGTTTGAGTTCCGCTTGCTCAAAAAGGAAAACGAACCCCCAATTAGTCCTTTCAGATGACAACAGTAAATTGCTTTTTGTGTGTGAGGTTATTATAAGTTACTGAGGTGCAGCTAAGAGGAAAGAACTGAGGCCTCTATAGACACAATACTACTTAGGAACTTTTCTTCATTAGTTAAACCAAAATTTTAAATTAAGTTCACTTGTAATTGTATTCTCTTGATAAAAGAAATACCTTCTTATCGCCTCCTCCTGGAGTATAAGTATCATTCTTTGCCTCGATTTTCGGTGCGACATTGAAATTTAGTTTCCTATGTTCAATTTTTACATTGCCTCCCCCTGGTTTATGCTTCGCATTTTCCAAAGATCCAATCTTGGATTTAACGCTCTTCAAATTGGGTGAAGGTGCTGCTCCTACTTGCACTTTATTCATTGGAACTTCTATAACAGTTGTGACAAAAAATAAATCCAATTAATTTTCAATCTATTTTTTGATTGCAATTTTGTATAAAATATAATTATTTTTTATTGCAATTTAATATTTTTTGTCATCATTATTTAAGAAAATATTGTTTGATTATTAAATCTATTATAAATTAGCAGTAAAAAAAAATAAATTTGTAGTTTACATTTATACCCATTGGAGGTTTTTTGTTTTAAAATGTTACTTCAGAAAGTAACTACTTTTAATAAGAAAAGCATTTTTGTAAGAACTCATCTTTTATTTTTCAATGTTTTTGATTATTTTTGCTTGCTTTGTACAAATTCAAAAATCCTATCAACCTTTAATCTTAACAGTAACCTAAAGTATATGTAAACAGTACAGTGAAAAGCATATGTAAAAAGTATCTAACTGTTGCTATGTTTTATATATATTTCAATGAACAATTTAAAATTTAATATAGATCAAATTTATTTTTTTAACAATTAAAAATCAATCATTTTTTGGTTTTATTTATAATTTGATCACTGAACATTATACCAGAAATTATTTGCCCTTGATTTATTTTAGTATGCGTATTATTAGAAAGATGCAATTTGATAAAAATATTATAATAAATTTGAATAAAAATATTAAAAACTTATTCACTAAAAACGTTTTTGTGATAGATGTTTTCAGCACACCATACCATCATGGATGGACCTAAGGGGCATATGGGGGATCAATCTCATTCCCGAAATTAAAAAACATTATTCATGGAATAAATTTATGCAACTAATTAAAAGTTTCTTGTAGAATCGTATTTGAATTGAATTGAGGTTCCTATTATTTTTTGTAAATTAATAAGCGTGCTGTCTGTTCAATTTTTTATTTTGTTTTCTTGTTGTTTTTTTTTATACTGATCAATACCACACTCCCCCAATTTTTTTTTTTCTGGGACTGCAGCTGCCATCCCTACAATACATATTCAAAGTTAGTAATTAAACAGTTTTTAATGATTTTCGTTGCGACTTGCTTAGCAATTTAAAAATTAGCTCACCACTCAGTTTCAACAACCAAAATCCAATTGGCAGTTTAAAAAAAAGTATGTAAAAACTGTTTTTTGAAAAGTATTGTTAAAAAAATAAAATTTAATTAATGTCAAATTTAATTAATATCAGTTGGTATTTTTGGGAGAAAGATGTCACATTTGATACTTGAATGAGCATAGAGGATGTCCCTATTGTTCATGATCTCAATTAATGCAATAGATGGCTTTATATGGGCAACTGATGGTAAATTGGGAGTTCGCATATTACAATATACATCATTTTGGGCCTGGGTAGACCTGGTTTAGCATTCTTGAGCAGAACAATCTCGCTTTGAATCTGCCCTGCATGGGTTGACTTTTATTTCGTGGCAGACCAATGAAATAAAATCTCTATCTTTCCACCATGATTAGATTAGGTTTGTTACATTTCTTGAGCCACACATGGTCAGGAATGGATACCAAATAAAAAAAATCGAATTAAGATTAGTATATCAGTTAATAATAAACAACTAAATATATATATCAAATAATATGTTATTATTAGAAATTTATTCATATATGAAATTACTTTTTTTATCAGCAGAGCCAGGAGTTTCCGGTGTTTTTGGATGAGGTTTATTTGGTGACTTGAGTGGTGACTGTGCCGTCCCCAACTTCTTTGGAGGGGCTGTCTTTGATTTCTTCGGAGATTCATGATTTCCATTGACTACTCCAGGTTCTTGTGCCTAGATATTGTAGGTTGAATTTGTTGTTATTGTTTTGTCATTTAAGGGTTAAATAAAATAATTAAATTATGAAATAAAAATAATCTTTTCCGAAAGGCTATGAGAGTGCCAGAATACAGTGAATTGAGAATAAAAAAAAAAAAAAATAAAAAAAAATAAAAAACTAAGCATGATTTTATATGTTTTCATTTAGAAATTTATGTTAAAGATGCTTATTTTTTTTTTCCATTCAACCCTTAACCTATTTACTATATTCTTTCTTCCTAGTAGTGTTTTCTTAAGAGCTTTATAAAACTTTCATTACTATAAAAACCAGTCACCATTATTTTTTCTCTCAAGTAGAATTATATTAGAACCTTTTGTAGATTAAAGGTCTGGCCACACATGTCCGCACCGGATCCGCACTGTAGCAATGATACAGGTTATGTTCAGAATATTTTTAATTTAACTTACATATTACCTTTAGTTATGCCTAAAGTTCAAGCCACACATGTCAGACACAGGCCACTTTAGGCATAACTAAAGGTAATATGTAAGTTAAATTAAAAATATTCTGAACATAACCTGTATTATTGCTATGGTGCGGACATGTGTGGCCAGACCCTAAGATGATAGATCTTTGATTTTTTTTTTTTTTTGTAAAGAAATAAATGGATTGATGTAAGGTACTAAATTTTGAATTAGATGGCATTTTGCATAGTTAATAGACTATGATGAGGTTTTAATCAATGCATTCTTCAAAAACATGACAAAAACTAAATGATCATAATATTCAAAAGTTTTGAAGACTGAAAAAATTGATTGGGTAAAATAAGAAAAACATTTGTACCTTGCCAGGCGTACTTTCTTTTTTGGAACTGTCAGGTCTTGGGGGTTCATTCTCTTTCGCTGTTTGGCCAATCTCTTCAGCTGGAAAAAAAAATATATATAAAAATATATTTCCTCTATTAATTTCTCAATAGAAATTTTTTAATTTATTTTCTAGCCTCAAATTTTTAATATTATATACCAATGTCAAAATAAGCTCAATAAATATAGCACGTCACCATATTTGAGTGTCGATATTTATTAATTAGAATCAATAACTTAAGTCTATTTTTAGGTTTGTTCTTTGAAACTGTTATTTACTGTTTCTGCATTTTGTTACATTTGTTTACAGTATAGTTGAAGTATAGAAATCTATTAATACACATGCTCTTCTTTTTAATCTAATATTTTTTAAAATATTTACAGTTGAAATAAGCATTAAAAAAAGGTGATAAACCTTATAAATACATTTGCTTCTCCATTTTACAGATACTTTGAGAAATTAACTTAAATGCCACTTTAGTTTTTCATGTTTTATTGCTAAATTTATCTTAAACATAGGTGATAACTAATGTTTGGAGATCTTACCTTTTCTTGTCAGAGAAGGGCTATTTAAATCCATTGGTCTTTTAAGAGTTGCATCAACAATTATAGGAGGTTTATGCAATGGTTTTTCTTGCAATCCGTTTAATTTTTTTGGTGAATCCTTTTCTTTTTGTTCTTTTGCTATATCATTTTGGGTTATTTTAATTTCTTTAGCTGTTTCCATGGGTTTCATAGTTTTGTTTTCCTCATTATTAGATGTTATGCTTTCTTGGTTTTGAGGTGAGGAATTTTTAGGATTCATAAGACGACCAGAGTCTGGTCTTCTTGCACCAACTGGACTTGATGGAACAGTATTTTGGACAGCAGAGGGTTGTGTAGTACCTGCTGTTGATTGTGGTCCGGAGTTAGGGGTGCCTTGAACTGAATTCTGTGCTGGTGCTTGTGAACCTGAGTTTGGAGGGTTTTGAACAGGATTTTGTGCTGCAATTTGTGTTGTTGAGTTCGGAGGCATGCTTTGAACATAATTTTGTGTTGGAGCATGTGGCACTGAGTTAGAAGAAATTTGTGCTGGAACTTGTGAGCTGGATTTTGGAGGGTTGCTTTGATTCATATTTGCTGGATTTACTGGGTTCTGTGTTTGAACTGGATGTTGTGGAGTGCTATTATTTGAAATCTGAGATGGCATTTGACTTTGTGAATTTTGATTTTGGAGTTGCTGAGATTGTTGGGAATTTATGTTTTGTTGTTGCTGTGATGAGTAATTCTGTGATGGTATTCCTTGAACATAACTTTGTTGGTTGGTTGGTACCGTTGCCTGAGGTTTGGATGGCATTGTTGAAGTAGTCATTTGTGATATAGGAGACTGATTGTGCTGTTGTAAGTTTGATGGTGCTGGATTCTGTTGATTTCTAATAGTTGGGTTCATTTGCATGGGATTTTGTATATTTTGAGGATGATTTGCAATTTGTATGATAGGTCCCTGGGCTGCAGTTGGCATTGGATTCTGTTGTCCTTGCACTTTCTGTCCACTATTTGGTCTATTCATTGGAGCCTGACCACTTTTCATTTCATTGCCAATAGTCTCGTCTTCTTCATCTTTAGATGAAATAGATGTTCGACTTGGTGGTCGCATTGGACCTGCTGAAGGTCGTGGGCTACTGGGAGGTCTTCCAACAACTGAATCACTTCTTTGAATATATGGGGGCCGAACTGATTCTTGAGATCCTGGCCTCGACAATGGTGGTCTATTTTGTGGTCGATTTGCTGCTTCGGGGTTTTGCATCCTCTGAATAATATGTTCGTTACCGATTACTGGCCTTAGAACCGGTAAGTTTTCACCTGTTGGTAATTTTGCACGGAGTACAGCCCAGGGAGATGGTCTTCTTATAACGACTCCTTGTTGTATTGGCGGTGGTCTGATGTCTGGAGGAATATCTTTTCTTATAGCAGGGCCAAAGGTTACAGACTTTCTGCGGTCTTGACTCTCTCCCTGATGAGGGAATTCTTGTTGCTGGAACTGTTGAGGAATTTGTTGTTGCTGAGATGGCGGCCTATTTTGTGGCCGTGGCCAGCTCTGAAGTTGGATTCTTTGATTTCGTGGTGGAGGAACTTCTTCTTGCTTTCCTCCTCTTTCTTCTTCTACCTGGTAACCATTAGACAAAACTCTTACTGAAACATCTATTAAGCTAATTCATTTGATTGAAATTATAGAAAATGTTACTTTTTTAGTGTAGGTTAATTTGTAAAACTGTTTTGTTAAAGAAGCTTTGAGGGTCACTGTTTCATTGTTATTTTGCCCTTGAGTGTTTAGAACTAGAATAGCTGCATGTCTTTTATGCAGGTTAATAATCATGGATAGATTAAATTGGTTTTATCTTAACTATTTAAAAATAATTGTCGGTGATTTTGCAGAATATCTACTTCTTATCTGCAATATATATCAAAAACAGTTATTTATTAATAAGAACCTGTTTCTTGTTTTAACATCCCCACCTGTATAATAAAACTTAGCATCATCTGTTGCTGCTAGGAATCGTAAATGATAAAAAATATTCTATGCATAATTTTCTCTATCATCAAGATCCTTTTGTGGTTTCTATACTTTTTTAGCACAGCCACAGATACCCAACTGTAAAGGATCTACTTGCCGACTTTTTTTACAAGTGCATTCCTTACCCACCCTCTTTTATATATCTACGGGTCTTTAAATGCTAAGGCGAGTCTACATTTTAGAAACATATTATCATAATTTGAAAACTAGATGTATGAGTTGTTGGAGCCACTTTGAAAATTATTGAAATTTATTTTGAAAACATAAAATTTAATTTAATTTTGAGCAGAGGATGGTCTGGGTTGCAGCCAAATATGGTAACAGAGTCATTCCATGTCAGATCAACACACTTTCTTCTCTCACCATCTCAGATTTTAATGAACTTTGGTACTTCGTAGAGACTAAAAGAAAAACCAAATTTCAGCTCAATATCTCAACTCAATCAAAATTTAGCTGTATAAACTCAATGTAAAACACGCAATTTCGATCTGTCGGAGCTCGGAGAGGAAATTTTTGAACATTAACGATTAAATTTGTATATGTTACCCTTGACATAGGTCCGGGTAATGTGGATTACCGGTGAAAAACCGAGAAGAAAAAAAAAAATAGTAATAAACAGATACGAGAATGCCCTGAAGAAAATGCGGAACTGGAAAGCTACTGGGGGGTAATTCCTCCTCAATTCAACACTGGCTTGAGCCTCACCATTTCAGATTTTCTTGAAATTTGGTATATGTCTACTACTTGTTTCTACTAGAACAATTGTGAAATATTACTGAGATATGTTGATCCATTTTTGAATTATTGGTCTTTAAAGCCCTCAAAAATAGGTCCAGAAACAGAAAAAATCATGATTAAAAATAGCTGTAGATGTTTTCCAAATTTGACTATGACTATGAGATTGGTGTCGTTTGACAGCGCATTCCATGGCGTTTCATATGATATACAACAATGTATAGGTTGGCACTAAAGAAATTTTCTTAAAACTAAATGTAAAATTTTAATTTCAATTTTCTCAAAAAGGGCATTTTTTAAAAAATTTATATTTTTTGAAAAATTGGTAGTATTATTTCTATTCATACAGCAAAATATAAAAGTGGGATGAAAATTTCTTCATTACTAAAAAAATTGAAAAGTAGTGATAAAATTCAATAAATCTAGCTTTTTATGATTAAAAATAGCTGCAGATGTTTTCCAAATTTGACTAGGAGTATGAGATTGGTGTCGATTAACAGTGCATTCCATGTCGTTTCATATGATATAGAACAATGTATAGGTATAGGCATAATGCCATATTTTTTTTTTTTAAATATATAAACATTTAAAAAACAATCCACTTTATAGAAAATTGACATTAAATTTTTACACTTGGTTTTAAGAAAATTTCTTTAGCACCAACCTATACATTTTTGTATATAATATAAAATGGCATGGAATGCGCTGTCAAACGACACCAATCTCATACTCCTAATCAAATTTGGAAAACATCTACAGCTATTTTTAATCATGATTTTTTCTGTTTCTGGACCTATTTCTGATGGCTTTAGAGACCAATAATTCAAAAACGGGTAGACATGTCTCAGTAATATTTCACAATTGTTCTTGTAGATACAAGTAGTACAGATATACCAAATTTCAAGAAAATCTGAAATGATGAGGTTCAAAATGATATATTTCTATGTTGATTTGACGTGGAATTTCCCTGGCCCAGATAAGTTGCAAAATTATTGGCTGAAAAACGTTAGTTGTGCCCACCAACCATTGGCTGTCTATTTCCAGAATCTCCTTGAAAATAGTACTGAAATACCGGACGATTTTTGTACTGGCCTTACTTCCTTAATACCAACAGGGGAAAAGAAAATTTGGAGCCTAAAGATTTCAGACCAATAGTATATCTTAATGGAACATACAAATTGCTTACATCAGTGATTCACAATTAGATGAAGGCACACATTAACGAGTATAAGTTGATAGCTGATGAACAGTTAGGAACGAGAGAGAATGCCAGGGGTTGCAAAGAATTACTCGTCATTGACAGCTATATAGCTTCGCAAGTCAAAAGTAAAAAGCGTAACATCTCAATATCTTGGATTGACTACCAGAAGGCATTTGACTCCGTGCCTCATGACTGGCTGTTAGAAGTATTGAAAAAATACAAGATAAATGGAAGCATTGTTAGAACGCCTTATGAAGCTATGGAAAGTTTCTTTGTGTACGACTGGCAAAAAACTAACCGATGAAAAAATTCAAATTCAAAGAGAGGAATCTACCAAGGCGATTCTCTGAGCCCATTATGGTTTTGTCTGGCGATCAATCCATTAAGTACTTTGTTGAACTCATCAGGTAGAAGTTGTTGAACTCTCATTCTTTCTACATGGACGACATTAAGGTAAATGTGAAGAATGAAAATGATCTGCAAAGTCTTTTAGAAATAGTACGGATCTTCAGTGAAAACATTCAGATCAAGATGGGTTTGGATAAATGTGCTGTACTCCATGTTAAAAAAGGAACGCCAGAAAATACATCTATTATTGAGCTCTCTAATAAAGCAGTAATTAACAGCTTTGATAGAAACGATTCCTACAAATATCTAGGTATTCATCAGCTGTTGGAATTTAAAAAGGATATCAAACAGAAATTTGAGGATAAGTTTAAAAAGCGTGTTAAAATGATTCTGAGAACATACCTTTCTGGGAAAAATATTATAAAAGCTTTAAATACGTGGGCGATTCCGGCATTATCTTATTTTTTTGGCGTTTTAAAATGGACTAATACAGGCTTAGGGGACATGGATTGTTATTTAAGAGTGCAGGTGGTGAATTCGAGAAAATGTCATCCGAAATTTTCAGTTGTCAGAATGTATCTCCCGCGAAAAGGAGGAGGACGTGAGCTCACAAGCTTGGTAAGAGCATGTCGCGATGAAGAATATCAGCTCCGAAACTATTTTTCAGCCAACAATACATCAAGAGTCATATCTACAATGGCAATGCACTAAGTCTTCGAGGAGAACACTTTATGAATAATGATTCCCTGCTTGAAGTGTGGAAATCTAAAGAGCTTCATGGAAGATTCTTTCACAGTCTATCAACAGCTGGAGTAGATAAGGAGGCATCACTAATGTGGCTCCATAATGGAGCATTATTCCCTGAAACCGAAGGCTTTGTCTTAGCCATTCAGGACCAAGTGATAGCTACTAAGGCTTACAGGCACCGTATATGCGGGGAAACTATTGCAGAAACGTGCAGGCTGTGTAGAACTGTAACAGAATCAATTCAGCATGTAACAACAGGCTGCCAAGCGCTGGCTGGGAAAGAATATTTGCAGTGACATGACAACATGGCGCAAATAGTTCACCAAGAACTAGCTAGAAAATATAAAATTCTGAATTACAGCAATCCTTAGTGCAGTGCAGACCACAAGCGTTTATTGATCAAAAACACGTAAAGCTGTACTGGCACCAGGCCATCATAACGGACCACACTATCCCTCACAATAAGCCTGATATTTTACTAACATTAAAAGAGAAAAAGCAAGCGAAGGTTATTCAAATAGGGGTACCATTAGATGATAATATTCAAAAGGGGGTAGCAGAAAAAATAAGAAAATATCAAGACTTAAGCCATCACCAGACAACGTTTTTGTCATTGATTATTTCAACAAACGGACTGATCCCGGAGACAACGGAGAAATCCATTACCGAATTAGATCTTCCTCCTAACAGCCTGGAACAGATGCAGAAGGAGGGAGCATTGTTAGGAAATTTTTGAACATTAACAGGTCAATTCATTTTTATTTTTGAGATATGGCTTTTTTAATATATATACGCTCAGCTGTCTATTCTCGCGGAATATTATATTATTAAACCTTACGAAGAGTTTTGTTGATTTCTTAAAATTATTTCCTTTTATTTCTTTGTCCATTAAGTTTTAATGGACTTTTACCGTTGATTCATTTTACCGTTGAGAACAAAAATCTCTTTTCTTACGAATCACTTTCCTACGAAAATAGGGAACGGAATCCTATGCTTTGCAAACCTGTAATGACCCACCACATTTAAACATCCGTAGATTGGCTTGTAGAATTGTGGTCATGAATTCTGAAACCTTCACTAAAGGGCAATAAAAGGATCCGTAAAAAAAAATTTTGAAGGGGAGAGGTTGATGGATGTTGACAGTTTGACCTGGTTGTGGGTTCGCCTGACAGTGATATAGACCTCAACACGGCCTTTTTGATATCAATTTACTGTCGTTCCCCTGCCTGTCTCTTATATATAAACTTCAGTTATAGCAGGCGATGGCTGTATACCGTGCTAGTGCTGCAGTGTAACGCAAAGATGAATGTTTGAAAGTGTTGTTTTATCTTGTTTATTTACTTTTTTTAAATATGATATAATTAAAATTAAAAACTACTTTTATTTGCTATCTTATTATCATGGTGAAAATAGACCCGGAAAATTGATTTCTTTTTTTTTAAATATCTTTATTAGGTGGTAACAAAATATACATAAAAGGAAACACTATTCCCATTCAGTCAACTTGCAAACAATTAAAAAATTGTTTCCAAAAATGCCTAGGGGAGGGAATAAGAGGAAATTGACCCGAATTTTCGAGAATTATTATTCGAAAATTAATGGAATAAATTAACGCATCTGATTACAAACAAATTTTCTAGTACTTACAAGGGGAGGCTACGGACGTGGGGTCACCGATTACAATGAAACTTTTTTTCGAGTTTCTATATCCAAAAATATTAGATACGTGTCCGAGGGTTCTTGCCAATGGGCCTTCTGAGCCGAGAAAAAAAATTCCTTAGGAACGAAAATAGCCAAAAATTGCATCAACAAAGTTGCCGCTGCTCAAAGCTCCTTCAACCAATTTCAATGAAATTTTCAGGCATGTCAGAGTATTGAAAAATATTAGACACGTGTATAGAGGATTGGCGAAATTACCCTCTGGAAGCCGAGAATAAATCATTCGATTTTGTGTTGTATCCGCGCTCTCGGTAACGTTAAAAATCAATCCCATTACTTTGTAAATTGAATTAACTACGTTTTTTCAGCTTCTTACTTCAAAAACTAAATATTAATATTTAAAAACAAATTATTTTGAGACGAAGTTTTTTTTCTATTTTTTATTTTCTAAATTTATATTTAAATATTATAAATATTTAACAGGAAATATTTTTCATAACAAAATTTCCTTGCTTGGATTGAACAGATTGTCACCAAAAAATTTATGCTCGTAAAATAGTAGGACCTATATTTAAATGTAATGTAATAAATCTTTAAAAAATTAAAATTAAAAACCTTTTTGTCCAAAAACATATTTTTGTCGGAAAATGTTTCAGACTTTTCCTGGACTACATAAATACCATATTATCTAAAAATACTAACTAGGAAATTAAAAATTTGCGTTTATACACCACACTCGTTTGGGTGATATTTATCAAAAAAACAGCTTAAACATAAGTTTTTTCGGCAATGAGAGCATTTAATAAAAGGTACACCTTTGCAGTTGCAGTTTCCTTCCTTTTTTATTCCATCAGGAAAACATATTTGATTGACATTTTCAAATATTGCTCTCATTGGAATTAACTTGGATGCAAACCAGGCATATTTTACCATGTCAACAAATAATGGAGATGATAATTGGTGATGAATTAAGGAATGAATTTTCAGAGCATCTTCCCTTGAACTAATTTCCTGACGACCATCTCTCAATATTTCAGGGCAATTTCGTATGTTTTTAACGAAAAAAAATAAACATCACATGGTTGACAATATGCTGTTTTTGTATTTAGAAGTTCATACTGTGTTTATAACTGCAATCCCTTAATTCAATAAAAACAGTTGTCGTCTTCCAAAGATTTATTATTCTTAATTTTTAACAAGCGTTTTCAATCATAAAATAATTCCTTAATTCTTTGGGCAAGGGAAAACAACAATGGAAATATTTTCAGATTCAAAATTCAAACTTTCGAATTCAATTTTTCGCAAAATTATCTTAAATATTGTTTTAAGTAACTATGAAATTGTGTTTTTTAAATAAAAACGGGAAAATATTTCAAATAGCATTTTTTTTTTTTTTGGTTGATAATTTTTCTTCAGTCTAAGCAAAAAATGATTTTTCATGAAAAATATTTCCTGTTAAATATTTAATAATATTTAAATAAAAATATTTAGTTTTTGACGTAAAAAGCTGAAAAACGTAATTTATTCAATTTACAAAGCAATGGAATTGATTTTTAACGTTAACCAGAGAGCACGATTATACCACAATATTGAATGATTTATTCTGGGCTTCCAGAGGCTAATTTCGCCAATCCCCTATACACGTGTCTAATATTTTTCAATACTCTGACATGCCTGAAAATTTCATTGAAATTGGTTGAAGGAGCTTTGAGCAGCGGCAACTTTGTTGATGCAATTTTTGGCTATTTTCGTACCTAAGAATTTTTTTTTCTCGGCTCAGAAGGCCCATTGGCAAGAACCCTCGGACACGTATCTAATATTTTTGGATATAGAAACTCGAAAAAAAGTTTCATTGTAATCGGTGACCCCACGTCCGTAGCCTCCCCTTGTTAGTGTTTATTTATCAGAATTTAATGAAGTTATTTACTTCAGTCCTTGAATCCTATTTCTGTTAAATATTATACAATCTGAACTTCTCTTTATATATGAACGCATTGCCTTTTATATCTTGAATTCATTTTCATACTTGTCCTTTTTTTTACTAACTTTTAAGTTGGTTTATTTGCATTTACTTCCAGGGTCAAAATCAGATTTTGATGAATAGAGTGGCATTATTGTTTCCACCAAACGGCGCTCGTCTCCCATGAAAAGTCATTTTACCGTTGAGAACAAAAATCTCTTTTCTTACGAATCACTTTCCTACGAAAATAGGGAACGGAATCCAATGCTTTGTAAACCTTAGCGGACCCGTAGTTTTTATAAATAAAAAACTACTTGTGGTGGACTTTATCTAACCATGAACTTTGCACGTTTCCAAAGTTAGATTAATTTCGAATTTGAAATTGGTAGTTTAATACTAGACATATGTTATATGCTAATTTGTTGAGGTCACTATTCACTACAGCTCGCTAATCGGCATTCTATTTATGTTACCCAAATTATGAAAAAAACCAAAGCGAAAGCGAAATTTAAGTTGACTTTTTTTTTTTATAGTGATCACTACATACTTCTAATGCTATTCGTGCTGCTATTGTCTTACCGGTTTTTCTTTTTGCTTGTTTTTATTTTCATTTTCTTGTTCTCCATTCTCCAATGGAAGTTGCATGGGTTCTGCTGCCATGTTCGTTTTTATGAATGTTCGTGTTTTTTTATTTTATTTTGTAATATTAGTTATTTATTTCTTTATGTTTAAGACCATTCTATACTACTTTTATCTTCATACTTCATTTTGCATATTGGGAGTAGATTTGTTGTTTTAGTGTAAATAATTTTTATCTATATTCTAGATTATGATTTTTATCTATTTTTGTTTGTGTAGAACTGTAGACAAAACACAAAATTCCTTTAAATTCACAAAAAACAAAAAGGAAAACCATATTTAAAAATTACAAACATCGTATCTAATAAATGCAATGAAGATATTTTGACTTTTTTAAGAACTCTTAAAAAATAAAAAATCTGGTGCGTGCGCGCAACACACAACTTTTACTTACCAACTTACTTAGATTAGAAATTAATGCGTTTTGTTAATTGATACTTCTCAAATGAACAGAACGGCTTTAATTATGAACAATGGTCTGTTATTAAAGGCGCATGCGTACTCCGCATGCGTGGGCTCAACGAGTTTTATGAGTTGACTGAATATTTTTCTTTTTTTCTCCTTTCTATGTTTTCTTTATTTCTATTCTATCTATTCTATCATATCTCATATTTAGCCATTTCTTATTTTTAGGCGTAGCTAGAGACAGTTAATTTCTCCATATAAACAAAAACAAAGGTACTTTATAGGAAACAAACAAACAAAAAAGGCCCCAAACCCCTTCAAAAGAAAGCACCCTCAGAACATTTTAATAATAATAAAGCTTACCTGATATTAAAGAACACCTAATTTTCATTAAACATGACGAATTTGATAAAAAAGCCGTTTTTGAGATAATCGAAAAAAAGGTAAAAAATTGTTAAAAAAATTATGAAATAAAGTGCCCGCTCCGTTTGACCAATTTTGATGAAATGTTGGCTACCACATCTTTGGCATATACATAAATCAAATACCCAGTTTGATCAAAATCGTTAAAGCCTTTTTTGAGTAAATAAAAAAAATACGTGAAAAAGATACAAAATTTATTAACTAAATTCCCCCCTTCGGTTGATCAATTTTGATGTAATGTTGGCTATCGCATCTTTGGCATATACATACATCAAATACCCAGTTTGATCAAAATCGTTAAAACCGTTTTTGAGTAAATAAAAAAAACACGTGAAAATGGTACAAAATTTATTAAGTAAAGTCCCCCCTCCGATTGATCAATTTTGATGAAATTTTTACGGTCATATCTCGGGCATATAAAGAGATCAAATACTCAGTTTAATCAAAATCGTTTGAGCCGTTTTTGAGAAAATCGAAAACAACTTAAAAAATTATTAAATAAAGTACCCCCTCCCTTTGAGAAATTTTGATGAAATTTTTGCTGTCACATCGCGGGCATATACATACACTAAATACCCAATTTCAGGTTCGCATTGTTTATAGTTTTTGAGCTAGTCTGTTCACACACACACACAGACACACAGACACACACACACACACAGACCATTTCGCGGGACTTGGTTAATTGGACTCAGGGGACCCCAAAACGTGTATTTCCGTTGAAAACCGGAAGTCGAAATTTTTCACGATCGCAATACTTCCACTTACTATATATTTCATATATAGGTAAGTGAAAGTAAAAAAAATATTATAATTTATTTAAAAAAAGGTAGGATTACACGAAGACTATTTCCTAATTTTATATAAAGTATATAAGAAAATTGATTTTTTTTATTGAATGAATTTCTTAACTAGTTCCAATTCAAATTGATAATTAACTTTATTAAAGCATATTTCAATACTTAATTTTTATTGTTAACTCGATAGGAAAGTCATCATCAACAACGATGTAGGGTCTTTAGTTAATGTAATTATATATCTGTATTATAGTTTAGAATTGTATCTCTAGTTTAATAATGTAATTACTATGTTATCTTAAATAAACTATATGTGCTGGAAGATCTAAATATTGTAAATGAAGAATGGTGAAATACTTCTTCCAAATTTCTTTTATTAAAAAGTTCAGTCAGTAATAGATAGTGTGATAAGAATATTGAAGTAAATGTAGATGGTAGAAAAAAGTGGTAGTCATGTGAATATATATATTTTTTTATATAAAATGACCAATTTACTTAGGTAATGGAATATACTGTAATATAGAAATTGATGGACCTAGCCACCAAAAATTGTCAGGTGTAAGGATTACTAGTTCTTGGCAGAAGAAATTTGCCCTGAAGAGGGACGAATAGTCCGAAACGTTGGCAAATTAATGTATATGTTATACATTTTTAATAAAAGAAATTTGGAAGAAGTATTTCACCATTCTTCATTTATAATGTAATTACTTTTTTACGTTCTGATTTGTTTTTAGTAATTTGATTTTTTATTTTTGTTCCTCCGTAGCGAGTTTTGTCTGTCAATTTAAGTTGTTGAATTCAGATTTTAAAAATCGATAATCAACAAGGAGAAAAATACTTAAATATTTTATTAAGTAAATATGTGGATTATTCAATTTGTGCATATTAACTACTTTTAACTATTCTAGGAATATTAAAAAGACTAGAACTGAAAGGACGATACAAATAACATGGGCTATGTTTAATCATTGAAAGTTGAACCGATCCTGCAGTAGCATCGTTCGATTAGACTCACCAACCTTCCGTTTATTCTATAGTCAGCATGTCATTTTTATAAAATTCCGTTGTCAAAAAAGTTTTGTGCATGAACTATCGAAGCACTTTGCTAGATAATATCTTGGATTATAAAATATTTGCAAAGCTGCAGAACATTGTATTACAAAGGAATAAATATGTCGTTTATATAAACCTGTTGATAGCAGCTGATGGACGATAGCCCGCGAACAACAAAGAAATGTTCGGCCACTGCCTGATCGATATTATTTGGATCAGTGGATAGTGGGGTCCGCTTCCGGGCACGCTGGCCATTACCCTCGCTCAACTGCCTCCTTTATCAAATCCACAACATCGATATTTATAGAGCCTTCATTGGCCTCGTTTTGGTCACTTCCTCTTTCCTAATGCCTGAGAGGTGGGTCTCAAGTTTTGCTATACAAGTAGAGGGCAGAAATCGTTTTCTTCTGAAAGTGGAAACGATGTCGATTAATAATAAATGCATTCCATTACCTTTTGCATACAATAGAGTTTTTGATTAATATACAAATGATCAAATTGAATATTGAAGGTCTATTGAATATTGTAGGCATTCAATACGTTTGAATAAACTTCAATACTGAATAAGGAAGATTTCTGTTGGTAAATGTTGCAAGAGACCATGTCTCCAAAGTTTTAATAAGAAGAAGAAGAAAATAAAACTCAGAACACAGAAAATAAAGCGAGTTCGTGGCTTCCAGTTCATATTATTTTGTTGAATCGATTGTGATATTGTGCGTCATTAAATGGACAAAAATGGATGTATACCGTGATCATTATCATCATTAGCCTTAATTGACTATGGAATATATACAAATTACAAATCATTTATCTCAATGCATGAATATAATCAGCCTTTATTAGTTAAACAAACCATTATACCTATATATCCCTTATCTTCTTTATATATTTAAAAATCTCGTGTCCCGATGTTTGTGGAGGTAAAATCAGAAACTACTCAACCGATGTTGATGAAATTTGGCGCATTGTGTGTAGTTTTGTCCAGCTTAAAAGATAGGATAGTATTTATAATGATTATTGGTCTCAATATTTCTTTTTTTGCTAATTACGTGCTTAATGTACTATCACAACCTGTTTCAGGTAGAACCTATTTATACAATATCTCCATCATCGTGTGTTATATTCTGGACTTAATTAATATTTATTATGGCAAAAGATTAATTTGGTACATTTTTGCTAACTGCCTATTGTGATTGTACTAAACCCTGTTGCAATTATATTCTTTGATAGTTCCTTTTACATGTGTGTTATTTATATTTAATCTCGCCTCTACTGAAATAATGCAGTAAATGCTAAATGAATGGATCATTAATACATGCTATAGTCAAATATGAGATGTAAAAAATAAAAACTATAACCCTTCTTTCCCTTTTTGCTAAATTCTTTACCAAACAATTTTAAATTTGGCATAAAGTTCTATTTTAAATTCCGTTTGTTTTTAGTTTAGCTGAAACGTTTTTATCTCTATTAGGGAATTTTGATTTGACTGAATTAAAAAGAATAGGATATAATTAATTCAACATTATAGCTACGGAGCCATAGCAACGTGTGGCCGGGACTGCTCGTATATAATATATTTTTAACAACTGTCAACCATATTCAGCTAAAGTATTTGTAAATTTAGTTCAGGCATTAGGAATCATTGTACCCACAACTTAACAGTTTTCATTTACTATTCTAGTTGATGAAATATTTTTCATCCAGCACATATTTATCCGTCTCCTAGTGGGTACGTCAGCCTTGGCCAAGCCTTTTATATGTCTCTTGTTATGTTCTCATACTAATTTATAACGGAAAATGGAATATAGAGTTCTTCATGCTGATCGCTGCTTGTTAAAATGAGGTGGTATTTAAAGTTTGGTTGTTTACGTTACAAGGTGTTATTGTTACTATGATTAAAATTTTGGATTGGGAAAATAATTTTTTTTTACTATTGCCTCTGTTTTCTAATGTTCAATTCTTCAGTTTCTCAGTCTTATTTTCAAGTTGATGGCTTGGGGGAAAAAAAAGTGCAATAAATTCTCTAGTTTGTTTAACATATTTTAATTATGAGACGTTACGTTCTTGGATTAAAAGTACATTTAAGTTTTTTTTTTACATACGTTTTTGTTATTTACATTCTTATATTAATTAAAAATTAAGTAAGCACGTAGAAAAAACTCCACAAGCTTTAACCACACGACTTCCTACCGACTTTGGTTATATTTTTTATTTTATTTAATTAAATAATTATATTTTTTAAAAATTCAAGGCCTTGAAACTTTTAAGAAACATTTTTGATGAAAGTCTCTAGTAATGTAAAATTTTCCTTTAGAAGTTTTGAGCTTCGGATATGTTATGAAATATTAAACATAATTTCTTTGAAAAAATTGCTACTTTTCTCTACAAAAGAATTTCTGTTCGAAAATTGACATTTCCTTTAGAAACTAATGACGCAATCGAGTTATGTAATTTTGATTACGGCATGGTAAGGGGAGGGGTATCAAAGGCATCTAGAAAAATTGAGCTGCTGAGATTAACTAATTCATGATATTTAATATTATTTGTAGATATCTCTTTGAAATGTTCGTTTTTACTTAAATTGGTGCTGCTTGGGCACCTAAGTTTAAGTTTGCTGGGTCTTGTTTATATTCTTTACGGTCATGATATAAATCTTTTAATGCTGGTACTGAAGCGATCTTGGCTTTTGATTGGTATTTCCCAATAACTAGAAGTTCAACTTCATATATTACAATCAGATGCTGTTTCATCTTATAAAAATATTTTCAATGGCCTCTACTCTAGATACATTGCTCACTCCTTTCAACAACATCATATTTTAAAAATCGGCAGTTTTAAGACATGATTGTTTTCTGGATACTCTGAAAGAGCACTATACAGGGTGTTTCGCAAGTAGATGACAATATGCAAGATGGAAAAACTAGATCAAAAATGTAGTTAAACGCCGCCAACCGCATGATTCTATCTCATTCCGTTGCACAGATATGCCGTTCCAAAAGTTATTTCGAGAAAACCGTGTTTTTTGTAGGAAAACCTCAATTTTCTCTGCTTCCACACCTTTTTTTTCAATGTTCCATCACAGTTTTGAATTCAGCATTAAATTTCCTTTAAGCCTAATGCACATTCAATGTTCACCAGTATCTTTTCAAAAGCGCGATAACAGATCAAGAAATAAAATTTTTAAAAAAGTGTTGTCAGCGACAAATTTTCGAGGATCACTACTCTTCCAAAAAAAATCCTGCAAGCTGCCGAATCTCACAAAAGTTGTAAAATTTAATTACCTTTCTAACGGTGTACTCAAAACTGCAATTATCTCTCAATTTTGTAATGCAATTGGAATGGGAAGGAGAAAAAACTGATGTCATGCTTATTTTGTAGGATCTGATCTCCAATAAATTTAATTTATTTCTTATGTAAATTACAAATATTTATTTAATAAATCTACTAGGGAGGTGATTGAAACCTAAAAGAACGTGAAGAACGTCTGGCATGATGAATGTTTTTGTTTACTTCTTAGGGATTATGGTCGCATACATGTTTGTTTGCCTTATCTCTTTAATTCTTCGTCTACCTAATTTGTGTTTAATACTGATAATAATTGTCAGTATCGTGCAAATCTTCAGTCTGTTAAGTAAGTTTCGATTTGAGTTCAAGAAGTAAAATGCCAAATTTATAAATAGCTGAATAGTACGTTGACATGATTTTCGCATATGGGGCTGCAAGAGGCAATGGTCTTCGTGCACAAGAAGAAATCGCAATATGTTTCCTAATCGGCAAAGATTTCCAGACCGAAGAACTATTGAAAACACTTATCGCATCATGAGAGAAACAGGCTCTATTCCAAGACGCAGCTTTACGCGGGCCGAGCTCGAAGGGACGTTGAAGACATTTTGACTATTTTTGATAATGATCCATCAACTAGTACCTGTGGCGCTTCAAATCAACTGGGAATATCGCACTCTACAGTCTTTAGAGCTCTCAGGGAAGACAATCAATATCCTTATCACCTGACTACTGTCCACGAGTTGCTACCCCGTGATATGGAGCTACGGATGGTGTTTGCGCGATGGTATGTTTAACAGTGGCACAAGAGGCGTAACTTCCCTGATCGCATTATTTGGATAGATGAGGCAACATTCACACGTGCGAGAATTTTTAACTCACGCAACTCTCACCTTTGGTCTCATCATAATCCACATGACACACAACAACACCAGGGAACACCACTTCCAATATCAGTTCAGTGTGAACGTGTGGCTTGGAGTCTGTGGGCAGCATATGACAGAGCCCGTTTTCTTACCTCGTCGGTTAAATTCAAATACTTTTTATGATCTACTTCAGGATGATATAAGTGCGGCACTCCACGAATAAATACCACTTGAAGAAGAGCTATGGTGGCAAATGGACGAGCTGTAACGAACTGGTTCAATCAACAGTACCCAGAAAGATGGATTGGGAGATATTGGGACCTGTGCATTGGCCGGTTCGAAGCCCTGATTTGACGCCACTGGATTTTTATATTTGGGGTAGGCTTAAATCGGAAGTGTACAGAGTACCCATTCAGGATATGAAACATCTGATCGCAAGAATTCGCGAATCATGTGAAGCAATGAGAGCTGACCGCGATCAGATTCGAAGGGCTACATCAGCTGTGTTACACAGATGTCGTCAGTGTGTACTGCAAGGAGGAGGCCAGTTCCAACAACTTTTGTAATGTTCAAAGACATTTTATTTACTATTTAACTTTCATGTAAGAATTAATTTATTTTTTCTTTGTAATTCACATAAAAAATAAATTAAATTTATTGGAGATAAGATCCTACAAAATAAGCATGACATCAGTTTTTTCTCCTTCCCATTCCAATTGCATTACAAAATTGAGAGATAATTGCAGTTTTGAGTACACCGTTAGAAAGGTAATTAAATTTTACAACTTTTGTGAGATTCGGCAGCTTGCAGGATTTTTTTTGGAAGAGTAGTGATCCTCGAAAATTTGTCGCTGACAACACTTTTTTAAAAATTTTATTTCTTGATCTGTTATCGCGCTTTTGAAAAGATACGGGTGAACATTGAATGTGCATTAGGCTTAAAGGAAATTTAATGCTGAATTCAAAACTGTGATGGAACATTGAAAAAAAAGGTGTGGAAGCAGAGAAAATTGAGGTTTTCCTACAAAAAACACGGTTTTCTCGAAATAACTTTTGGAACGGCATATCTGTGCAACGGAATGAGATAGAATCATGCGGTTGGCGGCGTTTAACTACATTTTTGATCTAGTTTTTCCATCTAGCATATTGTCATCTACTTGCGATACACCCTGTATATTTGCAAGATCTTCAGAATTTAAGACATATCATGCAATATCTATGAATGTTGTTTAAAAAAGAAGTTATAAACCAAAAGGGACTTTGAAGAAAAATAAATCACTAAGCAAAAGACCTCCGATGACCTATGAGCAATTAAGTGACCTCCGAAATTAAGTGACCATGAGCAATAAAACCTAACCTAACCTCAAAAGGTACTGTTTAAAATTGAAATGTTTTGTATTAAATTTTTCTTCAAACAGATAAAAAATTCAGTTATTATATAAAACGGTGTGTTATTTCATATAAAGTTCACTCGGAGGCTCAGTATTTATTTTTAACACATTTTATTCTATTTTAAAAATATAAATCCACTCCATTAAAAAGTCGTGTTTTTTGAGATTTGACGTTTTTGAAAGGAGTGAGAAACATGTGTGTGATATATGGGTGATCCTCGAACTATTCTATTACGATTCTCGATCAATTTCCTGAACAAATTTTAAATGCTCTCGAATTGAAGAGATCACGGGTTGATTCAGGAAGTCACTCCCCAAAAATTGTAACATGACAAAAAAAAGAAAAGAAAAATATTTTAAAGATATTCTATTCGAGAAGTGTAGGGTAATATGGATTTTAAAACCAGAAGGTTCTTTAATCTTATATTTTGAAATCATATGAAGACACTTAATTGATCTACTCCGTTGGGTACGATCTTGCTTGTGATCACCATGGTCTCTTTCAATTTAGATATTTTTTAGTATTTTGTGCTGTACTTTTTTTTTGGTTCGCTCATTTTTACCTTCTTTTTTTTAAATATACGATTACGTATGGAATTTCATTATGATATATCGCCGTCACCATGCTAAAGTAACGAATATGCACATTCGTTACTTTAGCATGGTGACGACGATATAGTGGTCCAGATATTTGACTTAAAATTGTAATATCTACCTACTCTCTTTGCCAGAAAATATGTAACTACCACAGCAAACTCTGTAATCACCATGGTTTCAATTACACTCTTTTTTTGGAAATAAAAATGGTCGTTGATTGTAGAAGCTACATTATATTTACGTTATATTATAAGTTAAAATCATACCCATTATATTCTAGAAATCAATTTTTTTATTATTATTTTATAACTTTTGTAATAACTGTTCATTATAATTTTAGCATTTGAATCATGCTCGTAGTTTGTGAATTAGTCATAAAAATTTAGAATAGGATGTTTTTGTTGGACTTTTGTGTAGTTGAGTAGGTTACATTTTCTCCTTCCGAGGTTGATGGCTTGACGTGCTTAGGCACAATTTTTACAGGTTGCAGGCAGGGGACTACATCGATATTGGTAGTTTCTAGGCGTGGTCCCTATCTCTTAACGACTACAGCCGTTGCCAGAGTTCGGAAACTCAAATACCAACGCAGTCAATAAACTTTCCTAATCAAACGTTAATAGTTATATAAGTGTAAAAGTCAATTATTTAACCAAGCTACTCTCGAAACAATTTTTATGATAGGATCCTATCAGTACAGTTGAATAGTCATGTTTCCAGTTAAGAGCATATTAATCTATTTTTTTATTTAGTTAAAACGATGTAAATTCATAATCTTATGGCTACCAGAGAGCGGTTGGGAACAATTTTTCTAGTCTCTTTGAATGAATCCTATTATTGCTTAGTAGATTTTTACTTTCTAAATTTTATATTCATTTATCAATTGATGATTTTTTTACTTTTACAAAATAACTTATACAACCATTTTTTTTTTTAAAGCTTCATATTTCGATTGGTGCCATAATTAAGTTGCGCCATATTGTCATAATTAAGTGACAATCAGCAAATGAGACAGCGTATACTGTTACTTCTACATAAATTTCGTGCCTGATAAATGATTCTACATCTTTTCAGTTGCCTTCAAAAAGGCCTTTCACTCGTATCCTAGTCGTTAAGTCATTAACAGTCTATTGTTGTGTCCGTGCATTTTAAAGTGGAAGCGTAAATAAGAGTTCGCATCTTTTGGTATATAATTGAATAAACATTACATGTGTTTAATAACGCAGAATAGAAATAATTATTTTATAACTTGTGAACACACCTAGTTTAAAAAAGTTTTCAATTAAGCGAAGAATTGAATTTCTATTTTCTAAAATACTTCAAAATCTGGAATCGATAAAAATAAATACAAGAATGACTTATAAAAAAAAGTCATTATTAAAAAAAATGTGTACGGAATAGGATATTTAATAATATGACGTTTGTATATTTAATAATAAGACATTTGTATCCCATGTCAGTATTTTTTCAAAAGTAGGTCCCATCACTTTTGTCGTATTGATTATTTGTTTTTGTAAACAGACGAGTGCAAGGGCAGACTCATAAAATAAATTTGGGGAAGTTCATAAAACTTGGGTTAGTTATTTGATTGCGTATTGTATTTTTTGAAGTAGCGTTGTTATGTTTTAGAGGCTTGCAGAAGTTCCGTTAATTTTTTGTATTTTACAAAATAATTTATAAACTAAAATACTATTTTAGTAATAAAATTATGCTAAAGTATTTAGATTACCAATAATTTGAACAGTTTTCTTAAAATAGTTTCAAATCCATCAAAGCTTCTAGCCGCCCTAACCTTTTAGCTTGACATCTTATTTTCTAATCAATTCCCGATAATTCTGCCTGTGGTCTAAAAATAATACGTGCCATTGATCTTTGTAAAAAAAAAAAGAAAGAAAAAAAGAAGGAAAATGCTACTGTTAAGCAATTTCGGTTTCAGTTTCGTGTAAGTATAGTAATATAATCATTCGGTACATCTTTAACAAATAATCTTCTATATCATAAGATATACTTGTGGTAAAACCGATTTTTTTTTGTTGCTGAGTTTGGACGTTGCCTTTAGTTTTAATCATACATAAGTTAAAAGGGTGCTTAATAAAAAAAAATCGAATTGAATAAAAAAAAAACATTTAAAATTCCAAGAATGAATAATAAAAAGTGCTCCTTCTTTCTTCTTGTAAATGACCCTTTGGAATTTTAAATTTGCGAAGCGGGTCCGTTTTCGATTTGGCACCATTAGGGCAGGCAGATATTACATTTTTTTTAAATTATTAAATTTATTTATTTATTTATTTTTTATATTTATTTATTTTTTATATTTATTTTATATTATTAAACTTATTTTAATTATTAAATTTTTTTTAAATATTTTATTTATTTTTTTACCCGTTCAGAGTTGCCTGTCTACAGGTAAGGTTACGTTATTGTAAAAAGTGAAACAGTTATAAATAAACAAAAGGAACTATTAAATTTGACACCTATATTTAATATTCATGTTCAGTTTAATATCCAACATTGCATAGAACATAATCAAAATTTACTGGCTAATAATAATAACAGATTTATGTGCTATTTTATGAATAGTTTTATTTAAACCTTCTCAGCTTTATAGAAACGGTTAAATTTACTCAAATGTTTATGCTTGAACAATTTAAGAGGATGATAATAATGGGTGGCAAATTATATTGTTTTATCCATGTTGACGATTATTCAGTATTGAATGAATAATGAAAATTAAATTTACTATAGAGATTGTTTACTTTAATTTCAAAAATTGAATTTAAACTTCGTTTGACTATTAAGAAGGTTGTTGTATAAAGAAGTAAGAATGGGTCTGTTAAGTCATTTTTTTTTAATTTACGACTTGCGTAGTTCCGTTTTTAGAAATATTTTTTATTTTTAATATTTTGGATTTAGCTGGTTTGTGAACTTATGCCGGATTTGATAGACTAATACAGTTGTTGCAGTGGGGGTGTGGGAAAATGCAACAATGATTTATTTAATTTCACTAATGTTGAAATTCAGATGAAAAAAATGAGGTACCTATATTATTGGACCAGGAAAAAATGGTATAAATAAGAAAGATATGGAAAATTGTTAGTAAGATTAGTTCTATTATTGCTGGAATAATGCCGTGGTGACTGGATCGTGGGACTAACATCAGCCCAAATGACGTGACGCTGATAAACCTCTAGTTCCCCCTCTGACTATCTCCTGGCCTATTTCCAGCCTCGCTCCTCGAAATTTCGACCATAAACCAAACATATGATAAAAGCAGAAAACAATTGAATATTATGTTGTGTTAATACTTTTTCATTACTATTTTGTTGCTTTATGAAGTTATTATAAAGTTGCATATTATACTTTTCAACATACCGACCTTTTTATTAAAATTCTTTAATACTTTCATTATTAAGTAATTTATTTTATACGCCTGATATTAGAAATATACAATTAAATGTGATTTTTAATTGATTAGATGTATCAGTTATTTGAGATGAAACGTTTCTGCTATATGTTAAACTTACCCCTAGCCGTTTTCGAATCGATTAAAAGGGAAAAGCATGAAAAAAGCTAGTGTGTTTGGTTTTTTAATTGGAAAATAAATAAATTTATGGACAATTTTCTTAGCTTTCAAATTAGGAACGTTAGGGATTTATAGTGGATCGGGGATTAGAATGATTATACCGCTACAAAAAAAAAAAATCTGGTGCGTCGCGCAACACACAACTTTCACTTACCAACTTACGTAGATAAGAAATTGACGTGTTTTGTTAAATATCATTTCCCAAAGTCACACATTTTTCTACATTCATATCTTATTTTTATTAATCGTTAAAGCCGTTTTTGAGTAAATAAAAAACCCCGTGAAAATGATACAAAATTTATTAAGTAAAGTCCCCCCTTCGGTTGATCAATTTTGATGAAATGTTGGCTATCACATATTTGGCATATATATAAATCAAATACCCAGTTTGATCAAAATCGTTAAAGCCGATTTAGAGTAAATAAAAAAAGCACGTAAAAATGATACAAAATTTATTAAGTAAAGTACACACTACGGTTGATCAATTTTGATGAAATTTTTACAGACATATCTCGGGAATATAAATAGATCAAATACTAAGTTTAATCAAAATCGTTAGAGCCGTTTTTGAGAAAATCAAAAAACACGTGAAAATGTTACAAAATTTATTAAGTAAAGTCCCCCCTCCGGTTAATCAATTTTGATGAAATTTTTACAGTCATATCTCGGGCATATAAATACATTAAATACCCAGTTTGATCAAAATCGTTAAAGCCGATTTAGAGTAAATAAAAAAAACACGTGCAAATGATACAAAATTTATTAAGTAAAGTCCTCCCTCCGGTTAATCAATTTTGATGAAATTTTTACAGTCATATCTCGGGCATATAAATAGATGAAATACTCAGTTTAATTTAAATCGTTAGAGCCGTTTTTGAGAAAATCGAAAAAAACCTAAGAAGTTATTAAGTAAAGTACCCCCTCCCTTTAAGTCATTTTGATGAAATTTATGCTGTCACATCGCGGGCATATACATACAATAAATACCCAATTTCAGGATCGCACGGTTTATAGTTTTTGAGCTAGTCTGTTCACATACACACACACACACAGACACACACACACACACACACAGACCATTTCGCGGTGTAACGAAAAATAAATAAACAAAAAAAAAAAATTTTTTTTTATTTAATAAAACTCAATAAGTAATAATCGAAGAGGGCTTAATATATTTTTGTATATAATTAAAATATGTGTTGTTTTAAAAGCTTTGTATTAGCTTTTTTATTGATATAATATTTTTTTATTTAGCTATAAAAATAATTATGTTTTATTCTAAAAGAAGAGACGGGACCGAAGTAATTAATTGAAAAACAGCTGTTATTAAGGCATTTGTTTTTTTTAACAAACAACGAAGGAAAATACAGCAGATGTTCGCTAGCGTTCGACGAGTGATGATAAAATGAGACTGTTTTAGTGATTAACGTAGTTGTGGTCTATACCGCTAAATATCGGAGAATTGAAGAATAGTGGCGTTCACGGAAGAGATTCCGGTGACGAGAATCGCCCAGCCGAGTGGCTACTGGCAACAAAGCTACGAGAAGACAGGCGAGTTAAGAGAACAGACTGAAGATATTTTTCTTTTAATTTCTTTGTTAAACCTTGCTTTTTTTTATTATATAGTTGTTATAAGTTTAAATTGTTTCTAGTTGTGTGAATAGAGTTAGATTTTAATCAGGCCTGACTACAGAAATTGTGAGTAAATTTTATTTTTAATATCGTAGTGTAAATATAGTGTTAATTAAAAGTTTTTTTATTTGAGTTTAATTTGTTTTGTTCAATTTCTTTTTAACTTACCATTAAGTAGTTCATAAGTATAAATTGCAAACTGTATTTTATGTACAGCCCTCTCCGAGATTTTAAGGTAATCTTCACTTATTAAATTTAAATTATTTTTTTTATTCAGATTGCTTTAGGTTTTCGCTATTTCCTTAAAATAAATAGCGTGGCGCCCCTTAATTTATTTCGATTTTTTTTAATCACTAGTCATTTAAGAACCCGCCCGTCTCCACTGAGCTACCACCTTTTTTGTTACGATTGTTTTATTTATTTATAACCAATTAATATTTTTTTTTACGTAACAAAATGGCGCCCGAACAGGGACTATAAGTGATTAGATAGATGCTTAATTTAATATTGATTTAGTGATTTTTAAATAAAAATATTTTTTTGTCCTGATATTGAATTTTTTTATTTTGTCTGCTAAGAAAAATTAGTATAATTTCTATTTGGTTCTTTTGAAATCATAAAGATGAAGGCCGATAGATTGTTAAAGGACGAGCTTGAATACGAATTAAGGATTCGGGGGATAGTTGGAATATCTACTGTAGAAGATATGAGGAAAAGACTCCGGACCGTCTTTAAACTAGAGAGTGCAGGTAAATATGTTGCTCCGGTAGTTGATCTTTCTCCTACGGAGGAATTAAGCGTGTGTGAAGAGAAAATTGCCAATGTTGATAACAAGATTTCTGTTCTCCCACCCTCTGGTTCTACCGGGGATATAGATAAAATCGATACAGGTCTTCAACATTTGATTAATAGACTAAGCCGGATAACAACGAAAGACACCATCGAAATGGAGAGGAAGTCAGAAGCAATTTCAAAATGCCTTCTATTATTTGAGGAACTAGAAGAAAAATTGAGTGGGCAACCTCCTGTTTCAGAATCCCACTTTGAAAACCAGAATCCCAGAAAGTCTCAGGAGGGTAATGTACAATCAGTGATTACCGAATCAACTGAAGATGCAAAGAAGCCTGTAACGACCGTTGAGTCGGAGTCAGACGTTGCTGGAACTAAGTACGTGATCAGAAGAACTGAAACTCCCATAAGAGATTGGGGAATTCACTTCACAGGCGATGGGGATGGTCTCAGTGTCCATGCGTTTTTAGAGACTGTAGAGGAGTTAAGTTTGGCCAGGAATACTACTCATGAAGAACTTTTTAGGGCTGCGTACGACTTATTTAAAGGACCAGCACTGATTTGGTTTCGAGCTGTACGGAAAGAAGTAACAACGTGGGCTGAACTTATCTCAGAATTGAAAGCCGAATATACACCTTTAGACTATGAGGATCGCCTTTGGGAAGAAATAAAGAGAAGAACTCAAGGACATGCAGAGTCGATGGGTACATTCGTGGCAGTTATGAAGAATTATTTTAACCGTTTACCAACTACGCCTACGGAAGACCAAATGTTGAATATCATTAAGAAGAATTTGAACCCTCTCTACTTGGAAAGAATGGCTTTGCACCAAGTAACAACATTGAAGGAGTTAGTAATAATCGGTCGGCAGATTGAAGAAGTAAGGTGGAGAATGAACGAATATCGACCGCCACCAGATAGTAAAGGATTACTCGAACCCGACTTGGCCTATCGCCCGCCAACGAGGAAACAACTTAATCAAGACGACACAGTAGCAGCATCGAAGATGGTTGTAGAAGCCTTGGCTAAACCCAATTATTACACATTTCGCTGTTGGAACTGTGGAGGGACCAATCATTCGTTCAAAAAGTGTCGCTCAGTAAAAACCAAATTCTGTTTAGGTTGTGGCCTAAGGGATGCGGATAGAAAGACATGTAAACGTTGTAATACCACCGACCAGGGAAACGATCAAGGGGGTCAGGCCTAAGTGGAAGGGAGCCTGGACAAAACCCGAATTCCACGACGAAAGCTGAGTGGGTAGAGTGGTTGTCGATTGTGGAAGAAGTTTTCGCTGGAAAGAAATGGAAAATTCTTAGACATCCAGCAAATGAACAGGATCGAAGGCCGTATTTAACGGTCAACATTCTGGGAAGAATAGAAACGGGACTGCTGGATTCTGGGGCTTCAAGGTCATTGATGAGTGAGGAATGCTGGAAACGTTTTTTACGGCTGGGTGTAAAACTACACAAAAAACCCAAAATTCAAATAAAGGCTGCTGGAGGCACCGCGCTCAACGTTTTTGGAAGCGTAAACGTGCCAGTGGAGTTGGAAGGTAAAATGAGAATTATCCAATTTTTGGTAGTTTCCAACTTGGTGGATGAACTTATATTGGGCATCGACTTCTGGAATAAATTTAGATTGGTTCCAGACATATCGAAAAATATGTGGCACTTTGCTCCAACAGAAGAATGTTTAGCTGTGTCACAGAATGGACCTGCTGTCCTAACTAGACCGAATCTTACGCAGGAACAGGAAGAAACCTTAAATCGGCTTATCGGACATTGGCGAAATATCCGACCATCCAAGTTAGGATGTACAAGCAGGGTAGAGCACGAAATAAATACGGGTGATAGTAAGCCAGTCAAACAGCGTTACTACCCTGTTTCACCAAAGATCCAAGATATCTTAAATAAGGAGCTCGATGAAATGCTCGTAGAAGGAATTGTAGAGCCATCACAGAGTGCTTGGTCGTCACCTGTTGTTTTAGTGAAGAAACCCGATGGATCCTACCGTTTTTGCGTGGATTATCGTCAGTTAAATGCCGTGACTAAAAGAGACGCCTACCCGCTGCCCTACATTTCGAATATATTGGATAGGTTACGCGATGCCAAGATACTTTCTTCCATCGACATAAAGAGCGCATACTGGCAGATACCAATGGCTGCTGAAAGCAAGGAAAAGACAGCTTTTACTGTTCCCAACCGCGGCCTCTTCCATTTTTGTAGGATGCCTTTTGGACTGCATAATGCACCAGCGACATGGCAAAGACTGATTGACGATGTCTTGAGAGCAGATTTAGAACCAAATATCTTTGTTTACTTGGATGACATCATTGTGGTCTCATCAGACTTCGATTCCCACATAGAAACATTGGAGAAGGTCTTAGAAAGATTGAGCTCAGCCAACTTAACGGTGAATTGGGAGAAAAGTCAGTTTTGCAGAGAGGAGCTAAAGTTTCTGGGATATGTGGTAAATGAGAACGGCCTGCAAGTTGATCCGGGAAAGATTGAGGCGATATTAAACTACCCAGCACCTAAGAACGTAAAGCAAGTGAGGCAGTTTATAGGGCTTTCTTCCTGGTATCGCCGCTTTGTCCCTAATTTCTCGACTCTAACTTCACCGTTATCAGATCTATTGAAGAAAAACAAGAGATGGAAATGGGGACAAGAACAAGAAGAAGCGTTTAGTTTACTGAAGGAGAAGCTTGTCACAGCACCTGTTTTAGCATGTCCTGACTTCAGTAAGCGATTCTTCCTACAAACCGATGCATCTAAAACAGGATTAGGGGCTATTCTTTACCAAGAATACCCAGAAGGAGATCGGGTCATAGCTTATGCGAGCCGAAGTTTGACCACAGCCGAGAGGAAATACAGTGTAACTGAGCAAGAGTGCCTAGCAGTTCTCTGGGCAATAGAGAAGTTTCGGCCTTATTTGGAAGGGATGGATTTTACAGTTATTACTGACCACATTGCCTTAAAATGGTTGAATAGTCTTCGGGACCCTCAAGGTCGACTGGCTAGGTGGGCACTAAAACTGCAGCAACACCAATTCACTATCGTACACCGTCCCGGCAAACAAAACGCTGCAGCCGATGCTTTGTCACGGACTTACGAATTCCCGATAGCCAGAATTGATATTGGAGAACCAATAGAGGACGCGTGGTATCAGCGGATGATTAAACAAGTAGAAGAGAATCCTTCGAAATATGCGGATTGGAGGATTGTTAACCAAACTCTATGGAAGCTTGTTAATAATAACCGGAAAATGGTAGGAGATAGCAACCAGTGGAAATTAGTAGTTCCTAAACAAAAACGTAGGGAAGCGATCTGGGAATGTCATGATAAAGAAATTGCAGGACATTTGGGATGTTTCAAAACCTTGCAGCGGGTAAAGGAGTACTACTATTGGCCTGGCATGGCAACCGATGTAACCAGGTACGTACGGAAATGTGAAGTGTGCTTGGCGAATAAGCCATTACAGACTAAGCCTGCGGGCCTAATGGGGAAACAGCGAGTAGTTACCCAACCTTGGCAAATGGTTTCGGCAGATATAATGGGGCCGTTTCCTATGTCTTCAAACCGGAAAAGGTTCATATTAGCGTTTACCGACTGCTTCACTAAATACAGCATCATAGTACCAATTTCAAAATCGACAGCCGAAGTGGTGGCCAAAACTTTAGAAAGAGAGGTCTTTCTTAAGTTCGGGGTTCCCCAAATTATTATATGTGACAACGGCCCTCAATTCAGGAGCAATATTTTAAAAAAGAAAGCCCGAGAATATGCTGTTAAATTGTGGTTCACCCCAGTCTATCATCCACAGGCTAATCCGATGGAGCGTCCAAATCGAGTGATAAAGACACTCCTAGCTTCCTATGTGAAAGACAATCATAAGCACTGGGATAAGGATCTACACAAGTTGGCTTTTGCTATGCAGACTGCGGTACATGAGGTTACCGGTTATTCGCCAGCTTATTTGAATTTTGGACGAGAGTTACCACGTTCAGGCGACGAGTACGAGCATTCCATTGCTTCAGATAATGTTCCGGAAATGGGAGATCGTAAGGCTTACGCACAGAAGTTCAACATGATGCCAGTAATATATGAAGAAGTGGTTGAGCGTCTACGGCAATCATACGAGAAAAGCAGGCACCATTATAATCTTCGGAGAAGGAACGTGGATCTACAAGCTGGAGATTTAGTGTGGAAGAAGACCCAAACCCTTTCGGATGCTTCAAAGAACTTTTCTAATAAATTGGCACCTCTATATGAGAAATGTAGAATCAGAGCAAAACAAGGAAATTTATTATACGTGCTAGAAGATCTACAGGGTCATCCCTTAGGAACTTGGCATGTCAAAGATCTAAAACCTCATCCGACCTAAGACTTAAGATTCAAGCATTAAAAAAAAAAAAAAATTTTTTTTGGTAGGGAGGGGGAGAGTTTGTAACGAAAAATAAATAAACAAAAAAAAAAATTTTTTTTTATTTAATAAAACTCAATAAGTAATAATCGAAGAGGGCTTAATATATTTTTGTATATAATTAAAATATGTGTTGTTTTAAAAGCTTTGTATTAGCTTTTTTATTGATATAATATTTTTTATTTAGCTATAAAAATAATTATGTTTTATTCTAAAAGAAGAGACGGGACCGAAGTAATTAATTGAAAAACAGCTGTTATTAAGGCATTTGTTTTTTTTAACAAACAACGAAGGAAAATACAGCAGATGTTCGCTAGCGTTCGACGAGTGATGATAAAATGAGACTGTTTTAGTGACTAACGTAGTTGTGGTCTATACCGCTAAATATCGGAGAATTGAAGAATAGTGGCGTTCACGGAAGAGATTCCGGTGACGAGAATCGCCCAGCCGAGTGGCTACTGGCAACAAAGCTACGAGAAGACAGGCGAGTTAAGAGAACAGACTGAAGATATTTTTCTTTTAATTTCTTTGTTAAACCTTGCTTTTTTTTATTGTATAGTTGTTATAAGTTTAAATTGTTTCTAGTTGTGTGAATAGAGTTAGATTTTAATCAGGCCTGACTACAGAAATTGTGAGTAAATTTTATTTTTAATATCGTAGTGTAAATATAGTGTTAATTAAAAGTTTTTTTATTTGAGTTTAATTTGTTTTGTTCAATTTCTTTTTAACTTACCATTAAGTAGTTCATAAGTATAAATTGCAAACTGTATTTTATGTACAGCCCTCTCCGAGATTTTAAGGTAATCTTCACTTATTAAATTTAAATTATTTTTTTTATTCAGATTGCTTTAGGTTTTCGCTATTTCCTTAAAATAAATAGCGTGGCGCCCCTTAATTTATTTCAATTTTTTTTAATCACTAGTCATTTAAGAACCCGCCCGTCTCCACTGAGCTACCACCTTTTTTGTTACGATTGTTTTATTTATTTATAACCAATTAATATTTTTTTTTACGTAACAGCGGGAGTTGGTCATTTCGACTCAGGGGACCCCAAAACGTGTATTTCCGTTGAAAACCGGAAGTCGAATTTTTTCACGATCGCAATACTTCCACTTACTATATATTTCATATATAGGGAAGTGAAAGTAAAAAAATTGTTTTATGCTTTCATGAAAAAAATATACGTACTCTACGCCTAAGTTCATCAAAAGTTAATATTGTTAATAATGCAGTGTCAAATAAATAATTAATGCCGGCTATATAGGGAAAAATAATTCGATTATTTTGTAATTATATTATATTTAATAATATTTTTTTATTGAAAAAAAATTGAAAAGTTCCTCAACAATCTTTAATTAACTAATTTCGATATTACTAAGGTACTTTTATAATATATTTGTTAATCTCATTGACTTTGATCTTACTTTGGAGTCGTATTTAAACTATTTTTATCTAGGATTATAATGAATAATTACATGACAAATTAAATTGAATGCTGAAGGAAAACAGATAAATTAAAAATTTGGTTTCGATAAAATAAATTTGGATAACAGGCAGTCAGATAATCGAAGCCTTACTGCCATTATATTATAATTCAATATAATGTTTGTAATTCAGATTTAACAAATAGTTCGAAACTAAAATAAGTATGCTGTGTATTAGGAACCCAATACGATTGGGCAGCATTTCTTTTTCAAACAAGTGATTCTCTCTCTCTCTCTCTCTCTCCCTCTCTCTCTCTCTATATCTATATATATATATATATATATATATACGTATAAATTAATATAATGTAATATATAATGTATATAATGTAAACTATAATGAATAAATAATTATTGAATTACGAGAAGAACTTAAATCAGAAGAGCATTGGATAATAAGCGGCGGATCAAGATGTTAAACCCGCAATACCGTTGAGCTGTGCGTGCAAGTATGGCTGGAACATAAATATTGCTACCAACCATTTCCAGCTCCTGCAATTGAGGAAGTGCTTGAAATAATTATTTAAAGCTAAAAAAAATTAATTTGTCTATTATGTTTTTATTTTTATTGTGATTTTTTTCATTTGGAAAGTCTTAGACATGAAGCAGTCAATCAATTACAGTATGACAATCCTTATCTTCTATTTAATTTAATGAGACGAAGTAGCTATTTAGGAGTTAGATTAAAAAATTAGTTTAAGGTTGTGGGGAGGTCTGTATGATTTTATATACTTAATTTTAATTAATAAGCTTTCCAATTATAATGGATAAGTTTAAATAAATGAATCAATGAAGCCCAGTCTGGGATGTGAATGTATTGTTAAAATGGTTGCATCGTCTGCGTAGGTTACAGTCAAAGCCTCATATTTTATACTTATGTCATATGTGTTTATTGTGTACAGTCTCTTCTGTTGTTATGTAGTTATTGAATTTACAAAACAAGTCACTTTAAAAAATTAAATTAAACCATGAAAAATCTTTATATGTGAACGTTATCACTAGAGCTCGGATTCCCGTGCAATTGCACCTTTTTATTGGTAAGTCAGAAAAAAGCGAATTCAAGTTACTTATCCGAATCAAGACTAATGGGATGTTTTAATGAAGTTTTATATTGCACGAAATTGCACTTTTTGGGGTTGACAGCACGAAATTGCACGTTTTGGGGGTTACTGCACTAAATTGCACGTTTTGAAGTTTCTTTGCAAGGAATTGCATCATATGATATTTTGAAGAAAAAAAATTATAATAAATTTTTGAAAATATTAATGGGAATCAGAAATAGGAATGAAAAAATAACGGAAAGGAAACATAGGAAAAAAGTAAAGGTAACTTGGGAGATGTAAAGAAACACAAACCTCCAAGTTCCAAGAACTAAGGGCTCAGTAGTTCCTGGATGTTTACATTTTGTTTCTTAATTCTCATCGTTCTGTCACTATCACTTCTGTCGAGTATATTGTTACTTAAAATGCCAAAAATTGAAGGTGTGTCTTCGAAAATTCTGGGTGGATTGAAAAATATCCTGACTCAAAAGGGATGGTAATGTGGTGTTTTGCAAATATTGTGATAAAAATATTGGATGTAAGAGGAAATCACAAATTGATGCCCACTGCAGCACAAGTAAGTAGTAGTACCTAATTATTTTTTAACCATAGAACATAATTATTTTTTAACCATACCAGAGGTAGTGCATGTCATCAGAGTGATTGAAAAATAAGCCTACGCAACCGGATATTGCATCTATAGATTCCATAATTTGAGTAGTATCTCTCCTTTATAAGACCTCCCTTTTTCCAATATAATTACAGTTCACACGCGAGTGTTTTTCCCTTTATTCTACATCTTGTTACTATATTAAGTAAATATTTTATATTCTGATTTTTTTTTTTTAACCGGAAATATTTTCAAATATAAAATAAAATATGCAATCAATTATCAAATTAAAAACCATTTTGATGAATCCAACCATTCAATCTGATTTGGCATTTATTTGATCGAATTTATCAGCTTTGCCTGTTGCTCTTACAGAACTAGAGGAGACAAATCTTTCTCTATATGACCAAATAAAAATAGTTGAGGACGTTGGAAAATCATTGGAAACAATCAAGAGCGAAAAAAGAAATATCATTTACGAAACATTTCGAAAATTTTTATAAAAAACTCCACCATACAAACTATTAAACAATTGTAATGATTGCCTGAACGGAAATTCAGTCACTGCTGAATTGAAGGAGATCCCAAGTTGCTGAGTCGCTATAAATATTGTCCTCTAGCGATTGTAGAAGTTAAGTTACAGGAGGCAATGTTTTACAGAAAAAAATTTAGAAATGTATTTGGTTATAAACTTTGATTAAAAAAATAATGAAGTGTAGTTACATTTCTAATGTAGTCCATTAATTTTTCTTTACTAATGGAAAAATCATTATTTTACCAAAATCTATATTAAAACCGATATTTTAAAAATAAACGATTTTACTTCAGTTTACTCTCCGCTACTTATTTGTTTCAACAGTAGCTATATATTCCTGTACCACTACAACCCATAAAGGGTCTTGGGTTCAGTACTAGGTAAGGAAGAGTACTGTTTCTTGGTCAGCGGTTGTGCAAGGAGGTGATTTGACCGTGATCACGCTCAACCGCCAGGTTTTTTCCCCTTAATTTTTCAATTAAGGGTACCCACTTTATAGAGGCTGGGTTTGCCCCAGGAGGGTCTCTCGGCCCACGAGACGAACTGTGGCGAATAATAAAGAAATCATAAGCCATATCAGATTCGAACTCGGGACCTTAAGCACAGCAGTCCACTGCCTTACCAGTGGGCTACCCCGCTCCCGTAGCTATATATTGTTCACATAAATAATTTAATTCATGATTTTCAAGCAATAAATTTTTTTTGCATGTTTTAAAGTTTTTATTGTACGGTTTTGTACGTTTTTAAGTTTTTATTGTACGTTTTCAAATTTTTACTGCACGGAATTCCGAGCTTTAGTTATCACATACCGAAGGGACACGTCTCTACCAGTTAATATCGGTGAAAACAATATTCCTTACACTAAAATAGTACGATACCTAGGACTAATATTGGACTTGAGACCCTCATGTTAAAATGAAAAATTTTAAACGAAAATGCAAAAGACTGAAAATACTTTTTTTCCCCTTAGTATGTAAGTAAAGGACTCGCACACAGACGTACAACAACCACACAAACGAAACATTTATTCACATTTTCATAATGAAATGCAAGGACTTGACAATAGACTTTGTAAAGTTATCAGTGACAAGTTAACAATGTCGCTGATTGTTTCTGAAATGCGAAAGGCGCAAATGCAATAATGAAGATTAAAAATAATTGATGTTCAAGATGTGACTAAATTAAAAATAAAAATTTGCTCCATGTTTTTATATTTTATTTTTTCAAGTAAACGCTTTTGAGTTATTTTACTGTAGGAAGCCTTTTTGAACAAACCTTCTTCAATTACATCTATAAATAAAGTATGATATATCAGTTGCAAGGAATAGACATCCGCTAGTAGACAAAGCACACGCTATGCGCCCGGGAACCGGTGGGATATCCATTAAGCCTGCTGTTCCTGATAAAAGCTTGGAATTCGCACGAGATTACTGGAGTTTGTTCAATTTATCTTGGCTGTCGATGGGGCAACCGTGTTACGGGATCAATCGACGTCACGATGTCAATATTCATTACTTGTTTCATTGTAATATTTTAGTAACTGAACAAAATCATGAGCTCAGGTAAGTTCCAAAATATGACTCCGATTATAAAAATAACAGTTTTTTGTTATTTTTCTAATAAATCTAAATATTCTTGTTACTTAAATTGAATGTTAAGAAGCGTTTATCGTATCTAGACTTTGTTTATGTGAGACACTCCGGTTTCATTTATTTCAAGTTAATAAAACTTTTCTGAGACGAAGGTATTAACAATACCTTCTATTCCTACTTCTTTAAAAACGATATTTGGGACATCACCTGAACAAAAGATTGATATGGATAACTCAGATCAGACTAATAAGAAAGCAACTGAGCAAAGGATATGAACTGTTTCTATCGTCTGTTACTTGACAGACGCTCTAAATTATCCTTAAACAACAGGCTTAAAATATAATTATTAAAGCCCTTTTAATTGTACTTATTAAAGTACTTACGAAAGGGCAATTCAAAGCCATCAAATATCCAAAGAATCCAATCATTTCAATCAAAATATTGAAGAAGGTAGTAGTTGCACCATATTGCAGGTATTATGACTTACTACACTAGGACCTTAATATCCAAATAGTCATTGATACAATAACACAAAAACTTTCAACATGAACCCATTTGTACAAATACTTAAATTCACCAAAAATCCTCATTCCACCATGACGACTGTTGAGGCGGTGGTCAAGAGACTTATAACAATAATTCAACTGGAATGGATCACACATAAGTTTGGAGCACACATTTGTTTATCGCAGATGGCTAATCAAGAACATGCGAAAATTATTATATTTTTTATTATAATAAAAATAAAACTTTTGCTAAATTTTATTAATTCGATTCAAACAGAAAATCATTAACATCATAATTATTTAGAATTTTAATAAGTTATTAAATATAAATTAGCAAACTACAAATCAGTAGTTCTGGGTCCCTAAGGGAATAATATACTTAGGAGGATTGTTTTATCCACTCCCCCCTTGCTAAGCCAACGATTTCGTTCTGATTTTTACTGATCGTTAGACACGGTGTATTACATCACAATGGCATTTAAGGTTGATATGTGGAAGAAATAGGTCATAAATAATAAAAAACTGGCCAAATAATTTGGTTCATTAACTCTTATTAATAAGTATGATTGTAATAACATATTGCACCATATTATAAAAGGGTCGTAAGTTGAACAAGGCAATAAGTGGTAAACCTGAAACATTTGTGTTTATCGGACGGAAAGAAAAACTTGACAGAGACATTAATGAATAGCCATTTCATATATAAATAGCTGATATAATATTGTATCACTTTGATATCTCAGAGCGTGCAAACAATCAAGAAATCAATAAACCATGAATATTAAAAAAGAATAATTGTTTTTTATGCGGCTAACATAAAGGGAAATGCAAATAAATGAAAGTTATGTGAATCAGGAGTTTTATATATTAAAAAGAAAAACGTCGAAGAACTTCGTGAGGCGAATGTTTGTTTTAGTTTTAGTAGCATCTTTGGAATCGGTCGGTATCGATTATCCTATTTGGTCCGGTTGGTTACCATTGAAACGAGTTGGGGCTTAAGATCGTTTAGCAGGAAAAAAATTATCTAATTTTATCTATTGCCAATTAAAAGCTGTAATAAGAAAGATGTTTCGCTAAACATCATTATTCAGTCCAACATGCGTAATTTAGTGACTAAGCCAGAGGATCGATATTCTATGGCTCATGGGGCAGTTGCAATTGTCACATTTCACTCGCCAATCTCTCCTAAGTTGCGTTCAACAGTTGTTATTTTTAATAAAATAAATACAATATATATGTAAACGCATCTATAAACAAGGAAACAAATAGTATTTGTTAGCTTTGGAGTCCACAAATTCTTAACATTTTGGACAATTTATTTGTTCTTTTTTCATATTTTCAGATCAACCCCACCCCCCTTTTTTTAACAAATTGACTTGGAGTATAAAATCTATATAAAACTTAATTAACTTCACAGCTGTGTACACTTGATAACGCGTGAATGTGGCAAGGAGAGATAATAGATAAAAAGCAATCTTAGTTTTCGGTTTCAGGAAGTGGTGCCCGATATGTTTTTTTACTATGACCGTATCTCATGTGGGCGATCTATAGATGGATATCCGTAAAGTTTAAAGTAATGGCGTACAGTTGATTATTTTTTATTCGGTTTTATATTCCTGCGTTTCATTATTTCTTTATATATAGGATACTAGTGCCCAATCAGTATCATTTGTTTGTTTATTGAACGTCAATTTATGCGGCTATTGCTAATAGGACGATACTACAGTCGGCTTCATAAATATTGCCTATTCTAGTATATGTTAGGACAGGGATCTTGAATGAGTACATTGCACCGGCTTGGGTCCTACATTGTACCTCCCACCAGATGGACGCCATAGGGCCATCTGCCGGGCTACGAATTCGTGACCTCTGTAATAGTTGGTTATACTCGCCACTAAACTACACTTGTCCCTGAGTTATTTAAACTATCTAAAATGTTTTCGTTTGTAATAACAGAAATAAGCAACATTTGGTGGCAATTAAGAGAGAAAGGAACGGATGTTATTTTCATATGGTCCCCCTCATACTGCGGAATCACAGGAAATGAGCTAGCAGATCAAGCGCGAATTCCAGATACCAACGAGGTGACAACCATAAATAAAATTCCTTTAGATGACCTTTTGAAAGCAACAAAACTCGAAATCCATAAAATATGGCAGGTCAAACGGAACCAAAAAGAATCAAAATTGAAGGACATAAAGAAGAACCCGAGAGAATGGACCACCTCCAACAGAAAATCGCGTAGAGAGGAAACTGCTTTTTGTCGGCTAAGAATAGGCCACTGTATGTTCTCCCATGCATACTTGCTAGAAGGTCTCGAACCCCCCACATGCAAATTATTCAAAGTAGAAATAACAGTAGAGCACCTTCTACAGAATTGCAAAGCCTATGAAAAGCTAAGGAAAAAATTAGAATTGGGACCATCTTTAGAAGAAAATCTTGAAGACGATGAAACAACAGTAAAAAAAACAATACAATATTTAAAACTAACAAAGTACTACAACAAAGTCTAAAATACAGATATTGCCAATGACCCTGCAGGGTGGAGGCAACAAAAAAACCAAATAAATAAATAAATAAAATGTTTTCGTATATTTATCTATTTATATGATATTCTGAACAGTATTTCAATGAGGTCTTGCTATTTTATATTGTAACACTTATGTGGGTCAACAATTTTTATTTATAGAAGAATTACAATTTTCAATGCCACACGAATTATAACTACACAAATATTTGAACAGATTACAAATATTGTCCCTTTTTAACACACCATATGACTTGAGTTTCTCTTTAACGACCAACTGTCTAGTCCATGGCTCCTTATAGTATATAGTCGTAAGGAGAAAGGTCTAGAACTAAGCTATTCGTAGTCACGAACACGTGCTACGGCAGTTTGTTCCAACTGTTAGTTCATTCCAACGATAAGTATAAAACCATGTTGTTTTTAAACGTTACAATATGATTTTTTTTTCTGCAGTTGATCTCTCTAAACACAGCAGTATCACCCCCTTCCTACTTTATGAGGATAAAATGTTTTAGATTGTAATTTTGCTTAATGTTATAAAAGGTTTTAGCTAGACGCCAATGGCCACGTCACTTTTCCTAGGATATTAAATATTGTTTCATTTTAAATATTTAATTACATTTTTTTTACTTTATGAAAAAATATATTTTTTTTTTCATTAAATTTCATTGAATTTATTTACCTGCAGATTTTTTTCCTGCCTTCCTATTTTCCGGAACCCCAAGCTTAGTCCATTTTTACTAACACTTTAAGCGCCTTGGTACATCATAAAAATATAAGCGTTTCGGTTGTAACTAACATTTGGCATTATTGCTCTATTTGTCCGGTATCGGCCGCCCTCGGTTCCTGACAGAAGACAAAACGTATAAGCCGATCACGAAGGGCGAGTTGCATGCAACGACACAATTTGCCTCACAGTTGCCTACCATCCCGAGTACGCTAAACTATTATCGAATGCCCTATTTCCGATCTGCTCTGCATTAGTACCAATGCATGAGGAAAAATTCACCTTTGGTGTTGTGATATCTATTTCATGATATAACGGAAGGACTTTAAGTTAGACTTTACACGCTTTAAGCTGCAGCCACAAATATGTTATTACCTGCATTTTTATATAAACACAAAATTTATGGGGTGGATTATTACGACTCTTATAACCTATAAACTTCCCGGTAAAATCCTGACATATGGCAAGAAGTTTAATCACAATCGAATGAACGATATGGCAGCGCATAAAATACGATCAAATAAACATTGATGATTATATATTAGGCTACCTGCACAATATACTTCAGTGTGTATTTACATTCTATCCGTAAGGTTAAACAAGTCCTAAATTAACTGAGTAGTACCCGTGAGTAATAATAGAACATTTCTGATGAATTGTGTGTAGTTAAAAACAATATTTTTAATGTTATAACGAGAAAAAAAAAAATATGATTTGGGTAATTTCCGTTGAAAAGAGTTCTAGACTCTTGTTGGAACAATTACAAACTGTTCTAGTAAATGTTATTTATTGTTCTAGAATCTTCTACGATATTCGAAAACCTTCCAGAATCATCAATTTCAGACTAAATATAAGAAGCGATGGACTAGAGTCTTTGATGATCGAATCATATGGTTAATTTGTGTTACTGTGTCGTTACAAGGAGTTACTTAGTGTAACATTGTTTATAATTGGAGTTTTTATTGTTTACGCGAAAAATGGAACCCTCCTGGGAGAGAAAGGTCTGCAGAAGAATATTGGGCGGAGTATTCGAAAATGGGATTTGGGGGAAGAAGTAAGAATGAGGAGCTGAAGGAATTGTATGGGAAACCAGACTTTGTTGCTATGGTAAAAAGAGCCGAAACCAGTTGGATAGGGGATGTAGCAAGAATGAAAGAGCAAAGGATCCCAAAAAGGGTGCTTTATGATAAACCTGATAGAAAAAGGAAAAGAGGATACCTCGGACCAAGTGGCTGGATAATGTGGAGGAGGATTTGGGGCGGCTGTGTGTTCGAGAGAGCACGAGATCGTGTAGGTTGGTTGGCTGTTGTGGAGGAGGTCCGGGCTCTTAGAGGACCGTAGTATAATAAATAATTTTTTTGTCTGAAATTTTGAATTATTTTCTTTTAATAACCATTATTTAAACTCGCATTAGTATTGCAACATTTATGTTAGCGAAGGAAGATTTTAACAAATGGCAGATTTTAAATTTATAATGATGCAGTAATGAATGGATTAATTAATATTCAGATGTCTTATAAAACTTAAATAACGTGAAATAAAACATACGGTTTAGAATATTTCTAGATTTTTGTTGGAATCTAACTGTTGGAACAAAGTGTTATCGTACATGTTTGTGAATATGATGTTCCATCTACGCTAGCCCAGAACCGCTGAGGCCCGTCCTCTTATATATAAGGAGCGATGGACTGGAGAGTTAGTCTTGTTCTGAAGCTGTAAGTCATTTAGTTATTTCTGTGTAACGAAATGATAATTTTTGTAACCTGTTTAATTACTAATGTTTTTTATAATTTGTGTGACATTGTATTGTAAAAATTGTATAACCCACATAAGTGTTAAAATATTATGAAGTGATTTACTCCTTTTTTACTTTTATTTCCCCCTTCCATAGCAACGAATAAATGAATAGAATAAATGAAATTATCATCTTTTAAAAAAACGTGTAACGATTTGTCATTTGGTAGATTAAACGCTTCCAAACGAAGGCCACACTGTTGACACGAAACTTTCAAAGTTTAATTTAAAAAAGAAATTGCAATTCTTTCATTCCGTCATCAGTTTTATACAGCTAATGAACAGACTGATAAACATGAAACTAGGCTGGTCATCAGGTGTAGGACAGTTCTAGTCCGGGGTGGAGGGGAGAGGGGGGGAAGAACTTTAAGAAGAAAATAATCAAAGAAAAAAGTAAAAAAAAAAAAAAACAAGATGCGAAGAGTTAAGACACGGAGCTGCAATTTCGTGTTATTTGCACTTAATGAGGTCTTCACTCGGCAAAGTTTAGAATTGTGTAAATGAATCCGCCATCCTCAGGTGGTTTCGAATTATTCTCTTATTTATAAGTTGATATCATATACGAGTATATTATTTCTTAAGGCCTTTTTTTTAGTCGGTAGGCCATAACTTCCTTAATACTTCATCAAATTTCATGAATGAGGCATCATTTTAAAACTTTCCTTAACCGCTACACCGGAAAAATATACAAATCACTCATTTCGCCTTCGCTATCGAGTTATAAGCGCGAAACCGCAATTTTTGCGAGAAAATCAAAACAGAGGTTTCTGAATGGTGTCAATCTTTTCAGGTTTTCAAGGAGAACATTTTCGCCCTAAAAATTTTTTCGTTTAACCCTTTCGTTTGCGAGTTGTTAGCGAAAAACTGCAATTCTCAGCGTAAATGGTCGCATGGCTTTTTCGAAGGTGTCCTTTTTTTCAGTTTGTCGAGACGAATATTTTTGGTTATATACACTTTTCCGATTGTGCTACGCTAAGCCCTTCCGATTACGGTGACCATATCGTAACTTGAACCATAGTTTTTTAATAGCTCCTGTAAACCCAACCCTGAACAATGCCCATGACGCACTGTACGGTACTAAATATACGGTATGTACTTTAATTAAGTGAGATTTAAGTGGGTTAGAGTGTTTCGCACGGGTCAGCTAGTTCTTATTTATTGTAATTATAAAATAAAATTTAGTGTTATACTTCTCGATTCATTTATATTTGACAAAAAAAAAAAAAAAAAAAAAAAAAAAGGTAAAGACTAATACTATTTAGTTTTCATGTGTTTTATAAATTTATATTATAACTATTATATTATAACTATTATATATACAGAGTCCTAAGTAAATGACTAAATTATTTAAAAAGGATTCATTAGAAATTAAGAACAATGAGAAATTCATTAGATCGAAGCGCAGGTTATCCGTTAAAAAGTTTTTTTTTTCAATTAAGTAAAGTTTTCTGTTGAATAAGAAGTGGTAATTTTTTTTTTTTCAAGTTTCAAGAAGCCAATGTCTATAATTCAAGGAAAATTTGTTTTCAATATAAAAACCAGAGTTTTCAATAAATTAAAATTTTATTTAAACATATGTCGTTTTTATTCTTTCATAAAAAATAACTTGTGAAATATTTTTCAATATATCTGTTTACAAATAAATATTGAGACTCTTTTAATAATCAGTATTTTTTATTTCTATTATCGGCCTGAATCATCATCGTAGATATGTTTTGATCATCATCGTAGATACATATTGATAGTAGGCTAATGAGGAAAAATTGAAAATGGCTATTGAAACAAAATAGCTGTGGGGATTTTATCCAAGATACGATCTTGCTAAAATGTGAGTTATTAATATAAGCTGTAAATATTTAGGTTCAGCTAAATATTTACAACATTTAGCAATGTTTGTTGAAAACATTGCTAAATGTTGTAAATATTAGAGATTTGACGAAGTTTTTGAAAATTTAGGGAAAGCTGTCTTAAAACAATGTTATATTTAACTTGAACAAACATTCACTGCGACTATGATATATTCAATGTAATTGGATTAAATTAAGAAAAACAATTCTTAAAGTCACTGAATAGATACTGTTCGATAAGACATTTCAAAAAACACTTGTCACAACGTTGAATTAGTTTGGAAACATATGTTATGCTAAGTTTTTCCATGCCGACGAATAAAAACGAGTCTTTTATCACACTTTTGGCGCTGATTTGATTCCCAACCAAATTATGTAGTTTATTAGCTTTCAAACCTTTCTTAGAGAATATATATTCGTCTTAAAGAAAAAGAAAGGTTTTTTGAACATTTGATTCAGCGAGAATTGGATACTACTGAGTAATCTATCCCCTAAATTAAACGAAATTTGAAACTTTTACCATGGAGTTGTGAGGCTTCGGAATTACTTAACTTGGCAAAAAGCGCAATTTCCATGCATGAATTATAATTAGTTAAGTTCATAGTTCTCCACCTTTATGTATCTATATATGAATATAATTCTAAATATTATTCAAGATTAATGTTGAATGACTAACACAGCACTAGAAAAATAAAGTTATTTTCCTATCAACTAATTCTTTTTTACTTCATGGTTGTTATATTAGGAGTTAAAATATAAGATACTATATAATTCGTTTTGATATAGCTATTTACATATTATTGTATGTTTTTTTGAAGAATTTTGTTTTATTTTAGTGTTATTTAATTTTTGTTGAATATTTGTTAATACGTACTGTCAATGAATATGTAAATTGATTAAAACATTTATTATTTTAGAATGATCAATACTTTGTCAATGATCAATTTTTTTTCGTAATTGAAAATTATAATATTCAAAGAGCGATTTTACAAATAAATGATAGCAATTAGAAACTAAATGTTGAAAATGAGAAATTAAGAAAGATAATTAAAATGATACAGATTTTTTAAAATTAATTACATAATAATCTATTAGATTGATAGTCAAAATATCAACATTAAGCACTTAGATTATCACTATTCTATGAATAAAAACAAAATCAAAAATACAAAAAACAAAATTAAAATTAAAAAAATGCTTACATGCATAGTAATTTCACTTAAAATGCAAAATTAAAGTGCAAAATTCAAAAATATTTAACTACCCTATATGCTTAACTTCTTATGTGATTACTGTTAATTGCTTAGATGTTAACTTTAATTAGGAATTGGAGGAAAAGATTCATTAATTAGGGAGTAATTTATTAGAAATAATAAACTGTAATTAGGAAGTAGAATGATTTATTAGCTTGGAAAAGAACTGTAACCTTCTTGATTACATGTGTGTACTTTCAGTGATCAATCAGTATCACTCAAAGCTGATTAATAAGTAATGGTGTAATTAAGTAATTGCTTCATTGCTTGTTAAACGTTCATAGCATTTTTATTTATTTTCTTCAATGGCAGTGAAATAGAATTTAATATTATACATAAGTCGTTTCCAATCAAGGTAATAGATTATATTTTAGATTTATAGTTTTGTAATGTAGAGACGGAAAAGGAAAAATTTGCTACAGTTAAGTTATAATGTAAAATGCTTTTCTTATTTGGAATATAATTTATTACAATTTAACGAGTAAATACTGTCCTGTAGAGTTTGTTTTTACCAATAAAACAATATTTTACTAAAATTATTTAATTAAGTTGGATAAGAAATTTTAAATGGTACTTTACAAGCATTTAATTTGAATATTTAATAAAAAAAAAAATCAATGAATAAACAGGGCATTAAAAAAAAAGGGTTGTTTTTTAAATTTTTTTTATAAGTTGTATTCCAGGATTTTACTTATCATACTGATTTAATTCTGATGACCCTGTATCATTAATATTTCTCATTCTACCGGCCTACATACTAATTGAAGCATTCACATATTACAGCATGTACCTCACGAAAGATCTAATAAAAATAAAGCTAATAAATAAAATAGACTTAAAAAATACAGTTATAAAGTGTTATTTTTATTATATTTTTTTTCAAAGTCTATGGCTAAAGAAATCATATCAATGCATAACGCATTATGTAAAAAAAAAAAAAAAAAATGCATTAATTGCAAAACCAAAACTTAGGGATGTGTTTCTTATTGGGCAACTGTCTCAGTTAAATTTTTAATTTATTTATTTTTTATTTCTCTCATGTCTAACTGCTAAATTAATATAATTATAACTCATGAGTTGTGTTTATCTCGGAATTTTTAATTTGGTTTTACAACTTAATGTTCATTACACAAATAATTCTGTAAATGTGCAATAAGTAGATAAGAAATGTTATTAATAATTGTCATTAATATCGTATCGATATTAATAACAATTACGTCGTACAATTCTTTTTCTTCTGGAGTCTTTTTTGTTTTTTTGAAATACCGAGCGAAAGATTTTCCAAGAATAATCACTTGGGTTTGGGTTCAATATTTGAGGAGAAATTGATTAAAGAGAAGAGGTCAGTGGAACTCGTAATAATAACTGCATAAGTTATTGAACCGATTTTTTATCTTAAATTTTTGTTCGATTAGTATTCAAGTTCGAATTTTCGGATTGAATGGAAAGGTGCAATGTATCGAATTCAGAATTTTTAAACTCGACCAATAATCCTTTTATATTTTTGACACAATGTATATCAATAAATGAGTATGCCATTCATCCGATATTTATGTTGAAGTTTCCCTTTTTTTTTATTTGAACTATTTTTAATTTTAATTGGCATTGACATATTAAGACGCAATTAAGACTTCACTGTATATCTTAAAATTAATATTAACTTTTCTTGCATTTTTTCAGATTTTAAAAATTTATCTCATTTTTTGTTTGATTGCTATTATTGCAAAGGGAAAATTTTCGATCCATAGGAAAATGTTATTTTCTATCACAGAAAAGGAGTTTCGGAGGGCTAAAAAAGTAATGCCAACTGGGAAATTTAAGTTTTTAAATATTATTAAGGAAATTTCAAAATGGTATGTCGTGTTTTTTCGGAGGTGCGGAGTAAAAAGCAATTCTTGATAGGGAGGCCAAAGAAACTATTTTTAATTGAAAAATATTCAAGTTTTAACTCGAGTTTTGAGAGATTTTAAAAAACTAATTAAACTTGAAGAATTAGTTAATGAAACACTTTCACTTCCATATTTGACAAGCAAACATCATCGTTAATGAAACTAAAAAAATAACACGCAAAAGCTCTTTTTCACGGATTAGGTGTGGTAAGTAGCTTATTGGAGTATCATTTTTTTTTTTTTTTTTGTATTTTTATTGATTTATTTTCCTTTTAAATCATTGAGGAAGATGTAAAAGGTTAATCGAAGGATTCTTACTCTATGATTTGTTTATTTTAATCGGGAAGAGGCTTATGTTTAAATATGAAATAATTAAAGGAAACATAATGTACTGAAGGAGCGTTTGACGACATATCAATAATTGCACACATTACAACACGCTTAGCCTATTTGTTGACGATTTTGCATTTTGAAATTGAATTAATAATATTTAATTGTGAAATTATTGGAATTAATTAATAGAATGTACCAGAACTTTGAAAATCTAAAATAATTGCGAAATTGATATTAAAGGAATTTTGATTGAAGAAACGTATATAAATTGTTTATAATCAGCGGTGAGATTTTTTTTTTTTGTTTATTCTCAGTGATGTGAACGATTAATTTTTTTTTTGCATCAGTAAAAATTTTTATGTCAGGGCATTACTCATATTCTTATTGGTTATTTTACTCTATTATCTTATCGGAAAAAATGATGCCTAACTAGCAGTCGATGTGCTCTTCTAAAACTTGATGAAATAACTTACTTAAGAAAAATTAAAAAAAAAAAAGCAAACTTTATCTAAAACCATAAATATAAATATAAAAAATAAAAATTTAACAAAAAAAAAGTAAAATATGTAATAACATATACAATAGTATCTGAGCCAGAAAATTAATTATGTTTACAGGTGCATTACCTGGCCTAGCCCTGCGCTGGTCGGCAACTGAGGGAGGAAGGGTTGAGTGTATCGGGTGACGTCACTTGGTCACGTGGCACCCCCCTGTCAGCGATCTTAGGAATCGTACTGCTAATTATCAAGAATTTGTCATCAATTTCAGAATGCAAATAATTTTAAACATACAAACCTTGGTTTTTTTCCCTACATTCACTGTCATTCATCAATTTAAAATTGAGATTCTCCAACAGTCGTTAATTAAATCTTTTCCAACATTTCTAGAATAACAATAAAGACAGAGTAGGTTATCGCCGCAATGGTCTTATGTGTATATACGTCAGAGTTGGGCAAATTGTAATCAGAATAATGATTTATGAATATGAATAATTGGCAATCATAAAACAAATGAAGAATGAATAACCATTATTCATAATCAGTACGGAGTATTTTTAATGATTATTGAGTGTTTATGGTATTCATTTGAAATGAATAATGAATAACTAAATACCAATTATTCATTATTCATTACAAATGAATACCATAAACACTCAATAATCATTCAAAATACTCCGTACTGATTATGAATAATGGTTATTCATTTTTCATTTATTTTATGGTTACCAATTATTCATATTCATGAATCATTATTCAGATTACAATTTGCCCAACTCTGATATACGTTATGATTATAGCTTTCGTTTTACCTGCACGAATTTATAACTAATAATATAAACAGCGTGTTCCGTGCTTACAAATTCGTTTCGATTCGTCGAAATTTCCAGATTTTGTAATAGTCTTGTAATAACATTTATGTAAAATTTATGACGACTTTGTGGCGTTAGCTATATATTTATATAGTAATTATGTAGTCCCATTCTTGACAGGTTTGCTCTATGCGCGTATGAAATGTATAGAAGAGTAGCCAATATTGCACCTTGAGGTATTTTTATAATTCTTTAAAAGTATTAAATTATAGTTATTGAATATTTTTATCACTTTTATCATTATTTATCACTGGTTAGAAAAAAAAGCCTGAAAATTCACTTAAAATAGGTTATATTTCAAACGATTATGTTATATTCTCTACAAAAATTTATTTTGTATAAAAGCGAACAATGACAACGAATTCACTGTTGCTAAATGAAAAACAACTCGATTTTGAGTATGAAAAAGTTGGAAATTTTAATGTTTTAGAGTTGCGTTCCCTTTCAAACTGGAGGCGATATTTTTTTTATTGAATTAGTGTATTGAGGAAGATGGCATAACAAGTGAAGCATTAATAAACAACACAATTTAACTTTTAGAGCGCGGTAGTTTGATATCATTTCTCGTAGGCGGGCAATTTCGGATGTAAATGACTCTTTAGTATATTCGTAGTGCTGCATCATATTTGGAAGAAAATGACAACAAATTAATGTGACCGTGGTATTGTAAACTGCCATAGTCTGAAGCAACAAATAAGCGGAATCCTTACAAGGTTTTTATCATGGGTATTACCAAAATGGATAACAACCTGGGTTTTACCTTTATTCCTCGTTTGTAAATTTATTCAAATCATCAGACGTTTTAAATGAAGGGCTTAGCGTTGGATTTTACAATATCTTAAGATGATTTTTAAAAAAAATAATAACAATAAATAAAATTTTGAAAAATGCATTAACCTCTGCTTCAGTTTTAAATGTCACAGTTCAAACCGATAATATTTTTCTAAAAAGTCAGAATGGTTTAGCTTCATTGTTTACGGAAGAAATTGGGACGTTAAATCCTTATTAGAACTCACAAAAATATTTTAATGGAAGCGTTTAATGTTTATCGAAACGTTCAACACCGAAAACAAAGACGAAGTGAGGTTGTTGAGATTTCAATTAGCTATACAATGGGCTTTAATTTCGGAATATTACAGGTGTGTTACTTATGAAAACTAGGCTTCTAAACGATCCACATTCTTAATTCATTAAATAGAACATTTTTATCAATTGTTGATCAAATTTAGTCCAAGTAACTTGTTAAAATTTTTAACTGAAGCAAACTTTAATGATAATCGGAAAATAAAGTTTTGTTTCATCTAAAGCAGAAACACGTTGTTGCCGAAGGCATGTTCTATATTTAGTTTAATCGATACCTTGTGGTTTGGGTTCCTGATATCAATGATAAACAAAATGTTTTAAAAGTCCCGGAATTTATGGGAGTCTTGTATGGAAATCACTACCTAGCATTCAATTCGGAATAATTATAATTTTCAAATTGTTACAATACTTACTGTACGCCAGTAAGAGACGAAACCAACGCCAAGCTTTCATCTTTAGAGCACTTCACAGGACTAATGGGTTTCAACATATTTAGTGCCAACGCCAGCATCTCTGGAATAGTTATCAAAACATCATCTAAAGCTGAGTCGTATTTTACTTATTTACTTATCTTTTATCCATTCTTTATATAGAGATCTCAGAAACAGAAACAGAAGCTGCGTCTTATGCAGGTGCAAATTTATAGTAAAATATTTTAATGATTTATCTATTTATTATTAAAACTTATTATTGATTAGGATATAAAACAATATTTATTATTAAAATTTATCATCGATTAGGATATAAAACAATATTTATTATTAAAATTTATCATTGATTACGATATAAAACAATTGATAGAGAAAAGAATATACCGTACGTGAGTTAAATAATTTCCTCTACATGGTCACACATTTCTATTGATTTTATAGTGTTTTCTTTGACGTTTTGTAATCAATTGTGGTTGTATTGTAGTCAAAAATTATGAGATGGTACACCAATGATTTCTTCGGAAAGTTATACCAAAAATTTCAATACAATTTTCTTTAGAGAGTAAAATACGCGCATCGTCTGGGTTTTTGTGGGATGTGAGGAGTGCAGTGTCTTCAGCAAATGTTGCTAATAAAGTGTGTTCGTATTCGGGTGAGTCTCTCTCCAATGTCATTTAGATGATATTTCGGCCTGGGCAAAAAGGTGGAGAGTGACATTCTTATTTACAAATAAGAATTATAGCAATACTTTTATTTGTTTAATTAAAATAAATTAATTTCCAAAAAAACGAAATGATTAGATAAAGCGTAATATAAAGAAAAGGGTGTTAGACAGTTGGGTGCGGCACGTAACAGGTGTATTTATGAGATAAGGAGGGCTGCTGTTCCCTTACACTGTCTACTAGGGCTTAAAATAATTTGCTACCACGATTTCAAAATCATGTGAACCACCAGCGATAAAGTTAGACTTACATCTAATATTTTAATATTGATGAAGATATATTTATCTAATATTTTAACATTGCCTTATTTAAAACTCAACGGATTACTATTTACAAATTGCAGACAAATATAATATTACGATTAGTTTCCCGAATAAAAATTATAGAACAAAAGAACTGAATTAAGGCGATATGGCAACTTACATATGTGAAAATGGATTTACCAAGAAAGGATCAGTAACATTTCGTGAGGCTGGTTCTACAAGTCATGAAGATATATTATATTTCGATAATTTATAATTAAATATTATAAACCAAATAAAACTTTTCAGAACCTGTTTCTTATACTTTATACATAAATACATAAAAACAAAGAAAGTAGAAACACGTATAAAAATCTGGTGCGATGCGCACAACACACAACTTTAGCTTACGAACTTACTTAAACTAACTGATTAGAAATCGACGTGCTTTGATAATATGTAAACGCCATTCTTCAACTTCTCACATATTCCAGATTTATATGCGTATGTGTATTACAAAACTTGAATGTTCTCTGTACTTTTCGATTCATTATTGCTTATTTCTTTTTTAAGGGACTTACTTTCACAAACAGTACCTAATTTTGTCAACAATAAATAAAGTGCCTTCTCCGTTTGACCAGTATTGATGAAATTTTGGCTACCACATTGCGGGCAGGTACATACATCTAATACCCAGTTCGATCAAAATTGTTACAGCCGTTTTTGAGAAAGGAAAAAGAACAAACAAAAAACGTGAACATGAGACGAAATTTATTAAATAATGTGCCCCTTCTGTTTTACCAATTTTGATGACATTTATGCTGTCACATCGCGGGCATATATATACACCAAATACCCAATTTTAGGTTGGTACGGATTATAGTTTTTGAGCTAGTCTGTTCACACACTGACCATTTAGCGGGACTTGGTTATTTGGGGGACCCCAAAACGTGTACTTCCGTTTAAAACCAGAAGTCGAAATATTTCACGATCGCAATACTTTCCCTTCCATTACTATATATTTCATATATGGGTAAGTGAAAGTAAAAATAAGTATAACAAAAAAACTAATTTATAAAAATCTAAATCTTGTTTGATTAAATTTGTGAAAATTTCAAGTCGTATATTTTACTAATATGATCTCATATTTTGTGTCAGTATAAGATTAAACATTCATATGTTTTTGCTTGGCACCCTAAATCCTTGAGTTGTAAGACTTTACTAAACTTACGGGTTTCATATTATTTTTTTTTTACTAGACGATCTTAGCTATTCATCATGTGAAAACATAAATAAAATTTAGACAAAAACTTTTTATCAGTTTAGTTAAACATAGACTTAACGATTTAATTTAATTTAAAAAAAAATTAATTAAATTTAAAAATTATGAAGGTGTTAGGTTTTGGAACCGAGCTAGAATTATCTTTTGGATTAATTTTTATTTGTTAAATCCGTGATTATCCGTTGCTAATGTAATTCTTTGTCGATTAAAAGCCCACAAAAAACTAGCTTTTACTTTTTTAAACATAACATCACAGCACGAGTTTCAAAATGATTATATTCTTTTACAATGAAATAAAAAATGAACGCGTTTAGGTTTTACATACTGATAAAGTGAAACTTCTGCTGAAACTGTGGCAAAAATGAAAGATATGCTTAAAAAACACTATTTAAGAATATGGGTATCTTGTTGCTTGATTTAACAAGAGAATTTTAGTCACGGTTACATTTGATTTCTCTTATCAATATCATATCAAGTAATGATATAGATATCATTATATATATCAAGTAAAGATTTAGATATCAAATAATAGTTCATTTCTTCGTTTATTTTTAACAAAGTTGAGAAATAACTATTATTTCTTATTATTATTCCTTATTATTTATAATAAGGTTATTATTTTACACTCCTCAAGTCATTCCCTGTTTATCGATTACAGCACTTTGAGTATTCAACAATTAATATTGTACTCAATAAACATTACTTTGAAACCCATCAACACATTGTAGCAACTCCAAAATCTAGCTTGGTTATGAAATGATGGGCCAAAACAAAGTCAGTTTACCGTCTCTAGTGTCGAACACTTTAGCACATATTTATATTCAGTATTAAAATTATGAGGAAATATATATTTGTATTTCATTAAGGGGTATTATTAAATTAATGATCTTATGATGATGTTGAGTTTGGGTCAACTGTGTTACCGAAAACTTAAACCGTTTCACCCACCACAAGGCGGCTCTTAATTTTTAATTTAATTTCCATAAATTATCTTCGTGAAGTAGGTAAACTTATTATTGACCTCATAATTATACCAATGGCTTGGAAACTAAATATATCCTCCCGATAGACCTGTTGAGGAGAAACGAGGAACTGCTCTCGCTGGATGGCGTGAGCTGAGAACCTTTCGAAACTAATCGCGGGGTGCGAACGAGTCAAACGGTCGCGGGTTGCCATCAAATAGCGGCTAACTAGGCCATTAGAGGCCTGCTAAGTCTCTCTGCAATTACACTTATGATTTATATTCATCAGGTAATGGAAATCGAAAACCCACAAGATGGCAGGGATCATCTGCTTATTGATAGGTTATAGATACAAATATATTATATACAATATATAAAAATGTATATATATATAGACAAATATATACAAATGATCTACCTGATCCATCAACCGTTCACAATACCACACATACGCTGAATTTTACCATTCCTTTCGTCCTACCGACATGTAGGAGGAAATCTGAAATTCGCAACATGTTGAGGCGCTTGGGGGGGGGTATGAATTGAAGTTAACCAAGAAAAAAACTAAGGCCAACTTGATTGGCAACAAGCATCTTAATCCCCTTCCTTGCTACCCCTTACTCAACCTCAATCGCCAATTTATTCATTTCCACTCCTATATCAAAACTATTTTGAAAACCACACGAAAATCCATTACTATCTTGAGATCCATGATTGTGTACTATAAAAACCCCGTCAGCACCTTGTTTCCTCTCTTATATTTCCCCAATCTAATTGTGACTGCCTCGTATAAGGGGGACTGTCTGACTTACATGAGATAAGGTTGAAGAGACTAATCAATTGCTTCATTTGATTCATCTTAGGGGTCCCTAGCGACTGCTACGTTTACAATTGATGTGCCGAGTTGAAGTAGATCTACATAGTTTTTAGACGGCAGTACTTCTTCCTTATAAACGTGTAACATGTACACGTTTTCCGAACGTTTGGAAACAAAGCCTCCGTACATCCTTAATAAGTTTCCACCACTTTCCTCAACATATCAGATCTTAAACCTGTACATCCCTTCCTTCCGAACTGCCTGCTTTAAAACTCCTTTATTATCCGTTCCACCTTTTTTTGGTATTACTTATAAAGGCCTATTTACACACATCAGTGACGGCACAGTGGCGGAACCTGTCAGTGATTCAACTTCCTGTAATCTCTCAGTTCGTTCGATTCACACACAACCGTAACGTCACCGGCACCAGTCAGTACTTTTTTTTCAGTTAAAAATCACGTACATTGTTTTGGCCGCGTGTTTATTGCACAACTTTGTGAAAAAATACGACCAAAATAGTTATAGCTACCCTCCTCATGTAGAATCGGATAGTGGGAACCGCGCACTTCAAAATTTAGAATCTTAAGGTGGGAATGCAACATTATACGCATTTCGAGTGAGAGAAATATTCACAGAATATTTCAATTCTGAAGCTGGAGCTCTTCCTTGGTTATAAATATAAAAAATAAAATGCTAAGCCGGAATGCAACATTAAGCGCATTCCATTGAGAGAATAATTTACAGAATGTTTCAATTTTTTCAAAAATTATTATTCAGTGTTTATGTTTTTCTCATCAGTGTGACTAAAAATGCCAAGTTTTTATTTTTTTTCTGAACATTAGTATTTAAGTAAAAAATCCTAGAAGGGCAATTTGCATGGAACATTTGGAATACCAAACGCTACATATCTTACTATACACTATTAATACAATTAGTCCTAGAATGAGGAATCTTGTACCATATTTTTATAATTGCAAGGGCTTTAATTTAGCATATAACTAGTTTGCAGTACTCAAAAGTTTAACTTTTTTTAGAAACAAATAATTATTTTATAAACAATCCAAAATCGGATTTTAAAATATATACCTACATTATTCAGATTGGTACAATGAAAATTTTTAATCTTTCTAGAACAAATAGTATTTGAGCTATGTGCGTTTACATGTTTTAAAAATTGCAATTCTTCGATTTTAATCAAAACTAAACAATGGTAATATATTTTATAAGAAATATGAAATATAATTAATAATTTATGTTTGTTATTTTACAAGCTAGTATTGACTCATTTTAAAAATTCATAAAGATCTGCATGAATCAAAGACCCATGGGGCTTGTTTGTAAATCTAAACATTAAAATGATATAGGATTTTGGTTATAGAATGTGATTACGTTAAATTGAATTTTTTTTTTAGAAATAAATTAATTCAGTATCATATATAACTATAAACAACTTTAAAGAAATTAGACAAATACAAATTTGTGTTTACTTACCAGTTGTTTTCATTTCCTCTCCAATTTTATCCCAAATAGTGTTTTTGAATTCAGTGTCCATGTACCTTGGATGTGCCAGATCGTACAGCACAGGATACAAACGCACCAATTCAATGAGTTTTTCGTCATTCATCTTATTTTAATGAAAATCACTGTTTGAATCCGTCAGTGAAAAAATAAAAATATCGGTGAGGACTAACCTGAAATATCACCGATGGATCACTGACGGGGCACTGTCTCACTGATACGGTACTGTGCCTGATGTGTGGAAACAGACTCATCTGAAATACATGGAAGAATAACTCAAAACAAGCCGGACGGATTACTTGCCGGTGCCGTCACTGATGTGTGTGAATAGGCCTTAATACCTTCATGATAAAACCGACTTAATTCTCCGCCTCCATAAACATCAATCGTCCGTAATTATAAAAAATAATGACAATATCTTTAAACATACCATTACTAAATAGGTGCAAAGTTGTAAGGTATTATAAACCCGTAGACTTAATTAAAATATTTAATTATCTTTCTTTAGCTTTAGCGCGTAAAAGATTTTCATGATTATTTTTTTTTAAAGTTACATAAAAATGTACAGATAATTATCTGTACATTTTTTAAGATAATTATCTGTACATTTTTATGTAACTTTAATATTAATTTAATATTTTTTTTATTTTATTTTGTATGAATTATAATTCATACAAAATAAAATAAAAAAAATATTAGTAATATTTAGCTGATATATTAGAAAATCTATACCCGCTCATGTGTTTTAAAGAATGCCCTTTTGGCTCAAGATTAACTCTATATAGCCCTTGGTTATTACAATACTCCGATAAAAATCTTTATCATAGTTATCCACGTTCTTTTGTTCTCATCCACTATTAATAATTCTCCTAATTTTGATATAAATAATATCACAAAACTTATTCCTAATAAAACTGGGGATTAACATTTTATAATGTGAAGAAATAAAAAGTTCCTTGAAGAAATATTGAAGTAAATCATATTAAACGGAGTTAGATTCAAATAAAAAATGTTTAAAAATAAACTAAGAATCTATTGGAAGTAGTGGATCCCAATATTAAATACCAAGAAATAGGTATAAGAAAGTAGGGGCTTTCTTAATGGAGTCTATTAATTTTTGTCAAAAATGAAAGAGCTCAACTTGTTTATTCCACTGATAATGTTTACTTGAAATATACCATATCTTTAAGATTTGATACCCTTTCTACCCGGGTTATGTCGATTTTGGAAAACTGACATTTACCACTAATGAAAGTTTTGTCGAAAAACTAAATCTCATAATCTTTTTTTTTTCTTCCTTTTTTTCTATTACTAATAATTTGGTTTCAAGATACATTTAAGGGGATTTTAACGACTAGCTGTAAAAGTAATGCATACATTAGAAAAAGGGGGAAAAAAAGCTATAACCACAAATTATCTTTGTAATTTTCAAGTTGTTGAGCAATAGCAATTTGGATTACGCCTGACCAAGGTAGGCGTATTCCTTATATAAACAATAATAATATTGGAATTTTATTGATTTTTTTAAGATGCCAGTATAAGACTTTACGGTTTTGTTTACAATACATAGAGAACTAAAAAAGCGACCATACTTCACCAATGAAGGGGCAGGGACCTGGTTGCATGTCGCATGCGACCCACTTCTCATTGGGAGCCTCCATAACTTTTTGTGTTTTAAATATTGGGGTTATAAACTTTCAATGGCGAACGAAACGGGACAGGTACCATTGAGCTTTATGGTTCCTCGAGGCATTACCTTGCCCAAGTTTTGATAGGAACTTCGTTAATGGAAAAATAATGAAAGACTTGCTACACTGCCTATTTTAGAAAGTAAGACTCGATCCCAGGATCGACCTCTTATCTCTTCCTCGACCCAGGAAACTGTTAAACAAGATGGGCAAAAATAGGGGAATTTTTTTTTATTACTTGCCCGGTGAAACATGGCCATTAAAGGCTATGGATTGTTATTTATCCGATCTTGTCACAAGATCTTCACTTTCCGTCACAATACCTTAAATTAGTCCAGTTTATGGCATATTTCCTTTACGTCATAAATTAAATTTACAACTTCATCTTCCATTAAAGCCTAGATTGGATGCATGACAAGCAATTGTATTCTTATGAAATGCATACACATATATTTAATAATAATATTTTCTCATAACTTCTTTTTTTTCAATTCTTATTAGATGATTCCCACCGCCATTCTTCCTTTTTACGCAGTGACATAAGGAACGAAGTTTCTAGAAAAATAAATATAATATATAATAATAATATTTATTTGCAAAATTTTACAAATGCCATTTGGCTTATATTGTAAATGGGATCATCATTTGTTAACCTCCTCTAGAGGAGAAAAATAAATAATTTAAAAAATTAGAAGAACCGCTATCTAGATTATGGTAGGGGAACTGGATTGACCAGACCTGTATAAAAACTTTTTTCTATTTATGTAATGTCAATGTAGGGTTTCGAGTATTTTTTAGCCTGTGAACACCCGGATCATAATATGAATTATGTATTAGTGAAGAAACCTTGTTTAGCTTAGGAAGAATAGAGGAGTTGCGATGTCTGGCTAAGGTGTCTAACTGAATCACATATGGGGTATAACGTTTAAAAACAAAACAACTTGTTTGAGTTCGTTCATAATAATTTTATTTAACCTTTAGATATACCATTCATTGACATGACATTTGAATGAATTTCGTTATCGATTATCGGTTATGAAGTTTAATGTCTTGTTGATGTGACATTCGACCAATTTTTTTCTTCTCGACAAACTTGTTCTTTATTCCACGACGGGGTGATGCATTCTTATCATTCTAGGAATATTTCAAATTGCTGGTAATACTGTAGTGTATTCCTTTACAGGCTTTTCGTTGAAAAGATCCGTCTTTGGAAGAGGCCAGGCTTTACGAATCGAAGTTCTGTTCCTTAGCAACAAACATTGACGTCATTACTGTAAAAGTGATACTTGTTCACGTTGCTTTTACGTTGATTCCTTTAAGGTATTTGTTTATCGAAATTGATTACAAACACCATTGCACAACTTCTTTACACTTTATATCTTGCAATGGGCAGTGTATAGGAAACCCAATAGAGAAATTGGAAATAGGTTAAGGAAAAAATACATTTACATCTGATCTTACTTACTTTATCAGAAGAATTAGTTTATTGGTTCTTACATACCTGAAACAAAGAAAAAACAATCTTAAATTATTTGGATAAAATGATGATTTAGGTAGTAAATCTTTTTACACAAAAAATTCATTACTTATATAAAAATCTATTATCTTTAATTAATGTACATAAATAAAAAAATTCTCTTCTCCTAATTTCAATATTCATTTTCTTAAAGGTATCATGACTACAAATTTTAAATTTAATACTGGTTCCTGCGACTACAACTTTTCTATATTTACCCTAATTTTGTGGATAATTATGAGGTCTACATTTTAAAAACTTTACAATCAAGAAATGAACTTCCCCAAGAACTACCAAACAGAGAAATATGAACAGCATTTTTTTAAAAATAGAAACATTAAACTTCATGTTTATCATCAATTTATGTTATATAAAATATATTTATGTTTTTTTTTTTCTTTTTAAGGAAGCCAGGAGGTAGTTCAGATATATAAAGACAATTTAGGTTATCCCAGTTTGATGAACCACCGATGATGGTTTGCCAAAATATATGCACTTTATAAAAACATGGTGGGACTTATTAATCACCTTTCAACCAAAATAACTAAGAAGTAAAAAAAAAACTTATTATCTTTATAAAAATGTTTTGATTAAAGCAAGTAGGCTCAGAAAGGCTGAACATTTTGTCCATACAATGAGTGCATAGGAACATAAACTTTCAGGAAATGCTTTAATGATAAAAGGGGAAGTCGAAGAAGCTTGGCCCAGAGCCCAACTGTGGGACAGAGGTGCAGGACAGAGAATTGGAAAGGTAAGGCATCTACAACTCTAAATTTGAATCCTGAAAAATTAGTTAACTTTTACGTCAACCACACATTGTTTTAAATTATTAATCTTAGTTATATAAAAGGATATATATATTAATAACAAAGAATATTTTAACAAGTCGTACAAAAAAAAAAAAAATTAAAAAAAAATAAAAAAATTATCATATCATACACAAAAAATAAAAGATAATGGCAAGAAATAATAATTGAATTACATAATTTCCAGTGGCACAAACACATAGTAGGACATAAAAATTTGTGTTTTATAATATGTAATAATAAATGTATTTTTATTTTGTTATAATAATAAAATAATAATAATAAAAATGTTTTATTTTCTCATTTGTAATACAAGATTTTTTTTTTTCATCAAAACATTTTTTTATGGCATTGGTCACTGTGACCGTCAGCCAGAGTTAGTTGCCTTTCATAAAGGCATGATATAATAATATTTTAAATTAATTTAAATAAACATAGGTGTATCTATTCCTATTTAAACAGAAATATATCTCTTTAATATTTAAGTGCACAAAAATTATGCTTAACTTTATAATAATAATAGTAATCCTAATATACAAATAATGCCCATATATATATATACACACACATACATATATACACACACATATACATATATATATATATATATATATATATATATATATATATATATATATATATATACACATACACACATACACATACACACACATATATATAAACACACGCACACAAATACATATATTTACAAATAATCCATGACTAACCCTAAAGGAAGTAAAAATTCACAACATAACTTATGTAACTAGTTTGTATAACAACGAATTATTTAAAATTCAATTAAATCTATTAACTAAAATTATTGTATCAGTAATTAAACTCCTTTACCAATCTGCCTCTGTAATGCCAGGCTAATTTGCAGTATTTTATCAACGAATTGAGGTTATCGCTGTTTAATATTTCAATAACTTCTTCAATTGTTAGAATGGCCTTAAAGAAGCATTTAAGTCGGAATTCGGACAAAATGGGGCATACTGCTATAAAATGAAAATTATTTTCAATTTCTTTTCGGTTACAAAGTGAGCAAAGTTGTAATTGACCCTCGTTATATATTTTAAAATTTAGATTTAGCATTTCGCACCTAGCTTTAAAGACCCAGCTAATGTCACACATTTTCATATTTTGAAAATAATTTATTTTGTTTTCATCGTGACATAATTGTTTATATAGCAAGTACGTATTTGTTTTATTTGCCCTTTCAATGTTATTTTGGTAAAAACTTTGTTCCACAATATATCTAAGTTGTTGTAATTGTTTCTTCAGTATTACAGTATTTTCAAAGTTGATGTGTAAGCCTGCATTATGGTCCTCAATCATTTTATTTATATCTGCAAACCAATATGTTTTATTTTTTATTATTTCTTTTGCTAAGAATTTAGGTAATCGATCATCAGGCATATTTAACACTCCAATGATATAGTCGTGGTGTAGTTTCAGTGTAATTTTTATTTTGTTATTATAATTTTTTTTTAGTTCTTAACTTATCTTCTTAACTTGATAATAGCAAATATATAACTTATGACTACATGTCAATAATAAAAACGAACATACAAAATATAACTAAAGATCTAACAAACAAGCCTGTACTCATTTTACTGTAAAATTTGACACACATAAGTATAACTATTTCTCTATTAGACTTATCTATTTGTGTATTCAATTATCTCAATTTTATTGTTTTTCTTTTCAACCATTGAATTCCTCAATCAATGAATATTTATAATTCTTCACGTGTTAAGAGTAACCACCCAAAGCAGTGAGGTTTTCCCACTTTAGTATTCTATAACCTCTGATCTGCTTAATTTATTTTGTTTAAACTACGTAAGGCTAAAATCACTCATTACTGGGCAATTAAACAAAAAATGCACTGCATGTTATGGAACACTTTTTTGAAATTGATTTCTTAACGGACACCTATGTAATCAGCAAAATACCACAAATATTCCAATTCTCTGAACATAATTCATAATCAGATGAGCTAACTTAAATTCTTTTTATAAAATATGTCAGCAGTTTATTTACAATAGAAAATATCTGACCAACTATACTTATGCACTTTAGCATATTACATCAACTGAAATTGTATTAAAGATATTCATCTTATTACTGAAAGAAATAAAGCTGTTATATAATCTGGTTCTTTAGTGAATCTTTTTAATTATTTCTCTTGTCATGAAATTCCATTATACAATTTTTAAATATTTTTTATAAGAAGAAAAAAGATTACTCCTGGCTGGAATTACAACGCAGATTTTCTGAGGAGGTCAGTTAAGAGAAAGCATTGTATAAACTTGACCGAGATATGTGCCTGGGGCAAGAGCGCCTTACTAGTGAATCTTTTTGTTTGAAAAGAGCTCTTAAGGATAAGACAGACGTTAAAGTGATACCAGAGTATTTTTTAATATTCACTGGCTTAATATTATCACCCTCAAATTTCCTTCTTTCTAACCTAGACAATTTTCCTCTATTTCTAAATTCAAAATCTGGCAAATAAATATGTAATTGAGTTTTAAGTTCCATTTTGAAAAATACATCTCAATTTGTTTAATCATCATTCAAATGGTCTGAAGACATGAGCCCTGAATTATCCGCGTAGTCCAACATCTTTATTCTCATGTTGTTGATTAATATGTCTCCATACAAATATTATTCTCTAAATTAAAAAAAAAAAAAAAAAAAAAAAAAAAAAAAAAAAAAAAAGGGACCAGCAAAAATTTTAGAAAATATATTTTCAAAAGCAATGGCTCTGTTATTAGTGAAGGAGTTAAAATCTCATTTTGTACGCATGGAAACATTAATAACTGGTTAAAACAAGGAAGTACATAACCATTATCAAAAAATTATTATAAAGCTCGAGCTTACAATATTTTTTTTAATTTCAAAAGGGCATTATAAAAAAAAAAACTCGAAAGATGTACAGTCAACCTCTGCAACTTAAGACTACAATAATAAAGTAGATAAAGTTTGTTCTAAATTATCAATGTGAATAGACAGTGCCGAATTGCATGAATTGTAACTGGTAAATATAAATATGGTAGCAAAAATACCCTAAAATAGCACTGAGCTGACTAGAAAAACTAAGAGGAAGGTGAGCTATTACATTAAGGCGGATCTGGTAGAATTGGTTAAGACAGCTGGCGGAGGGTAGGGTAGGTATGAAGTAATTACTGTTACTAGCATCAAATATTATCTTAACAGATAATATCGATTAATAATATCATTCAGCCTCCAATTACTGGAATATTTCCAAATTTGACCACAAAGGAATTTTTTTTGACGCAATAAAAGTCTAAAATAGGCATTTCATGCAGGCAAAGGAATAAGCAATTTGATTTGTATCTGCATAGTGTTTAAATAATATTCCTAAATAAAAATAATAATCCTTGTTCTAAAATATTATAAAAGGAATGCATGCATCAAGGATGGTAAATATTATATAAGAGTAGTTTAATTTACTTTATTAACTGTTGAAAACATGACCACAGCTGTCACCAAAAATAGCTGTACAAAAAAATTAAGGAATAATTTCAAACTTTCTTACAAGTTTTGGTAGCCATCCATGGGTCTGTTCAAACAACAGTAAAATCGTCTGAATGTTTGTTTTTTTGCATGTACAAAGTCAAATTTTTGCTATATAAATTATATAGAGTGAGTAGTTAAATTTGATTTTATTTATGGCTAACAATTGTATTGTTTAGTTTCATCACATTCCATTTAATTTATTTATACTTATAACATTTATCTATTTTTAAAGGAAAAATTATTTGATTTTAAGAATTCAGCCTTAAATAGCTTTATTCAAGTCTTTTAATATGTTGCATATAAATTATTAAAAAACTTCATTCAATGTAAAAAGTTTGATTAAAAATTAATTTTTTAATATGAAAACTGATGGACTTGTATGTGAGGTTGAAAACAGAAAAACAATGAGACTTTTTATGAAATAACTTCTCTCTATTGGAAAGAATAAAGCAAAGAATTTCTCTTTTTACATTGTTTACCCATAACTCATAACATTTTTCGATGGATGTGGAGAGAGAGTGGATAGACCTACTTACTACCTTAAACATCAACTATTGTTAAACCAATTCCAGCCTCGGATGTGACAAGTCTTAAGGGTTAACTTCCTGGCAAGCCTGAGATAGGATATTGATATAGGATATGAGGACTCTTAACTTTGGATATTGGAAAACTTTATCTTTGTATTAACCCGGAATATTAGAACTAATACTAGATCACTTGACAAATTTAAAATTTACATTGGCACTATTCAGGAGGTCAGATGGACTGGTCAAGTAATGCTTGAAAAAAGGCATCACTCCATCTGCCAAGTAATTGCTGTGATGAGAGTTTCCATCAATTTTGCTTGGGATTTGTTGTAAAAGGAGGGTATAGGTTTTGAACCAGTTAGTCAAAGCATATGTCTCATAAGAATGCATGGAAAGTTTTCCAATATAGCCTGCTGATTGTACATGGAAGTTTATGATGAAGAAAACAAGTATATCTTCTATGAACTCTAAGAAAAGACTCTGGATGCCTGTCCTAGGTATAATATGAAAGTAATTGCTGACTTTTAGTGCTTTACTAAGTGCCAAGCTAGGAATTATAGGAAAGCCTTCACAATACAACCAACGACAATGGCCAAAGGCTTATTAATTTTGCTGATTCTAAAAACTTAGTTGTGGCGAGCAATATATATCCTCACAAAAATCTATATTCACAAGGGCGCATGGATGTCACATTTGGTCGGCATAAAAGCAACCAACAGAAAGTGAGAACATAGAACATGGTGGGATGCTCCCTTCAGGCTGTGACTATAGCCTTTCTGCCACTGGCGGACTCTGAAAGTAGACTTGGACTAAAAGTTAATGACTCTAAAACAAAGTATATGTTAACAGATGAAATTCCCAAGCCAGGCGAGACAGTTACTATTGGGCTGCATAAATTAAAAAAAAATTTAGGATTTTACTTACCTATATCTGTGGTCACTCAAGGCAAGATCCCTGATATTGAAATAAGGAGAAGAATCAGAGCAACCAACAAACTTTTGGGTTGAGGAAACAGCTAAACAGGCTGATACTTTCCAGGCAAACAAAGGTCTATCTGTATAAGACATTAGTGCTTCCCTCTACCTACCTCTTTGTGTATCTGAGTGTTGGACAAGTTCAAAAGCTACCAAAAAGGAACTCCTTATTTTTGAAAGAAAAGTTCTCCGAAGTATTCTTGGAAATTTGAAAGGAGGTATGGAGGCGTTGCAAGACCAGGAGCCTTACAACGTTTTCGGAGAGACTAATGTCTGGAGTATAATGAAGTTGAGGGGATTTAGTTATGCGGGACATATCACCAGGATGGCAGATCAAAAAATGCCTAAATTATCGCTCAAACTGCCGATGCATGGAAAAAGAAGAGGGAGACCAAAGCTGAGGTGTTCAGATAGAGTTAGAGGAGATGCATGTAATATCCTGGGAGTTAGTACTGTATGGTATCAGCATAAGATGGTCTGATACCATACCTTTCCAGGAATTGGGTTGGAGGAAGCCAAGCCCTGTATCTTATTTGTAGCACTATGAGAAAAAAAATTAATATGTATATCTGTGCATGGGTGTGTGTCTATGTATATTTTAAATAAAATATATAGATAAATAAATACTCTATTACAAAATATGTATAATTAATTTGTTTAAATGCTTAATCCTTTGATTGTACATTCGTCTAAACTCTTGATGTTTAAACATTTTACAAATCATGTAAGTACAGAAATAAATGATTTATTCCCAATATCTACAAATACTCAAAAACTCTATTTGAGTAGCTTTTTGGAAGAAAATTTCAATGTGTATTGATTATAAGAAATATAAATAGCAGAGTTATCATAAATCAACAGTGCATATCATATAATTTTTCAAAATAATAATAGAATATTGTCCAGGAAAATTTTCAATCTATCTTCAGTGCTATAAAAAGGCAATAATGTTGATAAAATAACAACCTTTATTGTTTTTATTAACTTAAAAATATATGAATATAAAATCCATATCAAATATCCAATTATATGAGTAGCCAAGTATGCAGTGCCATCTAGCGGCGACCAGTTCAACTGGGTTAAATCAATGAGCTTACAACTTCATACAACAGAGAGCAATGCTGAGGCTAGATACTATTTTATTATGTGCTTATTGAAAATTCCAAAGAATTAAAAGTGGAATATGAAATATACCAGAGTTACATTCCTGTATATATATTTAATAAAAACATTGCTGTAAAAATATAATTTTTTTGGCAAAACAATATTCTAAATCTCAATAACAAATTATTAGAAATTTTATAAATCAATCATTTATGCAGGAGTTAGTATGTGCGAGTTAATAATGAAAGTTCAAAAAAAAAAAGTTTTTAAATCATAAATTTAATTATAAATATGGAGAATTATTATTATTTTTTTTTACAAAATAATATTACAAAAAAGACTTCGCTCTTAATCCATCTTTCTTAAAATTATGGCCAACTGTTAGGACCTTTTGTTGATATTTATGACTTTCATTTTTCGTGAATTTAGTAAGTACCTATTTCTTTAAAAATTTCAAGAAATACTTTTTAATGTTACAAGATTGATTAAATTATACTCTATTTAATAATAATTTCCTGATAATAATATTCCTGAAGATGACTAAATAGCCAGAAACTTGGAGTCCCAAGAAAAGAAGTAAGTGTCTAGGGGGGCATTGTATTACAGAGTTATCACATTTTTTTTTTAAAGCATAGTTTGTTGAGAAAACATTGAACAGGCCACAACTAACCACAGACCAGACCACATAAATGGAAATACATACTTTTTACGTTTTTCAACTGGCTCCTATCTTGATTTCTAAAATTCTTAATCATACAATCATTTCAGAATTAGATTTATAATTAAATTCCTAATGTATTTCCTAATGTTAAATTTTCAAACTCCTATAAAATACATAATTTTCATACAAATTCAAACCAAGTAAAAGAAAAAAAATCCAAATTTCTTATTGGTTGTTTTATTTTATCAATTAGGTATTTAGGGTAAAGGCACCAATATAAGTATGAGTTGCAATTCAGTAATAGATAATTTTCTTTGTATTTTTTATGTTTAAATAATAAAATAAACCGTGAGGGCAAAATGTTATTACCTTCATAATTATAATTTGAATAAAAATTAATGTATGAATGCATGATAAACTAGTAGTTGACCCCCCTCTTAGGTGCAGAAAAAAAAGATGTTTAAAAATTGATTGATTATAACTATTACATTATTTTGGGGATTAATAAAATATCAATATATGGTCAGCGTAAAGCCAAAGTGAAGTAAGTGCCACACCATATTTTAAGAAAACTGAATTCAAAATTAGATTTTGCGAATCGGATGTGATTACTTCTAATGTTTTTAAAGTGACAAATAATTCACGATTAAAAGGAAATAACAATAGGTAATTTAAAAAAAATCTGGTGCGTGCGCGCAACACACAACTTTCACTTACCAACTTACTTAGATAAGAAATTGACGTGTTTTGTTAGATATCATTTCCCAAAATCACACATTTTTCTACATTCATATCTTATTTTTATTAATCGTTAAAGCCGTTTTTGAGTAAATAAAAAAAGCACGTAAAAATGATACAAAATTTATTAAGTAAAGTGCACCTTGCGGTTGATCAATTTTGATGAAATTTTTACAGACATATCTCGGGCATATAAGTAGATCAAACACTAAGTTTAATCAAAATCGTTATAGCCGTTTTTGAGAAAATCAAAAAAACACGTGAAAATGTTACAAAATTTATTAAGTAAAGTCCCCCTCCGGTTAATCAATTTTGATGAAATTTTTACTGTCACTTTGCGGGCACATACATATACTAAATACCAAGTTTGATCGTAATCATTAAAGCCGTTTTTGGGTAAATGAAAAAAAAACACATTAAAGTGGGACATCATTTATTAAGTAAAGTACACCCTCCGGTTGATCAATTTTGATGAAATTTTTACAGTAGTATCTCGGGCATATAAATAGATCAAATACTCAGTTTAATCAAAATCGTTAGAGCCGTTTTTGAGAAAATCGAAAAATACTTAAAAAGTTATTAAATAAAGTACCCCCTCCCTTTGAGCAATTTTGATGAAATTTTTGCTGTCACATCGCGGGCATATACATACACTAAATACCCAATTTCATTTTCGCACGGTTTATAGTTTTTGAGCTAGTCTGTTCACACACACACACACACACAGACCATTTCGCGGGACTTGGTTAATTGGACTCAGGGGACCCCAAAACGTGTATTTCCGTTGAAAACCGGAAGTCGAAATTTTTCACGATCGTAATACTTCCACTTACTATATATTTCATATATAGGTAAGTGAAAGTAAAAACACGTGAAAATGTTACAAAATTCATTAAGTAAAGTCCCCCCTCCGGTTAATCAATTTTGATGAAATTTTAACAGTCATATCTCGGACATGTACATACATCAAATACCCAGTTTGATCAAAATAGTTAAAGCCGATTTAGAGTAAATAAAAAAACACGTGAAAATGATACAAAATTTATTAAGTAAAGTCCCCCTTCCGGTTGATCAATTCTCATGAAATTTTTACAGTCATATCTCGGGCATATTAATACATCAAATACTCAGTTTAATCAAAATCGTTAGAGCCGTTTTTGAGAAAATCGAAAAAAACCTAAAAAGTTATTAAGTAAAGTACCCCCTCCCTTTAAGTAATTTTTATGAAATTTATGCTGTCACATCGCGGGCATATACCTACACTAAATACCCAATTTCAGGATCGCACGGTATATAGTTTTTGAGCTAGTCTGTTCACACACACACACACACACACACACACACACACACACACACACACACACACACACACACACACACACACACACACACACACAGACCATTTCGCGGGACTTGGTCATTTCGACTCAGGGGACCCCAAAACGTGTATTTCCGTTGAAAACTGGAAGTTGAAATTTTAAACGATCGCAATACTTCCACTTACTATATATTTCATATATGGGTAAGTGAAAGTAAAAAAAGAAATTAAAACTTTATTAAATTGGAGGGGCATTTAATTCGCCATATTTATTTTATTTTATTTATTTTTTTCTGTAAAACATATAACTAAGTAACTAACATAAATTTAATAGTCATTCCAATAAAAAACAATTAAAATTTTTTATACAGCTTCACAGTTGAAAAGTAGACACAGAAAATACATCATGTGTTGAACACGTTTAACAGGCTGCCATTTTTTTCGACACACGCATTTATGAATTTGTAATTAATAAAGACTGCTAAAAACTAAATCCAGTTTTTTAACTTTAATAAATTGAATGAAAAAGGTCTCATAGAGAGGATTCTTATTAGAAAATCGATTATCGGACGGATTATTGGATAAATATCGCCCGCCGAGCAAATAAATATTTAGAGTAAAAATAAAGAAAGAAAGCAATTCGACTATAGATTAAAATAATACGTGGCAATTGTTCTAATCAATTTTTAGAGATGATGTTGAGAGGAGAATAGGAATAGGCAATTATGAAAAATTTTAAGATAAAATAAATTTAATCAATTAATTGGCCAATTCACCGCTTCCGGGTGCGTATTTAATAGTGGAAAAAAAGGAAGACGAAAAGAATCAAATATGTAATAAATATAGTATGAAAATAGGTGGAGTAATTTTTGGGATGGTAGAATATGCTACGCGATTAAGTCGTACTTTGATAAAAATCAGTGGAAAATGTGAAAATAAAAACGGCGAAGGGCGTTTCCTTCCTTAATGGATAAAATTTGAATAAAAAAACGTACTATCTGACTTCAGAGTTGATCCGGGAAGATTTGAAGTAAAATAATCGTTTTCGTATGGATTAACGGAGATTTGGTTAGTAGGCCCGGGCGTCGATCCGCACCAACGGGGGCGAATCGCGTCCGACTCGGGTCCGGCTGCTGGACACATCTCGTAGGCTGCTTCTAATTTCGTGAACAGGTATTTATGGACGGGAAAGCGCAAACGCAGTCCCGACTAACAAAAATTACGCGCCCGAGATACCCACATTTGGGGTATTCGCAGGGGTCAGCCCGACCGAAGTGCAATGGAAGAGCCTCACCCTGGGGGAACCGCCTTCGTGATCACGGTAACCCCCACGCCAGGTAAGTATGCTTTGGTACGGTTCCATGAGCTAGTTGTCAATTCAATGCCGACGGAGATTATGGGAACCGATTGAGGGTTGCTAAGATAATCCCTACAGTAGTCGACGATCATGGATCGGAATTCATCCATGCTCCTCCTCAGGCTTGTCTCCGTGGTTTCTGCGGCTCCAATCATCCGCCTCGACAGTTTACACTTTTAAATTTATACGATCATCCATAGGCGAAGGTGACGCGAGGTAGTAGGATTCCACCCTCCCTTGGTAGGTGTCGCTAGTGTTCCCCGTCAGCTCACCATGGGTATCTCTAACACTACCCACTTCCATCTCGATTAGTGTTACATCCAATTTCATGGAACAGTTGGTACTTTTTAAATTTTTTGCGATAGACGAAATCATTTTTTTTTCTCGAAATTCCACCCCCTTGGATTGGAAAAATATACTTAGAAAGTGTTTGTCATCGATTAGGAATTTATTATAATATGGGTTGTAGCCTTTGAGGTAAACTTTTTCTTATTTTAGTAAATATGCTAGGTATTTAGGGTAAAGGCACCAATATTAGTATGAGTTGCAATTCAGTAATAGATAATTTTCTTTGTATTTTTTATGTTTAAATAATAAAATAAACCGTGAGGGCAAAATGTTATTACCTTCATAATTATAATTTGAATAAAAAGTAATGTATGAATGCATGATGAACTAGTAGTTGACCCCCCTCTTAGGTGCAGAAAAAAAAAGATGTTTAAAAATTGATTGATTATAACTATTACATTATTTTGGGGATTAATAAAATATCAATATATGTTCAGCGTAAAGCCAAAGTGAAGTAAGTGCCACACCATATTTTAAGAAAACTGAATTCAAAGTTAGATTTTGCGAATCGGATGTGATTACTTCTAATGTTTTTAAAGTGACAAATAATTCACGATTAAAAGGAAATAACAATAAGTAATTTAAAAAAAAAAGAAATTAAAACTTTATTAAATTGGAGGGGCATTTAATTCGCCATATTTATTTTATTTTATTTATTTTTTTCTGTAAAACATATAACTAAGTAACTAACATAAATTTAATAGTCATTCCAATAAAAAACAATTAAAATTTTTTATACAGCTTCACAGTTGAAAAGTAGACACAGAAAATACATCATGTGTTGAACACGTTTAACAGGCTGCCATTTTTTTCGACACACGCATTTATGAATTTGTAATTAATAAAGACTGCTAAAAACTAAATCCAGTTTTTTAACTTTAATAAATTGAATGAAAAAGGTCTCATAGAGAGGATTCTTATTAGAAAATCGATTATCGGACGGATTATTGGATAAATATCGCCCGCCGAGCAAATAAATATTTAGAGTAAAAATAAAGAAAGAAAGCAATTCGACTATAGATTAAAATAATACGTGGCAATTGTTCTAATCAATTTTTAGAGATGATGTTGAGAGGAGAATAGGAATAGGCAATTATGAAAAATGTTAAGATAAAATAAATTTAATCAATTAATTGGCCAATTCACCGCTTCCGGGTGCGTATTTAATAGTGGAAAAAAAGGAAGACGAAAAGAATCAAATATGTAATAAATATAGTATGAAAATAGGTGGAGTAATTTTTGGGATGGTAGAATATGCAACGCGATTAAGTCGTACTTTGATAAAAATCAGTGGAAAATGTGAAAATAAAAACGGCGAAGGGCGTTTCCTTCCTTAATGGATAAAATTTGAATAAAAAAACGTACTATCTGACTTCAGAGTTGATCCGGGAAGATTTGAAGTAAAATAATCGTTTTCGTATGGATTAACGGAGATTTGGTTAGTAGGCCCGGGCGTCGATCCGCACCAACGGGGGCGAATCGCGTCCGACTCGGGTCCGGCTGCTGGACACATCTCGTAGGCTGCTTCTAATTTCGTGAACAGGTATTTATGGACGGGAAAGCGCGAACGCAGTCCCGACTAACAAAAATTACGCGCCCGAGATACCCACATTTGGGGTATTCGCAGGGGTCAGCCCGACCGAATAGGGATGGGGAGTGACAGGCGTACCTGTGACTTTGTCACTGTGACTTACCGGTCACCAGTAGTCACTGTGACCAAAATTTACAAGTCACTGTGACTTCAGTCACTGTCAGGTCACTGTCTCTGGAAGATTTGTCACTCAAAGAATTCACAGGGACTCTACTTGTCAGTGACCTGGGTCACTGTTGACTTCACTGTGACCGACGCCAGTGATCTCCCACTACACCTCCTTCCTGCCACTGTTCTCAGCAATTCGGGGAACTTCCCGGTCACATAAAAAACAAACCCACTTTAATCAAAAAAACTTATGTCCTTACTACCTAAAATTCACAACTTACTTTTACTTAGGCATAATAAACTCTCTTATCTTCAATTAAAAAACAAAACAAATTATTTTATTGCTGCTTACTTATAACTGAATTCGTATATATATATTACGTCTTTGGTCACAGAACATTTTTATTTTCGAAAAGCATTAAACATTATGGCTTAAAAAAATAAAATAAAATAACATATATATATACTGCATTGGTAGTTTATAGGAAGAACATAATTTAAAAATCAGAATTTTTCCTAGGTGCTGAGGTGTGGACTGGTATTTATTAGCATTTTTATGGGAACAGTTTTAACAAAATCCTTAACATTTTTTTTTTTTTATTTCATGAGTAATAAAGGCCTTAATTTAAAATACATATTAGTACATAATGACGTTGTAAATTAATTTAAATGTTTAAATAAAATTCATTTTCAATTAGTGGACTTGGGATATGACTAAATATAGCTCATTTTATATAGAAGTAGTAATACTTTATGAGTATCCTCACCTTTCAGGGGGGAGGGGGGTACTCATAAAATGATACATAAATACCAATATCCTAATAAATTTTTAAGATTGATTTGCCTTAATTGATTCCACTAATCTTTTTTTTTTTTTCGAAATTTGTGACCCACCCCTCAGGTTAGAAAAGTTTTAAAAATGATATGCTCTAAAACTGTAAATAAGTTAATCATAAACTTCTTACAGTTTCATTGGGGTTAAAAGCACAAAATTTCGGGTAGAGAAAATCATTCAATGGGGAGTGACTGGTGTCCCTGTGACTTCAGTCACTGGACGATCACTGTCCATGCCTGGGTCACTGTAATGGGGAGTGACTGGCGTCCCTGTGACTTTGTCACTGTGACTTCAGTCACTGGACGATCACTGTCCTTGCCTGTGTCACTGTAATGGGGAGTGACTGGCGTCCCTGTGACTTCAGTCACTGGACGATCACTGTCCATGCCTGGGTCACTGTTGACTTCACTGTGACCGACGCCGGTAATCTGCCACTACACCTCTCTTCCTCCTAATGTTTTCAGCGATATGAGGAATTTCCCGGTCAGATAAAAAACAAACCCTCTTTAATAAAATAACTTAATTCACTACTCACAATCTTTAATCTTTCCTAACTAAATTCACTACTCACTTTTACTTAAGCATAATCAACTCTCTTATCTTCAATTTAAACAAACCAAATTTTCATTTTATTACTAAATTTATAATTCGATTGTTTACTTTTTAGTCAATTAATACTGAATCATTTTTTAATTTTGTTTTTACCACCAAATGTGTAAAATATTTTTTTAAGGACAAGGATTGTTAAAAACAAATATAATTTATATTTTTTACATTAAAAAAATATACATAATGTAAATATACATTTGCATATTTACAACTGTCGTACACAAAGTAAAATTGTGCCTTTTTCAATATAAAATAAAGAAAATATTCGATATCAAATAAATACTTGTAATATTTATACAATATGTAATTTATGTAGTATCAATTGTTTTACGATAACGGAACATTTTGGGGTTAAAATCACAAATTTTCGGATAGAGCAAATCATTGTTTCGTAAGCCCCTAAAAGCGTGGGGCCACCAGTGGGAAACTTATGAATTCATGTAACGTAAACCATTATTCAGATTGGTTTTTATTCGTATTAGACCTTGCATTTTGGAAACTGGTTTATCAGTGCAGTTTAATTATATTAATAAAATACTAAGTTAACATTTTTTAATAAGTTAATGAGAATCTTATTGATCGATGCCAAAACTCTCCAATTATAACCTTACGGCGAGGTTACCATTCACTGTTGACGTCATTCCTTCAACAGTGACAAAGTCACTGGTATTTGTCACTGTGACTTTTAAGGAGCAGTCACTGGTCACTGCAGTGACAGAAAATATCTGTCACACCCCACCACTACGACCGAAGTGCAATGGAAGAGCCTCACCCTGGGGGAACCGCCTTCGTGATCACGGTAACCCCCACGCCAGGTAAGTATGCTTTGGTACGGTTCCATGAGCTAGTTGTCAATTCAATGCCGACGGAGATTATGGGAACCGATTGAGGGTTGCTAAGATAATCCCTACAGTAGTCGACGATCATGGATCGGAATTCATCCATGCTCCTCCTCAGGCTTGTCTCCGTGGTTTCTGCGGCTCCAATCATCCGCCTCGACAGTTTACACTTTTAAATTTATACGATCATCCATAGGGGAAGGTGACGCGAGGTAGTAGGATTCCACCCTCCCTTGGTAGGTGTCGCTAGTGTTCTCCGTCAGCTCTCCATGGGTATCTCTAACACTACCCACTTCCATCTCGATTAGTGTTACATCCAATTTCATGGAACAGTTGGTACTTTTTAAATTTTTTGCGATAGACGAAATAATTTTTTTTTCTCGAAATTCCACCCCCTTGGATTGGAAAAATATACTTAGAAAGTGTTTGTCATCGATTAGGAATTTATTATAATATGGGTTGTAGCCTTTGAAGTAAACTTTTTCTAATTTTAGTAAATATGCTAGGTATTTAGGGTAAAGGCACCAATATTAGTATGAGTTGCAATTCAGTAATAGATAATTTTCTTTGTATTTTTTATGTTTAAATAATAAAATAAACCGTGAGGGCAAAATGTTATTACCTTCATAATTATAATTTGAATAAAAAGTAATGTATGAATGCATGATAAACTAGTAGTTGACCCCCCTCTTAGGTGCAGAAAAAAAAAGATGTTTAAAAATTGATTGATTATAACTAATACATTATTTTGGGGATTAATAAAATATCAATATATGGTCAGCGTAAAGCCAAAGTGAAGTAAGTGCCACACCATATTTTAAGAAAATTGAATTCAAAATTAGATTTTGCGAATCGGATGTGATTACTTCTAATGTTTTTAAAGTGACAAATAATTCACGATTAAAAGGAAATAACAATAAGTAATTTAAAAAAAAAAGAAATTAAAACTTTATTAAATTGGAGGGGCATTTAATTCGCCATATTTATTTTATTTTATTTTTTTTTTCTGTAAAACATATAACTAAGTAACTAACATAAATTTAATAGTCATTCCAATAAAAAACAATTAAAATTTTTTATACAGCTTCACAGTTGAAAAGTAGACACAGAAAATACATCATGTGTTGAACACGTTTAACAGGCTGCCATTTTTTTCGACACACGCATTTATGAATTTGTAATTAATAAAGACTGCTAAAAACTAAATCCAGTTTTTTAACTTTAATAAATTGAATGAAAAAGGTCTCATAGAGAGGATTCTTATTAGAAAATCGATTATCGGACGGATTATTGGATAAATATCGCCCGCCGAGCAAATAAATATTTAGAGTAAAAATAAAGAAAGAAAGCAATTCGACTATAGATTAAAATAATACGTGGCAATTGTTCTAATCAATTTTTAGAGATGATGTTGAGAGGAGAATAGGAATAGGCAATTATGAAAAATGTTAAGATAAAATAAATTTAATCAATTAATTGGCCAATTCACCGCTTCCGGGTGCGTATTTAATAGTGGAAAAAAAGGAAGACGAAAAGAATCAAATATGTAATAAATATAGTATGAAAATAGGTGGAGTAATTTTTGGGATGGTAGAATATGCAACGCGATTAAGTCGTACTTTGATAAAAATCAGTGGAAAATGTGAAAATAAAAACGGCGAAGGGCGTTTCCTTCCTTAATGGATAAAATTTGAATAAAAAAACGTACTATCTGACTTCAGAGTTGATCCGGGAAGATTTGAAGTAAAATAATCGTTTTCGTATGGATTAACGGAGATTTGGTTAGTAGGCCCGGGCGTCGATCCGCACCAACGGGGGCGAATCGCGTCCGACTCGGGTCCGGCTGCTGGACACATCTCGTAGGCTGCTTCTAATTTCGTGAACAGGTATTTATGGACGGGAAAGCGCGAACGCAGTCCCGACTAACAAAAATTACGCGCCCGAGATACCCACATTTGGGGTATTCGCAGGGGTCAGCCCGACCGAAGTGCAATGGAAGAGCCTCACCCTGGGGGAACCGCCTTCGTGATCACGGTAACCCCCACGCCAGGTAAGTATGCTTTGGTACGGTTCCATGAGCTAGTTGTCAATTCAATGCCGACGGAGATTATGGGAACCGATTGAGGGTTGCTAAGATAATCCCTACAGTAGTCGACGATCATGGATCGGAATTCATCCATGCTCCTCCTCAGGCTTGTCTCCGTGGTTTCTGCGGCTCCAATCATCCGCCTCGACAGTTTACACTTTTAAATTTATACGATCATCCATAGGGGAAGGTGACGCGAGGTAGTAGGATTCCACCCTCCCTTGGTAGGTGTCGCTAGTGTTCTCCGTCAGCTCTCCATGGGTATCTCTAACACTACCCACTTCCATCTCGATTAGTGTTACATCCAATTTCATGGAACAGTTGGTACTTTTTAAATTTTTTGCGATAGACGAAATATTTTTTTTTTCTCGAAATTCCACCCCCTTGGATTGGAAAAATATACTTAGAAAGTGTTTGTCATCGATTAGGAATTTATTATAATATGGGTTGTAGCCTTTGAAGTAAACTTTTTCTTATTTTAGTAAATATGCTAGGTATTTAGGGTAAAGGCACCAATATTAGTATGAGTTGCAATTCAGTAATAGATAATTTTCTTTGTATTTTTTATGTTTAAATAATAAAATAAACCGTGAGGGCAAAATGTTATTACCTTCATAATTATAATTTGAATAAAAAGTAATGTATGAATGCATGATAAACTAGTAGTTGACCCCCCTCTTAGGTGCAGAAAAAAAAAGATGTTTAAAAATTGATTGATTATAACTATTACATTATTTTGGGGATTAATAAAATATCAATATATGGTCAGCGTAAAGCCAAAGTGAAGTAAGTGCCACACCATATTTTAAGAAAATTGAATTCAAAATTAGATTTTGCGAATCGGATGTGATTACTTCTAATGTTTTTAAAGTGACAAATAATTCACGATTAAAAGGAAATAACAATAAGTAATTAAAAAAAAAAAGAAATTAAAACTTTATTAAATTGGAGGGGCATTTAATTCGCCATATTTATTTTATTTTATTTATTTTTTTCTGTAAAACATATAACTAAGTAACTAACATAAATTTAATAGTCATTCCAATAAAAAACAATTAAAATTTTTTATACAGCTTCACAGTTGAAAAGTAGACACAGAAAATACATCATGTGTTGAACACGTTTAACAGGCTGCCATTTTTTCGACACACGCATTTATGAATTTGTAATTAATAAAGACTGCTAAAAACTAAATCCAGTTTTTTAACTTTAATAAATTGAATGAAAAAGGTCTCATAGAGAGGATTCTTATTAGAAAATCGATTATCGGACGGATTATTGGATAAATATCGCCCGCCGAGCAAATAAATATTTAGAGTAAAAATAAAGAAAGAAAGCAATTCGACTATAGATTAAAATAATACGTGGCAATTGTTCTAATCAATTTTTAGAGATGATGTTGAGAGGAGAATAGGAATAGGCAATTATGAAAAATTTTAAGATAAAATAAATTTAATCAATTAATTGGCCAATTCACCGCTTCCGGGTGCGTATTTAATAGTGGAAAAAAAGGAAGACGAAAAGAATCAAATATGTAATAAATATAGTATGAAAATAGGTGGAGTAATTTTTGGGATGGTAGAATATGCTACGCGATTAAGTCGTACTTTGATAAAAATCAGTGGAAAATGTGAAAATAAAAACGGCGAAGGGCGTTTCCTTCCTTAATGGATAAAATTTGAATAAAAAAACGTACTATCTGACTTCAGAGTTGATCCGGGAAGATTTGAAGTAAAATAATCGTTTTCGTATGGATTAACGGAGATTTGGTTAGTAGGCCCGGGCGTCGATCCGCACCAACGGGGGCGAATCGCGTCCGACTCGGGTCCGGCTGCTGGACACATCTCGTAGGCTGCTTCTAATTTCGTGAACAGGTATTTATGGACGGGAAAGCGCGAACGCAGTCCCGACTAACAAAAATTACGCGCCCGAGATACCCACATTTGGGGTATTCGCAGGGGTCAGCCCGACCGAAGTGCAATGGAAGAGCCTCACCCTGGGGGAACCGCCTTCGTGATCACGGTAACCCCCACGCCAGGTAAGTATGCTTTGGTACGGTTCCATGAGCTAGTTGTCAATTCAATGCCGACGGAGATTATGGGAACCGATTGAGGGTTGCTAAGATAATCCCTACAGTAGTCGACGATCATGGATCGGAATTCATCCATGCTCCTCCTCAGGCTTGTCTCCGTGGTTTCTGCGGCTCCAATCATCCGCCTCGACAGTTTACACTTTTAAATTTATACGATCATCCATAGGCGAAGGTGACGCGAGGTAGTAGGATTCCACCCTCCCTTGGTAGGTGTCGCTAGTGTTCCCCGTCAGCTCTCCATGGGTATCTCTAACACTACCCACTTCCATCTCGATTAGTGTTACATCCAATTTCATGGAACAGTTGGTACTTTTTAAATTTTTTGCGATAGACGAAATCATTTTTTTTTCTCGAAATTCCACCCCCTTGGATTGGAAAAATATACTTAGAAAGTGTTTGTCATCGATTAGGAATTTATTATAATATGGGTTGTAGCCTTTGAAGTAAACTTTTTCTTATTTTAGTAAATATGCTAGGTATTTAGGGTAAAGGCACCAATATTAGTATGAGTTGCAATTCAGTAATAGATAATTTTCTTTGTATTTTTTATGTTTAAATAATAAAATAAACCGTGAGGGCAAAATGTTATTACCTTCATAATTATAATTTGAATAAAAAGTAATGTATGAATGCATGATAAACTAGTAGTTGACCCCCCTCTTAGGTGCAGAAAAAAAAGATGTTTAAAAATTGATTGATTATAACTATTACATTATTTTGGGGATTAATAAAATATCAATATATGGTCAGCGTAAAGCCAAAGTGAAGTAAGTGCCACACCATATTTTAAGAAAATTGAATTCAAAATTAGATTTTGCGAATCGGATGTGATTACTTCTAATGTTTTTAAAGTGACAAATAATTCACGATTAAAAGGAAATAACAATAAGTAATTTAAAAAAAAAAGAAATTAAAACTTTATTAAATTGGAGGGGCATTTAATTCGCCATATTTATTTTATTTTATTTATTTTTTTCTGTAAAACATATAACTAAGTAACTAACATAAATTTAATAGTCATTCCAATAAAAAACAATTAAAATTTTTTATACAGCTTCACAGTTGAAAAGTAGACACAGAAAATACATCATGTGTTGAACACGTTTAACAGGCTGCCATTTTTTTCGACACACGCATTTATGAATTTGTAATTAATAAAGACTGCTAAAAACTAAATCCAGTTTTTTAACTTTAATAAATTGAATGAAAAAGGTCTCATAGAGAGGATTCTTATTAGAAAATCGATTATCGGACGGATTATTGGATAAATATCGCCCGCCGAGCAAATAAATATTTAGAGTAAAAATAAAGAAAGAAAGCAATTCGACTATAGATTAAAATAATACGTGGCAATTGTTCTAATCAATTTTTAGAGATGATGTTGAGAGGAGAATAGGAATAGGCAATTATGAAAAATTTTAAGATAAAATAAATTTAATCAATTAATTGGCCAATTCACCGCTTCCGGGTGCGTATTTAATAGTGGAAAAAAAGGAAGACGAAAAGAATCAAATATGTAATAAATATAGTATGAAAATAGGTGGAGTAATTTTTGGGATGGTAGAATATGCTACGCGATTAAGTCGTACTTTGATAAAAATCAGTGGAAAATGTGAAAATAAAAACGGCGAAGGGCGTTTCCTTCCTTAATGGATAAAATTTGAATAAAAAAACGTACTATCTGACTTCAGAGTTGATCCGGGAAGATTTGAAGTAAAATAATCGTTTTCGTATGGATTAACGGAGATTTGGTTAGTAGGCCCGGGCGTCGATCCGCACCAACGGGGGCGAATCGCGTCCGACTCGGGTCCGGCTGCTGGACACATCTCGTAGGCTGCTTCTAATTTCGTGAACAGGTATTTATGGACGGGAAAGCGCGAACGCAGTCCCGACTAACAAAAATTACGCGCCCGAGATACCCACATTTGGGGTATTCGCAGGGGTCAGCCCGACCGAAGTGCAATGGAAGAGCCTCACCCTGGGGGAACCGCCTTCGTGATCACGGTAACCCCCACGCCAGGTAAGTATGCTTTGGTACGGTTCCATGAGCTAGTTGTCAATTCAATGCCGACGGAGATTATGGGAACCGATTGAGGGTTGCTAAGATAATCCCTACAGTAGTCGACGATCATGGATCGGAATTCATCCATGCTCCTCCTCAGGCTTGTCTCCGTGGTTTCTGCGGCTCCAATCATCCGCCTCGACAGTTTACACTTTTAAATTTATACGATCATCCATAGGCGAAGGTGACGCGAGGTAGTAGGATTCCACCCTCCCTTGGTAGGTGTCGCTAGTGTTCCCCGTCAGCTCTCCATGGGTATCTCTAACACTACCCACTTCCATCTCGATTAGTGTTACATCCAATTTCATGGAACAGTTGGTACTTTTTAAATTTTTTGCGATAGACGAAATCATTTTTTTTTCTCGAAATTCCACCCCCTTGGATTGGAAAAATATACTTAGAAAGTGTTTGTCATCGATTAGGAATTTATTATAATATGGGTTGTAGCCTTTGAAGTAAACTTTTTCTTATTTTAGTAAATATGCTAGGTATTTAGGGTAAAGGCACCAATATTAGTATGAGTTGCAATTCAGTAATAGATAATTTTCTTTGTATTTTTTATGTTTAAATAATAAAATAAACCGTGAGGGCAAAATGTTATTACCTTCATAATTATAATTTGAATAAAAAGTAATGTATGAATGCATGATAAACTAGTAGTTGACCCCCCTCTTAGGTGCAGAAAAAAAAGATGTTTAAAAATTGATTGATTATAACTATTACATTATTTTGGGGATTAATAAAATATCAATATATGGTCAGCGTAAAGCCAAAGTGAAGTAAGTGCCACACCATATTTTAAGAAAATTGAATTCAAAATTAGATTTTGCGAATCGGATGTGATTACTTCTAATGTTTTTAAAGTGACAAATAATTCACGATTAAAAGGAAATAACAATAAGTAATTTAAAAAAAAAAGAAATTAAAACTTTATTAAATTGGAGGGGCATTTAATTCGCCATATTTATTTTATTTTATTTATTTTTTTCTGTAAAACATATAACTAAGTAACTAACATAAATTTAATAGTCATTCCAATAAAAAACAATTAAAATTTTTTATACAGCTTCACAGTTGAAAAGTAGACACAGAAAATACATCATGTGTTGAACACGTTTAACAGGCTGCCATTTTTTTCGACACACGCATTTATGAATTTGTAATTAATAAAGACTGCTAAAAACTAAATCCAGTTTTTTAACTTTAATAAATTGAATGAAAAAGGTCTCATAGAGAGGATTCTTATTAGAAAATCGATTATCGGACGGATTATTGGATAAATATCGCCCGCCGAGCAAATAAATATTTAGAGTAAAAATAAAGAAAGAAAGCAATTCGACTATAGATTAAAATAATACGTGGCAATTGTTCTAATCAATTTTTAGAGATGATGTTGAGAGGAGAATAGGAATAGGCAATTATGAAAAATTTTAAGATAAAATAAATTTAATCAATTAATTGGCCAATTCACCGCTTCCGGGTGCGTATTTAATAGTGGAAAAAAAGGAAGACGAAAAGAATCAAATATGTAATAAATATAGTATGAAAATAGGTGGAGTAATTTTTGGGATGGTAGAATATGCAACGCGATTAAGTCGTACTTTGATAAAAATCAGTGGAAAATGTGAAAATAAAAACGGCGAAGGGCGTTTCCTTCCTTAATGGATAAAATTTGAATAAAAAAACGTACTATCTGACTTCAGAGTTGATCCGGGAAGATTTGAAGTAAAATAATCGTTTTCGTATGGATTAACGGAGATTTGGTTAGTAGGCCCGGGCGTCGATCCGCACCAACGGGGGCGAATCGCGTCCGACTCGGGTCCGGCTGCTGGACACATCTCGTAGGCTGCTTCTAATTTCGTGAACAGGTATTTATGGACGGGAAAGCGCGAACGCAGTCCCGACTAACAAAAATTACGCGCCCGAGATACCCACATTTGGGGTATTCGCAGGGGTCAGCCCGACCGAAGTGCAATGGAAGAGCCTCACCCTGGGGGAACCGCCTTCGTGATCACGGTAACCCCCACGCCAGGTAAGTATGCTTTGGTACGGTTCCATGAGCTAGTTGTCAATTCAATGCCGACGGAGATTATGGGAACCGATTGAGGGTTGCTAAGATAATCCCTACAGTAGTCGACGATCATGGATCGGAATTCATCCATGCTCCTCCTCAGGCTTGTCTCCGTGGTTTCTGCGGCTCCAATCATCCGCCTCGACAGTTTACACTTTTAAATTTATACGATCATCCATAGGCGAAGGTGACGCGAGGTAGTAGGATTCCACCCTCCCTTGGTAGGTGTCGCTAGTGTTCCCCGTCAGCTCTCCATGGGTATCTCTAACACTACCCACTTCCATCTCGATTAGTGTTACATCCAATTTCATGGAACAGTTGGTACTTTTTAAATTTTTTGCGATAGACGAAATCATTTTTTTTTCTCGAAATTCCACCCCCTTGGATTGGAAAAATATACTTAGAAAGTGTTTGTCATCGATTAGGAATTTATTATAATATGGGTTGTAGCCTTTGAAGTAAACTTTTTCTTATTTTAGTAAATATGCTAGGTATTTAGGGTAAAGGCACCAATATTAGTATGAGTTGCAATTCAGTAATAGATAATTTTCTTTGTATTTTTTATGTTTAAATAATAAAATAAACCGTGAGGGCAAAATGTTATTACCTTCATAATTATAATTTGAATAAAAAGTAATGTATGAATGCATGATAAACTAGTAGTTGACCCCCCTCTTAGGTGCAGAAAAAAAAAGATGTTTAAAAATTGATTGATTATAACTATTACATTATTTTGGGGATTAATAAAATATCAATATATGGTCAGCGTAAAGCCAAAGTGAAGTAAGTGCCACACCATATTTTAAGAAAATTGAATTCAAAATTAGATTTTGCGAATCGGATGTGATTACTTCTAATGTTTTTAAAGTGACAAATAATTCACGATTAAAAGGAAATAACAATAAGTAATTAAAAAAAAAAAGAAATTAAAACTTTATTAAATTGGAGGGGCATTTAATTCGCCATATTTATTTTATTTTATTTATTTTTTTCTGTAAAACATATAACTAAGTAACTAACATAAATTTAATAGTCATTCCAATAAAAAACAATTAAAATTTTTTATACAGCTTCACAGTTGAAAAGTAGACACAGAAAATACATCATGTGTTGAACACGTTTAACAGGCTGCCATTTTTTCGACACACGCATTTATGAATTTGTAATTAATAAAGACTGCTAAAAACTAAATCCAGTTTTTTAACTTTAATAAATTGAATGAAAAAGGTCTCATAGAGAGGATTCTTATTAGAAAATCGATTATCGGACGGATTATTGGATAAATATCGCCCGCCGAGCAAATAAATATTTAGAGTAAAAATAAAGAAAGAAAGCAATTCGACTATAGATTAAAATAATACGTGGCAATTGTTCTAATCAATTTTTAGAGATGATGTTGAGAGGAGAATAGGAATAGGCAATTATGAAAAATTTTAAGATAAAATAAATTTAATCAATTAATTGGCCAATTCACCGCTTCCGGGTGCGTATTTAATAGTGGAAAAAAAGGAAGACGAAAAGAATCAAATATGTAATAAATATAGTATGAAAATAGGTGGAGTAATTTTTGGGATGGTAGAATATGCAACGCGATTAAGTCGTACTTTGATAAAAATCAGTGGAAAATGTGAAAATAAAAACGGCGAAGGGCGTTTCCTTCCTTAATGGATAAAATTTGAATAAAAAAACGTACTATCTGACTTCAGAGTTGATCCGGGAAGATTTGAAGTAAAATAATCGTTTTCGTATGGATTAACGGAGATTTGGTTAGTAGGCCCGGGCGTCAATCCGCACCAACGGGGGCGAATCGCGTCCGACTCGGGTCCGGCTGCTGGACACATCTCGTAGGCTGCTTCTAATTTCGTGAACAGGTATTTATGGACGGGAAAGCGCGAACGCAGTCCCGACTAACAAAAATTACGCGCCCGAGATACCCACATTTGGGGTATTCGCAGGGGTCAGCCCGACCGAAGTGCAATGGAAGAGCCTCACCCTGGGGGAACCGCCTTCGTGATCACGGTAACCCCCACGCCAGGTAAGTATGCTTTGGTACGGTTCCATGAGCTAGTTGTCAATTCAATGCCGACGGAGATTATGGGAACCGATTGAGGGTTGCTAAGATAATCCCTACAGTAGTCGACGATCATGGATCGGAATTCATCCATGCTCCTCCTCAGGCTTGTCTCCGTGGTTTCTGCGGCTCCAATCATCCGCCTCGACAGTTTACACTTTTAAATTTATACGATCATCCATAGGCGAAGGTGACGCGAGGTAGTAGGATTCCACCCTCCCTTGGTAGGTGTCGCTAGTGTTCCCCGTCAGCTCTCCATGGGTATCTCTAACACTACCCACTTCCATCTCGATTAGTGTTACATCCAATTTCATGGAACAGTTGGTACTTTTTAAATTTTTTGCGATAGACGAAATCATTTTTTTTTCTCGAAATTCCACCCCCTTGGATTGGAAAAATATACTTAGAAAGTGTTTGTCATCGATTAGGAATTTATTATAATATGGGTTGTAGCCTTTGAAGTAAACTTTTTCTTATTTTAGAAAATATGCTAGGTATTTAGGGTAAAGGCACCAATATTAGTATGAGTTGCAATTCAGTAATAGATAATTTTCTTTGTATTTTTTATGTTTAAATAATAAAATAAACCGTGAGGGCAAAATGTTATTACCTTCATAATTATAATTTGAATAAAAAGTAATGTATGAATGCATGATAAACTAGTAGTTGACCCCCCTCTTAGGTGCAGAAAAAAAAAGATGTTTAAAAATTGATTGATTATAACTATTACATTATTTTGGGGATTAATAAAATATCAATATATGGTCAGCGTAAAGCCAAAGTGAAGTAAGTGCCACACCATATTTTAAGAAAATTGAATTCAAAATTAGATTTTGCGAATCGGATGTGATTACTTCTAATGTTTTTAAAGTGACAAATAATTCACGATTAAAAGGAAATAACAATAAGTAATTTAAAAAAAAAAGAAATTAAAACTTTATTAAATTGGAGGGGCATTTAATTCGCCATATTTATTTTATTTTATTTATTTTTTTCTGTAAAACATATAACTAAGTAACTAACATAAATTTAATAGTCATTCCAATAAAAAACAATTAAAATTTTTTATACAGCTTCACAGTTGAAAAGTAGACACAGAAAATACATCATGTGTTGAACACGTTTAACAGGCTGCCATTTTTTCGACACACGCATTTATGAATTTGTAATTAATAAAGACTGCTAAAAACTAAATCCAGTTTTTTAACTTTAATAAATTGAATGAAAAAGGTCTCATAGAGAGGATTCTTATTAGAAAATCGATTATCGGACGGATTATTGGATAAATATCGCCCGCCGAGCAAATAAATATTTAGAGTAAAAATAAAGAAAGAAAGCAATTCGACTATAGATTAAAATAATACGTGGCAATTGTTCTAATCAATTTTTAGAGATGATGTTGAGAGGAGAATAGGAATAGGCAATTATGAAAAATTTTAAGATAAAATAAATTTAATCAATTAATTGGCCAATTCACCGCTTCCGGGTGCGTATTTAATAGTGGAAAAAAAGGAAGACGAAAAGAATCAAATATGTAATAAATATAGTATGAAAATAGGTGGAGTAATTTTTGGGATGGTAGAATATGCTACGCGATTAAGTCGTACTTTGATAAAAATCAGTGGAAAATGTGAAAATAAAAACGGCGAAGGGCGTTTCCTTCCTTAATGGATAAAATTTGAATAAAAAAACGTACTATCTGACTTCAGAGTTGATCCGGGAAGATTTGAAGTAAAATAATCGTTTTCGTATGGATTAACGGAGATTTGGTTAGTAGGCCCGGGCGTCGATCCGCACCAACGGGGGCGAATCGCGTCCGACTCGGGTCCGGCTGCTGGACACATCTCGTAGGCTGCTTCTAATTTCGTGAACAGGTATTTATGGACGGGAAAGCGCGAACGCAGTCCCGACTAACAAAAATTACGCGCCCGAGATACCCACATTTGGGGTATTCGCAGGGGTCAGCCCGACCGAAGTGCAATGGAAGAGCCTCACCCTGGGGGAACCGCCTTCGTGATCACGGTAACCCCCACGCCAGGTAAGTATGCTTTGGTACGGTTCCATGAGCTAGTTGTCAATTCAATGCCGACGGAGATTATGGGAACCGATTGAGGGTTGCTAAGATAATCCCTACAGTAGTCGACGATCATGGATCGGAATTCATCCATGCTCCTCCTCAGGCTTGTCTCCGTGGTTTCTGCGGCTCCAATCATCCGCCTCGACAGTTTACACTTTTAAATTTATACGATCATCCATAGGCGAAGGTGACGCGAGGTAGTAGGATTCCACCCTCCCTTGGTAGGTGTCGCTAGTGTTCCCCGTCAGCTCTCCATGGGTATCTCTAACACTACCCACTTCCATCTCGATTAGTGTTACATCCAATTTCATGGAACAGTTGGTACTTTTTAAATTTTTTGCGATAGACGAAATCATTTTTTTTTCTCGAAATTCCACCCCCTTGGATTGGAAAAATATACTTAGAAAGTGTTTGTCATCGATTAGGAATTTATTATAATATGGGTTGTAGCCTTTGAAGTAAACTTTTTCTTATTTTAGTAAATATGCTAGGTATTTAGGGTAAAGGCACCAATATTAGTATGAGTTGCAATTCAGTAATAGATAATTTTCTTTGTATTTTTTATGTTTAAATAATAAAATAAACCGTGAGGGCAAAATGTTATTACCTTCATAATTATAATTTGAATAAAAAGTAATGTATGAATGCATGATAAACTAGTAGTTGACCCCCCTCTTAGGTGCAGAAAAAAAAGATGTTTAAAAATTGATTGATTATAACTATTACATTATTTTGGGGATTAATAAAATATCAATATATGGTCAGCGTAAAGCCAAAGTGAAGTAAGTGCCACACCATATTTTAAGAAAATTGAATTCAAAATTAGATTTTGCGAATCGGATGTGATTACTTCTAATGTTTTTAAAGTGACAAATAATTCACGATTAAAAGGAAATAACAATAAGTAATTTAAAAAAAAAAGAAATTAAAACTTTATTAAATTGGAGGGGCATTTAATTCGCCATATTTATTTTATTTTATTTATTTTTTTCTGTAAAACATATAACTAAGTAACTAACATAAATTTAATAGTCATTCCAATAAAAAACAATTAAAATTTTTTATACAGCTTCACAGTTGAAAAGTAGACACAGAAAATACATCATGTGTTGAACACGTTTAACAGGCTGCCATTTTTTTCGACACACGCATTTATGAATTTGTAATTAATAAAGACTGCTAAAAACTAAATCCAGTTTTTCAACTTTAATAAATTGAATGAAAAAGGTCTCATAGAGAGGATTCTTATTAGAAAATCGATTATCGGACGGATTATTGGATAAATATCGCCCGCCGAGCAAATAAATATTTAGAGTAAAAATAAAGAAAGAAAGCAATTCGACTATAGATTAAAATAATACGTGGCAATTGTTCTAATCAATTTTTAGAGATGATGTTGAGAGGAGAATAGGAATAGGCAATTATGAAAAATTTTAAGATAAAATAAATTTAATCAATTAATTGGCCAATTCACCGCTTCCGGGTGCGTATTTAATAGTGGAAAAAAAGGAAGACGAAAAGAATCAAATATGTAATAAATATAGTATGAAAATAGGTGGAGTAATTTTTGGGATGGTAGAATATGCAACGCGATTAAGTCGTACTTTGATAAAAATCAGTGGAAAATGTGAAAATAAAAACGGCGAAGGGCGTTTCCTTCCTTAATGGATATAATTTGAATAAAAAAACGTACTATCTGACTTCAGAGTTGATCCGGGAAGATTTGAAGTAAAATAATCGTTTTCGTATGGATTAACGGAGATTTGGTTAGTAGGCCCGGGCGTCGATCCGCACCAACGGGGGCGAATCGCGTCCGACTCGGGTCCGGCTGCTGGACACATCTCGTAGGCTGCTTCTAATTTCGTGAACAGGTATTTATGGACGGGAAAGCGCGAACGCAGTCCCGACTAACAAAAATTACGCGCCCGAGATACCCACATTTGGGGTATTCGCAGGGGTCAGCCCGACCGAAGTGCAATGGAAGAGCCTCACCCTGGGGGAACCGCCTTCGTGATCACGGTAACCCCCACGCCAGGTAAGTATGCTTTGGTACGGTTCCATGAGCTAGTTGTCAATTCAATGCCGACGGAGATTATGGGAACCGATTGAGGGTTGCTAAGATAATCCCTACAGTAGTCGACGATCATGGATCGGAATTCATCCATGCTCCTCCTCAGGCTTGTCTCCGTGGTTTCTGCGGCTCCAATCATCCGCCTCGACAGTTTACACTTTTAAATTTATACGATCATCCATAGGCGAAGGTGACGCGAGGTAGTAGGATTCCACCCTCCCTTGGTAGGTGTCGCTAGTGTTCCCCGTCAGCTCTCCATGGGTATCTCTAACACTACCCACTTCCATCTCGATTAGTGTTACATCCAATTTCATGGAACAGTTGGTACTTTTTAAATTTTTTGTGATAGACGAAATCATTTTTTTTTCTCGAAATTCCACCCCCTTGGATTGGAAAAATATACTTAGAAAGTGTTTGTCATCGATTAGGAATTTATTATAATATGGGTTGTAGCCTTTGAAGTAAACTTTTTCTTATTTTAGTAAATATGCTAGGTATTTAGGGTAAAGCACCAATATTAGTATGAGTTGCAATTCAGTAATAGATAATTTTCTTTGTATTTTTTATGTTTAAATAATAAAATAAACCGTGAGGGCAAAATGTTATTACCTTCATAATTATAATTTGAATAAAAAGTAATGTATGAATGCATGATAAACTAGTAGTTGACCCCCCTCTTAGGTGCAGAAAAAAAAAGATGTTTAAAAATTGATTGATTATAACTATTACATTATTTTGGGGATTAATAAAATATCAATATATGGTCAGCGTAAAGCCAAAGTGAAGTAAGTGCCACACCATATTTTAAGAAAACTGAATTCAAAATTAGATTTTGCGAATCGGATGTGATTACTTCTAATGTTTTTAAAGTGACAAATAATTCACGATTAAAAGGAAATAACAATAGGTAATTTAAAAAAAAAAAAAAAAATTAAAACTTTATTAAATTGGAGGGGCATTTAATTCGCCATATTTATTTTATTTTATTTTTTTTTTCTGTAAAACATATAACTAAGTAACTAACATAAATTTAATAGTCATTCCAATAAAAAACAATTAAAATTTTTTATACAGCTTCACAGTTGAAAAGTAGACACAGAAAATACATCATGTGTTGAACACGTTTAACAGGCTGCCATTTTTTTCGACACACGCATTTATGAATTTGTAATTAATAAAGACTGCTAAAAACTAAATCCAGTTTTTTAACTTTAATAAATTGAATGAAAAAGGTCTCATAGAGAGGATTCTTATTAGAAAATCGATTATCGGACGGATTATTAGATAAATATCGCCGGCGAGCAAATAAATATTTATAGTAAAAATAAAGAAAGAAAGCAATTCGACTATAGAATAAAATAATACGTGGCAATTGTTCTAATCAATTTTTAGAGATGATGTTGAGAGGAGAATAGGAATAGGCAATTATGAAAAATTTTAAGATAAAATAAATTTAATCAATTAATTGGCCAATTCACCGCTTCCGGGTGCGTATTTAATAGTGGAAAAAAAGGAAGACGAAAAGAATCAAATATGTAATAAATATAGTATGAAAATAGGTGGAGTAATTTTTGGGATGGTAGAATATGCAACGCGATTAAGTCGTACTTTGATAAAAATCAGTGGAAAATGTGAAAATAAAAACGGCGAAGGGCGTTTCCTTCCTTAATGGATATAATTTGAATAAAAAAACGTACTATCTGACTTCAGAGTTGATCCGGGAAGATTTGAAGTAAAATAATCGTTTTCGTATGGATTAACGGAGATTTGGTTAGTAGGCCCGGGCGTCGATCCGCACCAACGGGGGCGAATCGCGTCCGACTCGGGTCCGGCTGCTGGACACATCTCGTAGGCTGCTTCTAATTTCGTGAACAGGTATTTATGGACGGGAAAGCGCGAACGCAGTCCCGACTAACAAAAATTACGCGCCCGAGATACCCACATTTGGGGTATTCGCAGGGGTCAGCCCGACCGAAGTGCAATGGAAGAGCCTCACCCTGGGGGAACCGCCTTCGTGATCACGGTAACCCCCACGCCAGGTAAGTATGCTTTGGTACGGTTCCATGAGCTAGTTGTCAATTCAATGCCGACGGAGATTATGGGAACCGATTGAGGGTTGCTAAGATAATCCCTACAGTAGTCGACGATCATGGATCGGAATTCATCCATGCTCCTCCTCAGGCTTGTCTCCGTGGTTTCTGCGGCTCCAATCATCCGCCTCGACAGTTTACACTTTTAAATTTATACGATCATCCATAGGCGAAGGTGACGCGAGGTAGTAGGATTCCACCCTCCCTTGGTAGGTGTCGCTAGTGTTCCCCGTCAGCTCTCCATGGGTATCTCTAACACTACCCACTTCCATCTCGATTAGTGTTACATCCAATTTCATGGAACAGTTGGTACTTTTTAAATTTTTTGCGATAGACGAAATCATTTTTTTTTCTCGAAATTCCACCCCCTTGGATTGGAAAAATATACTTAGAAAGTGTTTGTCATCGATTAGGAATTTATTATAATATGGGTTGTAGCCTTTGAAGTAAACTTTTTCTTATTTTAGTAAATATGCTAGGTATTTAGGGTAAAGGCACCAATATTAGTATGAGTTGCAATTCAGTAATAGATAATTTTCTTTGTATTTTTTATGTTTAAATAATAAAATAAACCGTGAGGGCAAAATGTTATTACCTTCATAATTATAATTTGAATAAAAAGTAATGTATGAATGCATGATAAACTAGTAGTTGACCCCCCTCTTAGGTGCAGAAAAAAAAAGATGTTTAAAAATTGATTGATTATAACTATTACATTATTTTGGGGATTAATAAAATATCAATATATGGTCAGCGTAAAGCCAAAGTGAAGTAAGTGCCACACCATATTTTAAGAAAATTGAATTCAAAATTAGATTTTGCGAATCGGATGTGATTACTTCTAATGTTTTTAAAGTGACAAATAATTCACGATTAAAAGGAAATAACAATAAGTAATTTAAAAAAAAAAGAAATTAAAACTTTATTAAATTGGAGGGGCATTTAATTCGCCATATTTATTTTATTTTATTTATTTTTTTCTGTAAAACATATAACTAAGTAACTAACATAAATTTAATAGTCATTCCAATAAAAAACAATTAAAATTTTTTATACAGCTTCACAGTTGAAAAGTAGACACAGAAAATACATCATGTGTTGAACACGTTTAACAGGCTGCCATTTTTTCGACACACGCATTTATGAATTTGTAATTAATAAAGACTGCTAAAAACTAAATCCAGTTTTTTAACTTTAATAAATTGAATGAAAAAGGTCTCATAGAGAGGATTCTTATTAGAAAATCGATTATCGGACGGATTATTGGATAAATATCGCCCGCCGAGCAAATAAATATTTAGAGTAAAAATAAAGAAAGAAAGCAATTCGACTATAGATTAAAATAATACGTGGCAATTGTTCTAATCAATTTTTAGAGATGATGTTGAGAGGAGAATAGGAATAGGCAATTATGAAAAATTTTAAGATAAAATAAATTTAATCAATTAATTGGCCAATTCACCGCTTCCGGGTGCGTATTTAATAGTGGAAAAAAAGGAAGACGAAAAGAATCAAATATGTAATAAATATAGTATGAAAATAGGTGGAGTAATTTTTGGGATGGTAGAATATGCAACGCGATTAAGTCGTACTTTGATAAAAATCAGTGGAAAATGTGAAAATAAAAACGGCGAAGGGCGTTTCCTTCCTTAATGGATAAAATTTGAATAAAAAAACGTACTATCTGACTTCAGAGTTGATCCGGGAAGATTTGAAGTAAAATAATCGTTTTCGTATGGATTAACGGAGATTTGGTTAGTAGGCCCGGGCGTCGATCCGCACCAACGGGGGCGAATCGCGTCCGACTCGGGTCCGGCTGCTGGACACATCTCGTAGGCTGCTTCTAATTTCGTGAACAGGTATTTATGGACGGGAAAGCGCGAACGCAGTCCCGACTAACAAAAATTACGCGCCCGAGATACCCACATTTGGGGTATTCGCAGGGGTCAGCCCGACCGAAGTGCAATGGAAGAGCCTCACCCTGGGGGAACCGCCTTCGTGATCACGGTAACCCCCACGCCAGGTAAGTATGCTTTGGTACGGTTCCATGAGCTAGTTGTCAATTCAATGCCGACGGAGATTATGGGAACCGATTGAGGGTTGCTAAGATAATCCCTACAGTAGTCGACGATCATGGATCGGAATTCATCCATGCTCCTCCTCAGGCTTGTCTCCGTGGTTTCTGCGGCTCCAATCATCCGCCTCGACAGTTTACACTTTTAAATTTATACGATCATCCATAGGCGAAGGTGACGCGAGGTAGTAGGATTCCACCCTCCCTTGGTAGGTGTCGCTAGTGTTCCCCGTCAGCTCTCCATGGGTATCTCTAACACTACCCACTTCCATCTCGATTAGTGTTACATCCAATTTCATGGAACAGTTGGTACTTTTTAAATTTTTTGTGATAGACGAAATCATTTTTTTTTCTCGAAATTCCACCCCCTTGGATTGGAAAAATATACTTAGAAAGTGTTTGTCATCGATTAGGAATTTATTATAATATGGGTTGTAGCCTTTGAAGTAAACTTTTTCTTATTTTAGTAAATATGCTAGGTATTTAGGGTAAAGCACCAATATTAGTATGAGTTGCAATTCAGTAATAGATAATTTTCTTTGTATTTTTTATGTTTAAATAATAAAATAAACCGTGAGGGCAAAATGTTATTACCTTCATAATTATAATTTGAATAAAAAGTAATGTATGAATGCATGATAAACTAGTAGTTGACCCCCCTCTTAGGTGCAGAAAAAAAAAGATGTTTAAAAATTGATTGATTATAACTATTACATTATTTTGGGGATTAATAAAATATCAATATATGGTCAGCGTAAAGCCAAAGTGAAGTAAGTGCCACACCATATTTTAAGAAAACTGAATTCAAAATTAGATTTTGCGAATCGGATGTGATTACTTCTAATGTTTTTAAAGTGACAAATAATTCACGATTAAAAGGAAATAACAATAGGTAATTTAAAAAAAAAAAAAAATTAAAACTTTATTAAATTGGAGGGGCATTTAATTCGCCATATTTATTTTATTTTATTTTTTTTTTCTGTAAAACATATAACTAAGTAACTAACATAAATTTAATAGTCATTCCAATAAAAAACAATTAAAATTTTTTATACAGCTTCACAGTTGAAAAGTAGACACAGAAAATACATCATGTGTTGAACACGTTTAACAGGCTGCCATTTTTTTCGACACACGCATTTATGAATTTGTAATTAATAAAGACTGCTAAAAACTAAATCCAGTTTTTTAACTTTAATAAATTGAATGAAAAAGGTCTCATAGAGAGGATTCTTATTAGAAAATCGATTATCGGACGGATTATTAGATAAATATCGCCCGCCGAGCAAATAAATATTTATAGTAAAAATAAAGAAAGAAAGCAATTCGACTATAGAATAAAATAATACGTGGCAATTGTTCTAATCAATTTTTAGAGATGATGTTGAGAGGAGAATAGGAATAGGCAATTATGAAAAATTTTAAGATAAAATAAATTTAATCAATTAATTGGCCAATTCACCGCTTCCGGGTGCGTATTTAATAGTTGAAAAAAAGGAAGACGAAAAGAATCAAATATGTAATAAATATAGTATGAAAATAGGTGGAGTAATTTTTGGGATGGTAGAATATGCAACGCGATTAAGTCGTACTTTGATAAAAATCAGTGGAAAATGTGAAAATAAAAACGGCGAAGGGCGTTTCCTTCCTTAATGGATAAAATTTGAATAAAAAAACGTACTATCTGACTTCAGAGTTGATCCGGGAAGATTTGAAGTAAAATAATCGTTTTCGTATGGATTAACGGAGATTTGGTTAGTAGGCCCGGGCGTCGATCCGCACCAACGGGGGCGAATCGCGTCCGACTCGGGTCCGGCTGCTGGACACATCTCGTAGGCTGCTTCTAATTTCGTGAACAGGTATTTATGGACGGGAAAGCGCGAACGCAGTCCCGACTAACAAAAATTACGCGCCCGAGATACCCACATTTGGGGTATTCGCAGGGGTCAGCCCGACCGAAGTGCAATGGAAGAGCCTCACCCTGGGGGAACCGCCTTCGTGATCACGGTAACCCCCACGCCAGGTAAGTATGCTTTGGTACGGTTCCATGAGCTAGTTGTCAATTCAATGCCGACGGAGATTATGGGAACCGATTGAGGGTTGCTAAGATAATCCCTACAGTAGTCGACGATCATGGATCGGAATTCATCCATGCTCCTCCTCAGGCTTGTCTCCGTGGTTTCTGCGGCTCCAATCATCCGCCTCGACAGTTTACACTTTTAAATTTATACGATCATCCATAGGCGAAGGTGACGCGAGGTAGTAGGATTCCACCCTCCCTTGGTAGGTGTCGCTAGTGTTCCCCGTCAGCTCTCCATGGGTATCTCTAACACTACCCACTTCCATCTCGATTAGTGTTACATCCAATTTCATGGAACAGTTGGTACTTTTTAAATTTTTTGCGATAGACGAAATCATTTTTTTTTCTCGAAATTCCACCCCCTTGGATTGGAAAAATATACTTAGAAAGTGTTTGTCATCGATTAGGAATTTATTATAATATGGGTTGTAGCCTTTGAAGTAAACTTTTTCTTATTTTAGTAAATATGCTAGGTATTTAGGGTAAAGGCACCAATATTAGTATGAGTTGCAATTCAGTAATAGATAATTTTCTTTGTATTTTTTATGTTTAAATAATAAAATAAACCGTGAGGGCAAAATGTTATTACCTTCATAATTATAATTTGAATAAAAAGTAATGTATGAATGCATGATAAACTAGTAGTTGACCCCCCTCTTAGGTGCAGAAAAAAAAAGATGTTTAAAAATTGATTGATTATAACTATTACATTATTTTGGGGATTAATAAAATATCAATATATGGTCAGCGTAAAGCCAAAGTGAAGTAAGTGCCACACCATATTTTAAGAAAACTGAATTCAAAATTAGATTTTGCGAATCGGATGTGATTACTTCTAATGTTTTTAAAGTGACAAATAATTCACGATTAAAAGGAAATAACAATAGGTAATTTAAAAAAAAAAAAAAAATTAAAACTTTATTAAATTGGAGGGGCATTTAATTCGCCATATTTATTTTATTTTATTTTTTTTTTCTGTAAAACATATAACTAAGTAACTAACATAAATTTAATAGTCATTCCAATAAAAAACAATTAAAATTTTTTATACAGCTTCACAGTTGAAAAGTAGACACAGAAAATACATCATGTGTTGAACACGTTTAACAGGCTGCCATTTTTTTCGACACACGCATTTATGAATTTGTAATTAATAAAGACTGCTAAAAACTAAATCCAGTTTTTTAACTTTAATAAATTGAATGAAAAAGGTCTCATAGAGAGGATTCTTATTAGAAAATCGATTATCGGACGGATTATTAGATAAATATCGCCCGCCGAGCAAATAAATATTTATAGTAAAAATAAAGAAAGAAAGCAATTCGACTATAGAATAAAATAATACGTGGCAATTGTTCTAATCAATTTTTAGAGATGATGTTGAGAGGAGAATAGGAATAGGCAATTATGAAAAATTTTAAGATAAAATAAATTTAATCAATTAATTGGCCAATTCACCGCTTCCGGGTGCGTATTTAATAGTTGAAAAAAAGGAAGACGAAAAGAATCAAATATGTAATAAATATAGTATGAAAATAGGTGGAGTAATTTTTGGGATGGTAGAATATGCAACGCGATTAAGTCGTACTTTGATAAAAATCAGTGGAAAATGTGAAAATAAAAACGGCGAAGGGCGTTTCCTTCCTTAATGGATAAAATTTGAATAAAAAAACGTACTATCTGACTTCAGAGTTGATCCGGGAAGATTTGAAGTAAAATAATCGTTTTCGTATGGATTAACGGAGATTTGGTTAGTAGGCCCGGGCGTCGATCCGCACCAACGGGGGCGAATCGCGTCCGACTCGGGTCCGGCTGCTGGACACATCTCGTAGGCTGCTTCTAATTTCGTGAACAGGTATTTATGGACGGGAAAGCGCGAACGCAGTCCCGACTAACAAAAATTACGCGCCCGAGATACCCACATTTGGGGTATTCGCAGGGGTCAGCCCGACCGAAGTGCAATGGAAGAGCCTCACCCTGGGGGAACCGCCTTCGTGATCACGGTAACCCCCACGCCAGGTAAGTATGCTTTGGTACGGTTCCATGAGCTAGTTGTCAATTCAATGCCGACGGAGATTATGGGAACCGATTGAGGGTTGCTAAGATAATCCCTACAGTAGTCGACGATCATGGATCGGAATTCATCCATGCTCCTCCTCAGGCTTGTCTCCGTGGTTTCTGCGGCTCCAATCATCCGCCTCGACAGTTTACACTTTTAAATTTATACGATCATCCATAGGCGAAGGTGACGCGAGGTAGTAGGATTCCACCCTCCCTTGGTAGGTGTCGCTAGTGTTCCCCGTCAGCTCTCCATGGGTATCTCTAACACTACCCACTTCCATCTCGATTAGTGTTACATCCAATTTCATGGAACAGTTGGTACTTTTTAAATTTTTTGTGATAGACGAAATCATTTTTTTTTCTCGAAATTCCACCCCCTTGGATTGGAAAAATATACTTAGAAAGTGTTTGTCATCGATTAGGAATTTATTATAATATGGGTTGTAGCCTTTGAAGTAAACTTTTTCTTATTTTAGTAAATATGCTAGGTATTTAGGGTAAAGCACCAATATTAGTATGAGTTGCAATTCAGTAATAGATAATTTTCTTTGTATTTTTTATGTTTAAATAATAAAATAAACCGTGAGGGCAAAATGTTATTACCTTCATAATTATAATTTGAATAAAAAGTAATGTATGAATGCATGATAAACTAGTAGTTGACCCCCCTCTTAGGTGCAGAAAAAAAAAGATGTTTAAAAATTGATTGATTATAACTATTACATTATTTTGGGGATTAATAAAATATCAATATATGGTCAGCGTAAAGCCAAAGTGAAGTAAGTGCCACACAATATTTTAAGAAAACTGAATTCAAAATTAGATTTTGCGAATCGGATGTGATTACTTCTAATGTTTTTAAAGTGACAAATAATTCACGATTAAAAGGAAATAACAATAGGTAATTTAAAAAAAAAAAAAAAATTAAAACTTTATTAAATTGGAGGGGCATTTAATTCGCCATATTTATTTTATTTTATTTTTTTTTTCTGTAAAACATATACAGTGGGTAAAAAAAGTATTGGCAATAACACATTTTTCTTTATAAAAATTAATAAATCAAATGTTATAAAAAAATTTCACAATTTTATTAATAACAATTTATAAAGAATATAGAAAACACAGTGTAATTTTTTTTAACATCAACAAATTATAAACGAATATTAAAAAAGTGAAAAATCACACCCAAAAAAGTATTGGCAATTTAACATAAACACATTATAATCGGAAATAGAAACATATATGTCAATTCGAAAGTATTTCTAGTACTTGGTGTGTCCTCCTCGGGCCTCTCTTATTGCTCTAAGCCTTTGAGGAATTGACTGTACTAAATTTTTTGTACTATCAGGTGAAATGTTATGCCATTCTTCTTGCAAAATTCTTTTTAGGTCTGTCTTGGAGGAAATTTTTCTTTTTCTTACTTTTAAATCTAATATTCTCCATAGATTTTCTATTGGGTTAAGGTCAGGATTCTGGGGCGGGGTTTTGAGCTGCCGGGGCGCATTATAAAGAAGCCATTGCCGGATTTTGTGAGCAGTGTGCTTCCGGTCGTTGTCCTGCTGGAAAATGAAGGTGCGTTCTAGACCCAATGTTTGTGCACTTTCCCTTAAATTACGGCGCAAAATATCTATATAAATATCCGCAGTCATTGTGTCATCAATAAAATGTAAGTTCCCCACACCATTGGCTGCCATGCATCCCCAAACCATAACTGAACCTCCCCCATGTTTTACTGTCGGAATAATATTTTGTTCCTGGTACTCAGAATTTTTCCGACGCCATACAAACTTCCTACCGTCTGAACCAAAAATATTAAACTTTGATTCATCCGAGAAAATTACATTATTCCAAAAATCTGGAGTTTTAGCTAGGTATTCTTGAGCAAAATTTAACCTTTTTTTACGGTTTACTTCAGATATGAAAGGCTTCTTACGTGCAGCTCTGCCATAAAATTGTCCCTCATGCAACACATTTCTTATGGTTTGGGCATGTACAGACTTACCACTTGTTGTTGCAAGGTCTCTGGCAATGGCCTGTGCACTGGTTTTTGGGGATATCTTAACTTTCCTAATAATGTCTCTCTTTTCACGCTCAATAAGAACCTTTGGCCTGCCTTTTCTTGGTAAATTTTCTATTCTACCCGTATTTTCATACTTCTTCACCACACTTCTAGCTGTGAAAAGGCTAATTCCTAGCAGCTGCCCTATTTTCTTGATGTTAGGCCACTATTTCTCAAAGAAATTATTCTATCTTTAATCACTAAAGAAAGTTCCTTGGATTTGCGGGACATAGTTTGTAATGTAAAAAAAACTACTTCACGCTCGAAAGAAAGACACACAATGATGCAAGGCACTGACTGGTATGAGATAAGTTTAATGTTTAGAGTTACAGTTGAGAGGATTAACAATTGCTAATACTTTTTTGGCACTAAAGATTACATCTTCTGCTTCCAGCTCTGCTTAAAAACAAATGCCCTCCACTTCTATTTCTATTTTTTTACTTCTTAATGAGAAAGGTTTATAAAAATTCAGGAACCATTGAAATTTTAATAAGTATTATAATGTAACATAACAAAAACATCAATTGCCAATACTTTTTTTACCCACTGTAACTAAGTAACTAACATAAATTTAATAGTCATTCCAATAAAAAACAATTAAAATTTTTTATACAGCTTCACAGTTGAAAAGTAGACACAGAAAATACATCATGTGTTGAACACGTTTAACAGGCTGCCATTTTTTTCGACACACGCATTTATGAATTTGTAATTAATAAAGACTGCTAAAAACTAAATCCAGTTTTTTAACTTTAATAAATTGAATGAAAAAGGTCTCATAGAGAGGATTCTTATTAGAAAATCGATTATCGGACGGATTATTAGATAAATATCGCCCGCCGAGCAAATAAATATTTATAGTAAAAATAAAGAAAGAAAGCAATTCGACTATAGAATAAAATAATACGTGGCAATTGTTCTAATCAATTTTTAGAGATGATGTTGAGAGGAGAATAGGAATAGGCAATTATGAAAAATTTTAAGATAAAATAAATTTAATCAATTAATTGGCCAATTCACCGCTTCCGGGTGCGTATTTAATAGTTGAAAAAAAGGAAGACGAAAAGAATCAAATATGTAATAAATATAGTATGAAAATAGGTGGAGTAATTTTTGGGATGGTAGAATATGCAACGCGATTAAGTCGTACTTTGATAAAAATCAGTGGAAAATGTGAAAATAAAAACGGCGAAGGGCGTTTCCTTCCTTAATGGATAAAATTTGAATAAAAAAACGTACTATCTGACTTCAGAGTTGATCCGGGAAGATTTGAAGTAAAATAATCGTTTTCGTATGGATTAACGGAGATTTGGTTAGTAGGCCCGGGCGTCGATCCGCACCAACGGGGGCGAATCGCGTCCGACTCGGGTCCGGCTGCTGGACACATCTCGTAGGCTGCTTCTAATTTCGTGAACAGGTATTTATGGACGGGAAAGCGCGAACGCAGTCCCGACTAACAAAAATTACGCGCCCGAGATACCCACATTTGGGGTATTCGCAGGGGTCAGCCCGACCGAAGTGCAATGGAAGAGCCTCACCCTGGGGGAACCGCCTTCGTGATCACGGTAACCCCCACGCCAGGTAAGTATGCTTTGGTACGGTTCCATGAGCTAGTTGTCAATTCAATGCCGACGGAGATTATGGGAACCGATTGAGGGTTGCTAAGATAATCCCTACAGTAGTCGACGATCATGGATCGGAATTCATCCATGCTCCTCCTCAGGCTTGTCTCCGTGGTTTCTGCGGCTCCAATCATCCGCCTCGACAGTTTACACTTTTAAATTTATACGATCATCCATAGGCGAAGGTGACGCGAGGTAGTAGGATTCCACCCTCCCTTGGTAGGTGTCGCTAGTGTTCCCCGTCAGCTCTCCATGGGTATCTCTAACACTACCCACTTCCATCTCGATTAGTGTTACATCCAATTTCATGGAACAGTTGGTACTTTTTAAATTTTTTGCGATAGACGAAATCATTTTTTTTTCTCGAAATTCCACCCCCTTGGATTGGAAAAATATACTTAGAAAGTGTTTGTCATCGATTAGGAATTTATTATAACATGGGTTGTAGCCTTTGAAGTAAACTTTTTCTTATTTTAGTAAATATGCTAGGTATTTAGGGTAAAGGCACCAATATTAGTATGAGTTGCAATTCAGTAATAGATAATTTTCTTTGTATTTTTTATGTTTAAATAATAAAATAAACCGTGAGGGCAAAATGTTATTACCTTCATAATTATAATTTGAATAAAAAGTAATGTATGAATGCATGATAAACTAGTAGTTGACCCCCCTCTTAGGTGCAGAAAAAAAAAGATGTTTAAAAATTGATTGATTATAACTATTACATTATTTTGGGGATTAATAAAATATCAATATATGGTCAGCGTAAAGCCAAAGTGAAGTAAGTGCCACACCATATTTTAAGAAAATTGAATTCAAAATTAGATTTTGCGAATCGGATGTGATTACTTCTAATGTTTTTAAAGTGACAAATAATTCACGATTAAAAGGAAATAACAATAAGTAATTTAAAAAAAAAAAGAAATTAAAACTTTATTAAATTGGAGGGGCATTTAATTCGCCATATTTATTTTATTTTATTTATTTTTTTCTGTAAAACATATAACTAAGTAACTAACATAAATTTAATAGTCATTCCAATAAAAAACAATTAAAATTTTTTATACAGCTTCACAGTTGAAAAGTAGACACAGAAAATACATCATGTGTTGAACACGTTTAACAGGCTGCCATTTTTTCGACACACGCATTTATGAATTTGTAATTAATAAAGACTGCTAAAAACTAAATCCAGTTTTTTAACTTTAATAAATTGAATGAAAAAGGTCTCATAGAGAGGATTCTTATTAGAAAATCGATTATCGGACGGATTATTGGATAAATATCGCCCGCCGAGCAAATAAATATTTAGAGTAAAAATAAAGAAAGAAAGCAATTCGACTATAGATTAAAATAATACGTGGCAATTGTTCTAATCAATTTTTAGAGATGATGTTGAGAGGAGAATAGGAATAGGCAATTATGAAAAATTTTAAGATAAAATAAATTTAATCAATTAATTGGCCAATTCACCGCTTCCGGGTGCGTATTTAATAGTGGAAAAAAAGGAAGACGAAAAGAATCAAATATGTAATAAATATAGTATGAAAATAGGTGGAGTAATTTTTGGGATGGTAGAATATGCAACGCGATTAAGTCGTACTTTGATAAAAATCAGTGGAAAATGTGAAAATAAAAACGGCGAAGGGCGTTTCCTTCCTTAATGGATAAAATTTGAATAAAAAAACGTACTATCTGACTTCAGAGTTGATCCGGGAAGATTTGAAGTAAAATAATCGTTTTCGTATGGATTAACGGAGATTTGGTTAGTAGGCCCGGGCGTCGATCCGCACCAACGGGGGCGAATCGCGTCCGACTCGGGTCCGGCTGCTGGACACATCTCGTAGGCTGCTTCTAATTTCGTGAACAGGTATTTATGGACGGGAAAGCGCGAACGCAGTCCCGACTAACAAAAATTACGCGCCCGAGATACCCACATTTGGGGTATTCGCAGGGGTCAGCCCGACCGAAGTGCAATGGAAGAGCCTCACCCTGGGGGAACCGCCTTCGTGATCACGGTAACCCCCACGCCAGGTAAGTATGCTTTGGTACGGTTCCATGAGCTAGTTGTCAATTCAATGCCGACGGAGATTATGGGAACCGATTGAGGGTTGCTAAGATAATCCCTACAGTAGTCGACGATCATGGATCGGAATTCATCCATGCTCCTCCTCAGGCTTGTCTCCGTGGTTTCTGCGGCTCCAATCATCCGCCTCGACAGTTTACACTTTTAAATTTATACGATCATCCATAGGCGAAGGTGACGCGAGGTAGTAGGATTCCACCCTCCCTTGGTAGGTGTCGCTAGTGTTCCCCGTCAGCTCTCCATGGGTATCTCTAACACTACCCACTTCCATCTCGATTAGTGTTACATCCAATTTCATGGAACAGTTGGTACTTTTTAAATTTTTTGTGATAGACGAAATCATTTTTTTTTCTCGAAATTCCACCCCCTTGGATTGGAAAAATATACTTAGAAAGTGTTTGTCATCGATTAGGAATTTATTATAATATGGGTTGTAGCCTTTGAAGTAAACTTTTTCTTATTTTAGTAAATATGCTAGGTATTTAGGGTAAAGCACCAATATTAGTATGAGTTGCAATTCAGTAATAGATAATTTTCTTTGTATTTTTTATGTTTAAATAATAAAATAAACCGTGAGGGCAAAATGTTATTACCTTCATAATTATAATTTGAATAAAAAGTAATGTATGAATGCATGATAAACTAGTAGTTGACCCCCCTCTTAGGTGCAGAAAAAAAAAGATGTTTAAAAATTGATTGATTATAACTATTACATTATTTTGGGGATTAATAAAATATCAATATATGGTCAGCGTAAAGCCAAAGTGAAGTAAGTGCCACACCATATTTTAAGAAAACTGAATTCAAAATTAGATTTTGCGAATCGGATGTGATTACTTCTAATGTTTTTAAAGTGACAAATAATTCACGATTAAAAGGAAATAACAATAGGTAATTTAAAAAAAAAAAAAAATTAAAACTTTATTAAATTGGAGGGGCATTTAATTCGCCATATTTATTTTATTTTATTTTTTTTTTCTGTAAAACATATAACTAAGTAACTAACATAAATTTAATAGTCATTCCAATAAAAAACAATTAAAATTTTTTATACAGCTTCACAGTTGAAAAGTAGACACAGAAAATACATCATGTGTTGAACACGTTTAACAGGCTGCCATTTTTTTCGACACACGCATTTATGAATTTGTAATTAATAAAGACTGCTAAAAACTAAATCCAGTTTTTTAACTTTAATAAATTGAATGAAAAAGGTCTCATAGAGAGGATTCTTATTAGAAAATCGATTATCGGACGGATTATTAGATAAATATCGCCCGCCGAGCAAATAAATATTTATAGTAAAAATAAAGAAAGAAAGCAATTCGACTATAGAATAAAATAATACGTGGCAATTGTTCTAATCAATTTTTAGAGATGATGTTGAGAGGAGAATAGGAATAGGCAATTATGAAAAATTTTAAGATAAAATAAATTTAATCAATTAATTGGCCAATTCACCGCTTCCGGGTGCGTATTTAATAGTTGAAAAAAAGGAAGACGAAAAGAATCAAATATGTAATAAATATAGTATGAAAATAGGTGGAGTAATTTTTGGGATGGTAGAATATGCAACGCGATTAAGTCGTACTTTGATAAAAATCAGTGGAAAATGTGAAAATAAAAACGGCGAAGGGCGTTTCCTTCCTTAATGGATAAAATTTGAATAAAAAAACGTACTATCTGACTTCAGAGTTGATCCGGGAAGATTTGAAGTAAAATAATCGTTTTCGTATGGATTAACGGAGATTTGGTTAGTAGGCCCGGGCGTCGATCCGCACCAACGGGGGCGAATCGCGTCCGACTCGGGTCCGGCTGCTGGACACATCTCGTAGGCTGCTTCTAATTTCGTGAACAGGTATTTATGGACGGGAAAGCGCGAACGCAGTCCCGACTAACAAAAATTACGCGCCCGAGATACCCACATTTGGGGTATTCGCAGGGGTCAGCCCGACCGAAGTGCAATGGAAGAGCCTCACCCTGGGGGAACCGCCTTCGTGATCACGGTAACCCCCACGCCAGGTAAGTATGCTTTGGTACGGTTCCATGAGCTAGTGTTCCCCGTCAGCTCTCCATGGGTATCTCTAACACTACCCACTTCCATCTCGATTAGTGTTACATCCAATTTCATGGAACAGTTGGTACTTTTTAAATTTTTTGCGATAGACGAAATCATTTTTTTTTCTCGAAATTCCACCCCCTTGGATTGGAAAAATATACTTAGAAAGTGTTTGTCATCGATTAGGAATTTATTATAACATGGGTTGTAGCCTTTGAAGTAAACTTTTTCTTATTTTAGTAAATATGCTAGGTATTTAGGGTAAAGGCACCAATATTAGTATGAGTTGCAATTCAGTAATAGATAATTTTCTTTGTATTTTTTATGTTTAAATAATAAAATAAACCGTGAGGGCAAAATGTTATTACCTTCATAATTATAATTTGAATAAAAAGTAATGTATGAATGCATGATAAACTAGTAGTTGACCCCCCTCTTAGGTGCAGAAAAAAAAAGATGTTTAAAAATTGATTGATTATAACTATTACATTATTTTGGGGATTAATAAAATATCAATATATGGTCAGCGTAAAGCCAAAGTGAAGTAAGTGCCACACCATATTTTAAGAAAATTGAATTCAAAATTAGATTTTGCGAATCGGATGTGATTACTTCTAATGTTTTTAAAGTGACAAATAATTCACGATTAAAAGGAAATAACAATAAGTAATTTAAAAAAAAAAAGAAATTAAAACTTTATTAAATTGGAGGGGCATTTAATTCGCCATATTTATTTTATTTTATTTATTTTTTTCTGTAAAACATATAACTAAGTAACTAACATAAATTTAATAGTCATTCCAATAAAAAACAATTAAAATTTTTTATACAGCTTCACAGTTGAAAAGTAGACACAGAAAATACATCATGTGTTGAACACGTTTAACAGGCTGCCATTTTTTCGACACACGCATTTATGAATTTGTAATTAATAAAGACTGCTAAAAACTAAATCCAGTTTTTTAACTTTAATAAATTGAATGAAAAAGGTCTCATAGAGAGGATTCTTATTAGAAAATCGATTATCGGACGGATTATTGGATAAATATCGCCCGCCGAGCAAATAAATATTTAGAGTAAAAATAAAGAAAGAAAGCAATTCGACTATAGATTAAAATAATACGTGGCAATTGTTCTAATCAATTTTTAGAGATGATGTTGAGAGGAGAATAGGAATAGGCAATTATGAAAAATTTTAAGATAAAATAAATTTAATCAATTAATTGGCCAATTCACCGCTTCCGGGTGCGTATTTAATAGTGGAAAAAAAGGAAGACGAAAAGAATCAAATATGTAATAAATATAGTATGAAAATAGGTGGAGTAATTTTTGGGATGGTAGAATATGCAACGCGATTAAGTCGTACTTTGATAAAAATCAGTGGAAAATGTGAAAATAAAAACGGCGAAGGGCGTTTCCTTCCTTAATGGATAAAATTTGAATAAAAAAACGTACTATCTGACTTCAGAGTTGATCCGGGAAGATTTGAAGTAAAATAATCGTTTTCGTATGGATTAACGGAGATTTGGTTAGTAGGCCCGGGCGTCGATCCGCACCAACGGGGGCGAATCGCGTCCGACTCGGGTCCGGCTGCTGGACACATCTCGTAGGCTGCTTCTAATTTCGTGAACAGGTATTTATGGACGGGAAAGCGCGAACGCAGTCCCGACTAACAAAAATTACGCGCCCGAGATACCCACATTTGGGGTATTCGCAGGGGTCAGCCCGACCGAAGTGCAATGGAAGAGCCTCACCCTGGGGGAACCGCCTTCGTGATCACGGTAACCCCCACGCCAGGTAAGTATGCTTTGGTACGGTTCCATGAGCTAGTTGTCAATTCAATGCCGACGGAGATTATGGGAACCGATTGAGGGTTGCTAAGATAATCCCTACAGTAGTCGACGATCATGGATCGGAATTCATCCATGCTCCTCCTCAGGCTTGTCTCCGTGGTTTCTGCGGCTCCAATCATCCGCCTCGACAGTTTACACTTTTAAATTTATACGATCATCCATAGGCGAAGGTGACGCGAGGTAGTAGGATTCCACCCTCCCTTGGTAGGTGTCGCTAGTGTTCCCCGTCAGCTCTCCATGGGTATCTCTAACACTACCCACTTCCATCTCGATTAGTGTTACATCCAATTTCATGGAACAGTTGGTACTTTTTAAATTTTTTGTGATAGACGAAATCATTTTTTTTTCTCGAAATTCCACCCCCTTGGATTGGAAAAATATACTTAGAAAGTGTTTGTCATCGATTAGGAATTTATTATAATATGGGTTGTAGCCTTTGAAGTAAACTTTTTCTTATTTTAGTAAATATGCTAGGTATTTAGGGTAAAGCACCAATATTAGTATGAGTTGCAATTCAGTAATAGATAATTTTCTTTGTATTTTTTATGTTTAAATAATAAAATAAACCGTGAGGGCAAAATGTTATTACCTTCATAATTATAATTTGAATAAAAAGTAATGTATGAATGCATGATAAACTAGTAGTTGACCCCCCTCTTAGGTGCAGAAAAAAAAAGATGTTTAAAAATTGATTGATTATAACTATTACATTATTTTGGGGATTAATAAAATATCAATATATGGTCAGCGTAAAGCCAAAGTGAAGTAAGTGCCACACCATATTTTAAGAAAACTGAATTCAAAATTAGATTTTGCGAATCGGATGTGATTACTTCTAATGTTTTTAAAGTGACAAATAATTCACGATTAAAAGGAAATAACAATAGGTAATTTAAAAAAAAAAAAAAATTAAAACTTTATTAAATTGGAGGGGCATTTAATTCGCCATATTTATTTTATTTTATTTTTTTTTTCTGTAAAACATATAACTAAGTAACTAACATAAATTTAATAGTCATTCCAATAAAAAACAATTAAAATTTTTTATACAGCTTCACAGTTGAAAAGTAGACACAGAAAATACATCATGTGTTGAACACGTTTAACAGGCTGCCATTTTTTTCGACACACGCATTTATGAATTTGTAATTAATAAAGACTGCTAAAAACTAAATCCAGTTTTTTAACTTTAATAAATTGAATGAAAAAGGTCTCATAGAGAGGATTCTTATTAGAAAATCGATTATCGGACGGATTATTAGATAAATATCGCCCGCCGAGCAAATAAATATTTATAGTAAAAATAAAGAAAGAAAGCAATTCGACTATAGAATAAAATAATACGTGGCAATTGTTCTAATCAATTTTTAGAGATGATGTTGAGAGGAGAATAGGAATAGGCAATTATGAAAAATTTTAAGATAAAATAAATTTAATCAATTAATTGGCCAATTCACCGCTTCCGGGTGCGTATTTAATAGTTGAAAAAAAGGAAGACGAAAAGAATCAAATATGTAATAAATATAGTATGAAAATAGGTGGAGTAATTTTTGGGATGGTAGAATATGCAACGCGATTAAGTCGTACTTTGATAAAAATCAGTGGAAAATGTGAAAATAAAAACGGCGAAGGGCGTTTCCTTCCTTAATGGATAAAATTTGAATAAAAAAACGTACTATCTGACTTCAGAGTTGATCCGGGAAGATTTGAAGTAAAATAATCGTTTTCGTATGGATTAACGGAGATTTGGTTAGTAGGCCCGGGCGTCGATCCGCACCAACGGGGGCGAATCGCGTCCGACTCGGGTCCGGCTGCTGGACACATCTCGTAGGCTGCTTCTAATTTCGTGAACAGGTATTTATGGACGGGAAAGCGCGAACGCAGTCCCGACTAACAAAAATTACGCGCCCGAGATACCCACATTTGGGGTATTCGCAGGGGTCAGCCCGACCGAAGTGCAATGGAAGAGCCTCACCCTGGGGGAACCGCCTTCGTGATCACGGTAACCCCCACGCCAGGTAAGTATGCTTTGGTACGGTTCCATGAGCTAGTGTTCCCCGTCAGCTCTCCATGGGTATCTCTAACACTACCCACTTCCATCTCGATTAGTGTTACATCCAATTTCATGGAACAGTTGGTACTTTTTAAATTTTTTGCGATAGACGAAATCATTTTTTTTTCTCGAAATTCCACCCCCTTGGATTGGAAAAATATACTTAGAAAGTGTTTGTCATCGATTAGGAATTTATTATAACATGGGTTGTAGCCTTTGAAGTAAACTTTTTCTTATTTTAGTAAATATGCTAGGTATTTAGGGTAAAGGCACCAATATTAGTATGAGTTGCAATTCAGTAATAGATAATTTTCTTTGTATTTTTTATGTTTAAATAATAAAATAAACCGTGAGGGCAAAATGTTATTACCTTCATAATTATAATTTGAATAAAAAGTAATGTATGAATGCATGATAAACTAGTAGTTGACCCCCCTCTTAGGTGCAGAAAAAAAAAGATGTTTAAAAATTGATTGATTATAACTATTACATTATTTTGGGGATTAATAAAATATCAATATATGGTCAGCGTAAAGCCAAAGTGAAGTAAGTGCCACACCATATTTTAAGAAAATTGAATTCAAAATTAGATTTTGCGAATCGGATGTGATTACTTCTAATGTTTTTAAAGTGACAAATAATTCACGATTAAAAGGAAATAACAATAAGTAATTTAAAAAAAAAAAGAAATTAAAACTTTATTAAATTGGAGGGGCATTTAATTCGCCATATTTATTTTATTTTATTTATTTTTTTCTGTAAAACATATAACTAAGTAACTAACATAAATTTAATAGTCATTCCAATAAAAAACAATTAAAATTTTTTATACAGCTTCACAGTTGAAAAGTAGACACAGAAAATACATCATGTGTTGAACACGTTTAACAGGCTGCCATTTTTTCGACACACGCATTTATGAATTTGTAATTAATAAAGACTGCTAAAAACTAAATCCAGTTTTTTAACTTTAATAAATTGAATGAAAAAGGTCTCATAGAGAGGATTCTTATTAGAAAATCGATTATCGGACGGATTATTGGATAAATATCGCCCGCCGAGCAAATAAATATTTAGAGTAAAAATAAAGAAAGAAAGCAATTCGACTATAGATTAAAATAATACGTGGCAATTGTTCTAATCAATTTTTAGAGATGATGTTGAGAGGAGAATAGGAATAGGCAATTATGAAAAATTTTAAGATAAAATAAATTTAATCAATTAATTGGCCAATTCACCGCTTCCGGGTGCGTATTTAATAGTGGAAAAAAAGGAAGACGAAAAGAATCAAATATGTAATAAATATAGTATGAAAATAGGTGGAGTAATTTTTGGGATGGTAGAATATGCAACGCGATTAAGTCGTACTTTGATAAAAATCAGTGGAAAATGTGAAAATAAAAACGGCGAAGGGCGTTTCCTTCCTTAATGGATAAAATTTGAATAAAAAAACGTACTATCTGACTTCAGAGTTGATCCGGGAAGATTTGAAGTAAAATAATCGTTTTCGTATGGATTAACGGAGATTTGGTTAGTAGGCCCGGGCGTCGATCCGCACCAACGGGGGCGAATCGCGTCCGACTCGGGTCCGGCTGCTGGACACATCTCGTAGGCTGCTTCTAATTTCGTGAACAGGTATTTATGGACGGGAAAGCGCGAACGCAGTCCCGACTAACAAAAATTACGCGCCCGAGATACCCACATTTGGGGTATTCGCAGGGGTCAGCCCGACCGAAGTGCAATGGAAGAGCCTCACCCTGGGGGAACCGCCTTCGTGATCACGGTAACCCCTACGCCAGGTAAGTATGCTTTGGTACGGTTCCATGAGCTAGTTGTCAATTCAATGCCGACGGAGATTATGGGAACCGATTGAGGGTTGCTAAGATAATCCCTACAGTAGTCGACGATCATGGATCGGAATTCATCCATGCTCCTCCTCAGGCTTGTCTCCGTGGTTTCTGCGGCTCCAATCATCCGCCTCGACAGTTTACACTTTTAAATTTATACGATCATCCATAGGCGAAGGTGACGCGAGGTAGTAGGATTCCACCCTCCCTTGGTAGGTGTCGCTAGTGTTCCCCGTCAGCTCTCCATGGGTATCTCTAACACTACCCACTTCCATCTCGATTAGTGTTACATCCAATTTCATGGAACAGTTGGTACTTTTTAAATTTTTTGTGATAGACGAAATCATTTTTTTTTCTCGAAATTCCACCCCCTTGGATTGGAAAAATATACTTAGAAAGTGTTTGTCATCGATTAGGAATTTATTATAATATGGGTTGTAGCCTTTGAAGTAAACTTTTTCTTATTTTAGTAAATATGCTAGGTATTTAGGGTAAAGCACCAATATTAGTATGAGTTGCAATTCAGTAATAGATAATTTTCTTTGTATTTTTTATGTTTAAATAATAAAATAAACCGTGAGGGCAAAATGTTATTACCTTCATAATTATAATTTGAATAAAAAGTAATGTATGAATGCATGATAAACTAGTAGTTGACCCCCCTCTTAGGTGCAGAAAAAAAAAGATGTTTAAAAATTGATTGATTATAACTATTACATTATTTTGGGGATTAATAAAATATCAATATATGGTCAGCGTAAAGCCAAAGTGAAGTAAGTGCCACACCATATTTTAAGAAAACTGAATTCAAAATTAGATTTTGCGAATCGGATGTGATTACTTCTAATGTTTTTAAAGTGACAAATAATTCACGATTAAAAGGAAATAACAATAGGTAATTTAAAAAAAAAAAAAAATTAAAACTTTATTAAATTGGAGGGGCATTTAATTCGCCATATTTATTTTATTTTATTTTTTTTTTCTGTAAAACATATAACTAAGTAACTAACATAAATTTAATAGTCATTCCAATAAAAAACAATTAAAATTTTTTATACAGCTTCACAGTTGAAAAGTAGACACAGAAAATACATCATGTGTTGAACACGTTTAACAGGCTGCCATTTTTTTCGACACACGCATTTATGAATTTGTAATTAATAAAGACTGCTAAAAACTAAATCCAGTTTTTTAACTTTAATAAATTGAATGAAAAAGGTCTCATAGAGAGGATTCTTATTAGAAAATCGATTATCGGACGGATTATTAGATAAATATCGCCCGCCGAGCAAATAAATATTTATAGTAAAAATAAAGAAAGAAAGCAATTCGACTATAGAATAAAATAATACGTGGCAATTGTTCTAATCAATTTTTAGAGATGATGTTGAGAGGAGAATAGGAATAGGCAATTATGAAAAATTTTAAGATAAAATAAATTTAATCAATTAATTGGCCAATTCACCGCTTCCGGGTGCGTATTTAATAGTTGAAAAAAAGGAAGACGAAAAGAATCAAATATGTAATAAATATAGTATGAAAATAGGTGGAGTAATTTTTGGGATGGTAGAATATGCAACGCGATTAAGTCGTACTTTGATAAAAATCAGTGGAAAATGTGAAAATAAAAACGGCGAAGGGCGTTTCCTTCCTTAATGGATAAAATTTGAATAAAAAAACGTACTATCTGACTTCAGAGTTGATCCGGGAAGATTTGAAGTAAAATAATCGTTTTCGTATGGATTAACGGAGATTTGGTTAGTAGGCCCGGGCGTCGATCCGCACCAACGGGGGCGAATCGCGTCCGACTCGGGTCCGGCTGCTGGACACATCTCGTAGGCTGCTTCTAATTTCGTGAACAGGTATTTATGGACGGGAAAGCGCGAACGCAGTCCCGACTAACAAAAATTACGCGCCCGAGATACCCACATTTGGGGTATTCGCAGGGGTCAGCCCGACCGAAGTGCAATGGAAGAGCCTCACCCTGGGGGAACCGCCTTCGTGATCACGGTAACCCCTACGCCAGGTAAGTATGCTTTGGTACGGTTCCATGAGCTAGTTGTCAATTCAATGCCGACGGAGATTATGGGAACCGATTGAGGGTTGCTAAGATAATCCCTACAGTAGTCGACGATCATGGATCGGAATTCATCCATGCTCCTCCTCAGGCTTGTCTCCGTGGTTTCTGCGGCTCCAATCATCCGCCTCGACAGTTTACACTTTTAAATTTATACGATCATCCATAGGCGAAGGTGACGCGAGGTAGTAGGATTCCACCCTCCCTTGGTAGGTGTCGCTAGTGTTCCCCGTCAGCTCTCCATGGGTATCTCTAACACTACCCACTTCCATCTCGATTAGTGTTACATCCAATTTCATGGAACAGTTGGTACTTTTTAAATTTTTTGTGATAGACGAAATCATTTTTTTTTCTCGAAATTCCACCCCCTTGGATTGGAAAAATATACTTAGAAAGTGTTTGTCATCGATTAGGAATTTATTATAATATGGGTTGTAGCCTTTGAAGTAAACTTTTTCTTATTTTAGTAAATATGCTAGGTATTTAGGGTAAAGCACCAATATTAGTATGAGTTGCAATTCAGTAATAGATAATTTTCTTTGTATTTTTTATGTTTAAATAATAAAATAAACCGTGAGGGCAAAATGTTATTACCTTCATAATTATAATTTGAATAAAAAGTAATGTATGAATGCATGATAAACTAGTAGTTGACCCCCCTCTTAGGTGCAGAAAAAAAAAGATGTTTAAAAATTGATTGATTATAACTATTACATTATTTTGGGGATTAATAAAATATCAATATATGGTCAGCGTAAAGCCAAAGTGAAGTAAGTGCCACACCATATTTTAAGAAAACTGAATTCAAAATTAGATTTTGCGAATCGGATGTGATTACTTCTAATGTTTTTAAAGTGACAAATAATTCACGATTAAAAGGAAATAACAATAGGTAATTTAAAAAAAAAAAAAAATTAAAACTTTATTAAATTGGAGGGGCATTTAATTCGCCATATTTATTTTATTTTATTTTTTTTTTCTGTAAAACATATAACTAAGTAACTAACATAAATTTAATAGTCATTCCAATAAAAAACAATTAAAATTTTTTATACAGCTTCACAGTTGAAAAGTAGACACAGAAAATACATCATGTGTTGAACACGTTTAACAGGCTGCCATTTTTTTCGACACACGCATTTATGAATTTGTAATTAATAAAGACTGCTAAAAACTAAATCCAGTTTTTTAACTTTAATAAATTGAATGAAAAAGGTCTCATAGAGAGGATTCTTATTAGAAAATCGATTATCGGACGGATTATTAGATAAATATCGCCCGCCGAGCAAATAAATATTTATAGTAAAAATAAAGAAAGAAAGCAATTCGACTATAGAATAAAATAATACGTGGCAATTGTTCTAATCAATTTTTAGAGATGATGTTGAGAGGAGAATAGGAATAGGCAATTATGAAAAATTTTAAGATAAAATAAATTTAATCAATTAATTGGCCAATTCACCGCTTCCGGGTGCGTATTTAATAGTTGAAAAAAAGGAAGACGAAAAGAATCAAATATGTAATAAATATAGTATGAAAATAGGTGGAGTAATTTTTGGGATGGTAGAATATGCAACGCGATTAAGTCGTACTTTGATAAAAATCAGTGGAAAATGTGAAAATAAAAACGGCGAAGGGCGTTTCCTTCCTTAATGGATAAAATTTGAATAAAAAAACGTACTATCTGACTTCAGAGTTGATCCGGGAAGATTTGAAGTAAAATAATCGTTTTCGTATGGATTAACGGAGATTTGGTTAGTAGGCCCGGGCGTCGATCCGCACCAACGGGGGCGAATCGCGTCCGACTCGGGTCCGGCTGCTGGACACATCTCGTAGGCTGCTTCTAATTTCGTGAACAGGTATTTATGGACGGGAAAGCGCGAACGCAGTCCCGACTAACAAAAATTACGCGCCCGAGATACCCACATTTGGGGTATTCGCAGGGGTCAGCCCGACCGAAGTGCAATGGAAGAGCCTCACCCTGGGGGAACCGCCTTCGTGATCACGGTAACCCCTACGCCAGGTAAGTATGCTTTGGTACGGTTCCATGAGCTAGTTGTCAATTCAATGCCGACGGAGATTATGGGAACCGATTGAGGGTTGCTAAGATAATCCCTACAGTAGTCGACGATCATGGATCGGAATTCATCCATGCTCCTCCTCAGGCTTGTCTCCGTGGTTTCTGCGGCTCCAATCATCCGCCTCGACAGTTTACACTTTTAAATTTATACGATCATCCATAGGCGAAGGTGACGCGAGGTAGTAGGATTCCACCCTCCCTTGGTAGGTGTCGCTAGTGTTCCCCGTCAGCTCTCCATGGGTATCTCTAACACTACCCACTTCCATCTCGATTAGTGTTACATCCAATTTCATGGAACAGTTGGTACTTTTTAAATTTTTTGTGATAGACGAAATCATTTTTTTTTCTCGAAATTCCACCCCCTTGGATTGGAAAAATATACTTAGAAAGTGTTTGTCATCGATTAGGAATTTATTATAATATGGGTTGTAGCCTTTGAAGTAAACTTTTTCTTATTTTAGTAAATATGCTAGGTATTTAGGGTAAAGCACCAATATTAGTATGAGTTGCAATTCAGTAATAGATAATTTTCTTTGTATTTTTTATGTTTAAATAATAAAATAAACCGTGAGGGCAAAATGTTATTACCTTCATAATTATAATTTGAATAAAAAGTAATGTATGAATGCATGATAAACTAGTAGTTGACCCCCCTCTTAGGTGCAGAAAAAAAAAGATGTTTAAAAATTGATTGATTATAACTATTACATTATTTTGGGGATTAATAAAATATCAATATATGGTCAGCGTAAAGCCAAAGTGAAGTAAGTGCCACACCATATTTTAAGAAAACTGAATTCAAAATTAGATTTTGCGAATCGGATGTGATTACTTCTAATGTTTTTAAAGTGACAAATAATTCACGATTAAAAGGAAATAACAATAGGTAATTTAAAAAAAAAAAAAAATTAAAACTTTATTAAATTGGAGGGGCATTTAATTCGCCATATTTATTTTATTTTATTTTTTTTTTCTGTAAAACATATAACTAAGTAACTAACATAAATTTAATAGTCATTCCAATAAAAAACAATTAAAATTTTTTATACAGCTTCACAGTTGAAAAGTAGACACAGAAAATACATCATGTGTTGAACACGTTTAACAGGCTGCCATTTTTTTCGACACACGCATTTATGAATTTGTAATTAATAAAGACTGCTAAAAACTAAATCCAGTTTTTTAACTTTAATAAATTGAATGAAAAAGGTCTCATAGAGAGGATTCTTATTAGAAAATCGATTATCGGACGGATTATTAGATAAATATCGCCCGCCGAGCAAATAAATATTTATAGTAAAAATAAAGAAAGAAAGCAATTCGACTATAGAATAAAATAATACGTGGCAATTGTTCTAATCAATTTTTAGAGATGATGTTGAGAGGAGAATAGGAATAGGCAATTATGAAAAATTTTAAGATAAAATAAATTTAATCAATTAATTGGCCAATTCACCGCTTCCGGGTGCGTATTTAATAGTTGAAAAAAAGGAAGACGAAAAGAATCAAATATGTAATAAATATAGTATGAAAATAGGTGGAGTAATTTTTGGGATGGTAGAATATGCAACGCGATTAAGTCGTACTTTGATAAAAATCAGTGGAAAATGTGAAAATAAAAACGGCGAAGGGCGTTTCCTTCCTTAATGGATAAAATTTGAATAAAAAAACGTACTATCTGACTTCAGAGTTGATCCGGGAAGATTTGAAGTAAAATAATCGTTTTCGTATGGATTAACGGAGATTTGGTTAGTAGGCCCGGGCGTCGATCCGCACCAACGGGGGCGAATCGCGTCCGACTCGGGTCCGGCTGCTGGACACATCTCGTAGGCTGCTTCTAATTTCGTGAACAGGTATTTATGGACGGGAAAGCGCGAACGCAGTCCCGACTAACAAAAATTACGCGCCCGAGATATCCACATTTGGGGTATTCGCAGGGGTCAGCCCGACCGAAGTGCAATGGAAGAGCCTCACCCTGGGGGAACCGCCTTCGTGATCACGGTAACCCCCACGCCAGGTAAGTATGCTTTGGTACGGTTCCATGAGCTAGTTGTCAATTCAATGCCGACGGAGATTATGGGAACCGATTGAGGGTTGCTAAGATAATCCCTACAGTAGTCGACGATCATGGATCGGAATTCATCCATGCTCCTCCTCAGGCTTGTCTCCGTGGTTTCTGCGGCTCCAATCATCCGCCTCGACAGTTTACACTTTTAAATTTATACGATCATCCATAGGCGAAGGTGACGCGAGGTAGTAGGATTCCACCCTCCCTTGGTAGGTGTCGCTAGTGTTCTCCGTCAGCTCTCCATGGGTATCTCTAACACTACCCACTTCCATCTCGATTAGTGTTACATCCAATTTCATGGAACAGTTGGTACTTTTTAAATTTTTTGCGATAGACGAAATAATTTTTTTTTCTCGAAATTCCACCCCCTTGGATTGGAAAAATATACTTAGAAAGTGTTTGTCATCGATTAGGAATTTATTATAATATGGGTTGTAGCCTTTGAAGTAAACTTTTTCTTATTTTAGTAAATATGCTAGGTATTTAGGGTAAAGGCACCAATATTAGTATGAGTTGCAATTCAGTAATAGATAATTTTCTTTGTATTTTTTATGTTTAAATAATAAAATAAACCGTGAGGGCAAAATGTTATTACCTTCATAATTATAATTTGAATAAAAATTAATGTATGAATGCATGATAAACTAGTAGTTGACCCCCCTCTTAGGTGCAGAAAAAAAAAGATGTTTAAAAATTGATTGATTATAACTATTACACTATTTTGGGGATTAATAAAATATCAATATATGGTCAGCGTAAAGCCAAAGTGAAGTAAGTGCCACACCATATTTTAAGAAAACTGAATTCAAAATTAGATTTTGCGAATCGGATGTGATTACTTCTAATGTTTTTAAAGTGACAAATAATTCACGATTAAAAGGAAATAACAATAGGTAATTTAAAAAAAAAAAAAAAATTAAAACTTTATTAAATTGGAGGGGCATTTAATTCGCCATATTTATTTTATTTTATTTTTTTTTTCTGTAAGACTTATAACTAAGTAACTAACATAAATTTAATAGTCATTCCAATAAAAAACAATTAAAATTTTTTATACAGCTTCACAGTTGAAAAGTAGACACAGAAAATACATCATGTGTTGAACACGTTTAACAGGCTGCCATTTTTTTCGACACACGCATTTATGAATTTGTAATTAATAAAGACTGCTAAAAACTAAATCCAGTTTTTTAACTTTAATAAATTGAATGAAAAAGGTCTCATAGAGAGGATTCTTATTAGAAAATCGATTATCGGACGGATTATTAGATAAATATCGCCCGCCGAGCAAATAAATATTTATAGTAAAAATAAAGAAAGAAAGCAATTCGACTATAGAATAAAATAATACGTGGCAATTGTTCTAATCAATTTTTAGAGATGATGTTGAGAGGAGAATAGGAATAGGCAATTATGAAAAATTTTAAGATAAAATAAATTTAATCAATTAATTGGCCAATTCACCGCTTCCGGGTGCGTATTTAATAGTTGAAAAAAAGGAAGACGAAAAGAATCAAATATGTAATAAATATAGTATGAAAATAGGTGGAGTAATTTTTGGGATGGTAGAATATGCAACGCGATTAAGTCGTACTTTGATAAAAATCAGTGGAAAATGTGAAAATAAAAACGGCGAAGGGCGTTTCCTTCCTTAATGGATAAAATTTGAATAAAAAAACGTACTATCTGACTTCAGAGTTGATCCGGGAAGATTTGAAGTAAAATAATCGTTTTCGTATGGATTAACGGAGATTCGGTTAGTAGGCCCGGGCGTCGATCCGCACCAACGGGGGCGAATCGCGTCCGACTCGGCTCCCGCTGCTGGACACATCTCGTAGGCTGCTTCTAATTTCGTGAACAGGTATTTATGGACGGGAAAGCGCGAACGCAGTCCCGACTAACAAAAATTACGCGCCCGAGATACCCACATTTGGGGTATTCGCAGGGGTCAGCCCGACCGAAGTGCAATGGAAGAGCCTCACCCTGGGGGAACCGCCTTCGTGATCACGGTAACCCCCACGCCAGGTAAGTATGCTTTGGTACGGTTCCATGAGCTAGTTGTCAATTCAATGCCGACGGAGATTATGGGAACCGATTGAGGGTTGCTAAGATAATCCCTACAGTAGTCGACGATCATGGATCGGAATTCATCCATGCTCCTCCTCAGGCTTGTCTCCGTGGTTTCTGCGGCTCCAATCATCCGCCTCGACAGTTTACACTTTTAAATTTATACGATCATCCATAGGCGAAGGTGACGCGAGGTAGTAGGATTCCACCCTCCCTTGGTAGGTGTCGCTAGTGTTCTTCGTCAGCTCTCCATGGGTATCTCTAACACTACCCACTTCCATCTCGATTAGTGTTACATCCAATTTCATGGAACAGTTGGTACTTTTTAAATTTTTTGCGATAGACGAAATAATTTTTTTTTCTCGAAATTCCACCCCCTTGGATTGGAAAAATATACTTAGAAAGTGTTTGTCATCGATTAGGAATTTATTATAATATGGGTTGTAGCCTTTGAAGTAAACTTTTTCTTATTTTAGTAAATATGCTAGGTATTTAGGGTAAAGGCACCAATATTAGTATGAGTTGCAATTCAGTAATAGATAATTTTCTTTGTATTTTTTATGTTTAAATAATAAAATAAACCGTGAGGGCAAAATGTTATTACCTTCATAATTATAATTTGAATAAAAATTAATGTATGAATGCATGATAAACTAGTAGTTGACCCCCCTCTTAGGTGCAGAAAAAAAAAGATGTTTAAAAATTGATTGATTATAACTATTACACTATTTTGGGGATTAATAAAATATCAATATATGGTCAGCGTAAAGCCAAAGTGAAGTAAGTGCCACACCATATTTTAAGAAAACTGAATTCAAAATTAGATTTTGCGAATCGGATGTGATTACTTCTAATGTTTTTAAAGTGACAAATAATTCACGATTAAAAGGAAATAACAATAGGTAATTGTTTAAATTTTTTCTCTTAATATTTAAGATGGAAGAAGTTGTGTTTAGTTGATTTATGTGATTGTTCTGATCCTTTTTTATTTATGATTTCTTATATTTGTTTTCTTTTCTATTTTTCTTAATTTTAATGTAATTGAATGATTCCTAATTTTTTCCCTAAATTTCAATGGATATATATTTCTCGTACTATTTATGATAAGTATTATCAGTATACTGTATGCAATGTGCCTTTTTATCCCTTATTACTTTGGTTGATTAGTTAATATTTAATCGTTTTATGACCATGAACTTGATGTTGAGAGCGCGCTGTTGCTGTGGTGGGGATGAAGATCAATACGCATCCAGGAACCATGGACCATGTTGTCCTCTTAGTGTTATTGAGATTCGGTTTTGTTTAATAGTTCTTCTTGAAGTTTACTTTGGTCAAATCTTTTGCGTGTAAATATTTATACACGTATATATCTAAAATTTTTTTTTTAATTTATGTTTAATGCGTTTTGGCGTTACATGTTTTCGAGTTATATCTGTTTAATTCAAAATTACTGCCCTATATATTATTTAAAATTCTTTAGGCGATTTGCTGCTGGTTGGGGAAAACTGTGGAGTTCTGGTGGTAGTTGCCCTGAAGGTTATGTGCTTATTTAGAGTTGTAGATGACTAAGCCTTGATATTTAGTTTAATTTTCTCATGTTTATGTGTTTTATTTATAGACTTTATACATGTTTTAGCTTGATAATTCTGTACAATATCTTTTCGGTGATCCTGTGATATTTGCTGAAATTATTTATGATTTTATGATTTACTATTTAACTAAGAATGGATTTTTTATGATTTACTATTTATCTAAGAATGGATTTTTTTTTTCTTTTTCATTAGGTATTACTTTTTGATTTCTTCAGTTGATCCTGTCTAACAATGTATTTATATTATTAACATGTCTAAAAATATTTCATTTACTTTTTGGTGGTAATAAGATATGGTTATATTTATATATTAATGTCCAAAAACTAGTTGCTGATTTACATTAGAAAATAGTAATATTTTCGAATAGAGGAGTATTAGAATGAAAAGTTTTCACTAAAACATTTTTGGCGAATATCCTTTACAGGGTGAATTATGTACATGATGGTGATAATCATTAAACTTTTTAATAATTGATTTGTAAAATTTATTTAGTTCAGTTATACTACAGTTCTTGGATACCAAGGGGCAATGAGGGTGGGAGAATATATTTTATATCAGATTTTTGGATTTCACTTATGTTTATACTTGAAAACTCAAATTTTATGAAAGTGGTTTTAATGTTCCATAACATTTTTTTTTTTTTTGTAATCTTGAATATCTAAACTAATTACTAATGTTATTCAAACAGTTTATACAATTCTACAGTTTACGCAAAACAAACGATCATATAAAAATAAAAGCCAAATACTTACCCTAATTTTTATGAGCAGTATATTTTAATAACTGAATAGATGTATAAATAACCATGTAAAATTTTTAGCATCTTTACCGAACAAACTCTCACAAAGTCAACATTTACGGTTCGCCCGGACGCCATTAGTTGGCAGAGTTAACTCCATCCACATTAGCCAAGACGATCAATTACTAGAAATCTGAGGAGGGTTAAAGAAAATGTCAACAATCAGCCAAGATAAGGCTGAGTGTGCAAGACACTCCCGGGTCTCTCTATTGTATTTATAATTATCTTTTTAACCGTTCCCTCTATCAGTCTGTATATTGTTTAACTCTTAAGTTATATTAAAGAATGGGAGTTTGTCGGTTTTGACAATATTAGAATGTCAAGTGATTATCGTTTCACAATATTCATTGTCTTTATATATAGATATATAATGAATAAGTGTATAAGTGTTCAATGTTATATTTTCATATTGCCAAATTTGTACTAAGGAGCCTAATTACACGATATAGAGTTGTTTTCAAATCATTACTTACATTTTAAAGTGTTAGATAAAAAATAATCTTTTCTTACCTTTTGGTACTCTCTCAGCTCCGCTATTTTCTGAAAAAAAAAGAAAAAAAGAACTCATTCAATAGAGAAATTGAAGAGAAGAGAAGAAAAAAGTTGAGGAACCCCCTGTTTCCTCAGCAACAGTAGTTGCTCGAACTCACATTAAATAACACACAATTAAGATGAAAATAAATAGACAGACCCAAATCAGAGAAAAATAATTTAATACAGTAAATTACATGAATACAAATGAAATGAGGTTTTAAAATAAATTTTTCTCTAATTCAGTGAAGATTGACTTGATCAGGATATTTGCCTGGTGGCTCAAGTGACAGGAGCGCCTTACTAGTGCCAAAACCAATCTTTTCTCTTCTTATAAAAAATATTTAAAAATTATATTAAGAAATTTCATATAACATAACAAGAAAGATAATTGAATTAATATTTTAAAAAATTGACAATGGTCAAGAGACCTCACATAATGGACAATCCCCAATATAATTGGCAAAAAATTGCGAGATTGGTGAGAAAGATGTCAGTGAAGAGAAGGGACATGACATGACCGGGATAGATGCCTGGTTGCTCCAATGGCAAACGCAGCTTACTAGCGATAAGAAATCCGGGTTCAAACCCCGTCCAAGGCCAATCTTTCTCTTCTTATGAAAATATTAAAAAATACAGAATCTATATATATATATATATATATATATATATATTACATAACATAATATGTAGAAAAGAAATTAAATAAATTACACACACGTTAATTATTTTTCTCACATTTTAACAATAGACCAAGTTATATGTCTACAGTAGAACAAAAAAAAAAGAAAGGTCACTCTAACCCGTGACTCATTAAGTAAAAGTGACTCATTAAATGTTTATTTGCTTCATATTATTTTCTTTAAAATCGTATTTACATTTTTTTTAATAAAACGAAACAAGACAAGAATATGGAAAACATTGTGGTACTGTTAAAATTGGCGTATATTGTACATGTAATTTGGATGGGAGGTAATAGGTTTGAAGAATGCCTATATACCCAATCCATATAAACAACAGGGTTGCGTGCATAACTTGATATTTCCTGTAATTATCCTGGAATGGAAAGCATCGTTAGTAGGAGACTACAGGTGGATCTGGATTGACAAGGCTATTAATGGTATGTCGACAATATAATTTATTTAAACAAAATTAAATCATAATTAATTTTATTTAATAAAAGACCTAAGATTTTTTCGTGTACCCAATAACTGAATCGAGGAAAAGAATCAATAATTGCTAGCAACATCTGATTTGAAGCCTTTGTACTGATCTGATTTGAAAGCTTTTGACTCAATTCTCATCAATTCAGAATTCAATGAACAAAATCTTGAAATAATCATACTCTAAGCAAAAGTTCATTTAACTGTCACATGTTTACATTTTTGTTTTTAATAATGAAATATCTTATCATGAAAACATTAACAAATAGGATTTTATTACTTTTTTAATTTCAGAGTGAGTTAACGCCTTTTTCCACCAAAGGCTTCATTCTTTTTTTTGGGGGGTGATCATCATTAACGATCAGCGATGGAATACCATTTGTTAACGATTGATTTCGATAGGCTATTTCAATTTAAAAAAAATACAATAAAAACAGTAGGCTTCTGAATCAAATTATCACTGATACTGAAAAGGTTTTAACTTTCGCTTACCTGTATATGAAATGTATAGTAAGGGAAAGTATTTCGATCGTGAAAAATTTCGACTTCCGGTTTTCAACGGAATTACACTTTTTGGGGTCCACTGAGTCCAAATAACCATGTCCTGCGAAATGGTGTGTGTGTGTGTGTGTGTGTGTGTCTGTGAACAGACTAGCTCAAAAACTATAAACCGTACGAACCTGAAATTGGGTATTTGGAATATGTACCATATGTACATGCCCGTGATGTGACAGCAAAAATATCATCAAAATTGGTCAAACGGAGGGGGTGGTTTATTTCTTAACTTTTTTTCCCATTATTACGTTTTTATTATTTTCTCGAAAATAGCTTTAACGATTTTGATTAAACTTGTCACCTTTAATGAGAATCAAGTATTCTTTAACATGAGGTAAGCTTTATCATTATTAAAATCTTCTAAGCTTCTGAGGCATAAATGGGGAGGGGGCTTTTTTTGTTTTCCTTTAAAGTACCTTTGATAATATGGAGAAATTATCTAGCTCTCGTTTCGCCTAAAAATAGGAAATGGCTAAATATGAAATACGAAAAAAATCAAGTAAACATATACAGGAGAAAAAAAAGGAAATATTCCGTCAACTCATAAAACACGTTGAGCTCAAGCAAAGCACAGTACGTCTTTAATTAATTAAAGATGTTCTGTTCATTTAATGGAAATTAGTTTTTATAGAATTATAAAATCAGAAGACTTGGAGTCTTATGCTTGCATTGCCAAATTATCTCAAGTAAAGCTTTTATTTAATAATAAAAAAAATTAGTGTACTTTAAAGAGCAAATACAAACAAAAATAAGTAAATGAATGTGGAAAATTGTGTGACTTTGAGAAGTCGCATTTAACAAAACACGCCAATTTCTAATCAAAATAAGTTGGTAAGTGAAAGTTGTGGTGTTGCACGGCATCGCACCAGATTTTTCATTTTAGAGTGAGCTAAGACCTTCTGAGACCTGCTAAGATCAGGGGTGGAGGATCATTTGTTAAAGATTGATTTCGACAGACTTTTTCAGTTTTAAAAAAATACAATAAAAATATTAGGCTTCAGAATCAAATTATCACTAATACTGAAAAGGTTTTTTTTTTCTTTTAATGACGAAATAATTCCTTGTACGCTTACATAATATATGACAGTATAAAATATATTTTTTTTTACTTCTGATTTCAAATTCGAACTAATTGTTTAAAACTATCTGATTGTGAGAAGCATATATATCATGGTTGTACAAACATATATTTTCAAAGAAATATTTATGAATGATGGGAGAAACTTAAGCAATTGAAAAATGAAACGCTCTATTCATAGACTTTTACGTCTGATTTGGTAATGAACGATAAGCTATGTTTGAATAGATCCAAATCCGAACAAAATCACGACGCTTGTCATTCCTCCATGCCCCTAAACGGCGAGATGTAAACAAGTTTCAACTGTGGCAGAGGATGTGTAACTCCTGTACTTATTCGCCATTACAGTTCATCATGTGTGGCGTCTGACCTCAATAGAAAAAGTAAACAGTTCGGAGATTGCATCTTCGAGGCGACACGGCTTTCAGATCAGTTTGTTTCTCAGCTGGATTCGGTCACCACTCCTAATGGGTCTTGATGATTGTATTAATGATCTTAGAAATGCAAGCATGTGACATTAATAAATGATGCTTGGTGTTATTGCGGTATTTGCACGAATTGTTAATACTGAGAGTATTAATACGAATTATATTTAATACAATTAAATTAAAAATCCAAAATCTAAATTAAAAGTCTAAATGTCATATTTCTGTCCACTCAATATATCTGTCCCAGAGGTTGGCAACACCAAGTACATATTTCATTGAATTAAATTTTGGTAAAAGTTTGTTAAAATTTCGTTTTTTTTTTAACTTAACAAGTACGTATTACAATTAAGTAAAAAATATTACTTAATAATACTGATTAATTGAAAGTATTTAAGTATGGTACTTAAATCCAATGTGTTAAATTAAATTCAATATCAACATGTACATGGTGCTACTTACTCTCGTGGTTATGGTTTAGTTTTAAAGTCAACTAGCCTATTCATCACAATTCTTATTCATAGCTTCGATTGATTAAATCGGTTAGAAATAATTTTTATCAACTTAAAATCAATCGTTCATTGTTCCCATTGCAAATGCTTCAAACAATAGTTTGACTAGTCTGTGAAGGAGTGATAACGGATATCAACAAACCCTGGGTTAGTGCTTCCATTGTAAACGAAATGATAAGATCGTTCGATTAAATTTTGGTCAATAAATGATAAAATATGCTTTTTTTAATAGGCATTGTGAGAAAATTTGGTAACTATTTCAAATCAGTATCATTGTTATATTTATGTGTAAGTTTTCATTGATACTGAAAATCCTCGCCAAAGGTTCTGTCTGTTCAGGCCCCTCGAGATGAAGTATTTTGAATGTTATTGTATTTTATGTGACGCTCGTAATTTCTCCCATAATACCATTTTCTCATTTTTGTAATTTTTGCTCACATACGCTGGTCTGCAAAGCCCTAAAATAAAAAATGTCCGAAATTATAGATTTTAATAACCAAAGTAATGTCATTCCAATCAAAACTATTGAAATCACTTACTACACAAGTTTTGAAAATCCCTAGTAAAAAAAACAGGCGCATAATGCTACGAAAAAATCCACTAAAGCTTTTTTGATTCTCAACATGAAACTCTTAGCACAAAAATTCAGATCTACCAAAAACTCATACTTTGCACCTCGCCCTTTCACTGAATTAATTCCTGTTATTCACAGCAAATAAAAATAATGCTAAACAAGACCGCCAATAGCAGCTATTGATCAAAGTAGGTATTATACTGATTTGATCAACCCCCATTCAATGAAATTAGGAATAGGTATTAGCTGAGTCAAACTCTAGTCGAGATAACTATCTGTATAAATTTACATCCATCATTGGAGCAATTTCCTTACACTCTCCTTGAACTAAGATGGTGGTGGTTGAGTTTAGCCGGGCGGAAGTGGGCCTTTTCGTAGGCGTTGTCTTCCATCTGATATCTGATGATTCAGAATTGATTCATAAGCTGTTGCATCGTAGAAATTTATGAAGTGCCACATAAAATGTATCATAATCGTAGCCATGGGCGTCACCGCCGAGGGGACAGGGGGGACCCCCCCAATGTTTTGGGCGGTGGCAACTACTTACACTCTAAATGTGACATAAATTAGCAAGTTTTATAAATAGCTGTAATATAGATCCTTGGAAGAGGAATAAATGTCCCAGCAGTATTTTTTAGTGGTTTAATTTAAACTTTTAGCCTCTCAAATTATTACTAATCTATATGAATATTGATTCGCCCCCCTGAATAATTTGGTGATGGTGACGCCCAAGTTCTTAGCTTGCACTTATTCCAACTTCATAAATAACAATTTACTATTGCCATAAGTTATTATTTTTCTCATATTTTAATCAACCTTATATAAATATGTAAATCAATGATTATCTGTGCACAACATTATACAGTTAAACTTTTATCACATACTGAAGTTACATCTTGTTTTATAAAAAAAAGTGTTGCCTTAAAGAAGATTAATAATCTCCAAAAATCTCACCCCCCCCCACAATCTCAGTTGGAATCTTGTCTAATTCCGCCTAGTTAATGCTGATTTCTTATAATTTCCAACTTTTACCAAGATCTAGTCGGTCACATCGCAATAACATATTTTTTATTTAGTAGGATAAACAAAATGAAATATTCACTAAAATATCACTGTTTGAAGCATGATTCCGCAACAAATTTCTCGAGAATTAAAGTTTTTATGTTAAAATATTAAAAAATACAATGTATCTATGTAAGATGTAAAAATATATTTATCATAATTATTTAAGGTTTGACTTACGTGATGTGTGAGCTGACACAATATTATTATTCTCTTCTTAAATACAACATTCTGTTCATAAAATTGTTTACTTTGAACGCTATTGCCATTGTCATTAATAACTACTAATATCCAACATTTATTAAGTATTGATGTCGGTTCTTTGATCTGAACTTTTTTACCGTTTTCCATTTACAAGTAGCTGGAGCGAGAGAGGTGTACTCTCCATCAATATTATTTTGGGGGAAAGGCATGCATTTTGATTTTAATATAAGTACTTGTTTGCTAATAATATTTTTCCTTTTAATTTTATTTTAGCAATCAAGAGCAATAACTGGTAAACACTTTCTAAAACAGATCAAGAAACATTTATTTTATATTACTCCCTGAAAGCAATACTGACATTTTTTTTTTAAACTTCTGACTTCAGACGTAACTAAGCGACAATCAGCAAATGAGATGTAAACTGCAGTATGCTGGTAATTTTATGCATGAGGAAGATAGTGCCCAGTAGTATTCCGGTCTTGTTTTAGGAGTGGAGGTCTATCATCCAACTCCTTTTCGGTCGCCTCATATCAGCCATGTCAGTCGTGGTCTTAATTGAAGATTTATTTCGAATTTATTAATACTGTTAAAATTCTTTGATGGTTCAAGTTGAGCAAAGAGTACTGCCACACTGAGGCAGGTATAAATGGGGTTAGGGTTGCAACCCTTCGTCTTCCCCCTTGCAGCTATCTTTGATATTATTATGTGAAAAATAAATATATACTGTTTATTTGTAAATGAATGGTCAGATGGAGATCACATATAATATTTTAAGTCCACAGAACACTGATTTCTAATCACCATTAGCATCTTTAGCTATCCCTTTTTGTAATAAATGAGTGTTGTATTTAGATTAAAAACCTAGCTATTCATTTGTACAAATTAATCATGATTCGTGCGATTGCTTTTTTCCCCTTTTAATAAATTAATATCACAATCACAATAATTTATTATAGATATCAAGTTATCGAATGAACCAGTACGGATAGCTACTAAAAAACTACTTCCGTGATTGAAAAGATAAAACTCCCCCTTTCCTTCCCCCATATGTAATGGTTATAAATTGGTGGGCAATGCCACTTATTGAAGATTGATTTCTATTAATTTGCTTCAAAATTTTGTAATTATAATAACATTCTTTTCCTTATAAATCTAGATTGTTGACCTGGGATTTTAATTTTTTAAATGAAGAAAATAAAGGAAATTAATTAACGATTAATAGTTTCATTCCATCCATTTATTTTTTAATACAATTTTTCTCTTTTTCTAAATTTTCAAAATATAACACCATTAGGAAATTAGTTAATGGTACTGTACTTAATAAAATAAAATATTTGATTTACAAAAAGTATATTGTCCGTCTGTTTTTCAATGCCCTTCGTTCCACAACGTTTTGCTTTGGATGTCTCGTGCCTGTTAAAAGTTATACAATGATGCTATGTCGTATGTATGCCAAGTACAGCAGGAACTCGGCAAACGGTTTCCGTTTATCTGGAAAATTCATTTTTACCTTCTTTGAATAGATCAGAAGCTAAATGAAAAGAGTTCTCTAAAACTGCAAATGATCATTTTTTTACATATTGCTTTTATTTCTACCTCCTACGATGCTTGAATAGGAGTAACGTTATTTTCTTGATATGATATTTATTTATTGATATTTTTGGCAACATGAGGCTTTGCTTTTAGAATTTTCAAATAATATTCATTTTTCTCTATCTCTCTCTCTCTCTCTCTCTCTCTCTCTCTTTTTCTTTTCTTTATTTCTTCTAAGGGATCACTTACGGTGTAGTGGTTAGCATAGCCAACTACAGAACACAAAGTCTGTCACAAGGTTTCATCCTTGGCTATGGCGTCCTAAAATGGAGGTCTTGAGCCTGTGCGATGCTAACTAAGTAAATAAATAAGACTATTATAATAACCTGGACACCCAAAATCTAGGGCCCCCAAGGTAGCATCGTCCGATATGCCATATTAGCATAATGTGAAGTATTAATAATTTAGCGTGTTAAACAAAGAAATAAAATATTCTAATCATTAATAATGTTTTACCTTTCCTAACTACAATGAAGAAAATATATATTTAGGCGATGGAATTCTTCGTTTGCTCTTTGACCGATCGATCTACGGGGACGGGATAAAACTCCTTCAGAAAGGATCTCGTGGGGGTTTACAATGTGCTCCGCCGTCTGTGACCATTGGCCATTAGAGGAGAATCGCGGGCGTGGTTGGCCCGCCTAGAAGGAGTGCCGACGTCTTCCATCTCTTCGGGTCTTCGGGCTGCATCTTCTGGGAGTGCCTCTGGGTTCACTGATCTCCTTTTCAGGCCCCTTCTTAAGGTTTAGGCTAGTTACGGAATGTATGCAATAGAAACAACTACCGACTTTATAATTTTGCTCCAGCGAACCATCTTGCTAGTTCTCCTAGAGTCCTTCTTTACTTTCGATACATGATATTAAAGATTGGTTCTAATTTTCTTGGCTGCTTGTAAATATTTTACTAATGACTTTTGAGTAATTTGAAATTAATTAATATATCTTAGTTCGGTTTTATTTACCTTAATAATTAGGTTATTAATTAATATACTTATTTATTTAATAAGTTAAGATTTTCTTTTTTTTAATCACTCACACATATTGGAAATGTTAAGGAGAATTATTGTAACAGTGAACAGCTTTGTTCACAGGTAATCCGAGTTTTTTTAAAAGGAAATAAACTTTTCAAGGTTTTTACCAGTCCAAATACCTTGCGTGTAAATAAATTTGTTCAAAAATGAAAAGGTGTACGAAACTGATATTATAAATTTAGGGCAAGTATGTGACCGGAAAGGTACTATAACGCTTTCGATTATATTAATTAATTAATCAATATGGTATTATAAAAACAATGTAATCAAAAACTAAAAATAGAAATTAAACTTTGAAATGTTTTTATAAATAGCTGAAGTAAAAAATAATAGAATGTCTAAAAAATTTATTACCGGAGATGGAACTGGGAATAAAATATTTGATGATGTTAATATAGTTATTAGTTAATATAAAATTGTCAACATTTTGGTGAAGTCGAATGGTATATTTATTCAAAACATAGTAGACGGTACGCAATTACATAGAACAGTAATATGTGATATGGCTTAACCGAGGAATACATTGGAATTTAATTTTGGGGTCCCCACCCATTCCAATTGGTAGCTCTCCAGCAACCTTATTCAAATTTATTGAATATCTGAGAAATAGAAGGAATATTTTCAGTAGAAGGACATAACTGATAGATACTAGTATTCAAGTAATATATACTAGTTTTTTATAAATAGCTCAAGAAATATTTCCTAAGCGCACCGTTTTGCCAGATTTTTTAAAAATTAATAACACAAAAACCGTAGGTCCAAAAGATTTGATATTCAATACTTTTCATTAACGTAAATGCTTGCAACAAATAACCCAAAAATTATCACATGCAAAAACGTATAGTTTCAACCTTGTTTTTAAAATGGATGATATGATACCGAATGACCTTCTTTATTACGAGTTCAGGTTTAAAAATAATCAGAAATAAACTCAAAATAATAATTAAAATAAATAAATAAGATGTTGATCAGAGGTCGTTCTAAATGAATTAAAATCAGTTTGGAACATTCAATGCTTAGTAGGTACTTACTACATGCAACTTTTTAGCCACTCACCTGAAACATAAATAAACAATTGATCAGTTTTAATTGACCGGTTCATCTAAAATATCAACATTATAAATTTATCAAATAAATTATATTCTGATAGGAATGATTGAGAAAATGTTATTCGGTAAAGACGGTGAATATTAAGACAAAAAATAGAAAAAGAAATCCGTTATTATAAATTGTGCACAATTTATTAAACAAAGCGTTAATAATTGATTTATCTATCAAATTAAACATTTATTAATGCAAGCCAAAAACTCGTGGAAAAACCCCTTGCATATCAATTTAGAATCCAAGCCAGTTTGTTATCAATAGTTGAAAATGCTTTTTATACGCTAATGGTGTAATTAATACCTTCGAATTAAAAGTATATTAAGAATACTAATTATATTTTCAGAATAGCAGTTGCCCTGAGAAACAGGAAATATGATAAAGGGCGTGTGAACAGTTCGTAAGATGGAAAAAGGTGATATCATCTCCTAGTGGAGTCCATCAGATTATTTTTCAACTGTACTTTATTAAATTAAAAAATTATATCATAGGAAACAGAAGGTGAAGCCGATCTGCATGTAATGTAAAAGAACAGAAAGAGTTTTATATGCTCGATAATACAATTTAAGAAATAATAATAATAAATTATCATATATCGCTCACTCCTGACGTTCTGAAATTTAAACATTTTATTTTATCATCTTTTTGGAACAGGGGAAAAAAAGGCCGGTTATTATATAAAACTGTCTGATACAATTTTTAAATCTGAGGTTTAATGTATATTTTATTTTACTTTTAAACTTTATTGAATAGTGTTTAAAAGTATTGAATAGTGCTTGTACATTTGCATGAATAATGTTAAGTCCCAATTAAATATTTCAGCAATTATTTTGTTTGTTTGTTTAATGTCCATTTTTATACTACTAATCGGACGATGCTACAGTGGGAGTAATAAATTCTGCCTATCCAGGTATAATTAAGATAGGGATCTTTAACGAGTACTTGACATCGTACAGGCTCGGGATCTCCATTTTACGTCATATTCGAGGGACGGAGGAGCATAGCCAAGGATTTTTTACTCCCATTAAAAAATCCTAGGGCCACCGCAAGGCGCAAACCCGCGACCTTTAGTATTGTAGGTTGCCATGCTACCCACTACACCACAGGTGACCCCTAGCAATTATTAATAAAATAATAAACTTTAAAATCACTCTCCTGAAAAATTGATGTTTTTTGAGATATATGGTTTTTCAAAGAATGTGGGATATGTGCATTGGTAATCATAATTAATTAATCTTATTACTGTTATTATAAAGATAATAATATGAGGCTTGTACATTTGCATGAATACTGTTAACTCCCAATTAAATATTTCAGCAATTATTTTGTTTGTTTGTTTAATGTCCATTTTTATGCTACTAATCGGACGATGCTACAGTTGGAGTAATAAATTCTGCCTATCCAGGTATAATTAGGATAGGGATCTTTAACGAGTACTTGACATCGTACAAGCTCGGGTCCTCCATTTTACGTCCTATCCGAGGGACGGAGGAGCATAGCCAAGGATTTTTTACATCCATTAAAAACTCCTAGGGCAACCGCAAGGCGCGAACCCGCGACCTTTAGTATTGTAGGTCGCCATGCTCCCCACTACACCACAGGTGACCCCTAGCAATTATTTTAAATACATCAATCAAGAGTATGGATTTTCTTAGAGACTACAATTGAATCAGTCGTTTGAGAAACCGGAAATGTCCAAAAATCGAGTTTCGTTTTATTTTATTTTTGAGCTCCTTACACGTAATTCAAGAGATATCCGACAAGCCCATCTGATCTATCAGCTATCATAGACCATTGAAATTATCGTTGTCAGGAGAAACTCGATAAATGCAGGGCATTGAAAAATATCTTCCTTTAACCAAAGTAGTAAGTACGTTTTGGCATAAAATTTTTGCTTGTCCACCAATGTCAAAGAGTAGGCAGATTTGTAGAAGATTTGAATGAAGAATCATAAATTTAAATTTTGCCTATTTCATCCTTATAAATATACTTTCAGTTATTTTTCCTTTTTTAGGCAATGTATGTAAGCTTGTAGTGTTTTGTATAGTAATTCCCAAAATATATGGTTTTTAACAATTGTTTGTGTTCCTTAATCGAGAGAAACCCTACATAAGTAAGAATATGTGTCGAAGAAAATAATTTAAGCTAGAGAAATTTCTTAATGCAAAAGTAGAAACGCTTTTTTCACATTTCCAATAATTTGAATTTGTGTCGGGTTTCTTAAACGACCGATTCAATCTTATAATTGGTCTCAATCTAACAACAATTAAATATTTATATTTGATTAATAATAATTAATCTTTATTTTTAATAAATATTTAGTTAATTTTTAATGTAATAAACAATATTTAATTAACCACTGTGTCTATCGAGCAAGAATGCGGGAATTGCAAGAATTATTATTTCCAGACATTTGTTTTCTTCAATGACATTTCACTCAGTAATTAAATATCAAGAAATTATAATTAATTCCGGTTAGTGGCATTATTATCTTAAAGGTCAAGCACTGATGAGACATAATTCAAAACCACACGAAATATAATTTCAAAGAGATCTCATTAGTGAAGATCTCAAAGGATTCATTACTGCTTTCAGTTGGAAAATGCCCCATAATTATTCTAAAAAGATGTAGAAATGCCCAGAGGAAAGATTTTCAAGAGATAGGGTATTTTTTATTTAATCGTACCCTTCATCCCACCCCTAACCAGTGGAGAACGTAGTCAATAAATCTTCTCCATTCCTTCTTCATTTTTGCTTTATCGATACTCTCAGCTTCCCTCCTCTGCCTTTCCATCTCATGGAGGCTGTCTCATTTCTTACGCTGGGATAGGCCTTAAAAGGAACAATAAAAGCAAAACCATGACTTACTGCTTATTACGTATTGAAGTATGATAAACGTTGATCAGAAGATTTACTAGAATGTTTCGCTGTTCCTCTGGCAGAATCTAGTGGTATTTTTTAAGGTCAAATTAACCTAATTTTTGCTGTTTAAATTGGCAATTTTTTTTGTTCTCTTCTTGATGGATAAAAATATGAATTGTGTGACAGAGACTTTATCTTATCGTATCTGTATAACTGTTTGACACGTTCCTTAATCGTCTTGTTGTTTTATATAAATTCATATTTTTGCACAGTTGAACCCATACTGTCCTTACTGATTTCACTGATAATTTAATCATTTCTCGCAATCAAAAAAGTGGCATTGAACTTTATAGTAGAGAGATATTTAATCCTTATGTGGAAAATAACGCTCGAATATCCATAAAACACGAATCCACCGATTTATGTCAGCGAAGTCCAAATTCTTCAGACCGTCAGAGTACTCAATATTGGAGTTGATTCAACAGAAGAGGATGAGGTATTGAAAAAAAAAAAAAAATAAATACCACTAAACAAATGACAAATGATGTTTTCTAGTCGTTATCAACTATAAATAATCGACAGAATAAGATAACATGACGCTTATCCATACTTCTCCAACAGTTAAAAAGTTACATATTACACAACTCAGTCAGTTTCACTAGCCACATTAGACTCTACTAGAAATGCGGCAAATACTTGAAAGGGGAAGGGAGTATAAAATACAGACTCATCACTTGTTTATTGATTTCAAAAATGCGTATGACAGAATCAATAGAGAACAACTGTACAAGGCGATGAAGGAATGCAACGTGCCCGATAAACTAATAAGATTATGCAGGGCTACAATGGATGGAGGTAGAAGTCGAGTGAGGATTAGGGCAGAGTACTCAGAGGAATTTCCAGTCACAGTTGGTGTCAGGCAAGGAGATGCTTTAGCCGGCCTTCTATTTAATCTAGCCCTAGAGAAGGCTGTCAGAAGCTCAAATATACAAACAACTGCTACAATTATGAGCCGAACAGTACAAATTTTGGCGTTCGCAGACGATCTTGACATAATTGGCAGGTCAAAAATAGCTGTTGAGGAAGCGTTCCTGGAGCTAGAATCTAGTGCAAGATCCCTAGGGCTGATTGTGAATGAGGGAAAAACCAAGTATATGGTGTCTGGACAACGAGCAGATCCTGGGGAAACAGTGCAGTTCGGCAGTTTCAGATTTGAGAAGGCGAACGAGTTCAGATACCTGGGAACACAGGTTAACTCAGATAACGATAATACTGCCGAAATAAGGAGCCGGGTCACTGCTGCTAATAAATGTTTTTTTGGCTTAAGACCTCAGCTGAGAAGCAACCTTCTTTCCAGGACAACAAAGCTGGTTCTCTACAAGGTGCTAAAACGCCCCGTCCTTACTTATGGCTCGGAAGCTTGGACATTGACGAATGCCGATATGCAAACATTGCTGATATTTGAAAGGCGGATCCTGCGCTGCATTTTTGGAGGAATCCAAGTCGAGAATGAATGGCGAAGGCGCACAAACCGGGAATTGTATGACCTGATGAATGGGCCTGATGTGGTTAGAGTCATCAAACTTGGAAGACTGCGGTGGGCCGGCCAAGTGGCCCGTATGGATGACTCTGAAATCCCGAAGAAGGCTCTCACCGAGACACTCCATGGGACAAGACGACGCGGACGGCCAAGGCTGAGATGGCAGGACAGTGTGGCCCAGGATGCTAGGTCTCTCCTCGGAATTCAAAACTGGAAGGCGGCTGCACTAGACAGGGACAACTGGCGAAAGCTGATCAAGGAGGCCATGAATCGTTAGCGGGTTGTAGTGCCGAATAATAATAATAATAAGAGATGCCCAACGAAATGTTTTTTTTTTCTTTTCCTAATATGTCTTATGTCAAGTGAGTGACAATCTGTCGTGTGCTTCCAACACGGAAGTATACTTTCCTTGAGATATTTCGTTTGCTTTATGTTCGTGCTGCTGTTCGTGGAAGGGAGTTAAAATGTAATCTTTTATTTGATAGATGATCAAAATGACATTATTAAATATTGAACAACTGATGTATTACTATCTTGTTGGAAATTATACATATGATTCTATTTGACTGTCCCACTTTATATAAGCAATATTGAACTTATCGGATCACAAATAGCCTTTTAAATTGGGCAGCCTGAGTAATTTATTGTTGGAAATATTATATATTTATTTGTTTTTTAAGCATAGTTTATACCTACTGTACCTTAAAAAAAATTGGGTATAGCGAAAACTGTTCGGTCCATTGATGCTTAGCTGGTAAAGAAATCAGGTTTCGTGATGCAAGTAATAAAAACACACGCTTTCTTTTATCAAAAGAAGATTACTCCTTCCTGCTGCAGTCTCATCAATCATTTTGGTAATTTAAATGTATCTTAAATGGCGAAAATCTTCGCAATCGATATATATATATATTCCGGAATAAGATACTTGAGGAAAATGTTGCTAAAAATTCTTAACTATGCTTTTATTAAATCATATGCTTGAATAAATATTTTCGAAGGGTTTCATTTTATTTTTATAACATAAGTTTTTTAAATTTTAATTTAAATTATTTTTTAATTTTAATGTATATTAAAATATATTCTTATAATCTTATAAATACATATATAATAAATTAATACATTTTGTTAATATCTCATATTTCTTCATACTGTAACCCAAGTTTTTACTTTTTATTTTGTATCGCTCATATTTTCGTTTTTGATTTTCTAAATTATTTTGAAACAAAATTTTTTGAAATGGTCACATGATTGAAAGGCCTTAATATTTGTAAATTAAAATTAAATCTTCTTTAATAGATAAAAAATAATAATACATAATAAGCATATCACGCAGAAAAATCCAAATGAAATCAAAACAGATTGGAAGATTATTCATCAATTCCTCAACAGGCTACTGACAGAGTAGCACATCTGCCATCAAAGCCAGAGGCTTCTGATAAACTAAACAAGGGAACCGTCTGTTTCCATCTTTTGATATCTCAATCCACGTTTCTTCGTCATTTTTCGTATTTAGAAAGCTGTGACTTTAAATTTTAAAAAATAGCAAGATAAAAATATTAAATTAATATAGCTCTAGTTACCGTGCATTCCCTCCATCATCAAATAATTACCCACCTCCTTAAATTTCAATCCTACAATAAGCATTTAATGATGTTCCAATACCTACTCGTCAGGATGTAAGATACTTAGGACCTCACCTGGATAAAAGACTGACATTGAATTGAAGATTACTTGACAGACGCTGTAAATTACCCTTCTTGTAATTCTGATGGAAAAATACATTAAAAACGTGCTTATTAGACCCATTTGGGCAGACGGGAAAGAGATATGGGGCACTACAAAGCCCTTAATTATCCAAAGGATCGAATCATTTCAATCAAAAGTATTAAGAAAGATAGTAGATGCAACATACTACGTGACTAATGACTATACAAAGACCGAAACATCCAAACATTCATCGATACAGCTGCACAATACTACAAAAACTTTCACCAAAGACTATTTTTAACACGCAAATCGTAAACACGTAAATCCACCACACATTCCACCCCGCCGGTTCAGGTAGCCAAGAGACTTATTACAATAATCACACATAAGTGATGTGAAGAAACACATTTCCTGATTGCAGATAGCAAATCAACAACATGTGAAAGGCACTGCATAATGATGTAACTACGAGAGCATCATCTCTCTGAAGAGGTGGAGGCGAAGGAAAATGTTTACTACTGAGCTCATTCTAGAAACTTGTGCTCTTTATATCAATAAGGAAGGTTGAAACTTATTCGAGAATGCTTATTATCTATCAACGAACGAGTGTATAAAGAATTAAATAAAACTACACACCCTGAGGAGGAGCTTGGCAGCAATCCAATGATTACTCGCATTGCAACATAAGGTCCTTAGAGGCTACAAATGTCGGGCTATCGCTGGTACAAACAAGTTCACTATACGGGTACACCATAACCTCCAGGAGTGAACCATTTAGCTGACAGAGGAGCTGAAAGGAGTCGAGGTGTCCTCACTGCGAGAATGATTGCCGTCGTTTGCCGTCACATCAACTGGATGATCCTCGCTGCATCAGTTGGTAAAGTTATCATCGTTAGTGTCAGCGGTGCGGTATCTGAATTTGCTCCCGCGTTGGAACTACTAATTACGAACAATAAAAATAACAAGCAATTACTTAAAAAAAATGTACTGTTATTATCATCATTATTATTTATTTATTTTTTTTGGCAAAGGGTAGATGATGTTAGGAAGCGTATAAACGGAGATGAGTCCGCGACAAGAAATAATCTAGCGTGTGGTGCGCCGAGAAAAAAAAAGAGATGTTAATATTACGATGCTAAACAAATTTCAGAATACACAGGAATACTGCTTCGTTAAGATCAGATTTTAGGATATATTATAATTTTTAATACTTATTTATTATTGCTAAACTAATAACAATGTTTATTAAAATACATTAAATATTCTATAACACACTTATTAAGTTGCTTTACAAGACCACGTGTTGCCGGTTTGCAGCTCCTACCGTTTTGCGAGCCTACCTATCTAAAGTGAGGACCGGGGGGGAAGGATTCCTGGCGCGGGCTCCCCTGATGAAGGTAATCATCCAGGAGTGGCATTTCATTTCTGATAAAAGGGCCACTGAGTTTGCTGGAACTATTTGAGATAAAAGGATATGAGGGATCCCTACTTTAAGAACGTAGTGTCTTAAAAAAAAAAAAAAAAAACTGATATACTTAACAGATCCGGCAAAAGAAAAGCTACTTTTCTTTGAAGGTTACCGATTACCCAAGGCTGCTATCTTTAATTTGAGTTTTACACAAAAGATATACGATGCTGATTGGTTCCATCCCGCTGAATGGCGTTTTCTTCCGGAACAGAAGAAAAACTTTTTAGATGTGTTTCAAGAGCGCATGTGAATACATGGAAGCATTGAAAACATGTATTTAGGATATTCTCCTAAGTTGATAACCTACTACAATAAGTTTCAATTATTTTTTGAAATATATATATCATATGAATTGGTTATTTTATCACAATGCGCTAAATAACTTGTTTAGCCTTAACATAGTTGAAACATTATTCTGATCAGTATGAATGGAATTTCGTTTCATAATTTATGCACGGTCACACTGATTTTTTTTTCCCCTTAGGTTGCCTTGAGCCGATCGATGCATTTATCAAGTTATTAAGCGATGGATGCAGTTGTAAACTTCTATAAAGGGGCGTGATGTCAGCTTCTGTTAGTGCACTTCATGAAGCTTATTAGAAACCAATGTGAGCTTTCCAACTGCATAATCTACATTTGCTTTTCATACGCTGGATCGACGAGGTTGAAATTAAATATTTGTATACAGGAATAATTACTGTCTATTTAAAATAATAATTGTTTTAAAAAAATAGACAAATATTCCACTTATTAATTATAGTTGTATACACTTTAGTTTCAATTACATTTTTTTTTTGAATTCATAATTTTTTTGGTGCCTGTGGCAAACTCGATAAAGAAAAGTCGTGCACATATCGATATATTATATTATAGCCTACTATATACATGTAATCTCAAACTACGTATTGAAAGTTTGGAGGTCTCGACAACCCAAGCTTAGAAGGCATCTACTGATAAAAGCTGTAGGAATAAATATCTGAATAAATATCTTTGTTTGAGTAGGTATAATTTTGTTTTAGGAATTCGTATATCGCCGATATATATAACATTTATCAACTGAACTTTGTGTTCAGTACATTAATATCTAAAAATACGGAACGGAAAACGTACATAGAGTTTAAAAAGTTGATGTATTAATTAATTTTTTTAAACTTCCGCAAATTGTGAATGAAAGTTTATCCTACTATTTTTAATTTTTAATAAATATTATTTCCAATATTTCTGAGACCATTTGTCTCTTAATAAACGAAGATGGGAAAGATAATTTTGTTGTTTGGACCTTTGGAAAATATGTCATTTTAACATATATAAAGAAAATATGTAAGATTAGCAATTCTAAGTTATACGAATAAAAGAATAAAATGAAAGATAAAAATAGTTATATTGTAATCTTAAAAAAAGGTTTCTGGGGATTGGGAAAGACTTTGAAAATTAGACCAAAAAGAAGAAATATAAATGAACAGAAATAAGTTTATAAAAATAAAAAAAAAAAATGTTGAGAAATAATATTTTTAAGAAATATTAATACCTAATTAATTTATTAAGTTATTTTTTTATTTCAAAATTATATATAGGTAGGTACATGTTTATTTTACTTCATTACCTTGAACACATCTCTCTCTCTCTCTCTCTCTCTCTCTCTATATATATATATATATATATATATATATATATATATATATATATATATATATATACACACATATATTTTATCAGGTTTAAAAATAACTAAATACATTTGTGTTTGTGTTTTTAGTGTAATTTAGATTTAATTAATAATGAGGATATTTGGTGGTAGACGTGTTTAGACAATGTTTCGATTAAATACACTAAACGGAAAGTAATTAACTTTTCAGGGGTTTTATAATCAAGGGTAAAAGAACAGAACACATTTTAACTTACAATTTCCATATTAAAAAAAAAAAAAATACAATATACCTTGCCTGTTACGACGGGGCCGCACGAACCCTCAGATGTCTTCCCTATACCGCAAAGAAGGAAGGATCCTGACATTACCACAGACACGCAATATTTAGCTGAAATAATGGCTACGGAAACTTTTAATTTGTTAAGCCTGTTTAGAATATAAACTTCGTTATATTTAGCTGTCTTGTTATAAAATGATGGCAGGAAACATCTGATTTATATATCTCTCTGGATAATAATTCTGAAGGAAGTAGCAGTACTATATTGTCTTACAATAATTTATTTATTTATTTATATAAAAATGTCAATTTAAGCCTGGATTATAGAGCCTAAATTATTTATGAAGTAAATTGGATCTACTGACTAATTGCGAACCAAATTAATGAAAACTCTTAAGGGACCTATTGTTAATGATTACGACGTCCCCAATGGGCGGGGCTCAATATCCGATGTGCTAAGCCAATTTATTTCAGTAAAGAGAAATCTTATATATTAAATGAACCATTATGAATATTCCGCGTTCTAACATTCCAAAAAAATATTTTAAAATTCGCGAAATACATAGCGTGTCTCTTAAATATTTATAAAAATTATTTAAAGCCTACAAGATATTTTAAATTAAATTAAAATCTAGAATATAACAGTTCCGCCTTACGGCTTACCCTCCCTTATTTGGATTGTAAGTAAGTTTTTCATACGATCCATGACGATAAGTATGTAATATCTTCAAATGCCCGTTTTTATCTTATTTTTTTCCATTTTTTGATATAGTTTCACATGATAGTTTGATTTAGTTAAAATTCTTTTTAAACGAACCGGGATTGACAAAAATTATTATACTGATTATTTTTAAAATACAGTATTTAAAATTTCAAGTATTTTGTCTTTTTAAAAATAGTAAAGTCTAATTACAAAGTATTTAGATTACTGACAGATAAAGTATTTGTAAATATTAAATACTTTTTATTTTTTTAAACATTTTCTTTGAAGATTTGCACCTGCGATGTGGCGCATCAGGTAGGTATATAGGTTGATGAATGGTTGAAGGTGAAATGTTTGGTATTTGTCTTGTATGCAAGATTTTAAAATTGGTATGTTCATGTCGTTGTTTAGGGTGTACACAGGATGCGTTTGTGATTTTTCTCAGAATATTGTAACGTTAAATCGATAAGCAAATAAAAAAAAAACATATGGCGTAAACTCCCAGACCGTTTGTTAGAACAAAATAAGCGGTTGGAACGAACTGTTTGGGTCTAGATCTTTCCGTGGCTTAGTCCACGAAGGCATAGAACTGTCCACATTGTTCTGGAACATTCCCGACCTGACCATTTACGATTATATATAAGGAGCGAGTGACTGAACGAGTTAGTACAAGTCTGTGTCTTGACTGTGTAGCTCAGGTCATATGATTGTGTGTTAAAACGTTATAATTTTTATAACCTGCTCAATTTAAGTTTTATTAATTCGTTGGCATTGATAACTGTATATTTTTGTTGAATAAATATTTGTTACCCACATAATTGTTACAATATAATACGAAACAAATAAAAAATGTGTAATTTTCAATTTGTGATTTGTAAATGCATTGTGTTTGAGCATTTAAAATAATTTTGTTTTAATTTTAAAATAGTTTATATGAGCATAGGTCTAATATAGACATATCTGGTCTACGAGCCTTTGTAGTATATCAATCGAGAAGGTTAAAGTTCCAGCTTCTTTTCAATATTCTGTGTATCACTTCGGGTAAATGTGATGTGCTAATCGCTCGAACAATGTAAGGGAGATTTCCAACCTGCGTTCGTAATCAAGCAGTTTATTCAATCACTGTTGGTGGGCACAAAATGCTGTAAAAAAGAAACCTATTTTTTTTTTTAAATTTTACCTTTGACATTGCACTCATAACACGATTAATTACATTAAGTTAACAGTTCGTAGATTCTCAATTGACTTCCCATGATATTTCCTTTCAAAATAACACGGCTAGTTTGGCATAATTATTTTGAAGTTTACTAGGTTGATTTACACGGAATAAATAATTTATGGATATCGATTTTGTATCACCGAACTTTTTTCTTCATTAGCTGTCTATTAAAATATCGAATACGAGCAGACCCTACCACGGGTTCCTGTGGCTCAGTAGCTATAATGCATTGAATTAGTTATATCCTATTATTTTTTATAATAAAATCAAAATTCACTGATAAAGACAAAAACGGTTCAGCTATTCTGAAAACCAACGAGATTTAAAATAGAACTTTACGCCATATTTAAAATTGTTTGGTAAAGAATTTAGATGGGTTAAAGTTTTTATTTTTGACATCTCCTATTTGACTATAGTAAGTATTAACGATCCATTTATTTAGCACTTATTGGATTTTTTCAGCAGAGGCGAGATTAAATACAAGTAACACACGTAAAAGGAACTAATAAAGAATATAATTGGAATAGGGTTTAGTACAAACACAATAGACGGTTAGCTAAAATGTAGGTAAGCCGCCAATGGGCGAGGAGTAATAAACACAGAACGTGTTAATATGAATGAATTTATGTATCATTAAAACCACCTTCAAAGAACAAAATACAATACTTTTGATTATTTACTCTTTACATATACCTCAAGATACTATTAAGATAAATATGCATATACTATTAATAACTTTAATAAACAACCTTAATATACTATTATAATACTTAATGAAATGAAATGAAAATATAACTTTATTCTGGGACTTTTAGTCCCCTAAGAATAACAAAAAGGAAACATATGGTATTACATTTGTCTGACTAAAATTAAATCAGTAGGATGAAATTATATATATGACATATGTACATTATCCTAAATTATATATAGGATAATAAAAATACAAATGGTGATTACACATTGTTCTGAATATCCACAATTTTTACATTTGTGAGGAAGATTGATTAACCAGGAGATGGGTGAATAAATGGTGTTTAAATGTTGCCAAGGAGGATGCGCTGCGTATGGAATTGGGCAGGGAATTCCAAAGGTGGGTTGCACGTACTGTAAAGGATCGCTCAAAGGAGGCTGTTCTACGGATAGGAACATACAGGTCGGTGGGATGGGATCTTGTGTTTAATAGGTGGATGGTCGAACGAGGTGTAAGGAGGTCGAGGATATAGGTGGGTTTTTTTGTTCTGAAGGATTGGAATAGGAAGGAACCAAGGAGATATTGTCGTCTGGATTCAGGAAGAAGAAAGCCTCGCTCAGTATTCAATTGGGAGACGTGAGAGTGCCTGGGAAGATCGAGAATGAATCTGATAAGTCGGTTCATTAATCTTTTTAATCTCATCTCCAGTTCACCAGACAGCCCTCCGTATACCAGGCATCCATAATCAAAATGAGGAAGGATGAGAGAGGAAACTAGGAGATGGCGGGTGCTTCTGGGGAAACATCTAGGGAATCTAAGGAGCTGTTTTAGGACTGCAATGGATTTTCGGATAATTTGGGATACTTGATGGTTCCAGGAGAGATGATTATCAAAGGTGAGACCAAGGTTTTTTATGGAGTCTTGGAACTGAATAGGAGTGCTATTGATATATAATAGTGGATAGTAAGGAAGGGAATTCAGGAAGGGTTTTGAGCCGATATGGATTATAATATAATATTTGATATAACTTCATTAAATTATTTTAATATAGGTATTCTACCTAATATACCAACATGTTTACAGTTATATCTTTATTATCTTAGGTAGTATTAAAAAATGGATCGTTATTTTCAGAAAAAAATAATCTAAAGAGTGATGTAAGGTTTATTATACTTTATTATAATTTCTTAGAACAGTTTTTCGACGCAAGCTTACAGGTATTCTTGGGGAAAGACATTCATTTAAACCATAATGACGGGAAAAAATCACCAATTAATCTCGAACGGTTGCCGAGATATTAGTGTGAAACTTCGTGTCTGAACACCTTGATTAAATTATTTTAATAAATTCGACAGTACTTAAATAACAATAACTGGATGGAAGGAAGAAACAAATATTGAATTCTCCATGTTGCATTCATAGATAAAATTTTTGGTTTCCCACTTTGTTATTATGATCAACATAATCTAAGGCTATTCCTATAGACATGGGCAGCTGATAGATAATTTTAATAATGCCTATTGAATAGACGGGTGCCCGAGCCGACGTCAATCTCTTAAGCCGGCCTGTCCTTCCCGCCCAATCTAAGGCACAATAGGGTAACTGGTAAAAATAGCTCCGGGCAGAATCGGCTCTGCTCCAATCAGATTTCGTCTTTAACGATCTTAATTGTCATTATCAATCGCTGTCACGGCTTAATTTTATAATTGGCGTAATCCCATAGTTTCCTTCTCCTCCTTTTAATTAATATCATGTTGGCATGTCCTTCATAGAGATGGAAACCGATATTCGATTATAAGGAAATATCATTATCTTCCTATCTATCAAGGCCGACATTGAGCTTTCGATTCCAAATACCCCATGAATCCATCAAAATCTTGGGCGATTTGATCATCACGCAACGAACATGTTTTGAAAAGAAAAAAAGAAAGTCCTATTCATTTAACTTTATTATATGGAATTATGATTATGAATACATTTCTCGAAGTGATTTTTAAATAGATGCCCCGCGGATATCTTATAGGAGGCCAGGAACCACTAGTTTAGGAAACATGCAATATACCTCCTTCACTGAAACACGTTATAATAACATGCAGACTACACTCTGACACAATAACTAAACACATTATTTCTTCGACTATGTCTCAAGGACGTATTCGAAATTAACTTAAATTCGTAAAACATAGAAAACTGGTAATTGTAAAGATTTTAGCCTTGCATTTGCTCTCCAGCACATCAGCTTACATAACTGATGATCTAATTTACAACTATATCCGCCCACTCCCCTCTTTGCTCCTCTCTTTCCGATAGACCCCTATTTTTTGCCTAAAAGGCTGCCTAATCCAATGGAGATGAACTGGGTAGAGTCTAAAAATTTCCGGTTCCGTGTAGTTTATTGTAGCTCGGGTCGGACCTCATTAAACATGATTGAAATCGGAAATAGTAAAATATTAGTTAAATTCTATCTTAATCACAGCTCGAAGGGAAGATGTTCACTATTAGCGAACGTTTGGTTTAGAAAAAAAAACAAAAGTAGTGCTAAAAAAAAAAAAAAAAAAAAAAAAAAAAGAAAATGCCGAAGCATATAATAAGGGAACAATCAATGAATACCATATTAGAATATACCATATATATACCATATATAGAATACTATTTGCATAAATAAACTCCATTTTATTTTTCCGTGTTGAATCCCTATACATGTAAATAGCTAAACAGGTTCCTATTTTATTCTGATGTTGTAACGATCTTTACGTTAAAAATAATTACAACAAGACACAGAAGATTCTTTAACGTCGTTCAAAAACAAATAATTCTTCTTATAAATCATATCACAAGACTCTTCGATTCATTATGTATAATACGGATTTATTAAAATAATTTATTTCATTTGTTATTTTCTTCCTTAACTAAAAGTTACTTAAGTAAAGCTTCCCGAACTATTTTCGGCAATGCATATCCTTCGTATAACTTGCATTAACAAAGCTATTAAATACGAACAGACTAATAAATATGTAATAAACCGTTTAAAAGTTAAACGATGTGTGCCGGTCAAAAATGGCGCCAGGAGGGGAAACTTCCCCCTTCCTTCATCTCCCCCAGCGTTGTAGTAATTGAAATCGAATTAACCAATAAATGTAAAAAGTAGTAGATTAGATTAATCAGTTAGGTAGATTAATTTTTTTTTGGTAACTACTAACATAAACAATTAAAACTGAAAAATTAAAATTCTTATTTTTGATATTAAATTTTCGAAATTATTAACGGATTTGATTGGAAAAATTGTTATAAAAATTAAAAACATACCTAATAATTACGAAATACTTTTTATGAACGATTTCTATGAAACTTTTAATTTTTTTAACTCAAAATTGAAAATCCAATTGTAAAGTATTGTCACTTCCTGAAAACAAAAATTAATGAATAAACAACTTAAACTGCACTGCTTTAATTTTCTGAAAAAAGGAAGCCTCAGACGAGGACAATAATGTTTTAACGTCCTAATAAACATCACTTGGTGCAATGACAGTTAACATCATCCAATAAGCTGAGTGTTACTTACGACCCGATTGCTTTAAGAGGTTGTTAACATGGTTAAAATTAGTGTTTACAGGCCCTCAGGCCTGCCCCGCCGTGCTCAATTAATTAATTACCGCAATTAAATAATTGGGAGTGTAGCTAATTGACCGTTAGGACCTGACATTGACTAATCGCCGAGGAATGCTTCACTTAAAAGCGGTACCCATTTCTCCGGTATCCTTTACAGAGCTGGGCATTGAGGAATGTTGTGCTTTGCATGGTCGTCCACAGGGGAGCAGGGGAGGACCACTCCCTAAGTATGAGACGCAAAAGCTACATATTAAAGAAATTCGTATTCATTAATTATATGTATTAAGTATTTTATACCTTGCCGGCTAGGTTTCCCGGGCCATGAGTGGCTCCGGGTTTCGAACTTGAAATCTTCGGCTTCCCAAACATATGTCGGTTTTCAGGGGCAACACCTATATCCTAACGCGTTCTCACCTGGCCATCCCGCCAACGGATTAAGTATTATAAAAAATATTGTAATTTTCAAACATCAACAAGTTTTATTTTTGTCAATAAAATCAATAAGTTTGCCCCCCTAGACGAAAATGTTACGAGCTTGACACCTAGACAAACATTTTACGAGGTTGCCCCCCCTTAACGAAATCCTGCGAGCGCTCCAGCTGCGGAGCTTATATTTCATTCGTCCTTTAAATTGTTTTAAAATGTATTTAATTAAATGACTATTTGAAAGCAACTTCAAATCCAGGAACTATGTATCTACCAAATTTAGTTGATGATAATGGGATTCTAATTAGTGATTTGATTTCCAGCTTTTTTGTAGAAATGATTCGTTGAGGTAAAACGCAAAGGTGGCGGATAGAGATGTGAATATAATTATTTCAGTTGAATGTATTATAATATATTTATAATTTCTATAAACCAACTTGAACAAAAAAATATTGTTGTTAATAACAGAGTTTCTTTCATTCATTTGATAAGTATATAAAATACGCAGGTGCATATGTATGAGTGCACCGAAATTCGCAATATAAAGAAAAAAGTTACTATCGTAATCTGAATTTTTAAAATGAATAATGAATCGTTTGGGAAATAATGAAACCAATTTTAATAACGAATACTATTATTCAGAATCTTTATGTATCAGAATCAGAAACTCACAAACATTCCTCGTTCGGCTGTATCTACGATGGCTCACAGCTTGCCCCCCGCCCCCCTCACCTCTCCAAAAAAATTTCTATATTCGCCATTGAAGAACTCTATTTCGTCTGGCTTGATTTTAAATGTTATATCGAACTTGAAAAGTAGAAAATGGAAGCACAAATTTATTTTCCAAATTCCTCCCAAATTATGCCTACAAAACCTTCTTTTATCTATTTGTTGGTCATGGATATATATGGAGATATAATCATTAAATATGCACACACATTGATGTCAAGAACATATCAAAGGGACATAGCAATATTTAAATATGTGAGCTGTGACGCTAACCGGACGGCTGCCGGAACTAATCGTTTAATAAGTATTAAGTGTGCCCGCTGCTCTTGTGACACAACATTGATTCGCCTGCAAGCATTGCTATCAGTAGAATTCCTAAGCTTTGAATTATAATTTAAAAATTAACATTACAGAGAATGTTAATAAATAAGAAAAATAATTAATACATATTACATTATTTTCATGATTGATAAAGAACCACATTTTGTTTTTTTAGTATGTGTAACAATATACTGCAATGCTAGTTTAGTCTAACTAAAAATAAAAAAGCTATTTTTCAGAGCGGCCGATTAAATTTTTTTCTACTGTCTTCCTTTAATATCCGTAGTCTGCTTTATCCGATTGTTAATCGCTGTCGAGGTCTATAAGAGGCCTTGCACAGAGATAGATGTGGAAAATTGAAAGATAATTGCATAGAACGAGCGTTGGTGATCGGACAACTTTGTATTGATGGTGTAGGTGTATGTGATATTTGAGATCTAACTACTTATGATTCGTTGGGGTTAATAAGCAAATAAATTATTTAAAGTGACTTTCGCTGGGATTGACGTCAGGATGGGGTGGATAAACTTTAATGTAATGTGCTTACAATGGAAAACATGATATATATTTCAGGAATCTATGGATCTGAGACATGGACAACAACCTGGGCTATAGAGCGGGATCTTTTGATATTTGAGTGCGAGATTTTTGGCCCAGCATTTGTTAATGGAGAATGGCACCGCAGGAAAAATCAAGAAGTCTATGAGAAATTTAACGAGCCAAATGTTTTAAAGTTTATAAATGCAAGCCGTCTCAGATAGCCATGTAGCAAGGATGACGGATGAGACGGTACCAAAAAAACTGCTGACTGAGACCCTTCATGGAGGGCGACGTGGCGGAAGACCCAAGCTGCGATGGAGGGATTGTATGGAGAGGGACGCCAAGGGACTTGGAGTGAGAGTTGGATGGCAGTAGCACAAAACAGGGACGCATGGCGATTACTACTGGTGGAGGCCATGGCTCGCTAGCGGGTTGTAGCCCCAGATTGTATGTATGTATGTATATATTGCAGGAATAGCAGGGGGCGGATTTAGCACGAAATTTGTGGGTGTGAAGAAGGGGTGTGAAGTCGTATAAGCATGAGACTAACAGCAACATTTTTGTATGAGAATTTTACCTTGTATTAAGAAGGACTGCGACCTGAACAAACAAAAATGTTATTTATGTTTAGGGCGTAATAACAGCCCAATTATATTATTCGTTTAAAAATACAAAAAAAAATGAAAATCCAATTTTTTGAAGGCGGGTCATGTCCCCATGACCTCCCACCTACTGGATCCGCCAATGGGAATAGCAGCAGACAAAGCTAGCAATCAGAGTGTTACACCTTCCGCTGCACCAAGTTAGCTATAGATGGCCATCGTTGATGTTGATCAGAAGTTTCAAGAAATGAAAGAGTCCTGAAAGCAAGGATAAACATTTACCCCACTCCCCCCACCTCATTCTATAGAAAACTAAATTTTTTATAAATGTATACTTATATGTTATTCTGAATATTTGATTGATAGCGATGAGTTGTTTGCTAATTTTTCGACAGGTGTCAAAAAAGTCATTAACTTCCTTGAAAAAGTTTTTTTTTTAATTATTTGACAAATTAACTGTAAAAAAGTTTTCCAATAAAATTTCTTCTAATACCTTGACGAAAAACCTTTTTATACAAAGAAGTGCACTTGAACTTCTTGATTAACTAAAATTGGAGAATGATAAACTGCTTTTTAGGAATTCATACTAGTGTTGGTTTTTATTAATAAAAATTTTTGATTGATGATCATATGATAGAATTGTTCATAGGGATTGTTGTTTCTTCACGCTTCTCAAATCTGTATAAATTTTACAATAGGTTTGGAGTAGATTTCAATAGAAAAATTCATTTATATAAAAGGTATAAAAAAATAAAAATATGTTAGACTTCATAATCTTAAAAATAAACGGAAACTGGTATTTGCGACTCCTGGTCTAAATATTTTGAAAAGAAAATTATTGTTTAGTAAAAGAAGACATCCTTTACTTGTAAGGAATTATTTAGAACTAGATACTGCCTTGTTTGAAAGTTGTTACATTAATATTATCAGTGGTATTAACATATTATGTTTTTTTATTTTTTATTTCAACTGTATTATCTCATAACTGATTACATATATTAATGTGTCGAATTAAAAAAAAAAAGACTATGTTAACAATCATGGATTTTTGTCATATTATAAAAGGTCACCTTTTATGTAGAAGAAATTTGGTCAATATAAAAAAATCTATCAGATTTCTTCTGTTTTGAAAGAAATGGTTAATATGGTTGTGAATCATTTGTAAATTATAAACATTATAAATAAAAATAACAATAAAACGATACTACAAATTAAATGTGTCTAGACACAGCGCATTTAGTAGGCTTCTGAAGCCTTAGCTTCGTAGTTTGTGGACCTGCAACGTGAATGTATGTACCTGCCCACATGCCTTTTTTAAATATTTTTTCTTAATCTTCAAGATTGAAAATCAAACTGAATATACACTTACTAACAAAAGTCTCTGCACACCCTCCAGCTTTTTTTTTATTTTACTTAAAGATAGGTTATGAGCCAGATATTGGCAATGAAACTTACAAATTTTTTCCATAATTTAATCTATTTTAATTAACAATAATCAAATTTAGTAAAATTTATTTAACTTATAATTTATGAGGAAAATTACATAAAATGTCAGAATATTGATGCGCCAAAAGTCCCTGCACACATCATTTTTCTTCAACTTGAAGCTTAATTATTGATACCAAATCAACTTTAATAGGTAGTCGTTCCTACCTCATGTCTTATCACTTCTCATAATCTATTTGGCATGGTGTGAACTAGTTTTTGGTAGTTTCTGGAGTAATTTTACCCCACAATTCCTTTAGTACTCTTTTTAAGTGGTCTTTGTTCTTTATTTTAATTTTTACTTTCTGACGGCCTAGTTGATCCCACAGATGTTGTATTGGATTAAGATTAGGAGATTGGGGAGGTGTTTTAAGTTGCTGTGGAGCATTGTAGAGCAACTATTCTTGAACTTTCCGCGCTGTCGTTATCTTGTTGAAAAATGAATTCCTCCGGAAACTTCATTAAACTTTCCGGTAAATTACTACTCAAAATATTTATATAAACGTGTTGGTCCATTATTCCGTTGATAAATTTCAAATTACCAACTCCAGCAGCACACATACACCCCGAAACCAAAACACTCCCTCCACCATGTTTCACAGTACCAACTATGTTTTTTTCCAGGGGCTCTTTGTTAGGTTTTTTCAAAACTTTCCCCCTTTCCTCTGATCCATGAATGTTAAATTTACTCTCGTCAATAAATAAAACACGTTCCCAGAACTATAAGGGCTTGTTTACATGTTCCTTTGCGAACTGCAGTTTCAATATGCCGGTTCGTTTACTAATGAATGGCTTACACCCAGGCTTACGCACATTATAGCCAGCTTTCTTTAGGGTCCTTCTAATCGTTTGTGCAGATACCCCAATCTTGTAATTTTCTTACACCATACCTGCTAAATTTAGAACACTTGTGTGGGATTTTTCGGCCAAAGTCCTTATAGAGGGCTATCTCTTGTGGTGAGCTTGGAGTACGGGGGGCGGCCAGAGCGGTATCTACTTTCCATATTACCCAGTTTTTCATACCGTTTTAGGACATACCTTACCGTATTATGACGATTTGTCTTATTTACCTGTATGAGTTGTATGAGTTTTCTCAAATTTACAATTTGGTCGGGAATCGGTGTTGGAACCTCCATTTTTTATCACAGTCTTAACTTTTTGGGCCCAAATTAACACTGGCAAGTAAGGATTAGCCGGAGGATGAATGGGATAATGTGCAAAATTTATACATATCTGATATGTAAAAAAAAAAGATACTGTATCTTGGCTAATTCCACCGCGTGCAGAGACTTTTGGCGCATCAATATTTTGACATTTTATGTAATTTTCCTCATAATTTATAAGTTAAATAAATTATATTAAATATAATTGTTGGTCATTAAAATAGATTAAATTATGTAAAAAATATGTGAGTTTCGTTGCCCATATCTGGCTCATAAGGTATCTATCGGTAAAATAAAAAAAAAGCTTATCCTGGAGCCAAAAGTATTTGTTTCAATCATAAATCCATTCAGTTGTTGTAAAATAAATTTCAAGATGTTCGAAACCAAGCCTGTGTGACAAGAGTAGGGAGTGAGAATTAAGGTGTATAACAATTTTTTATTGTGATTTTTTGACGATAGGTTAGTCGGTCCATACTGCGGCCAGATTGCTTTATCACTCCTAAGTTTTTGAACTTTCTATGAAAGACAATTTAGGCATAGACGCTGTGTTATACAAAATTACCCATAAATTTATAAAGACCCAAGACACTTAAGGGTGATTTTAATTTCATGAGGATGGGTTGGGATTTGACTGGTAATAACTCTACTATGGAAAATTTTCTTTCTTGACCAATTTTATTGCTTATGACTCGCAGATTACATCCACAAAGCCATAAAGTTTCAGAGTGTAGCGGGTGAATTCCAACGTGGGGCAGTTAATATCTATTTCGTGGCTTTCCTTAAGAAGACAACCTCATATCCTCCTTCTTTTTTTTTACATTATGTATATCAACTTTATATGCTTTTTAAAATTAAAGTGTCATGCTCTTTTTTTCTAATTTGATTACTGTCTCCGTTTCCTGCGACTAACTGTTCTTGATTACACAGAAAACCCAATTTTCCGAGTTTCCTAACTGATCTGATAATGTAGTACAAAGTTACTCGCTTGAGATGTAGAGAACTTAGGCGGTACGGTGTAGCAGCTCATGTTACAGGTTCTAATAACTTGAACGGTAACAACCCCAGAACAAAAGTTTTGATGTCATATTCTATGTTTTGCAAGATTGATAAGGTGCGAGAGGAAAATTAAAATAAAATATTTTCGAAGCATTTATTAAGAATGCAAGAAATGAATCACAACTCATATTTTTAAAATTCGTATCTGTATGTCAAAGAAAGTCGCTAATAGATGTCTTTATGTAATGTATGTAAAGCTCTAACTTTCAAAAACCTCTCCAGGAAAGCTATGATGCTAATTTACAAAACGGTAATCAGACCTTCAACACTGTATAGTAGTGAAACCTGGGTGATGACCTCGGCAAGTGAGAACAAGGTTAGAGTATGGGAAATAAAGGTACTTCGGAAAATATTTGGACCCGTGCGAGAGGTTAATGAATACAGGACAAGAACGAATCAAGAACTGAAAGAGTTATTCACCGATGCGGATACAGTACAAGTCATTAAGAAAAGAAGACTGGGCTGGGTTGGACATGTGGAAAGGATGCCTACTTAATAAAAATACAACAACTGTAATGCGTAACTCATTTTTATTTCAAGAGAAATATGAAATAAATAATGAAAAAATCTATCCGAAACACCTTCCTCTTTATCTCAGTACTTCTGGCTGTGATGGCAAAAAAAAAAGAAATAAATAAAAATAAAAACTGAATTAAATTTAAAATAAATACTCTGTAGCAATAACTGACATTTAGTCATTGTTTACCCACTCAAATTTCTTGAGAGTACTTTTAAAATCAAACTGTTTCATGTAATTTTTCCTTTCGCGCTCGCAATCGACTATAGGGTGCGCTAGTAGTTTTGCAAAATTTCGGAAGGACCGGGATAGGCATAGTTGATGTGATCGACATGATTGGTAATTTCAAAAGACCATTAATTGAAGAGCAAGCTATCCTTGACGCAAACCACATAATTACATGTGGAATAGTATCTCGAAGTAAAAAGTAGTTATTTTACAAGCCTTGTGCCTTCAAACAAGCGATCTCAACAACTGACCCATCAAATAAAAGTGGAAAATAAATCTATTAATAACAATAGGCATTTTTTTTGTAATTGTACCTGTAAAGCTGGTAGTTCTGGTAAATGTGGACACATGATTGCAACTTTATGTATTCAGTTAATTAATGTTATTACTAACTGAATACGTAAAATTGCAATCATATATCAAGTTACTGTTTAGTTTATATGACATACATTGATATTTTTATGTTTTGTTTTTCTTATCAGGGGTCCTCAGGGGACCTCAAAATGTGTATTTCCGTTAAAAAAAGTTAATTAAAGAGTGAATTGTAAAATTAAGAATAGATAAGCGTGGTTCGAAACATATGATGATATGTAGACTTCATTTTAAAAAAAGGTGACTATATTTATCCAGGTAAATATTAGTATTTGACATTTTATTATTCCAAAATTCTAGTTTTATGCAAATAGCATTGGGACCCTAGTGTCATAGATTTTTTTAATTTTCCCAATTTCTGTCTTACATCCGTTGTTCTTAATTGTTCCAAGTTATCAATGCAATGCCTGAAAGTAATAACAAATAAATAAATAATATGACAAAGAAACTAAGCATTCATGAGAATGACAGCTGTCTTAACTATTCATACAATCATTGTTATGACAGCTGTCATTCTCATGAATGCTTAGTTTCTTTGTCATACTTGTCATATATTTATTTGTTATTACTTTCAGGCATTGTATTGATTACTTGGAACAATTAAGAACAACGGATGTAAGACAAAAATTGGGAAAATTAAAAAAATCTATGACACTATGGTCCCAATGTTATTTGCATATAACTAGCATTTTGGAATAATAAAATGTCAAATACTAATATTTACCTGGATAAATATAGTCACCTTTTTTTAAAATGAAGTCTACATATCATCATGTTTCGAACCACGCTTATCTATTCTTAATTTTACAATTCACCCTTTAAGTAACTTTTTTTTTTTAACGGAAATACACGTTTTGAGGTCCCCTGAGGACCCCTGATAAGAAAAACAAAACATAAAAATATTAATATATGCCATATAAAGTAAACAGTAACTTGATATAATAATAAATAAAATATTAGGATCATTAACATTTCAAAAAAGAAAAGTTAAAGGTTTCAGAGAGTTCAACCAACCGAGGTGAAAAATAGACAGACCCTGATTTGGCTCTACTTTATATCATTTTCAATTTGTTCAAGATTATGTAACTTTTTATGCCATTACTTCCGATGAGATGTCATCCTTGACCGCTATGATCTAGAAGTTAAATACTGACATTATTTATTAATACTATCCCTCGCATATCATGCATAAATATACTATAACTGCTATGACATTGATAGAGGCAGGCGGATAATAATAGGTCAAAAATTTTTTAATGAAGTGTGATATATGAGAGATAAAATCGTTGTTACATAATGTAAAAGTGTTTGTAGAAGTTTTACTGTCAGAGAAAACATTTTATCAAGAGTTCGTTCCACTAACTAGAGTTTAAAAAAAAATTAGCAATGATGATTAGTTACAAGTAGTATTTATTTTGATCATACATTAATAAATGTAGTTATCAAATATAACAAAAATAAAAGGATTTGTTATTTTTGACGGTATTAAAGAATCTGAGATTGTTCTGGGGGGACTCATTCGCTTAGAATGCGACCTATGACATTGGTCTATATTTATATTTTTAGAGGACCCGTATAATTTTCTTTGACCTTCACAAACTGACGAAAGTAGAACTAGTGAACAAACTGAAGGATGTCCAGCTGTATATGCCGACGATGAAATTCATTAGAACTTCAAATTCAAAAAAGGAAAACAGTTTTTGATCATATAGACTGAAAGTATTTATTTCATTGACCACAAATATGAATGTCATATCGGTTGGAATACAAATTTATATGTAAACAATATACTTATATACCTTTTATTTTTTATATACTTTTATCTTAGCGGCGGGGGAGGGCGGGTGGGGTTTTACCACCCCCCCCTCCTGGCTACCGCGACCAACGTTTTCAATGCGATCTCTTGTCAGTTCTCGCGAACTAAAATTTTAAAAACCGTAATTAATACGGCTTTTTTTTCGCGACTAGTTACCTCTCGCATAGGTAATTAGTCCAAAAATCTTTATTAGGTAAGATTTTTAAGATAAGGGCGGGGGGGAGGGTTTTTCCCCGACGCCACCAGGAACCACCACCGTCGCCAACTAGTTGTCCCAGCGCTTCAGTTAGCTCTCGCACTCGTTAATTTTCATTAACTAATTACTATGGGTTTTTTTTCCCTAGCTAATTACCTCTCGCAAAGGTAAATATTCAAAAAGTCCTTATTATGTGGTGAAGCGGCGGGGGAGGTTAAAAACGTTTTTAACCTCCCTGCACCTTGCACCTGCTCCCTCACTGCACCTACCCCCTATTTTTGGCCTCATCCAATTTCCATCACCGATAATTAGCTTCTACCCTTGAGAGCCGTGGCTAGGCTCGATTTTTTTTTTGTTTGTTTTTTTGTATTATTAAGATTCAAGTAGTCCTTTTTACTATTTCGATTTAATTAGAAATTTTTATACTGCCTAAGACTCCGTTCCCGTACAATTTGTATGCTTTCGAGGTACGAAATTGCTGTCTAGCCGAGGGGCGGAGGACGGTGGGTGGTGGGTGGGTCCTGCACCTACCCCCTATTTTTGGCCTCATCCAATTTCCATCACCGATAATTAGCTTCTACCCTTAGAGCCGTGGCTTCGACCCTGTTAACTGTTCAGGGTCGAAGCAGGGTAGCTTCTACCCTTAGGGCCGTGATTCTGCTCGATATTAATTTTTTTATTTTTATTATTAAGATTCAAGTAGTCCTTTTTACTCTTTCGATCTAATTGGCAATTTTTAGACTGCCTAACACTCCGATCTCATTTATAAACAATATACTTATATACCTTTTTTTAAAATTATTAATTTATTTGCTTATTACTCAAAAACTGCACATCGCACACAAATGTCTATTCTCTTTTAAATGAATGCTCATCCAATTTCGAATAAGTTACTTAAATGCTTCGATATAGTTGAATTCAGGTTGGTTATGCTGAAACTGATACATCAGAAGTTTTTAAAATTTTAGTGAAAAAATGTATTAACCTCCTGTTCCAATGCCTGCAACTGGAACTAAGCCGAATAAAAGATGGTACACATGGGGTCACCTGTGGTGTAGTGGTTAGCATAGAAACTTACAATACTAAAGGTCACGGGTTAGCGTCCCGCGGTGGCCCTAGGATTTTTAATGGGAGTAAAAATCTTTGTCTACGCCGTTCCTCGGATAGGACGTAAAATGGAGGTCCTGAGCCTGTACGATGTCAGATACTCGTTAAAGATCCCTATCCTAATTATAACTGGATAGGCGAAATTTAGGTCTCCCACTGTAGCATCGTCCGATTAGCCTTAGTGATATAAAGTGACGTTAAAACAAACAAACAAACATGGAATTAACACTGCTTTTTTTTATTTTTACGTTTTCGGCACTTACAGGCTTTATTTATTATAGGCTTAATTTACTTAATCGTATTAATACTTAAATCAAATGAACAATTTGACAGCATTTAAGAGAATAGAATCAATCCACAAAATATGGAAAATGAGTTAGAGATAGTGTTAACGTGATCAGGTTTGCAGTATCTAACTTAAAAGAGCCATTGAGTACAAATGTGTTTTCAAAAAATAAAATCTATCCACTATGAAATTAATTTCTGAATCAACCATTAAATTGTTATATTGTTTGAATTTCTGTATCCAAATTTAGAATAATTGTGGTTTGGATTAATCTATATAAATAAAGATGAAATTCTGTTTGTTTTTTCTTTATAGAAATCCATACCGTCTGTCCTAAATTCTCCAAATTTCGCTCAGAGGTTCTTTAACTTCAGCCAATCCCGGGGTATATTCTTTATTGTTATAAAAATCGTTATGATCTCGCTTTAGATTGGAGACGAGTCGAAATTCCCCTGGTGAAATCGGGATATACAACTAGTATAGAATATAAATGGTTTTATGGCGAAAAAATATATACTCTTTTATAATTTACCAAAGCTGTTAACTTTTAGTTGAGTTTTACACAAAACATGCTAAACGCTGTCTAATTGAGGCGAAGTGACAACGCTTAGCTTTTTATCACCGCTGTTTATTTCTAACCATTGTTTAGTTAATTACCCCTTATAAATAGATATCTTGAAAATAAAAACGTAATAAATACCTTGTCAATGTAATATTATATTCCTTTATTACATTATTTTGAATAGTCCTGAGTTATCGTGGTTATTTTAATTTTGTTAGTTATTTACAATTATGGAAGACCTTTTTATAAATCGAATTCAATCACTGCTACCTAAACCTTTCTACTTTATTATGTTGGGCCATTAATGCCCAGGGATGGGTGAATAAGTAAAATCAGTCCGTTGGTAATCTCCTATCTCGGATGCAAATCTAACCTTCCTTTCTTCACACCTTTTCAGAGGGTTCTTTTGTACCTTTCTAACAAATGAGGCTCATACGTGGGTTCAAATGTGAGCATTTAAACTATAAAGTAAGTTTAAATTAAATAGGTAGTTAAATTATTTAACAGTTTAAAATTCACGAAGCAGATAAATATTTTTTTCAGATTACTTGAATGAAAATCCTTGATTATTATTTCCTGATTGTAGTTTTAGGTTCAAAACATACTCCTATATCAAAACATATGTGTTGAAATAAGTGGTAAATTAAGGTATTTATCCTAATTGAGAGATTCTTTTTTTTTTTTTAGATTTTAGTTTTTTTATCCTAATCTATACGCTACAAAATAATGATTTTTTTTTTTTTTTTTTTTTTTTTTTACCAAAATCCATGTAATTGAATATTGTTTTTTTCATGATGGTGGACAATAGTTGACCTTACATATAATGAAGTGGAAATGGGTGGAGGGTCTGACGAGGTAAATGACTCTCATGTTTTACAAATTTCAGGTCCTCTTAAGGGCTCTTTTGCTGATGGTTTGGCCTTTTGTCACTTTTACACCGCTAACCAAAGAGCCCCGATGAAGAACTGAAATTTGGGTCGAAACGTGGGCACCATTAAATGTTTATAACATACCTATGAGGCGTTTGCTATCAAAACCAGCTTATTCCATATTTTTCTGAAATGCAATTTTTTGCATATTTTGAAAGTTTAGAGGGTCCTTCATAACCTGACGAAGGGATATAGCTAAAATCCAGCTCATTCCAGGAAGGAAGGTCAGCAGAAGAAAATCAAGAATGTGAGCCGATGTATTACGACAACAATTTCATTTAAATAACGAGCCTTCTTTTTCCTTTCTCTAATTGCTTTCTGCATTTTATTTACAATATTATTTTTCTTTGATAAATAAAAAAACAAAAAACATTCTGTTCCGTTTAGCGTTGTAATTTATGACTTTTGTTCACATTGTACCACAGTTTACGTCTCATCTGTTAAATTTCAGATCGTTCGAAAAAGTTAAGTGGATGTCATTTATTTAAAACTCGCAAATACACAAATATTAACTGATAACTGGAAAAAAACCAATTTCTCATAACTTAATTGAACAAAAAACTGAAAAAAAGCAACATGAAAAATCGTGTTTTTGTATCAAAATCAGCTCATTCCCACCTAATTAGTGTAATTACGCCTAAGGTAATGCACCTGGAATGAAATTGAAACACTAATCAAATTCTAGGCGGTTATACCTACAATTAGAAAATTTTGAAAAAAATTTAGCTTTAGTACTTTGGACATGAGAAGTTTTTGTCTCTCCTTTAAAATTTCCAAAAATGGAATGAGCTGGTTTTGATAGCAAACGCCTCATATAATGGTTTTATCTTTACTGCACTCCCTAATAGTCCCACATTTTTTTTTTTTTTTTTTCATTTTTATTTTGATTCATAAGAAATGCAAAGTCTATATCCAGTTGAATGATGTTTCCTTTGTAAATCTAGGTTGACTCAATTTTTTTTTTTTTCTTGAAAATAATATGTCTAAGCTACAGCAAAATGCGGCAGTGCATACACTGCCAATTACGATATTATGCAAATACATATATTAATTGTATTAATAACAATTAAAAGTTCTAAAAAATTAAAAAACTTTGTCATTACTTAGAGAATGAAATTACCTGAGGGAAAAGATGTCTTTTCCCTTTTGTGACAAAAATGTACTTGAACTTGTTTTTAACTATAGTGCTCATTTGATCTTAAGTACCCTATCAAGTTATTCTGACGTTTTGTTCGAGGAATATTAAAGAGACCTGATTTTCTTTGTGAAGGAGACAAAAAGGATAGCAAATAGGAGGAAATGCCGGAAGCAATGAGGACAGGGCGAGCCGAAAGGTTATTGCCGATCGATATGGCACAAAGGACCAGTCCTCTCTCTCTCCTGGAGGCTCTAAGGGCTTCTATCATCTCTATCTTCAGGCTATTCTTTTTGAGAGCATTTAAATTTACTATGGTTGGTCATTCAATACAAACTTATTTTTAAAAAAAATATGTGATTTTTAAAATAGGGATGTGCCTTTAAGCATTAACTATTAATCTTAAAATTTTGCCATAAGGGAAGTAAAAAATATAAAAAAAAAAAAAAAAAAAATCAAAATAAACGATTGGATCGCTAGTAAAATGATTTACTTTAAAATTGGTGAATGTTGACTAAAATAAATAAAAAATTCATAATGAGTTGTAAATTCCGAATCAGTCGTATGAGAAACCCATGTCCAAATTTAGTCTTCTTGCAATTCATTTCTGGGCTCTTAGCATGCGGAGATATATAATTTAAGAGAATTAGGTTTTTAATTGCAAGTTATAATAAGAGATGAAGGTTGGAAAAAATAATTAAATTTAAAGAATTGAATAAAGAAATGATATAGTTAACCTAATTAATTAGGGTACCTTTCGTGAATTTATATATATATATATATATATATATATATATATATATATATATATATATATATATATATATATATAATAGAAATAAAAATATGGAGTTAGGTGTGCTCATCCGTCATGCTACACGTTCCTTTTTTATTTTTTTTTATATAATTTACTAACTGACTTCTTTACAAAAATCGGCTCCAAACATGAGCGCTAGGCTTCTTGAGAACACTTGAGGCCAAATAGATGTAAAGGTAAACTATCACAAAAGGTATAACAGAAGATGTTATACTTAAAAACAATTTGATTTTAGTTGAGCTTATTACGAAATATATCGCTGGACCAAAAACAAAATCTTGTTAGAGAAGTTAATCTAAATTAAAAAAAATTCGATTTTTAAAAGAGCTGCTTAAAATTTCTTCTTTTCCGCTCCTTAGATATCCGTCGCCTGCTTCAACCGATTTTATAATGTTTCATCACTTATAAGCGGACTTGCAGAGAGATTATCGAGGCGACTTAATGGTAATTCGCGAAAAAAAACAAACAAAATAACATTTCCTTTTAAAGTTATAACATCCATTCTGGTTATGAAATAACCACATACATTCTGGATATATGATATGTGATGATTCCCTTCTGATAAATTGCAACCGATTATTAAGTGGTTAATATTTTATTGAATGTAAAGATAGTAGTGAATTTATGGTACTAATGTGGATATTAATTAAATACATAATGTTGTTAATGAAAAAAAAAACACATTACAATAATAGTTAAAAATATTTAGATGTTAGTAATATTGAATCAAAATTTAAGAAGAATTGTATGAAAAAAGGTGAAAAAAAAAAAAAAAAAAGATCAAGGGTACCTTCTGCAAGTAGTATCGATGGATCCTGGGAGATAGCAAGTGGGGGAACGTGATTTACGTTTTGTAAATGGAGTTGTACAGGTAAAGATGGGTGAGGTGGAGTAGATTGGAAGGGTGAGTGGATTGACGTCCTAGATGGATTGCAGCATCAGCTAGACGGATTCTAGAGGAAATCTACCGTGGGAATCCTTAAGTGGTATCTGTAAGAATTGGATACATATACACTAAAATATATTTGGAAAAAAAATGAGACCACGATTCATATTTGAACACTATTCGGGAGTATACAGTTAATTTTTTTTTTTTTTTGTAAATAATTATCTCTCTTTAACTCCACTTAAAAATCCATTGACTATGCCAAGAATTTAATAGTTTAATAAAGTTGTTCAGGTATTATCAATAAATATGACGTTTTGAATTCGATAAGACGAAACAAGAGTGAGATTCGTCCATAGACGCCTACGGGGTTAAAGCCGGGCAGGTCACTTGGCATTCTGGTCGCGATGAGGGCAATATTGTTATTATCCACTTTATTCTTTATCGCTGGAGGAAACTGCCAGCACCGGGGTGTTAAACTGGGCCATATTTTTTATTGAAAAAGGGGTCGATTTTCCTCAATAACAATAAAATTTAACGACTCTCTCTAGAGAATATAATTTTTTAAACCCTACCTTAAGAATCTAGGTTTTTTGAATGGAAATGAACTAAAAGGTCATTTATCATTCTCCAGAAACATTTGCGATGGATAAATAAATAATAAATTTACTTTCATATGCAAAATACGTAAAGCAAAATATCTCATTTTATTTACCTTAAACACATGACCTGATCACCTGATAATGACACTGGCTTTTATTTTTTTTTATTATTCGAAAATAATGTCTTGAACTGTATTTAATTGTTTTTTATTCAATATTAACAAATACATAAGATGAATTGTCAAGTAAACATAAACCATTTGACCGGTTTAGACATTGAGACAGTAAATGAGAGAGTATTGGTGAGAAAATAAGTTCCAAATCCCATTGCCAAAAGTTATAAATACAGCTCAGCTTCTATAAACTCATAGGTGCATCACATTTTTACTAAAGTCATCACTTTAATAATAATCTTAATTTACAGTAAACATTTTTTAAAATACTAACTTTTAATCTTGAAAGATTACATCATATATACGTTATATTTAGAGCTTTCAACTCGGTCAATCAATTAAAAAAAAACATTTTCAGTAGAGATAACAGAAAATATTATCTTTTCGGCAGAAAAATAGAATGAATGCAAACATTTTATTTGTCCTCAATTTTTTTAATTTATCTAGATTCTCACTAGAGTCTGCTGGTTTCCATTTTTATATAACTAGTCACAAATTCATGCTGTAAAATATCGCACTCTTTATGTCTTTTGGTGAAGTTATAATATATGTATATTATAAACTCACTTTGGTCTAATATTATAAAAAATAATGATGTCCCTCTGACTTCGAAAATAAACATTTTTAATACAGTATGCAGAAGTATACTATGTTATGGCTCTCAGGTTTGGGGTGGCCAAAGGTATGATACTGTTGAGAAACTACAGACATTTTATTTGAAAAAAATATTTAAACTCAAATTATTTATTATCAACAGAAACCAAGTTAAGCCCTATTTATATCCATACCCTAAAAGCACACTTCAAGTTCATCCTGAAAGTTGTTAATTCACAAAACCGCCTTACAAATATTCTTGCTTTTCAAACAATAGAGAGAAATGTATATTGGTTTAAAAATATAAATTTATTACTGCAGAAATATCAAGTAAATACCCGAATACATTCAAACAATATTAGTATGTGGCCAACCATTTTTCATAATTTAACTAATAGCATTGAAAATGAAATTTTACAAGAACAAATTATGTTAAGTATAGCCTCCGAAGAATCGGTGATTTATAAGGATTTGAACCACCATTTAAGTGAAGCGGTTTCTTATGTGAATGATTCGTATTCCACATCTGACATAAGTTGGATAATCAAGCTAAGAGGAGAGCTCTTATATCTTAACCATAGGAGGCACTATCAGCACGGAGAAGGTATTTGTACGGTGTGCAATATGAAGGAGAGGGAGGATATTGTACATTTTGTAGCAACATGTCCTGTGTTGAGGGAGTTTAGGATAAAATGGTTCTCCAATTCGGTCTTGAGTAGGGACGAGTTAATAGAATACTTAAATGGAAAGTGTTGGCCTAAACTATTAAGATATACTAAAGAGGCTTGGAAATATAGATATGGATTAATTAGGGAATATAATGGGTAAATAGAATATATATTCGTGTTGTGTATATGTGTATGTTTGTATATGAGTATTATATATATGGGTTCATTGTTTATTAACTATTGTTGTTGTTTTCGTGTTTTGTTTTTAGCTAATGTATTGTTAGGACCATTTGATTTACTTATTTTTATGATTAATTAATATATTTTAAGTATCAAATTTAAAAAATGAATCATAATATTAAAAGTATTGGAATTAGAATTAGAAGTATTTATTACTGTATTTATTCTGTATTTATTTGTTTGTCTTTTGTTTGCCTCTTTGATTGTTGATATCGTGTGATTATAATGTAAAGAATATTGTACTCGAGCTAATAATTTATATGACACATTCACTGTTACTGTTATTATATTATCGCTAGGTCTAAATTAGTTAATATGATATGTGCCGCTTTCTCAACCTCTGATGGTCGTTGACCAAGAGTACATGTCGAGAATGTAATTTGTATGATCAATAAAAAGGCATTGTTATTATTATTATTATTATTATTATTAATATATGTATATTATTCTGAGGTTCAAAATATATTTGTTTTCTTCAATATACATCATATTAAATGCCAATGTGTTTTAACAATGCAACTATTAACTTTTTAAGCGATTTTCGACATTTGGTGAATTACCGTCATTTTACTGCGGTAAATTAGTACACTCTAGGCTCTGGTTAGTGTGTGGGCTATGATGAAGAATGATTAAATTGTAAATATTAAACATTAAGTAATAAAGTTTATTTCAAAAAATGTAACATTTCGACGATTTTTTTAAGCAGATAAGCTTTTTGTTTGTATCGAAACGTTGAGGTATTTAAATTTTTTTATGTGGCCTTCAGACATCAAATTTCCTAGGGCTTTTAAGGTTCTAGGTATCCCAAATCACAAAATTTGGGGGTTCATCACCTCCCGTCGTACACACACCTATTGCCTTTCATTGGCAGTGCTGTTGTTTTCAAATTTGTTTATAAGTATCACCTGTTTTTAATATTTTTTCAGAAGTTTTTATTATATTTTGTAATTCATGTTTAATGAAATTAATAACTTCCAATATTGTTTTGCGTTTTTTATTTATTTTTCATTTTTCCACGTTTCGGGGCACCTGCCCCATCAGCTTACAGTTCTTTTCCTCGCTATATTGCATGTTGTCAATTGTATTTCCAAAATATTAAGTTGTTCCTGAAGATGGGGCGGGTGCCAAGAAACGTTGAAAAATGAAAAATAAATAAAAAATGCAAAAGAATATTGGAAGCTATTAATTTCATTAAACATGAATTACAAAATATGTTTATAAGATCAGGAAGAACTGCGATTCAAACAGAAAATCTATTTGCATTATTCCATTAGAACTGCAAGAAAATTTAAATAGCAACAATATTTGGAGAGGGGGCAAAAACGTTTCTTCTAAAAGTTAATAATTGCATTTTTTTAAATAAAACTTGTAGCATGTTTCTCTTCAAATGTCAAATACACGTTAACAATATAAGGTGACATCATCCTGATAAGTGACATACCTCCACAATAAGTAGCTCTGTTCTCACTATCTCAAAATTATCACTGGGATGTTTTTGTGACGAGAATCAGACAGAACGTGATTTGGAAATATATAGTTTGTTTTGATTTTCTTGCTTTTAGTAATCTTTTAAAGCCTGCTGCATTATTTAATTTGCGTATGATGTATTTGATTTCATTGTAACGTTAAAGATTTTCTAAGTTATTTAGCACAATATTTCAACGCGAATTTTATAATGTTTTGAGATAATTAAAATCTTTAATAAGTACCCATAGGTTTGATTAAAAACTCTTGGTTGGTATTTCTTTGCTGAAATTCAAGAAAGTGGGTTTTCCTGTAATTAATAGTACAGGAGTAACCTGTAATAGTAGTTTAGGAGTTTCGATTAAGAATAAAATTTTATAATTTCAAAAGTGATTCCAGAGTTTAAAAAAAAAAAAAAAATCCCCTTTGGATGGAAGAATAAGTGAAAGAAAACTTCCTAGGAACAGGAAAAACTTCCTGATAAGAACTTCGCTTTTTGCAAAGTTTCTCCTATGGAACTTTTTCATTTTGCCAAACCACAGAACATTCAGGTAAGACCAATTTAAATATACTTCGTTCTCAGATTTTAGAGTTTTTTGTATTTTGGACTAAACTATCTGCCATTTAATTGGTTTTATGATTCGGTAGCATGAATTAAAATTAAAGAAAATAAATAGTAGAATACTCAATTTTCTGAACGTAATTTTTACACGTTACGTGTAAGAAAATAATTGAACTTTCAACACGAAAAATATAGTTTTAGCTCGATAGTATATAACATGATTAAACACAAAATAGAAATAAATGTTATTACACGAAAAAAAACCAACTTCTAGCTACTTTTACTTGATTTACTTTTACCATACAAACGTATCAGATCATCGAGTAGAAAAACCCATGGAACTTGGTTATGAAGGAATCCGATTATCATGTGAATACAGGGGAGAAATGCTGGCAGCGATTCAAAGGGAGAAGAAAAGCACTGAGCTTCATAGAATATGTTTTCCAAGCCTTTTTCACAAAGCGGCGCTAAGCTTATTTTGAAAAATATAGACACTCAATTATGTTCGAAATACGGCCACCGAAGGGCAATAATTTTTAAATTCATATATTCAACATCATATATATTTTATACATATATTGAAGTAGTAATAGAAAGAAACAACAAAAGTTTTTCTACATTGAGACGAAATGGGTTTATAAATAATTTAAAAAAATTAAGCAGAAGAAAAATATTTAAGAACGAAAACAGTATGAAAACCTTTACCTTTAGGACGGTAAAAGTGAGTTCAAACCGCAATTAGAATTAAATTAGTGAACATTTTTCAAAACAGTCAAGTTATTTAAACATTAAAATGAAATCATTATATTTCAATGTCCATTATTTTTGATATCATTACGACTTTTAAGATAAATTAATCTAAATTTTTCAAGATTGTACTGAAATGGGAAAAATCAGTTTGACATAGCTTAATATCCATTTAGTTTATTATTTTTTATAATCTTAAAGATATAACTGAGCAGAGAAAACACGAAAGTAAAACCAAGAACTGTAAAATTGTAGTTCGTTGGAGTTGATCCTAGGACAACTATGAACTTGTGTCGAGGCCCGAGGATCTTCTTGAGGTGACTAGTGACTTCGAGGTCGAATTTAATTCTTACATAAAAAAATTAGACATTTTAACTTGAAAAATATTTGGAGTTTTATGTACCATGATATTTTTAAAATTTGATTGTAGTCTTAGCTACATCTGATGAATGCAGATCTCATTCAGGGAGGGATAGGTGTATAAGGTGTAGAAATAAAAGAATTAATAAACTTGAATAGCCGAATAATAATAGAATAACTTGAATCTTAATTTTAAATCATAAAACGTACGTTTCTTGTTAATTCTTTATCAGTGTATGTTATTAAATATTTATTCCTCCCACTATGTTATCTGTTCAATTTTTGCCATTTATTCAGCAATTCACATTACTCTTAATTTTATATTTGTGCCCATCTGGTTCATTTAACCCTGAGATAGACCTGCATTGTTGGGCGGAAACGTAAGTCTATTATAAAATAGTTTTTTACTATCTCTATGACCAACCCGGACCAATTCTTCCTTTTTTGATATTATAGCCAACTTTCGATTATCTTACGAAATATTTTTATTTAATTTTGTGATTCAAAATTTGAATCTTGTAACGATAAACCCTCAAATTTAGAGAAAGGGATGCTACTTTTTTATTTTTTTTTATTTGTTCGACAGTAAACATTGATTATTCAAAATGTCAAACCCAAACAATGATTTACGATTAAATAAATTATCCTTGGAACATTACAGTTCAAATTGAAGATTAATAAATTACATGAATGAAGACATTTACATAGCAGTATTCAAAATAGCTACTTGGGAACTCCGGCCACAGCCAGTCATAAAAAAACTAGCTTTCTAGTTCTCACACATCTGTGATTCTCTTTAGATTACGCCAGAGTACAACGTCATTAGATTTCGTTTTTTAACTGAAACGAGAATGAATATTCTGAATATTTGTTATGTGAATATTTTTCAAGTTATATTTAAATTTTAAATCGAGTTATTTACAAACATTGTAGGAAGTATTAAAGCAGAGCTGGCATGGATCTTTTCGTACCCTCCACCCCTGAAAGCGTATTCAGCTGTTTGATAAATGGTGGTGGATTCATTGATAAACCTCTTTGAATAGGGTAGATGGCTGTGAGGGAGTCAAACTGCTGAGGTTGTCACTCTCAATATATACCAAATATGAATTTTAAAAAACACACTAATCAATCATAATGGCGATGGAAAAGTCATTTATGTAAATTTTTTTCTGGATTATAAGATTTAAACATCCTTAACTTTGGTGTTAATATCTCTTATCGTATTTAATATATTTTTAAAAATAGATGAGGTATTTTATATTTTATTTTCGTTATAGGTGGGCAAAGACTGAAGTGGCTAAGCATGGTAATATGATTTAAAAGAAAAGTCACGGTGGATAAATGTACTTTGAACAATAATAAGTAATATGTAAATCAAATATAATCGAATGAAAAACTTAAATAATAAATAATCTTAAGCAACCATTTCAAACTGAGATAGATGTATAATAAATAAATGCTAATTTGCAGTATTTTTATTGATAATTATTGCAGAATTGCGTTGGATATTTTTGTTAAATAAATATGTTAAATGGTATGGAAACAAAATTTTTATTGGGGCTATAAATCCACATCAGAATAAAGAAATTCATAATCAAAGCAAGTTTTTTTTTGCTGCGTTAACTTTTACTCTTAATATTTTAAGTAATATACACTAAAAGACAAACAATAAATAAAACAAAAATAGAGAAAGTATTCGTATTTATACCAAATAATATTTTTTCTTAACATGTATGAAAAAGTGTAATAATTTAGGATGGAAAAATAAATGGTGTTCGAATAAGAGAGGGATTTTTAAGGAAGTCAGATTTTTCACAACGGTTAAGGATTTTTTTTTGAGCTTTTACAGGCGGTTGTTCTAAAATAAGGTATATACCAAATAGTTCAGTACTATTTTCATATTCAAGGGGTAGATAGATAGATATACGATTTTCAGAGTAGATAGATAGATATACGACCGGGGGAGGCGGATGGGGTGATATAAGGTCAATGAAACAAGTTGATATTTTGGATTGGAATAAGAAGGAATCAAGAAGGCATATAGTCTTTGGAAACTACGATAAACGATAGCATGTTGACAGTGAAATTTAAATGTTATATAAGGGAGGGGACAAACACCGTTTTAAAATTAGCTGATTACTCTTCCTCTATAGTGCAATTACCTTGAACAGTTTCACAACCTTTATGGCGGGGACCCTATACCAAAACATGCCATGCCTTCTTCTTTTCTGTTTGTTTACATAAATTATTAAAAAATAAAATTTTAGAAAAAGGATATTTAAAAAAATTTAATTTTTTCTTAATTTACAAAAATTGTAATTCACAAAAAGTCTGAGCATTATGCAATAGGTATTCTTCCAGTGCCCACAATAAAGATCACTTTTTATTGATGTCCATTTTTTGTCGAAAAATGATTACCTTGAAGTAATATTAATTAAAAAAAAAGAAAAACTTTCAATGAACATCAGGATCAGAATTATTATAAAACTCAAGATGTTTACGTGATTAATTTTAAGATTATAATAAATTTATTTTACAAACATAAATCTATTAAAATTAGGCTCTTAAAAGAAATTTATTTAATATCACTATGCAGCGATGATAATCTATTTGTTAATAATAATAAATAATGTAGGTAATATGATAAATTATGAAATAAAATGAAATAGCTACATAATAAACATTCAATTTTCTAAGTTCGATATTAGAAGGACTAGGTAAATAGAAATGTACAAAATTTGCAAATCTGAACTGTCAATCTTGACCAGGTTCAAAATGTATTGAAAAACTAATTAAATATTGAAACTTTTTTTATAACTATAAATTGTTATTTGTTTTTTTGGGGGGTTTTCAATGTTTTCAATAACCGCGTTATTATAAATATTTTTCTTTTACAAATATCTGTTTACAAGAATAAAGTTTGATATAAGTTTTTAAAGATATTTAAGCATTCATAGTCAAATATAATAATTATAAACTATTATTCTTATAATAACGGATTATAAAAGATTTTGGATGGTATATTATAGTTTTTACTTTTTACTTATTCATATGTTACAATAAACAAGATAAATTTTGAGTATTTTTAAACTAGTAAAACTAATTATTCAAGTCTAGATACTATAAATATAGATACCTAAAGAAATTTTTTTCATTGAGACATTCATGTCAATGACATTCATTGACAGGCTGTCAATTGTATCTATATTATGTTTCATATTTCATATTTATTTATTATTTGTATTATGTCTTATAATACTCAAAATTACTTAAGACTTGAACACTGCTTTCACACATAAGGGAGGCTCAGGTTGTTGACCTGAGGGGTGTGTTTAGTGCGAAGGGGTGCGTGAATTTTTTATAAACTTGCGCATCTCCAGCTTCTGTGACGCCGAGAAAATATTTTAAGGCATGTTGAATATAAATTTGAAGAAAAATTTGGGATGAGGTGGGAAGAATATAATATGAAAAATGGACAAATTGTTCAGGTGTTATCATCAGTTGGGGGTATTGTTCCTTCTATTTTATATTGTCAATATTTGGAATACGTTATCTATACTGTTTCTTATTAATATTTTAATTTTTGGTTTGGGTACCTGTGTTGTGCTGTGGGACAGCTTCGGCCATCTCTCCTGAGGCAGACCAAGACACAAACTGAACCGCCCGGCCGCGCGGCAGAGACCTCTAGGCAGCTCCCGGTCCAAACACCGCTGGGCGCGACTCTCTTATCACTCTGAGTTAAATCTTATCACTAACTGTCGTTTCAGTAATCGAATCGGATCTCATAGGGAAAAACGAATTGTTAGTGTACACCTTTGATAAAAAAACGGTAAATATATTCCTATGTTCTTCTGGCCGTGGCCTAATTTGGTCGGTTATGTTACCGTGATTTAAGGGGGCTCTCATTGAGTGATTTTGAGTTAAAAAGGGCCTTATTACGTTTCTTTGATCCCAGCTTCAAATTCAGTTCCATCATATGTAATCAACATGAATCAAGAACATTGATTTGGAACATCCTCAAATATTGAAGAACATCGAATAATAAAAGAACGCCTAGATATAGTTAGACAATATGCACTAATTATAATGTACATTCATATATGCACATTTTTTAATCGTAAGACCATAATATTAAATTATATTACAGTATTAGAAAGTACTCTATTAAAAGATTCAAAATATACAAATACTTAGGAAATATGCACTGATTATAGTGCACTTTCATACATACGTTTTTTTTTTTAAATCGCAAGATGAAAATACCCTGTTATATATAAGAGCCTTTCAGTTGACAGAATGACTAACTCAAATTTCAGCATTTTGCAGGAAAGTTATTTGAGTAATATTTCTCTTTGGAAAATTCATACGTTTTTATTTCGTATGTGTAATTTAGTGAACTCTTATTTTGTGTAATTTTGAACTGTTATGTTATAATATTTCTATTAAACTATTACAAAATTAAATGGAACGAAAATTCCTGAGAGAAATATTATTAAATGTGCTTTCCAGGAAAATGTAGAGGCTTATTATTATCTGACTTTTATCTTATTTATTATCTGTCTTGGATCAAGTGGCTTATATTGTACCCCCCTCCGCCCCAAAACTTTTGAGGAAAAGAAGATTATTGAGTAAATTTACGCATCCATTTTGTTAACAACTTTCTTCTTAAATATATATATTTTTTTAATTTCTACCAACCAATCCCTCCTGAAATATTTTTTCTTTGACCAATCATGCTTGGATCACCTCGAAAATAAATAACTCTCATGAGTTTAAAGGCAAGAATTTAAATCGCTGACAACACACGAATATTTATTATTTTCAATAAATTGGAATAGATCTCGAAAAAATGTTACATATAAACAGTTTCTCCTTTCATAAAGAACTTGAAGCCTTCGAAAATTGGGAATTTGAATCGTGGTGTAATATTTCGAACAGCATGGACAGACAGAGTCACAAATGAAGAAGGTTTATGCAGAATGTCGAAAAAAGGAAATTACAATTTGAATTGTCACCAATTTTATACCAAATGTTTGTTGTTCACACCAAAATCTTCTTTAATATTTCGAGCATCTCATGTATTTCAACTCATTTACTCTCTTAAGAACTATAAAATGGTTTTTATTTTTATCTGTGACAGTATGGCAATGCGAACATAATACTTCATGTCGTATGGTTTATAAGCCTCTATTTGTTACGATAACTTCGTTTCGTTAATATGGAAACAAATATTTTCCGTTAACCAAGTATGTTCCAACACGGACATAAAACACTTTAACAACTCTCAAGCGCATTACGATCTACTTATTAACAGTGGGTGTTAGTAAAAGCGTACTGCGCATGCGAAAGAGTTGTCAGCCTGTTTTAAGTTGTCGAAACATAGGTACATAAAAGTAAAAATTAAGTTTATTTTATAATTTTATTTTTGTGCATTTATACATTTTACGGATTTATAAACTAAATATTATTCTTTTTGGTGTTGACGGCTTTCCAAAGATATATTATTCACTATTGCCTCATTAACGGACATGAAAATTCTCCTCTTAGAATTCTTTCATATTTCATATTTAGTCATATCTTATTATCAAGACATGAGAGACAGCCAATTTCTCCATATAAAGAAAATCAAAGGTAGTTTATAAGAGGAAAATTTTCCTTCACCATTTAAGCCCTATCAGAACATTTCTTTGATGATGAAACCTCCCTGATTTAAAGAATACTTTATTCTCATTAAACATGACGAGTTTAATCAAAATAGTTGGAGCCGTTTTTTATTAAATCCAAGTATAAATGTGCCGTTTTAGTAAAAATGTGAATTTATAGAATAAATTGCCCTCTCCATATACTTGATAAAATCTTTGCAATCACATCACGTACATATAAATCCCTGAAATATCTAATTTCACGTCCGTACCGATTATCGTTTTCGTGCTGGTCTTCACACACACACCATTTCGCGGTACTTGGTTATTTCGACTTATGGTGCCATGAAATTTGGACTCAGGGAATTCAAAAACGTGAATTTTCCGTAAAACCGGAAGTCAAAAGTTTTCACAATCTTAGTACTTTCCCTTACTATATATTTCATATATAGCTAAGTGAAAATAAAAATAATTTTTAAAATTGATGAAATTATACAAAAAAAATTTCTCTGTTCTATGGGCTCAATTGCAAGATTCATCGGACATGGGTCGAATATTTTTCGACCTTGTATCACCCAAAAAACTTTTAATTTCAATTGGAGTTACATACCTCGTCCGTAGCCTATCCTGAGACATAATATGTTTAGACAAAGCTGGAGGGCGCAACCCCTTTTTTAATGCTTGGCAGATTCTTAATGTGGTGTGAAACTCTTTGTCCTGCCTATATTCACAAAACTAACGCCGAATACCGAACGAGAAAGGAGATATCATCGTGAATATCTTACATGCAACTAAAAGCTACCATACCTTACCTTACCTTACCTTAAACTACCGTACTGTATCATACATTTTTCCTGAAGACACAAGAATATGCAGGGAAAATTAAATCGGAGAGAGGAATTGTGGCACTGAGCTTTAGCTTTTTTACGTAAAGAGGAAAAAAAATCAAAAAATATTAAGTGCTTGAAGGCTTAATATTGGAAATTATACAAAATCTTATAATAACGATACTTGCTAGTAACTTCACTCAACTGGTTCAGGTGTTAATTAATAAATAGTAATCGAATTTGTATACCAATAATTAAGAATGTTTACACATACCAGCAACAATCGACTTAATGACAACTGTTGATACCAGCTTCGCTTCAATTGTTTGATGTTTTAACGTCACTTTATGTCACAGAGGCTAATCGGACGGTGCTGCAGTGGGAGTCATAAATTTTGCCTATCCAGGTATAATTAGGATAGGGGTCTTTAACGAGTACCTGACATCGTATAGGCTCGGACAAGGATTTTTTACTCCCATTAAAAAATCCTAGGGCAACCTCGGGACGCGGACTAGCGAGCTTTAGTATTTTAGGTTTCTATGCTAACCACTACACCACAGGTGACCCCTAGCTTCGCTTCAAAAAATACGTATTAAAAACTTTTCATGCATTTGTATTAAAAACTATATGCATCATGTATCAAAAACTATGCACGCCATCCTAAATAATTAAAAACAACGCGAATAGCAAAGCTTCCTCACTTATTTTTTTTTGTTCAGGAAAGAGATGTAAATTGATTTGTTTTATTTGGCTAGTTTTTAGACTAGGAGATTAAAATATCTAGACGCTAAAAGTTGCCTGCTGTTGTTTTAAGAGCGGCGCGCTGGCAACTTTTTAGTTGCTTGAAAATTTTAAAATCGATTTCTTTGAATGCGTTCGTGTTTTAATGAAGACCAAAGAATTTTTGCAACACACTACCATTAGCAGAATGCTTTAGATTGACAATTATATAAGTTCAATTCACACCATTTTATTTTTTACATTTTTATCAGTATCTTTCAGTATATTTTTGTCATTCAAAGCGGAGGGGGGGGGGGGGGGTTGTAACTGCATTATAAACACCTAGACATCAAGGGACATGTTGATAGGGGCCCTACGAAATTACGACTGGATAATCAAGAGCAAATTTTTAATCGACTGTGACAGGTATGAACATGTTTGTTTCATGCGTTTTACCAGCAAAAGATTAATTCTGCAGGAAAAACTAACATTTTCGAATTTGTTAGTTGCTACAATAGTGTGTGTGGGCTCTCATAACAAATAATTAGTATTATTTTTGTGATTAAAAGGTTACTTGACTAAATGTTCACTCTTAATTACTTACCTCAGTATGTTGAATGGAATTTTAAAGTCAATTGAACAGCCGGATTTCTTTCTCATTTTTACTTTCACTTACCTATATATGAAATATATAGTAAGTGGAAGTATTGCGATCGTGAAAAATTTCGACTTCCGGTTTTCAACGGAAATACATGTTTTGGGGTCCCCTGAGTCCAATTAACCAAGTCCCGCGAAATGGTCTGTGTGTGTGTGTGTCTGTGTGTGTGTCTGTGTGTGTGTGTGTGTGTGTGTGTGTGTGTGAACAGACTAGCTCAAAAACTATAAACCGTGCGAATCTGAAATTGGGTATTTAGTGTATGTATATGCCCGCGATGTGACAGCAAAAATTTCATCAAAATTGCTCAAAGGGAGGGGGTACTTTATTTAATAACATTTTACGTTATTTTCGATTTTCTCAAAAACGGCTCTAACGATTTTGATTAAACTGAGTATTTGGTCTATTTATATGCCCGAGATATGATTGTAAAAATTTCATCAAAATTGATCAACCTGAGGGGGGACTTTACTTAATAAATTTTGTATCATTTTCACGTGTTTTTTTTTATTTACTCAAAAATGGTTTTAACGATTTTGATCAAACTGGCTATTTGATGTATGTATATGCCAAAGATGCGATAGCCAACATTACAACAAAATTGATCAACCGGAGGGGGGACTTTACTTTTTTTTTTTTTTTTTTTTTTTTTTTTTTTTTTTTTTTTTGGGACTTCAAGGCTTCCACTGAAGCCCTATACTGCCCAAGTGGGGGGGGGGGGGACTTTACTTAATAAATTTTGTATCATTTTCACGTGTTTTTTTTTTATTTACTCAAAAAAGGCTTTAACGATTTTTATCAAACTGCGTATTTGATGTATGTATATGCCAAAGATGTGATAGCCAACATTTCATCAAAATTGGTCAACCGGAGCGGGCACTTTATTTCTTAATTTTTTTCCAATTTTTAACTATTTTTCGATGATCTCAAAAACGGCTTTAACGATTTTTATCAAATTCGTCATGTTTAATGAAAATTAGGTGTTCTTTATTATCAGGTAAGCTTTATCATTATTTAAATTTTCTGAGGGGGCTTTTTTTTGGGGGGGGCATTTTTGTTTCTTTGTTTCCTATAAAGTACCTTTGTTTTTGTTTATATGTAGAAATTAACTGTCTCTCGTGTAGCCTAAAAATAAGAAATGGCTAAATATGATATATGATAAAAATAAAGAAAACATAAAGAGTAGAAAAAAAGAAAAATATTCAGTCAACTCTTAAAACCCGTTGAGCCCACGCATGCGGAGTACGCCTTTAATGACAGACAATTGTTCATAATTAAAGCCGTTCTGTTCATTTGAGAAGTGGCAATTAACAAAACGCCTAATCTAAGTAAGTTGGTAAGTGAAAGTTGTGTGTTGCGCGCACGCACCAGATTTTTTTATTTCCGAATTAATTGATAACCCAAAAATTATTGCTTTTCGCCAAATAACAACTCGATTTATTTACAATTATTTAATATCCTCGACTCAATTAGGAGAAACTGTAAAGGGGGATAAAACCGTAAAAAGGGAAATTGCAAATGAAACAGAGCAGAGATTGGTGGAAAAGGAAAAACTTCCAAAAAAGCACTTCTCCAAGTTAAACTCCTACAGTCTTTAGCCTCTTACCTCAATGGGAATTTAGAAAGAGAAGTATTTAGAAATGAATACTTAAATTTTAAAAATGCAAGAAAAAAAAAAAACTGGGACCCCTGAAACCTCTGTTGAGGCATTTGTGTTTGTACAGCTTTAAATTATATTTTTGTTCAATATTTTAAGTGATGGAAATGTAATTTTTTTTTTTTTTTAACTTTTTTATATTCATAAATTTTGAAACATTTAAGGTTGATGTTCAAAATATACCAAAAATCCTATGAAGCTTTTTCAGCTGACATATTAAAATGAGTCAATAAGAAACTTTATTTTATTCTATTTTGGAAACTTGCTAAGTCCAGAAATAATTATAAATATTTTCTGTGAACAATGTCAAGCCTTGTTCATACATATATTTGGAAATGTATTCGATTTAATTCAAGGAATAATTTTATTAATACGTTTTATTAGAAACTTCAGGGCTTTTTTTACAAATTCACTGTATGAAAAATTTAACAAGATGCTGTAGGATATCAAGTAGTCAATTGATATTGTTTTTTTTTTTTTAATTAAATGTTTTGTTAAAGTTGCATAATTTGATATCAAATCAACCAGAGGTCTGAACCTTTAGGTTTTGGATTTTGATAATTTTTGGATTATTTTTTTATGCATTCAATATAAAGGGAAAATTTGATATTTTAAATGTTTTGGACAAATGGTTTTTGAGATATAATTTCTTAAAGTAATAAAATAAAGAAAAAAAGATTCAATTTTTAAATAGTTTTTAGGCTTATCTCAAAAACTATTTAAGCTAGAAAGCTGGGAGAGGTTTCATCTTTTTCATTTTTGTGTGCTCTTTCTTTTTATGTAATATACCTTTTATGTATTGCTTTTCATATTACCATATTCGAAAAATTTAATATCTAAAAGAAAAAAACACTTAAAAACATCTTTTTTTGAATTTTGAAAAATACTCTTTTGAATTAATTTTTTAGTTGAGAACCAATTGTTTCCCCATTTTGAAATTTATCACACCTTTAGCCACCTAATGCTAGAATAACATATACATTCCTATATATACTTTTTTTAATGAAAAGGGGCGCGTTTTAAAAACCATTGTTTCTCAACTTAAAAATTTAGCTAATTTAGGCAGTTTTTCAAAATTCAAAAAAGAAGGTTTTAGGTTTTTAAAAATATACCATATTTTTAGAATATTGTCATGTAAGTTATAAAAAGAAATAGCACAGAAAAAAAAAATGTTTCAGCTTTCTATCTCAAATAGTTTTTAAGATATAGCTTAAAAATTATTTTTAAAAAGCATGTCTATTCTTTTTTTTCTATTACTTATAATTTATATCTGATAACCTTTAAGTCCCAAAATATAAAATTTGTTATTTTTCTTAAAATGAATGTATGCCACAAACATCCCTAACATTTTCAAAATCCAAGACCCATAGTTGAATAATCTTTTCAAACAAATTGATTTGATATGGAATGACCCTGTTTGAAACGATGTTATGAATATGTAATAAATGTAAAATTACAATAACATGTCTAATTTTCTATTTGTATCTATGCAGAGCACTGAATTATTATTATAAACAAAAAATATTATATAAAATTTATATAACATTTTATAATTTAATAAAAAATGAAAAGGAAAATTTCTAAAAAAAGTACCTTGACTATTCCATTGGAAATAGGTAGGTTAGCATAGAACCTACAATACTAAAGGTCGCAAGTCCGCGTCCCAAGGTCGCCCTAGGATTTTTTAATGGGAGTAAAAAAAATCCTTGTATATGCTGTCCCTTGGATAAGACGTAAAATGGAGGTCCCGAGCCAGTACGATGTCAGGTACTCGTTAAAGATCCCTATTCTAATTATACCTGGATAGGCAAAATTTATGACTCCCACTATAGCATCACCCGATTAGCCTTAGTGGCATAAAGTGACGTTAAAAAAAACAAATAAACTGCACATCTTTAATAACTAATACTGTGAATGAAGTATATCTGGCATCTGGCAATGGATGATGAGATGATGGCACATGGATTCATCTGGCACTACCATCATACAAACACAACCTTTAACTAGACTGATTTTTTAAAACTCTATCAGTAACATGTTAATTATCCATTATTATAACTGATTATGGCAATATCTGATTGTGGCATTGCCAAAAACTTTAAATCATAATAAATATCAGATAGTCTTACAACAGTATTCCTTATTACTGACAAGTTTCAAGAAGGACTGCTTCATATTGTGATTGACCTTTCGGATTAATCTTATTTCTTTCTTTCATTCATTTTTAAAATTTATTTTATTAATGTTTATAAACATTTAGGATTTAATAATTCTGGTTCTCTATTTATTAATTCTAGCTAATTAATTCTTTTATTCTATATTATTTTCAATGTTTTAGAAAGAAATGATTGCTTTGAAATATTAGATTTTTTTAAAATTATTATTCTAGTGTTGATAAAGCAATATTTTTAAATGTCTGTATATTTTCAAATGTTAATTTATCTTTATTAATATTAATTCACTCTATATCCCCTATCAGCCACAGGTACAGTAGGGTTCCGATTAACTGAGGTCCGGTCAACCGAGGGGGGGATGAGTTCATTTAATATGAGTTCATTTAAACAAATTACAATAAAAGATTTCTTTTTAAAAAAAGTAGTTTCATAATTTCTGTTATTATTATTGTTATTATGCATTATTATTATTAAGTATTTATTAGGTTTTTAAGCATATATGTAGTTTTTATTTAAAAATAACCTACATTTTCAGTTGGTATTGGTATGGTTCCGATTAACCGATTATTTCGATTAACCGAGGTAGCCTTGGTCCCCATCGAGTCGGTTAATCGGAACCCTACTGTATTTTCAATTCCATTTAGAAATTCATGTTATTCCTTATAAGAAAAAAATTAGAATTGATTAAATTCTTATTTTTCATTCTGCAACTTCTTAAAATTATAATTTTCCTTTATTAATTTTGTATTTTTAAAGTGCTAATTATTGTGAAATCGATAATTATTTAAATAAAAATCAAAATCAAATCCGGTCAAAATTTTTATCTGGAATTTTTAAAAATCATTTGATGATTTTTATTGAGAGTGATTTTTATTTTTGACAAAAGTGAAAAAATCATCCTGATCATTATTTTTGAATTAAATTTTTTCGATTAACAATAATAATAAGTTTCGACTAATATTTTTATAAATCAGAAATATAATTTTTTTAGTTTATTATTGTGATGTTCCGAAGAATACGTTTTTTTACACCCCCCCCACCCTTAAAAATTTGACATTACATTTCAAGATGCCTAGAATCAGAAAATTGAAAAAAAAAAATAATTCGTCCGTCCGCTATACGCCGATTTAAAATTACTTTGCCAATTTCAATACAATTTTGCACAAAGGTCCAAGCTCATTCGGGGACAATCCTAGTACCTCTTTATTTTGATTCAATAAAGTAACACCATTTTGATTCAAAGCCAATTACGTGATTTGAGGGGCCATAATTCTGTCATTATCGAAGTTAGAAATGTTACAATAAATTAATTTGCTTTTAAAAGGTGATTTTTATTTTCTGATCAATATTTTTTTTATCGCAATTTAATCATTATTATTTATTTAATACCGTATCACTCGGTGAGTGATCATAATTTTTAATCCAATTAATAAATATCAAAGATCGGTTTAAATTTTTATTTATAAATCAAGAATGATTTTCAAATTAAAAATCAGAAATAATAATAATTAATAATAATAATAATTTTGGAAAAAATAATTATCGATTTCAAACCCTGGTTATAACTTATACAAAAAATTTTACCCTTAGGCAGGAGCTTTTTATTACTATAATATTGTTTCATGTGTGAAAAAGGAGAGACAAATTTCACTTTTTTGCAGTATTTGTAATTATATTTAATAAGAAAAAACAATTGTTTAGATATGTTCTTTTTTTTTTCCATAATCCATTTTCTCCTCAAAATATTATTTTGTTTTTTTATTTAGCTCCTTAAATTGTCTTGTTGATATTGAGATGAATATTTATCTGGATTTAAAAAAAACTCTTAATATACAGAAGAAATTTTAAGTGTTTTGAAGTAACATAGTATGTTAAGGAAACAGTCCATCAGAAATTAGTGACTAATGATGAAGCCTATCAGTTTTGTAGTATTGGCTATAATTATATAGGTTTTTATTATTTAATTATATTATATTGGTTATAGTTATATTAATGTAAGGGATAAACAATTATAGGATATTTATGTAATTCAAAGGGAGCGGGGTAGCCCACTGGTAAGGCAGTGTACTGCTGTGCTTAAGGTCCCGAGTTCGAATCTGACATGGCTTATGATATCTGTATTATTCGCCACAGTTCGTCTCGTGGGCCGAGAGACCCTCCTGGGGCAAACCCAGCCTCTATAAAGTGGGTACCCTTAATTGAATAATTAAGGGGAAAGAACCTGGCGGTTGAGCGTGATCACGGTCAAATCACCTCCTTGCACGACCGCTGACCAAGAAACAGTACTCTTCCTTACATAGTACTGCACCCAAGACCCTTTATGGGTTGTAGTGGTACAGGTTTTTTTTTTATGTAATTCAAATAATGTTAAAGTAGATATCTTGATTCATATTGTGTACAATTATAAATTTGCTCATATGTTAAAGTTTTATACAGTTTTAAAAATAATAAAATAAAATATATATTAATGCATATAAAATAAAACAGTTAATAATTCCTATTTATAATTGTGACCAATTCTTATATGGAATAAATAAAACTTCAAATGGTTCAAGAGGACATAAAAGGGTTAACTATTTTTACAAATAGCTCTCAGCATGATCTTTATTAAATCTTACAATTATCTATACATTATTTAGAAATATTTGTATATTATTCAGTATGCTTTTATTCATGATGTTAAGGCAGATGGTCAGCCACCCATCAAGTCTTGTTAGAAAGTTGATAAAAGCATCCATTGGATCATATTTGATGTTCATATAATAGACATTTTTATGTTTAAAAGGGAGAGATGTTCTTTGGCACGGGTAGTTCACACACCCTGGCCAAAAATGCTGAAAAATATACATAGAAAATAATTAATTTTTTAAAGTGATATAGAACAATTTTTAAATATGTATATGTTTTTTAATGATTTTATAGTATAAAGTAAAAATAATTATAAAAAATATAATTTCACTTAATCATAATAATATAGGGGAGCATTAAACGAAAAATAAGTTAAAACAGGTCTATGCCCTGATTTATGAATGTCTAAATCAGGAACAAAAATTTGATTAAAAATATCAAAATATGGAATCATTAGATTTCCTACAAGTAAAATAGATAAGTAAGATAAGTAAAATACAAGACGGTTTATATAGAATAATTTGGTCATGCTATTCTCATGTGATGTAATATGATATATATTAACATGATAAAGCAAAGAAAATGTTTTATTATTATTATTATTAATAAGTAGATATTCTTGATGATGACATTTATATAAAATTATAAAATATATAAACCTGTATGCAAGAGCTGTTTACTTGGAAATATAAACAATCATTGGAAACAGTTGCACGACCAAAGCAACATAATTAAATTACATAATTCACAAATTGATGATTTAAGAAAAAAAAAAGCTGGTTAAGACAGATAAAAAAATAAAAAGCATATCATAAAAAAAATAAAAATATTATAACGCACCATTGTATCGATTAAACATGGAATATAAGTACATAGTTAACTTAAAATTAAATATGGTTAAAGGTAGGTTAATACAAATAAAACCTGTTGAAAAGAAGTGTTGAGCATTAATGATCTGAAATTTATTTTTTAAATAAATCACCATTTTATTTGATGAACTATATTTGTTTGTATAAACATAAAGTAAGTGTAAATTGTGTAAGCATTTTGATTCCTTAAATTAGAAAAGGGAAGCATTGATGACCTCTTTACACACTAGAGTAAACCCTCTACAGTAATGAGTCTTCCAAAATTAAAAAATTATTGATATCTAATGGTTGATAATATTTTTAAACTTCTATATTTTTAAATTGTTTTTTTTTTCTTTTTTATTTCATGCCGTATTTATATTCAGAAATAATTTCCCCCTGCGATATCATATTTAAAATATTGGTGCATTAATATTATTTACATATTCAAAAATAGGATTGGAATTTCTTTCAAAGATCTGGGATGAAAAAGAGTTCCATCTTCAGGAGTAAGAGACAGACACACCTTTCAAAATGTCACAATTTCCCACAACCGGTGAAGCATTTACTGCAAGAATGCCCTCAATGAACAAAAAAAAAAAAAAAAAAATCAGAAAAACAGCTCTATTAGGACAATTGAGATACATCCTCCAAATCCTTTTTCTTTAAAAATAAATTTTTCTTTTTCTTGAAGAAAATAGACCAATAAAATAGGACCTAGCTTTTTTTTGTTCAAACAGATGGAGGTGTAATCCCATTGTTAAAAACTTCATGTTCACATTTTTGTTATTATTTTCCATATTGTTTAAGTGTAAAATTCTATTAGATAAATAACATGAATCATTATCTTGTATAGAAATTCATAACATGAAAAAAATAGTTTTATAAAATAAACTGTAAGTAAATTAAAAAAGCCATGTTTAGAAAAAAAAAAAAAAAAAGCAAATAATATTAGCTCTGAAGGTTATCTTGAAGCGATATTTTTGTATCTCATTATTTAACTTACGAAATGTAGTAAAACATATATGCTGTAAATTGATATTTTTTGGATTTTCACGTTTTATGTGTTCACCATTTTTCAATGGTAGTCATCCTCTTGAGGAATGCTGAAATTCAAACATCAATTAGAGGAAACTATTCTAGCTTGCAGGGATAAAACATTCTCTAATATCAAGATGGCAAACTACACATTCATTCATCACATTCTACAAACTACATGAACTGAGAATCAAAAGAAAATGCCAAACTTACTAAATGCTTATAAACCTATGTATTATATACTCTAAAACATTGAAAATTTATAAGAAAAAAAATAAGAAAATAAAAAATAAATAAATAAATTTTGTTAAGATTTTTGAATAACATTCAATTTAACATATACAGTCAAATTTTCGAATATTCATGTTTTTTATTTTTATATAGGTAATGTATATCTGTCCATTTAATTTAAATTAAAAATTTAGATTAACTCAGGGTCAATAATAGTAGATAATAATGGATCTCAAATGTTGGATAATTACAACAAATAAATAAACAAACAATTACCAGATTTTCAGCAACTATTTTTCTTTATGTTTTTTAATTTTATTATATTTCTTTATCAAAGTAAAATTTTATAATTACATTTAATAAAAAATTAATGATGTAATCAAATTAAGTTTGAAAAAATTGCTATAAGTACTAATGCACACATAAAAAATATAATTGACGTCTACTACATAAACTCGTGCCTTTTAAATGTATTTATTTTGGATAATTACAACAAATAAAAAAACAATTACCAGATTTTCAGCAACTATTTTTCTTTATGTTTTTTTATTTTATTATATTTCTTTATCAAAGTAAAATTTTATAATTACATTTAATAAAAAATTAATGATGTAATCAAATTAAGTTTGAAAAAATTGCTATAAGTACTAATGCACACATAAAAAATATAATTGACGTCTACTACATAAACTAGTGCCTTTTAAATGTATTTATTTTGGTGATCACCAAGACAAAAAAAATTCAGATTAAATTGTGCATGGAAGTAAAAAACATCAAGGTAACTAAAAAATATAAGAGATGAGGATTTTAATGAAGCTAAGATCATTCAAAATGAGGTTTTTGGTATCATTCATCAAGCAATGATATATTCTAGTTTGCATTCTTAGGGAAGATCTAAACTAGTATATTATACTCCATTGAGTTCTAATCCATTCATATCTAGCTTCTGAATGAGTTGTGTTTGCAGATACTTACGAACATAAGGGATCATTCCATCTTCATCTTCAGGGTCTAAGCAGTCCTTGAGGACTTCATTGCATTCAGCATCAGTCAGTTTCTCACCTAAAATTATATTAAATTAGAATTAATTTTATTTAATAAAAAGTTATTGCAAAAAATTGGGTATAACATTGAAGTCATATTTAGTGTATTGGTAAAACTTTGAGTGCAATATGAATAAATACAAACTATCAGTCATTTCAGTTCAATTGTAAAGCAGTAGTAAAAGGTAGTTTGGATTATCATTAAAAATTTTACAAATAGTGTCCATCTTAAAGCTTTTTTGTTATCAGTTTTTATTTTTGATAAATATTTTTGTATAAATTAATAAACAAAGGGGTACACATTATGTCCCTACCAAGGGTGAGGAGAATGTGGTGAAGCTCAGCACCGACCATCAGACCGTTCTCAGCTTTGTCATAGAGCTTCATACATTCAACAAAGTCTTCATAGACACCTGTGTCTTTGTCCTTCCTGGCTTGGGAGAAGATTGGGAGGAATTCTTCAACGGTCAGGGTTTTTTCTCCTATGAAATGGAAAATAGGCTTTATTCATTTATTCTATTACTTATATTATTTTTCATAAACTTAATTAACAAAAGTATAATTAAAAAATTTATTTTTAAAATAGAGATTAAATTGATTTTATTAAAATATATATATACACATATTAATCTCTGAATAATTTTATTTAATACCTTGTCATTAATTGGATATATTTTTTTTTTCTTGTGGAATATATAAACTAAGTCATATATATAAATATTAATTAATTACATTGATTGAACAAAATTAATTAATTTTTAGTTGCTGTAGTTGAGTAATAATTATAGATTAATTTTTTTTATGTATCATCTGAGAAATGGATTGAACCTTTAAAAAATAATGATTAATTCACTTGTCATTTTATATATTTTTATTTGTTAATTATTTCAATGATAAATTATAAAACCCAACTAAAAAAAAAAATCTAATGGTAAACCTGTCTTAGAAGGGTTACTTGAAAATGATTACACCAAAGGAGGAAAATTAAATAGGTATGCATATTTAGAAAAAAATTACCAAGAGGGATTACTATAATTATATAGATTATAGTAATATCAATTATTGGCTATTGATATTTCAGTACATTAGTTTGACAAGGTTCCAAGTGCAGTACCCTTAGTTTCACAAAAAAGTTGAGATTCTAACAATTGTTAACTCATTAATGAAATAAATCAATTTTGGCCTTTTTATACACATCTCATTCGTTTCATACATAACAAATTTAAACAAGCAACATTTCACTTAAGATCTACATCACTAAATTTTTACACTGATTTTCTTGAATAATATGATTTTATTCTATGCTTAAAGTCAGTATTATCAAAACCTTACCTTGCGACTTGAAACCCACTAAAAAAAATATCAATACCTGAAGTAGGATTTCTTTTCGGATCTAGCACATATTTATAAGGAAGGTTGTGTGTTAACTGTTCTACTTAGAAATGTTCGAAATAATTTAAGAATAGCTATTACAGAATTAAACAATTTTGGTTTAGAGCTGAATACATGGGCTAAGTTACCAAAAGTTATGTTTGTGTGTGAATGTAGGTTTGTGTATGTGTTGAAACAAAGGTATGTTTATTGTTTTGTTATTTTTATGGCAACTTAACTCCCAATAAGGATAAAACAGTAGTTTTTCTAGTTATATAAATATACCTAAGATCTAACAATATTTAAAACTATCTAAATCTTTATTTATATTGCTTTAAAGCCTTGTTGGCCAAAAGAGAAAATAAATTTTGAACAATTAAAAATAATGTTATCCTCTGTAAAACCTCGATTAGAAATAAACACAGAGAAGAAGTAGTCTTAATGCATTTCGATATAAGTCATACTAGCCTTATTCAGGGGTATCTTATGCCTTACAATCCTCCACCTGAGTATCAGATCTCCAGCTAAACACATCTACCAGTTCTAATGCTAAAGTATATTGACAGAATGTAGAGCATACGACACAGATAAACCACTTTTGGAAATTTTGATTATCCAAAGTCCATTTTAAAAAACAACCTATAAATAATAGACAATATTTTCGACTTCCATGAAACGTATAATAAAATTCAGCTTAAAACTTAGTGAAGATAAGGCTAAGCTTAGTGGTCGGCGCCTCTAATTTGAAAAAAAAGTCTTGGCATTCTTTGGTGTACTATGTACTTATACTATTACACATATGTATATATAGAATTCATATTTATTTAACAAATCATGGTGAACATTAATATTCATATTGTTTCAATATAAGTTAGATACTTTACCCTTCTTCTTGGTACCGCCCAATTTCTCGATGAGAGCCTGGGTGGGGTTGAGGCCAAGAGCCCTGAGGCAGTGACCCAGGTAGAAGGCGTCTACGGTACCAACACCATCGAAGTCGTAGATGTTGAAGGCGAAGTTTGCCCCTGTTATAACATTAACGCATTAATTTTTATGTTATCATATAAAGTTACAGTTTGCTGCTATTATTTACGACTAATATGTTATTTTATTCATAGGATATCAGATTGAAAAGTCCGAAGTAATTTCGATCAAAATATTTGGTCCTTCTATAATTTTTGGGTTCTTCATATTTACCGGAGTCTTTCCTCATTAAAAATATTAAAAAACAGTCTCCAAATACTTATCGCAAAAACCGATAACATTATGAGAAATGTTCAAAGGATAGGGTAACCAGTTTAGGTTTTATGTTAAGGAGTGGAAAGAATTTCTTTCATTTCCGGCTTTTTTTTTTTAAACATGGGTGTGCTTTACATTTTACGGTAAAGAATGTGGTGGAATTCGAAACCAACTTTTGGAGTGATAGTAAACATTACAATTGATGCATATTAAAAAATATATATGTAAATAAATGAACAAGTGAAATGGCTAATGAAGGACTTCGAATAGGTCATATTACATGTCCAAATTACGGCTTGACCCTTCTGTGGCAACCCCATCCCCTACAAAGTGGATACCCGTTATTGAAAAATTAAGGGGAAAACCTGGAGGATGAGTATGATCAAGGTCCAGTCACCTCTTTGCACAACCGCTCACCAAGAAACAGTACTTCCTTACATGAAGAACCTTCATGGGTTATAGTAGTACAGTTTTTTTTTTTAGGTTATTACCTGTTGTTTTTTAAAAGTATATTTTGACGAAATAGGTGATATTATTTTTAAAATATTATTATTTTCAAAATTAACGTTTATTCTCAGTATTCTTTTCTTTTTAAGTTAAATGGCATTACAGAAAGAAAGCGGGAATCGATATACATAAACATATGTGTGAAGTTGTTCTAATACTATAATGAATACTGTGTTTAACAACATGTAAAACCAGAGATGGCTGTCTTTGCACTGATGTTTGGATAGATTTTAGCAAAAATGGAATCAATTCTAAGTTCTGTTTCTAGGGGATGGCCAACAATTGATTTTGGTCAGATAAATCGAATCATTCATCCGATTCATCGACTTTTTCGAACACATCAATCATACAGAACATTTTTCTTAAGCTTTTTCTAACTTTCTTCTATTTCAAATGTTGGAATATAGGTATATACATACATATGTATAAGCTTTTTACTGTTTTCGGTTCGATTAAATTCGAAATTAAATTTAAATTATATAAACGTGAGTTGTTGTTTCTTTGTTTTTGAATTGTAACCATTTCTAGGAAATATCAAAAGGTGAATTTTAATCAAATAGTTGCTCTGCTGATGTGATTATGCATGGCTAACTATAACATTTATTTTAATTGTAACCATTGTTTAAAAAGATATTCTTTTTTTGTTCACCTTAAGCTCAGCCTATAACATTTATTAAAACAGTGATACGATTATGATCTACAATCAGTAATTATTATTTCTTGATTTATTATTATAGATTGTTTCAGCACCATCATATATTTCTTTTTTTTTAATTTAATTTTATTCAATGAGGTATACTATTTAAGAATTACGTTAAAACCTTCTCCCTGCCTTGTCCTTTTATCTGAAAATTCTTAAAATGTTCCAATGTCTTAGAAGGACTGCAAATAAAAGCCTCGTTGGAAATTTGCCAAGGTTTGTTATTCGAATCCATTCTATATTTAGGGACCAGCGACGGTAAGGCCCATATTGGTTAGGATCGGCTCATGTATTCTTAGATAGTATCGAATAATAATTACACGATAATATAAAAAAAATATCACGGTTGGATTTAAAAAGTTCAAACTTACTTTCGATGTCCTTTTCACTGACGTCAGCCTGAAAAATAAAATAAATACAATTATAATAATAAATATTAATTATTTAAAAATAATCAGCGAATTGTATATGAGCTATGTTCATATTATTTCTATTGAAACTTTTCAATTTTTGCTAAACTTCAGAATCATTGAATTAAATATACATTAGTACTTTCAAAATCAATGATATCCTAGCAAAACTAATCTAGATGACTTTTAACGATTACAGTTTGAAATCATGTTATATATTATTCAAATAGATATATGTAGACAGTTAGTCTATAATCAACAACTTTTTAATTTAAATTAAGTTTAAAAGTTCGAAAATTAACCGGATTATGGCTAAGTTTGTAACTCTTAAAAACATGCATAGTATGTTTGCTCGTAAAACTTTTTGGATATCCTTTATCTTATTTTTGAAGTTCATAAAAGTCTTGCTATATCATGAACACCTATTCCCAACAGATCAGTTTCAAACTCATGACTTTTACTATCGTAAAAATAAAACGATTAGCTGTGATAATAAGCGCTTAGTGTATTACATGAATATCTGCTTCTTGTGTACGTATTCATATGTTACTAATATTACTTAAGTTGAAAGCATACGATTTGAAAATCATATTTATTTAACAATAAAATGAAAAACTAACATTTTAAATAAAAAAGCGTGGGTGGTTATTAGAAGATGGAGTTTCAGATTATTTGATTTTTGGGAATTTAAATAATTTCTTCATTGAGTAGTTTCAAAGTTGACGCTCACGCATTGGCATGGAGAAGAAAAATTAAAAGAGCTAATAAAGTACCTATTATTTAAAGTGTTTTTCATTTTTAAAAAGTCCCACAAAAGAATAGTGACAAACTCTTAGTTCAGAATCAATCAAGCTTTAATTTTGAATTTTTCTAAGATTTTCCTTCAATTTCTTCTGAATCACAATTATTTTCGAATCGATTTACACTTGAATAGCTTAATGAATGTTTACAACTTACCATTGCTCTTATAGATGTCTGTGGTGCCTATACGCCGGTCGCTACCCAAGTGAGGAATCCTGTCTATATTTTTATCTTTGAAGACTCACTCTCAGGTGGGGGGTACTTCCCCTCGAACCCCCCACCACAAGTTGGCACCCTCGGGAAACCCTTGGTTGTCCTAATTTCCTCCAATACGTCTGCCTGTATGCCCTTGCAGTTTTGGCAAAGTTCCCAGGTCTTTGTCTCATATACATTTTTCTGACCATTGGGGGATGATGCCCTTTAGTGAACGTGACCCAATAACCATCCCCACCCCGATCGGCTAGGAGTAAGCTGGTCATATTTGAACTATTGTAACAGAAACAGGCCTATTTCTGGTCTCAGACGTGTTCATTTGGCAAGATGTGTCCGGATTCTTTCTGAATTAACTATTAAAAATTTCTGTATGCCCAATGAAAACTATATTGTAACGCTTATTTGAATAGTTTAAGTAAACAAAAGAATGAAATACATAGTGTTTTTTGTAACCTAACACCCCAGCTAAAATTACATTACCGAAGAGGAAGTGTAGAGGTTAGATAACATAGTGGCTCTGTTTCATTGGGAAGATAGCAGCACACATACATTTGACATTTTAGATTCACAAATGTCAAAAAATTATTAAAAAGATTTAGAAAGAATTCATTTGAAAATAAACAAATTGAGAAATTATATTTCCTTTTAGTATTAAGATACGATTTTCGCAAAATGGTCAGCAATCGGTTTCAATATGAAATCTAAGATAATTTCGAACTCAGATAATCAGAAGACACGTACCTATGTATATTTTGGTACTTAAAACTCATTTCCATCGGAAGAATTATTTTTGGATCTGCAATAAATTACAAACTAGGAAAGCTGTAACATCGATATTATTTTGTACCTCCTTCAATAAGCAATACTATTTAATTTAAATTTATAAAAATGAATTATTTCAGGATGAAAATCAATTAAAATGTTAGTTTTGAACAAAAGCTCTAAATACCTTAGCACAAAAAAACTAAATGGCTCTATAGAGGGAAAATAATATTGGTTATTTCATTTGGCTACAGATCAAAAATGTCAGACTAATATCTTATATCGGATACCTTCCTAAAATAACTTTTAATTTTTTGTTTTAATTTACTTTTTATGATTAACGCAAAATATTTGTTGAAGACGGTGGTCAACCTAATCCCGTGATTTTAAACGATTTTTACAATATATATTTATATTATGCCTCCACAGTAACTTCTAATCATCTAATACTTTTGTCACTGTCCCTACGCTTCATAAGTAAAATCGTTTTGAAGCTTTAAGTTGCTACAAAGATGTTTTGCTTGACAGTTAAAACATGAGAAAATAACCATAAAGATAAACTTTCTATTCTCACCTTAACGTAGTAAGTTACACATACAATTTTGAAAAAAACTGACTAAGTACACCCAATATCCCAAAAAATTATGAATGTATTTAAAATAAATAAATTAAATCCAGTGCTAATCCATTTATTAAGATAATAATTATATTAAAAAATAAATAAATAATTATAGTATAAGATATTCTAGTTCTTATAATATACACAATATAATTATAATATAAAAATAACATAAGAACTGTTTATGAAATAAAATATAATTTTCCCGTTGAATTGGTCTTGATGGAGAGGTACACTTTTATAAAAGCATTTCTTTTTTCATTTATTCTAATGAGAGAGAGAGAGAAATCTATCTAAGAGTTTTTTCTATAGAAATACAGAAGTCCTCATGTTCCTGCCATTCAACGAACAACAAAAACGAAGTAGGTAGGGGCTAAGAAGAAAAAAAAAAAAAAAAAAAAAAATTTATTCTAATGAGATATTCCCTTATGAACTTAATCAAATAATTACAGTGGTCAACAATTGAAGTCTTATAGTTTTTATTAATAAATATTGACCTGATTTCTATGTATAAATATATTTTATATGTTTTACTACTTGTTTCTTTCAGGATTTTGATTGAATTAAAACATGGTTTTGAAATAAACATAGATATTTATAAGAAGACTAAAAATAACATTTTATCTTGATAACTAAATTAGGTGTGAACAAACGAATTAAGTTGTATATCTTTCTTAACTGAATGAATTTAATCTTTTGTGATAATGTGAATAATGATTTTCGATGATGCTAATTGTATTGTGTGAGGTATTGTCAAAATGGTTTTTGAAAACATGCTACTTGATATAAAGGCCGTTTTAACAAACATAAGATTCTGTTTAACGGACCTATTTAATCTCAGATAACTTATTTAGATTGATAAAGTTTATCGTTCTTTCACTTTGGACTAGAGGGCGTTGGGGTAAGCTGATATAACCTGTCTTCAGGATTGTTCTTGACTTTTCAGTTTAGAATAGGAAGTGAAGAGGAATTCTGTTTTTGGTTACATTGAATATCTTGCCTGGTAAGCTTTATAAAATATTAAATTATTTATTATATTCACTTGGTGTATACCAAATAAATCATGTTTGTTCCTGATTCTTAAAAACTATTATTTTTGACCTTATTATTATACAATATAACCTTTTTTATGACTATCAGATGTTTTTTGTTACGGTTTTAAGCTTCTGATCATGTGTTTACCTCTAGTTACTATTTCATCAAATTATAACCAAATAGGATAACCAATGAACTTGAATACAATGTACATATATGAGTATTTATAATTACTCAGATTTTACCATAAGAATGTTAATTTGTCTATTTTTATTCCCTTCGTAAATGTTTTTGTTACCTTCAAATTGATTAAAGCTTTTATTTTGCACTGTTTGGATAGATTATACATATATATGTATAATATATCACTGGATTTAGTTAATCCCTTTGTAAGGTTTTGTTTAAAAACATTTCAAAATAAATTTTTGCAAGTAGATTATATTGTATTTAAAAACACACAATCAACCCACTGCATTTATAATGTAGGCCATGTACATAAATTTTTTTCTCAATAGTCTTTAATTCGTATTTAACCTTCCTGATGTGATCATAATTTATCTTCTATTTAGTTTTCAATTAAATTTAGCCAACATATGATGGCTTTATTAATTATTATTAAATAACGTAATATATTTTTTTCTGTTTTATTCATTTTTTTAATATTTTAAAATTACTAATGTAATTAATATCTTATTATTATTTACTTTTTAAATTTACCGTCAACAATACTCCTGTGTTTATAAAAAATCTTATACTTTAATTAATTCCTTTTTTTTTTTTTTTTTTTTTTTTTTTTTTTTTTTTTTTTCCTTTGATAATGCCATGCATTAATGTTTACTGAATTTCCAATGAACTCTATATTTAGAAACCTTTGGAAGGTTGTTTTACTATCTTTAAAATTGCAGAGTAAACAGTCTTAGTGACAATATACTAGTCATTTTTTATTCACTTAGCGAAATGTCTATGTCATTGTTACTATTTTCTTTCCAGCTCCCCATTTATTTTTTTCTTTTGCTGTTGTTTTACTTCTTTGTATGCATTATACCTCTTGTAGTGATTACTGAACTTTTTAGATAGCAATGATCGCTGACGATTGTTGTCTAAATCTTGCTCATCAGAATTTGCGGAGTGTGCCAAAAACATTGGTTAACAGTTTTCAAGAAGTTGTCAAGATTATTGATGTCAGTAACAATAATATTAGGTAGGTCCCACTATATGTTATCTATTTATATTTGTTGTGGAAGTTTTAAATATCATTGAAGTATTCTTTGTGAGCTTCACGCTCAAATAACCTAACAATACAAAAATAAACTAGCATTGTTATAATATTTAATAAATGTATTTATTGTATTTTAAAAAATATTCTATAAGAAAAGGTTAATCATGACCATTTTTTTAAACAGGATATCAAGAAGATATCTTAAACAATTTAATACAGATCTTAAATGATTGTATTCACAAATGTTTTTGATTGATTAGTTGTATTGTTAAATGTTTTCAGAACTGAAGATGGCTCATAAGAGCCGAAACTATAAATAAAAAAAAGTGTATTGTTGACACTAATTTGGTCCCCTTCTTGATATCCTGTTGAACAATATAGTCTCAAGAACTGAATGTCTTATAACTATTTTTCAAAAGTTTATTTGTAAAAAAAAATGCTCAATCAATATTTACTAACACACAAAGTAATTTATTCTGCTTTTGACATTATTTCATCGACTTGTATAGTTTGGATTCCTTAAATTGAATGTAGTTTTTTATCTAAATGTTGATTTGAGATTTTAACAGGATTGTCCTCTAGTTAAATTTGTTTTTAGAATCTTTATTATTATAAACCTAATTTTTTAATGATTAATAACTAACAGTATTTAAGTAGTAGTAGATTATTATTATTACCAATGATAAGGTTAAAAAGTAATCTTCAAGGCTTTTTATAAATTATTTTTTATTGTTGTTTGTTGCTTTATAATTAATTATTTGCTTTTTAAGCATATCTGATTTGTTGGCCTTTAATATAGCCTTGGGAGCTCTGAAAACATTTAAGATGAAGGTTCCTGTGCCCAAAATATTTGCCAATGCTTTTATTATTATTCTATATATATATATATATTTTTTTTTAATATCCCACCTAAAAACTAATAACACTGATATAATTTTCATAATTGTGACATATTCTAAAATTAATGCCATAAATTTAATTGCTTTGAATCATAAAAAGTTTCTATTAAAAGCTTGTTATCCTATAGTTAATGAAATAATATAAGTACAGTTATATGTGCAGTGGTTATTCTACATGTATATTTAGTTCCCATAATTGAAAGTTTATTTTTGTGATATGAATTGTCTTATTTCTATATCACAAAAAGAACTAACTTTCTGTAAACTTGTCTTAATAGACTATTATAAGAAATGTAATTTAATTCATCTTGCACGTAACAGTAAAAAATAAAGATAATTACCTACATATACATTTTTTTGAAAGTTATTTTAGTAAATATAATTAATTGCATAATTTCTCTTTTAGCTGTAACCATAAATCATTGATGTCTACACACACCTCCCACTGTTCCTAATTAATTTGTATTACCCTTATAAGATTGTTCTCCTGAACCAAGCAGTGTAATTGCTTTCCTATTTAAACTCAGATAAATTTCTTTAGTTATGAAACCGGCCTTAGAGTTCAAATAATTAAGTAAGTGACTGTTAAAATTTAAATGATTTTTAATTAAAGTAAGCAATAAACCGCATTTTCAAAACAGTGCTCCCAATACAGAACTTTTCGATTGAAAAAAAAAATAGGTTTTAAGGTTTCTTAATTTTTTTTTTTTTATGAATCCAATTTGGATATAAAGAACTTACTTGATATTTGAATAAATACTGTGTAAAATTTCTAAACAAAAATTTTAATTTATTTTTAATTATTGCAGTGACGTATCCTTTTTGAGGTCCTTCAATAACTTGACATCTATAATACTTGATCATAACAATATCACAAGTGATGCAGTCTTTCCATATCTTCCAACTGTTAGGATTTTATGGTTGAACTATAATCAAATCACAACTTATTCTGATTTTATTAAACATCTCCGTTCAAGATTTCCTCACTTAAAGCAACTAAGTCTAATGGGTAACCCTGGAATCCCCGAGTGTCGAGAGGAAACATATTATGATTATCTTCGCTATAGGTTGTACGTTATCTCTTGTTTTGAAGACTTGGAATATCTTGATGACAGAACTGTTAGTGAGCATGAGAAAGAAGAGGCTCAAAGACTGTTTGGAACACCAGCATTTCAAAAATATGTTTCAAAATCAATTCCTAAAGTTTTTCGTGCTGCAGCAAATAGAGTTCGACAGTTTATTACACCATCTTCCGATGAACGGCCGTACTTGATTTAAAGATTAAATCTTATTAAACTATCTATATTTATTTAAAGCTACCATAACAGGTATTTCTGTAGTTTTAAAACCTACTTTAGAAAATATTCCAGAATGGTATGAAATTGAAATAATCAAGTTAATTTTGTGGTTAAAATTTTTTTAACCATGGTATTTATTACAATAATGTCATCTCTTTATTGATCTTATTACCATATTTATTAATTAAGAAATATATGTACTATTGCTAAATATACTAGTAGGAACATATTCCTATTTTATTATTAATTTTTCTTTTCTAAATTTTATTTGCAAATTTATTTTTACATCTAATTATAATTGTTTGTATATTTCAAATTTAAAGAATAAGAGAAAAAAGTTACGAGTATAAAATATAAATATATATTGTTTACTTTAAATTTCCTTTTTTGATTTTACTAGTGTATTTACTTTTTTTGTACTAACAGGTTTTCCAAGTATAGTAAAATGATTTTTTGTCGGTAATCGTTATGGTGTTGTATAAAACAAATTTTTGCATTCCATGTAAATGATCTTTATTTGATACATCAATAGTTGTATCGAATTTGTTTAGGTTTGTACCTGAAAGTTACGGTTCGACTGATTTTGTAGCCTAGAGTAGATTGTAAATATGTATATTACTAACAGTGCTGTTCTCCATCATATCCTATTGTGATTGATGTGCCTTGCTTAGAAACTGTATATGATCAATGACTCAACCATTTTTGGTGTTCATTTTTTTTTTTTTTTATTTACAAAATAAATTTAAAAATGTAAAAAAAAATCTTGAAATATTATTATATTGTTTCTCTGTTGAAATTTTAATCACAGTCAGGTGATGGTATTTATAGTGTTTTTAATTACTTGCTTGTAATTATATTAAAGCAGTTCCTAAAGATATTGTTTATAAATTTTATTATATATTGTATGTTACAAGAATGTATCACCAATTATTTTTTTATACAATACAAAATTAATTTTGTTTTATAGCTGCTAGAGAAATATAATTATTCTATTTTTTGATAGTTTGTTTTGAAAATATAATATTTTATAGCTTTCCTTTAGCCTTTCTGATTTTCTTAGTTTTAGTTCACTAATTTCATATTACAAAAATGTAGTACTATTGGCTAAAAAAAAAAAAAAAAAAAAAAAAAAAAAAAAAAAAAAAAAAAAAAAAAAAAAAAACATTTTTTATTTTAACTCTGTGAGTGATTGTCAAAACTGTGATTTATCAGAAAAATGGGAAATAGACCATGCATTTATAAGAACTTTTTTGTTGGAATTTTGATTTAGAATTTTTTTTCTGAACTTGACGATCTGCTGTATTTGTACAACGGAACTCAACATCTTTGCTGGGAATGCTTGTTGGTGGTGTCGAAACGTATTTTAACACAAATTTTCTTTGTGAAGAGTATGATCTCGAGTTCCTCGATATAAGTTAACATTACATTGTAACCGTGGCTCCTATAATTAAAAGTCAATTTCTTTTATAATGATAAATACTTGGTATTGGATATTTAGATTCAATGTCTATACCTTTAATATTTGTATGCATCTACTCAGAGTTTTCAATAGACTTTCTTTTTCTTCCTGAGTATTGAATGCAGACAGGATTTGATCTGTAGATGAGGAGATATTGTGTGTTGTTACCTGTTTATTCTCATTAAGCCCTTCAAAAAAGATATTTTTTTCAGTCATCGCAATTACTTTATCAGGTACAAGATACATCTATTTGAATCAAGGGTCCCATAATGTAGCTGCCATTAGATAAGGATATCCATTTTGGTTAGAAAAATTTTAATGAAAGGATTCTTGCAATGGCACTCATATTTCTCACCAGGACTTAGCTTCATAGTAGTTTGTGCAATAAAAAATATATCCATACATACACACACATATATATATATATATATATATATATATATATATATATATATATATATGTATATATATAATGGCCTGATGTTAAACTCTTGCCATCATAAAGCCTATGTAAATTTGAAAAGATTTATCTCAGAAGCTATCTAGTGTACTGATCCAGGTTTCAAATTATAGGTATGCATATAGGGTTTAAACATTTTTACGATCGTTTTCGTCAAAAACGTGATTTTTCATGGTCTAAATGGGGAAAAACTGAAAAATTGCTACAATTTTGCCAGTTTTTGGACGTTTGAAAGTAATCAGGGGAGCTGCCGAGGTCTTAAAAAATGTAAGTATCTGGAAGTTTTTATTACTATTTAATGCTTCACTTCTTTCATTTTTTTAAAAATTATATTCCATTAGCTTTTAAATCATTCATATCCCATACCCAAAATTTTTTTGTGATGCACGCAACATACAACTTTTACTTACCAACCTTCTTAGATTATAAATTAACGTGTTTTGATAAATACCATATGTAAACACTATTCCACAAGATATTTCCACATTCATTTATTTTTTTTGTTTTTATTTGCTTTCTAAAGTGCACTGAAAATTTTTATTGTTAAATTAAAAGTTTTTACTTGTGGTGCAATGCAAGCATAATACTCCATCGCGATTTTATAATTCTCTATTTAGTAGTTGAAAAACTCATTAAGTTACCAAGGAAATAAATAATTTCTATTAAATATTAAATATGTATGTTTCAAAACATGTTGACAACTCTTTCTCATGAACTGAATGTATTTAATTATAAAAAATGGTCTGTCATTAAAGGCATACTACGCATGCGTGGACTCAACCTGTTTTATGAGTTTTTGGAACATTTTTCTTTTTTTCTCCTGTATATGTTTATTCGATTCTTTTCATCTTTCATATTTAGCCATTTCTTATTTTTAGGCATAACGAGAGAGAGTTAATTTCCCTGTAAAAAAAAAAAAGGGTGCTTCCCCAGTTAAGCCCCATCAGAAATTTTTTATTATGATAAAACACATGAAATTAAAGAATACTTGATTCTCATTGAACGTGACGAGCTTGATCAAAATAATTTGAGCTGTTTTTGAGAAAATAAAAAAAACAACATAAAAATGAGACAAATTTTTTTAAATAAAGTATCCCCTCCGTTTAACCAATTTTGATGATTTTTTTGCTGTCACATTGCGGGCATATAAATATTACTAATGCCCAATTTCAGGTTCATGTGGTTTATAGTTTTTGAGCTAGTCTATTAACACATACACACAGACTTTCGCTTATTTGACCATTTTGGTTATTTGGACTCAGGGGACCCCAAAACGTATATTTCCGTTGAAAATCAGAAATCAAAATTTTTCATGATCCAATACTTTCCCTTTGTATATATTTGATATTTAGGTAAGTGAAAATAAAAACACCTACTACCACCAATTGATGTATCTTAGGCCTCCCTTTTTATTGCGAGATTGCAGGACTAAAACTTCTTTTTCCATTAATTTGAATCTGTGGACTTTTTTAGGTTTCTGAAACAACTGATTCAAATTTGAGTCTTGAAAATTGTATTCCTATTAAGTGCTTCACTTTTTTTTTTTTTTTTTTTTTAATAATCAAATTCAAACGTAAATAAATATTTAAAAGTAAAAAAAAAAGGTTTTTAACACTTTAGGTAAAAAATAATACTTATTCTTAACCATCTCTGATAATCTCCAACCATACCACACAACAACCCATTTCTAACCATTCCGAACTATTTCTGACCAGCCTCAACCAGACCAACCCAAACCATTGCTGATTATTCTGAACCATAACAGACCATATTTCGAACCATCTCTGACTATCTCCAACTATACCACAATTATTTAAGACCATTTTGAACCCTTCCCCAACCAGACCACAATACACCATTATTTTCCAACCCAAACCATATCTGACCTTTCCTAACCATCTCTGACCACCCCCAACCATACCTTCTTCTTCTTCTTCCTCCTCCTTGGTGCCTTTCAGCGTGGAGGGGACTCGTCAATCCATTTTCCCCAGCCATCTCCGTCCTTCGCCAGCGTCCTCATAGAACCCAGCTGCTTTCCTTTCTTTTCTCCAAGCTTGGTGCTGTACTCCCCCCCAACGAGTCCAACATCAGCTGTCCTGGTGTACATGTCTAACTAAGTAACTATTCAAAAAAACTGGTGGTTTAAGTGATATATGTTTACTGAGTTTTTGGATAACTGTTATTATAGTGCCGAATAATAAACTGTTAATTAAAAAACACCAAAAAAAACCTTACAATTAGTGAAAAGAAGTAAAGAGAGAAGGGATTTTGGTTAATGGAATTATAGAAACCTTCACATACTGGAAAATCAGGTTAGAGGTTAGGAAGGAATCTGCTATCTATAAAACATTAAAAAATAAATAAAATTAATTAGTTGGGACCATAATACTTTTATTAAAATAAATTTCATTCCGTTTATCAATTCTGAAAATCACGTTTTTAATTGCTTATTTAATTTTTCAATCTTTACCATCATGTCTCCCACACTTGAAGATATTATGAACGAGATTAAAAAAAACACAAATGAGACTACAGCTATTGCATCAAAAATTAATGAAATTAATGGACTACTAACACAGATTATGGAGGAACACAATAAAACAAAGCTCAAGCAAACAGAACTGGAAAAAAGGGTGCCTAAGCAGGAAGAAGAAATAAATAACCTTCAGAGACAATTAATTAGAAATAATATAATATTATATCGTGTATCGGAGGCAGAAGGAAAACCAGGCGAAGCAGATGTGTATAATACAGTTAGCAAAACTTTGGATGCGGCCGGAATAAATATTGCTGAGGACAAAATTTCTTATTGTAGGCGAATAGGACGACGAGAAGGAACTAGGCCGATTTTGGTATCACTAACGTCTTTCAAAGAAAAAATAAAATTACTAAATCAAAGAGACTCTTATTTGAAAATGCAATATAGCTGTATCAAGCGATCGGACGTTTCATGATAGAGAAAAACGAAGAAAGCTTTACCAGGATCTCAAAAAAATTATAGAAATAGACGAAAATGCCGCGATTGTGAGGGATAGGATTAAGTTCCGAGGCAGCTTGTATACATCAGAAGAAATGCAATCTGTCATCAAACATCTAGACCCACCGGCCAGCAGCTCTAACGATAATTCTTCCCAAGACGGTGTAAACAGGCTGAAAAGAAAAACAGAAGATAACCTGCAGACTGCAGTCCTTTCGTAAATATCCAGGATCGTCATATTGTTCCGAAACTTAATAATCAGAATTGTGGGAAACTTAAAATTTTAAGTTATAATATACATGGCTTGAAAAATAAAATCAATGATAATGATTTAATTGCATATTTATACCAAATGGATGTATTTTTTTTATATGAAACATTTGTAGAGGAAAGAGATATTGTAAATTATTGTAATTACTTCGCTGATTACGTGATAAAATGGATACCTGCTATTAGAGTATAATCATTTGGGCTCGCCCCAGCTCGCGAGCTATTGGTGGTTGTATTTTTGGTTATAAAAAAAATATGATTTCATTAAATTTCTATCCTTCATTGAATTTTTTGGGTTTTATGTTATTAAGTTGAATTGTGAAATTGGGTCTGTATATTTTCTGCCTGTTTATCTGAATTGTAATAATTGGGATTATGATTTTTCCTTACTCTGTGATTTATTTGCCGCGCAACCAAGTGAATATTTTGTATTGTTAGGCGACCTGAATAGTAGAACAGAATTGTCAGGTTATTTCAAAAGATATTATAATTAATAATAGGGCAATACAAAAAGAAAGAATTTCGAAAGATAATGTATTAAATAGTAAAGGTAAGAAATTATTAGATTTTTTGTCTGATTATGACCTTATTATATTAAATGGTAGATCAGAGCTTGACCTTCATGGGGAGTACACATATATAGGTTCACAGGGACACTCGGTAAATGATTATTGCTGTGTTTCAAGAGAGATTATCCAACATATCGCATCATTTAGAGTTGACGAGCAATTATTTTCGGACCACTTGCCGATATTGGTGGAATTTTCTATTCAGATCGAAGCAATCATTGAAACTGCGATCCCAATCTAGTCTAAACTTAATTGGGGAATTCAGGATAAAGAAAAATATGCAGATAAAATAGAAGCCAATTTAAAAAATGTTAGTTATAATAGTGATGTTGCCGATTTGATAGAAATTATTTATCAGGTTGCAAATAAGGGTAGCTTAGTAAAAAATAGATCAAGCAATAAAAAATGATTTAGTAGAGATTGTATTAAGGCAAGGCACAACTCATTTAAGGCATTAAAATTGTTCAGGAAAACAAATACTGATCACGCGAAACAGTTATATATCCAGAATAATAAGATTTACAAAACAACCTGTAAAAAAGCTAAGGAGGATTATTATTTAAATAAGATAAAGGAAATCATGGCATGTAGGAACACAAAGGAATATTGGTCGGCGGTGAGAAGTTTATCAGCTAGGGATATCCAGGGAACAGCTGGCGGTGGGATTAGGATGAGCGAATGGGTGCAACACTTCGGTAGGCTCTACAATCCGACTCTTAGCGCGCCTAGGCCACACTATGCCCAACCCTTGATAACTGACACTTTCCTTGATGAGCCTTTTCTTTTAGAGGAGCTGAATAGCGTGTTAGGGCAGGTGAAAAATAATAAAGCTGCAGGGATTGACCGTATACCGTATGAATTTTTTAAAAATGCGCCTGAGAAATTTAAAACAATATTACTGGAGCGGTATAATAAGTTCTTTGATAATGGATGGGTACCTAGTTATTTTAACTAGTCGATTATTTTTCCATTGCATAAAAAAGGAGATTTTAACTCCTTTAATAATTACAGGGGCATTGCTTTTGAAAATACAATTTCTAAAATTTTCACTGGTCTAATATTAAACCGACTAGTGGCTTGGGTTGAAAATAGGGGCTAATTGAAAGAATTTCAATCCGGTTTTCGAAGAGGCTACTCAACTATAGACAACCTATTTATTTAGATGAGCATCATCCATTCTAAATTAAGGAAAAGGGGGCAGAAGGTGTATGTATTTTTTGTTGACCTTTCAGCTGCATTTGACAGTGTAGATCGCTATGCCTTAATATATAAATTAACCGAGATGGGGGTCTCTACTAAGATAACCCAGATTATTCGTGTCCTGCATGAAAATACATTTGGTTTTGTATGGGGAAAAAGTGGTCTCTCTGAAGGATTTGAAATGAATATGGGTTTGAAACAGGGCGGATTGTTATCACCATTACTTTTTTCCCTCTTTTTGAACGATATAGAGGAATATTTAGACGGAGGCTTACTAATAAACACCACGAGGTTAAAGCTCTTGGCTTACGCGGATGATTTAGTGCTCCTTTCCTCAGAGCCTTTGACCCTTCAGATGATGATTAACCAAATCGAGATGTATTTTTCAAAATGGAACTTAAAAATAAATCTATCAAAATCACAGATAATGGTATTTAGAAAAGGCGGTAAACTGTCAAAATTAGAAAAATGGAAATTTGGTGGTGATGATGTTGAGGTTGTAAATAGGTATAAGTACTTGGGTATCACCCTAACGTCTGGCTTGTCTTTGGAATCACATTTCAAACAAAAATTACTTGCAGCTAAGACAGGAATAAATGTAACCTGGAGAAGCATCTTACATAATAACTGTATCACATTTAGTAACAAGATGCGTGTATTTAATACAGTATCACGTAATATACTATGTTATGGTGCGCAGGTATGGGGTGGTTAGATGTTCTATACTGTAGAAAAATTACTGACATTCTTTATTAAAAAAATATTCAGGCTACCTGTAAACTCACCCAATTATTTATTATATTTGGAAACTGGCATTAAACCTCTATATATCCACACTCTAAAATTGCATCTTAAATACATTTTAAAGGTAGTAAATTCAGAGAATAGGTTCACATATTTGTTGGCAAAAGAGCCAATTTCAAAAAATGTATTCTGGTACCATAATATAAATTTACTACGAGTTAAATATCAGATACAACCTTTGCTAACTCCACACAATGTACACAACTGGAAAGAAATATTTCAAAATCTACTTATAAACGTGGAAACACAGTTTGTTCTAGACAATACAGCATGTTGTGAATCCTCCTTAAAAACTGTTCTTTATAAAGAAATAAATAAACAACTATGTCCATTATATATTAATGCGAATCTCAGAAATAACGATATTAGCTGGATTTTTAAAATAAGAGGGGAGCTGCTATACCTAAATTACAATAGGTTTAATGAACTAGCCAGTGGACTCTGTACACTCTGTAATTTGAAAGAAAGAGAAGATATAATGCACTTTTTGGCTATCTGTCCAGTATTGAGAGAGTTCAGGGTGAGGTGGCTTAAAAAACATATCCTAAGCAGAACAGAGGTTATAGAATATTTAAATGGAAAAAACTGGACTGCACTGGTTGGTGCAGTTGGTGCACTCTAAACAATCGTGGTATTATAGATATAGCCTGACTAAGGAATATAATGGTTGAAAAGAATCTTAAGCCTGGAGATGATTGGTTCCGGACGGTACTTATAATACGGGCAGTAGTAATCAATGAGCCCCATCTTCTCAGCTATGGCTTGATGCACTACCTTGGCTGCGTTGTTGTGCCTCTGCAAGTACTCCTTACCCGCAAGTATTCCACATCCCGAAGTGACGTGCTGTATTGACTCCGCAGTAGAGATGCGACATCGACGGCAAAACATCGATGTTTTGAACATCGATGTTTTTACAATCAAAACATCGATGTCGATTAAACATCGACCACAAAACATCGATGTTCAAGAACATCGATGTTTTTCGACATCGATGTTTTTTAATTTGTACGTTCTTTAAACATTAACATATAAGTTCCCAAACGTATTTAAATTGATGTTTAAGTGTAAAGCATGTTACATTTACATTATTAATATATAAAAACATTGAGGTTTTCTACATAGTTGGTTTTACAAAATCATTTATTAAATATTCAACTGCTAGGACCTAAACATCTTAATTATAGCTAAAACATCGATGTTAAAAACAAATTTTTATTGTTAAAACATATTTGTTTTTCAGAAAAATCAATAATTAAAACAACATCGATGTTTTTGACAAATATAAATATGTTTTAACATCGATGTTTTGGACAAAAAACATCAATACATATGCTCTTAACATCGATGTTTTGGACAACATCTAATATATTTTAACATATTTATTTTTGCAGAAAACATCGATGTTTTAAAAAAAAGTTGTTTTTAACATCGATGTTTTGGTTTTGTCCAAAACATCGATATTAAATCATATTTGTTTTTGCAAAAACATCGATGTTTTAAAAAAATTGTTTTAATAAAACATCGATGTTTTTGACTAAAAAGAAAATGTTTTAACATCGATGTTCTAAATATAACAAAGTTGTTTTTAACATCGATGTTTTTGTCCAAAACATCGATGTTAAATCATATTTGTTTTTGCAGAAAACACCGATGTTTTAAGAAAATTGTTTTTAACATCGATGTTTTTGACTAAAAAGAAAATGTTTTAACATCGATGTTTTGGACAAAACCATCGATTTTAAAAAGAACTTTAACGGTTATTGTTAAAACATCGATGTTAAAAAATATTTGATGTTGTCTAAAACATCGATGTTAAACACATATTTGTTTTTTGTCACAAAATTCGATGTTAAAACATATTTTTTTTGTCATTGATGTTAAAAACCACTTTTTATTGTTAAAACATCGATGTTTTTAAGATCGATGTTAAGAGCATATAAATTGATTTTTTTGTCCAAAACATCGATGTTAAAACATTTTGGTTTTTGTCAATAACATTAATGTTAAAAAAAAAATTCTAAAACAACATCGATGTTTTCTGCAAAATCTAATATGATTTAACATCGATGTTTTTGACAAAACCATCGATGTTAAAAGCAACTTTGTTATAGTTAGAACATCGATGTTAAGAGCATATTTGTTTTTGCAGAAAAAATCAATAATTAAAACAGCATCGAAACATGTTTTAACAATAAAAAGTTATTTTTAACATCGATGTTTTTGACAAATATAAATATGTTTTAACATAAATAAAACATCGATGTTAAGAGCATATTTGTTTTGGTATATAACATTAATTAAAAAACATTTTCGTTTTTGTCAAAAACATCGATGTTAAAAACAATTTTTTTAAAACATCGATGTTTTCTGCAAAAACAAATATGATGTAACATCGATGTCTTGGACAAAACCAAAACATCGATGTTAAAAATTACTTTTTTTTTAAAACATCGATGTTTTCTGCAAAAATAAATATGTTAAAATATATTAGATGTTGTCCAAAACATCGATGTTAAGACCATATGTTTTGATGTTTTTTGTCCAAAACATCTATGTCAAAACATATTTATATTTGTCAATAACATCGATGTTAAAAATAACTTTTTATTTTTAAAACATGCTTGTTTTTGCAGAAAAAATCAATAATTAAAACAACAACGATGTTTTAAAAAACGTTGTTTTTAACAAAAACCAAAATGTTTTAATATGGATGTTTTGGACAAAAAACATCAATATATATTCTCTTAATCTTATTGATGTTGAAACATGTTTTAATAATAAAAAGATATTTTTAACATCGATGTTTTTGACAAATATAAATATGTTTTAACATCGATGTTTTGGACAAAAACATAAAGGTTTTAACAATATCCAAGTTCTTTGTTTTTTACTAAAAAGAAAATGTTTTAATATCGATGTTTTCGGCAAAAACAAATATCTTTTAACAATATCCAAGTTCTTTTTAACATCGATGTTCTAACTATAAAAAAGTTGTTTTTAACATCGATGTTTTAAAAAAATTGTTTTTAACATCGATGTTTTTGACAAAAACGAAAATGTTTTAACATCGATGTTTTCGGCAAAAACATAAAGGTTTTAATAATATCCAAGTTCTTTTTAACATCGATGTTCTAACTATAAAAAAGTTGTTTTTAACATCGATGTTTTAAAAAAATTGTTTTTAACATCGATGTTTTTGACAAAAACGAAAATGTTTTAACATCGATGTTTTCGGCAAAAACATAAAGGTTTTAATAATATCCAAGTTCTTTTTAACATCGATGTTCTAACTATAAAAAAGTTGTTTTTACATCGATGTTTTTGTCCTAAACATCGATGTTAAATCATATTTGTTTTTACAGAAAACATCGATGTTTTTGACAAAAACAAAAATGTTTTAACATCGATGTTTTCGGCAAAAACATAAAGGTTTTAACAATATCCAAGTTCTTTTTAACATCGATGTTCTAACTATAAAAAAGTTGTTTTTGTCCTAAACATCGATGTTAAATCATATTTGTTTTTGCAGAAAACATCGATGTTTTTGACAAAAACGAAAATGTTTTAACATCGATGTTTTCGGCAAAAACATAAAGGTTTTAACAATATCCAAGTTCTTTTTAACATCGATGTTCTAACTATAACAAAGTTGTTTTTAACATCGATGTTTTGGACAGAAGCATCGATGTTAAAAACAACTCTGTTATAGTTAAAAACATCGATGTTAAGAGCATATTTGGTTTTTTATATAACATCGATGTTATTAAGAACTTGGTTGTTGTTGTTTGTCATAACATCATGTTAAAAACATCGATGTTTTCGGCAAAAACATAAAGGTTTTAATAATATCCAAGTTCTTTTTAACATCGATGTTCTAACTATAAAAAAGTTGTTTTTACATCGATGTTTTTGTCCTAAACATCGATGTTAAATCATATTTGTTTTTACAGAAAACATCGATGTTTTTGACAAAAACAAAAATGTTTTAACATCGATGTTTTCGGCAAAAACATAAAGGTTTCAACAATATCCAAGTTCTTTTTAACATCGATGTTCTAACTATAAAAAAGTTGTTTTTGTCCTAAACATCGATGTTAAATCATATTTGTTTTTGCAGAAAACATCGATGTTTTTGACAAAAACGAAAATGTTTTAACATCGATGTTTTCGGCAAAAACATAAAGGTTTTAACAATATCCAAGTTCTTTTTAACATCGATGTTCTAACTATAACAAAGTTGTTTTTACATCGATGTTTTTGTCCTAAACATCGATGTTAACATCGGCCCACAAACATCGATGGTCCAAAAACATCGTCTACGTAACATCGATGTTTTGCCCAAAACATCGATGTTTCAGAAACATCGACATCGATGTCGCATCCCTACTCCGCAGTCTGTTTGCACAGTCTACATAAATCAGTGATATTCTCCCCACAAATATTTTTTCGGTACGCTCTTGTAGCTATCACATGATCTTGGATGGCCAGCAAGAATCCCTCAGTTTCGGGAAATAAATGACCATTTATTAGCCATGTCAAAGATGCTTTAGTATTTATACCACTGTCTGTTAATGAATGGTAAAAACGTCCATGTAGTGGTTTGTTTTTCCATTCCTCTTTTAAGATAGCATAGTCTGAGTCATTGCTTGGATTTTCAGCATTTAGTAGATTTAGAGCGGTATAATCTGCATCCAGCGAAGCAATAGTTGATATTGATTTTGATGTTAGAGTTTTGACATCTAATATAAGTACGAAGATTATTTTCTTGCTCCCGGCATAACCTTAACAGGCTCATCAGACCACGGCCTCCCATTTTCCTAGGAAGGTATAACCTTGAAACCGAGGATTTGGGATGCCTTTTTCTTGAAAGCACCATCTGAACTCTAACAAGACGATCTAACCTTTCGAGATCTGTTTTGGTCCATTTCAGTACACCAAATGAATAGGCTAATGCTGGCACTGCCCACGTATTCAATGCCTTAATGGTGTTTCTTCCATTTAAGTGAGACTTCAGTACTAATTTAATTCTGTATACAAACTCATCTTCGAAGATTCTCTTCGAATTAGCTTTGAATTTCAGCAGTTGGTGCAGTCCCAGATATTTGTAAGAATCGGTTTCTCTCAACTGATTAAGAACAACCTCATCTGAGAGTTCCATATTAGTTCCTTCTACGATCCTTCCTCTTTTTACATAGATGACGGCACATTTATCGATTCCTAAATCCATTTTAATATCATCGCTGAATGTTTTTACCGTTTTCAACAGAGCCTTCATTTCGTCTTCGTTCCTAGCGTAAAGATTAAGATCATCCATATAAAACGAATGAGAGAGCTTTGTTTCTGAATTAAGTTGGTATCCCTTGCCTGTGTCTTCCAATAATTTGCTAATTGGATTGAGTGCCAAACAAAACCAAAGAGGACTAAGAGAGTCAACCTGAAAAATACCCCTCCTAATTGTTATGTATGGATTGATATCCTCTCCATTCCATGTTGGTGTGGAGATTGATATTTTCCAGAGTTGCATTAGCCTTTTCAACAAGTCAGTTATTGCGGCGCCGATTTTATATATCTTCAAAACCTCCAAAAGCCAATCATGAGGGACTGAATCGAATGCTTTACGGTAGTCAATCCAAGATAAAGCAATATTGCGATATCTTTTTGTTACTTGAGCGGCGACGAAGGAATCAATGATCAAGAGCTCTTTGCATCCTTTTGAACCTGATTTATTACCAAGTTGCTCTACTGCCATAATGCTCTTTGCCTGAATATATTCAGTCAGCTTGTTTTTGAGAATAGCCGTTAGTAACTTATATACGCCGTTAAGACAAGTTATGGGTCTCAAATTCTGCGGTTCCAATTTATTATTATTATAAATTATTATTATTATAAATTATTATTATTATAAATTATTATTAATATAAATTATTATTATTATTATTATTATTATTATTAGTAGTAGTAGTTTATTATTATATTAGTATTGATTATTATTAATTGTTTTTTCTCTATATATATCATATGTTGTTTATTTGTTGGTCTCTCTTACTATATTTTTGATATTTACAAATTAATTTAAAAAAAAAAGAGAAATATTTACGTGTAAGAGAGTGTTTTGAGTGAAGGAAAGTGAGTGTGACAGATTTGTATTCGAATTATTGAGGGTTTCTTTGGTTGGATGATTATTGTTTATATTTACTACTTGCCTTTTGCTATTTATATTGTTAAGATATTGTCAGATCATATACTATAAGTACTAATATGTTTATTTGTACCAAAATAATGTTAATTATTTATTGTACCAAAATAATGTTAATTAGTGTTATTATATATATATATAAAAAAAAAAAAAAAAATTGCTGCATATGAAATAATGCTGTTGGGCTCACTCTGATGGTCTTTGACCAAGAGTATAAATGCATATCACATTATATAATATGTTGATTATATTTTTAATAAATGCATTTCTTATTATTATTATTATATTATTACTCCTCCCCAACCATACCACAATAAACTATTTGAGACCATTCGGAACCCTTCCCCAACTAGACCACAACAAACCATTGCTTTCCATTCCGAACCATATCTGACCTTTTCTAACCATCTCTCACCATTTCTAATTATCCCCAACCAGACTATCTCTTACCATTTCTGAAAATTCTGAACCATCTCTGAAGGTCTGGCCACACATGTCCGCACCGGATCCGCACCGTAGCAATAATATAGGTTATGTTCAGAATATTTTGAATTTAACTTACATATTTCCTTTAGTTATGCCTAAAGTGGCCTGTGTGGCCTGAACTTTAGGCATAACTAAAGGTAATATGTAGGTTAAATTAAAAATATTCTGAACATAACCTATATTATTGCTGCGGTGCGGACATGTGTGGCCAGACCCTGATTCTGATTAGGGGACCCCAAGACGTGGATTTCCATAAAACAGGAAGTTAATTTTTTTTACAATCGCAATTCCTTCCCTTACTATATATTTCATATATTGGTAAGTGAAAGTAAAAATTGATATTATTCATTTGTTTCTTATCTTTGTGCTTGTACATTTTTTAATAAAAACTTCTGGTACATAATGAACATTTTATTAGAATTTTCGATTATTGAAATTACTCACATTGATAATATCTTGTTATTCTTTCTTCTTATTGGTTCTTCTTTCTTCATTTTTCATATAACAAGTCTTTAAAGGTCCCCCTGAGTTTCCAAAATTTAGTCGGGGTGAGTGGATGGCGATTAGTTTCAAATTTGAGTACAGTACTTCCACTAATTTTAATGAAATGATTATTTGTTTTGATATTGCATATTGAGAGATTTACTTAAAATGCCTATTTATTCCTTAAATAAATAAAATAATTTGGAGTTTTGAATACTTTCATTTTTGTGGTAGATTTACTACTTACTACATAAAGAATATTAAAAAATAAAACTATTATATGACCTTTTGCAAAAGTACCTTTTTACCAACTCTGCTTCCTGGACTGGATGTGTAAAAAGCATTTAATATATATTAGGATAGTTTAGCATCATTTCTAAACAAAGAAAACTTTTGATGGGACTTCTATATATATGCTTTTACTTTAGCTTTTAAAGTAAAATCATTCGTCACCTATAAAAATTAATTGGAAGTTACTGACAGGAATTAAAAATCAATTCCACACATTGAGTCATTCAAAGATGAAGGGAAAGTGAAGGCAGCTCATTCTTTTAAAAGTTCTACCTGTAAGTAGGGATGGACGCAAGGTGCTTCCAGAAGGCCTACCCATCTTGTTTTAATTACAAATCATGGTTTGAATGTACATATTTACTTCTGTGAAGTATATTGAAAACTATATAGTTTACTTCTGTGAAGTATATTAAAAACTATATAGTTTACTTCTGTAAAGTATATTGAAAAATATATAGTTTATGGAAGTTATTAATAAAAAAAATGATGAAATAAATACAAATAAGAAAAAGTACTTGCCATAGATATAGTGATAATTTTTTAGGTGGAATTGTATCAAAATTACTTACTACATTTAAACATATAGAAAAACTAGGGTAATTAGTTGAAGGCTTATTGTATTTGATTGATTTGTCGGTTAATGTAGCATTTATAAAAGTGCGAAATGCGACCACCAAGGGGAGTTCCATGAAGGGTATGGGGGTGGGATGCAAAGCTTAATTATTAAAAAAATAAATATAGTTGATTTCATTTTACATTGAACCCATTTTTTCAATCAGAATATGCACCATGCACTTGAATAAGAATTATCTGTAAAAGTAAAAGTGTTTATCTTGTGAATTATCTGTAAAAAAATTACAGTCATGTAGTTTTAAGATGGGGTGTGGAATACAGTTAAACCATGAAGGGGGAGCTTGAAATAAAAAAATTGAGAACTGCTGGGTTGTAAAATTGAGTTTTCAGCATTTGTATGGCATGTCAAACAGCCTTTGTGACAAGTGTAGGCCAAGTGTACAAGTGTACAGCCTTTTCTGAATTCTGTATTTTTAAATAGTTTCTTTGTCCTGCCATTTTTTTTTTTAAATAGATGAAATCAGTTATGCAGACCAGTAATGGAAAAAGGATATTTTTTATTATGTTACCATTCTCCTTGATGTAAGTTTCACAGTTTTGTATTTAATAGTTCCTTCAGGTTATTAAGGAATATCAGAAGTGTGCAATCGTTTCTTGTAAATTGGAAGTACAGTAAAGTAAAGTTTCAAGGCATTAGTAAAATGTTTAGCAATTATTAATTATTTTATTTAGAAAATAATTTACTGCAGATCAAAAAGGATTTTTATCTTACCATTTATTTTTTGTTGAATTTTGAAAGGAACTAAAAATCGTATGCAATCAATTTATAAAAATATATTTCGTATAAAAATATTTACAATGCAGTTAAAGTAAAAAACAAAAGTAAAAACTATACACCTATAATAATTACGTTTCGGAATCCTTTGGGGACTCCAACATTAAGAATAAATTTATAACATTGGTATCGTTTGTTCAATAAATACAAATATATAACCTATATGGCAAAATTAAAATATTAAATTGACTATGAATCGTATAAAAAAGAGTGAGTGGTAACTAGGCTTATAAGGTAAAAATATTAGTTTACATTTAGTGAATATACAAAACATGACAATTTACATTTGAGGAATCTTGTTGTTGACTATTGACTGAGGTCAAATGATTTCCAAATTAACTTTGACATTCATTATTTTTTGCCAAAAAATGCATCATATTCTGGGACCCTTGGCGAAAGGTGTGGGTGTACATCTTCCTTCCAGTAGCTGAGGTCAAGGGCTGGGATGGCATTGGTGTCTTGGCAAGATACAAGTCGGTTCCTGTAATTATAAAATAATTATTAATATTTCCCACTCTAAGCTATTTTCTTATTCTCACTTACAATAAATTACTTACTTTTCTGAAATGACTCTAAAACCTTCTGGCTGCATAGTTTGGATATGATCTCCATTATCACAAAGAAGCCTTGAAACAGTAGCTTTCCTGATTTCTCTCAGTTGTTCTAAAAAAATTAAATTATCAATAATTCGATGTTACTATCAATGAACCATTAATTAATAAGAATATTGTTTATTATATCCATATAAACCATGAAGTTTAAAAAATAATATTTAAAGGCTAATATTTTTTTTTTAATATCTTGAAAATATTTCAAGCAAAGTTGTGATTACATATTTGATTATTGATGTTTAGAGACCTATTCGTACGAAGTTGTTATTTATAATAGGTATTGTGTGAGTAACAAAAGTTATCTAAAAAATTATATTCCTAATAGAAAGAATTATATTAAGGTCATTTTTCTTTGCACCCTTATCATTTTGTATTAAATATAAAGGAAAATAAAGCACAATTGATTACACACAGAAATCTCCAAGTGCAATGAGAAACAATCTGAATAGTTTTTATTATCTAAGTTTCTTTATCTTGTGTTGATTTTTTGAATGAAATTTAAGCATTTTTTTTTATTCTGTCCTAGAATGTGATGCATGTTACTTAAAAATAGCAATGTCAGGCATGATAACTTAGAAAGTATAAAATCCTAATTCTGGCTTGTTCTCATCAACCTATTTTTTTACCAACTTTGGCAAGTCTCATAATTTTTCTTTCAAGCTGATTCGAACTATATTACTTAACTGTTGATTTCAATTGACATCACTTAGCAGAAGGACCAATCCTCAAAATAGTAATTTTAAATGGAATTGAACCGTCTCTTGGATCAGGTAACTTCAATAGAAAATGGAAGTTGAAAAAAAAAATATTGGAAAGACTGTTGGGGATGATTCTTTTTTAAAAAAAGAAATAAACACAATGATTCTAATTAAAATATTTTAAGGTAAAATTTAAAATATTGTTGAGTTTGTGACAAAAAGTAAAATATTCTATTTGAAGTTAACTTTAAGACCAGTAACAACCAAATTAACCTAAAGTTTGTGAGTTCAAATCCTGGGTCCAGGGGTCATTTCACATTGCATTAATCCCTCACTCTAATCCCTGGCCCAGAGAAAACTGAATGGCCAAAAAGGCTCAGAAGTGGAGAAACAAATGTAACGAGTTTACTCAAAGGTTTAATATGGATTAGTTCCCTTCTGTTAGTTGAAAACAGTTACTTTTTTTATTAAAAGTTTGTATTTTTTTGTAGTTTATGCTTAGGTTTTATTCTACAGATTATATCTGCTAAAAGACCGTTAGATGTCCACATCTGGTTCCATTTTATTATTTATTCTTTGACCAAGGATTATATTTAATAGGCCGATGAACCATATAATATAAGGATAACAGTTTGCTGTTTTCTTACAACATTATTAGCCCTTTGGTTTTCTTATTTTTATTCCCCCACTGTAAATATGACTTTATTAGAGGCTCTAGATTTATCTATAATATTTCTTCTATATTTTATTTAGTTAATGTTATTGTTAATTTACCTGGAGTGAAAGCACCATAATGATCTCCTCTTTCATAGAAGAACCTATCTCCAACTCTTGTTCTGTAGAATTGTTCAGTCATGATACATAAGAATGTTGGACCAGTGAGTGTATCTTTAATGTGAGCTTCAACTGATGCTCCAACAACAAGATCAACATCATCTGGGTGCTGGTAAAGAACTGAGAGTTTTTCAACATTCTGTAAGCAATCAGTGTCCATTAAGAAAAAAATAAATACCAAATATGAAGATGGCAATTCAAGACTATCGTGACTTAAAAATAATAATTTATTATACCCCTCTCTTTTATGGTTTTTAGATATGATTTGTTATATTTATTATCATTTATTAATTAGAAGGAATTTAACATGATAAAAAAAAAAAAAAATCCATACAACTTTTATTATATGAACACATTTTCTCAATTATTTTTTATTTTAACCACTAAATGAAGATGAGTAAATATTGTAAATCTTTGCTTAGCTTTAAACTTTAAATTGATATGGTGTTTTTCAGTTGTAATGTTAATTATTAAATTTTTACTGACTGAATAATTCTTTATAATTTTCCCCCTGACAAGAGAATCGGACAAAAATAAACTTAAATAAGAAAACTAAAGAAATAAGAAATGTTATAAGTAAAAAATTGAAAATACAGTAGAAGTGCAGTAAAATGCAGCATAGTACAAAAAAAAAAAAAGATTGATTTTTTTAATGATTATATATATATATATATATATATATATATATATATATATATATATAGTTATTACATACATATTTTAATATGTAAATAAATATTTATTAATTTATCTTACTTCAGGATTGATGAAATCTTTAAAGTCTTCCCAATGTTTAGCTCTTGGGAGCCCACAGAATTCCCTGTAATCGTTGTATGATCCAAGACCATGATCTCTTCCTCGCTGGATATCAATAGCTCTAAGATCTCGTCCGAATGGTTTACCATTTCTGAATAAGTAATCTGTAATCTGAATAATCATTACAGCATTAAATTAAAAGACATCCTATGATATAGATATCCATATTCATGGGTAAATGGGATTTCCGTAAATCTTATAATTTCTTAAATTTTTAATTAAACTATAGTTGTTGTTTTATTTCAAATATCTATATTTTCATATTATATTTTATTCATATCATATTTCAATTATATTCATTGAGATATTTCCTTTAGTTAAATGTTATTATTTTGGTTGATTAAAATAACAATGCTCATATAATACAAACTGGTAAATTTAAATATTTAAAAAAATTACCTCGCTGGTTAGGAATGGATCAACTTCTTCCTGATTCTGTGTTGACAAACCTCTGGTCAATTTATCCATGTTGTCACCTTCTTCAATGACTCCTGGTCGGTTGAAGAAATCACTTAGCCTGAGAGCACCATAAACTTCTCTTCGTTCTCCAATAAGGCTGGAATAAAATTTTGCTAATTTAATTTATAATTCAAATTATCAGTTACATGTAAATATTCAATCTTTAAAATGGCATTTTTTATTGATGTAGTTATTGGAGATTATAAATCCTTTGATTCATTTATAATGTCTGGGCCCATCTTTTGAAATTACCAAGATTAGCAAGTATGTCGCAAGTCTGGCAAGTTTTCCGTATTTATTTCTAGCCCTACTCCTTTACCGGCTTTCATCAATGTTTTTGTATTTAGTTCTATTGTTTCCACGTCATCACCAAGCATCACCAAATCATCGGCATAACCAAGGATTAATTTCCACCCAGATTCAAACCCTTTCCGGTACTTATCACCTCCCTAATAACGTATTCTAGAGCTAAATCAAATAAAACACGAGATAGCGAATCCTCCTGTATGAAACCAGAGTGAACCTCAAACTTTTCAAAAATATAATTACTGACTAACTTTATTGTAAGTTTCAGTCATACACATCATTACTAGATTTACTAATTTCTTTTGTATTCCTAGTTCAGTTAGAATGTTATACAGTTTATTGCAGTCTATAGAATTTTTAAAGTCGATTTATAGGTGATTAAAAATACCATTATATTACAATTTTTTCTCTAGTATTTGATGAAGAGATAATATTTAGTCTTCGGTTTAACGGTTCTGTCTGAAATCACAATGATAGTCTCTGATAATTTCCTCAGCATATTCAGTGATTTGACTTGTCAGGATTACCATAAATATTTTATAACAGATTGGAAGGAGGGAGATCCCGAGATAGTTATTAGTATCTGTCCGCAACCCCTTCTTGTGAAGCAGAATAAGTATAGACTCTTTCCATTCCTGGCTTTTCTTATATATATAATCTCCCTGAATAATGTTTATTGATATGAAATAAAAAACCAAGTTCTGAAAGCTAATATTCTAGTCGCCCAGATTTTCATGTGGAAAAATATATATATGTGTATTTCAATGATACTATTTATTATTGAATTATACATATATATTTATTTTTTCACATGAAAATCTGGACAACTAGAATATAAGCCTTCAGAACTTCATTTTTTATTTCATATCGATAATCATTATTCAGGGACGTAATATAATTACTTATGATTACTCATTGATTCTTGAGTAATTACATTACACTTTTTTTAAATAATAAAATATTACTCACTGTAATTGTCCTTGAATAGCAGAATGGAAGTATCTGAATGCAGCTGTGGCGTGGGCATTAATAACACTTGGGTCTACATCTTCTCTATAATCATTGACATAGCCATCAGTCTTATAGAGGACTCCGTGTTTAACCATGTTGTTGGTTCCTGAAAAGAAAATAGTTTTTTTTTTTAATAGTTCATTGAATGAAGTTATTCATTCGGGTCATAAAGGAACATTGTCCAGAAAGTTGTAATTAGAATGAACTATGTGAACAAAAGCAGCTTAGGATTTACATTTAATGTTAAAAAAGAAAATTTTCTCCAAACAAGAGTAACTATTAAGGAAAGAACCTTAGTCCCTTTAAAAAAAAGTTAAATTTTTAAATTAAATATTAATTAATTAATTAATATTTAAAGTTAATTTAAGTTTGGCTCTTCTCTTATTTAATTTGTATGGCTTAATTAATTATAAAAATTGTGAACTTGGTCCTTTTAATTACAATTGAACTTTTTCAGTAAAATTTATAGATTATTTTAAAAAAATAATATCTTACAATAATAGGTTTATTATAAATAAATAAATAAAGAAACATGCAAATAAAGAAGTTAAAAGTTGATGGTGGAAAAAGTACCAAGTTTGTTTTCTTCATAAAATTTGTATTTACATAAGTTATTATCTATTTTATTCAAAATGATATCAAAGTTTACTAAACATTAAGGCATAATCTATTTGTATTAACATTAGATCTTACTTCAACATCCAAAAAGAAAAAAGTTTTAATTCATTAAAATTTTGAATAATTTAATAAACTTGATCATTTAAATATGTTGATAAATCCTCTACCTATTTATCTATAGATAAGTTATATCAGAATATTTTTGATAGTAAGCATATTATTCAATAGAGTAAAAACTTAAAATGGTTTGGTTAGCATTGATAAGTGATTAAACAAATATTTCTTTTATTAACACAAAGTGGAAAACTCAATCCTCAATCCTCTATGAATAAATTAAAGAGATCCTTCATAGCTAATGAATATTCATTAGCCAATAATGAGGAGAAGAAATTACAAGATTAAAAAAAAAAATAATAATAATAGTAATAAAGTGAATTCACTGAAGAAAATTTAGAACTGAGACATTATCAACTCATAGTTGGTTCAAGGTGAGTTCATTTGCATTTTATTTTCTAATTTGATCCGTATGAATTCTTATGATGACTTACCAATGAAGATTGGAAGCCACTCAGCATAATTGATGTGTTGATATTCAGCGATAAGGATCCTTCTAGCCTCTTGGAATATTCTCTCATCATCCCAATGAGGATTAAGATGTTGAAGAATGTCGGCAATTCTGTTGTGTTCTCTAAGGAGAATAATCTGAATAACAGTCAACTGTGGGTTTTGGTTAGCTCTCACATCACCTAATTTGGAAATAAAAAAATAATTTCTTTTAAAAACTTGGAAATTTTACAGCATTATAAATTAAAAGACAACTCTTGGATATTTACATACCATTTTGTAGACAGTTAATATTTAAGTTTCAAGGAATGTTCAATAAAAAAAAAAAATATTTTCATTCATAGACGTGTGGGTTCATTCAATATGATTGCTTAAGAAACATATTAAAAAGATATTTACTGTAATGTTGAAAGCTACACATAGTAACTGAGCTGTTATTACATGAATTAATGATCAATTTTATCTTTAGGGTTTAGCTACCCATTGTAAAAAAAATAAGGTTGGATATGAAAAAAAATTTATGAAAGATTTATATCATCAATAAGTTTGCAATCAGCTTGCAGCTACATCGAAAACATTGCTACAGAGATGTACTTGATTGTTGAAGTCGTTATGGGGATGTTGTTTATAGGAAGAAATGTCCAATTTCTATGATTTTTTTTCATTTTGTAGGAATGGAGGAAACTATAAATTTGTTTTCTACATATTTAACAAACATTTTACTTTTATATAATTAACAAAAGTTTGATACTTTTCAAGTTATGCACAAGTAAAATTTTCTATTCTTTATGAAATTTTATCTGATGGATCTGAAAATTTTTTTGGTGCTGGAGGAGAAGGCAATATTCTAAGTGATGTCTCCCTTTGAATTTGTTAAAAATTATAGGGATAGTATGGAAAAAATATCTTTTAAAAAATAATATGTAATGATTGATTTATTAATTGTTTCACTAATTCCCATACAAATTGATAAACATATCTTAGGGAATGATTAATCTGCAGCAGATAGATGTTTGAATTTGTATAATATAGTGATCATTCTTTGTAATCTGCATTGTCTTGATAAACAGTGTTGCCAAAAAATCAGCTTTATTACTTAACATTCAAACAGTTTGCTTTTGTGTGGTTCTCGACTTAAAATCATTATGGTATTAATTTTGGTGTAGAAGAAAATTCAGATTCCTCTGGGCAATGGTATATACAGATATTTTTTTTTTTTTTTTTTTTTTTTTTTATGTATCAATATTGTTCTTCCAAATGGAAATTATTTATTGTTTATAGCCAGCCCATTACTTTTAAATTAGGGGAGAATTATAATTTAGTTAGATTGTTATTTAGTTAACTTATTTTTTTGATAGTCTTTAAATTTAGCAAAGTATACTAAAACTCTATTTAAGGGAAATTACTATTGAAGACTAGAAGTTGTATGGAGTAGACATTTTAAATGTATAAATACTGTACCGAATCTGTAGCAGGGCTCATCATCATCTTGGGTTTCACAGGTAGCACTCTTGTTGACTGCTGGTGGTGGCCACTGCCTACCGCCCCTGACTTCAACAACTAATCTTCCACCAAATCCTTGTCTCAAGGCTGCTGCAGTTTCTGGAGTAGATCCGTATACAAGTGAAGCATCCATGTAATGACTTACAGTTACGATCTGAAAATGAAATATAATTCTTAGTTAATTATTATTTATATCAAGATTATTAATTTCATGAAAACTTTATATATAAAACCATTCGAGGGATTGGTAGGAAATATTTTTAAAAATAGAAGATTTTTTTATTTTACCAAGTATTATGATAATTTTTTTTTTTTTTTTGAGATATTACCCTTATATTGAATGAGTAGTTTTATTGATACATCAGTAACTTGTATCATTTCAAGCCAGTTCTTTGATAAAATAAATGGTAAATGATTTAAAATAAATTAAAGCCCAAAACAAGATGATGCTTTATAATTTAGCCAGTGATTATTGAACAGTGGTTTCTGTCGAATTTAAAAAAGTGTGTTACAATATTTTGAATAGTTTAGTTTTAATATTATACCTGTTCATGTGGAGAGTGCGGTGGTTTGCAACCAAGGTCGGCGTCTGTGGTACTCCTTACAAAGTTCATGCACATTTGACCATATTTGTGGAAAAGAGGATCATCTCCAGGAATCTCGATGGCAAAGCAACTGGATGGAGCCTGTCCATATGGGATTTGGAGTCTTCCATCTGGGCTACAGCACTGGGATGTAGCGTATGGTTCTATAAATCAGAATTTTACTCTGTAGTAATTGATAAAATGCAGTAATTTAAAATACAATTCTGTTATATTCTTTTGATAATATTTATTAATTTTTATCCTTCACTCTGCAGCTAGTGCAAATATGCTCTACTGGCATAAAGAATGTATGACATAACATATTTGGAGACACATTATTAATTCATAGGTATATCTGTATAAACTATTTAAACAAAATTTAGAAAACAAACTGACTATATGAATGGAAAAAGATATCTTGCATATAAATTAAGAATATAAAAAAGTTGAAAAAATAAAGGTCTGGGAAGAAAGGAAGAAAAATGAGTATTTTTAAAAAAATTAGGAATAGAGCTGAGACAGAATAAAGAAAACAAAAGTGAGTGGCAAGAAGATTAAACCTTCATATCAATTTAATTCTGAAAATTAAAAATAAAATCTAATCTTTTTAAACTAATGATGCTTTTCTTCTTTCTTTAATATTGAAGAGATCGGTTTACATATTCAAATTGTAATGTTATCAAAGGTTACTGTTCTAACATTATATAAACCAAAGCTTATAAAAAGGATTGGAATTTAAAAATAAATATGGCAGCACTTATTTATATTAATTTATGTCAAATGAAAAAAAAAATACTTATAAAAAACCTAAATTTATATTATATCTAAATAAAAATAGAAACAAGGAATGATCTGCAGTGCCATATGGCTAATAAATAGTTTTTTGTTTGGTCTCAATTATTATTACAAAAAGGAATTTGGCCAAAATAAATTTAGTATGAAAAATCAATCAGCTAGATAAGCATATTATAAACAAATGTGCTTAATTTCATCTAGTAGTGTATTGTTTTAATCAATCAAAAGTTTCAAAAGTAAATGGAAATGGTCTTATGGAATATGTATATGATCATATACAAGTTGTGTATGTGTGTTATGTGAGTTCAAAGTTATTATTAGGTTTTTTATGTATTAGTTTTAAACTATTACTAGTTTTTCCCTTTCAAAATTAAACGATTCAATTACTAGGTAGTAAGAGAATGTACAAGTTTACTAATCACTTAATGAAATCATGACTGAAAAAGATTGGAATGGATGTGGCAACATGATGTTATAGTTGTGGAAAAAAGTTAAGAACTTCATTGCTTGGATGGCATGTATAAGTAGGAAAGGTGAGTGTCTGTGTTGTAGTTGTATAACTGTGTCTGCCTTCAGCACTGTATTTATGGTGGTCATTTTCATAGTATGGAATACTCTTGGCTCAGGAAGATATATCAATGTCATTTAGGAATGGGTTAATGTCCTGCATAAATTAGACTGAAGTAAGGGGGGGGGGATGACTAGAGGGTACTGACAGTGTAGTGATGTAAAACTATCGATACTATCGATAGTTTTTTTAACTGTGGATGGTACTGGTTTGCTCATAAATGCCTTCCAACTTGATGGAATAATATACAAACAAAAAACTTATTGCCTTTGACTTGAAAATGACTCAGCTAATGGCACAGAAACAAAATCACAATTTTTGTAACAAAATATTTTTGACCTCTATGAATCAACTACCTGAGAAATTTTTTTTGAAGTAAGCAAGTGAGGAGGTTAGGTACGTCTAGAAAAATGTCACAGAAACGTCCTTTTTTCTTTAAAAACTCCGACACATTCGAGAATTTCGTTCCGAATGTTTCCATGTCACATCAACTACTTCGACAACTGGTAATCCTGGTTTCATAGTTACTTGAAGGGGGTTGGCATAGCTTTCCTCTCAATACAGTTTCTTTGACCTGTTGATAAAGTTTTTATTCTTTGCGGTTACGACTAGGCTTGAAACTGATAAATATTATTTCAAGGTATAATGGAACCGATCCTCTATTAACAGAAATGTCCATCTTATTCCCTAATAAAAAAAAGTGTAAATGGAAGGGTGCATTGTAGCTTTTATCGTTCCAAATAAAAAATTCTACTATTCTACACCCCCCCCCCCCCCGCCGGTCTTCACCTCATACTATCGATAGTATCAATAATTTTATATCCGATACTATCGAAACTATCGATAGCTAATTATGAAAGTGTTCTCTGTCCTAAGCATTGCACTATGAACTCATAGAGATAACTTTTAACTGAGTAATGTGATTGTTAGGTAAGGTTAATCATATTTTGAAATATTCTGATAAAAATATGAAATTCATAAGAAAGCAACTGGTAAGTTTATGTGTTCTATTTCATGTTTAGTTGTAACTAACATAATAATATATATGTAAATAATAATGTAGCGGACTTGAGTTGTAATGACTGAGTTTCTCAGAGCAAATAAATGTTTTTAACAAGATGTGGAAAAGAAAAACATTCTGCTATTATTAAATGCTTTTACATATCATGCCTAAAAAATAACAAGAATTGACGAGGTATCGTAGCAGTGCTGTAGTTCTCGAGTTTATGTTTGATTAAATTACGAAGATTTGTTGAGGTGGTCAATCTTAAAATGTTCTTTATCTTGAATTAGAAGATATATTTCTTTCTTTGCTCAAATGGATTCCGTACCACATTTAACATTTGCAGTAATGGTTTTCATTTGCTAACAACTAATTCAATAATTTCTAATAGTTAATATCGTTAGAATTATTGAATTCAGGTTATCTCACTATTACTTATTTTGTTGTAGCGGATTTAATTTATTGGGCTTACATCAATCGAAAATAGATTGTCATATTATGATTATGTCAGATTATATTAAGATGCATGTGTTTTATTTAAGTAATGGTATAAAATTAAAATATTCCAAAGAGTGCAAAAAAAAAGGGTAGGGTTAAAAGTCAATAACAGTGTAATTATGCTTTTAAAAGTTTAATTAAAAAAAGTAATTAAATTCATTAATTGTTAAATTTGATATATAAAGTTTCATATCAGCTGAAAATAGTGATTTGGTTTATACAAGTTTATATGGACTTTAGTTTATATAGATGATTAAGATATTTAAATTTAAAAGTTAAACCTTTAATTATTTCACCTGCGCAGTACTAAAGCTTATAGGCCAGCCCAGAGGGTATGTGTTGGAGGTGGGAGTTACGGAATGGCAGGCCCAAATTGGGGAAATTACATATTAGGTAGGAGGTTCTCCATTTGGTAAATTGGTTTCCTAATGGAAAAGTAGCCAGCTTCTTTCCGAAGTCCTGTACTTAGCTTAGCACTTAACCGAGGCTTGGGACTCTTTTGGGTTATTGGATTGCGATTACTCAAGTCAGTTAACCTTACGCTGTACCAGGTCTGAAATGAATCTTAGAGGCAGTGGCTCAGCACTTTACTATTTTCTGGCTATTAAAAAAATGAAATACAAAAATTAAAGGTGAACGTATTTTACAAACTAACAAGCATTAGCCTGACATGTTGTACAATGTAATTATATATTTCCGGTCTGCTAAACTTATGGATGTTTCATGTCTACAACTTAGCCTTGTGATTGGATTAATATTTAAATATGAAGATTATTTATATAAGATTATTAGTTGACTATTTCCATTTAGATATAGGGTTAAAGAGGGAAATGTAAAAGAAAATGAACATCAATATTTATAGATTGATCAGGGAAGCATCCCTTCCAGTTCATTAGCCAATTTTAGCAGCTGAACGAAATGAACATGATTCTTACGAGGCTAATAAATTTATTTAATTTGTTTATAACGTGGGAGGGGAAAGGCAATTAAAATTTTTATTTCAACGATGATTTAAAGTATTAAAGTTACCACGTGCTTAAAGTGAAATTAAAACCAGTCGCCAAGTTGGTGGAGCAGACATTCGCAATTAATAACTAGATTTCTTTAGTTTGCACATTGGATTAGTTTTCTAGATTTTTATTTTTAATATACTTCCTTTCTTAAAATAATGAGGACATTAGCTGATTGTAATCGCTATTATTTTGTTTCTTCCCAGGTCTACTGTCAGCATGTAGGTAACTGTTCAATGTCTTAAAGCTACCGTGACAGAAATTGAGCTTTTATTTTATCTTATTATCTTTATAATATATACTGTACTAATATGATTATAATATATTATATAGGTACTAAATATATATTATAAGGCAAAACAATGCGCCCTTACTTGTCTGAGTCGTTCCCATAGCCATGGACATGTCGTGAGTGATGATCTGACCCCATTGCATGGAGATGAGGGTCCAAACTGGGTCCGGGACTGGATTGTCGGGGAACATGACGATGCTCACCAATCTAGCTCCAGGGAGGTTGCTACCGGTCACAGAAGTCGGAGGAGCATGGACACCTAAAGAAGTGTATTAATAATGATGAATTTTTATTGAGAATTAATCAATTTTATATTTTTATTCAACTTTGTTGAATAAATCTTCATTAAATAAGTGGAATAAAAAAAAATCAAGGAACGAGAGCAAATTCTTAAATTAACTTTGCTGCTGTCATTTCTAAACATAAAATATAGATTTGAAACATATTAAAAAAAGCTTTCTACTTACCATCGGAGTACCTCTGAGGGAGAAGCCTGGCGTACCTAGTGTTGGGTGTTCCTAGACCTGGGTTCTTGAGGTTGTTGCAGGAGCCGTCGATGGTACGGAACTTGCTGTGCTGGCAGGGTGCGTAGTGTGGCTGGCAAGTTGGTGGTGGAGGGTTAGCTGCAGGGGCATGGCCTGGGTATGGCGCAATGCTGTCGGGAAAGTTGAGCAGTTGTTGAAAGGTTATTAATAAATACATTGTATGGGTAACATAGAAACAGGGCCAATTTACGGATAAGATATTGAAAGCCCAATAACACACTTAAAGATTGATACTGTTGAAAGTCGATATTTTCATCGATACAATAAACATACTGGAAATACCACTAATTATGAAGTATGATTTTAAAATAAATATTGAATCTCCTAATAGTAAGCCGATATAAAATGGTTTATTTTTCCTGTGTAAATTAATTAATGGAAACTTGTTTGGAAAAAAATGTAGCTTTTCAGGCTGATGTTACGTGATGTCTTTGATTAATAGAAGTTTAGCACAGGTACGACATTTAACCAAAAAATTGTCGAAATAAGTCCACCACTTTTTTTCGGAAGCATCACTATCTCTTTCATTAACTAATCACAAAAAGAATTATCCTAAAACCTAAAAACTTCCCTTATTATTATTTAATAAAAAAGTTCTAGTGTTTATATTTTATCTTATAAATCTAAAGTTAATCGACTAGTATTAGTTTAGGTGCAACATACTTTGAAACGCGTTATTTATGTTATTGCGTTAGTAATACATATCTTAAATTCAGATTATATTTTAAAATATGTCGGTTTCCCATTTTGTAGACCAATTAATCAAGATAAAAAATAAAGTATAAAAATACTTTTTTTAAATATGTGGTGGTATTGCATTTAAGGTGCGATATGTTAAATTGTTAATTTTTTGATAAATCAAATTTATTTGGTACTAGCTACCCTTGCGAAGCATTCGCACTCTAACCAACTTAATTAAAGTACCTACACACCGTATACTTGGTATCGTATAGAGCGTATTAGTTCAACCTGGGCATAGGTGAGGGTTGAAGTAAAGAATAGATGTGTTTAAATTGTACATTATATATTTTTTGAAACTCAAGTTTAAGGTATTTACATATTTATGGGACCTCTTTGAAGACTATATTTGAAGTTACAATATGGTCATCTGTGATTGTTTGTTGGTGAGTTAGTTTTTGCACATACATAGATGTCACTGAAATAGCGCACCCTGGAAAACGCCAGATACTTATGTAAATATAAATATTGGTTTCGGGGAAAGCGAGTGCGCTATTCTAATGACTGAAATCGGATGATTTTGCTTGTAAGCCGCAAACGACGGTGACCATCGTAAAAGTTTATATAACCAAAAAAATTGTTCGTCTCGACAAACTGAAAAATATTACTCCTTCGAAGAAGCCCTGCGACCATTTTCGGTGAGAATTGCAGTTTTTCACTTACAACTCGCAAGCGAAGGTGTTAATCGAAAAATATATACGATCGAAAATGTTCTCCTAGAAAGCCTAAAAAGATTGACACCATTTAGAAACCTCTACGACCATTTATCTCGCAAAAACCGCGATTTTGCGCTTATAACTCGCAATCGAAGGCGAAATGAGTGATTTGTATATTTTTTATGTGTAGTGGTTAAGGAAAGCTTTAAAATGATGCATCTTTTTTGAAATTTGATGAAGTAAAGGTGTATGGCTTACCGACGAAAAAAATTCCTTGAGAAATAATATATATGATATTAATATCAGATATATCCGTCGACATATTTACTAAGTAATATGTTTTTTAGTTACCTGTTGCATTACTTCAAATGTTTGTTTTATTTATATTTTATGTTTCTTATATCTATATATGTTTACAGCGATGCTAAACTCACTTGTTGTCTGGCTGGAAGACAGTGGGGACCTGGGGGATGTGTGCCTGGGGCCTGATGTGTGGTATGAAGACCGGCCTTTGCTGGGGCTGTGGGGCCCTGTGCAGCTCCCCGCCGATGTCCCCCGCCAGGCTGTTTCCCCCGTAACCGCTGAGGGGTTCGCTCACTTCCCCAAGCGAGAAGGCCGCCGAGCTGTAAGCTCCTCCGTGGCTGTCACCGTGTGGCGAAGGGTGATAGATCTTCTGGGTGTGGATGAACGAGACAGGGCCATGACCTGGAAACAAAGAAAAGAAAAAGGTGAATGGAAGATGAGATCAGTAATTGACGGCATGTGCATTTACACAATAGATATGTGACACAACTTGTCTAAAATATCCTTAAATAAGAAATTATTTATGTCCCGAAACATTTCTAGAAATCTTAAATCCATGTTGTACGGTGCATTGATAGAACAAGTACTGATAAAGATTTTCCTATTCTGGGCGTGGCATATTTCAGGAGTTTAGGTTTCCTAAATCATGGTACTCTCATCGCGTACTTTTCACTAGAAAAATGCCTTTATTAGATCCCAGTTTGACTCCAGCTAGCTCCGCTCGTTCTTCAGAGATAAATAAACCCCCGAACGGGTCCTTTTCAGTGGAGATCGGGGCCACACTGAACAGCGCCATTTTAAACAGAGAAACTAGTACCTGCCCAAGTTCTGCTATAAGGCTGTGAACTAGCGCTTTAAAAAAAGTATTGAAGGATTCGAAAGAAAAGTCCTCCGAACTATAACTACCATGGTGTATTATTCTGATCGTGGCGATAGAGCAATAGAGACAGTGAGAGAGAGAGAGAGAGATGATATAAAATACTACAGAATAACGTGCAAAGAGATATTAATGGGATTTAATAATCTAATATATTAAAAGTTGCATGAGAAGTACTGGGGACTAAGTGAAAAAAAGTCATTAGTTGTTTTTTTTATTCAAAGGACAATATAATTAGAGAAAGGTTAGAGCAAGTGTCCACTCTCCTGTTGCAACACCGGAATGTCCTTGTGTTCTCCACAATATAATCGGCCGGGAATTTAGTCAAGGCAAAACTGTATGGAATATGAACAGGTGTTGATTGTGAAATGGTTCCACCCAAAGAAGGCGGAAGGTTCCATTTTGAGTCACAATTTCCTGAATTGCTTGTGTCGCACAAGCATATAAAAACATTATTTCATTGCTTAATTATTATAAAATATTACTCAATCATATCAGATTAATTTGTAAAAAAAATATGTTAAAAAATGATCCTATGAAGGCTTTATCTGAAACGTTTGAGAGAAGAAAATTATTACAGCAAATTAGGCAAAAAAAAAAAAAATTGAAAATGGGGGACATAAATTATAAAGATTTGAAACTTTGGGAAAATACTCATAAGGCGTTGTTTGTTTGTTTATATTTAACGGCGTAAAAACCAACTGGTTTTCATCGCCGAGTTGATCTTTGTGCTCGTAAGGAGTATATAGTAAGAAACAGAAAAGTTTACCGTACCTCCATTTCCGCCCCCTAATTTTCCACTGTTTTTACGTATTTTCACTTTTTAAACAAAACGGTTTATATTTTAAATAAGGTAAACGTACCTATAGTGGATACTGTTCCAGTAGTGGCCACTTAGACAATTAAATTTTGAAAATAAGGCAGCTAGGCTTTCAATCAGCTTCAAACTTAGAATGAAGGTATTGGATAGTAGTAGGTACATTCACTCCAATTTTGAAGCTGATTGAAAGCCTAGCTGCCTTATTTTCAAAATTTAATTGTCCAAGTGTCCACTACTGGAACAGTGTCCACTATAGGTACGTTTACCTTACATATGTTATATAAAAAATATACTTTGTCAAATTTTGGTCAAAAAATGTCCGTGCATTTTTTAAATGAGACAGCTCGTTCTCTTAGAGCTCGTTCTCGAGATAATCGAGTTTGAAGAAAATTAGTTAAAAAAAAGAAGGAAATATTATTGTGTAAAATAATACTCCGATTTATTTGTTTTCTGACTACCATGCTATTCGAACCTCAACATGTACGACAAACAACGTAGTTAGTTGGATAAAAAGGTGATTTATGATGTGTTGTATTTTTTTAATTGGAAGAACAGATAGCAATATCATTGTAATTAGATGAAACAGCAATGTTGGTGAAGGAGGCCAAAAAAAAAAAAAATCGAAAAAATAATTGAATTCCGAAATAATTCTGATAAAATAATAAACTCAATAGGGCTACAATGGGACACTTATGACCCATGTTGCCTAGTCCTCGAGAGAAAACTGTCCTCCGTACCTTCTCATTTTTCTCTTTTATCTTACAACTAAGGTCTGTTAAGTAATTTGAAGTAATATCGTGGTATATCCTTACTTCTTGACGTCTAGTCATTTATCTTTGATTTATTTTCTTACTCTGCCCACTTCTGCGAATCTGGATGAAGTGCAGTTTCGAGTTCATTAACAACTCCTAAAAGTAATCCCTAGTTCCAGATGTAAGCTCCGGTGGAATAGCGCCTGTACAAGAAGATAAATGACCACTGTAATTGGTCTCTTGATGAAATGTCTTCAAGATGGCCAGTCGTTTTTCTTGGTAGAGATGGATTCACCTGAGTAGCTTCTTGGCGTTGGGGTTGTATTTTATTTTATCCTCACTAACTTTTAATGATGAAATTCAACGTTGATGTCTTCAGAGTAATAATGATTACGATAAAAAAATATAATATGTATGTTAATCATTGATATTAGTAAGAAGCTTTAGATTATATTCATAATATGCTATAAATTGAAGCATTTTTAGTTTATGAGAAAATAAAGTGCAATTTTCTTCATAAATTTATTTTCACTATGCTGAAGAAGGTATTTAAAAAAAAAACAGGAGGAGAAACAACGATGAAAAGAAGAGATAAAAATAAATCAAAACACGTGTACCGAAATTCTATAATAGGCTTGACAACTTTTCTATTTAATTGAAGCTCTTACTTTATCTATTTTTTGAGAAACTTCTCTATGTTATGAGAAACAATTAACTGTTTACTTTTCAATTTGGTATTTTTGAAAAGGCGTTGACATAACTGATATGAGCCTGAGGATAACAAACCGTTTTCTATTCCCTTCGATACAGCTTGATAAGCGAAAAATGTCCTCTTAAGAAAAGTTTTTTTTTTTTCTTCAAGTCATTCTTGAATCAACTTGGCATCTTTAGAGAAGGTCACGTTTCGCCATGCTTTGTGTTAGCCATTCATGCCACTGTTCTATTTATCTATATATTACGAAATTTCTATTTTAGAACTTATAGGAACAAAGGTCATACGTAATATAATATATGTTATGTTCTGATGCCATTGGTCCATGCCTTCAATCCAAAAGCTTCTCTGTTATGACCACTACCATATAATTTATCCTATTATTAAAAGTTTTCGAATAGTTCAAATAATTGAAAATAATCAAATAAGTTAATCATTACATTATTAATCTTCATAGAAAATATTTAGACCATTCAGAGTGTCTCCCTTTAAACCCTTCACGTCTCTGCTATGCCAAACGATGGCCCAAAAGCTTATGACGAAAACTTGGCAGGTTTAACAAAAGAAAATTATGTTGAAAATCCTGATCATCATCCTACGCAAAAATGAATCTGTGGCAATTATTTTAAAATCAGGTAAATTCAACTTTTGACTAACTTCGAGTGGTTCGGGGATTTCCTTAAACTCCTTTTTTTTTTTAATATAACATGATATAATGAATAAATCTGATAACTTATTATTCGTTCTTGGTTGTAAAATTGTTTCGCCTTAAAGAAAATTTATACGATTTTTTCATAATGAATTCTGTTGTGAATGAAGCAAAATTATTGTTCCCAAGGGGCTTAATTTTTAATACAATTTAGCAAAAGGCTTTGCTAACTGCTAGAAGGTTTAGTAAAGACAAAAAGAAAGTATCTTAAAAGCTATTGTAAACCCTTTAATGGCATGGTCCAAAAGGACATATTTTTTATATATTTTTTTTTCAACTACCATATTCTCTGATGATACTTGAACATTTTTTTTATTTTTTTATTCTTATATTGATAATTCGTTGCTTTACCATTAAAACCAACCTCTGAGATTATTCTCATTTTTTATAATTTTATCCATTGGTTTCCTGTTACTTAATGATGACCAGTCAAAGGTTGAGAAAATCGAAGAAAGTTTAAAGAGGTATGAGGGTGGTCCGGACAAGGAACTTCGTGTAAAAAATTTTTTACTATGATAAGTATTGTAAACCGTTCGATAATCAGACGAAGATACTTAGATAATTTTTTTTTTTAAGCCTACATTTATATCTTAAGGGTATCTTATCCACAGTGAACTATAAACGTGACAGATAGACTGCATAAAAAAAAGGAAATCAGGTTCTATAATTTATGTAACTCATAAATATTGGACAGGTATCGTTATTATCACTAAGCATTGGATTGTTGGATCGAACAGCATTCGAAGTCATTCAAATATAGAGCGCACTGAAATTGCTACGATTAACTTGTTGGAGAAGAATAGGCCATCATAGAGGCATTGTCTGGAATTTCGCAATCGATACTTAGGTACTGAAGTGTATTGTAATGTACATCTAGTAAACAGTACCTTCGTGGACTAAATGTTTGGTAGGCTCTTAGCGTTGTGCCGTTGCTACAATATACTGACTGCTACGTATTCTAGCTTACAAGGGGACCACGTCACATTTCCCTCTACGATTTTGATGAAATTTTGTTTGGTGATTCTGCATCGAAAATAAGTCGACACGTGTCCGGCCAAAAATAAATAAATAAATTTCTATAAAACTGCCGATAAATGGGTTCTTTTAACAACAGTTTTGTGATTTTCACCATGGTAAACAATTTTACCCCATAATAGTTAATATATTTGTGATGCGCATCAGTCTTTTTGAAAGATAATAATTTATTTTTATGTAGTTTAAGACTCCACTGCATGCTTTGTTGGTTTTTGCAGCTTAAATTTACTAACTTAAGCCTCAACTTTGATGTGACGCTCTGGCCTTACTAGGGTGAATTGTGACAAATCCCGACACACGTGTCTAATAAATTTTTAAGTAGAAGAATCCCTGAAAGTTTCATTAAAATTGGTTCAGGTAGAATGGGAGCAATGACTGTTTTGTGATAGCCAATTTTAACGATTTTTGGATCTAAATTTTTTAATTTCTCAGTCCAGATGGCCCATTCAATGGAACGGCCGGACACGTGTCGACTTATTGTCGATGTAGAATCACCAAAAAAAATTTCATCAAAATCGGAGAGGGAAATGTGACGTGGTCCCCTTGTTAGTAAGATAGTGAAACGCGATTTCTTCCTTATTTGATTTGTTTGCATCCTAATATAAACCTCTAGCTCTAGATAGAATTTGTAATGTATTGTAACACTTATGTGGGATTAAATAATTTTACTAAACGTAAATAAAAATTTACAATGCCACAGAGACAATATAAACTCAAATAATCAAAAAAGTTACCAAAAGTATCAACTTGCAAGCACAATTTAACAAGGCTAAATCTCCAGTCTATCTCTCCTTATATTTAGTCTGAATCAGAACAGTCCAGACCGTTCTCGAGAAACGTAGAAGGCCCTCGAACATTCAAAAACATTTACTAGAACATTTTGTTCTGACTCTTCCAATAATAAGTTTAGAACTCTTTAAGTCATGTGTTTTATTAATTTTTTTGTTTCACGATACAGCATATTTTTGTTGAGTATGTACACATATTGAATAAAAGAATAGACCTCCTAGTGATGAACGTATCGGAGCACTGAAGCATGGAGAAGTTCAATAAAGTCCGTTTTACAGAAACTTCTCTATTTATATAAAATATCATCGTCACCATGCTAAAGTAACGAATATGCATAGGTTTTTAGTAGAACATTCGTTACTATAGCATGGTGACGTCGATATGATGGTAATAAGGTTACGAGGATACATAGCTCTCGGAATAAACCGTCAGTAAGTTTCTACACGATAATGATAATAGTTGGCAAGAGATCACGTGGGATGCTAAAAAGTAGATGGATAGATAGAATCAATGAAGATGCTGCAGAGGTTATTCACCGAACAGAAAATAAGTATTTCTAGATAGCAGAATACTGTTGGCGTTCTAATGTCACTACAATAAAAAAAAAGTTGAAATTGCGCTGTAAATACCCAATATTTTTTCCAATAAATGTTTTCAAAAAAATGTCTATATACCGAAATTGTCGATACATAATTGCCCAATACAAAGAGGTAAGACTGTATGTTTGTATGGATTATACTATATTCCATTCTATATATTAGACCTGCTATTCCATTATGTATTACACTCACCGTAAAAATACCCACACATCAAACGCTTGTCAATTGCGTGCAATAAAGCACCTAGAAAGGTACTCAAGAGCTAATGAATTCTATGACCACACATTAAATTATAACACACTACTGCTAGTGGACCGCCCACCCGACGCGTTCGCTCCATATTTCTTCATTGGTCGCTCAACTGGAGCGAATAAAAAAATATTAAATTACATTTATTTACACCGAGAGTGATGAATGTCAATTTTCGCCAAATAGGGGAATGTCCCGTATGGGTTTCGCAAAGTCGTTTACGTCCCATGTGACTGACCCAATAAAATAAATAAGACAACTTTAGCACAAGTTGTGAAAGGCAGACATGTTAATCGAATGGCCTACCACCTACTGCCTGTGAATAGTAATAGTACTGGATACAGTCTCAAGGATACACTTACGGTAGTTATTGCAATAAAAAAGTTAATTACCATTTAAGATCAATTAATTTGTAATTGCCACTTGTCAAAAGTATCTTATCCAACTTGAATATAATATAACCGTTAGAATTAATTAATTTAGGTGTTATGGTGAAGATTTGCAAGCACGTTTTTACTTTTACTTACCAATCTATATATGAAATATATAGAAAGGCAAAGTATTGCGATCGAAATAAATATGAATCTAATATGGAATCTTTTTCTTAAATCCTTCAACAAAAATACACTATAGGGGTTCCCTGAGATCAAATAACTAAGTTTCACGAAATGGTGTGTCGTACGCAACTGAAATTACAATTTAGGTAGTTATATGCACTTGATGTGTCTGGAACTTTTTTGTCAAAATTTAAAAACCGGAAGTGGCACTTTGTAATCATAATATTAGTATGTAAAGAGTGCATGTATATCAATAATATCAAGACTGTGGAAATTCTATTCTACATAAGTGTAGGATTTCTTCAAAAATTCAACTAAAGATTCTTATTAAACTTGTCATATCGATTAAATATCTGTAAGTATTACTATCTAATAGATAGGCTTTGATTCTTTTTACTTACAACAACTGACCATTAGAGATTTTAACAAGTAGTATAAATTCGTTAAATATAAACTATAAACAAATTTGGTTTAATAACTGAAGATGAAGTGAAGATTATATTATGATTGAGAACAAATGAGCGAATCCCAAACTTAATTCAAACAAATGTGTAATTACATTACTGTTGTAGTTGAAATTTAAAGCCTTTTTAAAATTAAATTTAGTATAACTCCACAACTTTGAAATTGGATCCGAAATTCCGGACTTTATCTTCATGTTATGCTTCGTGACTAACAAACTGTTTTCGAAACAATTGAAATGAATTTCTTGGTTTTGGAATAAATTTTCAACTAAACCATAATCTAAGATTCTTACTGTTTATTATCCTCTTATTTATATTTATGGTACCAGATGTTTACAATGGTAATATTGCTGATTTGTTTGTTTTTGGATTTTTTTAACGCCAATTTATGCTACTAAGGCTAATCGGACGATGCTACAGAGGGAGTCCTAAATTTTGCCTCTCCAGGTATAATTAGGATAGGGGGATATTTAACGAGTACCTGACATCGTACAGGCTCGGGACCTCCATTTTACGTCTTATCCGATGGACGGCATAGCCAAGGATTTTTTACTACCTCGGGACGCGAACCCCATCGATGCTTTAATTGTTAATATAATAGGATTTTTTACAGGTTTTATTTTTTATTTTTTTATTTATTTTTTTTCCCCCTCCTCTACTTCATCATTGTGCTCTCAGCATTGTCCCAGCTCTCTACCGATACACTATAATTATTAAAGCTTTTCATCACAGCAAGTCCATTATTTTTACCATGATAAATTAATAAATTGGCACTGTTATCAACCAAGAAAGGAATATGAACCAATTTGGGTCATAATTATAGAAGTAGTATAATGTTCTACGTTTGTTTGTTTATTTTGACTTCCAGGCGTAAAACCCCAAGGTCATCAACGCCCTTTATCTTTTAATGTTCTACGTATATTAAGTAATACATGTCCTTGTTATTACATTTGTCAATAATCTATATAAAAAAAGATGAAATTCTGTTTCTTTATTTGTTTGTTTGTTCTCTATAGAAATCCATACCGTTTGTCCTAAATTCTCCAAATTTCGCTCAGTGGTTCTTTCATACCAGGTGCGAACACCTATCCATATTAAAATTGCATAACTTCAACCGATCTCTGGGTATATTCTGTATTGTTATAAAAATCGTTTTGATCTCGCTTTACATTGATTTTTACGAAATCGACCGTTTGAGTCGATAAAAGTCTCACTTTATAGATTTTATAGATTTAAAAAATGAAATTCTCCGGGTGAAACCGGTGTATACAGCTAGTATTTACATAAAAAATAATTTTTTTTACTATTTAGCTATCACATCACATTAGTGTGTTGGATTTATTTTATTTTGAACTTTTTACTCCAGGCGGCCTTGAAAGTTCGATCATTGTACCTTGCCTCAGTGTAGCCTCCGCCCTCTAATGGCGCACTTCGGAACAGTTATTTATCTAATGTTTGTGTTATGCAATAGAAAATAAGTTAATTGTATGTAATAATAACTTTTGATTTATAATATGTGTATATAAGTATATAAGGAAGGAATACTAATCAATCTGGGTAGTTTGAAAAAAAAAAAGCTACGGACTAAATTATAACTTTAACATTATGTTCTATTAAATTTAAATTTCTATGTTGAAGTATGTACAAATATAAATAGATATTAATGTTTAGCTATCATATTGTAACTTGAAACCAATAACACGTGTACGCCATTTGACCTTAGAGGTTCGAACATTGTAATCCGTCCTTAGTTTAGTCTGCTACGGTCAATAAAATTTTTATAAGAAATTTTCTTATCCACTATTTAATCCTGTTTCAATAGCCTAATTAAATTCTGCAACAAAATCTTCACTAGATTATACAAAGAATAAACACTAAGCTTAATAGATCATTTCTTATCATTCATGATCTATTACATTTCCAAAGTTCTGCTCAAATTTCACTGAATTATGGTATGCTTTTGTATAATATTTTGACATTGACAGTGGAGTGAATGATCCAAATTCCAAACTTGCAAATTTCTCAAATATCGGTACTTAAATTGAAACCGCCATTAGAAAAATATCCTGACTGTGCTGAATAATACAACTTAACAAAAGAAAATAATCTTGTTTTATTGCTAAGTCATGCTTTCATATGTAAAATATAAAATTTCCTATAGAATATAAGAGAATAGAAAAAAAAAGTCAATTGATTTTATGTCCTTTTGATGGTTTTACATTTGACTATATTAACATATTTATATATACAATTATAAATAAAAATTTAGATATTTTTTAAACATACCTGTGTAGTTCTGAATAGTTTCGTAGAATTGTATAGCCAAGCCCTCACTAATCAGAAGACCTATGACTAGCAGGCGAATGCTGTGAATTACTTTTTTGGGCGTCATCTATAAAAATAAACAAAATATATATTATTATCTCCTACAACATACTGACTTCTTATAAAATAAAAATTGATAATATTATTACACTGTTTATAATATAAAATCCTGTTTATGCTTATTTTAGTAATGGCCATCCCAATTAGCCGTCTGTGCTACTTCTCTGTATTTTAATTGGACTAACTGATTAATTGGACGATTATTTGAAATGATCAATTAATTATGTCCCAGACGAGGGGAAAGCCGGCTGCCTCCCCCGGGCCTTGTTTTGACTGGTTATGAATCAGTGAGCTTGAATGGCTCTGAATATGCCCTGATGAAATCGTCCGTCGTCGTATGTTCTAATTGTTGTTTGAACATGGGGAACTTTCGATTCTCCATAGCCTGTAATTAGTTGGGCGAGGTTTAGCATTGGTAATGAGGCCTTGTGACTGAAATTAGTATGTCTGTGCCATTACCGGTTGTAACCGTTGGGCGTACAACTCTACTCAATGCTTGCAGTTCTATCTGGTGTTATCGAGTCTAAACAGAATTGACGAAGTAATTTCGGACTGTATCAGGGTAAAAGACAATTTAATTTTTATTTAATTTAATTAAAAATAATTTTAAATTCATTCGCCGACGCCTCTCACCCAATAAACAAATTTACTTAAATCTTTAAATTATATATTTTTAAATTTAATCTGATTACACTCGCACCTATTAAGTAAATAGGTACATTGGCAAATTATAATGATATTAGATAACATCATAATCGTATAATAATGCCTAATATTTTAATTTAAAAAAATAAACAATTTAATTTAAATTTGTGTTGCTTCTAACCCTATTATTATGTTTCATATTTTTAATTTTTATTATTTATAGGTGTCTACCACTAGATCATAATTTTATTTTTGTTTTTATTTATTTGTGTTTTTCCTTTTTCGAGGTTTATATATTTTTTTTTTTTTTATTTCATTTTAAAATATTCGTTTATTTATGTGAATGCATTTGTAGAGCGCTAATATCAATGGCCTTGATTGTGGCAGTTTTTATTATTTCTTTCAATAAAAAAAAGTTTTTAGTAAGAATATAAATAGTTCTTAAATGTTTAAATATTGCTGGACGAAAATTCAAAGTAATTTAAATTTTTTATAAATTAACATTATTGAAAACATCATTTTTCGGGTAGTGAAATCATTGCAAGACTAAAGAATCGTTGAATGTAAAACGATTACAAGGTAAAGGACGGGTGTCGGTCAAGGTTGGTCGGGCAACGTCCTGTGTGCCGTAATGTCTTGCCTTTTGTAGTACGTCTTTCTTTTTATATTATTTATTTAAAAACAATAAAGTAAAGAAATATTTTCTTATGATCATAATTTTATTAATAAAATAAATCAATCATAACTTAAATCAATTAGTTGCAATATTAAATCAAACTATAAAGAGTTATGATCCACATAATGTTAATTTTCCAATGAAACTGTATAAGTATTTAATAAAAGAATATTGTGGTTGCTTATAATGACAGGAGTGACATTTATTGATCTAAAAGATACCCGATCTGTTTACCACATCGTTTGAAAGGCTCGGTGCGGTCCGCTCTGCTTAAGGGTACTTCAAGACAAGGTATATGAAACCACAACTTTTACGTAATTTATATACGCAGCTGTAAAAAAGAAATAGTGGAGATTTTATAGGCCGTGGTAATTATTTGGTACTGGTAACTTTGGTAGTGACAAAACCTACGCCATTGTTATATACTGATAACTTTAAATAACTTATAAAACTAAGGTAAATAAACATAAGTGCAATGATAACCGAATATTTATATAAATTCATTATTTTTTATTTTATTGCAGTTGTTCATTTGTGCACTTTATCTACAACTGGATAAATTTTCCACTGAAAATGACATGTTGGGATTTTTTAGAGCGAGCTTTAGTCGAAAGCTAACATCTAATGCAACTCATCAAAGCCCTTTTTACCTGACATTTTTTTTTCCATCGCATCCTTATCAATTAAAACGACCTTTGTTTCTTTTATGAGATCACAGTTTTGACTTCCACTTTCTATGCTCCCTCAAAAGGTGTAGGGAGACCTATTTTTTCAAGATATTTTTCATTGGATAGGGCTACACTAAAGTGTCCGTTTCAGCAAAAAAATTCATGCAGATATAGTTAATGAATTAAAGAAATTGAAGTGAATTAAAAGAAGTTGAAAACAGTATATCATTTCACTTTATATCATTGTTGTATCTCTGATGAATATGACGCTTGACGCCGAAAGCTTCATATTATAAAGTATAAAATTTATAATTTAAATTTATTTATTAAATATATTAAACGACCTACCAATTACCAAGATGAATCAGAGTATTAAACAGTATTAAAATACTGCATGTAATGTATATTTTTTTCAATGAAGATACTTTGAATGATTTACAAGAATTAGTAACATCAAAAGACTTTTTGAATAGCTTTAGACAAAATGGTATTGTCAGTACCGAATTTGCCTAACTTGCTATTTACCTGTTGTGGTTTAATATTCGGGAGTAAACGAAAATGCCAAATCATTCTCTGTAATAATTTTCGACCGTGCTTTCACGGAGATAGGGGAAAAAATCGCTGCGTTTAATCAAAATTACATTATTCCTGAAATAATATGACTCGTGAACTTTATAAGATAATATCTTATTATCGAATTTTGTAAATTAAATCAATCTTTGGAATAAGCTAATTTTATCCCCTCCAATCAATCATTGAAATTTATAAATCAACCTAACTATTAACAAAAACAAAGAGGGAATTTCTTTTCAATTTACTACTTGTTTTTTATTGTCATAGTATTAGAATATAGTTTTTATTTGTGTAAATAACGTAAAATACTTTTAAATATGTACAAAATGAATGAATTAAAATATTCACACATTTCAACGAACGAAAACACGATTTGTAACTTCTAGGTCACAAATCACTGGGGATCATATCTTACATCCAGAACCAGTGGCAACCAGGCTTATGAATTAACTCAGGCCTTCAGTAAAAAGTGCTATCAATTAGAAAGGATATTACGTTTCATATATTGAAATTCAATATTTCCTATATGTTGCAAATATATCACATTTCAATAGTTGAATACATATCAATGAGATTTGATATTTTTACATTTTGATTTTGAACTGCTGAAGTTAAGTTTATTCATGAAAAGCATCTTCCGGTGTTATTATTATAGCAAATAAACCACTTTCAACACTTGCTTACTACTCTTCCTATACAATTGGTATGACTTCGAACTACTTTTTCCTATAAACACCTCAAAATCGTTTTTTTTTACTTACTATCTTTTCCATGTCAGTGCCTCAATTTTTAAAATTTTGTTTTTAAATCATAATGTAATCTACTCTCAAAAAGGATGAACCCTAATTCCAAATCTTTGCAAGAAAAAAAATCATAATTCTGTAAAAGTCATTAATGTAGTAACTTTCTGAAACAGCAATTAGCCTTATTTTAAGGTTTCTTGTTTGCAGAAAGATTTAAATTTTTAGTTGCAGTGTAGTTGTAACGTGGAACGAATTCATTTTCTTTAAAATCTAAGTTTAAAGAGTTATAGACTTTTTTTTGGAACTGTTATATAACTGTCCTCGTACATGTACTAGATGTGTCGAGAATATTCCACGCTATTCTAGGATGTTCTATTTCGGATTATATATAAGAAGGAATGAACTTGGTGTTTCGTCTTGCTCTGTGCATCGAAGCATATGGTAACTTTTGTATTACTGTACTGTTACTTTTTTTAACTTTGTTAATAATTTGAGTTTTAATTGTTTTACTTTTTGTTGAATTGTAATTTTCTCCTAATATAAATTAATTAAACCCACATTAGCGTTACAATATTATAAAGTTTTATAAATATAACCAACAATTATGGTTTTACCACAGTTATAAAGCAGGTTCTTCATATAGGGATGGTTAGTTAATTATTTATTTAATATAGAGCACTCGAATTACAAAATATACATAGGTATATGTTAGCAATTTATTTTGCTTTCAAAATTATCGGAATTTTGTTGCTTAAAAAAGTCCCTTTTTCCCTTTTTATTTATTTATACCTTTTATTTATTTATATTTAAGTATTTTACGTCATTTGCGCCTGCGCTGGAGCGCGCAAATCATTATAATGATTTTTTAAATTAAAGTGTAAAACTTTTTTCGTTATTAGTGAAATTCATCAATGCAGTCTTCACTTCTATAGATGGCATTTGTTTAATATATGAGCTTAATGAAAAATATTTATCCTTGAATTAATATAAAATACGTTTAAATGCAATTCAATGGCACCATGATTAAAAATTAAATAAACAGAGATAAATAAAATAAATGTCATAGAGGATAGAGGACAGCCAGAAGTACCAGAAACCTATTTTTCGGCAAGAAATGTCGGTTGGAACCGTGTTTAACTAAGCTACCGAACCGTCATCATCAACCTGTAAACTCTTTTCATTTCATGACCATGGAGACTAAGGAATGATCGACCGAACCGTGGCCCTCCGATCGGCAAGAACATATGTGTTTTCTTGCCAAAGAAATTTTCCATTTGACAGTTACAATTCTATCTGAATTCTATGACGATAGGAATTCCTCTATCAAGCTAGCACGCTCTCCGGTATAAATATATAGAATATCCGACACGAAAGACAGGTGAGAGCTGTTTCGAGAGCTCCCTAATGCATACCATTCACGAGGCTCAAACATCTTGTTCCATCCTGGGCTACAACCTATGATTTTTCAGTTTCGATCGCTTCGCGAATTCGAAAGTTCATTACATATTTTCCTTTTCTTTTTTTACATTACAAAAATTGCCTAACCATCCGAATACGTTACACAACTGTTAGTTAGTTGTAGGCAGTGCCACATCCCATATTTTTTTTTTTTAGCCGTCGGTCGGTATTGGAATCACTGCCGTATTATGTAAGGAATCTGTTAATTTTTTCTGTCTCTCCAGCCGCCGGTTTCTTCGGCTGCGATTGCGGTTTTTGTGCAAGAGGGCGTATGCTTTCATTACCTGCAATGGACGTCGGCTTGGAGTGACGACGATGTTATCCACATTCATCTTACGAAGTGTTGTAAGATCCAAGACTGGACAGCCAATCAAAATTCTGTTCACATTCCTTTTTTTCAAATTATACATTATTTTCTGAATCATATTTTATTAATCGGATAAAGGATTCCAGTAAGTTTATATAAATATATTGTTTTATCATGGTTATTTTATTCTAGTTTTCAAATACCTGGTTGCTTCTCCAGAAATGATTGCTTCGTAATGGTAAAATTTATAAAATGACAAAAGAATGAATAAAACATTGAAAAATTAAATTTTACGTAATTTCGACGTTCAACTGGTACATACAGGTTTTTCACAGCCCAACAGGCCATGGACGATTTAAATAGTTTCAGGACGATTTTGTAAAATGTTTTTCAGGATTTTCTTTTCTTTTTTATTCCAAGGTGTAATAACTGAGGAATTGAAAAACATAAAATTATTGAACGGAATCCATAATTATAAATGGAAAATGTAATCATGATTTTCAATGTCATACTAAATAAATCAAATTTTATTATATGCATTGTGTCGCTACCTAGAAAACAGAACACTTTACACTGGTCATATCAAGCTCATTGGCTAAAATATCGAGTTGCTAATGAAAGAAATAGGACCTATCTTTATTCGTCTCTGGTTCTTGCTCGAATATTCAATCGAAGCTTGGTTTAAGTAAGTTTCATCGAGTGGTGCGTCGAATGTTCCTGCTAAGGTGGTTAAGAAAATCTCTTTTCCTAAGAATGAATTGTGGATCTCAAAACAATTTGAATAGGGGCAACAAAGAATGCATATAAGTAGAACATCCTCGAATATGCATTTACGAGGTTAGACGTTCAGATTAACATGCGATGCGTCGAACCATCCTACCTCGAATATTCCAAACTGTTGAACCAGGTTAAGTAGGTATAGTAGATTGATATGATTTTTATTTTATTCTATGAGTAATTAGAGTGGTATTGGTAGATATCCTATGGTGTATATTCTAGGTGTATCTTAGTATATTTTTTATAACTTTATATCTTCTTCTATATCTCAAATTTCATGATTTTACTCTCACTTTTTCGTCATTGCTAGAAGGCTCTTTACGAATAAATTGCTAAATTATATTTAGAATATTCTTTGAATATATTTCTGGCATTTAATAAAATAACACATTTCTTTATATATATGTTTGTTTTGATTAACGTCACTTTATGCCACTAAGGCTAATCGGACGATGCTACAGAGGGAGTCCTAAATTTTGCCTATCCAGGTATAATTAGTATAGGGATCTTTAACGATTACCTGACATCGTACAGGCTCGGGACCTCCATTTTACGTCCTATTCGAGGGACGGCATGGCTAAGGATTTTTTACTCCCATTAAAAAATCCTAGGGCCACCGCTGGGCGCGAACCTGCGACCTTTAGTATTGTAGGTTGCCATCCTAACCACTATACCACAGGTGACCCCCTTTATATATATGGAACTAGAAGGATCTGTGCGATGAGCTTCTGTTGGATTTCGCCACATTGTGTTCCGTAAGTATTGTCCTGTAATTGGCGAATTACGACTTGCTGCACGTCCGAATAGTCGATTTCCGCCCTCTTTTGTGCTATTGTTCTCGTAGTGACACTTATGGTACAATATAGTTCGGGAGTTATCTAGTACCTGTACAACGAACGATAGAGTTATCGGAAATTGGGGGAAAATCGGCGAAAGAGTTTTCTGTATTTTCCGCAACTTTCTGGTTGGAGCTCTATATTTCATAGAATGATACAATATTGGCCAATGTTTATTTCTATATATTAATATTTGTTACTTTTATGATAATATGTTTTTTGATATTGATGTTTTATATTATATTAATAAAAATTAATGTTACTTATTCTTTGTAAAACGGAATAGTACCCAATATTAATGTTTATTAGGAAGTGTCTAGACGAGTCAAAAGATTTATTGGCTAGAGTCTCTCATTAAGTAAGTAAACCTCATAGTCTCTCCTCTTTATTAAAAAAACTAAATTGTAAAAGCCAATTAAGCCTAAGAACAATTTAGCTATTTAGAAAGTGAAATGATTCCAAACTCTAAGTAAGTATACAATATAAATACTGATTAAAGTGGGATTTTCATGCATAATTTAGAGCAGAATAAAGCTTTACTTTAAAATAGTGGGGTAGGATTCAAAATCATTATTTATAATTAACCCTTAACTAGCTCGAACCGAAGTACACCACCTACTCTCCCATCTACCACAAAAATTTGATGACACAAACACACACACACACACACACACACACACACACACACACACACACACACACACACACACACACACACACACACACACACACACACACACACACACACACACACACACACACACACACACACACACATACACACACACACACACACACACACACACACACACACACACCCACATGTATATATATATATATATATATATATATATATATATACAATATATACATATATACATATATACATATATACATTTATACAATATATACAATATACATATATATAATTTTGTTCATACTCATGTAGTATGCCTTTAAGGCATGGAACATGATTAAATGACAAATAAATGGTCCTTATATGGGGGTACCACGTAAGGAAAAAAAAAATATATATATATACATATAAATTTTTTTTTTAAATGTTAGAAAGCAATATAGACATGAGTGACTAATACTTGATTTTTATGCATATAATTTTTTTAAAGTCTGTGCTTAAGAAGCTTACGTTACATAAATAACAAAGACAATACTTATAATTTTTTCCCTGATGTAAATACTCTACATGGTATTATCATGGTGTAAAAGAATTGTAGATGACTTGTTTTTTTGGAATTCGACTTTAATTTTGTTCATCTGCTACCTTCTTAATTTACCGTCATTATTTAACTATGTACATAATTTCATTTGAGAAAAGATCTATAATTTATCAACTAATTAATAAATAAAGATATATTTTTTAAATTAATAAATGAAATATAATTTATAAACTAATTTTTCATTATACTTATTTATTTAATATTTTATTCTATTTTTTAAACTAATTTATTCACTTTCCTAAGTATCTGTACATTGTGAATGGAAAAATACTACGATAATTATAATCGTTGCCATCGAAAGTGAAAAATACATTATTATAGATTAAAAATAAATAAACAGGCAACCCATTGAGGGATAAGACCTGCAAAAATAAAAGTAAGAATACAGAAATAAAGAAATAAAAATACGAAAAATGAATTACGCTAAAAAATGTATATTAAACATTTACTGTAGGTATACAGTAGTGTAACCAAAATTTACTATGTCGCGCAAGTACAATAATATCTTGTTTTATATTATAAAATTGAATAGTTGTTAAAAAAATGAATAATATTTTTTAAGGTTCCGTCTATAACACAATTTATATATTTTTTTAAGATGGCTAAAAAACGGAACTTTCTTCCTCTTCCAATTAACGGAAACTGCTAATGATTCCTAACTGATGAGCGTTAAGTAAATTAAAGGAAATTATCTGACGAAAACTCATCTAACAACCGAAGAACGTTTCCCTTCCCCCACTCTCCACTCACCTTGCTAGCCCCAGCCAGACAGATCGTGGGCTGAAGTTTGACAAAGTACGATTCCTCATACCTAACTTATGTAATGTTTTCACTTCACATGACGAGATTATAAATGATTAAGTATCAAAACAGGTTTCCTCTCATCTCGACTTCTCACATCAACTTCGATTGTACTTTCTTTTTCTCCTAAATCAAAAAGACTGCTTTGTTGTGTTAGAAATTCGAGATTTTGTTAAGAGGTTTTCAATCATTTGGATGATTATTTAAAGCCATAAGTTATGCATGTAACATATAATATTTATCGTACATTTATTTTTTGGCACGTGCATAACTAAACAATGTTATCAAGGAACCGTTCTTGTGTTAATATGGTTTAGAATGGTTTGGACGAATGAGAATAGTCGTTTTATTGAAACTTCAATGGATATCAGTCTCTACCCAACCTTACTTAAAAAAAATAATCGTAAGTAACATCAGCTAGACAAGTAATCAAAAGATAAGAACACAATACTAATTGACTTCTACACATTATTGATTAGGGATGAATCATATCATAAGTATTATATTTCTTTCTTTTTTATAGAAATTAAAAATATATTTATGTTTTTTCTCCAATAATATTGTTATGAACGACTATGCTATTGAAAATATCGAAAGAGATAATGACCAAAAAGCTATTGGAAAGCTGAATTCTCTTTTTCGGTCCAGCAATATCGTTCAAAAACTTTTAAAAATTAGTAAGAGCAATAGTTGAGAGTATGATACGAGATGACTCCGTCTCATAAATTTTGGAGGGGTCAAACAGGATTGAAAGTACTGATCATTTAAAAAAAAAAAAAGGCATAGCCGAGCAAAACTAGGTGTAAAAGGAAACATATTGGAAGTAATGTATAAAAGAGAAAACTAAAATGGTATGGCCACTGAAAATGTATTCGAGTGGAATACCGAGAATGATAATGGGTTGGAAGGAAGGAAAATGGGATGGAAGAAAGGAAAACTTCATTGATTCACATCACTTACATTTGGCTGAGGAGACCTAGAAACTTAGGAAAACGAAATCTTCAATAAAAAAATAAATATACCTGTTCAAATTAATCGCCCATTTTCCTTGGAAGCCTCCTTCCGAAATTTAAATTCCAAGAACTATAAAATTGCAGAGGTAGTGGTAACACCTTGATTTATTCATACACAAAATTTCTCGAAATTGAATGGCATGTAAACTGGCGTTTTATTTGTTCTCCTAATAATGTTCTAAATTTGAATGGAGCTTTGAATCTATTTATTGAATATAACGTTTTTCTAGGCCCTCTAATACATTAATTAAAAACTTCAGCTTAAGTGATTTTTTTTTTTGGCTGTTTACGAGAAAGTTGTGCCCAATTAGTAAGTATAGCTCATTTAAATTGGCTATTTTTACAAAATACCCAACTAAGGCAATTGGCAGGATGTTATTAGATACTTTTATATATTCAACGATGATTATTGAGAATAAACAAATTATAGGTTGGCTAATTAGTGATTTCGACAGGTCGTCGGGCGTGTGTTGCTTCAATTAGTGAGGTGTCCGGTTGCGAGTCCGCATGGAGGCCAATGGCGATTGCCTAATTTCGTTCCTATTTTGTAGGAGACACGCGAAGAAAATTTTTTTTTTCATTGATTGACATATTCCCGACAAGAACGGGATGCTGTATTTCAACACGAACCAATCAAATGTTTCAAACCATAATCGAATGTTTTCCATTCATTTACTCCTACTTAACTAATATCTGATTCATTAGCTATATTTTCACTTCAATTTCATCACATTTTATTTATTATGAGACAAACTACTTTAAGTGGTCCAGCGGCTGGTGGTCCTAATCCTTTCTGAAGACACCTTTCTGTGCAGCTAAGCTGCGAAAATGAAAGAATTGAAAAAAAGAAAAATACTTGATGTTTTCAGATTTTAAAAAATATTGTAAAATTGTGGATACCATTTTATTTTTTAAATATAAACTATTTTTGCTAAATAAATAAAGCAAAAATAATGAATATTTAAGGTGGGGAGGTATCCAATATCTCGCACTCAATTTTTTTTAGAATGCGATTTCAAAACGAACACATATATTTGGGTAATAAATTAAATTAAAATTAATTAAACAAATTAATATAAGAAAATTTATTGGGTAATACAATTTAACTAAACAAGCAAAGTTCAATCCAATTTATATAACACAATATTACAATATTTTCTACTAAGCTCTGAAGAATTAATCCATGGACAAATATAAGTGTTGACTCGACTTCGCTTTCCGTCTCTGATAATAATTTTCTAATGTTCCTACAACTAATGCAATATTATGCAGTTTGTAACTTGAGAAGAAGTCGAGGGACATTGAGCAAACTTACTACTTCCTTGTTTAATAAAGCTTTTTGATTTGGTGTCTGTCTCAAAGGGTCTAATGGAGATCTGATGAAACTAAAAAGATATTTATTTAGACTATGTTAGTAGTAATTAGTGTGTTTTTTGGGGTGTTGTGTTCCGTAAATGAGCAGTCATAATTTATTGTTTAGACACTTAGGATATTAATTTTATCGACAGTTGCAGCCATATCACACCAAAAGCATAGTGACCTCCTCAGTATTATATTACAATACTATACTTTACTAAAGTATAGTACCATATTTTTGAAACTTTTCCTAATGTAAATTGAGTAGTAAAATAACTAGAATTTTCCATTTTGATCTTTTTTTTGACGAGCTCTATCGAGCCATTTGCCCACTGTGCAAAGGCAACAGGAAAATGTTACACACATTGCGGAATGGTGTTCCGATCAATTGAAGGCGCTAAAAACAAAACATCTGAAAATAAATTGGTTAATGAAAAAATATCTTTCTTTTATTACTATAATTAATACTCGTAGGTACAAGTGTGAAATAAATTTATAAATTCTCCGATGGATAATTGTGCACAGACACAGCAAGAGTAAGTATGTATTCATTCATTAAGTTTTGGGAGAGAAAAAAAAAATGTTTGACCACTTTTCTTCGTAAATTTCTCAAAAAAATCAGACTGAACTATATTTTGTAGGATAATGTATATTTTTGAGGATATTAGCCTATTCAAGTATAGTAATTTCTATTTATAATGAGGTTGTATACCTATATCTGTATTTGTACATTTGCAGCAATGAATAAGGCATAGACGTTAATTAGAAAGGAAGAGATGAATACAAATATAAAAACTCTTTTTTTGTTCCACCAACAAGCAATTATTAAAATTTAAAAAAACGAACGGTCGATAGATAAATTATTTTTATTGTTATCATTGTTATTATTTTTTCATTTATTCACACTTATTTTTGACATTTTCCGCACGCACAAAGCATCTACCCCATTATTTTCGGAGCTTCTACCCTTGAAGCTATGATTGCGCTCGAAATGCATTACTTTTTTACTCTCTTTCTGATTTTATAATAATATTATAGTTGATTTATTAACTGCCACGTTCCGACCTGTAGGTACTAAACGTAATCAGAGATGTAACTTAGAGACAATGGGATATAAACTTTTTTTTTTCAATGAAAATTGTCTTGAATATTGTTTTTTTTATTTTTATCGGAGTTTCAAGAACATTGCAAAATGTTTTTGTATACTCTGGTACTATCTCCTTATCTATTGATCACAGGTTTAAATGTCCGCCGATAAATTAAAGAAAAATGCGTTGGTTTAATAAGGTATTCTAATCCAAAAATTACTTGGAATATATTGAGAATAAAACACTTAAATAATATTTTTCATTCTACTTTTTTTTCTTTATCCATTTCTCTCTTATCCTATCTTTTTTTTATTATTAGTCACCTTTGATCAGTCTTCAATTAAACTTTGATGTCAAAACCATCTCTGAAGGACCTAAATGCGGCCGCCTAATTATAAAATCTCTTTCAAAGATATGATCGATACCCTAATCAAGACCTGGCCAAAAAGCTTGGAAGTAAAGGAGAGCCAATTCAAACTTTTCTGTATCATTATATTGACCAATTTAAAAGAGCCTGATTAGTTATTTGCATTTGTATATTCTTCATGGCCTATTCCAATATCCTCATTATTTTATTTCCGGTTTAGATTCTGTGAATTAGCTTTAGCTAACTTCATTCAATAGTTTTCATAATTCGAACCTAATCTTGAGTGATCGCCTTCGTCTTGCTTATTTGATTCATAAGATTAATAATTATGGTATAGATTTTACTTGTATATTTGACTAGCATTACCCGTCGCGGCTTTTCCCGCGAGCCTTTAAAATCAATTCTGTGATCATTATCTTGGTATTGATTTAATATGATTTGTTAACTGATGTTAAGGAGATTTAGTAGAATCGGAGCTTCCGGTAGGTGGAATGTGGGAGGGGGAAGCTGCCGGCTCGGTTGAAGAGAGAGGGACGAGCAATGGAGAGAGTTACTAAAACCGCCGAAACAAAAAACTGCTTACTCGTCGTGAACGCTTCATTTTTCGGCTTTAAAACATGAATTTCGATGCCCCTTAGGTGTTACATTTTTGAAATTCCTTTCTTAGTGGTTACCTACATCGCGTTTAAAATCTTAATTCCGAACTTCAATTTTCTATCATTAGTAGTTTTTGCTCTGCGTTGATTCTATCAGTCAGGACAAAGCCTCCTATATAAATAAAGATGATAGAGATCGAAATAAACACGCACCATCCCCAATCATGGGAATCACAGTGTGCATAATTTGATTACCACTAATATTTAAATAATCAGTAGCCATATTCTTTGTGAGTGTCTATTTTAATAACATTGTCTATTTAATAGATCAAATAAAAAACATATGCTTTAAAATCTCAAAAATAGGTGTCTGTTAGAGTTAAACGACAATTTCGCCATTTAAACCCCTCAGGGGTTACATTTTTGAAATTCCTTTCTTAGCGGTTACCTAAAATCTAAATTCCGAACTTCAAGTTTCTATCATTAGTAGTTTTTGTTCTGCATTGATTATATTAGTCAGGACAAAGCCTCTTATATATATGGAGGAGAGATCGAAATAAACACGCACCATCCCCAATTATGTGAAAGTGTGCATAATTTGATTAACACTAATATTTAAATAATCAGTAGCCATATTTTATGTGAATGTCTATTTTAATAATATTGTAACGTTAAATCGATATTCAAATAAAAAAACTTATGGTTTAAAATCTCAAAAATAGATTTCCGTTAGAGTTAAACCCCGTCATTCGTCATTTAAGCCCCTTAGGGGTTACATTTTTGAAATTCCTTTCTTAGTGGTTACCTACACCGCGTTTAAAATGTAAATTCCGATCTTCAAGTTTCTATCATTAGTAGTTTTTGCTCTGCGTTGATTCTGTCAGTCAGGACAAAGCCTCTTATATATATAGAGATAACCAAATTTAACTTCTTTCATAACTTTTCTCTTTTCAATCATTTTCTGTAACTAACATAGCTTCGCTGAATGGTTGGCTAATTTCATATAAACCTCCCCATTAAACTATGGACATAAATCGATCTTAAACTCCTGATTATAGTCAATCCTTGCTTATTAATATTAATTATTAAAAAATGTTGTTTACAAATATAAAGCAACTGAATTTTTCAAAACATTATCTATCACTTTAATTGGAAATGTACAGTTACAATTGATCATGTGTACCTTAGCAGAGTAGGTCTACTTTACTAATCTAGCAAATAAAGTATATAATTACACCGCGGTAATCTACTGATTGAATTCACTTATCGAAATCAAGAATTTTGTGAAAAGTCATAAATAAAACGTTAGTCTTAGTCATTCTTTTTAATTTTGTTGTTAAAACTTATATCAAATACTATTCAATTTATAATATTCAAACAGTTATGTACTGGATATAGGAAGAGTTAACTTAATTCATAATGAGCTTAAATTAATCAGAAATAATGCATGACATGATAATCTTTGATTGAAACCAAATAAAGAAATTAAGCAACATTGATCTTGAAGGGCGAACACTCTAGAATTAGTGTTACAGGGCCACACCTCTGTTGAAAACTCTGCGGTACATCTAAAGCACCCCTAAGAAGTCATTAATTTCGCAAATTATGATTTCGAGGAATGCTTCAACTGAAGGTACTATTCGAGTGCAATAATCCTGTTATTTTCATTTGCTGACCTTGCTCCACTCATCCTATATTTTACTTTTATAATTTGGTCCTTTTAATAATAGCTATCGAGCTGGTGAGTAATACCTTTTGCAATAAGGTTCCATTCCCGATCAGCTGTGTCACGGTGACGGCTAGCCCCTAAAAAGGCATGTCTGAGGTCATTTCGAATTAAAGTTCTTTTCAAAATTATCCTATAATTTCAGGTCATTAGCGGATAAATTAAGGAGGCAATTAAAGGTTTTGTTGCAGTAGCTAATTTTGAGTCCGAATATGGTCAGTTGCGCGCTGGACACGATGATTTTCAACTCATTGTCAAGTGCATTAATTTATGGCTATAGTAATAATATCACTTGAAGAACAATCTGATTGCAGTCTGTATTTTACTTTCCTTCTCAGAGATAGTATTTTTAAAAATCATCAAGAAAGGTTTTTAATCAGAAATAGGTAAGTGACCATATTTATGCATTAATCATGAATTTGAAGAATAATGTTCTCTTTTCAAAGTATCATATCAAATACGGTATTAGTAAGATCTTTAGTTAGGTAATTTTTGTATTATTTATTTTCATTACCTTTTCCACTTATTTTTTTATCGCTTATCCGAGTTTTTTTTTTTTTTTTTTACGTTTTAACGAGATCTCCAGTTATTTTTATTCAGCTGTGCTGCTGCCCTCCAGTTTGTCAATCTGAGCTCTTGCATCTGCAGCCACCAAATCATCTCATCCGACCCTCGGTCATCCAACCCGTCCACACACCCGCTCTAGTCGAATTCTATTCTATTTCTATTTTATTCGGTTCATTCTCTTAACATAGCCCGGCAACCGAAGCCTTGATACAATATTGAATACATCCATCCATTTCTTTTTACTCTTCCACCAGCTCCGAACTAGTCCTTATTCGTCCCTTGCCTACAAAAACCATAAAAAAATCGACAAAGTATTTTCCTTTCGAACCTGAGGAGGGTTTGCTCTTATGCATTGGTCGTAGTCCAACATTCTGAGCCATAGGTAAGTACAGATCGGGCATATTCTGAGTTTATGAGTTCAGAGGCAGTGGATAATGCAAAAATTCTTAAATGTTTTTGAAGAGAAAAATATGTTCGTTTTGAAGATAGCATTCGTCTGTGAATTTCTTCTCGTGAACTGTTCTCTTGATTTATTTTTAACGTGATTCTTGATTTTTTTAATATAGGAGGATACTGTGAATTCCGATGCCCTTTCAAATGGGATTCCATCTTTCGATGCTTGTGCTGTGTTCTTGGATTCAAGTGGTCCCAAGGAGAAATAAGAACGAATTCGCTAATAAAATCGCTTCAATTATTCAACCTTCGAACTAATTTTTAGCGCTGAACCTAACTTAGGTTTTCTGGCCGTATAGTTGTTACTATGATAACTGGGGAATAATTAGACGTGGTTCTCAGAGAGGGGTTTATGTTTTGAGGATGTATTATATAAGTAATTCAATTCCGAACTTATCTTAAGCGTCTAGTGTATAAAGTAATCAGATGGAAAGACCTATAGTAGAATAAGACATAGTATTTGCGTTCTTTCCTGGGAAATATATGTTCACACCCTAAAGCGAGAATTGGCAGCGCCTACAACAGCTGTCAATCAGCCCATTTAATGGGGGTGGAAATGTAGGCCAAGAACCCCTACAATAGTGACTGGTCAGAAGCAATGAGTCGTTATCCTCAGCTGCGATTCCCGATCCATGTTTATTGCTGACCTCGCGGACAGAGTGGTCTAGTCACGAGGGCGTACTTTCGAAATTAGTCTAGGTCGATCGCGAATAGGATATCGAGAGATTGTATATTTGCGAAGGGGTCGTGAAGCAGGATATCAGAGATAGGTATCGGCTTGTTCTTTGCTGCACTTACAACCTTGAACTTGTTCTCGCTGGAGTACAATGGCAAAGCCTTCAACTTCACAGTCCATTATCGACAAACAAATAAGGTTTATAAGCTATCTGATGGATATGGCAAAAGCTACTGTATATAAATTCCTGTCAGTATGTTAATCTGACCTTTTATTCACATCAACACCCTTTAGAACCGCTAGTTTAGAAACAGCCGCAATTTTACTCACTATACCGAAGACTTCACGGGTTTTAGAGATAAGGTTATTTGTATTATTTACATATTGATATTTGAATAATCTTTATTCTTCATTTACCAAGTTATAATTGTTTTAGCTTCCGGTCGATTAATCTAGTTTAATCTAAATTATCCAAATTAGATCAAATTGTTATTCAAAGATATTATCGCCAGAAGCTCAGATGCGGCTTTTTGGTAATTTATACCAAGGAAAAGGTTTACTGCTATAGCCTACTTAAAAAGTGATGCGGTGGGAAAATAAGTAGTAAATAAAAAAATTTGGTGCGTGCGCGCAACACACAACTTTCTCTTACCAACTTACTTAGATAAGAAATTGACGTGTTTTGTTAAATATCATTTCCCAAAATCACACATTTTTCTACATTCATATCTTATTTTTGTTAATCGTTAAAGCCGTTTTTGAGTAAATAAAAAAAACACGTGAAAATGTTACAAAATTTATTAAGTAAAGTCCTCCCTCCGGTTAATCAATTTTAATGAAATTTTAACAGTCATATCTCGGGCATATACATACATCAAATACCCAGTTTGATCTAAATCGTTAAAGCCGATTTAGAGTAAATAAAAAAAACACGTGAAAATGTTACAAAATTTATTAAGTAAAGTCCTCCCTCCGGTTAATCAATTTTAATGAAATTTTAACAGTCATATCTCGGGCATATACATACATCAAATACCCAGTTTGATCTAAATCGTTAAAACCGATTTAGAGTAAATAAAAAAAACACGTGAAAATGTCACAAAATTTATTAAGTAAAGACCCCCCTCCGGTTAATCAATTTTAATGAAATTTTAACAGTCATATCTCGGGCATATACATACATCAAATACCCAGTTTGATCTAAATAGTTAAAGCCGATTTAGAGCAAATAAAAAAAACACGTGAAAATGTTACAAAATTTATTAAGTAAAGTCCTCCCTCCGGTTAATCAATTTTAATGAAATTTTAACAGTCATATCTCGGGCATATACATACATCAAATACCCAGTTTGATCTAAATCGTTAAAACCGATTTAGAGTAAATAAAAAAAACACGTGAAAATGTCACAAAATTTATTAAGTAAAGACCCCCCTCCGGTTAATCAATTTTGATGAAATTTTTACAGTCATATCTCAGGCATATTAATACATCAAATACTCAGTTTAATCAAAATCGTTAGAGCCGTTTTTGAGAAAATCGAAAAAAAACCTAAAAAGTTATTAAGTAAAGTATCCCTCCCTTTAAGTAATTTTGATGAAATTTATGCTGTCACATCGCGGAGATATATGGTACCTACACTAAATACCCAATTTCATGATCGCACGGTTTATAGTTTTTGAGCTAGTCTGTTCACACACAGACCATTTCGCGGGACTTGGTCATTTCGACTCAGGGGACCCCAAAACGTGTATTTCCGTTGAAAACCGGAAGTCGAATTTTTTCACGATCGCAATACTTCCACTTACTATATATTTCATATATAGGTAAGTGAAAGTAAAAATTTTATTTAGTAATAAAAAAATTACTTACTCTCTCATTAATATCAACTGAAGGCATGAGTGGATGAAGGTATTATGTTGCAAAGTCAGAGGTTTTGGTAAAACTTTTTATTGGCGTTTAGTAAGTGATACAGAGACTTTTCGATTTTGGGTCTCAATTAGTTTATCATTAGCGGAAAAGCAAAAAAAAAAATTGTTCAAATTTTAAAAATTACTATTCAAAGCATCATTACATCCAAAAAATTTCCGCAGGGGTGTACTTTTTCTTTAGAATTCTGATGAAGCTATCTTGATAAATAAAGAACAGATTTCCATATTGTTGGAAATAAAGAAACTTTACATTCTTACATTGGTATAATAAAAAAAAAAAAAAATAGTTTTAGTTGTTAAGCTCCAAAATAAAGTTTTATTTACCTCAATCATCGGATTCCATGGAGTATTAAGAAACTTGGAGTTTCGACGAAAAACCGCTTTTAGAAATGGTAAACAAGAAAGATTTTTGATCCTGAATTTAACACGAAATATACTTATTACGCAGTAATTAAGGGAATTCGACAGCTGAGCAGATATCTAAATGTAGCAGATTTAATATCGGCCACATTAAGACAATAGGGACCGGCCTACCGACCTCATTAGGGCCACCGGGTCCAATATGTCTTGGAGAGCAGGCAGCGGGAATCGACGCTGCTCCTTGCGCAACTCGATTCCTCCCAACCGCTATTTACTCTGGTGTCTCCTACTTGTCGAGTTTCTCTTCGGGCCTATAATTGGCCCCGGAATGGATAGCCCCTGCGTTGAGTATGATGAAGACGGATTACACTCCAGTATAGTGATTTGCGATCTTGATTATGCGACCGACAATGGTCGAACATTCTCGAGTCGGTACGGTAAAATGGGAAACGGCGAATCAATCTCGAAATTGGTTGTTTCAGGTTGACAATGTTGTGAAATCAATGAAATCAGCGAGTGAGTTATTTACTCGCCTTAAAGGGATTGAGTAATTGCAAGCGTCCCACTGTAATGATCAGCGGTTTGATGACGGTGACAAGGCATGCCGTATTGCAGTTCAGGCCTCACCGTTTCATATAGCAACCAATGAACATAAAATAAAACGTAATCTAAAAATGAAAACTTAAAGAAAGCATCTTACGTCACATTATTAGAATTTAGTTATATTATTAAATATATTAAATTTTAATATATTATAGAATATAAGTAATATTACTCCAAGCAATAAATAGTTTAGAAATTACCGATATTTTCCCTCCTCAGCAGAGATTAATATACACTCGGGAAATGGTGATATAATACATATTATATTACCCCATATAGTATTGCGGGTAATCATATATATTATTTCTCAATGCCTTTTTTATGTCGGTACGCCTTTATTAATACTTCCTTAATACTTCATAAAATTTCATGAATGAGGCATCATTTTAAAGCTTTCCTCAACCGCTAAACCAGAACAATATACAAATCAATTATTTCGCCTTCGATTGCGAATTATAAGCGCAAAATCGTGGTTTTCGCGCGAAATTCAAAATGGTCGTAGAGGTTTCTAAATGGTGTCAATCTTTTCAGGTTTTTCTAGGATAATAATTCTAATATTCCAGGATACGCATGTCTCCTACAAGTGTGTTTGGAAATGTACAATTTAAACACATCTATTCTTTAGGTCAACCCTCACCTAAGCCCATGACGCACTATACGATACTAAATATACTGTGTGTACTTTAATTAAATGGGATTTAAGTATATTAGAATGAGAATGCTAGTATATTATAATAGAATAGCTGCTCCAAATCGCCTTTTTTTAGCACTACCCTGATTTCTTTCACGCAGATCAGCCTAATTTACAAATTTGCCATATTTTTGTCTTTTTCGTCAAAAAATATGAATTAAAATAAATAGGATTTTAATTTAATATTTTTTAAATAAATTAATATTAATTTAATATCTAACTGGCATTTAATTTTATTTTCAGTCTCAAGAGTGGACCATTTTCTGTCCAGCTTAGAAAATTGGATTACCCTGTAAATTCAAATTTGAAAACCTTATGTGGAACACAACTTGTCAAAATGCATATTTCAAGTGATCGTTTTTCTAGACAATTATTGTTGGCCCAAAGGTTTTTTAACAAAATCAGAATTATTTTAGTATTATAAATTTTAACTTATATTAATTGGATTTATCCTATTCTTCAATTGAAATTAACTTATATACTTAACGCCCCGTTTGGAGGGGTTATATTTGACATATTAAACGATGTGCGAAACATTAAATATTAAATATTAAAAATGGATTTACCCTCTTTTTACCTCCAAGTCCCATTTTTGATCAATAATTAGCCGCGTAAATTTTAGTAAAATTAAAAAAAACAAATATACGTCCTAATCTTTTCCAATATTAAACTTGATTCTATGTTTTAAAAAATATCTCTAATTACCTGAATTAAATACCATATAATCGAATATAAAGGCATCTCTACCAAACCTGTAGTGTTTAATAGCTCTTCTATACTTAAAGACATTTCGAACAAAGTGAAAGTGTTTTCGTTCACGCTGTGGTTCCCTCAATTCGGTTGCTCCTGCAGGAACTCCTAGGTGACAGGGGATCCCATTACTGCTCCAATTCATCACCCCAACAATTATCTTGACGGGTTAAAACAAACGAATTGTCCAAGTTGTTTGCTTCAGTTCAGGAAATAAATGCAATGTTTATTTGATAACCTTATATTTTTACCTTGTGAAGGTAAAATACTGCCTAAATGATTATGGTTATGTAAATGTAAAAAAAAAATAAAAAAAAATGTAACTAGAAGAAAAACATTTGTAAATTAAAAAAAAATGGAGCAGAAATTGGTATCTGAAGTCAATAATTGGTTGTTTCTAGATAAACATTCTATGTACGGAAACGTGAATAGCATATACAGATTTGTTCTACTTAGGGATTTTTGTTCATATTGAATTTTTGTAGTTGGGGGTGGCGACGGCTCCGCACCTACCCATCTTTTTATATACTAACTAGAATAGAATAGAATAGAATAAGGCTTAACGGACCCGAAGGCCCGACGCCGACACCACCAATCGGTCCTTACATACCTCCACCCACCTCCCCCCGTCCAATCCCAAATTCACAAGATCTGCATTCACCGAATCTTCCCACCTTCGCCTAGGCCTACCCCTCGGCCGTTTCCCAGTCGGCAAAGCGTTTATCAATCTTTTAGGAATTCTTTCGCTACTAAGACTCGCCATTTTGCATTCCCACTTTAACCGACGCGCATCTATAGACTCGATTACATTTACCGAGTAAAGCTCACGCAATTCCGCATTGTGCAGCCGTCTAAATTCTCCTGTTGACTCATCCTTCTTCGGCCCGAATATTCTACGCAACACTTTATTTTCAAACACCATAAGGCGTTTCTCATCCCTTACTGTAAGCGGCCATGTTTCACATCCGTAAAAAACAGTCGGAAGAATTATAGTTTTGTAAATCATAATTTTTAAATTTCGGGATAGAAGGCGTGAGCTTAGTAATTTTGCAACCGAGAAATAACAAGCATTTCCCGCCTTTAACCTAGCCTTAATTTCCTCTTCGATTTCGTTTTTTCTAGTTAGATCCTAAATATTTAAATTTCTCAACGGCTTCGAATATTTCCTCTTCTACTTCAATATCGCCAACATTTTTACATACTAACTATAATATATATATTTTCTATATATTTATGTATATATATTTTCTTAAAGCTTCATTGTTATTTTATTTTAGTACTTGAGCAATAAAGCTTATTTTTCATTTTGCAATTGGCTTATCTATTATCCCTTGAATCATGGCCAGTAATTTAGTGATCATTAAATTATTATAACTTTCTTTATGTCATATATTTTTAAGTCATTGATTTTATTTATATTGTAACTTTTTAAAAGTGAAGATTAAACATGTGCCGTTACAACAATAGAAAAATTTACCCAAAAAAACCAGAGTTTTTCGTTTTTTTTTTCTTTGCATTTTATAAGTACGATTTAATTAATGTTGGACAAGTGATCGTTCAGTTTTTTTATAGCACCAAGTTTTCCTTTTGTTTTAGGTAACAATTTTTTTTTTTTGAGTTGGTATTCCGAATAAAAGCACTAATAAAGATTCTGAGAACCTTGGGTACGTGATCTTTTTATTTATTCATTTATAATCCATTAGTATATTCGCTGTTCGTTTCCCTTTTTATATCCATAACTTTACCAGGCGGTATATATCTATTATTTATGAAAGTGTCGTTTTAGTTGAAATAATTGTATGACTGTGTAAATTATAAAGTTTATGAGATTGATTATTTAACTTTTTATTTATCTTTATACCAGCGGTTGATTAGAAGAACCGATTAAACCAGTTCTGTGGTTCTATTGGTTGGATAAACGCTGTTTTACAATCCCCTTTTTCCACGCCCAATTATTCTAGAAACCTCTTCGCTGAACGGAACCGAAAACGTAGCGAAAGGCTAGAGGTCCAGGTAATTAAATATCACTGCCGGGTCATGATGGATGTCGATTCGGAACCCGAATATTCCCATCCCGACAAATCTATTGCCGGCGATTTCACAAGCCGGGAGGCGCGAGCGGTTACACCTCTTAACGAGCCTTGCGATTCATCATCGTAACATGTGATGAATGCGCCCGGGCTACCATTAAGTCCGGTTAGTCGCTAGTATCTGTAATATATCGCCTGCCAATTATATCTTCAAGTGGTAGGCTAGAAGGGTACTAAGATTTACGAAACTTATCGGACCACAGCGCACGTACTACCTGGAAATTGGTAATCCGGGATTTAACGAATCATCTCACCAACATCATATCGTTCGTCCAATGCAAGACTGGACTAACTGAAAAAAAAAAACATTTTTCATGAAAGCCAATTTAAGGAATCCTCACTACTGCTACCTATTAGCGGGCTTGGACAGAGATGGTAGAGTGGCAATGTAAGATAATGTGTGAAACAAAGGTTTCTTATATATTTGGTTGCTGTAACGTTAAAGTTAATTAAGCGGCAAACACCATATCTTGAGAAAAATGAAGTTAAAGTAGAATTTTGAGAAATATATTTGTGTAAAATATATTTCACATTGCCCTTTATATCATTCAAATATAAAGAAGTATGATTTAAAAAAGTAACTATAGGCAATTATAAAAATATTATTAAATTGGTTTAGATATCACATCTATAATACAAAAAAAAAAAAAAAAAATCCATGACAGATTTATTTAGGACAAAAACTGAAATCAATCACGAATCCATCCATTCCACCCTGAAGTCTTTCAAGGTGGTAGCCAAGACTTGCTTCTATGTAAAAGCAAATTCATACCCAGTCAGAAAAATTATATAAATCATAGCAGTAATGTATTGATAGTAATGTTTTTAGTTTTCTCTTCTATTTACGTAAATATATATTTTGCCTAAGGAATGAGCTCCTAAATATTCACATAATTTTTGGAAAAATTAGAACATCAAAGGGATATGACATGTCAGACCACCTCACAGGTACCGTTTTCAAAAATATGAAAGTGAAAGTTACCTCTTAATTGGTAGGTATACGGATATATTTTTAATTTTCTACAATTATCAAATACTTTTAACTGTCCTTACGTTTGTAGTTTATTTTTATTCAACAGGTACTTGTTGTTTGAGTAAGAGACAAATACTTTCTCTAGATTGCATCTAGCGTGCAATTTCAGAGCCATGACCAAAATTTGGAAATCCTCCGCTGAATACTAAAACACGTGCAGACAATATGTGCGTGTGCACAGCTGTGTATCTGCTTGAATCGCTTTATTGATTAGACATTGTCACCTTTTCAAAATATACCGCATGAAAATCGTATTCTGCTCGACAACATGTACCCAGCCTGGAAGGCTCAGCATTATGACCAGAGGCTTTTCAATGTTGTCGAGATATGATTTTTTTTTTCATTTTTACCACACTTTCAAGAAACAAATTGTACCATAATGATGAATTTCGAAGTATGGCTAAAGTTATATGCTCTGCATTTGATGATAAATGGTTTGTCTGTTACATCATGATATTGCATAATAATCATCAATTACATTGCAAAGTTTATTTTATATTGCATACGTGTAATGGCTTTAAAAGTAATTACATAATTTAATGAAAGGGTTGGTAAAATATATGTGTGATGTTAGGATAACTTTTTTCTTCCTCAAATCTTAGTATATTTGTGAAATTGTAAGTGGAATTCCAATGAATAGATTGGAAATTTAATTAAATAACTATCGCTATATTTAAAATGGAGTAAATAGGGAAAAAAATCTGTTAAAAATTACAAGGAGAGAGGGGTAGCTAATTATTAAGGCATGTTTTGCTCAAGATCACGAGTCCGAATCTGTCTCGGCTGGGTATCTATAATATTCTGTTACAATTCATCTTGTGGGCCGCCAGACCCTCCTGAGGCAAATCTAGCCTCTATAAAGTGGGCACCCTTAATTAAAAGATTTAGTGGAAAAACCTGGTGGATCACGGTCATATCGCCTCCTTATACGACCGATGACCAAGAAACAGTACTTCCTTACACAGTACAGAAACCAAGACCCTTCATGTGTTTAGTGGTACAGGTTTTTTTATTTTTTTATATTAATATTACAATAGTTATTATATTTTCTTACCCATATGCGTAACTAAAGTAAATATCCGTAAAAGTTAAGAAAACCGTCTGTCTGTTATCATTATTTTATTTTTTGATAATAATTTTAAGTGCTTGATTATTAAACGGGTTACTTATTTCTTATTCGACTCTGATGTGAAAAACGCTGTTGTTTTATTTGAAAAATGAAGCATAGCTTCTTTCTTTTTGAAAATTATTTTTAATTATTATACAATTTTAAAATAAATTTATTAGAAGAAAAAAAGATTAGCCACGGCAGGGACCAATATTTCCACTTCTAATAAAATTACTGAAAAAAAAAATAGTTCTTTATTTGGACTAATTCTTGGTTCTAAAGTCGTTCAGGATGAGGGTCCCGCTGTCCACTTTTCGATGTCTGGTACTCGTCAGATCTCTATTCTAATTATACCATGATCAGTCGAAATTTAGGACTCCCAGTCCATCTATACATCTCCCGGTTATCTTTAGTATCATTAAGTGCATTTTAATTAGATTAATAGAATAAATCTAGGAATCAGGAACTGCTAAAATGATTCCTGACCCATTACGGAATCAGGAACCATTTCATCCACGTTCCATTTCTATTTGATGATAGCTAACATTATCCGAAATAGCTGAGGATTTATATGGTCACACTCTTGGCTCAGAAAGCCGGCAATAATTTACTTTCCACGCATCGATAAGAGAGTGGACGGATGACGAGAGCCCCATTTGCAGCGACGGCCCCGCTCGACGCTGTAAGCTGGATGATGTTATAATGAATCGGCTAGGCTCCGGTAGCCGCAGGCATTAATTGCGGCTATAGATAGGGCACCTTCCTAATGGCTCCCCCTCGGGGTTCCTGCTCTGCCAATTCCTCTTCTTCTTCTTCTTCTTATCGTCACTTTTTCTTATTTCCAATCCGGTCCTCTTCTATTTCTTTTCCTTGATTAAACTGAAGGTCCTTGAGCTCAAACTGCATTATCATTTGTAAGATTTTTTTTTAAGTTCACTGTGTAATTTTTGATATACTGTTATTAAACCCTTTCCGTCCGGAAAAGTACATTCTTCTACCAATTTTCACCATCTGTGATTATTATTTTTTTTTTGGCAAGAGCTGTTTTTTAGTAATAAGGAAAACCGGGTTCAAATCCCGGCCCAGGCCAATCTTTCCTCTTACTATAAAAAATATTTAACAATTAATTTAGTTCCAGTAGGGAATTTGGTAGATATTCAAATGACAGAGTCGTATGTGAAATCTTTTAAGAATTCACGAATCTTTCAAGCAGAAAGAATGGAAGAAGCTGTCAACATCGGAAGCCAATGTATTTAAGACTGCAAGTCAATTTATATACCAGGGAGCACTTATCACCACAAAAAGCTGGAAAATCCAGAAGAAATCAATGCAAGATTAGGTGCACCTAAGAGGTGTTATTTTGCTCCTCATTGAAGTACAGGTGGGGAAGCATGGAGTGAAGACTCGTGTAGAGCTGTAGCGTCAAGGAGCTACTACTGCTGGTAGAGATCATGCTTGATTCAGCACAGACAACGCATTTAAAAAAAGAAGACTAATTAAGTATTAAGAAACTTAATTTCAATACCTAATATTATTTCAGCTGAATTAATATAAAAGCATTCGTCAGATTAGCCATAACAGCATAAAGTGACGTTTGGTAAACAAACTAACAATTATCAATTGTGCGTATCGGGTCTCCAAAGAAATTCGCGATTAAAAAGGTAGGGCTTTTGTAAAATAATTCTTTTTGTTACATACCATTTAGCACTTAAAACACTTGGCAATGATCTGAATATCATAATATTGGGTTGATGCAAAATTAATGCAGGTTTCCTATATTGCGATATCTTAATTCCAATTGTGTAAACAAAGCAAATCCTAACATTGATCATTATTATACCAAAACAAACCTTATCTAATACCCTCTCTTTCACCATGAATTTGATCAGTAAAATCGTTTTGTTCAGTGTGTTCAAAGGTCTTAAATCGAAAATGTCGAAGTACGATTTTCGTCAAATTTATTTTTACGAATTTAAATTAGGGCGCAGCGCTGCGCAAACGGCTCGTAATATTAACGAAGTGTGGGGTCAGGGGGCTATTAACGAGTGCACGGTGCAGCGTTGGTTCCAGAAGTTTCGCAGTGGAGATTTCGACCTCGAAGACAAGGAAGGTCGGGGCCGTCATTTTGCTCTTGACAACGACCAGCTGAGGTCAATGGTGGAAGAAGACCCAACCAAAACCACCCGAGAAATAGCGGTAGAACTCGGCGTGAACCAATCCACAGTTGTACGCCACTTGGAAGCAATTGGTAAGGTAAAAAAGTTGGCCAAGTGCGTGCCACACCAATTAAACGATCACCAAAAAAATCGCCGCTTTGAAATCGGTTCCATGCTTGTGACACGCAATAAAAATGATCCATTTCTCGATCGCATCGATTTGTGACGTGCGATGAAAAATGGATCTTATACGACAACAGAAGGCGTTGTAGCCAATGGCTGGGCAAAGATGAACAACCAAAACCTTTCCCGAACCCCAACCTGCACCCAAAAAAAGTTATGGTCACAGTTCGGTGGTATACTGCTGGTGTTATCCACTACAGCTTTCTCAATCGAGGTGAGACTATAACTGCTGACAAGTACTGTCAAGAAATTGACAACATGAATAAAAAATTACAACGTCTTTGCCCAGTATTGATGAATCGGAAGGGACCTATCCTTCTCCATGATAACGCAAGACCACACGTCGCACAACCAATGCTACGACGACTGCACGAGTTGGGCTACGAAGTTCTCCCACACCCACCTTATTCACCTAAGCTCTCTTCTACAGACTTCCACTTTTTCAGGCATCTGGATAACTTTTTGAGGGAGAAAAATTTTCAATACCAGAATGAAATTGAAAAGTCTTTTCGTGACTTCATTGAGTCCAGGAATTCAGATTTTTTTTCAGGTGGAATAAGAAAGCTTGTTGAACGTTGGCAAAAGTGCATTGATTCAGATGGAAATTATTTTAATTAAATATATATTTTTAAAGTAAAGATATGGCCTATTTTCAATGAATATTAAACACCTGCATTAATTTTGCATCAACCCAATATATTAATCAAGGTTTCGCCTACAAAGTGTTTAAAGTCTTTAAATTTATGTGCGAACAATTAAAATATCTTTTTTTGTTTGTACATAATACCCTTCATACAAATTAATAAAATTCAAATATACCTACATATTAATCCAAGGAACATACAAATACATCATTTCATTATTCAATAAACATACATACTGATTAACAATAAATCAATAAACATATATGATTTCAAATGTGCTATTTTCAAAATTGTAAAATCTTTATTGGTTCTAGTTTTAATAAATTTTATTTTCTTGAAGAAAGACTTCCAAAGTAATAAAATAACCGCAGGAGATCGACATCCCTTTAATCAAGCTTCTTCTTCTTCTTCTTTCCCTTCCTCCTTTATGCCTTTCAGCGTGGAGGCATTGTATCTAGCCATCGCAGCCAGGCATCCCGGTCTCTCGCCAGCATCTTCATCTCTCCTAAGGACTTCCCTCTTGATAGTCCCAACCTGGCAATGTGGTCTTCGTAAGACAATCGAGGTCTACCCCTAGGTCTTTTTCCTCTTGGTCGGGCTTCATAGAAGCTTCTGGGTTCTCTATATTCGCCCATTCTGCACATATGACCATACCACCTTAGCTGTCTTTTCTCGAGTATTTGTCCAAGTGGCTCGACGTTTAATTCTTCACGAATTCTTTCATTGCGTACACAATCTCGTCTGGTTTTTCCTGCCACTCTTCGGAGATACCTCATTTCAGCTGTGGTTATTCTATTTTTATGTTTGTTTAGAGTTACCCAGCTTTCACTACCGTAGAGCAATGTTGGAAGGTACACTGCTTTGTATATTCTTAACTTAACATCTCTTCCAACTTCTCTCTTTCCTATGATGGAATTGCAGATATGGAAGTAAATATTGCTGGCTTTTCTAATTCTATTGTTGACCTCATCGTCAATATTCCCATTCCTGCTTATTATTACACCCAGGTATGCATAATCATCGGTCTGTTCCAGTGACTGGCCATTACATATTACATTGGTTGCCTGAGGCTCTCTCCCCAGATGTAATATTTTACTTTTATCTGTATTAATAGATAGGCCTTTTCTTCCTAATTCCTCTTGCCATTCAAGTACAGCTTGCTGTAATTTGTCCTGAGAGTCAGCTGCTAAGACTATGTCATCCGCATACAACAAAGCTTGGACTTGGACATGTCTCAGATTCCACAGTCCCACTATACTTCTGGCTGTTCTCCTTTTGCAGATTTTATGTATTTCATCCATAAAATTTACGAACAGCAAAGGACTTAAGCTGTCTCCCTGCTTCACTCCCTGTTCCATGTCAAAAGGTCTGGATTCCATCCCATTTATTCTTACAATACCTTTTGGTTTTTGGTATATTGATTTGACGGCATTTATGAGGTCTACGGGAATATTCTTAGCCTCTAGCGCTCTCCATAGTTCATACCTTGGGACCGAGTCGAATGCAGCTTTTATATCCAGAAACGCCATATACATATTTCCGTTTCTATCCCAGGTTTTCTCCATTAGGCATCTAAGAGAAAATATGTGGTCCTGTGTTTGTCTACCTCTTCTAAATGCAGCCTGTTCCTCCTCGAGCATCGGTTCAATATATGTCCTAAGCCTGCGCTCTAGTATGGACGTATAAATCTTGTATACTACAGGTGATAAACAGATTGGTCTGTAGTTCTTGCATTCACTCGTACCGTCTTTCTTGTGGATGGGTATTATTACATTGTACTCCCAGTCCTCTGGGATTCTTTTCTCATTCCACAATTTTTGAAACAGGGACTGTAGGACTTTTGTGACCTGTGGACCACCATACTTAATTAGTTCTGGAGATATCCCATCTCTTCCCGCTGCTTTACCAGTCTTTAGCTTTTCTATGGAAAGTTCAACTTCTTCCTCCCATATCATTTCATCATATCCTGTGTCTTCAGTTAGGATTGGTTCTGAGGAAGGTACTTGGCTACTGAATTGCTGTTGGTAGTGGCGTCTCCATCTGTCTAATATTTCAATATGATGTGAAAGGATCTTACCATCCTCATTTCTAATGTTTCTTATTGGTTTGCATTTACTACCTTTAAGCCCTTTTACTTTTCTCCAAAATAATCTGGTATTTTCCCGGTAATCCGAATCTAGTTTCTTACCAAAATCTTCCCATGCCTTTTGTTTTGCTTCCCGAACTATGCCTTTAGCCTCATTCCTCTTAGTTACATAATTAATCCATTTTTCGTGAGTCTGATCCGTTTTATATTCTTTCCATGCTAGCTTCTTTTTACGAACTGCATCTTTTACATGATCATCCCACCATTTGGATCTCTTTCCCCGCATAGCCACTTTCTTTAATCCACAAACATCTGTGGCCACTTCAATAATTTTATGTTTTATGTTCATCCAGAGCATATCTATGGGGTCATCTAGATTTATACTTTCTAGGGCAGAGTCTAATTTCGTTGCATAATCGAGTTTCTTTTCGGGGTTTAGCAATTCCATCAAAGCAATTTTGGTAAACACCTTTGGCTTGATTTTTCTGGGCCTTAGTATACAGGTATCCGCAACTAGGAGGAGATGGTCCGTATTTAACTCTGCACCTCTTATAACTTTAATATCAGTGAAATATCTTCTTATTTCTCTATTGTATATAAAATAGTCTATACAACTATTAACATTCCTTTCAGGCGCAGAGAAAGTAATTTTGTGGATTGGCTTATGGGGGTAGAAGGAATTTCCTATCAGCATATCGTTGTCAACACAGAAATCTATGAGGCGTTGTCCATTTTCATTCTTCGCAGCCTCCGCTAAATCAAGCTAAAGGCTGTTAAATTGATGAACATCACACGGTTGTTATTTAAAGCATAAATCACTCTTGTGATAGCCATTAATTCATTGACTCACTGAATGCAGCCGAAAAAACATCTTTTATATTATCCTCACATAATAGAAACACTTGCTATTTTTCATTTATGACTTTATGGAATGTCTTCCTTTGAACTAAAAATCGGTATGAAAAGCTTTTTCCATTATCAACTTCTTCCTAAGATTCGTTAATTAGTTATAGACAACATTATTATCCTAGGATATGAACCAGTCTAGTAAAAAAAAAAATCTGTCCATTTATATTTTTTTTTCGGTAGATAAAACAACCCATTTAGTAAAAAATGATATTTGAAAAAGTAATATATATGTTTTGTGAAGATTATATTTTATAGTAGTAGTAATATTAACCTGTCATCTGGGTATTATAAGGATTCATTTCACGGCGGAACATAACAGTTTACACAAGGTTTATAGCGTCCTTCCTGAGGTAACGATGCAGTTCAAACTTAGCTAAACTACAGCTAGTTAAATTATGAATTAGGTCGAGCCAGGTCTGACCTAAGAGAAGTAATCTTCTAATAAGTTCACTTTTTAACTGGAAGCAACTGCAAGACTGCTCCTGGACTCCAGCCATTCCAAGGCGTTGGAATTCGCGGCGCATAATTCCATGAGAAAATGTTTCCCGAGATAGTTAGATAGTTTAGCTTGCAAAACTACGCCGCGAACTGCAGAGTACTTGAAAATTGTTGGGTCGTTGGCAATGTTGAGGGCCGGTAAGCGGCTGTCGTTAAAGCCACGAGAAATCAAGATTAGTTGGCATATAATTTCAGCGACGAAGATAACCTGACTGATATCAGTTTTTAATGTAAATGATATTTAATGTTTAGTTTGCTATTCCTCTAAAGATCTACCTCAGAAGAAATCTGCATTTTCTTTTTTATAATTCTTTTTATTTGATATTATTAAATTCTGTCACAGTTAAGAACAATGGTAATATGACAGACACTAAGCACATTCACACCATGTTCATAAATATATAAATAAATAAAAACATGTTATATCATGGTTAGTTTGTTGTAATCTAAAAACGAATTTAACAGAAATATGTATTTTATATTTTATAATATTCTTCATTTGATAGCATTAAAGTCAAGTATTTTATTAGACATCATAGTCATTATTATTATTAGACATATTGAACCAATATTTTATCGAGATAATAATCCAGTAAATGTCAAGCACTCTCAAAGTAAATTACTCCACTTACATTTTTCTTCCTTTAGTTTATAATTAACCATGAATTTAATGCTCAGAACATAACAGACATAAAGCGTTCTCCAGTAATGAATATTGGCCTTCGATCAATTATTTTTGGTACCAGAAATCTGTATTTATGAGCAAAATTAAAATTTTGAATAGGTGATAGAGGATCTTATGGTAGTATGGCGGTGTTGTTGAGAGCCGTTTCGGTGCTGTTGAAATTTTTATTGGAAACCATTTATTTTAAGAAAAAAATATTCAATAAGAATTTGCCTTGTACCCTACACGCAACGATGGAATAAATGAATAATCCAAAAAGGGTTTTGTAGTTAAGGGCATTGAAAGGACAAGAATTTCATAATACAATTTTTCCCCTAATCTAAAATAATATGAATAATTAATTATAATTTAATTAACATAATTAAATGATCGGACAAACTTCCTTTGATCTAAGCCAGAACGGTTCAGAGAATTTCACTGCTTTCAAAGCGTTTGATTAGTTAATTGCGTTCAAACTTTGGATTGCTCAGCTTGTGGTAAGTTCATTAGTCAATGTTTTTGGTGCAAAAACATTTCCCGTTTTGTTTGTTGAATCGATAAACCTAACTAACCCAAACTCTTCCACTGAATATGCCTCAGATTATCACAATTAAAATCGTTCAATAGAGATTTAAAGTTTAAAACGGATAGAATTCAGTCGGTAAAAAGAAAAAATAATGTCGTGCACCCTACGAAAAAAATTTCTGAATCCCCCACTGGTTTGACATCAGGAGGATAAGGAGAATGAGATTCTCTGGAAAAAGTTCTGATAAAGAGGAAAATGTTTCCCAAACATACAAGAGACTTATCAAAACTTATTTCTTGCAATTATGTATTAATTTATTGATGTCATGTTAACGATATTTTAGAGGAATAAAGTAGGAAATAGTTATAATGTAATGAATTTCGAACATAATCACATCTCGATGGGAAGATGATCTCTGTTGCTATAAAAATATGTGTCATGTTCAAAATGAAGTGTAACCGGAAATAACCCGCCCCTAAAACCCAGTGTAACCAATTCGACGCGATGAACTAGGAAGCAGCCTAAAAATTGCTAATTCCGCATGGGTTATCGTTACTCGGGATCTGCCTTATAAAATGGGATGAAATCGAAAATTGTAAAAAAGTAATGAATTTGGTGTCAAAGCTCGAAGGGTAGATTGGTTTATTTCTTCTTAAAATTGAACAAAGAAAAATAATTTCAGGAAGATACATCGCCCATTCTTGCTTAATAAATATAACTTTTCACCTGGCATTTAAGCATGAATCATCAATCATGAATCATGTCATTCATTTCAATCATCTATGTTTAGTTTAAGTTGGTGCTGAGGATATGAGATGGTGAAAGTGGATGAGGCTATTTGATGAGTTATCGCCGCTAACCTGATACCTAATGCATCGGAATAATCATTAATTACAGAGTGCTTAGGGGCTTAGCTAGATCATCCCCGGATGTTTTCTCAACATCACGTCTCGGATCCAGTTTAATCTATCTGAGGGGTCGTAACCGTTTCGAAAGCGACCGGCGGCACATTTTCCTCCGCTGCGGTTGCGTCACCCTCGGCCGATTTACATGTGCCTTCCCTGCGATTGAAGAGGGCTAATTGTGACGTCATGTGGAGAGTTCCTAATTTACATCATGTCCGTCCTCACCTGCTAGTTTCGGAAGCCCGCCACGTTCTGCGCCACTGGAGTTGAATGCTTCCGCATAATTTTTTGTTTATTTTTCATTTTACGAAAATATTACAGTTTGGTAATTACCTCCTTGAGAAGATGCTGTAGTAGAAACTTCATTTTTTTAAAATTATTACATCCACAAAAAAGTATGACTATGAGAACAATACGTCCATTGACTTAAAAAAACATGACAATGTTGTGGAGGAGATTGTCGGAACAAAATTTCGACGAGAAACAGGACCTGGCTTCAATGTTTTATAACTATTATTAACATAATTTAAATGTCTGTAACTAAAAATTAACTTCAGTTTGATGATGAATCGAATGAAAATGTCAATGGCTGGATTAGCTTTATGAAGTCTTCTTAAATTAAGGATTATAAACGGATATAATAACACATTGAAAGTCCAAGAAAAACTATAAAAATTGACGAAAGTGGTTCAAAGATAAAATCATGAATGTAGAATGATTTCTGAATAATGCCTTTTTAGTACCTATTAAGAAAATTAATAAGCTATATTCTCATGTACAATAAAATAAAATTAATAAAACTGTTTTGTTATTAATCCAACAATTGTTTCTGGAAACTTTAGAGAAATACGTAGGACACAATCCTTATACTGACGTATCCAAACTTAAGAATAAAGTGGGTTGCTCTTTCATATTCCCTCCTAACATCCAAAAGTTATTCAAATTGACAAAAAGGTATACTCCATATTCACTGAAGAAACCTTAGCAATAAAAGCAGAGAAGAATTCGGGTCATGTGGCAAAAGGAAGTTACCACAGTGCAAGTTTAGCCATATAAAACCCCAATCCCAAAAATGGCTTAAAAATAGAGATTCGAAACATTTAATAGTAATTAAAGGAGGAACGGACTGATATAACTTTCATATAACCGTGGAAAAAAAACTAATATTTATAATCGATATTATATACGAGATGTTGCCAATGACACTGCACGGTAGGTGAAAAAAAAATAAATACTCCATTTATTTTTTTCGATTTATTGGAAGTTATTATAATTTCCATAAATACCAGCAAGAAGCTGGAAGATATCAGTGTACGTTAGGTTATAAACAAGACGGTGACTAACAGTGTTTCTCTAAGAATTTTAATATCGCATAAAACCATTACCATATGGTTCCGTGAAAAATTATATTGCCTGTTAAATTTAGACTGAGCTTCCTTCATCTCTTAAATGAACATTTTACGGACCCCTAAGCTAAGCCGAAAACACTTTAATGTATTTATTATCAGTTTCATTGCCACCGTGAGCATCGGCGCTGCATATAAAGAGGAAAACATTGTAAACAGATCAATTTTACTCCTCTTGTTGCCAATAAAATAAAACTTGAGGAAGGGGCTGGTATATTTGTCCAGTTAAAATTCAGCTTGGGTTTCAGAAACGATAGAACAGGTTCACGATCGTAAACCGGGCTCTCGTATACAAACATTTAAACCAGTAGTTTTAATAAAACCGGTAGATAGTACCGGTAATAGGTTTTGGTCGGTAACTGGTTCCTCGGAGATCGCTGGGAGTTTTAGCCTCGTCTTAGTCCTGACTCGGGGTTATTTGTTGCTTGCAAAATGCTTGAGGATGTTAGAATTTTTTCGGATTCCTTAAAAGTTTAGAGAAAAGAACACTATCTACTAAAATAAAAAGTAAAGCTTTTTAAAGATACCAAAATACCATAACCGAATTTTAGTCATTGAGTTTAAGCTCAAATTACAAACAGATAGAAATTAGACTACTAGCCTATGTTAAAGCCCTGGCTTCCGTGTTTCTTTTCGTTTTTGATAATTAAATACTTTTATATTGTTTTCTAACATTATCTAGGGAGAATAAAAGTTATTTTGACAAAAAGCGTTTTTGTTAACATATAATTTTCATCTGCGACACTGTAGGTGTTTTTTTTATTACCAGTTTTATTTCTGATTTATAAAAATTATTTCAATGACTAAAAATTAAAAAAAAAAATAACGATCTTTGGAATTATACACTCTTACAATTATTAATTAAAATCCAATATGATTACCGTGGAAATATATATATATATATATATATATATATATATATATATATACATATACATATGCATAATTTTTCAATATTTCAGTTATGATATTAAGTTAAAATTTAATTTAAAAAAAACACCTAAATAAATGAAACCACGTAAATAAGTCGTTTTATATTAGCCGTGACTAATAACCAGAAAATTATTCCTAAAATAATTTTGACAATAAAAAATAAAAGTCATCGATCAGATAATTAAAAACCAACATGTACCACTACAGCATGACAAATATTTAAAAATAAAAGAAATTTCCATTTTATTCGATTTATGATTTCCATGTTTTTCGTTTCTTTAACCATGTAACGAGTGCCTTGCGTTAATGATAAATCCGTCAAGATCTGTGGATTATGGATGTTCTGAGTGAGTGGGACTGTCAAGTTTCTTTTTAGACTTAGGACGAAAACCATCTCGCGAATACATCCATAAATGATACTTGGGTTAAAGATTGGCTATCTTTCAGGTAATTTTATAATATTTGGTTTCATATAATTAGATGCTCAAAAATAGGTATTTCCCGCCTATGAATTTTTTAAAAGGTTATCACCAGCCATTGCTTATTTTTTATCTTCATGTTTTTTTTGTTTTTTTTTTCCATAATAATCCTTTTTCTGACTTCAACGTGGAGTGTGACATTTTACTTGAGAAAAATATATAAGTGACCCCATTTAATAGGAAATATTTAATCCGATAGGAAATATTTAATACTTTCAGATGAAATGTTTTAGATTTCAGAAGTGGGGGCGTTGACCTGATTGGAGGTGTTTGACTAGTTTATTGCTTGTAGCAATTTATCATTTCATAACATATCCTTTCACGTTCAATTATTTAAGGAAACTTGATCTTTAATATTTTTTCCCACTAGGCGAATAATTATGTAACATTTATTAAATAGTTTATCAAAAAGAAAATTGTTTCTATTCTGAAATTCTGGAAAAGGATATCTTTTATGCCAAAAATAAATAATTATAAGTAATATTTATTTGTTAAATCAGCTCACTTAATAAGTCGTCGAACACCTCAAGAAAGCTCAAACAATAAAAAACGAACGATTTCACAAAATTTTAAGGAAAAGACTTAAACAATTATTATTTTTTAGCATTTTATTTTGAAAGAAATACTCACGCTAAAAAATAATAATGGTTTAAGTCTTTTCCTTAAAATTTTGTGAAATCGTTCGTTTTTTATTGTTTGAGCTTTCTTGAGGTGTTCGACGACTTATTAAGTGAGCTGATTTAACAAATAAATATTAAATAATATTTAATAAAGTATAAAGGTATGGTATGTTGAATACATTAAAAGTGCAAATTGCATTAGGTATATAATATTTAAACTAAATATAAAATTTTGAAGTGTAAGAAGTATAAATTACGGTAGAACCTAAGGTTTCCTATACTAATTGTACTTAATAATTATAAGCAATCCTAATTATAATAATAATTAGGATTGCTTATTATATGGTATATTTTAAAATAATAATAATTAGGATTTATTAGATAATAATAATTAGGATTGCTTATGCTAATTTAACAGGCTTGCATACGTATCCGATCCTTTACCGTTCTGCCACACTCCTCCTTCCAGAGAAACTATTTTTTTTTTAAAGTTCCCAAATATGGAAACCGAAAGTTGCTTACTGAGCCCGCCCCAACCTAAGTTGGGGATGCCTACATCGTTCCTGTAGTCGGCAATTACGAACAATCTTTCGATCACGACCAGATTGCAGTGAAAGTGCATTTGAAGAACGGCCGTATGCAGTAGAGCAGTGGCTGCACCTTTGCAATGGCCCAGGGAAAAGAAAACAAAGCTTAACCGAGGTATGGCATGGATAGGGTTCCATGGAATGCATTATATCAATGTAGAGCATTAAATAGTATTTAAGACTGGGTAGAATTATTTGTGTTAAATAACGTGTTACTCAAATAATTATTTGAAATAATTACATAAAAACATTATTCCAGAATTTCCAATAATATATAATATTCCAAAATATTTTCAGCGATATTTGATTTTTCAACATTGAAATTAATGATTTACAATCGACTTTGAAAGTGTTAGTGTTAGTCTAGTTGCAACCCTTAAATATTCATTATTTTAGTCTATTTCGTCTAAAGAAAATTTACATACATAATCATATTTCACATTGATATATCAGTTGAAACATTGCCAGAATTTATATAATTAACTTAAAATTTTTAATTTACAGATACGCTAACTTTTGATTTTCACGATTGAATATACATGCACTTAAACTATAAATCAAAGGTCCACTTGCTGAAGAAAAATTGTCTTCTTCTTTTTTTTTTAATTGGATTGAAAAAAGAAGGTGTTACCATGGAAACTAAATTGAAAGTAAATAAAATGAGATGAAAAAATTAATGCATTTTAAGCTAGACGCGCCAAAAATAAATAGTGCAAAGGGTAGCAGAATGACAATTTGGTCAGGTATGCTTTACTTGAAGTTTCAAATTTACAGCATCGGTATTTATCGCTGTTCGACAGAGCTAAGTAAATACGAACTAAGCCACTCAAAACTAACTTAAAATAAATATTTATACAGTAGCTAGTTAAATTTACACAGTGCTTTAAGGAACTCTGATTGGATTAAATTATAGATTCAGTTTTAGGTGGAGGAAGTGAAGAATTTATTTTGTCGTACTTAGCTATTTTTGGAATAAATGATGATATATTTTATTTAAATATATTAATCACAATACTTTAAAAAAAATTCCTTAATTATATTTTTGTTATTTAATCACTAGCATCTAATTTCTGGGCATTTTATTAGTACTTAACAGATGTATTATTAGTTTTTAATATAAAAAATATCTTCAATTATTTTTTTATAAACAATATTTAAAATCATCGTAATAGAGCACCGACCATGGTACAATTATTGTATTTATATATTAGTCTTGTCATTTATTGAAAGCTATTGTGCATATCAATGTTGGTGTGATAGGTACTGCCATATAAAGATGCCTTTAGCATGTACGCCATGGATCTAGCTTGTGTCAGGTGGTTTTATAGCCTTTAAATATAAATTACAGATTTATAAGTTGTTTTGTTAACTATAATATTCGGGTGGAGGGAATGGTCGAGTATTTTCTAAAACGTTTATAACAACGTGTTAGAAAATACGCGTTGCCACGGACAACAGGACATATGATTGAGAACCAAAAGATAGCAAGTTCAAAACCCGCAGCCAGGGGAAATTTAATACTACTCGACATTAATCCCCCACCCTCTCCTTTGGCCCAGGAAACCCCGTATAGCCCAAACGGCGAGGAAGGGGCGGACAAAAAAAAAAAACTAAAAAAAAAAACTATATCGTTCGTTTGGAAGTATACTGCCACAATCCAAAAAAACTTAACATTTACAGGACAAGCATATTTTATGTTTATTATTGCTATCTCTCAAGCCAATGGAAGCTCACAGAAGCCAAAACAAACAGAAGCCAAACTGTTAATATTTTGGCTTTTTATTAATAAGATACTTTTTTCTCCTAAACTATGTCAAACAAATCTGAGTTATTTTAAGAAAAGCGAAATTTTTATCTGTTGATTGTTACTTCTATTATTCCTTCAATTTCTGAGAATATTTATTAATTTATATCATTTAGTTCAACTTATTTAAATTCAAAATACTAAGGCCTGATAATATGTAATGGTATGGTTAGGATTTCGGTGACATTTCTAGCGAACTGTATTATTACATGAGGGCATGACTTAATGCATGAGTAAGGGCTCTAGAGTTCATGTGTGCTCGCATTACCATTTCAGAAAATGCTCTACAATTACAGTGATGGTATTTTAGTGCTACGGTCACAATAATGGTCACATTCTATGACCTTTTCTTGCAATAATCAACAGGAATGCATATTGCGAAAACTAACTGAAAGTACAGCAATGTTATTAAATTGTAGTATATTCAATTAACAAAAAAATGTTATTACTTATGGTAAAACATAGACTTACGCTACTGTGATCATCAGAATGAAATCACCAACTTACCTAAAACAGAAAGTAAAACAAAATTAGCACATTATAAAATAATATATGAATGCCATAAAAGTAATTTATTTAAAAAAAAAATCAAATATTTATAAAAATGTAAAACTATTTTAAGAATATTTAAATTAAAATGCATTAAATAGCTTAAAACCATTTTCGAGAATAGAAGCAAGACCAGAAATATTTCAGAGGCATATAAATATTTTATTTGTTTGTCAAATTTTTGGCTATTTAGGAGTCAACAGGATCACATTATTTACATAGTATATATACTATAACCAAAGCAGCAGGTAACAAAATAAATAAAAAAGATCTATAACTCTTAAAGCCACATTGATGCGCTTCCATGATCATTTCAAATTAATTCATCATCTCAGACTCATCATATAATATATATATGATTATGCTTTAATAGGAAAAAAGAATAAATTATATGCCTATATTACTATTATTTGATTTTCTTCTGCTCTAAATGAATTTTCGTTCTCCATTTATTCTTCAGAATCATAATTAATTGTTTTTAATATGAATTAATTAAATGTATTTGTTGTAGTTTGAAGTGTTCCTTACAATAAACAAGATAAAAATAACTCGGGTTATTTTCCGACCGAGATTATTTTCCAGACTTAATTTTGTTTGTTTTGTAAATCTTCGTCCATGGAAATAACTGTTTCATTCTTCAACGAGTTTATTGTGTATTAACTTTTTTTTAGTCTTGCACCATTCGAAGCTTCACCTATGATTTTTACACAATGCAGACCAAAGCAGCATGGACAAGTTACACCAATGTTATTTTCTCCATTCACTGACTTTATCCAACTATCGGTCTCAAATAATATTGGATCAGTACAAAGGCAGACATGAGGTAAGACCTCGCACCAGAACGAGCCTTGAAGTGAGAAGGAGACAGATCGTTTAATGTAGAATGTGAGAAACGGAACACCTTGTTATCGAAACCGACTGCTAGTTACAAGAAAGTGTTGGAGAAAACATTTCAAGTCTACTGCAGATTGAGTGAAGTCCAGCTGTTGGCCAGACACATCAGGAGTTCTGGGCATCTTGTGCAACCTCTCCTGACCAGAACTTGCAGGCCCCCAGGATACCCTATCCTTAGGAGACCCGGATAATTAGGGTCCGGGGACAGCTGTCTCTCACAGGATCAAGACTACATTGTGAAATATTCCGACAAATGATCAGCCTTATACGGCGGGAAGGGGAAAACAGGGTTTCGATAAATCTATAATAGCCGGGGGACCGGTCTTTGCATAAAATTGGTTTTGTTGGAGATGTTTACTTTTCCCGCTGGGAGTTTTCTTGGGCCCCTTCTATGAAGGAACTTTCCGTTAGGGGCAAATTGATTTCCTTGATCCAAAAAAGGAAAAAAAAAAAGAATTACTTGCGTTAAAAAAATGATTTACTTTCTTAGTAGCTCGAAAACTAGTTTAATATTCCTTTCTAAATATTTTAGGGATAAAAAAATGTTGGACCCATTAGTAACTAAGGAGACGCAATAGGAGTCGGAGGAGAGATAGGTGGGCGTAGGAGGAGCTTGACCTAAAATGAAAAACATACAAAAAAAAAAAATTATAGGAATAGATGATAAGGGAAAATTAAAATGCAGAGGTAGATATTGTTTTTCCTTCCACAGTAATCCTGAGGGAGGTCACGTATTTTAAAATTTAAAAAGTTCGTTCCATGCCAGAAAACACTACTGTTTTTTTTTCTTACTACAGGTGATGATATATTTTATTTAATTTTATCAATAGTAAACAATTGAATCATGGAATTTTTTCGAGACTATATTGTTCTCATAATGATGCCAATGTGGCTGATGAATATTGCTATATAAACCACATAGATGTATAGAGACTAACTAATTACTCTAATGTACAACGGAAAGTTATATAAGTTATATTTTAAATGGATTTAAAAGTAGAAAAAAATATAAATAAACGAAACAAATAAAAATAGTAATGACAAAAGCAAAGATTTAAAAGTAACCCGAAGAGTTTTTTTTTTTTTTTTTTTACAATATTGTGTTACTTTTATTATTTATTTGTTATATTATAATACTTCTACAGTAATTATCAACGAAAAATAATTTTTAATAATTAAAATTTACTGCAATTCTTTTGTGATACCATAGGATCGTCTAGACTAAAGAATCTGAATTTTTTACGTATCAAAAATGAAAAAAAAAAGGGAGCACAAATCAAAAGAATACAAATTTCATATAAAAATTAAAGGTTAACAAGTTTACAGCCTGTAGGATTTGAGAGAATTAGCTATTGATTGCTAAAGTTTAACAGTTTTCCTTAACCACTGAAAAAGAACTGATTTACGTATATATATAGAATCGGCGAAATACGGAGGAGGAAATCCTTTTGCCCTACATCTTCTTGGGGCATCTAAGCTTTTTTTGGAATTGATGGGCTTTTATAAAGATATGGTTGATCCTGCGAGTGCTGTATGATAAAAGGTAAGGTGTATTTCTATACCTATTAAAGTTCTGTTTGCTGATGATGAAAAAAATATCAGATTTGACAGATTGACGCTATTATATGTGAGAAGAGCAAAAGTTACGTAAATAGAAAAATACTATCGCAAAATAATCATATTTTTCACGAGAAAAAGGACACTGTACTTCTAATAGGACATGAGCGATTTAAGTGAGAGAGTTATAACAGTAAACGTTAATAGAAAAAAAAATATGTTTCGTGTACATTTTAGGAGCGACTGTTAATTTATATTTTTTTCAAATACCTTTTTACGTATCATTTATCTCAAGAACCAGAGTTTTTTTTTTTGTTTTCATGTTTCAATTTGCGCCTGTCAAGAAACATCGACAATTAGCAAATGTGCGCTGTGCTATTGAAATAAGGGCATGTCAGGCATGGGGAAGGATGGCAACCTGCGGTATCTCTTCCTTTACTTGTTTCAGGTAATCTGGATTTTTAACGAAGGAGATCTCTCATCCAGCGCCTTTTTAATCTCCTATTTATGGGCATATCAGCTGTTGCCATGCCTCTAATCAGTTGGTTGAGATGACGGTGTAAGTGTGTATGAAACGTTTGTAAAGTGTCTTTATATGTTGATCTACTCTTTGCATTTGTAAGTCAGTATATAGGGTATTGTTGGTCACGTACCATGGTGCTTTTACTATGAGTCTTAAAATTTTTGATTGAATGGTCTGAATTCTTTTTAAGTGGGTCTTTTTGGCTGTGCCGTATATATGTGAAGAGTATGTCCATATTGGTTTCAGTAAGTATGAATTTGTATTTTATTTTTGTCCCAGTCCGAGTTTTGAGGTTTTAGAAAAAAGTGATTAAAGCAGATTGATTCGTTTGTTAAGTGTTTTTCGTTTCATCTTAACATGCGGGCCACAAACCGCCAACCCCAACCCAAGAACCAGAGCGATTCCTGATAAAGTATATAAATTTGGAATGTGTCTAATATATAATAAATGTTTTCTAAAACCGCTACTGCAAAAAATAAGATTTTTTTTTTGGTACCCTAGTTTTACAATTGATTTGCGGACCAAAGAAGACAGCATGATCTTGTAAAAGTTTGATAGTAGATAGCATAGGTATGGTAAAAAAGTCCGCGAGAGTGCCAAAAAAAAGTTTCAAATTATTCTTTGATTATAACTACTACGTTCGATTGTGAAACTTCATAGACAGTTGGGAAATTTCCTCAAGTAGTTTTATTTTAAAATACTTGATTAAGTCATATCTCATATCTATCATATATTAAGCAATTGAATTAGCATTACTTTAGCGATAGTTGGAATTGATTGTGAAGTAGTCCTTTAAACTGAAACCATCATTTCTCCTCATGCAGAAACGCTTTCTAAACATTTAGGAACCGCCCGGAGGTGTGAGCTAAGAGGCAATCAAGTCACCAGGGATGACTTCAGACGAGGAGATGCTAATGGCCGAGAGTATTAAGGAGACATTGGAATCAGTTAGCCGCTGTGGGACTGGCCAGTCATTAGTGTTCCGGAGATTTATGCTAAACACTTCGCCCTCGGGCTTTCTCTCTCTGGATTTCGGCAGCGATCGTCATGTTTGTGCTCAACAGGTTGGGTGTGTGTGTGGTCGGAGTCTTTGCCTTCCTTAATGTAGTACAAATCACTATATTCGTATATAATCGTACGAAAAAATAATAAAAACATGATGTTCTTTAAAATTAAACCGTTTATTAAATCGCACAAGTAAGCACTGAGACTTTGACTACTGCTACTTAAGCAGATGATATGAATTATAACGAAACATCCGTCACAAGCTTTATTAATCTTACAAAACTACTTACATAAATTAAATGATTGGTACAAATTAAGGAAAATTAGACTAATCCCTAGAAATCAAACAAATAACTTTTACTATCAATTTTCTTAATTAGACTGATGTTACTGGCATAAAATTTAATCTGTACTCTATTCAAATGATTTATAGTTCTTTGACGGAATAAAACTTCTCATCCTACTCTCGAACTTAATTTTCGTAATGAGTATAAGCCTAATAAATGGTCTTGAGAACATGGAAATTTTCGAGAGCGTTATTAATTACCGTCGTCCATCGGGTGTAATTGACATGACGAGGAACTTAGAAAGCAGCCTTTGTGGCACTCAGCTGCGTCCAGCTTTATGTTAGCTTTGAGAGGGAAACTTCATAGATTAAATGTTTCGGGGGTTGGGGAAAATGATACAGACCTTCTGGCCCAAGACCTTCCGTTTATATCGATCGGAAAAGTAAAATATAAAATAATATTAAATTTAAATTAAAAATAAAATTTAATGTTAAAATCATTAATAACGATTAAAATGATCACATTTTGTCGCGGACATGCCTTTACGCATCATTATTATTAATTTATTTTTCAGTGTTATCTAATTATAGATCTGTTTTTTACTAATGTATAAGTTTCTTCAAAATTATATTTAAAAATATCAAATTTTTTTAAATAATTTATTTTTTGAAGAGAAAAGATTTGGCTCCGCCGGGAGTCGAACCCGGGTCTCCTGCGTTACATGCGAGGATGCTAACCGCTACACCACAGAGCTCGGCTCAAGGCAGAGCAAATCCTTCCTCTTCACTGATACCTACTCCCCCTATCTCACAAGTTTTGTGAGTAGTAGTAGTCCACCTCCCGCTACTACTCACAAAACTTGTGAGATAGGGGGAGTAGGTATCAGTGAAGAGGAAGGATTTGCTCTGCCTTGAGCCGAGCTCTGTGGTGTAGCGGTTAGCATCCTCGCATGTAACGCAGGAGACCCGGGTTCGACTCCCGGCGGAGCCAAATCTTTTCTCTTCAAAAAATAAATTATTTAAAAATAATTTAAAATGGTGGTCAGCCACGAACTAAGATTAGATTAAATAAAAATATCAAAGAGAATTTAAATTTTTTTAACATTTGTTTTTTGTGAACTTGAAAACTTCATTTATGCTTACTTAAGAAATGTTGAATTTAAAAATTCTCAAGTGTATCCTGAGTTTTTTATGTTCTAAACATAATTTTTAATTAAAATAATCTAAATCGCAAATTTAGTTTTAATAATTGCGTACTAAACTTTTTATTGTTATCTTTTTATTTCACTTTAGGAGGTTTGAATAATAATAGTTCATAAGATGCTTTTAGTATGTTCCAAGCTTGGAATTGGTAAATCTTTGAATTATAGCATGAAAACAAATATACTTTTCGTTGGAAGAAGCAACCGTGCTTAATGTGTAATTGAAAGATAAGAAATTATACGGTAAGTGATTCATGCCATTTTAGACTTAATGAACTATCCTTGTTTAAAATTTTGAACCCATCTTGGAACACGCAACGTGGAGGTGCTCATATAATTTAATGTTTAATCTTATAATTAAAATTTTGCAATTTGGCCTAAACAACAGCTGCCGTTATAAAGACTTCTTCTATTTCAGGACAGAACTTTAATTAAAAAGGAATTTTCTACTTCACGCCTCGAAGAGCACCCTGTTATCTATGAGCTACCGACATCCACCGTTCTGTATTAACTCACTCACGATTCCATTTTGGCTCCTCGTTATGTTTGAAATTTCATTCAAAGCTTTTTAGCCTTCTTGGGGGAGTTTAATTTTATTGATGAGCAGTTAGAGATCCTTTCTATTCCATTAACTTTAATCGCTTCGTCTATATTTCTCGAATTCATCCGTCAAGGAGTGTCCTGGAGTGAATTGAATGTTTACCACTGGTATCCGTACATATTAAAAGATTGATGAATCGTTTCATGAGATTTATCCTTGGTCTCCCAAGACACTCTCACATTTCCGAATATTATTCCCAGCAAAGTTTCCTTTTTGCGAATTTTCGAAGACAGTACCTGCTCGGCTCCTTCCTCTTCCAAACCCTAAGAGCAAAAAAACCCACATACATTCTTGACCTCCTTACCCCACTTTCGTCCAACCATCAGCTAAATACAAGATCCCAACCTACAGACTTGTATATCCCCACTCACTGAACCGCCTGTTTCGATAAATCCTTCGTTGTTCGTGCCACCCAGTTTTGGAATTCCTTACCCGGATCCGTTCGTCAAGCTTCCTCCCTAGCCTCGTTCAAACACCTCTTATTTCTCCATCTCCTGGAACATCAATCTTCCCTGCAGATGTAAAAATTATTATTTTCTTTGATGTAGCCTTGAAGGTTTGTACAAATACTTTAGTTTTATTATTTATTTATTTTAATAATGACACTCTTCTTTTTGTTATTTATATTTTTTACAAAGCACGTGAATACTGAAGTTACGATTTATCTTCATTTATTATTAAAGTGTACCTATATTTTTAGTTTTTAATTTCAACAATTGTATATAGTACAGCCAGATAAAAATGCTGCCTGAAAAAATTGTTAACAATGTTATTCTTAGGGGACTAAATGTCCCAGAATAAAGTAAAAATTGTTCATTTCATTTCATATTAAAAATAAAAAGAAGTAGCGTAGCTTTGACCATTTTGGACGATTCCCCCATAACTAAGGAGATATCTCCTAAGCCTACGGTTCTTACATTATTTATTGCGAGCCTCCCCCATATGGTTTAAATTATATTCCATGCCCCCTTATACATACATTATATATATATATATATATATATATATATATATATATATATATATATATATTTAAGTCATGCTACTAGAGCACTGTATTAAAAGTCAGCGTGGAGCGGGGCAGCATTTACTATCCGTATTGAAATCCCTTGAACTCGATCAGTTTGTTTTTGTATGTTTAACGTCACTTTATGCCACTAAGGCTAATCTGATGATGCTACAGTTGGAATCCTAAATTTTGGGACGCGAGCCCGCGACCTTTAGTATTATAGGTTGCCATGCTACCCACTACACCAAAGGTGAAACCTCCATCATGAACTTTTTATAAGACTTTGAATTTTACTGAGAATTATTATTTAAGTTACATTTTCAAAGCTTATTCCTATTGGATCAATAACAAAATTCATTTTTTCATTCAAAATGTTTTATTTCTTTTTAATTTAGCTTTGCGTTTTCCCCATATCCTTCATTGGTGGCTAAGCTGCTTTCTTATAATATTTAATAAATGTGTAATAACACCATCCTTTGTCTAATACAGCATAGAGAACATTTTTCTTTGTTGGGCCAAAGTTACCCGAGTTGACGGAAGAAGTCGGGAACGGGCGGACAAGCTCAAGGCGACTTGAAGTTCAAGCGGAGGAACGACCTCAAGAGATCAAGGGGAAGGACGCCATTCGCTTCGTTCACTGACACCATTCAGTTACAGAAGTCTTAGTTCTTCATTCCTTCGTATGTTATTCATTTTCATGAATTCACTTATAAATAGGAAACTATAGTAGTAATATTTATTCATTCTTACACTTTATGTACAAAATTAATTTTTTGAAGGTTATAGTCTTTGAGAGCGAATGAATTTAACTCACTAATAATAATTATTAGTGAGTTAAATTCATTCGCTCTCATAAAAACTTGTTAACCAAATTAACTATTATAACTATAACTGTTAACCAAATAAACATTAAGTGAAGTATTATGGGGGGGGGGGAGTAAATGTTTTCTCTTTATTTTTTTTTAATTAACCGATACATAATTTTATGGCAAACTCAGATAAAAATTGAACGGTATAAAAAGTTTTATAAACACATATAGGATCTATAAAATAAAATTTTTTTATACCGAACGATGATACCGATCTTAGTTATTAAAATAATAGAAACAACAAATATTTTGATAAGTACGTGAGTTAAGTGTTTATGACGAATTCTATATTTTTCATCCCTGGTTTTATTCAAATTATTATTTAAATACTTTGTTATCCTAATTCTACATGAAGCCATTCATATAAAAAAAAGAAAACAAGTTTTTTAACTTGATCTTAGAATATAATATAGTCTATTCGCTGAAGTAAATACTAGCACTTGAATAGTTCTATTCCCCCAATTATTACTTGCTTCAAATTTAAAAATTAAAAAAATTCTTAAATAGTTTTTAATCATTTTAAATAAAAACTGTATTTCTCCGAATAACATTTGCACTAAACTAATTCTTCAAGTTTTTTCTCTTCATATTTTTATTCGTACTTGCCACATATCAGCAAATCTGATCATGTAATCATGCGAAAACACAGTTTGTTTTAATGGGCCTGTCAGGTGTGGACATGTTATTTTATCTGTCGTCCCTTGATTTGATATGAAATCGCGAACATAATGAAAGTTGTTTGTCGTATTTACAAAACAAAACATATTTACAAATTGGTCCTCTCTCTTTTTTTTTTCTTACGATTTAATTATAAATTATGGAGACCTCATTCAAATTCAGGATTGCGTACACGGTCTGAAGGGGTGAAAGGATTTTTTTAAAGCAATAATCGCGACAATCATTTATTGCTCAAATGTTTAGAATAATAAGATTTTGGATAAAACCTGTTTATAGCAAAGATATCCCCGTACAACTTGAACAGTCTGAAGGCTCTTCAATTGTTGGAAATCTTACTATATTTACTCAATATTGCAATTGGAATACTCATTGCTACAGGCTTCACTGAAATGTGGTATATTTCGGAATAAGGGACATATGCCTGTCAAAAAGCTGGCAGCCAGTTAAGAACTGTGCTCTCCCCTTATTGCCTTGGACTTTTCCGTTATTTAGAAAGAAGTGACTGTCACTTATTTGACAAGACAGATAAAAATATCTGATGTGACAATTCTTTCCCCATCCTCTGAGCAAATCATTAATTTTTTAAATCAGAATTAAGTATATTGTTTTTTATTTATTCTTTTAAATTTAAAAACAATTTAACAACTATAGGTGATTGAACATCAGAAAAAATAAATAATCTTCCTATTTTAGGTATTGGAATATTTTTAATGAAACTAAGATTTAATAATGTATTTTTTACTTTCACTTACCTATATATGAAATATATAGTAAGTGGAAGTATTGCGATCGTGAAAATTTTCGACTTCCGGTTTTCAACGGAAATACACGTTTTGGGGTCCCCTGAGTCAAAATAACCAAGTCCCGCGAAATGGTCTGTGTGTGTGTGTGTGTGTCTGTGTGTGTGAACAGACTAGCTCAAAAACTATAAACCGTGCGAACCTGAAATTGGGTATTTAGAGTATGTATATGCCCGCGATGTGACAGCAAAAATTTCATCAAAATTTGCTCAAAGGGAGGGGGTACTTTATTGAATAACTTTTTACGTTTTTTTCGATTATCTCAAAAACGGCTCTAACGATTTTGATTAAACTGAGTATTTGATCTATTTATATGCCTGAAATATGACTGTAAAAATTTCATCAAAATTGATCAACCGGAGGGGGGACTTTACTTAATAAATTTTGTATCATTTTCACATGTTTTTTTTATTTACTCAAAAACGGTTTTAACGATTTTGATCAAACTTGGTATTTGATGTATTTATATAACAAAGATGTGATAACCAACATTTCATCACAATTGATCAACCGGAGGGGGGACTTTACTTAATAAATTTTGTATCATTTTCACGTGTTTTTTTTATTTACTCAAAAACGGTTTTAACGATTTTGATCAAACTTGGTATTTGATGTATATATATGCCAGAGATATGACTGTAAAAATTTCATCAAAATTGATCTACGGGAGGGGGGACTTTACTTAATAAATTTTGTATCATTTTCACGTTTTTTTTTTTATTAACTCAAAAACGGCTTTAACGATTAACAAAAATGAGATATGAATGTAGAAAAATGTTTGACTTTGGGAAATGATATTTAGCAAAACACGTCAATTTCTAATCTAAGTAAGTTGGTAAGTGAAAGTTGTGTGTTGCGCGCACGCACCAGATTTTTTTATTACTTCGGTCCAAACATGCAGGAATGGAATCAACCAGTATTTTATTTATTTTATTTTTTTAAATAATTTATAAGTATGTAGTCAAGTTGTGGTGTTAAGGTAAAACATTTATAATAATCGAGATGTAGAGACGCTTTTTTTTTTTTTTTTTTTTTTTTTTTTGGTGCTATAAATTTTTTTTATCCCCTTTATTTTTGTGATTTAGCATTCAAATAAAAAAGAAGGTGAAGAAATCCGACTATTCGACTCACTAAAAATTCTCTAGAATATCATTCAGTAAACATCATTAAAAATATTTATTGAACTAAAAAAAATGATAGAAATATAATTATGATGTATGACAATTTTATGTGACGATTTAAAAATAGAATAAATAAAAGACCAAATGGATAAAATTAAAAATATACTCTTTTAACAATATAAATATTTATAACTTAGGATGAACATTATTGTTAAAGGCTTGTAGTGATATATTTTTAATTATTTATTCACATAAATCCATATTAAGGTGCCAATGGAGGATATATAGTTAGTATTAAAGTAATAAAATTATTACTTCTCACCTTCAACAATTTGATAATTTTATTATATTTATTCATTTTTGCTAATTATAGATTATATGATTGGAAGAGTTTTTTACGCATCAAATCATAATTTTTATCATTTAAAAAATTGCTGAAATCATTGTCAAAATACATTTTGAATTTATATTTAAGTCAAGAGGCAAAGTTATTTTATGATAGACCCTTTAAATTCGTGATCGGCTTAAATATGTTTTTATATTTTTATATTATCAAGGTAATAAAATGAGAATTAAATCCAAATAATTGAATATTTATACAAACTTTATATTTATACAAACCACAATAAGTATACAAACTTCCTCTACCATTAAATTTGGGAATTCATCCACTAAAAACGAAGCCGCTGACATAGGAGAGGCTGAACGTTTACAAAGGCCTTTTTAATGGAAGTAGTAGTTATCCGAATCGTGGTCTATGGTGGCACGCCACTCCACCATTGCGGTGGCAAAGTGATGGACAGATCCCATTAACGTGTCCCTGCTACGCTTACTCCTTTCTTGAACGTAGTTTAAATTGTTTATCTTCAGTAGTTTATTATTTAACGTTTTCTATTGGGAGACATGCACGAAGTCGTTTTACGGTGTGTATATATGGAGCAATTTGCAAGACGGCTTGTGAAGAAAGACTGACTATTATAGACATAAAAACTAGATAAGATAATTTCGTCGAGAAAAATCATTTCTTTTGTTCATATTTTATATAATGTGCTATTAATAATTCGACTCATATGCTTCTTAGGCTCAACAAAAAAGTAATGCCGGTCTCTATTTCTTTTTTTTTCAATTCGAAGCGATACGTTGTAAATGAAATACATGTTATATTCCAATAGGTCATGTTTTTCTTATTGTTGTATTTCTATACGTTTAATAATTCCATTTTATTGTAATTTAGTTTTGATTGCTAATCCCATTCAAATGCATACACATATTTAATGCGGCCACTATTTAAAAGAAAATTATTCTACGTCAAATTAACTAAAGCTGTCATCAATTTTTCGAATTATTTTCCACCCTATTTGCAGAAATTATGTTTAACTTACAAAGTAATATACTTATCCTAAACTTTATCCTAATGGAATAATTTATAAATATAAATAATAATAAAAACATATAACGTCTATAGAAAATGAAAAATTCGATATATAATAAGATGATTTTTTTCTGACTCTATTTTTAACTTGCACAATAGTCAGCTGATTTTACGCTTCGTTAATCCAATGTAATGGCATGTCAGGGCATGGGGAAGGATAGCACCCAGCACTACATCTTCCCTGGTTGATTCAGTCAATCAGGTCTGTTAAAGAAGGAGATCTCTCATCCAACGCCAATTTATTATCTGCCTCATGTTCTTGGGCATGTCAATCGTAGCCATATTTATTCAATTGTAGAAGTGGGCTTATATGTCCTTGCAAGTTAGTTTGAATTTTACTTTCACTTACCTATATATGAAATATATAGTAAGTGGAAGTATTGCGATCGTGAAAAATTTCGACTTCCGGTTTTCAACGGAAATGCACGTTTTGGAGTCCCCTGAGTTAAAATAACCAAGTCCCGCGAAATGGTCTGTGTGTGTGTGAACAAAAATAGCTCCAAAACTATAAACCGTGCGAATCTGAAATTGTGTATTTAGTGTAAGTATATGCCCGCGATGTGACAGCAAAAATTTCATCAAAATTTCTCAAAGGGAGGGGGTACTTTATTTAATAACTTTTTAAGTATTTTTCGATTTTCTCAAAAACGGCTCTAACGATTTTGATTAAATTGATTATTTGATGTAGTAATATGCCCGAAATATGACTGTTAAAATTTCATCAAAATTGATTGACCGGAGGGGGGACTTTACTTAATAAATTTTGTATCATTTTCTCGTGTTTTTTTTATTTACTCAAAAACAGTTTAACGATTTTGATCAAACTGGGTATTTTATGTAAGTATATGCCAAAGATGTGATATCCAACATTTCATCAAAATTGTTCAAACGGAGGGGACACTTTATTTCACAAGTTTTTTTTTCCAATTTTTACCTTTTTTTCGATTATCTCAAAAACGGCTTTAACGATTTTCATCAAATTCGTCATGTTTAATGAAAATTAGGCGTTCTTTAATATGAGGTAAGCTTTATCACTATTAAAATGTTCTAAAGGGGCCTTGATTGGGGAAGGGGCCTTTTTTTGTTTCCTATAAAGTACCTTTTTTTTTTTTTTTATATATGAAGCAATTAACTGTCTCTCGTTACGCATAAAAATAAGAAATGGCTAAATATGAGATATGATTGAAACCAAGTAAACATATAGAGGAGAAAAAAAGAAAAATATTCAGTCAACTCATAAAACACGTTGAGCCCACGCATGACGCCTTTAATGACAGACCATTGTTCATAATTAAAACCGTTCTGTTCATTTAATGGAAATTATTTAGTTACATGGTAACTAACTGAAATTTTCAAAAGTACATAGAGAATTATAAAGTCAGTCGACTTGGAGTATTCTGTTTGCATTGCCGAATTATCTCAAGTAAAAACTTTAATTTAATGATAAAAGAAATTAGTGTTTTTTATAGAGCAAATGAAAACAAAAACAAGAAATGATTGTGGAAAAATGTGTAAATTTGAGAAGTGGCATTAACACAACGCATTAATTTCTAATCTAAGTAAGTTGGTAAGTGAAAGTTGTGTGTTGCGCGCACGCACCCGATTATTTTTAAAAAAAATCTTTATGTAATGGTTGACGATTGGCTTTTTTAAGTCAGTATAAACCCCTAAAAATGGGATTTTATTAGTTACTGGTCCAGGAATTTTTTTTGCGTACCATGGTACTTTTGAAATAAGTCTTACAATTTTGGACCTCAGGGATTGAAGTTTTTGTAACTTACTTGTTCGGCAATAACGTATATCTTTGAGCAGTATGTCTACATAGTTTATGTATGTTTTTTAGGGTTATGTTTTTACGTCAGTATTTTGTATTAGAATTTATGGAAATTGGTCCTCAAGAGTTATTCCTCTTCATTTATAATAAAATAGTGATGAAATAAGGTAAAATATGTCATATTATTTTTGGTAAACACGTCTAAAATAATCACTAGAACAACTTGGTAAGTTTATATGACTAAGATTGCCTTCATTTACTGTATTTTTTTTTCTGAACGCGGAATAATTAGGCTTTATAGACTTTCTTCAAAAAGAGCTTGTCAACAACTAGAGCTTAAAAATTTCTTTTTTTCCACAAAATAATTTTTTTTTTTTTTATAATTTGAATAATTTTTAGCTTGGTTTACAAAAAAAAATATGTTAGCAGAAAACCCAATATAAAGTACTGCCGGAAGATCTTTATACAATAGGACTGAACATTACGTTCGATCATAAGCTATTTGACTCATATAGGTTCTTTTTATTATGTTTTAGAGCCAAGGGCAATAACATTACAAAACATTTTCGAGGCGAACGAAGTCCAGCTTACTGTCGCATCAAATTGAAGCGTGCATTCCAACAGTACTTGTTAAGAGCCTACACGCTCGAACAAAGTCGTTCCATAAATTTCCTTGGGACCACTCAAACGAGGTGCCTGCCCGAGTAACCGATAAGGATCCGCCGTAGAAGGCGATTGTTTACCCTTGTTACCGGAACACTAACAAGTTGTCATGCCCGAGAGGAGGCCAGGCACTTTTCTTACATCAAGGACTCGTGCTAGAAAGGAGGCACGACTGCGACAAAAATCGCTCCTCAATGGGTCTCGGAGCCGTTTCAATACGATTTTTTCTGGTTCGAACCTCTGGGTCACGGTTCCAAATAGACGGTTGTGCGAGGTAAAGGTCAGAGGTAAGAAAAGCTATTTATAAATTTCTGACGATACCGGAAGGAAGCGGTGTGTTGGCCGGTTGAATGGCCTCCCACGATCGATCGAGCAATCAAAGCGTCCGACTAACTGGAATAATGAACGAACTTGAAGTAATTATAAATTGTGCGCCATGTTATTCCTTGTACGCCATGTTATCAAGGACCACTTCACAACTCCACCATACTACTTAATGTACTATCTAATACAAAGGGACAGATATAGCAGAGTGGCGCTGTACTAGTAAAGTGAAAACAGAATCGAATCCCGCGCCTACTTCACATTCTCAGCAAGATGTCAGACCATATACCATTAATTAGTTTATAATAATAATTCTAATACCATATCACAACACACTCATAGCCATTAGGAGAACTATGATGCTACTAGACCAATTGAACCACTTTGAATTCAAAATATATTGAAATTATTATTATTATTTTTACTATCGATATTAGGTAGATTTTTAGTAATAACAAATGATTGTTTTAAAAATAAGAAGATATTACGGTAGAACTAGTTCAAGAGTTTTAGTCTATTGAAACTATCATAATAGATTTTTTTATTTATTATTGTTATATTTTTTTTCAATATCAGCATCATAACTCAGTTTGTATTTGGCATTCAATTTCAATTTACGGTATAGCGGATATGGTAAATTAACAATTTTTTTATGAATGAATTTTTAATACCATGGAGAGTCCTTGAATGAAGGCAGGGCTAAGGTATGCAGTTCTCAAAAATTGAGGTTTACAGTTTTAAACTAGTTAATTCACATTGTTATTAATTAAACGAAAAGTAGTGTAATTGTGAAACCGAATAACTGCATACCTTAATACGTAAGCCCTCTAATTTTCCACGTTGAATATTTGCGTGTAGATTAATTTGCTTATATCACTTCGCCCTGCAGCACACGGTAATGTGACAAGTTCTAGACGTACATATTCACGAATTATAATTATACCGCATGTCCAACTATTAATTATTCGTCATGGGTATAATTTTCAAATTTCATACGTTTTTAGAGCGTGGCCCTAGGGTTCGGTTATGTTTGAGGTTGCATAACGCCTAATGTGAAAATCATATTCAACAACTTATCAATTCTCATTCAACAACTTATCAAATTCAACATATTATCAATTCTGCAATGAGTTAGAAATTTAAGACTAAAAATTAAGGACTATGATCTATTATAAATATTCAATAGTAAAATAATAAAACATAAGCGTTAAAAAATATTTATGTGTGTATTTACCCATTGATTGATAAATTTCAAACAGATGAATTAACATGTAGATTAAGTTAGCTGAATAATTTATTCAGAGCATTAGCGAAATATTTACATCATTATACTATTCAATTAATTAGTAAGAGTTACATTCCTAAATCCAGTTTTGGCAGCCTGCCGCAAATTCCAATTACTAAATCCAAGTGAAAGTAATAACTTAATATTAACTAATCAGATTGCAAAGAGTAATGTTATGCCATATGTAACCCCAGATGGATGAAGAATTGTAAAATTATTGTACACTCACAAAAAAAAAGAAAATGGCACACTGATTTTTCCCACAAAGTTCGAGTAAATTTGTTTGTTATTTTAATCTTTAGTAAGTAGTTTAAATAACGTATGAAGACTATATTCGTATATGTATTATACGTGTTATTCATAAATTCAAACAAAAAAAATTAATAAACTTTTCAAAACTATTAACTATTCCTTTTTCCCCAGGCTTTCCTAAACGGTTTATGGTTTTCCAATATTAAAACAATAAAATTTTTAAACTATTTAATTAGAAGATAAAAGATTTGACCACGGCCGGGAATCGAACCCAGGTCCTCCGCATCTACGTTGCGGCGCTCTTACCACTGAGCTAACCGTGGGGCCGTCCCGATCGTGATCGAATCTTTCTCTTCTGTGATCTTTCTCTTCGATCACGATCGGGACGGCCCCACGGTTAGCACAGTGGTAAGAGCGCCGCAACGTAGATGCGGAGGACCTGGGTTCGATTCCCGGCCGTGGTCGAATCTTTTATCTTCTAATTAAATAGTTTAAAAATTATATCTTAATTGTATAACCAACGACCATGAATAAATAACATCATTAAAACAATAAACTTTTTGTAGGAAAGTTGGTTCCATATAAGTACTTGTAGTGTTGATATAATTTTTTAAACATATTATTTTTGTTTTGAAATCTTTTCTATACCAATATTACAAAAATTTGTTTTTTTAGTATTTTGCTATACTAGAGGGGTGTTTTCCGGGTCGAATAAAATAAAGTTTTTTTTCTAACTGCTTATTGCAGCAAAGGAAGGCTTTGCAACAAGTCATGATTGAACCAATCACCTCAATTAATTACCAAATTAAAAATGCTCATCCACTCTTTCATAATTGGTTCATCCAAAAATGAAGAGTATGAAATATCAAAACATCGATTTTGGGTTCTTAAAATCACTAAACTAAAACTTTTTATACATTTTAAAGTAATAAAAATAAAAGGAAAAAAAAATAAGGGAAAACGGGTTGTCATGTTGTATAAGCCCCTATCGTTCAATTCCGAAAATATCAACGCTATTCAAATTAAAATCAGATAATTCCAGCAATGAAGCCTACTGAAAACATCCCTACCCTATTAATCCCAGAGGGATTCTTTCAGTGAGTAAGACCCATCATACTCCGTACAGAGTCAGTACCATTTAAAGGAAAACACATTACCAACCAGATTACTTTAGTGAATAAAAACATAACATTATTACGTTATATAACTAGGGAAACTATTTTTGCGGTGTCTACTATGCTCCGAAATGAAATGTCCACCACTTTTATCATTAAAATCTTTTGAGATATAATTAGTTCCGTGAACTCTAGGTTAATAACGTGAAAGCCTTTCCAGTCCCATATTTAGAGTTTTGTCCATTATACATATTCCTTATTTATCAAAGAGGACATTATTTTCTAACTGGACCTAGAGCCAGTGCCCAGGTTATATTAAACGCAAGTTTTAAGCAAGGATCCGACCATTAGTGAAGAGCGTCCACTAATCGTCGATGACCATTGGAGAGACGTTGCAAGTCCCACTCACGAACTCATCCCTTAATTTGCTCTAATAACAGGCCGAGACGTAGAGAGAGTTATGAAATAGTTCCGATGTATCGTTCCCTTTTACTTTGGCTACAATCTGCATTATGCCAAATACTAAAACTGGATTGCTAATTCTTGTATCTTTTTTCCTTGCGGGAATATCAAACATTAATGTTGTTCAGTCTGATCAGAAGAGCGTGCGGCCAATTTTAAAATTCGTTAGGTACTACAGTAAACTAAAGGTACAATTTTAAAATTTAAGTTTTTAAGTACTAAAGTAAAAATGAGGATGGACCATCAAAAAGCGATGAAGAAATCATTTGTGGACCTTAACTACTAAGAAAAGTGTTGTTTCCAATGGGATTGGAGGATTTTATTTATTTAAATTTTTATCTTTTTCCACCTAGCAAACCATGCATTTACAAAACTATTAGTGCTGTACAGAGGTCATGACCACCTCAAATATTTTAAATATTTATTTTTATTGATATATTTTTAAAGGAATATATACCTACTAAACCCTAAACGTAATAATTTTCGTTGTTTAGATCGCAGTCCTTTTAAATTCAAGAAAATAATCTTATAAAAAAATCGAACAACAAAAGTGCTGTCAGGCAATAGTTAATTATATATAATACTGGGGGGGTCGTAAAACCCCTCCCCTTCAAATTAGGTGCCGAAACTGCCCCTGTGTAACGATTCGCTAGATAAAAGATTATATATATGAAAGTTATATGTACATAACTAGAACAGATCTTTTGGCCAATGCCGTTCTTTAATCTTTATCAAGCGGGTAATTGGGAGGAAGACAAGTGGCTTTTGTGTGATTGTGAGTTAAACAGTGAAAATCTGGTCTATTTTTCGAGAATGTGTTGTTAGAAATGCGCCATTATTTTTTTAGTTATTTTTTATTGTGGTGTTTAAATTTTGTTTGTTTCAGTGTTCCTGTTTTGCTGAGACCTTAAGTTCTGCTCCGTATATCCAAATAGATCTTTGTATGGTGTCATTTATTAGCCTTTTGTTTCTTAAATTAAGGGATGAGCCGCAGTCTAGAAAGTGCAATAGGTGATTGTAACATCTTGTTTTTTTAGTTTTGTATGTATGTTCCAAGTGAGTGTGAAGTGCAGTCCAAGGTTACGTAAATAGTTTTGAAGGCACTGTACTGTTATTGATTGTTATTAGTTGACTTTCTTCGTTATGGATTGATGTGAGTTTAATTTTAATATGAAATCTGAGTTTTAATACCTACAGAACATTCAAGGGCACAGCTATGAATGATTCGGAAAAAATACCATTCCAATTACAATAGACTGTTTAAATATTTAGCGATAGTTTTAAGTATTTCTTAGTATTGTTTTAATTCAACTAGCTTCCTCTAGAGAGAAATAAATTAATTAAGAGAAAGGTAATAAAGCCCCTGCAGTAAAGCAAACATGAGAAAATTAGGTAGAAAGAAGAATAGACGGTTCCAAGTGGCAAGATAAATCCTGGGAGAAGACGTTGTAGCGAAGACGGCCTTAAGGGTCAATCGTAAAACCCTATCTGCTAGAGAATGGGACGGAAAAACATTAAAATAAGATAAAACCTTAGAGGGCGTTGTAGCACAACCATTTCAAACAGGGCACAATTTTACAACTTATCCTAGGGTTTCGCTGGCGTCATGAAACTACAGGACGGCTTAAGGGTAATTAGTATACAATAGTGGTCACTTCTGATATTGCTGGGACTTTCTTTGACTGATTCGGATCATGCCATCAAAATGTTACATATATTATTCATCTAAAAGAGAGAATAAGTATCATTCCATTTTTTATTTTATTTATTTATTTTTAATTCCCTGAACATACAGATTACGAATCTGTAAGCATAGGGGAAGCATAATAAGGAAATCAAGTCACTTACATTCTTTACTAAATTCGCTGTACCTAGAAAAAAAAAAAAAAACTACGTTTTTCTGATAACCTGAAATAAGCTCATTCCACATCAAGAGCTTAAAAAACTAAAAGCTTTTCATTCTATCTATACTTCGATTTTCTTTGAGTGAGGTTCACAGAACGTTAAAAGTTAGGAAGATTTCTTTTATCAACTATAGTAAATACTATAATTAAATATAGTACTTACATACTTCAGGATTTTGACTTAAAATTTACTTTAGATTAAAACAAAATATAAACTTTCATCATGATTGAAGTTTGTTTGTTATTCACAGGAACTATTGGTTCATAACACAATTTCACAATAAAAACTTGTTTGAAAAAAAAAAAAAAGAGAAAGATCACAAATACTGACTAAAGGAATGAACTGGTGACCCAGAGGTAAAATTTGGAAAAGATATTAAGATATTTATCTTAAATAAAATTAGTGAATGAAACCTATCAGAGATAAGACCATTAATGGGTGATTACCGAATTCCTTTCAAAATAAAAAAGAGGTTAGTTACTGATAAAAGATATTTAAATTTCAGCTCTTTGAATTATAGGTTACGAATACCCAAGGGCCAAGCATATCTTGGTAGTAGATTTTAAGAGCGTGTATAGTTTCACAATTTAGTTTTGATAAATAATTTTTGTTTTAATTTTTTTTTTTAATGATTAGTTGGTTTTTTATATGCTAGAAGAAATATATTGTACCAAAAATGTGGGTATAAATAATTTTACGAACGTAAAAGTATAATACAAAAATGGCATTAACTACCAGAAATTCTATAATTCTCTCTCAATGAAACCGAATTGATCATATGTTTTTGTTTCAGATTACAATATGCTAATTTTGATTATTTCTGCAACGTTTCATAACGTTGCCTGACTTATCACAACGTGTTATTAGCGCCTTCAGGTGTTTTAGCACATGGTTCCGACAGAGAGGGAGCGTGCATTGGATCTAAGTCAAATATAAAGGGCACAGTATAGGTACATTGTGTATTCATGTATTCCATGAGCCGGCGCTCGTGGACCCAAAGACCGCTTTGATTGCCTCCTCTCCACACCTCCCTCCCGTTATTATAATAGGTCGCCGACGGTTTCATGAAATTTGCAACTGATCGCTCTAGGCAAGGGCTATGGCGTGTGTTGGTAAGCAATTTTCTGTGAGTGGGTAGAAAAAACAGGTATTGTAACATTTAATTATGAATTCACTTGATATTAGGCTATGTATGATCAATAGGTAAGAAACAGTGAAAAGAATTCAAGCAAGTGGAAAAATGTGACCCAAGTTAATTTTCAAGTTTATTTCACAAACAATAGGTTTATGAGCAATTATTAAATTCATATGTTTTCTTCATTTACCTTGATACCATAATAGGCTGCTACAGAAACCGTCTAAAGGCTAAAGAAAAAAATGATTCAAAATTTGTCAAACTCGTACTTGTACATGTCACTACTTGAACTTGTTTTCTCTTTTTTTTATATTTTTATCTTTATATTTCCTCTTTCTTTTAATGAAGAAGAGCATTAACAAAAAATCAACATTTTTTAGGAAATCAGCTATAACCGAGAATTTTAATGAAGATCAAGCCAATGATCATTGGAGGCAAAATATAAAAAATACATTAAAATGAATAAATTCCCAATAATAGAAAGCGGTTAAAACATTTAACCTAAATACGGATAGAAAACACTTAAAAATGAAACGGTCGTGGTTCAGGGATAACCAAACTTCTATATAAATACAAAACAAGTTTGTTAAGAATTGACATGTCAATCTATTAAATAGATTACTTTATAAATGTCCTTAAGAGTGTTGTATAAATACGAGTACATTGCTAACACCTTTTAATAACGACGTACAAAAAAAAGGGCTATTTTCAGCCTTAAATAGTAGCGTATCCTTGCACGATCGTGAAATCTTTAACTCAAATGAACCATTATCTATGAATATTTTAACAAAAAGTCAACAGGAATTGTTAAAAGTTTTATATTCATTCTTCTTCAAACAGAGATTATTATACAATATACAATCTATTTCGAGAACATATTAGCCTACCTAATTTTCTGAAAATTCATTTTTATTTTATTTTTTATTTTTAGATATGGCATTTTGAAAGGAACGAGTGACATGGTTGATTAATTATAAGGATTTGTATCATATAAATTCATGATGCCAAAAATAAAATGTCAGTTTTCCTGAATGCGAATAATAAAATAATGAGGATTTTGCATGCTAATGGGATGGAGAAAGAGAATGAATGAATGAATTATTTAGTCGAAAAATAGTTCCGAAAAAAACGACCCCCATGTGCTCGTCATATGCTCGAAAATGAGTTAAGGTAAATGCAAAGTTAAGAATAACTTAGTATGTGACGAAATTTCAATATTATGGAGGAAAACAATGATATTTTGTACTACAAAAAGGAAAAAAATAATACAATTTGATAGCTCTGAACGAAGTAAAGGAACGTGACTGCATACTGTTGCTGTATTCCTCTGCCATCAGTTCTTTGATCCTCTTCCGACCCAGACAGGATTTTACTGCCCGTTTCGCTTCTCTAAGGCGAGAGATAACCCTAAAATGGAGAAAGGTTTTACAGTAAAAGAAGCTCTGAGGCTGAGTAGCGCCCCCTCGTTTGTGATGTGTACGGGCTTCTTCGGGTCCGTAGTAAACGAGCTCCTGCCTCCAGCCAATGATAATGGTGGCTTAACTAGCGTATCGGCAACCTGTCAGTTCGGCTCAGCAATTAGCAGGGAATCGGAAGCAGTCTACAAACCATGTTTGCTGCCTTGTTCTGATAAACGCCATCCATTGTTTGGGATATTGGCACACAGTTTGAAATAATTGACTGACAATTTTTAAATTGTTTAATGAGATAACGATATTGAAACGCAGAAGTTACCAAAGCACATTTCAATTGTTGGATGTAATTCAGTTTTTAATAAGATTGTAAAACGTGATTCTAGCCAATTTTCGTTTTTTGTATTGAAAAAAGGATGGAAAGAAGCCCAACCTCATAAAAAGTGGGAACTGCTTTGTGGTTTCATTATGGCTGATTCACTCTGCTTCTTGAATCCTTGGTAAAAAATCAATTGTGAAATGTATTATTTTCAGATTGATCAGAAATTGGAATTAATGAAGCCGCGTTCGTTAAACCGATAAGGCCCTATTCTGTTACTTTACAATGCTCTTGGGACCGAGGACCCACGTTTGATCCCAGGGTAATTATTTTAGCTTGGTTATGAGCTGAGCCCGGATTTTTATGAAACAAATAATGCCTAAATATGCCATATAATATTCAGTAAAAACTAAAAAATATGCAACAGAAATTTCTTAAATTTTCTATTAAGCAATTGGGATATTAAAGACATACTAACGTGTAGTAAATGTTTCGTAAGAAAGAATCGGTAAAAGGCAATTCATAAATGAAACTATTCAAAGTGTTATGATGTCAAAGTTTTGCAAATGCGATAATAACATTAAGCACTTTAAAAACTAAAAAACCAAAAATAATTAACACTTTTTATTTAACAAAACAAATACAAGAACAACACATGTAAGAAAAAGAAGAAGATTAGTGTAATTAATTCATGCATCTTATCCGATTTTCATGTGTAGTGATATTTAAGTACATCCATAAATAACATGAAGGTATTTCATAAAACATTCCAATCTCCATAATAAAAATTAAATATTCAAATGTTCTTAGAAAGGCGTGATTTGAGCGGGAACTTAATGAGAACTCTATTAACCAACTAAATTGCTAATGTCTTGGAGGTACGATCGTTTTTGATCGTAGACCTTGCTTTAGCTAACAGAGTTTCTGCGGCCCCATCCTATCACTCTTTGAAAATATGCCTACTTTTGGAAAATACATTATTTATCACGTATATATATATATATATATATATATATATATATATATATATATATATATATATATATATATATATATATATATATATATATATATATATATATATATATATATATATATTAATGCATTCGAGTGAGTCATTTGACTCAATGAAGTACTGTAATTATACTTCGCTTACCCCAAGTCAATTCCAAAACAAGAGTTTGTTGAATAATTTTAAAAGCATATAATTTTATTAGTTTTTGATAAATACAGCCTGCAAATGAAAATGAAGATCCTAACGAGAAATTTATGAGACACAAGTTTTTTTTATTTTTGTTGCCTTCATGTTGTCTCGTTTTTTCTAATCGTGTAATTACTCGCTTTTTTTTTCTTTCCTTTTTTTTTCAATCACTTTGTACTTGGGAAACAGAGTAATCTATAGGTGTGAAAATTGATGAAATATGAAGAGGAGTCTCGCTTACAACACTGAGTTCTAAACTGGTTTCTCGGAAAGGATTTTAAACAATATGTTCGGCAGATTTAGGCACTTGAACATCATCACAATACACTACAAATTCTTCAGTACAAACCTTAGAATTATTTTCGCGATGTTTAATTATTTTAGTAAGGTGGATAAATATAGTTTGGGAGAACAGAATATTTCAAAATTAAAATTTGAAAATTAAAACATGTTATTTTTATATGTTAGTTCTAAACATCAATTATTATTTGTGTTGTGTTACTGAAATGTTTCATTAATTTACATTGGTTGTTTTATGAATTCCAAGTTTTTTTTTTTTACCAATCGAAAGAAGTTAATGAAAAAAAAAGATAAAATATTTAATCAATAGATATGATTCGATAAAAAATATATACCTAATCCATTTTATGAATTATGAAAATTATATTTTTTGTTTCTCAATAGAAACAAGCTAACCAAAGAGAGAGGAGAAAAAAAAAAAAAAAGATCAATAGATTCAGTTAAATTAAAAGAATATATTATAATACGAACGAAGTAGAAATATGTTGTAAACTTTCCTCTCCAGGAAAGAGGAAATTAAAAAGCTGGCGATTATCCCGATTTTAAAATAACTTTCCCCTAAAGGGATGCGGGTAATTAGTTAAAATTTAACATTATGTTAATGGGATGTAACATTAAATTTTGAGAGCTTAATCATATCCAACAACAACAATATTTATTTATTATAAGACCTTTTCTAGCTCAAATATTTTTTTGGATATAGCCCAAAACATATTTCAAAAACGCACCGTTTTTATTTTATTACAGTTTATATATCGAAAAATAGGACAACAAATCTGAAATTTTACATCCTTTTGATTCATGCATCAGATAACTTAAAAATATTGAAATCCAAAGTCTATAGGTGTAGACCCCTCTGCAATATGAATAGCAATAAGTACATATTTGCCAGTAGTTGAACATTTACTATTTTTTTTTTCTTTAGATGCTTTCAGACGCAGAGCTCGCCGTGAATTAAAATGTATGATCCTATCTCTGCGAATCTTGTCGAATTTTTTTTTTTTTTTTTTTGCATAGAACTTAAATGTGGATACAATGAATATTAATGAAGTCAATCTAAATTTAATCTAAAGGTCATCCTATTTCAGATAGACTATTAAACCGACAATCGAGAAGAGGTAATTTATATTTAATAACTGTAATTAAGAACAATCAGTATTAAAATTTATTTAAGTATATACCATTAATACCAATTTTAATTTTTCTTTTGATACCAATTGGATAAGTCGGACGTTCATCTTTTTCTTTAAACTCAATGAAATTTAATATTATCGCCTAAGTGGATTAAAACTTTAAGTAGGGAAATAAATAAGTAAGCGGAATTAAGTAACAGGATGGAAAATGGTGAAAACTTTGGAAGATTGTTATGGAAATCATTAAGGAATATTTTGTCTTATAACAATATTTAAGAATATTTTGGACATTGCAAAAAAAAAAAGAGTGGAAATTTTAAAAATGATTTTTTTTTCCCATTAAGTTTGGATATTCATTTAAAAAAAATATTAATAGAGATCTTTTGTCGTCAGAAATAGTATTAATAATTGAAATGTACCAATTACGACTAGCTATAAACGCTAATAATGTATTCGATACATTTCTGTACTTGATATTATAACTCAGATCACATAAAAATGTTATATCCCATTCCGTCTATGATTTATAAACTAGTTCTGTCGAGGTCAGGAAATCATAGCTAGTTACAGTTTTTGCAGGAAGTTATTAAGTTACCTTGTTTTTAGAATTTCTTGAATTTTTTTATTTTTCAAGGACTTTTCTAGTGCATAATGGAATAGGTTAAGTACTGATTGTAAATAAATTAGAATTTGTAGTAAAATAACAGTTTCTAGTTAGTTTATTCATTATTCCAATTTATTCAATAATTAAAAAATAATAATAAAAAAATAAAAATAAGTAAAAAGTTTTTTCTCAAACATCTGAATTGTACAATAGTTTCCTAGTAGTTGTTAGACAACTACTAGTTAGTTGTCTAGCAATCATGACATTGTGATCAAGATTTATAAAAATAAAAAATAATGTCGTAAATTTGATGATTTTATAGAAAAATATATAATAACTACCCTAATTATGATTAAGAATGAGATTAAAGTCGGTAATAAATTTTAGTATTTTGTATACAGTTAATTTCTAGAAAATAGCTTTATTTATATTATTATTGTATTACTCAACCCTTTCCTTTCTAATTTGAAAAAAAACAAAACATATTTCTTGAATTGCACAATAGATGGTGTTTCAGATACCTACAGACGATATATAATTCACTACTACGAGTATAAAGTCCCGATAATGGCATTTTATATTTTCTTGTAGTTTTTGTTAGTTATTTTTCGAAAATAAAGGATAAACTAGACTGGACAGCTAGTTTGTAAAAATATTATATTAAGTTCTTAATAATGATGGGCACTAGATAAATTTTAATCAATTTATACATTTCTTTTTAATATATACAATGATTGTTTTTATCAATGGAAAACAACATGTTTAGGGGTGGCAAACACACAACGAAATTAGAAAAACGCTCAAAGCTTATTGGTATCTCCAGGTTTCCAGTAAACAAAAACATGTGTTGATTCAATTAGTTTACAAGTTATGATCCCAAGAAATTTTATTTTTTTGCCGAAAAGAAAAATGTAACGCCTATTATTAATAGGAACATAGAATAACTTTATTTACGAATTGATTACTCAGTCCTAATGTAAATTTAGTGCTCTTTTGAACGCCAAAAAACTAAAATCTATCCCCTTTTTCTTTAAACTATACAAGATATTTTCAATAAAAAACAAACTAAAGGTTGAAATATTAAAATAGATTAAACCAAAAGAATGAGAAAAAAAAATGAGAAAAATGAGAGATTGAAACCAAAATAATGAGAGAGCCTTTACAGAAACTGTTGTCTGTATTTATCCGAAACACTCCGTATAAACCGGCTTCAAAAGCTGATCAAAGCGGTATCCGAGAAAGCCTGGCGGAAAGGTTATTTTAATAATGATTATTGAAATTTTGTTTTCTAACTGCTACTATTACTAACCGTTCTTTTATTCCTCAATGATTCGGAAGATTTGATCGGAAGATGTAATAAGATGAATTAGGCATTTACGAAAATGGAATAATTTTTATTTTTTAGAAAGCAGAGGCACGCAGTTATGTAATTCCGATGATTATAGTTGAGAATTCGAAATGCGTTATTTTTCTCTTTCACTTTCTCGTATGCTGATAAGGATTCTTACTAACCCGTACTAGCTGGAATCGAACCCGATGAAGTTTCAACCAGGAATTAGTTTTTCGGATTTAGATTAGATTAGATTTTATTTGGACGGTCAACTACTCGGTTATTACGTCCTTTTGATTTTTAAATTTAAACTATTTTAATGTTTGTGTCTTTATACTTGTTTTTATTTTTGTTTTTATTTTTATTTTATACTTGTCACTCTTTGGCTTCCTTTTTTTTTATAGTTTTTCATATTGTTTTTAAGTGAAATATATATAATTATTTTACATGCAGTGTTAATTTAAATAAAATATGTAGGGAATTTTCTCGTTATTATTATTATTATTATTTCTCTTTCTTTTTTGTTAATATTCTTTCTTGTTTTTTGTTTTTTTTAATAACTATTTTTTTATTTATATATTTTTTTTGTTTATTTTTTTCTTTTCTTTTTTTTCTTTCTTTTTTATTTTTTTACTTTTTTTTTATTGCTTATTGTAAACGCCTATACATTTCATCAGTTCTAACAAGGCATCTAGTGCCCCCGATGAATCTCTTAACGCTCCGGCTACATTACGAGGAATCCTAAGTTTATCTAATTGATAAGAGGTAGAAGGGCATTCTTCTATAATATGCCGCATTGTCAGAGGGATTTGACAGTGTTCACATTTAGGTTGCGATTCTTTTGTAATAACGTGCGCATGAGTCATGTTCGTGTGGCCGATTCTAATTCTTGTTAGATTTTCGGATAATTAAAAAAATAATTTGTTTTAATTCAATAATTGGCAATTAATAGTAACAATAATTATTTCATTAATCATATTCAATGAGGAAGTAAATTTAACATGAAGAAGTAGAAACTGTTGGGGGGCGATCATAAAAAAATAATACCTATACATGAAATTGCATATTACTGTGTCCGAAGTTTCGACCCGACGGGTCTGAACGTCGCGACTTTCAGGTCTTCATGAGAGCTGTCAACTGATCCGATTCAGAACGACTTTTTAGTCAGTTTATCTAGGTTATTTTGTCTAAATTGTAATAACCAGTACTGTAAATGTTTGCGAAAAATATTTTTTGTTTTTCACTTTTGTAGTAAAAGCAGTGTATAGTGTAATAAAAATTATTTGCGGCTTTGGTTTAGACTTATAATGGACGTTAATTATTTTATAGTTGTGTTTAATCACCAATTTTCGTAAAGATTATTAGTCATAAACCATTTTTATGACTATTAAATTAAATCAATAACATAACTTTAGTGGATTCAATATGTTGGAATCTATTATAATATTTGAGTTTTTAATACATGAATGTTTTATTTATTTTATCATTCAAACTCTAAAATATTATCACTTTTTTTCAAGGCAGGTCATAAATTTATATCACCTGTAAACAGTTAATAAACAACTTTTTAGACTTTTAAATTACAAAAAAAAGTATTAAATTTATTTAGTCATCGTTTTTAAAACCTTGCTTGTTATTAATTTAAAAAATTAAAATAATGAATAAATAAGGAGAAATTAATTATTTAAACAAACGATTTTGGAAGAGAAAGGGTGAATAATTAACAGTGGAAATAGAATTTGAAATAATATTACCAATTTAATACATTATTAAAGTAGTAATTGGCTCTCGTTCCGTTTAGTAAATTGAAATCGTATTGGTTTGATAAATGAGACAATTAGCAAACAGAAATGGAATTGGAGATGGAACAAACTAATAGTGAAGTTGAATATTTCTCATTATTTGGCATTTACACAATATTTTTTCATATTTTCAGAACCGACTTATATATATATATATATATATATATATATATATATATATGAGATTTATATATATTTGATATAAGATTTAATATTTATAAGATATAAAAAACAAACAAAAAAAAAACAGGTATTTAATTTCATTTCATATTTTTCTCTATCTGATTAATTTAACTGTTTTTTAAAAAGTATTTTTTAAGTTTCTAGGGATACGTAAATTGCCCACATGCCAGATTAATAATTTATTTTTATGGATGGAAATAAGTGGACGTACCTTCGTGTACCTCCGGTATGAGGTAACGACAGTACTCGCTGTAACAAAGTGCTCAGTTTAGGACCCAACCTTAGATCTTACCTCAATCTTCGTGACCCTAGTTCGTCTATCTACACGAACCTCCTGACTGCTATCTCGGAGCACATATGGTCTTGGGTTTCCGAAACCGGGTGAGTGCTTCAGGACAGGTTTTCCGTCCTCTCTCTCTCTCTTTTTTGTGCTATTAAGCAATTTTCGGACAAGATGCAAGGTAGGTGCTAGGTAACACTTTGTAATGCGAAATTATCCTTTTGCGGAGAGCATGGCTGGGAAATAATGGTCTGCATTTCGCAAAGGAGGGTCTTGACCCCACTTTAACTCCACAACGTACGTACATGTCTTATCTGCCTTATGCCTACCAATCTACTCCAGTTTTTAGGGATAAAAAGTGAAGAAAATGTTTCATTCATGCATGACACGAATTCAAAAAAACATTTTCCTACTAACGACTGATAAGTTTTTTATTTTTTAAATCCACTTTTGTTTTCATAAATAATTGCCAATAAGTTGAATAAATATTGACTTTTCAAATCGTTTAAACTAATCCATTGTTTATGGTTTAATTGGTTTCAAGTACGTAATAATTATCATTCTAGAATTACGAATTTAATTTTTTTTTTCCTTGCGATTTAAGGAGTTTATAAGATCACGATAAATTCTTAACATACATTATCTCTCATAAATGACTAGGTCTGAGGCTTTTTTTTTCCTCACACAGTACCCCTGTACGAGAGCTGTACATTTGTTGATTTGTTCATGCTCCATGCAGTAGACATATTTCATGTATCAATACATACAATTTTTTCAATTTAAATGTTTAGTATGTCTGAGGCTTACCCCATTTTTGTATCGTGCTTACAAAGCAAAATTAAATTAATTTAAAATAAACTTTAGCGATAATTGCAAATAATTGGCGAAAATTTTAAATATATGAATAATTACAAAACAGATTTTAACAAGAGAAAAAAAAAACTTTGGTTCATACGAATTCGTATGAAAACATATCAAAGGTTGGCTTGACTTATACAGCTTTTTGAATATATTACCATTGATTTAATGTAATAAATATTAAATTATAATACGCTATAAAAACGAAAATTTATGAGTTTTAGGGAATGATATTTACTGCCCCTGTTTAATACCTAACCTATACTGGTTTCATTCTCTTTAAAACCTAACTGGCAGTGTTTTTCGTATCCAAACAATATTTCCAAGATAAAACTGAGAGTACAGATATTCTCTTATCTGATATAAGAAAAATGTGTTGTGTGCGTGATGTCCTTCCAACAAGCTGGGATCTGGACAAAGCCTAGACACCTCTAAGAACGGTTTGCTCAATATTTTTCAACTAACAACAAAAGATATCAGAGATATCAGCGTTTTGTTTTTCCTTTCTAGTTCGTCCTTTGTAGTTTTTTAGTTCGTCTTTTGTAGTTAGTTTTTTTTTTTGTTTTGTTTTTTAAATCAGCATTATTGACTTATTTTTGGCATTCATTCATTACCAAAGCAATATGTGTGTATATATAAAATGAAATAAATTTATTTCAAAGTAAAAACACGAAAACGGATTTGTTGGTTTTGAAACTGACACCCGTCATATTTATTTTCTTGAAAAATAAATTGTATTGTTTGATGGTATTGTGATATGTATGCTTATCTACAAGAGTTGTTTGGTGTTCAAACTTATCAACATTGGATAACTCCTTTGAGAGCAGGAAACCTATAAACTTCCTGGTTGCTTTGCATATTGCTAAGTCACGATGAATATCGACTGTAGAGTAATATGACAGTATGTGAAATTGGAATATGTTATAGGACCGTGTCAAAGATTTATGACCTGGGGTCACCGAGTCAGTGTAGCATGGTTTACATAACAAATTCCTTTACGGTATGAATGAACCTTTAAGTCATTCAAAAATTTAGTATATTTGAGCCCATAATTATGAATGCCGTCCAAATGATAAAAAAAAAAAATGTTGAAATAGCAACCACTAAGGGTCCGTTAAATAAATATATTAAAAATTACATAAATAAATATCTTAAATATTACATGGCATTAATTTAGTTTAAAGTGATGTGGTGTAAAATGATTTTTAAAATATACTTTTTAATTTTGAATATTAGACAACTTTGATAATTATGGACACATATCAATAAAATATGTTATTCAATAAATTACTTACGGTTGAAGATTAGATTCATAAAACTGTCAAATACGAAAGTGACACTTACCTGTGACAAAAAAAAAAAAAATACATATTAATTATTTAAGAATAGTGGCTGGTTTTTTACAAATAGTAGATTCATATTATAGATTCAATAATATTTCAGTAATACGGATTTTATTAAATTAAATGGGGATCAGAAATTTAGAGAATTATTCTGAATTAAAACATGATTTAATTTAGATACAGTCATACTTAAGTAAAGGTAAGTAATTATTCTAAATATAAAATGGCATGTCTTTAAAAAAATCATGTGACTTATTATCTTTATATTATTTATATTTATATTATATTTATAATCTGTCTGTTGTTTAGTCTTGATTTGAGGATTATTGTATAATACACTATATAACTGGAATGTTTTAGTGGTGGAAATTTAGATGACCATAATATTAATTATAGGAGAAATTGGTTGTGGGTGCGGTTAAAAAACGAAATCACATTGATAACTAAGATAAACTATGATGGAATTTCATTATGATTTCTTCTATGACCGGACCCCCGAATAAATTCCGATGTTATTACCTTTAAAAGGAATATGTTAAAAATACGTACAAGGGAATTTTACAAGTGGATTAGAATAAAATTAGTAGATGAAATAAATTTTAAAAAAGTATCATTATAAAAGAATGATTATCCGAATTAGATAAATAAGTTCATTATTGAAATTTGTTATTAGGTATAATAATTTGGAAAAAAGTAAATAATATATAGAGGTAGAATTTTAATCAGAGAGAAAGCATTTGCATGTGTAAAGTGGGTCCATTAAATTTTCGTAATTTAGTATAGTAGAAAGTCCCTTGTAAAAAGTATTAAGACAAATTTATTTTATTTTTCTTATGACAACAGATAATCGGCGATTTTTATTAAGAAGAAATTTTATACTAAAAATATTTAAATTTTGAATTGGATTTTAATTGAACCAAGCTAAGCTAAGGTATAAAGTAAAATTTCATCCTTTAGGTTGCATATCATTATATCACAAATTTATGTCTAAGCAATGGGAAAGTTTTTTCTTTTTTTCGAGAGTTAAATTGCAACTAGATTCGATACCAATAATCTTAAATTACCTGAACCCTGGTCCAGACCGACTAACTATGGTATTTTCAATCTGCAAGACACAAATATACTGCAGATGCAATTCAACCCTCGTCCTTACCACCAGATGGCCATCTAAATTGGACCGGTTTGCCGATTCCCTCCTAATTTTTCACTTCTGATCATGTCAGCTTCTTAAACCACGAGGATATTCAAATTAACCAAGAACAGCCACGGTATTTACATTATTATATATAATGATATATTTATTCAATTTATAGTCCATTCAACCGTCTGATTCCATATATCTCTTATATATTATATATTCATATACCTCTTTTACCATTACGATGAAAACTTGGAGATTATGACAAATGGTTGTCCAAAAATCTCATCGGGATTCAATATTGGATTTATGAATCACCCATAAGATATGGGAAGGATGGTTTTAAGGTTTTGTTTAAATTTTAATTTCATTTTAGGTGTGACTAAATCATAGAATCACAAAGAGGCTAGGGCATTGTGTCCTCAAAATTTGATATAAGTGTTCAGAATATAATCATCTACTATAAAACCGCAGTTTTTATTCGTAATACATTTTAGGAATTGTATGACCATATGAATAACTAGTTAAATTATTACACAACTAATAACATGTGAGCCGTTTGAGTGGGAAGTATTTGCTATCCTTGACATGATTCACTTTCTCGGACATTTTAGGGCCGTGTCAAATAGAGTCGATTGTATTACGATGCTCAAGCGGCCGCAGTCATTGGTGGGCCATTGTGGCCAGCCATTGTTTGCTGAAAGGGCCGTCAAAGAAATGGCAGGCCCCAGTGGTTGAAGGATTGGGAAAGTCACCTCCAGGCCGGCATTCCACCATTTAATTGAACCATAATATTTTATAGGCGTTACCCTATGGAATGCCTGTTTCTAGGTAAAGCAGGGCAAGCAATCGATGTTCGGTTCTTCAAAAGGATTTACTATTGAATTCCATTAAGCAGAATGTTATGGGGGATAATTCAACAAAATGGAATCGTAAGGTGGGTTCAGGTAGCTTCAAAGGGAATTCCAAGTTGAAAAACAATTTTGAAAACAGAGTTAGGCCTTTCAAAAATAACAATATTTGTCCTGCACTTTTCTCTAAGGTCAAAAAAAAAATGTGATTCAAGTCCCTTATTTCTTCAGTATGTCGGAATGCTTTCGCCCCCTCTAGAACGCTTACTACATCCCAATATTTTGGGGGACAAACAGGTGTTGCGGTGGGTAGTGCATGCTCTCTCCACGGTCCAAATTGTATTGTTAATCTCATTTGAAAAAAGATATAAGTAAGCGTAACATTATAAAAACGTAGATAGTTTATTTAACATTAAGCTACGGCATATTCAATAATTTTTCTTGCATGGAAGTTAGCACCTACAAATTGAAATCCCCGCAAAGAATTCGTAAATAAAAAAAAAAATGAGCTCCCCACGAAATTTTCGTTACTTAAGTTGTTCTATGCCCTACTCTTTGCATCATTTCTAAGTTATAATCTAGGTAACACTCGCTTATATCGTTGTTTTGAAAAAATAGTGGCTTAATCAAAAACTGAAATTTTGTTGGACAAACATCAGATGATGTACCTACTTAAGTATAAGTTCTCAACTCAATGGAAGACTGCTTTGACTTATCTCGAGTGGTGAATTGGATTTGGTCATTTTTTCTCTGAGTAAAGAAATGTAATCAAATAAAAATATAAGAAAGAGTACTCTTTTTCCGAAAGGACGGTTTGGTCATTATCTGAGCTTGTTGTTTTTCTTTGATAAGATTGTTTGTGGATTAAAAATATTGTTATATGTCTTTTGAAATAGAAAAAAAAAAAAAAAACTGTACCACTAAAACAGGGGTAAAAGGGTCGTGGGTTTGCAACTATATTGCTTATCTATAGGGTGCAATTCTGTGCAGGAAAATACTGTTTCTTAATCAGCAGTTGTGCAAGGAGGTGATTTGACTGTGATCACACTCAACCGCCAGATTTTTCAATTTAGAGTACCCACTTTGCCGACTGAGGGACTCTAAGCCCCAGAGACGATCTGGGACAGAATATTAATGATGTCCTGCCAAGCCAGATTTAAACTCGAAAAATAGAGAATTCGTTTTAACAAAATGGCTTTCATTGATTCGATTAACCAAGTTTAGAAAATATTCCAAGAACATTTTATCAAAAAGCAAATCGATAGCTTGGGCTAGGTTTCAACACAGTTACAGATGAAGCAAAACTTTTTCGTGGAGATATATATCTTATTAATAATCAGGCGTAAGGTTTACGAAAATTTCGACCCACTTTCTACTGACAAGGTCAAAGATAATAATAAAAACGTTTCGATGAATAAGTATATTAATTGCTAGTCTAGACTAATTAGTCAGTAACTAATTCGAAATGATTACACAGTTCATGTACGATTTTATCATGAAACCTTGTTTATATTGTACTTTATTCATGAGAAGGTAAACAATTTGTAATGAATTCTCAAAAATAATAATGATGCAATTTACTCATTACATTATTAATCCAAATGTACTCATTCGGTGAATTTACTGTAGTTTAATCGATCATCTTATTGCTCATTCTTATTGTGAAAATTATTTTTGTTTAAAATGAAATTAAAACAAACATAGCATGATGAGTACAATTGAAGGGGTCGGGGCAAAATAGTGCCTAGCAACATTTTTAACAAAAATAAACTGTTGCTGCAATCTGCTGTATATTACTTATGACTATATGTCTATGATGGAAATGCCATCTATATATGACTCTAGAGGCTCTATATAGTCATATTTAGGTGGCATTTCCATCATAGACATATAGTCCTACGTAGTATATAGCAGACTATAGCTACAGTTTATTTTTGTTAAAAATGTTGCTTGCCACTATTTTGCCCCGACCCCTTCAATTAACGTAGACGAGCGGGTTCAATTAACTATGTGTACGTGTGTATTTTAATGAATTAACAATTAGACCTTTAAAACAGATTTGTTTACTAAGAACTTATATCTGATTATATATGCATACATGTTTAATAAATATACGTTTATAGGATTTCTAAGTCTAATGTATAATTTCACAAACCAAATTGCGATATTTCCATTTCAAATTAAAATGTTTGTCTATAAATTCAAGATTTTTATAGCGTATTTTAGTTATATGATTAAATTAGTTAGATGTATTAAGTACCAATTATGAATAATAAAGTGTTAAACAAATTTAAAATTGAAAACTCTAAATGTGAATTGGAAAATTCCTAAATTAGGTTAGGAAAATACCAGATGGCTTGGAAAGTTCTTAATTTGATTTTTAACTATCCAGATTTGTGGTGGAAAAGTTTTAAATTAGACTTAGAAATAGCTATAAGAATAATCGATGTTTTTTCTTCTGAACGATCCGTAATTTCAACATTAATTCAGGTAATTAACACTAGTGTTGATGGATGGAATGGAAAATTTGGAATTTATTTTGAATTCTTACTTTTTTTTTTTTTTTATTTATAACCTTTTTCTATGGCCTCAATCGACTTCTTGTTTATTTTCATATATACACAAAGACCAATTAAATAAAAAATCTTTTTTATTCATCGATAACATTAAAAAAACGAATAATTTTAACACAGGAAAACTGAACATGTTCTTTCTATTAATGATCTCTGCAATATAAATCGATATAAAGGGAAAAAATAAACTTAATATGCTGTAATATGTTATTTAAAACAAAATATATAAAGTAATAAAGTACTGATATAGCATAAAATTCTACATAGTAAGTACCAGTTGATAAAAGGGAAAAATCAATATAAAAGGGCGAGAAAATTTCGTAATTAATAATATACAATAGTTATATATTTTAATTTATTTTTAAATATCAACCTCTTAATCTCCATAGGCAGTTAGTCGTGTCACAAAAATTATTAAAAATCTTTAAAAGAAATTCAAGATAAATATCTTACATTGTTACATTTTTCCAATAGTAAATGATTAGGTGATAGAGTTCACCTTAATTGGAATAAATAAATTCATTCATTTTTAAGGGTTTTGAATAAAAAACTGACATATTGGATAAATTGAAGGATTATTTTAAGAAATAAACTGTAATAATATATTCAGCACTATTCTGACTTCCAATGAAACATCTTCAGTCATTAATATGCATGGAAACTCTGTTAACTACCTTAGTCATAAAGTTTGGGCGAAGGTCTTGTAAGGTTATATAACTTACTTCCATTCGATTTGACTTGCTAAAGCATCCAGACTCCCAAACTATATGTTATATCTGGGTTCATAAGGCGGCGCGTTTCTGTGAAAAAAATAATAACTCGAAATCTGGCAAATTACTCAGTGAAAGTTCCCTCACGGATCCTCGGATTCACTCCCTGCCGTCAATCAGAAGAGGTTTGGGATTAATTAAGAGTTCGTGAGCCTGGAAATACCTCATGAGCGGGGAGCTAAGAGCCAATCATATCTCTCCCATAATAATTTATTTATCTCACGTATCTTCCGCCACCGGGGGTTCGCTTTGATGCAAACGAGGCTGGTCTCGAAGAACGAATTCACGCAAAACGTGGGCTTATCGAAGAGTTATGCGGGCTTAAGTAAAACAAAAATAAACGATATATATATACATATATCTGGTTTGATTTTATTAATTTTAATTATCATTTATCCCTCTACCACAAAAGTTCATTGAAGTCGAAAAATAATATAATTCCAATGAATTAATTCACGACCTTTGAGAATCGAAACAGAGTGGAGATTCTTTCTTGATTATCTTGCAGATTTCTTTCTATAGTTATCAGCGTGTCTTTCTTGCTCTCTTATTTTAACTGGAGACAGACTTGAAGTTAGTGGGTCATTAATTTTGTTAGTTTTCTAGTTTTACTAATCTTTATTTTATTCCACTTTATATACCTTTATCTCATATTATCTAAATATTTTATATCAAGGAAGGTAGAGTTTTTCCTGTATATACAAGTATTTCCCGAAAATAAACATCAATGAAAAAAGGTATTAATGTTTTAAACCTGAAATTCACTCTCCTGAAAAATCATGTATTTGAGATTTGACGTTGTTGTTCAAAGGAGTGAGCGTTGTCACAACTCTAGCTAGAATTTTTTTTTATTTCATAGCATATAAAATACTGGACAACCCGCCACCAGGAAGTCGGTATCTTGTCTTTTATTGAGAAGTTAAAAAATAATAATAAAATTTTATCAGGATTAAGGTAAAATATAGTAGATTTTCTGAAGCCATCGGGCCGGATTTAATAGCTTAATTAATTGTACAGTAGAGCTTCGATTATCCGGACTAATTAATGACAGAGATCGTCAGGATACTGAAATTGTCCAATCATTGACGCAATTAACGGGAAGGAAGATTAGAGCTAGAAAACCAAAACAAAGGATGTACATGTAATATTTTGTTTTTTAAATATTTTTAAAAACACTTTCTTTATAGCATAGTAAATATAAAGAGGAATATAAAAACACAAAGTAAGCAAACTGCGACAGTTGCTTACTCCCCGTCTTCTTTGATATTTGGAACATCAAGGTCTTTTATTGTGACGAAATAAGGAGCATTTTACGAAGGACTTTGGATTGCGAGGATTGGATTCGAGAGGAATTTGATGGTTTGGTTGAGCCCCAAAGGTGGATTCCGTAAGTCCATATAGGTATTATTGTTGTCATATAAATTAGCCTGTTATAATTAATGGGGAGTTTCGAGCGTTTTCAAATAAGTGGTATGTACAGTAGTATGTAGCGACGAGCAGTTTCTTGTTTTTTCAGTCTTGCGTGAGGAATCCCTAAGTAAGGCGTTTGTCCATGTGAAGTCCCAAGTAACGGATTTCGTAAATTAAAAATAAAATAGTCAGGATAATCGGCGTTCCAATGTATTTGAATTTTTTGTTGTAATTAAAATTATTTATGGATCAATAAATTATAATAGTTATAATGAAAGTAAATAAAAATGCTATTTATATCAATAGAAAGATTAGAGAAATCGGAGTAATTACTGTGAAAAGGCCCAGGTCGGGGATAGATATTACCGAAGAATTAATTATTGTTGAGAGCTATAACTCATCTCGTTATACAACGGCCCCTTGGTCAGCCTCCAATCAGCGGCCTTCTAACGCGCTCCCGTCCGTAGGATCTGTATTTATTAATATTTTACACTATAAAATAATTTATTGGGCGGATATCAATAAATATTTGCATATTGTCATGTCGAAAGCTGTCAACACTACAAATTATGACAGGATTGATGTGAATAAAATTTGCATTTTACGCTATTTTTTGTGAGATGTACTTTAAATAATTATCATTCTTTTATTTTATTTTTAAGTTTAATGCTCTATATTTTTTTCTATACCATAATAATCTAGGATTGAGATCTATTTCGAAAGATTTATCATCATCCGGTCCTCTTCCCTTTGCTACTCTATTCCCCATTTTATCCGTCACTCCAGCACTTTCCATACTTTTAAATCTCACCTGTTTAATCACCTCCTATCCATCAAGTTTCCCCAGCGGTGGCCCTAGGATTATTTATTGGGAGTAAAAAATCCTTAGCCATGACGCCCTCTGATAGGACGTAAAATGGAGGTCCCGAGCCTGTATGATGACAGGTAAAGATCCCTATCCTAATTATACCTGGATAGGCAAAATTTAGGGCTTCCACAGTAGCATCATCCGATCAGCCTTAGTGGCATAAAATGACGTTAAACAAACATTCATCCAGTTTCTCAAAATATTTTAAATATTCCCTTCCAATTTTCAGTTTTAATTTTAACTGATGCATTGGTTTAATCGCGATGGAGGCTTTTTTAATTAGTATGTATGACAAGCTGTACACTAATTTCACTTATCATTAATCGGAATATTTAATTTTTATTTTATATTTTCCAACATTAGAAATAAATTTGATGCCACTAGATGTTTATTATTATTTTCTCAACTTTGTTCATTTTAAATTTTTTTGTTCTTTAATATCACTCTTGGCACTGAAGCCCACCATATTATGCTTTTTAATTTTTTTAAAGTTAATAGTCCCGGAACAAATAAATAAATAATTTATTTATTTTTAAAATAGTATCTATATGAAAATAATAATATGACAACTATTGGCAGACGTCTGGACATCGGGTAAATCAGGAAATGCGATGAGGAAATGTAACTTTGGCATCTTGGGCATGAGGAAAAATAGTTCCCTGCAGCACCTGATTCAGAACTTGGACTGATGCACCGTTAATTTAGTAGAGGAGGTCCTTAATTCAGCTTCTTCTTACCCGCCTTCTACATATCATGTCTTCCGTGTCCATGTCTTTTATAAGTTAGTTTTTGTACTGGTACAACAATACCAGTAAAGCATATCTTCAAGCCCCAATTTTCTTCAAATCCAAACCACTTTTCTTCAAAATTGTAGCATGTGTCTTTCTCAGGGATTTTCATATTCAAATTGCAAACAGACATTGCCTAAGCATTGCACCGGTCTAGCTCCTTTCAAGTCCCTAGAGAACATGTGCAATATTAGGCCGCCCTAATAGCCAATAACTGGTCCTGAGTGAAAGGATACATGGTTCGAATCTTCGCCCCTTTATTAGCAGTTTGCAGAAATTAACTAACGCAACGCGAAATCGCCTTGTTAATTGATAATCAGTATAATGAGCTCGTTCATCATCAGCAGTATCCACGGAATATGACAAAGTTCTTAAAATCCTTTAAATTATAAGTCTATATGCACCATCATCTTCACCTATCCTCTCGCAGAAATTTTATCTTCCAATAAAGATATTGCTTTACAGACATTAAGAAAAAATGGTTGATTTGTATAGCGCAGTTGCTTATGAAAATTATTTTTAAAAAAATTCGCTGAATAGGAATTCTATGTGAAAAACCAACAAATATCATTAAAAAAAATTTAATCAAAGATTAAGAAAATTAGTTAAACATATTACAAATATAATATAAGATATTTTTAGTGGTTGTCAGCAGATATACCTGCTATTTTGGATTGATAAAAGTTTAACTTAGAATGTTTAGTTTTTACAAAAAAATTTCTTAATCAACTCAACTGCATCATTTAATCATTAAAAGTTACCTTTCGTACAATAAACAAGGAAAGAAGCACACTTATTGATAAAAGTGATCCGGCGAAATGTTTCTTGTGAAAGTAAAGCGAGTTGACGTCATCGGCACTCAAATTCTTTCGCCTTACGATCAATCCAAAATTTGCTTTTATATTTTCCTTTTAAATATATATAGTTATATAATATATAGAATTATTTATGTATCCACATATATAAGTACAAATACCAATCCTTTGTTAATATTGAGTTAATGGTTGTTAATATTTTTTGCATATATCACTTTATTTGTTTTAAATTTGAAATGCAATTTTAACCATAAATTTTCTAATCTCTGCTTATGTAATAAAAGGTATTTCGAACAAGCACTTAAAGCACTTGGACAACAAACAGTCTCTGGATGTCCTTCTCTCACCCTTTTGATTATAAATTTCATTGGTTGGTTATAGAAACAATGCTCCATATTTTTTTTTTCAATACTCGATGACTCAAATGAGAAACCCAACCAATGAAATTTAGAATCAAAAGAGTTGGGAGAAAGACACGAGGAGTTCAGTAGTTGTCAATGCATTGAAAGTGCTTGGTGGAACATAACTATATTACATAAGCAGATATTAGAAAATCGATAGCTTGTAGTGCATTTCAAATTTAAAACATTTGAACATCAATAAATATAATGAAATATTTATGTGATTACAAATAATTGCGTACGTTTGAAATTGCAATTACATAAGTAGTCGCACAAATGATTTAAAATAATATTTTTTTGTTAATGCTGATAGCCGAAAACCACGTAGTAAATCAACCTTTTTGAAGACTAGCTACATCAGTTTCAATGGCTATAGATGTCCTTGTCTCGTGGGATATTTTAATCATAGCTTTGCGTCGAAATTTTACAAAAGTCGATGAGTAATTGCAAATACAGGTCATATTAGTCAACCCTGCAGTTTTAGTAGGAATTAAAAATTAAGGATCAGGCAGGATGGATAATTTACTGCAAAAGGCCTAAATTAAAAATTTACCCGTAACTCGAGTCTCCAGGGATTGCAAAATGGAAATTATTATTCAAGGGGAGGTCAGAATCTTGCGTAAGTCGAAATTCGACACGTACGACAATTCAAAGATGTCCTTGTAAATGAAATCACTTTAGGAAATCTAAGTAATAGAAATGTTGGGACAATTAATTGTAACAGCTTTGTAGCACATGATACTAAGAAAAATCCCCGACCGTGCCCAATCTTTTCTCTTAAAAAAAAAAAAAATTTAAGTAATAGTTATAAAAAATAACAAAACCACAATCAAATAATAAATTTCTATATTTAAATTGTTTGTACATTTGTGCACACCGGATTACTTCCCAGCAAAGTGGCGAGAACGGTTGGACATTGGTTCAGTGAAGTGTGAAAGATAGCAATGACTGAGGTACTGCTCTGGTGGCTTAGTAGATATCAATACGCACTAGTAATGCGGTTGGTTTGAGTTTTAACCCCGGCAATTGCTATTCTTTAATAAAAATTGTAACTTTATAACACCCGAAAGTGGGAAATGACTTCATCCCCGAATTGGAAAGAAATTATGAATCCTTACTTATAATTAATTCAAGCGTGAATTTATAACAAGCTCACCGTGTTACATATTATCATCTTCATTGAGGTAGAGTCTACCCAGGAAGATTTCCAGACACAGGAATCGATCCTCAACTGGGATATAACAAAACACATAAACTTTTTGCCACAGCCGGACTCTTAACATTACTCAATAAGCTATCTCTGAAGGATCTATCCATATTGTTCCTCAGTGTACAGGATTTTAAAAAGTTGTTCCGGATGGACATAATATTTCCTATTTCTCACATCCGTTTCTACCTCATCGCGCCCAGAGGCGGATATAGCACGAAATTTTTGGGGGGAGGGGAGTGATGAACCCCTGTCTCATTGTCACAGTGCTATTTTTTAATGAGATTATTGCACTGTGCTAAGAAGGCCTGCGATATAACGACATGAAGTGTTTCGTTGAGGGCATAGTAACTAATTAATTGCATTATTCGTTTGAAAAATTGAGACACCAAAATATTTGAGGGGGTCATGATCCCGTGACCCCCCTGGATCCACACATGATTGCAACCATTAGAACTTATTTGTCTTACGTCTTTTTTAACCGACTTCGAAAGAGGAGGTTACTCAATTCTTTTTTTTTCATGACTAACTCGTCTAAACTTGCCAAGAGATATATTATCATTATTATCATTATCATTCACCAAAAATTAATACTTAGTTACAAGCTATATATTGATAGAGGTGCCCACTACATACGCATGCCTTGTAGTGAGCAGAGGTGATTCAAATCCAGTTTTTCCGTATTTAAAAAATATTGCTTGAGCTTACATTAGTTCATTTAAATCGAAATCGGCTGTTACAAGAGTAAGTTAATATCACAAATGATTCAAGTACCAATTTTTTTTTTTCATTTCTCAATATTTTACATAACCTATACAGACCAAAAGCTTCGCCAAATTATAGATTTATCTGAATCGATTACGAACACACATATATGTTTTTATGCCTCCAGATAAATGTTTTAAAATGGATTCAGCCGGTTTCTTTCATTTAGCCACCTAGTGTGTACCTAACATTTTAGCTGTCAACTTTTCAGAAGGAATGGAGGAGTGTAGGTACTTATCTTTTTTTTCTGCTAGTCAAATTAGACTCTAAATGGGTCGCGAATTATACAATATTTAGAAAATATGATTTGCTTAACGAGCGATCAGTTTAAAATCACTACTTACCTAATACACACAAATCTGATGGCTTCAAGAGTGTTTTTTTTTTTTCTTTTTCGATTCGATTCCAATTTTAAAATCTATAATTTAATAGCGGTAATTCATGTTATTATCGGAAGTTAAGCAATCAAAGCTTTTTAGCCTTCCGACCAACTCAGCACTTCGCCAATTGAGGCATCTTCGAGCCCAAATGAGACTACTGATTCGCATCATCTGCTATACCGAAAATATGAGGTAATATTGCTCAATCTGGTGTGCCGAACGAGTCAAGATTTGTCTGATGAGACCAGTACCGAAAAGGAAGTATTAAAACTGCCGATAACGTTATAAAAAACATTTCTTACAGTGGCACAACATCTAGTAAAAGTTCTAAGCTTAATTTATTAATACGGGCAATTAAACAAGCTATAATGAGAATTAATGGATCTATAAATGCCTCAGAAACGTTTCTGATATTTATATCCACTTAACTGGTTTTCCGACTGTCATCTAATGTATTCTAACTGGAGGAATGCTTAAATGCTTTCCGATAGCAAACCCGTTCCTCACCTAAAATCAACAAAAAAATTAAGTGATTGATTTGTTTTTCAGCTAATTCATATGAAGAAAGTTCCTTAAGAAATATTGATTATTATTACTATTGTTATTATTATATAAAAAATGAAGATAAAGACGTATTCATATTTCTTTCTTTTTATATAGAAAGGATGAGTTATTTTTTTATTAAAATTATTACTAAAGGAAGCTATTTTACATTTTTTAAAAATTGTATTCTTTTATTTAATAATTCTTTAATAAATTTTTATTTATTGAATAAGTATCCATAAAAAAAAGTAGTCACACAGTGCTTAGTGCACATGGAGATCTTGGCCAAACATATTTTATATATGGAGTATTCTAGGAAATACTATGCTGATTACGAATATATCTCATAATATTTGAAAATATTAGAATATAAAAACTTGGGAAATCGCGGTTTTGGCTAAATATGTAAAGGCCTTCATAAATGGTTAAGGTTTTGGAACAAAGTTAATGAACAAAAATTTGCTTCGCTCTTTGATCGTCATGCGCGATTACACTGAACAAAGTAAACCTTTTTTCTCGGTTAAGTTTATGATCAATCATGGGATGAAAAGGATGTAGTTCGCTTATCAAGCAACGTTTTCCTCCAAACTCCAAAAAATTAAACTATTTAATTTAATTTAGGTGATAGTCTTATATACACACATTTTGTATACGGAAAAGAAAATATATAACAGATGAAGATGGACGAAATAGTCTGAAACGTTGGCGTTATACTATGTTTATGTGTAATGTTTAAATAAATAATATTGGGAAGATTGACATTCACCAATCTATCTATTATACAAAAAATTAAACGTGTAAAGAGGCGTTCAGATTTAAGAGAAACAGATCGTTTAGTTGATGGATAACATATTTTCCAAATACGAATTACAGATAAGCAAGACCTTGTAGAATTACCATCTAATTGCGAAATCTACTCAAATTTATTGATATTATTCATAACCTAAAAATATAAAATTTTCAATGGACTTGAATGTAATAATGAGTCTCATTAGAACGACTAACTGTTAGAATCAGTTATTCTAAATTCTAAAGTTTTTGTAATTAAAAATAGATAGGCAAAATGTAGCTTCTTAGTTCAAAGCATCTTGGATTTCTTTAAAATATCAGTATTTAGCTATTAAAATTTTAAATCCGTTAAAATTAAAAATTAAAACCGAAAGTCACTTCATTAAAATGAAACACAAAAATAGTATTCTAATTTATTGTTTAAAGCCGATGAACTTTTTGGTTTGAACCCTCCCATCTCATAAACTACCTAAACATTTATTTGGTATAAATGCAATACTGTTAGTATAAATATTACATTTATACCAAATAAATGTAATATTTTAGTTGCTATGTCTTGAGGAGTTTTAATTTAATAACTAGCAAATATAATGTCATAAACTAATAAAATCTATGAAAGAATTTAGCCAAAATATCCTTCACAATAAATAAAATTTATTATAATTCTTTCACAATAAAATTTATTATCATCCCTTCACAGTAAATAAAATTTATTGTAATTCCTTCACAATAAATAAAATTTATTATCATTCCTTCACAATAAATAAAATATTTAAAGATGATCTTGAGGAACATATAGTGTTAAATAATATTGAATAAGTGTGAGAAGGTGTCTATTCTTGTTTTTCTTTTATTTTTTAGGAAATAATTAAAATTTACCAAAAGTTTGAAATGTAAAATAAGAGAGGAAAAAACTTGAAAACCCTCACCAAAAGTCAAACACAAATCCAGAGCTATACACGTTTCGAGAGCAGGTCCCAGAAGCCTCCAATCCGAAGTCCCAACAGAAGACACTTCTCACACTTATACAATATTTATGTATATACTATCTGTTGCACTACGAGCCCATGAGACGCCGCACACTATATGATTAATGTATAATAGTGCTAATGGTGTTACCTTGCAGTTCGCCCGTGTGAGGTGGAATAAACCCCCTCCAAGTGGTGAGCGTAGCTTTTATAGGAGCCTTACTCCCCCGGGTTATGCAAGCTCCCCTCTCGGCGCATTGTTTACATCCGTCAGATGGTCTCAAGGTCCTCCTTACTCCAGCGGTCAGGTCTCATTCAGATCTTCGGGGTACGCTCCTCATCGTACTCCAAGACCGGTTCCCAGTGAAGATCCTGTCGAGACATTTCCTAGCGGAACGCTGTGGGATGGAGATTTTTTTTTACTACAGTGAATGATTCATCTCTTAAATATGAAAGATATTCTCAAATAGAGTTTTCATTTTCAATACGAAAAATGTTACATTTATTAATTTGAATTATTTTTTTATTTTCAATAATTTGTGAGTATTTTTTTACACCTATTCAATAATAGACATGCAACATTTTTTTTTTCTCCTCTTTCTCTAATTTTTTTTTTTAATGCTTCTTTTGTTTGTAGGTACTTGACGATCTAAGCATCATGTTTCAAAGTTTTTTTTTTTTTTTTTTTTGATGTGGCATATCTTCCTCAATTTTCAATCCAGGATTGAGCAATACTTTTTTTTTTTTTTAATTAAATTCTTCTGCAGTATGAAAAAATAAACATGACCACCCCAACATGGAAAAAAATGATGAATAAAATATATCTCTATTCCGGAAAACTCTCATTGTCTCAGTTATTGGAAATAATAAAACTAAAAAAGAGCTTTACATTATAAAAATGTGCATATATATTTCGTTAATATATGTGAAAATAGAACAAATATTAATCTATAATAAATACCACTATAAATGGCAAAGAAAAAGAAAATTCTTGCCCTTGAAAAATTTTTTTCATTATTTATTTTTATATAACATAAAATGATGGTTACCTAATTATATATAATATTAATGTGAATTATTAGCACAGGCTAACAATTAAAATGCAATTTATTACTGTATTTTAGAATTCAACTGTTTCAATTTTATTTTAGATTTTTTACAGATAAGTATAAATATATCTAATCTATGTTTCCAAAACTTGGCAAAATATAATTCAATAAATTCGTATAGCAGTTCACTACTAAGATTTTCCTAATGTGGCCTAAGCGGGCATTTCTCATGTCTTTATATCGTACCTTAAGAGCTTCTTCTGATAATAAATCTATCGATAAGTCAAAGTGCAATTTATCGAATCTTTCTTTTTTGTTTTTAAGGGTTAACACCTCGAATGGTTTTTCGGGCCTTCCCATGGCACTACTGCTGGCTTGGGATGACTTGGGATGAATTGGCGAGAACTAATGGGTGTCAAGCTAGGATTTAAAAATTTGTTCAAATAATTTTTACTCTAACCACGAATTCTCCATCGTTCCTGAATACTAAAACAAAAGAAATGTATATTTTGTCGTGCGAAATCCATTTGCAAGTGTTCGGTGGTCTAAATCCTCGTAACATAATCGAGAACCATGCATCTTTCTCATCAGCGGACGCCCACAACAATTTTTGAACAATGCATACTTTTTGAATAAAAAATCAAATATGGATTAAGATGTTACGATCATCTTAATTCGGTCGGAAAGTGGCAGAATACTTAAAATAATAATGGATTTGGAGGCAGAGGGAAGGAGAAGGATTGTTCAGGTACCCGCAACCGGGTGGAAGGGCAAAGTTGATGATAGTATGACAGGGGACGGCGTTCTGGATAGGCTGAAACAGGATTTAAAATTAGGAAACCTTCAAACTAAAGAAAATCCTTGGAAAAAAAAATATAATAATTATATGATTATTTGAAACAAATATTTTTTCTATATTATTAAATTCCATAATTCGGCTCTCAGAATCTTTAATTCAGAGTTTTACCATGTTGGTAAAACCTCCCATGTAGGTATCATTTATGCTGCATCCGGAGAACCATCGTTATATTTAAGGAGGGAGTATCTGTCCTCTTAGTACATTGCAAAATTAAAAGCACTTCCAGACCATCCTTCAACCACAACTTTGTTTACCGAAGAATTCGAATATCAGGGTTTGAAAGAAATAGAAAGTAGCCCATTCAAACAGGAAACTTACAAAAGTTTAAACAAATAAAACTTTAATTTAAATAATGTTAGACTGACCCCTTATCTGAAATCACCTAGCCGGGGAAAAGAATGACCATTAACCAATAGATCCATGTCTAAAGTTTATAAGACTTTCCGAACAGAAATTAAAAAGCCTATTTTAGAGTTGAAGGGAAAATTCTGTAAAAAACATTTGTTTACACTGATGCACCCAAAATGAATTATAATGTAGGCTGCGCCGTGATATATAAACAGAATAGAAACCTATTTAACATTCCAGGAGAGAGCAAACTATTCACTGTCGAAGCAACAGCAATCATCAAAGCGCTAAACATGATAACAAATTCCGAAAACGACTATTGGGCCATTCTATCGGACTCATGCTGCCTTAAATAATCCACACCCGAAAATTTCTTTAATTAGAGAAATTTTAAATATATGGTAGGAGTTCAAAAAGAAAGCAATTACTGTTGCTTTTATATGGGTACTAGCTCATTGCGGCATCTTTGGCAACGAAAATGCAGCCGAAGCTCCTCATTTAGCTAGGCAAGGAGGTGAAAGAGGTGTGATTGAATTAAACTATGTTACACTAGAGGATTGGCTTTTACTATTTAAAAGAAGGCAATTTATGGCATAGGAGAACACTTGGTAGAGCCTAAAGCAGCAGGAAGTCGAGGAGAGACGATATTGTGGTGTGGAGACTTAGAATCGGACTCTGCCAATTCCCTTACATCCTTTACGAAGCCTCGAAGCGCCACTTGCGAGCAATGCGACTATGTCCCACAGTCAGTCAAGCACATGCTAATAGAATGCCCCAAATATAGAAAACAAGGCGAAAAAGCAGGCCTCAAAGAAGTCCTTGAGGACAATGAAGGACAAGTCTCCACTTTGTATAAATTCCTAAAAGTAACATTATAACATAATATAAATAATTATCAGACGCCATTGACCCCTGAGGTTGATGCGACAAAATAATAAATAAATAAATTAATAATAAAATTATGATAAAAAGTTGTGATTGATCCGAGGTCCAAATAACTTCCATCCAAAACACTTCCCCTCTCCTGTGGTGTCCCTCAAGGATCTTCTAACCCCCGCTCTGTTTGCTGTTTATATTAACGACCTTCCTCTTCTGATTCATCACTTCCAATACCATATCTACGCTGACGATTTCCATATTTACCTGTCTTTCCCACCTTCCGAGTTGTTGCCAGCGACGAAAAAGCTTCAAGAAGATTTGAATAGAATCAGTCTCTTGGCAGAAGCTAACAAGTTGAAGCTGAACGCAGAGAAAAGGCAATTTTAATAGGCTCCAAACTCCTCTTTAAAACCGTCCCTAACATCCCACCCCTGTTCCTAAATAATAATCCCATTAAATTCTATTCAACTGTCAAAAACCTTGATGTAACCTTTGACCAAACTCTTTCCTGGAAAAACCATATCTCCAATATCTCCCGTCGCACTATTTCAACCCTAAAGCAACTTAACCATCTCCGTAACCTGTTCCCTTTTGGAACACGCAGACTTCTGGTCACCTCCTTGATATCTCCCCACTTCGACTATTGTTGCACAGTGTATGGGGGTATCTCAGGTAATCTCGAAGCAAAACTAAAACGTTTTATAAATTGTTTCATCCAATTTATATTTGCGATCCCAAGAGACGTCTCCATATCGCCTTTTTACGAAAAGTTAAAGTGGTTATATCCTTCCTACCGACGTAAGTATTTCCTAGCCTCCTTTCTTTTCCAAGTAATTCGTTCCCGTTATTCATTCCATCCCCTCATACGTCCCTGAACTTTCAAGATTCAAGATTCAACTGAAGTTCAAATCCTCTGGCCATTCCCACAATACCCGCTCTAGGTCTTCAGATCTATAAACACCGAACGTCAGCTTTTGATAGATCTTTCATTATCAGGTCCTCATCCGTATGGAATTCAGTTACTCCTTTCATCCGTAATCCCAATACCCTCTCCACCTATATCCCGCCTATATCATCACATCATAGCCATCCAGTGTCCTTAAAAAGTAAATTGACATTTCCTATTATATATTTTTTTTTAAACCGTTGGAAGCTCTTATTTCATTTTTTTAATAATTTTTGCTTTTGTTTTGTTTTTTAGAAAATATAAGTACTACTTCACATACCTGTAAATAAATGTGCAAATATGTATATATTATAAGATGCAGAAACTAGCTTCTTTTCACTTGATTGAATATTTAATGTGTATTTTTTTTTTTTTAAACTAGAGGTTCCCTAATTATTTGTATCAATTCAATTTGATTATTTAAACTTTAAGGCTCTAAAGCCCTCTTTGTATTTTATTTAATTTTCTTCTTACGGGACACGTCCCAGAACAAATAAATAAAGAATTTATTATTATTATCCTTCCTTGCCAACTGCCTCTCCTGGAGAAATTTCACTTTGCCTATACGAAGTGGAATATCAAATCAGAATCATTTGACAACTGAATATTAACTCGCTATTACGGTAGAGTAAGTTTCGATATTATCTTTATGAAAGGATCGGTAGCGAGTGATAAATCTCAAGGAGACAAAGAGCTGAGGCTCAATCTTAAACAAACAGGCGCATTTAACTCCTTGACATGGGGTCAGGCCGATTTAGAAAGCACGCCCTTGGCCATGAAGGACTGAAATGGGAGTAGCCTTCCAAATGTCTTTTACTAAATTGCACGCTATTGTGAAATCGCTATCTTGAAAGCTTTAAAAAAAAAAAAAAAATTAAGCCCTTCCAATTTTATATTAGGCCTTCAGTATCCTTTGGGTATGCTCCTGAACCAGGATTTGAAGGTTTGTTCCGATCTAGTAAAGTAAGCAACTTGCCGGACAGATTATCCGATTTGTCCCTTGACAGATAGCTTTGTCCTATTTGAAACTTTCTTACATTTAAGTGGTTTCAGTTTCATTTAAATAGAGGAAACAAAAGGTTTGATCTACACAGTAATGACGATCACGGTTCGTTCTCGATCTGATAAAGGACTAATCATGTCCACATATTGCAATCTGATTCCGTTCACGAATCTTCGATAATCATAATGTATATGACTCCCAATTAATATTATACTTACCGAGCTGTACATACAATTGATATTGTTATCATTGTGTGTGCCTGAATTATTCAACTATAATAATGAACGATGATAATAAGACACACTTCGTAACGAATTGTTAACAACACCTTTATATAGCCAACGAGCAATAGTTAATAAAGAATTTAGGACTGTCCACTGACATCAAGGTGTAATTATTTGCCCTAACAATTGTGACAAGGTCTTATCAAATTTTCAATAAAGAAAAGGCTTTTTATACTTTTATTATTTCTATGTTAGCTAAGAGAATGGCTAATAGGTAATAAAGGATAATTTAGTGCCAAGGGGAGGACATGGATTTTTAAATTTTTTTTTGTAAACTATTAGGGTTTATATTTAGATATATTATATTTCAATCTGTACTCAAAAATATAATGTTCGACTCAAAAAAATGTTTGATAACATTTTTATTTAATGCGAGACATTTTTTTCTCTTTTTCTATGTTCCATTGTCTAATATATGTTGACTAGAAATTTGCAAAGGCACTTAGACCCTTATGCATTTCCACGCTTCAGTTTTTATCATCCAACAACGGGTTTTTTCAATTATAGACATAATATTGAAAGTTTATTCATTACTTAGATATATTTGAGGTACGGATTAAGAAATTCATGAAAACCTTTACTCTGATCGACTATTTTTGATTATTCCTAACTACGGATCACTGAACTATAGCCAGCTCCTTTTGACACTGAAGGATACCGGGGATACTTTGTACGGGATTAAATTTGACTACACTTACTAACAAAAGTCTCTGCACACCCTCCAGCTTTTTTTTTATTTTACCTAAAGATAGGTTATGAGCCAGATATTGACAATGAAACTCACACATTTTTTACATAATTTAATCTGTTTTAATTAACAATAATCAAATTTAGTAAAATTTATTTAACTTATAATTTATGAGGAAAATTACATAAAATGTCAGAATATTGATGCGCCAAAAGTCCCTGCACACATCATTTTTCTTCAACTTGAAGCTTAATTATTGATGCCAAATCAACTTTAATAGGTAGTCGTTCCTACCTTATGTCTTATCACTTCTCATAATCTATTTGGCATAGCGTGAACTAGTTTTTTGGAGTTTCTGGAGTAATTTTACCCCACAATTCCTTTAATACTCTTTTTAAGTGGTCTTTGTTCTTTATTTTAATTTTTACTTTCTGACGGCCTAGTTGATCCCACAGATGTTGTATTGGATTAAGATTAGGAGATTAGGGAGTTGTTTTAAGTTGCTGTGGAGCATTGTAGGCAACTATTCTTGAACTTTCCGCGCTGTCGTTATCTTGTTGAAAAATCAATTTTTCCTGGAGATCAAACATCATTAAACTTTCCGGTAAATTACTCCTCAAAATATTTATATAAAGTGTTGGTCCATTATTCCGTCGATAAATTTCAAATTACCAACTCCAGCAGCACACATACACCCCCAAACCAAAACACTCCCTCCACCATGTTTCACAGTACCAACTATGTTTTTTTCCAGGGGCTCTTTATTAGGTTTTCTCAAAACTTTCCCCCTTCCATCTGATCCATGAATGCTAAATTTACTCTCGTCATAAATAAAACACGTTCCCAGAACTATAAGGGCTTGTTTACATGTTCCTTTGCGAACTGCAGTTTCAATATTCGGTTCGTTTACTAATGAATGGCTTACAACTAGGCTTACGCACATAATAGCCAGCTTTCTTTAGGTTCCTTCTAATCGTTTGTGCAGATACCCCAATCTTGTAATTTTCTTACACCATACCTGCTAAATTTAGAGCACTTGTGTGGGGTTCTTCGGGCAAAGTCCTTATGATAGCCCTCTTGTGGTGAGCTTGGAGTACGGGGGGCGGCCAGAGCGGTATCTACTTTCCATTGTACCCAGTTTTTCATACCGTTTAAGGACATACCTTACCGTATTATAGCCCTTGTTGACGATTTGTCCTATTTACCTGTATGAGTTTCCTCAAATTTACAATTTGGTCAGGAATCGGTGTTGGAACCTCCATTTTTTATCACACTCTAAACTGTTTGGGCCCAAATTAACACTGGCAAGTTAGGATTAGCCGGAGGATTAATGGGATAATGAGCAAACTGTATACTTATCAGTATCTAGGCTAATTCCACTGCGTGCAGAGACTTTTGGCGCATCGATATTTTGACATTTTATGTAATTTTCTTCATAATTTATAAGTTAAATAAATTATATTAAATGTAATTGTTGGTCATTAAAATAGATTAAATTATGTAAAAAATATGTGAGTTTCGTTGCCCATGTCTGGCTCATAAGGTATCTTTAGGTAAAATAAAAAAAAAGCTTGAGGGTGTGCAGAGACTTTTGTTAGTAAGTGTATATTTCGATAATATTCACTAACAGTTGAAAACAGAGATTTTTAAAAACATTGTTGGTAAAAAGATCTAATAATTATAAAACACGTTTATTTATTTTGTACAAACGATTGATTTGTTGAATTCAGAATCCTAGAAAGACCGGTAAGGATACCAAAATCTGAAACTGCATTCCGAAAACCGCCCTAAATTTCAAAACGGATGACTGATAATTAGAGACTTAGCTTGTTCCTTATTTAGACCCTATCGTGACTAAACAGGGTGACTGGTTCTTGCGAAAGCCTATCGAATCTTAGAGCAGCTCTTTAGAATAAACTTACCCGGCTACTTGATCGGTGCTTAGTAAAAAAATATTAATAGTTTTAGTAGTGAAAACATCTTCAATGTAAGTTTTTGCTATTTTTTTTCTAAGGTACAACGACCTGGATTAGGTAAATATTGCAGAAATTATTTATTTTTTTTCCCAATTATTTATCACTTTTTGTTAGAAATATTTTTAAATACTTAAATAAATATCATGACTTTTCAGTATTGTTTAAATCAATTCTCTGCCATATTTGGTACAGAAAAAAAATGTATATTTTAGCTTAGGTAATGTATTCTATAAATCGCTCCCCTCCCAAACTTCCCCAACCAAGAAATTTATTTTTCGCAATAACGCTGCATGTACAAGTAGAATTTTAATTTATAAGCAATTCCACTTGTATCTGATTGTTTATGGACTTCATGGCCCCTCCTTGTAAGAAAGAGCTTCGAAAGATAATCCCACCTCCCCAAGATATGCCTTCTTCGAAAAATTCATAGTCCAGTAAAAATATGGAAACTCTCCAAAACAACAAAAACACAAGCGCCATTCCCTTTGGCTTTGTTTATGCTGTTGTATTTGCTATGCGAATTAAAATTCCAATGACGTTTTACCAAATAGCATTATGCTCGTAAGTGTTCGCTTGATAAACAGGTTCTTTTTATGCTTCGGTTCATCTTAGTAGAAAATTATTTTTTATTCTTATAGGCTTTGACATATAAACTTGCGTTTTTATGTCAATTTTATATTTTAGCGGGAGCTCTTGACATATTTTGGAAGATGAAAAACTAAAAAAAGACGGTATTTTCGCTAATTTATCTACCTCTCTTAGAGGTGGGAAAGGTAAATAATTGAAGTATGTGTAAAATATATGGTATATTGAATATTAATATTTGTCATACCACGTGATCTCGATTGCTATCTAATTCATAAAATCTTTCCAGCATTCCTTCTAAAACTATTTATGTTCGTTTTCATGTAATAAATAACATAGAAATTACCAATAATGAAGTCTTTCTTCTTGAAGTCTCATATCTGCGGATGTAGCCATGACCAGATGTCTTCCTTCCGATACCATTTGAAAAGCTACAAAAAGCTACAGAAAGCTACAAATTATAATTACAAAAGTTACAAATTATTATTACAAAAGCTACAAATTATAATTACAAAAGCTACAGGAAGCTAAAAATTATACAATTCCATTCATAGAACAGTATAATTCAACTAAAGAACTAATCAAACTATTAAAATTGTAAAAGGCTAAATAGAGTTGCTATATGTTATATTGGATTTTATATTATTTTCTAGATAAATGCTTAACTTTAATTTCTTTATAAACAGGAGTTTATAGGTGATTATATCTTTATTTTGGTTTCTTAATGTTCTATCAGCCATTTTGGTTGTAAAGTGAATCACTGTCTCGCGGAAGGGTGGGGAGGCACCTTTCTGGTCGATGCTACCTATTACATTAGCGACAATTGGTTGAGAGGAATTGAGCCGTCCTCTATGGTCACGCTCCCATAGAGATCCCTATCAACAAAGGAAGCGAGCTCACAAAGAGCTAATAGATTTCCCAAAGGAACAATGGGAGGGTGCGATGCAGATCCGTGTTTGATTTAAAGCTAATCTATTTATCGTACGATAATGTAATTATGTGCTTGTACTATAAAATTTCATAACCAAACATCAACTCAAAGCTACGGGGCCTGTACCATCAAAGCGGGCTCACTTCCAAAAACAGGGTGTCCCATATTCGATATGTTCCAGGATAATTTCTCCCTTAACCGAATATGGATATGATGATAATTTTCGGAGAGTGCCAGCTAATAACCGGAGAGCTATTTGGTTATATTTTGAACGTACGTTTTATTATAATTTTTTTCTAATGTTGTGAAAATTATACAATTTGTTGTGAATAATAATCATGTCTTTATAATTATCAATTGAAATAACTAATGAAATTTCAAGGAAATCATATAAAAGAAATCATGTATTTACAATTGATAGAAAATCCGTTCACCGTTCAGTTATGTAGAGGTCGAGTTGATTCAGGATTTCAACTAAACAAGTTAAGAATACACAAATAAAATAATAATAGGGGATGACAAGACAACAGGCAGTTTAGACAAATCTAGGAACGAGGTTTCTTCTTGAAGTCCCATATAAGGGAAAACTCCACAAGCTCCGCAAATTTCTCAAAAATAACTAGAAAAAAATCAATACTTTTTTTATCAATAATCAATAATTAAAATGAACCATATACTTATTTCATTTCACTCCACATATCTTTAAATTATGGATTAGTAAATGAGCTTTTAACTACTTTTCAACACATTACTGCTCCAACGGACCGAGTTGAGCTTGCCGATATCTTTGCGGGTCGTACTCATCATTCTCTTTATTTATTTTCTTCATTCTTAGTCTTATTCAGGCATGTTCAATCACACTTGTCAAAAGCAAATCCCAGGTAAATGTTAATGAAGGAGGGTGAAATACAGCACCATTTTAGTAAACCTTTACTAGTCCTGAAGTCTGGCGAAAACTCCTTTCACATTTTGATTTCACATCTTTTTTTTTTTTGCATATATTCTTCTGATGAGGTCAATAAATGGGCTACTATTAGCTGCCTTTTGTAAAGCCACCCATAACAATTCTCCCATCTAACAATAAGAATGATAGAAAAGTGATTCCATGTTGAAAAATGAAAATTTAATCTACTTTATTGCGCATCAACGAACAAAAAATTTTACAACCCATTTTTTTACGCTTCTCCATTAAAATCTAAATTGTTTTATCAACTATGACATCAGTTTGAATTTATTCATAATTGCATATCCCTGCTAATGAATCGTTACATACTTATTGCTAATACTGACCGACAAACCAGTTTTTTTGTCCTACAAGTGTCGTTAAGGCACAAACTTTCATAAAAATGATAGGAATTACGCAAGTTTGTTCGGAAGCCATTAAACACCGCCGTGAGTGGGTGCTCATTTGAATTCGGTCATTCTATTCCCAAACCTGTTTCGGCCAGGGATTTATGCGCCGATAAAACAAGCCAAGTATCAGGCTAACGGCCAACGGGACGCGTGCGGTTCCTCGTTCTGCATTAATAGAGGCGTCGAGTGCCTCGTCTTATGGCACCGTAAATCAAAATGAAGGGTCTATTTGCTAATTGTTCGTCAATTAGTGGTAGACAAATATTTTAAAAAGTAATTTAGTGTTGGTTGTGAACGAGATTCATTATTGCTTATAATTTTCCGAAGAAAAGAACAATTTAACAGGTTCACGCCGTCGCGTACCACAGGTGGCTCGCACTTGACTATCTCATCGGGCGGAGTGTATCACCGATGGCCCACATTAGATTACCTCCTCGGCCAAATAATTAGATCTTTAACACTTTGACTGCCGAAAAAGAATACCTGAGAGTCGCGCTCTCGTTTCGACACTTAATTTTTGATTCTCTAACAAAAGAACAGTTACTCGATTTCAAGTGACACGGCAGCATAAGTGTTAAGAAATTAGAAATAATTTCTATATCATATCATCATATATATTATTTTTTAAAGCTTTTTTTTGTCCGTACATCATAACTTCCTTAATGATTCATCAAATTTCATGAATGAGGCATCATTTTAAAGCTTTCCTTAACCGCTACAACGGAAAAATATACGAATCACTCATTTCGCCTTCGATTGCGAGTTATAAGCGCACAAACGCGGTTTAGGTAATAGAGGTTAGTAGTAGAGGTTTCTAAATGGTGTCAATCTTTTCAGGTTTTCAATAACATTTTCGGTCATTTAGGTTCTTTCGATTGATCCCTTCGCTTGCGAGTTGTATGAGAAAAACTGCAATTTTCAGCGAAAATTGTCGCAAGGCTTTTTCGAAGGTGTCATTTTTTCAGTTTGTCGGGACGAACATATGGTTACTTTTCTGATTTCTGTCGCCTTCGTTTGAGAGTTACAAGCCAAAAAATCCGATTTCAGTCAATAGAATGAGACCACTCGCTTTCCGCGAAACCGATATGTGTATTGAAGAATTCCTCGTTCTAACCTGATAAAGTATAGGAATTTTGGAGTTTCAACAAATAAATAATCTACAATTTAACTTGTACTTGTAATTTACTTAACTTTACTTTAACCTTCACCTATGGCCATGACGCACTAAATAGGCACTATACGATACTAAATGTAAGGTGTGTAGGAACTTTAATTAAGTGGGATTTAAGTTGGTTTGAGTGCAAATGCTTCGCATGGGTCAGCTATTAGCTGATAATTAAAATAATGAAAATTTAACGTAAATTCATTTATTTTTATGTTTATTTATATTTATATTCATATAACGTAAACATATTGTTTAAGGTATTCTCTTTAGGAGGAGATATTACCTTATAACACTAAATTAGGCTGGTCATTATGGAGTGGACTGTATGAATGAAAACTATTTGTAATAATAACAGAATATAATAGGCTATTGTTACATGTAAAGAAATTAAGGGGGTTTTGCCAAATTCAGGGTACATTTGATATTAGTGAGTTAATTGAATTTAGACATAGATTATTGCATTATGGTGAATATATGAACTGAGGGATCTATTGTAATGATGGTATTTAATTAAACTGTTTTACTCATCCGGGTGCTTCTTCTTCTTCTATTAATTCTTCTGTTTTCATTCTCCATTCCTCTCCTCCTTCTGGCTCCAGGTGGGTCAGTGAGGTGTTGTGATTACTCACTCATGTTGAATGAAAATTATGATATAGAACATAAAGGACAACTTTGTTCGGCCGAACATGAGGTAACTTCTCTTTAAAAAAGCGCTTAATCCCGCCTTGTCAGCGCCTGCTGACTTTTGCTTCTTCTTTCCGCCGCTAGGCGGCAGCACCTCTGGAACCGTGCTGTGTCCGCTTGAAATGCGAATGAATAATTGTTTAGGAGACATTCCTAAACACATATTTATCTTTATACGTTATATTTATATAACGTATAAACATTTATTTAAAACATATATATATATATATATATATATATATATATATATATATATATATAACATTATATTATAAACATAACTAGTAGGATAGCATTTTTTATTGTTTATTTTATTATTGTGGGATTGCCAATACTGCATTATGCCCTGGAATAGCTCCCGTCCGATAAAGCGAAAAGCATTAAACTCAGCCGCCAGGAGCGTGAATTATAGTCCCGGCATGAAAGTGTTAAGGTAGAATCACAACTAGTGGTAAAATAGTATTCAGGATGATACTATACTAACAAGGGGAGGCTAAGGACGTGGGGTCACCGATTACAATGAAACTTTTTTTCGAGTTTCTATATCCAAAAATATTAGATACGTGTCCGAGGGTTCTTGCCAATGGGCCTTCTGAGCCGAGAAAAAAAATTTCTTAGGTACGAAAATAGCCAAAAATTGCATCAACAAAGTTGCCGCTGCTCAAAGCTCCTTCAACCAATTTCAATGAAATTTTCAGGGAAGTCAGAGTATTGAAAAATATTAGACACATGTATAGGGGATTGGCGAAATTAGCCTCTGGAAGCCCAGAATAAATCATTCAATATTGTGGTATATTCGTGCTCTCTGAGTAACGTTAAAAATCAATTCTATTACTTTGTAAATTGAATAAATTAAGTTTTTCAGCTTTTTACGTCAAAAACTAAATATTTGTATTTAAATATTATTAAATATTTAACAGGAAATATTTTTCATGAAAAAGCATTTTTTGCTTAGACTGAAGAAAAATTTTCAACCAAAAAAAAGAAAATTACTATTTGAAATATGTTCCAGTTTTTATGTAAAAAAGCACAATTTCATAGTTACTTAAAAAAATATTTAAGATAATTTTGCGAAAAATTGAATTCGAAAGTTTGAACTTTGAATCTGAAAGTATTTCCATTGTTGTTTTCCCTTGCCCAAAGAATTAAGGAATTATTTTATGATTGAAAACGTTTGTTAAAAATTAAGAATAATAAATGTTTGGAAGACGACATCTGTTTTTATTGAATTAAGGGATTGCAGTTATAAACACAGTATGAACTTCTAAATACAAAAAAACAGCATATCGTCAACCATGTGATGTTTATTTTTTTAGACAAGTAAAAAACTTCATTAAAAAAATACGAAATTGCCCAGAAATATTGATACTGAAAATACTGAAGTGATGGTCGTCAGGAAATTAGTTCAAGGGAAGATGCTCTGAAAATTCATTCCTTAATTCATCACCAATTATCATCTCCATTATTTGTTGACATGGTAAAATATGCTTGGTTTGCATCCAAGTTGATTCCAATGAGAGCAATATTTGAAAATGTCAATCAAATATGTTTTCCTGATGGAATGAAAAAGGAAGGAAACTGCAACTGCAAAGGCGTACCTTTTATTAAATGCTCTCATTGCCGAAAAAACTTATGTTTTAGGTGTTTTTTGATAAATATCACCCTAACGAGTGTGGGGTGTAAACGCATATTTTTAATTTCCTAGTTAGTATTTTAGGATAATTTGGTACTTTATAATGTTTATGTAGTCCAGGAAAAGTCTGAAACATTTTCCTGACAAAAATATGTTTTTGGACAAGAAGTTTTTAATTTTAATTTTTCAAAAATTTATCACATTACATTTAAATATAGGTACTACTATTTTACGAGCATAAATTTTTTGGTGACAATCTCTTCAATCCAAGCAAGGAAATTTTGTTATGAAAATTATTTCCTGTTAAATATTTATAATATTTAAATATAAATTTAGAAGATAAAAAAAAACTTCGTCTCAAAATAATTTGTTTTTAAATATAAATATTTAGTTTTTGAAGTAAGAAGCTGAAAAAACGTTGTTTATTCAATTTAAAAAGTAATGGAATTGATTTTTAACGTTACCCAGAGCGCGAATATAACACAAAATTTAATGATTTATTCTGGGCTTCCAGAGGCTAATTTCGCCAATCCCCTATACACGTGTCTAATATTTTTCAATACTCTGACATCCCTGAAAATTTCATTGAAATTGGTTGATGGAGCCTTGAGCAGCGGCAACTTTGTTGATGCAATTTTTGGCTATTTTCGTTCCTAAGAAATTTTTTTTCTCGGCTCAGAAGGCCCATTGGCAAGAACCCTCGGATACGTATCTAATATTTTTGGATATAGAAACTCGAAAAAAAGTTTCATTGTAATCGGTGACCCCACGTCCGTAGCCTCCCCTTGTAAGTTAAAAAGCGGTTATTGGTGGCAAGACCAAAACAATCTTTCTTGCGGCAGAACGTCCCTATCGTACTATTAGATTTATTTATTTATATTTTTTCCCGTCACTTAGAGGGACTGATAAACGAATGTTTTTTACATTTTTATTGGCATTGGTAAGTAATTGGAAGTATTTATCATGCTATTTAAATCCATTCTATAAATTTTAATTCAATAAAAACGGTAAAATCTCCGATATATTAAATATATCCGAGATATATTAAAATTTAATTTCTTGGATTATATTTTATTTATTGTCCCCAAGAAAGCTTCTACTTAAATAAAATAAGTAGACAATTTAATCTAATGAGCACTTTATATTCGCTTCTCTCTTGAATAAACCACATTAGCCTAATTTTCCTCTCGACCCTCCCAATTCTGAAGGAACTGAGATCACTTCTAAAGTTTATTTTAGTTTTACTGCTTTACTTCCCTGCCAAAGGGGATGCCTATGAGTTGCTACTCCCTCTCTTTATTCAGACATTTCCCAGTTTTACGTCGAGCTAATGTGCCTTTTACAGCGCAACCTCTCCTGTTTTATTTCTTTAGCAAACAATTGTTTCGTTATAGCCCAAGCCTGAATCCCTGCAAATACCTCTACCATTATTCGATCATATTTCCTTAAGTAGGCATCATTTTACAGAGACACTATTATCCGAACAGATTCCCTTTGAAATTTTATTTCTGTTCCTCTTTTCTTGCTAACTACATGGTTTATTGCTAACTGAGACGAGATACAGTCGATTTTTGTCAAGGGGTTGCTAAGGGAGGGGAGAAAAAAAAACACAAAATGTTTAGCACTTTTTCAGTTTTTTGCTAATAATTAGACAACACTTCGTACAGAAAAGTAAATTCTCATATAAATATTTATAAATTTCTAATCTCAACTGAAAAGGACCTTTTTGGAGGTTTATTTTTCTCTGAAGAGCGAGCATAGCGAGCAGGAGTTTGAAATCTATGATAAATAGAGCTAATCAAGGCTCTTTTTAATTGAAAAATGGAGAGACGAAAGTTGGGTTATATTACGGTCACCAAACTTCTCAACATTGGCCACCCCCAGGCTTAAGATAAATAAAAATTGACAATTATTTTTTGAGATGTTTTCATATGATTTATGTTTTTCTTTTGCAATGTTTTTTGTCCTAGTGATTCCTCCAGTAACGAAGGATGCACTGATTAGTTATTTAACGATATATATTTTGATTAAGTCATGATGCTTCAAAATCATTCATTTTTTATCTCCATATGTTTTATTGTATGGAATCAAATTTAAGAATCCTTCATTCCAGTAAGCAAATTGTTACTATCAATAATAATGAATACATCTTAGCCCTATCTTATTGTTGACAAATAAGATAAGTGAGAAGATATGACGAATATTTGAATTGTTTTAAAAGTTTTAGTAGTGCAGTTCATGGTGAAAACTATTATTTTGGACTCAAAGTGCATTCCCACTACTCCATCATAATTCGGGCCTTCATGTAGTCGATTCTTTGGAAATATAGAATAACTGTTAAAGTTCGAAATGCTCTAGTGCATTTACTAAGGGCAAAATTATGTTTTCTAATTAACACCTTTAGAGACCTTTAGACAGTAAACTTTAGACGTTAATACCTTTAGTCTGTAATCATTAACACTTCCTTTAACTCAATTAATAATTAGTCTATTAATATTTTCACTGATTTTATTTAGTCCTTGTTATTTCTGCAGGACAGATGGCGTATTTTTAAACTATACTGGCATTTTACCACTAAGATTCAATGAAGGTTCAGATCCTTACATAAGGCTAGAATTTCCTCAAGGATGGCATTCTTACCATTTTATCCATAATTTATGAATCAACTGTTCAACATTGACCGGATTGGAGAACCTAGCTCAGGTGAGAGGACGTTAACACCGGACCACCCCGTTCCAGATAAAATGTTTTACTTAGTTTGAAGTCTGCTTTCAATGACACAACTTGCGGATTCGTTGCCAATTAGGAAAATGAGTTCCTTTCAATCCGGCCGATCAGAGTTGTCAATCAATATATTTTGAATATATTTCACTCTTCTTTCCAATTTGATTTAATCTATTGCGCTACTGTTTTTACCATTTTGTCGAACGCTGAAAATAACAAGCATTACTTTATATGGAAGCCTGAATGAGGACTGTTAATAGCAATCAGCGTTGCGGGACATTTTACCGAACCAGCTGTCGCACTTGAAGAACATCAGCATCCGACATGTCGCAACTAGCAACGGCTTGCAACGATTATTTTCATTTTTGTAGGTACATTTACTTTATATATGCACATATATTTGTATATATATGCTATGTATGTCCCTGATTTTAATTAAATTATAATGGTTGTTAGTTAAAAGGTCCGTTAAAGTCCGTGGATCTTAATTATCTAAATAATTGGGACAAGCAAAAACAGAGTTACGCAGTGGAAGTATATTATAATTGGTGATTATATAATACATATATACTGATAAAGAAATATATCAAATTAATATATACAGGCCTTGGCAAAGGAGTGAGGTTTTGGCCGGAGCTAGGGCACAATATGTCTGTATGGCAGCGGATTCTGTTAGAGACTGTTTGGTGCCTTTTTGGGAGTGGTGCGATAAGGAGGGCTTAGGGTACAAAGTTTGGCCCCATGTTATTACTTAGCATATTTATATAGCTAACATACTCATTTATCTATTTAGGCACCTAATTAAAATAATATATAGCCATTCTCATTAATATCTACATATACAATATTTATATACTAGCCCTCATACAATATAATATAATAACAATTATAATATACATCATAGCCCTCTTACTCTAATTACAAATAAATATGTGTGGGTCACATCACACATATTGCCTTAAAAGTTACTTTGATTTTATTACATAATCAATATAACGCTCGTTTGTATGAAAACTGCCACATTACGAGTACTTTTATTTTTGGTAAAAAGATTTCAGATCCCATTATCTTTCTTTGAGAAAATCTAGATTTCTAAATGCCATATTGGAGTGAATTTTGGGCATTCTTCCATAGAATTGAGAGATAGCAATAATGATCACAGCAGATATTTTTTTCATTTTGTTTTTTTGTTTTTGGCAGTCTTCCTCCAATCGAGTGATGTACGAAATATAGTAATGATATAGTTAGTAATAATAAGTAAATACCAAATTTTTAAACCCTTTGATTACTACTGTAATCATAAATAATACATAAAATACACACGCATATTTTTATAGTATTATGCAAGCGCACTTTCACCCTCAACCAAAATCACTCAATATTCAATATGTTTTATCTCATTTGATAAAAACTGATGAGCCTTAAAAATTCTAAAGCCGTTTGGAGTTAAAGCCCAATACCTTTTAAATCCATAAAATTTTCCAAAAATAACATTGATTAATTGCGTTTTTTATGCAAGGAAAAATAAACGACAATTAAGTTCAGATTTTTCTAGTTAACAAAACGCCTTCTATTTATAAAGAACTGGATGGGTTAAAAAAAAGAAGAGCGTATAAGCGTATTTGCCTCTTTAATATAAGAGCTTTAATATAAATTTGTTTCAAGACATCAAAAGGTCTCAAAGAGTTTGTTACAAAAACTAAAAAAAAATCTGGTGCGATGCGCGCAACACACAACTTTCACTTACCAACTTGCTTAGATTGGAAATTAGAAATTGCCGTTTCTCAAAGTCACACATGTTTCCACATTCATTTATTATTTTTGTTTTTATTTGCTCTCCATTTTATTTGCTTCTTATTATTTTTGGCTTTATTATTAAATAAAAGTTTTTACTTGCGATAAATCGGCAATGCAAGTATAGTAATCCAAGTCGTCTGATTTTTTAATTCTCTATGTAGTTGAAAACTTCATTTAGTTACTAATAATTTCCATTAAATGAACATATCGTTATTGATTTTTAACAATCGTCTGTCATTAAAGGCGTACTGCCCATGCGTGGGTTCCACGTGTTTTACGTGTTTTTTTTCTTTTTTCTCCTGTATATGTTTATTCAATTTTTTTCATATTTCGTATTTAGACATTTCTAATTTTTAGGCATAACGGGAGACAGTTTATTACCGAATAAACAAATACAAAGGTAGGTACTTTATAAGAAAACAAAAAAAGCCTAGGTACTTTATAAGAAAAAAATAAAGCTTGATTTTCATTAAACATGACGAATTTGATCAAAATCCTTAAAGCCGTTTTTGAGATAATCGAATAAAAGGTTAAATTTGAAGAAATAAAGTTCCCCCTCCGATTGATCAATTAAGATGAAATTTTGGCTTTCACATCTTTGGCATATACATACATCAAATGCCTAGTTTTATCAAAATCGTTAAGGCCTTTTTTGAGTTAATAAAAAAAAAACATGTGAAAATGAGACAAAATTTACCAAGTAAAGTGCCCCCTCCAATTGATCAATTTTGATGAAATTTCGACTTTCACATCGCGGGCATATACATACCTTAAATACCGAGTTTAATCGAAATCGTTAGAGCTGTTTTGAGAAAATCGAAAAAAAACGTAAATATTAGACAAAATTCATTGTATAAGGTACCCCCTCCGTTTAACCAATTTTGATGAAATGTTTGCTGTCACATCGCGGGCATATACATACACCAAATACCCAGTTTCAGGTTCGTACGGCTTATAGTTTTTGAGCTAGTCTGTTCACACAGACACAGACACAGACACACAGACCATTTCGCGGGACTTGGTTATTTGGATTCAGGGGACCCCAAAACGTGTATTTCCGTTGAAAACCGGAAGTCGAAATTTTTCACGATCTCAATACTTTCCCTTACTATATATTTCATATATAGGTAAGTGAAAGTAAAAAAAACTGTTTTTCAACTTAGATTAGGTGTGATGCACAGTAGCATCAATGCACTTTACAAAAAACTCCTAATAGAAAAAACTGATTTTTTTTTTAATACTTATTCTATTACATATAAAAAGAAACATTTTTTGGGTTTTGATACATACCACCATGAAATGTAAGATATAAATTATTAATGTAAAGTACTTTTTCATATGAATGACTTATGCTCAGGAAGTGAATATTAAGGTAAGATAGAGTGATGAAGAAAAAGTTGAAGAACAGATGAATATAAAATATGTTTATACATGAAGATAAAAATGTTTTCGTTCACGATCGGTAATTAGGGTAATCGGTGTTAGTAATTTAAATTTCATTTTTAATCTTTAAAAGATCTTAAAGATTGTTTTCCTAAATTAAGAAAGATAAGACGGGAATATTAAATGCTATAAGTTTTTCTTTTTTATTTAGTTCGGTAATATTCAAATCTGATTTTTCAGTTTATCATTATTATGATTCCCGATCCCTTTTTTAACAACGAAAGCAAACCCTTCTTATTATTTTTTTCAATTTTAGACTTAATGAAGTGTTGTCAGACAACAGTCAAGTATTCATTAAAGAAAAATCTATTTTCCATTTTCCTTTTCTTTTGATCGGTATAAATTAAGGTTAGTTAGAGTTTCGCTTTCCTTTTTAATTAATATATTCTAAACGCTTTAAATTAAAGCCCGAATCCAGATTAATCAATAAGCTCATTTAATGAACTGTATGACGCTTTGAAATATTGATCAGGTATTCATTTAATTTTTACCTATTTCGGTATAATTCATTTTGTCGAAAAAACACTCATTTGTTGTTGTGAAACTGATTTTTGCGATAACAAATGAGGAGAATGTAATAAAATGATAGATGGAGAAACGTAGCAATAAATTTTATAATTTCATGTCTTAATCCTAGTAAGAAAACATAAACAATTATGTTCTGATTTATGAGAAGCAGGTTAGAGTAAACTGTGAAATTTTGAAACCAGTCTTTTATCATTATAATTTGTCTTTTGGACAGAAATTATCAAATGTTTAAAATTGAGCTCATGTTATTAACTTCTAAGTTATCAATTCATTGTTGTTTAAGTATTAATTCATAAAGTATGCGAAAGCGTTAACATTCGTTAAAGGTTCGTACATAAATTCGTTGAAAAGACTATTATTTTACATAATACCTAATTAATGTATAAGAAGTAAGTTTGTAACATTAAATAACTGTATTTAAATTAATATAGATGAGTCTTTAGGGTGTGTTCGTACTCTCGTAAAGTAGTATGTTACACTCTCAATTCTTCAATAGTTCCAGGTAATAAGCTGACACCCCTAACCAATCGTACAGCTAGGGGAAGGACTTAAGGAGCGATTTATGGTGTGTATCTAAATTGATACTAAGTTGATACAAAGTACCAATTGTTAACATCTTCTAGAATTATTGATTGATACATAACAATTATTTTCTGCCTAACCTCGAACTTTGCGAATCGAGATACAAAATCAACCAATTTCGTCGTCTCATTTTTCCTAATTTCCTTCCTACTTTTATATTCTTGTCCGAAATTTCATCTTACACATCACTAGTTTTTATATATTTTCTTTTGCAAATGATCTTTCTCATGTTTTCATTCTTTAACAATTTTGAACGAATAGAATTGTACCAATTCTTAGAACGATTGGTTTTCCCAATTCAGCTAACCAATTCAGTTTCAATCAGAAATGTCGAGGTTAAAACGACAAAGAGAGAACATAAACGGCTTCACTGATTCGGTCCTCAAATTACGTCAGCGTCCATCCTGCGTCATTAAAAGACTATTGTAACTGCAAAAATATTTTCAGTCAAAAAAGCAGAGACTAAATTACTTTGATTGGTTAATTATGAATAAAAATAATCATTTAGTAAGTGGCTTATTTCTCATTAAGAATTATGTAGTTGAGAGCATAATTTGTAAATGTACATATATCTGGCGTCATTGGCTAATATAAGTAAGTAATTATATTAATTTTTTACTATTCAATACACAGGCGTTTATAGAATTTACTATCCAATACACAGCAGGGTCGTTTATTGAATTAAAGAATGAGATGAAATACTTAATAAATCCACCCCATTTTAATCCCCTATCCAATAGAACCCAACAGTTTCATAAGGTTATTTTTCGTGAAGCCTTTCAAACTAAATTCTATTATGTCATAACGCTGATTTATTTTATTAAATAAGTTAAGCTCAAATGAACCTCTGAAAATGGAAAGACTGATTTTTTTACGATAAATTTTTATATTTTTTTTTTATGTCTTCAATTTTTATACAATAATCCGATATCGAACCTGGATACACTACATTATTTGGGTCTCTATACGGACAATGCATTGACATTTACATCCCAAATTAGAAGGAAAAGAAAAGAACCTAATCAGTGATTCAGACGTCTTTGTATGCTATTTGACTATCGTTGAGAATTATCTCTGACTAATAAAGTAACTGTTTATACAGTATTAATTAAGAAACTTTGGACGTATGGTATTGAATTATGTGGGACAGGAACAGAGTCAAATATGTAATCCATTCATAAAATCATTTCACGCCAAAGTACTTTGGAAAATAGCAAATGCTTCCTTCTATTCTATTCAGTATCTACTGAAACCTTACACATAAGCCTCGCCATTCCAGTTAACAGTCAAAAGACGTTTGCATGACAAACTAAATCCCAATTCCGATCCACTAATTCAAGCTGTATACACTCCCACGAGAACCCACTTAATCCGCCTGGAGTCTGTTGAGACAATCATTGGTCATGAGGCTTACTGCACTGAGAAGTGATATCATTTAACTGTGAGTATTTTTTTTTCTCATTTGTTTTGTTTTGGCTTGCTTTTTTTTCTTTTTGTATTTTTGAGGGAGAGAGAGAGAGGGGGAGAGAGAGAGAGAGAGAGAGAGAGAGAGAGAGAGAGAGAGAGAGAGAGATAGAGAGAGAGAGAGAGAGAGAGAGAGAGAGAGAGAGAGAGAGAGAGAGAGAGAGAGAGAGAGAGAGAGAGAGAGAGAGAGAGAGAGAGAGTGAGTGAGAGAGAGAGAGAGAGAGAGACACTTTATTTATCTAGTATTACACAGCATACAATACATCTTATCTTAGACTATTTGTTACGTCTTATTGTGATAATATAATAATAACATTCATAACATTATATACATATATATATATATATATATATATATATATATATATATATATATATATACATATGTATATCTACAGGGTTATATTATTTTTTTAATATAACTTTTTATTTTATTTTTTTTCATTTTTATCCTTTCCCTCTTCTACTTAAACCCTTGAATTACGAAAAATAGACATATAAAAATGAAAACATTAAAAAAAATTAAAACTTTTGAATAAAATATATCTATCATGCAACAATATAATTAAGAATAAAACCAAATCAACGCACTACCAGGCTTATTTAATCAGAAATAAAAAAAAGATATTAAAATTTAACAACTCATCAAATAAATAATTAATTCATAAACTAAATAAATAAATACACAAATAAATAAATAACTTATATACATACATGTCCCCTCACCGGTCTCTAATTCAGCTACTCCCATATTTGTGGTGATGTATTATTCCCATATAAAAGAAATCATATTTTTAATGTTGATATGATTTATAATATAATTCCTCTCCCCTCCCTCTACATCGCCGGATTAGCAATATGATAATTTTTCCCGGACCAGCGAAGTAGGCAATGGATTAACACGTTAGGTGCGGCATCTGTCCCCGAGATCCGATGCCTTACATTCCCCTCTTAACAGCCGATTTTCATATGAAAATGTCCGAAAGTCCGAACACTTCAACCACTCAATTTTTAATGAGATTATTGCATTTTAGTGCAGAAAATGTTGCTAACAGTTGAAAGTTTTTAGAATCGGACTACGAGGTCCGATTTTCGATAAATTATGGCGTAAATCCTGTATCGGCCTGTCCTGCTCCTACTATGTCTAGTTCCAATCTTTTACTAAAATGCCCTTAAGACGCTCATTTAATTCACTTTTTAGTCAAAAGATAACGCTTTCGTCAAGGCATTCCCATAGGACACCGACGCCCGATATCATCTGTGGCTCATCCCATCAGTCGGACCCCGGGGACTGTATCGTTCAATTCAGGATACCCCTAAAATATGCCGTCGCACCTAATGCGTTAATGACTGATTGGCCAGGGACTCAAACTTCTAATAATCAAGTAAAAGGCTATCAATAAAAACGCTGTCGCAGTGGGCAGCTCAGCAATTCCATGCAACATTGATGAAATAATGTATTCTATTAAAAATAAATAATAAAGAACTGAACAGCGCATTATAGAAATTAGTAAATTAGCAAGTTTCCATTAGAAAATAAATCTTAGTAGTCTATCAGTTACAATTGACTTAAACCTATGCAAATGCATGTTATTTATATCTTTATATAAATTAAATGCATGATATTTACATATACATATTAAACAGCGTGTTGAATATTTTTTATAGTTTCGACATCAAAATGAAAAAGAATATGCCGAAATTCATTAAATATAAAAAATTGACATATTACAAAAAAAAAAAAAAAAAAAAAAAAACAAATAAAACAAGGTTCTGGAGAGATCAAGTCAAGCACGTGATCAATTTTGACGCTTTAGGCATTTTGGCGCAACAAGAGGAAAACAGTGTCCGATTTCGCTTGATTGAATCAAGCAATTCATTCAACCGGTCTGAGCTTTTCGATATATCAAATTGGGCATATTATGAATAGCACTGATGGATAGATATCTCTGTAGCATATGTATTCTGTATTTAGTATATCGCATCTTCCCTATGGATTCGATATTCCTACGTTACTAACTACTCTTATAATCAACGCAGACGTTGAAATGCTCCCATTTATTGACCTGGTTGCGTGGCACATTGTGAAAGGGAGATATAAAATATATAACACACGGCCATAGATTAAAACTGAGAGTTAAGATACTGACATTTTTTGTTGATGAATTTAATTTTTATTTATAAAAAGGTTTTTAATTGTGATGTATGTGAATGTTGTAGCGAGAGTGTTAAAACTTCCGGGTCCATTCCTGCCTAAACCACTTAATATTTATTTCATCTAGTCCTAAAAAATAAATCTTGGCACTCCTTATCTTTTTTTTCGAAACGGGTCGGCAACCCCTATATATCTGCCAAATGTAGGCAAAAAATAAGAATTGGTCTCTTTTGAGTCTAGTTCTCACGGAGCAGTATGGTCCAGTTGAAAGGTGAATTTCATAATTAGCAATTTATGAAAGACCTTGAGAAATATTTCTAAACATTATTCAATTTCACTTAATATAGCACACTTAGATCAAAATTAAACTTTGACGTTCGGAAATATTGCTGAGATACAAAAAAAAATATTGTTAATTTAAATACGAATAGATATCACTTACAGCTCTATCTTTAAAGATATTATTATTCATTCTTTCATTTTTTCATCCTTTGTTTTTTTCTCAAATCAAAGAGTAATCATGATTTTTTGTATTATAAAAATTCATATTTTTGTATTATAATAATTCATAATTTTTAAAAGATTTAAATGTTTCTAAGCTTAATTTAATGGTTAAATATGATTTCCACTGCATGAAAAACGGCAGGATTAATGTAATCTGTCAATACGGCGTGACCTATTATATGCAGGACCCTGTAAATATTTGATGTATTGAAAGGGATACTCCATTATGGCCGATGATCCCAGGTTAAACACATGATGGATTAGCCTAAGGTGTACTCGTACAAGTTGTATAAGTCATTGATTTAATATCGTCTAATCGGTAATGTAGACATATATCTGTTTTGCTTTTATTGTGGAATTACTAAAAAATATTTTATTTTTTGTAATTGAAAATACTCTATAAACATTTTAGTTTCATCATAGAGAACGGAACATCTTCATTCAGAATAGTCACCGGGCATCAGCTGTGCTTGTACTCAATACATCAAACATATGAATGAAACCAACTTGTAAACAAATCCTACGATTCGCCGGAAGGAATAGATCTAACGATTAAATTTAAAAATATTTTTACATCCATATATTGACATGAAATCTACAATCAAGCTGGTACTATCCGTATCGATATGTTGTCAACCAATCAGCGAATCTGCAAAAAAAAATATATATATTATACAAAAAAAAAATGTATTTAAGTATTAATTAATGAGCAGATAAAAAGTCATCCGCGCACAAGGCGACCAATTTTTGCAACCATGGTTGAGCAACCAAATATGACGGTGGACCCCGTACACCAAGAAGTTATGTTTGTGGTGCCTACGCGTGCAACTACACGTAACAAAATAGAGTTAATTTTCGACGAAGAGTTTTTGTTGCCTAGTTTACGGATACCGTGTATCTTCCTATCTCGTTTTTGGCGGCGCAACTGAAGAATGATGAGATGCAACAATATTTTTTTGTTTTTTAAAAACTTTTGAATTTTCAACTCGCACATTAGGTAACCAGAGATTCTTGGTACTATATTTTCTTCTGTCGTTATGGTTGCTGAACCATGGTTGTGCAAACTGAACTTCTAGTGCGCGGTTGGAGACCGAATACTCTTGTTACGTTTTGGAAGTGTGCTAAATATTTTTAACAGATTACCATAATTTCTTGATGATCTTATTTATTAGTGATTAAACGTGTTTTCGCCACCCCTCCTGTGAAAGATGGACTTGTACAGAGTCCTCTGATCCGATAGGATATCTTTCATCTGCGAATTTCGAAAGGGTTTGCCATTAAATAGCCATACGTCATTTCCTATCCAAATCCGCCTTTGTGGAGTAGCTTGGAACTAGAAGAATAATTGCTTTTTCGGGGCGCAGAACTTTCTAGAGGGGAAGAAATCTGGCTATCTACTCATCAAACACATTTCCTGCGAGAGGTCGAAATTGATGAGCCCATTTTGCAGGAAAGTACAAACACTCTACGCACAAAGGTTCCTTTCCCTTCTTCAATTACGGTTTCATAAGTCACCTCTATTTCTCATCCTTACATGAATGCACGGTTTGCAATGGGAAGTAATAGTTTCAAAGTGAGTGACTGAGAACAGAAAAAAATAAGAAATAAGGAAATAAACCGTGAATCTGAAGGATTGAGACTGTTTGGTTTGAGGTTCTCTAAATGTGTTGTAGCAACAGGTGAATATATCAAATCTGTTCTGGAACTTTTAACAGGTTGACTTAAGCACATTGTTGACATAAGATTGAGACAAATAACTGATTCATTTCTATGTTCATGAATATATTTATTTGCGCATAAATATGTATACGTTATTTTTCTTATATAGAACTACTATATATTTCATGTGAATATAGAATTATACAGATAATACTTATATAATAATACTGATAATAGGTACTATATATTGACGTATTATTACTATGTATTAGTTATATAGAGTAGTATTTTTGAAATACTATACTTTAAAAGAGTCTGATGTGTCATGTTCAAGTTCAGTGTTTGTATATTTGCTATTGCCTTTTTTTTTTTTTTTTTTTTTTACTTATAAAATATATACCTACATGGTTAGGAAAAGTTTTACGACCGTGAAAAATTTCGACGTCTGGTTTTCAACGGAAATACACGTTTTGCGGTCCCCTGAGTCCAACTAACCAAGTTCCACGAAATGTGTGTGACAGACTAGATCAAACGCCATAAACCGTACGAACTTGATATTAAGTAGGTATTTGATGTGTATATATGCCCGTGATGTGAAAGGAAAGGTTTCATCAAAATTGAGTAAACGGGGTAGATGAGGCACTTTATTTTACCTAAAAATATGTTTCAAAGAGGTAATGTTAACCATCAATGCAATAGGGTTAATAATTTATTTGAAATGAATAACCAGCACTTTTTCCCAAAGTTTATTTATTATAGAAAGCGATGGTTATGATATTTCGTATCATAAATCTCATTAAATAACAAATTAACATTAAACAGTTTATATTATATATTATATCGTCGTCACTATGTATAACGAATGTGCAACTAAAAACCTATGCATATTCGTTACTTTAGCATGGTGACGACGATATAACCTATTAACATTTTGTATTATGTATTATATAACATATTAACAGAACAAAAATAAATAAAATATTAATATTGTCTTAACGTGTGTAAATATTGTAAATAACATCCAAAAATTCTGTCAAAAAAAAAATGTCATGTAAAAACTGTTAATCTTGTAATAAAGGCTTTATTCATTCATTCATACATTATATATTAATGACAAGTAATTATGTACTTATTTTCAATTCAAACGCTAATTATTTCTTATAATTGGATATTAGTCATTTAAACAATTTTTTAAAAATTCACTCAATTGGGCTTGTAGTATTTATTTATATTTATGTGTCCTATTTAGTGGCTTGGGGTGGATAGTTGTGATGCGAATTTCAGACTATAATTAATTCAAATTAATATTTCAGCAAATTCTATGTGTAAATTATAATTGGGATAAATTAGAAATTATAATTATTTTTTTTGGCCACTTAACTTATAAAAAACTAAAAATTAAACCTAACTATCGGTTAAATTCAACGTACCTAACCTGTTCTGGCAAAGCCGGTTTTCTTAGTCTAAAAGACCCCAGGATTAGAAGAATTCAAAAAAGGTTCGTGTTAAAAATTCAGTGATGAAGCAAAAATACTTAGTCGATTAGAAATAATATTTTTTTTTTTTTTTGGAAAGCGAGAAGCGAAATAAAACAATGATACTAATAATAGTTATAATAAATAATTTTAAAAAAATATTTTATGTCGGATGTGTAACAGGCCACTATGATTCAATTTTTTATAGCACTAGAGATCTAGACCCCTTCATTAAAATTGTAACTACCTTTAATATCATTAAGGAAACATGTGCTAACACCTACATATCACCCCCACAGACGATTATCATAAACGTGACCTGTCCCTCGTTGGAGGGACTTCTAATTTCCAATTCTTTGTTATGGCAACGAGTAATTTGCCTAATTTGCGAAGGTGAAAAATAATCTGCCATTAACTAAGGCTCTTGTGTCTACTCTTGAATTAATTAAACCTTCTTCTTATAGCACTGTGTAGATTTTTTAGCATTTTACAAGTTAAAAAATTATTATAATTAAAAAGCCAATTTTAAAATTCCTTGTTTAAATAAAAATGTCACAAAAGTAGGTTTGGTCTGGTCGTGGTATATTTATTTGTTTTTTTCGATGCAATTCAGGAACGAATTTCAGGAATGTTGAAAGTAGAGAATACACTACACAATTACTTTTAGAAATAAATAAATAAAATGAAGCATAAGAGATTAAAATAGGTGCCAATTTACTTACACACTTTTGTTAGAAAAACACTTTAGTGTTTGGATTACAATTTTATTGCGCAGATTGGCTTTTATTTTTAAAATTTCATTTTGAAAAAGATATTTGTGAAATTTCATTCAAAAACATAGCATTAATTGTTATATATTTTTTTCTTCCTAGGCCTCATACATTAAAAAGCTGGGTAATACGAATAAAGATTTGTATTAAAAAAAATCTTAATAATGTTACTTGATTGTTACAAATATATTCTTAATAATACATTCACTAACAGGATTTTTTTAATATTTTATCCTTCATATTGATTTTTACTTAATTTATTATACATTAAATTATATCTTTTAGTGTTAATTTATATACCAACTTAAAATTTACACCAACAAGCATATATTATGAATATGTATTTATGTATATTTTTATTTATTATCAAGTTAGTTTCATAATGGAGGATAATACTCTTGCGGCCATCAGTATTTTATTATTTTTATCAATATTATCAAGTTAATTTATATAAATTAAAAGAGTGCATTAAAATTTAGTAACGTGACTAATACGGAGTGTGTACCATATATTGGCTTATGGATATTAGAAGTTCAAGACTAATATTAACGGTAAGCAATCCGTTCCAAGTAATCATCAAAGATACGTTTTTTATACTACATTGACGTATCGGTTTTTCCCTTGGGGTTTAGGCCGAGCTTTACTCTCGATATCCCCACCACAGTATTATTTTATACCCATCCCTTCTCCTTAGAGGTATTTCTTTAATACCTCATCCCCTCCTTATCACAAATGTATTCTTCCTTACTTCGGGCCCAATGTTCAATTTTCAATCCTTGTGTAAGATATATGAAAAAGTGCAGAACGTTTTCGAAAATGAACTCAATGCTACTCCGGTTTTACGCTCAGCCATACAGAAATTATTTATGCTTAGTTACTATAAGTTCGGCTTGATATGATTGTGTAAGTATTGGAATGACAAGTAATAGATAAAGTTGTATGATGAATAAAATATGTGTATATAATCAAAATAATGTTCTCGAATAAATATAAATAAGGTCCATATTGCTTTAAAGATATTTAAAATTCAGGTTTAACTTGCCGCAACTCGGTATTTATTTATTACAAATAAAAGTTTTGTTAAAACAGCATTTCAGGATATTTCATTTCTCCACTAATCAGAAATTTCTACAATTACAATGTGTACTGAAATTTTTAGGGGAACTAGTCCAGAAAATCTGAATGAGATCAGATAAATTCAATATGAGGATGTTAAAGGCACATTAATTGTGTCTATTATCATTTGGCGGCTGAAGACTATCATCATAATCATAAACCATAATTATTTGGCTGCTGAGGACTATAATCATAATCATTTGATGGCTGAGAACTATAATCATAATCATGAACCATAATTATTTGGCGGATGAGGACTATAATCATAATCATAAACCATAATTATTTGGCTGCTGAGTACTATAATCATAATCATTTGGTGGCTGAGAACTATAATCATAATTATGAACCGTAATAATTTGGCTACTGAGAACTATAATCATAATCATAAACCATAATTATTTGGCTGCTGAGGACTATAATCATAATCATTTGGTGGCTGAGAACTATAATCATAATCATGAACCATAATTATTTGGCGGATGAGGACTATAATCATAATCATAAACCATAATTATTTGGCTGCTGAGGACTATAATCATAATCATTTGGTGGCTGAGAACTATAATCATAATCATGAACCATAATAATTTGGCTACTCAGAACTATAATCGTAATCATAAACCATAATTATTTGGCTGCTGAGGACTATAATCATAATCATTTGATGGCTGAGAACTATAATCATAATCATGAACCATAATAATTTGGCTACTCAGAACTATAATCGTAATCATAAACCATAATTATATGGCTGCTGAGGACTATAATCATAATCATTTGGTGGCTGAGAACTATAATCATAATCATGCACCATAATAATTTGGCTACTCAGAACTATAATCGTAATTATAAACCATAACTATTTGGCGGCTGGGCAAAAAAAAAAAAAAAAATCAAATTTCTATATCTCTCGTCTAGAAAAAGACTGTAACTGAAAAAACTAAAACGATTTATTAGTACTGATTTAGGTTTTTTTCCATATTTATTTTATTTCCCTTCGGGCGATCGACAGATTTTACTGATTGTTAAGATTTGTCACGAATCGTCATTATCGCGGTCTTGCAGATAGATATCAGTGGGAAATAGGAAAATGAATCGTGATAAAAACTCAAATTCGTATCATATCTGCCAATAGGAAATAAAAAAAAATACGCAATTTAATTTTTGCAATTGTTTCCAAAGCAAAGCTAAAAGTACCTAAAATAACACCCAGTCAACTTCTTGCCAATTTAGGTATCTTCGGGATGAACACAATGCAAACCAGAATAGGCTTTTATGCTATGTTTTGAATCCAGTGCAAAACGGGGATAACGTTGATCATTTCTAAATAGCCTGTTTGTGAAAGTTGTACAACATTTATTCTGCATAACTGTGATCTTGTTTCGTTCGGTGCTGATGGTAAATAAGCTATTAAACGTTAAATATTTAATTTAATAACAGTGAATTTAATTTAAATAAAAGTTTAGAAGCTGATCAAATTTTTGTACTCGATACCCAAATGTTTTTTTTTAAATATTCTGTCTTCAATTTTTTTCTTCCTTTTTCTAGGTTTACTTTATATTTCAATTTTTAATCTATTTATTTTTTTTTCAACTAGCAAGACAGATGGCTCTTGATCTGTTTATGTTTGCTATTCTTAGGGGACTGACTTTGAGATGTCCAAGAATAAAAATTACTTTCTGTATTTCTTAAATCGCATTAATAAATGAAATATCGTTGTCCTATATTCAGTTATTTAATGTCTGATACAGATTTTAAAGTAACATTGTGGGTAGTACTTAATTTGGAATATAGCTGGTTTTATTGTTACTTTATATCTATATCTATAGCTATTTGCGATAATGATCTCATCAATGAGTTGGGGAATATAGCCCATTTCCGCACTTTACCTTTTCCTATCTTTACATCTTTCAAAGAGTTCGGAGGGGTTTGGATTCAGCAATGCCCGAACAGGTGGGTGTTCGCAACGGTTGGAAAGGTGGCAACGATATTAGCATCCGAAGGTAGGTCACGTTCCTGAGTTGCTGGAACGAGGCCTTACGATTAGCAGTTCCCAGGAAACCTTTGACTGGCACAGGTGTACAATATCAATTAAAGGTGTGCTGGGTTCCTTTTCACACGAAAAGAATATTATTACTATTTTTATAGCAACAAGTGCTTTAGAGTAAGGAGAGATATATTGTGTTTTTGGCAGATCCTGATTTAAAATTCAGCGCCTTCAAAAGCAACAAAAATGGCTTTTTTTAAAAAAGTTCTTTTTTATTCATCAGAGTAATTTGATACTTTAATGTTCACTAGCACAAAAAGAAGTATTTTGCCTTTAATTTTCCATAACCTAATTTTTTTATATTGCATTAATAAAAATTTTTTATTAATGCAATATTAATACATTGCATTAAAAAAATATCCATATTTTTGTTCTCCCGAAAATAACTTGAAGCAAGCCACACCAATGGTTTTGTAAGGAACTACTCTAGACATTTGCTTCAGGGTAGGTTTTATATTTATTGTAGAATGGCTTAGTGGCCAAAATGGCCTTCATTGAAATAGAGAATAGATTATATCATCGCCTTCACTTTTAGCAGTATCAAGGAAATTATTAGCTGCAAGTAAGAGGTCTTGTTAGAAATTTACAGTGTTCTTAGCTTAGCCTTTAATCCGAATCTTTAATGGCGAATGATTATGAGAGATTGGATTTGATGTTCAAGTTTTACAAGGTGAAGTTACTGAACGCCTATTTTAATGAAAAATTTGTTGGTGATGACACTCGGTCGATAAATATTTGAATTTGCCCGAGGGTACTTGTCAAAGCGCCCTGAGAAAAAGTTTTAAAATTTAATTTCATTTGTTTATTTTTTTTTCCCTACATTTTCTCTGGACTTGGAATGGACTTTTTTTTATCTTATTTAGACAATGAAAATAATACTGCCGATTTTGTTGAAGTAATTCAGATGCATAAGAAAATCTCCAAAACCCAAAGAAGGTTCAAGTGAACTAGACCAAAAAATATATAAAAGAAGAAAGATAGATTTTAATTGTATTTGTTTTACCAAAACGATTATTCGAAATCTATGTTAAAAAAATTCAAAAGTTAGAAAAAGTAAAAGTTAAATTGGGTGAAGTGCGTTTTTGGGTCAAGTGCAATTATTTTATTAGCTAATTATTTCTTATCATGTGCTTTTATTAAATCAACTTCCTTCTGGGGTATTGAGTGTGAACTTCATTTATTCTAACCTTGACATATTATAGCAAGATGTAATCTCGTTTAACGCTTCATAATTACACTTGTTGATTTAGGTCTTTTTAAAGTTAAACAAATTAAATATTATTCAAGTTTATCTCATTCTGTAAACACCTTTTCAGTCATTCAAAGAGCAAAATAATTGGTTGGAGTTCTTAATTTTTTAGTCACCGCGATAAATAATTAATTCTCTGTAATGTTTTTTAGAAGAGGTTTAGGCCTTTGCCCTATTCACTTGGAGCAAGTACGTAAATCAAACTTAAACCATATTTTCCTTTATTTTATTTTTATAATATGGAAAAAATAATTTCACTTAAAAAAAATTAATAAAAAACATTAACATCAGCTGGAATTAATATAATAATTAATAAACATTAGCTGGAATTTTATGATCGGTTAGCAGGGACCTGAAGACCGTGAAGTGCAAAGTGGACCTTTGCACTCCATATGACGCGCTTACAACTCTTTACCTTATATGCTTAAAAATTATTATTATTATTGCTGATATATGTCTCGGAGAATCTAATACTCAGATACTCAGATACTTTAACTTCAAACATATTTCTTGTTTGGTATTTATTAGGACCTAAACGAATTCAAGAGGAAATTACATTCAATTCTGCTTGTATTTGAAATAAAAATACTCTTTATAGGTTAAAAATAAGCTTTTAAAAATCATAATCCTTTTTAATTAAAAATTATTATTTATCTGATTTTTTCGTTACCTGTACCCTCCAATGTTTTTACACAAACCATATTATAATATTACGTTTTGTCAGTTTTAAATATTTCAGTGTTTTGGAAACAGTCTGTTCTTCGTCTCTGAGAGAATTCTCCGATGTTGATCCCAGAACCAAACTTTTCCGTCAGATTTTTATGAATTTTACATTCTTGCATGATGTGTCTTACCGTCTTCTATGCATTGCATGTTTCACATGTTAGGGATTCGAGACCTTCCAGATGATATGCTTGGGAGAATTCACAATGACTCTCGGTAGAGAATAGTTTCCTGTCTCCTAGAATTTCTATTTGAGTTGGTCCATAATAATGGAGCTACGGAACAACTGATGGGAGTAGAAATAAAGTTTATATAGTGCCGCCCTTCAAATATTTGCGGAATAATTGGGAATAAACTTGCTGATCGCGCTCCGCATTCGGCATGAATACCGGGAACTATAGGAGTAGTAATATTTCAAAAAATACCGCTATAAGACTTTGTTAAAAAGATATGTAAAATATTGAAGGCCAAATGGAATCACCTAGAATCGGAATTAAAGGACATAAGGAAAAACGTAAAAAAAAAATTTTTGTTTGTTACATAGCCTCTCGATGTATTTTGACGTGAAAGAAAAACAGATGATTATTTCTGCTACAACTGAGAGTCCAGAATTTTACTGAAACCGTTAAATAACCATTTTTTAACACATTTCCTAGATGTGACGGGAATACTCCAGGCTTTTCTGGATTGTTCTATTTCGAAATAAATATAAGAAGCGATGGACATAGTCTGGCCTTGGACATCCAAGCAGAAGATTACTTTGAATCACTCTTATGTTATTTGATACTAATTTGCGTTTTATTTGACATTTGTGTCGTATAATTTTACGTGAATAAAATTATTTTAACCCATATTAGATTTACAATATTATTTTTACTTTTCCTCTATATTTCTGGGTACAGAATCCTCCTTTTTGGGAATTTCAGGTCAGATTCATTGATTTCGGGCTGACAAGCTTGTGCAATTAGTCCGGTAGAAACCTGTAGTTAGGCAGCGCAGCCCCAAATTGCATTAATCCCAACACATTCGTAGTGTATTGCTCAACCCGGTGAAAGCTCCCATCCTTGTTCGGGCCTTGAAGACAATAACAAAAGGACGAATTAAAGGACCTTTAAATGTTGATTAGGTTGGTCCCTAAGAAGGCGAAATAGAAATGAGTTTTGAGTTGAATTATCTCATCAACATACCAAAATTACATCACTAAGTAATGTGAAATATTTAATTTGCATCAGTTTTAACATAAAATAAGATATAAAATATAAGATATCTAAGGCATCGAAAGATATAAAAGGGCCATTCCACGTCAAATCAACACGAAAGTATATCATTTTGAACCTCACCATCTCAGATTTTCTTGAAATTTGGTATATGAGTATCTACTTGGTATACTTGTATCTACTAGAACAGTTGTGAAATATTACCGAGATATGCCAACCTGTTTTTGAATTATTGGTCTCTAAAGCCCTCAAAAATAGGTCCAGAAATACAAAACATCATGATTAAAAATAGCTGTAGATTTTTTCCAAATTTGACTAAGACTATGAGATTGGTGGCGCTGTTTCCTTGCCATTTCATATGATATACAAACATGTATAGGTTGGTACTAAAGAAATTTTCTTAAAACCATGTTTAAAATTTTAATTTAAATTTTCTCAAAAAAGTCACTTTTTAAAAACTTTAAATCATAAAATGCTAGATTTAAGAAATTTTATCTCTAGTTTTCAACTTTTTTAGTAATGAAGAAATTTTCATCCCTCTTTTATATTTTGTTGTATGAATAGATATAACACTACCTATTTTTTTAATAAAAATTTAAAATTGTTAAAAGATGCACTTTTCGAGAAAATTGAAATTAACATTTTAAACTAGGTTTTAAGGAAATTTCTTCAGTACCAACCTGTATATTGTTTTATATCATATGAAATGGCAAGGAATGCGCTGTTGAACGAAACAAATCTCATAGTCCTAGTCAAATTCGGAAAAAATCTACAGCTACTTTTAATAATGATTTTTTGTGTTTCTGGGCCTATTTTTGAGGGCTTTAGAGACCAATAATTCAAAAACGGGTAGATATATCTCAGTAATATTTCACAATTGTTCTAGTAGATACAAGTAGTACCCATATACAAAATTTCAAGAAAAAAACGAATGCTGGTGTGAATTTTAAATGTTTACATTTCCCAATGTTCTTTTACATGTTCAAAAAAAAACGTATACTCTAAAATAAAATTTAAATATATCCTTGACATTTTTAAAAATAATCTTAAACCTTATACATTAAATATAGGTTGATTGATAGTCAGAAATATCAGTTTGATCTTTTTTTATGTCGGTAAGCCAACGTTTCGATCCCTATATGGGGATCTTCATCAGAGCTAAAAAGAAGACAAATATATGAGTAACTATGCTAGAAGATGCCAATTAAATGTTTATCATGTAATTACTAATTTTACATAGTAACTACAAGGAAAAACAAAATAATGGAAAACAAATCCAACTGACCATAAAGTTGACTATTACGCACTTCTAAATTTATTCATATAAAACATTAAAAAAAAAGTCATAATAATATCGTAAAAAAATGAAATAAGTAAATCATTTTTCTAATTATTATCAGTAAAAGTATTTTCTATCTATCCATCTATTAATACAAACGTTAATTAAACGCATTTCTGGTACATAATGAGGTAAATAAGGGGGATAAGTGAATGTCATGTAATGTGCGCACCGCACGGCATTTTTATTAATCTTTTTCTACCTTTTAGGTCGTAGTCATATACGATAAAAGGTGATTCAATCTGCATTATACAGCACCATTATCGGTCTCCTACAATAACAAGGCACATGCGAAATGTAATGCGCTTAAAAAAATCTTTAAAAAGAACGTTGCGTTTTAAGTCGAGGGCCGCGACTACGTACCTGATAGCTATGACACCACCGGAGCAATATATCACTGCAAACGACTGCAGTTTTGCAACAGGTTTCTGTAGCATGAAGTTATCCTTTAATGTTTTATTGATAGCACACCACTATGATACGCTAAGAGTACCTTCTTTCCTTTTTTTGTTTTGTTTAAAAGAACTTCTTTTGAATATGCTCAGACTTGTTTTAAAGGATATGAAAAAAAAAAAAACAATCTGGTGCGTGCGCGCAACACACAACTTTCACTTACCAACTTACTTAGATTAGAAATTAATGGTTTTTTTTTTAATTGCGACTTCTCAAATGAACAGGACGGCTTTAATTATGAACAATGGTCTGTCATTAAAGGTGTACTCCGACGCATGCGTGTGCTCTACGTATTTTATGAGTTGACGGAATATTTTTCTTTTTTTCTCCTGTATTTGTTTACTTGATTTTTTTCATATTTCCTATTTAGCCATTTCATATTTTTAGGCGTAATGAGAGACAGTTAATTTTACCATATAAACAAAAACAAGGGTACTTTACAGGAAAACAAAAAAGGCCCCTTCCCATTTAATCCCACTCAGAACATTTTAATAACGATAAAGCTTACCTGATATTATAGAACACCTTATTTTCATTAAACATGGCGAACTTGATTAAAATCATTAAAGCCGTTTTTGAGATAATTTAAAGAAAGCTATAAATTGGAAAAAATGTTTTGAAATAAAGTGCCCCCTCCTTTTGACCAATTTCGATGAAATGTTGCCTGTCACATCTTTGGCATATACATACATCAAATACTAAGTTTAATCAAAATCGTTAGAGCCGTTTTTGAGAAAATCGAAAAAAACGTAAAAAGTTACTAAATAAAGTACCCCCTCCGTTTGACCAATGGGGGACCCCAAAACGTGTATTTCCGTTGAAAACCGGAAGTCGACATTTTTCACGATCGCAATACTTTCCTTACTATATATTTCATATATACGTAAGTGAAAGTAAAAAAATCTGGTGTGTGCGCGCAACACACAACTTTCACTTACCAACTTACTTAGATTAGAAATTAATGCGTTTTGTTAATTGCCACTTCTCAAATGAACAGAACAGTTTAATTATAACGCATTGGTTTGTCATTAAAGGCGTACGGCGCATGCGCGAGCTCAAGGTGTTTTATGAGTTGACGGAATATTTTTCTCTTTTTCTCCTGTATATGTTTACTTGATTTTCTTCATATATCATATTTAGCCATTTCTTATTGTTAGGCTTAAAGAGAGACGGTTAATTTCTCCATATAAAAATAAACAAGGGTACTTTACAGGAAAACAAAAAAGGCCCCATCCCTATTAAAGCCCCCTCAGAACATTTTAATAATGATAAAGCTTACCTGATATTAAATAACAACTAATTTTCATTAAACATAACGAATTTGATAAAAATCGTTAAAGCCGTTTTTGAGATAATCGATCAAAAAGGTAAAATTTGGACAAAATTTATTAAGTAAAGTCCCCCCTCCTGTTGATCAATTTTGATGAAATTTTTAGAGTCATATCTCGGGCATATAAATGCATCAAATACCAAGTTTGATCAAAATCGTTAAAACCGTTATTGAGTAAATAAAAAAAACACGTGAAAATGATACAAAATTTATTAAGTAAAGTCCCCCCTCCGGTTGATCAATTTTGATGAAATTTTTACAGTCATATCTCGGGCATATCAATAGATCAAATACTCAGTTTAATCAAAATCGTTAGAGCCGTTTTTGAGAAAATCGAAAAAAACTTAAAAAGTTATTAAATAAAGTACCCCCTCCCTTTGAGAAAATTTGATGAAATTTTTGCTGTCACATCGCGGGCATATACCTACACTAAATACCCAATTTCAGGTTCGCACGGTTTATAGTTTTTGAGCTAGTCTGTTCACACACACACACACACACACAGACCATTTCGCGGGACTTGGTTATTTTGACTCAGGGGACCCCAAAACGTGTATTTCCGTTGAAAACCGGAAGTCGAAAATTTTCACGATCGCAATACTTCCACTTACTATATATTTCATATATAGGTAAGTGAAAGTAAAAAAATAGATCTTAGTAAGAACGGCAATATAATAAGTTACTGAGTTACAATTCAGAATTTCAAAAAGAGTACTTTTAACGTTTTCAGAACTCGTACAATATTACATCACCATGACAAATACTTATACTGAGTCTGTCAATTACAATTACACTGACTCCGTCAACAGGACTTTATTCTATATAAAAGTTTGTACCTAAATGACAGAATTTACGTTCGATTACCGATGTGCGGCATAAGAAATTTTACGATAGGGAATTGTTTAAAATTATTTGTTTTTAACCGACTTCGAACGAAAGAGGAGGTTACTCAATTCGATACGTATGTGACTTTTTTTTTTTTTGTGCCTTTTTTTTTTTTTTTTTTTTTTTCTATGTATGTTCACCGATTACTCAGAGATGGGTGGACCAATTGGAACGAAACCTTTTGCATCTTGTAGAGTATTTTCCCAAGGTGGTCCCATTTAAACCTTTTTGGGGTTCCTAATTTATTTAAGAAGTTGTCGGGAAAAAACATGAAAATAATTATTTAATTATCGCTCAAATTGTTTACTTATTGGAAAAACATATGGCATATATAACATAAGGTATGCTCCAACAAGCTATTAAAACTAATTGATAACTAATAAATCCAAATATTGTATTACTGCTGGATGAATCAAATGGGAAAACCAACCAATCAAATTCAGAATCAAAAGAGTGGGGGGAGAACATGAGCAGTCTGTCACTTATCGATGTGTTTTACGTGCTTGTTGGAACAAACCTATACATAACCTTAAGTAATTTTTCAACATTAGATTTAAATGAAGATATAAATATCAGCAGAATATAATATCGCTGTCGTTTTCTGTAGCGATATTAGCATAAATAATAGATGTATATTCACCGATAACAGTAAACCTTCTTAATTTAGATCTAATCAACGGTTGGACACCATAATCATAAGACAACAAAATTCGTGGAATTCCAAGAAAGACTGAGTATTGGTAATCGTTTTAAAGCAGAATTTAAGACTTCTTCAAGTTCCCGAAGGATCGTTTAAATTTAAAATCGTAGCTATTATTGATTTAAATTAGATTTTGATTTCTATCTTTTATTGACTATTCACATTAAAAAAGAATAATAATTCCTGGAAAAGCTCATTTTCAGTTGACTTTATAAAGGATTCAGATACCTCTGTTTTCTTCCAGATACACTCGGTTACTGTTGAATATCTTGCCGGAGGTCTTGTGCCGATCCTTTATGGGTGACACTTCTTTTATGTTATTCGGATTACTAGTATCGGTTTTTAAATTTGTTTCTACAACTATCGAGGCTTTTGCTGGTGTTCATCCATCAATAAAAACTACAAAATAAAACTTGATAACTACCCGAAAACAACCTCATTGTATGAAAGTCCCCTCAGCAAAAATTTGGCAGTCATGGAAATGATTGTTAAAAATGATGATAAATGATACGCCACTAGAATTGAAGCAACATTGTTTAGCAATTTATTTTCTGAATAATGTTTTATTACGAAGAATATAATTCATAGTAAATTGGTAATAAATTTAGTCAATAATTCATCGAAAAAAATTACAAACATAATTGACTCAATCTAGAATAATAATATCCTTCGTAATAATAAATTAACCATATGTGAGTCCCAAACCCTGTTGCTTCTATCCTAGCGGGGCAGTCTTTTTGATATCGATAATTTTATGGTTGCCCCTTTTTTTGCAGGGACTTCTATCCAATGAAGTCGTGTATAATATCGCCATAGTTTTCAGAAGGATATTCAAGCAATCAAAATTTAAAAATTACTTTCAAATTTACAATAGGTCATATTAGCATCCTCATTGATTCTCCATTAACGATATCTTGTCTAAAACCGGCCAAAATCTTAATTGTTCAGTGACTTATCTACTTCATCTTGGAATGGCCGGATTTATGTACTTATGTATATTTAACTGACCACATCTCGGAACACTGATTCTCTACGTAAATGACAAGTACTGACGACATTTAGCAAAGGAAAAATATTGTCATTGTGGAAAAACATTTTATGTGTTCCTTTCCCAATTGAACATTGATCTTTTAAAAAAAAAAAAAAATCCATTTATAATCATAAAACTTAGTGTGTTGAAAGCTGTATAATACACGCACCGCTTTCCCACTTTTCTGTGTGTACTCATAAAATTGATAAGGTAAAGTATATTTCATAATAATTTTATACAATCATTGTATAATAAAAAGACCTGGGAAAGACAAACGTGGTAGAGCGTAAAAAGATTTCGTTATTTTTAAACCAACGTACGGTTTTCTACATTTGTTATCTTCGCCAACTAAAAATTGTGAAATAAATAACATTTTATAAAAAAATATTAAACCGACTTCGAAACCTAGGAACCAGTAAAAATAAATTCACTGAAAAGTATGAAATAATTACGTTCTGATTTTTATGAATACACAGCAAAATTGAAAATGGTATAAAAAGTGGAAAAGTGCAATATGACGAATAATTTTATTTTGATTTGTACAAATACACACTAATTGTTAATAAAAATTATTAAATTTAAATATTAAATACTATGTTCAATACAACACAATCTTTTCGGAGGCGGCGCAAAATTTAAAATTTTTTACACTAGACATTATGAAAATCTTCTAAATGGATCTTCTCTTCCCAGCTATTGATTTCAATGCCCTCTAATGGAATTGTATCAGTAACATGTTATTTCTATTTTGCGCCGCCTCCGAAAAGAATGTGTTGTATTGAACATAGTATTTAATATTTAAATTTAATAATTTTTATTAACAATTAGTGTGTATTTGTACAAATCAAAATAAAATTATTCGTCATATTGCACTTTTCCACTTTTTATACCATTTCCAATTTTGCTGTGTATTCATAAAAATCAGAACGTAATTATTTCATACTTTTCAGTGAATTTATTTTTACTGGTTCCTAGGTTTCGAAGTCGGTTTAATATTTTTTTATAAAATGTTATTTATTAAATAACATTTTTTATCATAACATTTTTATTCTACTTTTAGTCCAAAACTGCTCGGCCTGAAAGAAAACTTAAATTTTATATTTTTTTCTAATGTTTATAATAATTTTTTTAACATATTATGAAGCAAAAGGTGTACAGTAGGAAGATAATCGAACCCCTTTCTTGCTAATGAAAAATTAATTTTATTCCGATTTTTTTTTTTTTTTTTTTTTTTATAACCGACTTCGAATGAGGAGGTTACTCAGTTCGATACATATGTAGTCTCCCCCGCCCCTATTTTAAATCTATTTAGTAATGGAATCGGAAATTTCAAAAGAAATACTGCAACATTATAGATCATAAACAGTAGTGTAGGGTTTTAAAATTAAGGAACCAACCACTGAGCTATAATGTAGATAACTATAGGTTGGAACTGGCAGTTTGAGGTGTATGTAGAAACCCAGACCACATTCTCTTGGTCATCATGAATATTCAGATCAAGGTGTTATTACTTTTATAGCCAGAAATTTCAATAATTTTGATATTATTATTGATAATAAATCTTACTATAAATTTTCTTTCCATATTTTAGCCATTATTTTGTTTGTTTTTTGCGCACTTAAGGATTAGAGCGGGATAATAAATAACATGTTTTGTTTGATTAATTGGATTAGAAAAAATAGCAATCCAATATTATTTTAGAATTAAATAATTTTTTTTTTTTTTAATAACGAACGCTCCCTGGTACGTAAATAATAAAACTTTACATACAGACTTACAACAATCTACTGTCGAACAACACATACAAACTCTTTATTCACGATTTTTTGTTAAATTACACGGACATAACAATACACTAATTAACGACATGGCCACGGCTGATATGCCTGTAGCTAGGCGGCTAAAAAGAAGCTGGATGAGGGACCTGCTCACGTAAGGTATCAAGCCCGGAAAGAGGTGCTGCTGGGCACCTTCCTTTCATCATGCCTAAAATGCCCTAAGTTCAATAATTGTAAACAACACATTCGCTGATTGTCACGCTGGGTGACAGGTGTGAATCGAAGATTGAAGCAAAAAAAAAAAAATAATAAAAATAAAAAAAAAAATAAAGTTTTCATATTTAACAATTATTATTTTTTAAAAATAAAATTATGTAGGCTTAGCGATACCATGTTATTTTTTTAAAGTAGCTTATTTTGTAATAGCTGCTTAATTTTTTGAAGGGTCATATTTTTACTTTAAGGATTTAGATCGCAAATAGGGCACATCCCATATTAATCCCTGTTTCATTAAAAATAATTTATTTTTAGTTTAGTAGTACTTTAGTGGCGATAACTTTTTTTATAATTATTCTTCAATTTTAATTAATTTCAATTGGGCAGCAAATACCAAGAAATTTTGTCTAAATGCTCCATATTAATTATTTTTTTATATTGCTCTTGAGAGAGACACGGCTAGACATCAAAATGAGAAGTTCGCGTGTGGCGAAAGAGGGGGACGCTCTCTGAAGTAGTCAACGATGGTTCTTCATTAGTATCCCCGCAGTTGTTGGGTGCAATAACAAGCGAAGAGTCCTATTTTTTACTTTATCATGAAGTGAGCAACTTGATTGGACCCATTTTTTTTTTTCGATTTTATTACGAAATTCTTTTAACCAAGATTCTAGAGGCTATAAAAAAAAATTCTTTTTTCATGATATTCTTAAAATATCAATAATTTAATTAGTACGAATTTTCAAATATAAAATTTCTGAAGTGCGCATGCTCAAAATTTTCATATTCACAGAAAAAATAAACTAATATACCTTGGACATCTATCCAGAAATAAAAACAAAAATATCATAATAATGTTTTGAAAAAGTATCAATATTAATAATGCCTTAACGCATATTTGGGACAAAATGGGTTAGGCTCACTAAAATCCTCGATAATATCCTGGAGGGAGAAATGCTTTATTTCAACAATAAACAATGCTGCCCAAATACATTGGGTTGCTATATAACACAGCATACTAATCAACAATTAAATACATACACACTTTTAAAATATCTATAATACATACATATTCTAAAATACCTTCACTTCATTCCAATCTAAAAACTTTAAGGAACTTAGATATGACTGTAAAATTTAAATGGGTACCAAGCCACGTTGGAATCATAGAAACCAACTTACCGACCGGGCTGTAAAGGAAGCGCTCGCGATACCCGGACGAGAGAAAAAGCTTTTTGAGCAGTTCAGATCAACAAAGTAAACCTCTTAAGAAAGAGGTCAGAGATGGATGGTACCCTGTGTGGAACAAAAGCCCTCCAAGCAATCTTGTAAAGAATGATGTTGAGCCCTGCAGTACATCTAGCAGGAAGTGTTGTAGAAAGGAGGTTGTATTAACACGATTGAGAATAGGACACAAGATGCTCATCCATTCATTATTAATCACTTAGAAACCAACACAGAAATGTCCATATCGTAACATTATTCTAACAATATGCCACCTTTTCCATTTCGTTTAAAAATACGTTGCACAGTAAAATTTCTATAATCTAACAACTTGATATCGGAAATACGATCTCAAATAAATAATAGAAAACTGTAACGAAAAACTAAAAAAGAAAGAAGTATTATAAATAAAAAGATTACATGAACAAAACAGGTAAATTAATGTAATTATAACTTAGTTTTACTCCAATAACCCCCCACCCCCCCCCCCCCAAAAAAGTAAAGGTGCTTTATTAATCAATCTTTCATTCAAGTATATTATTTTTTATTTTTTATTAGAAAGTATATTTTTTGAGTACATTGCCAAGATCTCTACTTGAAAGAGTTTTATTAATAACCGCATTAACGGAATAGAAGATAATTAATATTCTATCGAAAATAATCATAAATTAATCAACTGCATTAAAATTCTGTTTAAGTTGTAATTAGTACTATAGTGAGTTCGCAGCGACCTACATTCTTAATGTTCAATAATTGTTACCGTCTCGTTGCACCGGCCTATAAACTTGGATGATGCAAATAAATTTGCAAAGAGGTTTCCTTGGCTGAGGTAACCCCTATAAATTGATGGAATAGTGGCTATTCCAGTATTTATGGCCATCTCAATGGAAGTTTTTGAGTAAAGAGATTTACCTGAGGCCTGCCTTAAGAACTGGAACGAGACCCCCATAAATGGTCAAGGGGCTGCCCGGCTAGAGCAGGCCAGTTTTTGATAATTATCTCATACTAAATAAGCGTGGATCAGAAATATCCTGGACACACGGCTCTGTTTTTTGAAATTTACAAGAAAACAAATTGTGAAACTATAGATGTTGAGAATGCTTTGATATTGCCGAAGTGGGTGTGTTGTTTTTTGTACTGGGAGGTGATATAATCATTATTTTTCAACTAAAAATATCTCAATTCTTTTAATGAAAAAAATATTCAGAAATAAGATAAATAATCTTACTCATATATTTAAAAACAAATCCGTATATACTGATTCGCGCCTGACGGCTGAGCGACAATGAGCAAAGGGCGCGATCAGCGACGATCAGCAAGTAAATAAAGCTTGTGAAACTATAGATCTTGAGAATGCTTTGATATTGCCCAAGTGGGTGTGTTGGTTTTTGAACTGGAAGGTGAATATATTTATTATTTTTCAACTATAAATATCAACATTCTTTTTATGAAAAAATATTCAGAATCTTAATATAATCTTAATTATTTATTTTTTAAAATCTGTATATCCTGATTCGCGCCTGACTCTGCTGAGCGACAATCAAAAAAGTATGATAGATTCTATATGTATATCACCTTACTTATGGCGTGTTCAGGTATGAAGAAAGGTTGTAGGAGCTCTTTCACCCAGTCTCCTCTTAAAAAGCATACAAGACGTGGCCATGCTTATATTAGTATGTCCGTAAATTTTAATATCAAAGCGTGAATGAAGGGTTCATAATTGTTGGTCGATAGAAGGTTGTGGTAAGTCTGTAGAGTTATATTACTTAAAGAACCAATGTTGGTTAAGATTACAAATAAGATTGATCATTTGCCGAAGCATTGTTAATTAAGTAATTTACTCCCACTTAATAAAATGACCCAAAGAGAAGAATTGAAATGCAATGAAATTACAGTTGTGTTGAAATATAATTCAGTACAAAAGAAAAATGAGAAATAGTCTGTTTCTTCCTTTGATATCAAATTATCAACGTAAAAAATCAATTTTCTCCTTAACCATTTAGGAACAATATCTCGTAGCCCTCTCTTTAAGATAAGGATCGAGATTCAAAAGGTCGTTGTAGGACGAAATTGTATCATGAGAGGGAATATCAATTCGGCATTTCACAATGGCGTGGTGGTTTACTTTAGAAAAGAGCTGACTCAGAAAAATTATGTTATAAGCACACACCTCGTATCAGGTACACTCCAATTTGCTCATAATGTTGAAAGTCATCCATTAGTAATATGGACGAAAGGCACTCACTTAGTCATCGAAAGTTTATTGAAATGAAACCGGCTCCTTTTCAATGTTATACCAACATTATAAATATTATTTTTTTCTTAAATGACGATATGAAAAGAAAATTATTCCTTTCTAACGTTGTGAAAGTAGAAGGAACGGACGATACTAGGTAATAAAATATTAATGAGGTTTCTGACAGCTCTGGAACGTTTATCTTAGCTCAATAAAATTTATTAACCCTTCTCTGATTATGAATTATTAAAAAAAATCTTTCTATTACTAACCATTTATAGTGACTAAAGAGCAAGGTTGTGGTTTACAAGCAAAACGTAGAGTTAAAGACGTTGATTGGAAACTGTAGTATTATTGAAAGTTGATCTTTGAGTTGTGAATATAAATTTAAAAAAAAAAATATACACAATGCTTCAAATGTAAATATATGTATATATATACACATATATATATATGTATATATATGTAAGTTATGGTGAACGGATACCTAATATATAACTTAATATTATGTGTAGAATGTAAACAGCTTAGAATGTATAAATATAGGATTAGAAGGAAAATAAAGTCAGTCTTTGTTTAACAACCGTGAGTGTTCTTTCGTCTCCTTATTCCTTTTTTTTACTTTATTTCGCTGGTGTAAACATAAGTGGTGCCGAAACCCGGGACCTTTAGATTCGCGGGAAGCACGCGAAGCGAAGCGCCATTTTTTTTCGTCTCTCGTTTCTCTTCTATTTTTCTCTTTCTTATCTTTTATTTTGTACGTTATTAGAGAATGTCCGACGAAAATAGCGCTCTAGCGCCAGAACTGGCCCCGCTACCAGAGTTCCCACCACCGCCGACACCGACCCTGGCAGCAGCACATGCGAATCTTCTCGCCTTACTGAAAGTGAAGACTGCGACTGCGCAGGACCTCCGGAATGCGATTTCCGACCTTGAAAAGTTCGGTGGAGAGATGGGCGAGCTGAATCACTTCATCAAAGGAGGCGACAGACTCATCGCACTGATAGATGCTAAGGTCGCAGAGAATTTACTAGACGCCGGAGACTCGAGAGCGTTGAAGGCAGCCCTAGTGTGCCGCGTCAAACGCAGCGTTTTGAACCTGATCCAAGCCGACGAGGATACACCTTGGGAACTAGTGAAGGCAAGATTAAAGAAAGCATTTGGTGGGGGCCGCTGGACGCCGGAAGAAGACATCTTCGCGATGTTCCGCGAGACAAGGAAAGTACACCAATCGGCCGGGCAGTATGCAGGAGTACTCCTAGCCCGGTACAACAACTTGACGGAGAAGATGAGGGAGACCCTGACTGCCGTAGAAGTGGAAGGAAGGATGGCTTTCCTGTCAACCATTCTCAGGGTCCAGTTGGCAAAGGAGACGGGAAAGAAGGAGGGATTCCCTAGAGATAAAACCTTTGTCGAATGCGCCAACGACATGGTCGACGCCAGCGCAAGAGAGGAAGAGGCTAGGAACGAGGAAGGGGAAGAAAGGATGGGATGGAGTAGGGTAACCTACGGTCGAACCAGAACAAGACCGGCTTCGTGGAGAAGGAAGGAAACGGAGAGCGGGGGGCGAGAACGGTTCCCGACCGGAGAAAGGATACAAGGAAAGGAGAGGAGGAGCTGGAGGAAGGAAGAAAGGAAGTGTCATGGATGCGGCAAGACAGGCCACCTTGTGGCGCAGTGCCCCCGCACTCGATGTTTTGAATGCGGCACCGAAGGGCACATTGCCCGGCAATGCCCGTACATGAGTAGAAGAAGCAGGGATTTCAGCAGAGGAGAGCCGATGGAAGTAAATGCCCAAAGGATGAGGAGGAGGAGCCTAACCTCATCGGAACCATCAGAGTCTTCAGATACCTCTGGAACCGAAGACGAGAGAAGTGAACCACGGGAGCCGAGAGCCGGAGGAAGCAAGAGTGGCAGAGCATTCAGAGTACCAGCGGAAGGAAGAAGCCGCCTTCGCCAATGAGAAAAGTGTGAGCAGAGTGGCAACCACGCGCTAGTGAATAACATAGAGTGCGGACGTGGCGGGTTGCCTATCATTCGGATCGCGAGTGGAGTAAGGTGTCTTGTGGATACGGGGAGCTCTAATACCATAGTGTGCCGCAGCCTGCTGGAGAAGCTGTACAAAGGAGAGAGGATACCCCAATTACAGGTATGCCAGTGTAAATTAATTACCTTGGGTGGCCCATGCCAAGTAGAAGGGGAAGTGAAAATAGGCTTGGGTAAGTGGAAAGCGGAGGGGGGCGAAATTACGGCACACGTAGTAGAGAGCATGCCTCGGGAATATGGGGGGATTTTAGGGTGTGATCTGCTAGGGGCAGTAGGGGCTAGGATAAGGAGCGAAGAGGGGCAGTGGACTATTCGGATGGGAACTAAGAAATATCGATGTAAGCGGGTCGACGGTAAAGACATGCGGATAGGGGCGGTGAGCCAAGCGGAAGGGTGGAGGGAAGCTATCGAGAAAGAATATGCGGACGTTTTTTATAAAGAGGGAGAAGCTCTAGGAGTAACGGGAAAAACGGTACACGAGGTTATACTAAAACAGGAGAAAATCACGTACGTCAAGGAAAGGAGATATCCGCAAGCCCTGCGCCACCATATACGGGAAGAACTAGAAAACCTGAAACGTCAGGGAATTATAGTCAACAGTACGTCGCCATACAATAGTCCGCTATGGGCAGTAAAGAAAAAGAGTACGAAAGGGGAAGAGAAGTACAGGGTCGTCATCGACTATAGAAAACTTAACGAGAACACAGTTGATGAGAAATACCCCATACCTCGGTTCGAGGACATCCTGGATAGGCTGAGCGGAGCCTCGGTGTTCACAACGTTAGACCTCAAGGCCGGATATCACCAAATAAAGATGCATCCCCGGGACCAACACAAAACTGCATTTACCTTTGAACGCGGCCATTACGAGTTCACCCGGATGCCGTTCGGTCTGAAGAACGCGCCCATCACGTTCCAACGGCTCATGGACGAGTTTTTACTAGGGATAGACGAATCATTTTGCCAGGTCTACATGGACGATTTGTTGATTTTCAGCAAGGACGAAAACCTGCACGTAAAGCACCTAAAGAGAGTCTTCGACCAGCTGAGGAAATTCGGGTTGAAACTATCGAAAGAAAAGTCTATTTTGGGACAATCGCGTATTAATTTTTTAGGCCACACAATTTCTGAGGAAGGAGTTACGCCAGACATTAGTAAAGTAGAGGCTATCCAACGAATGGCAATCCCGAAGGACGTTAAGGGTATAAGGCGACTGTTAGGAACCCTTAATTATTATAGGCGATTCGTACCAGATATGGCGGAACACCTCGTACCCATTAACAATCTCCTGAAGAAGGGCCAGAAAGTGGTGATCACCCCGACGATGGAAAACAATATCAAGAAGTGCATAGCGAGGCTGCAGGAAGAACCGGTTTTGGCGTTTCCGGACTTCACTAAGGAGTTTTCAATCACGACGGACGCCAGCGAATACGCGTTGGGAGCGGTACTATCACAGGACGGAGCCGCAGGGGATAGACCGATAGCATACGCAAGTAGGCGCCTCACGGACGCGGAGACGCGGTATAGTGCGTTGGAGCGGGAGCTATTGGGTATCGTCTGGGCCGTAGACCACTTCAGACCCTACGTCTTCGGACGAAAGTTTAAGATTCATACTGACCACCGCCCCTTGCTGTGGGTAGGGAAGCTCAAGGAATCTTCTGCGAGAATCACGCGGTGGAAAGAACAGCTCAGCCAGTATAATATGGAGGTAATCTACAAACCGGGCAAGGAGAACGTCGTTGCTGATTGGCTCTCAAGGGCCATTCAAATCAACGCTATCGAAGAGGACAGAGGCGAGCAAGCGGGCGGACTGAGGCAGTTTATAAGGGAATGGACGCCAGAAGGTGAGGGGGAACAAGCAGCGCCGGGCTCAGGAGGGAGCAGGGAAACAACGGAGGAGGATAGCTCGGAAGAAGAAAGGCCGGAGAGTATGGAGGAGGTCGAAGAAATCATCAATGACAAGCCTCTGCAAATTATTTGGAAAACCAAAACGGCGGGGCTGGTGAAGGTAGAATATGCAAAATACGGTAAAAGCAAGATCACCACTATTTGGTCACCCCCGGGGGTGAAAGAGGAGCAGATATGCAGAGCCTTGAAGGACGCGTCGAGGACAGGAAGGACCCACCATCTCTACGTAGGGAATTCGTCGGTCTGGGAGAAGATCAACAGGCTATGGAGGGTAGAGAAGCTTGGCATCGATAGGGTATTTATCAGATGTAAGATCATGGTGGAGACAGTTAGAGACACCGAAAACCAAAGAGAAATAACGTTGGCGTATCACCAAGGGAAGACGAACCACCGGGGCATAAACGAAACGCTGAGTGCTCTGAAAAGGCGATACTTCTGGTGGAATATGCGAAAGACGATAGAGGAGATAATAACAGCCTGCGACGTGTGTCAAATCACTAAATACGATAGGCATCCACCCAGAGTGCTGCAGGAAGAGACTCCCACACCAAACTTCCCACTAAGTGAATTACAAATCGACACTTTCACGTGGAAGGGACACAAGTGGGTTACAATTATTGATATTTTTAGCAAACTTGCCATGGCTCAACCAGTGCAGGAGAAGTCGGCAGACGCGGTAATCGGGACCTTGCGGAAGTGGTTCAGTTGTTATGGGGTACCGGATAAAATATCATCTGACGGGGGGAGGGAATTCGACAACGCGCAAATTCGGGACGAGACAAAAGCACTAGACATCACATGGCATATAAACACCCCGGGACATCCTAAAAGTAGGGGGGGAATCGAACGCCTTCACAGCACGCTGGGAGAGCATTTACGCGTCTACCACGTGGATAAGGGGCTCGAGCCAGATGTCGCCATGTCAAAAGCAGTGTCCGCTTACAATCACTCAATCCACGCGGGAACCGGATTTTCACCATTTGAGGCACTCTTCGGACTAAGGGAACGGAGAAGGGACAGTAGGGCCACGGCAGTGGACGAAGAAATGGCACATGATTTAGTAAGCAATAGGATTGAATTAAAGAAAACCTGGGAGAAAGCGCGGCGAAAGATTGAGCAGGAAAAGAGTAGGAGAGTCGCGAAGGAAAATGTAGGGATACGTGACTTGACGGGAGCAATCAAAATCGGGACCATAGTCTATCGGAGGTTGGGGACGAATAGAGGGAAGGAGGTGGCTAGGTATGAGGGGCCATTCAAGGTAATTGTCCTTCGAGAGCATAACGTGGTGACTATTCAAAGTATCCGAGATCCTAGGAAACGCAGAACGGTCCACTTGGAGCAACTGAAGTTGCCAGCCGTGGAACCCGAGCGAGCATCCTAGTACTGGAGTATCCTCATCTCGATTATGTAAACAATTTTGTCTTGTTTTTCGTGTTTTTACCCTAGTTGTAAGTTTTATTTCACCAGTGGAAGATCTCGCTTTTGTTTGTGTATGTTTTACATTCGGTTATAAGTCTAGTTTTGTAGTCACATTTGTTTGTTCTTTCTTTTCTTCTTTTTATGTGTTACCCTAGTTAGTAAGTATAATCTGGAAGTGAATTTTAGTTTATTTTTCTATTTTTACCTTTTTCTTTTATTTTGTAAAGTGTTTCTTTTTAGTTTAAGGGTAGTTTACGGGTATGGCCGTAAACTGGCGGGGGGGAGTTATGGTGAACGGATACCTAATATATAACTTAATACTATGTGTAGAATGTAAACAGCTTAGAATGTATAAATATAGGATTAGAAGGAAAATAAAGTCAGTCTTTGTTTAACAACCGTGAGTGTTCTTTCGTCTCCTTATTCCTTTTTTTTTACTTTATTTCGCTGGTGTGAACATAAGTTGTATATATATACATATATATATGTATATATATATATATATTTTTTTTTTTTTTCTTTTATTTTTTTTTTTTTTATTTTGCATAGTAACCCTATGCAAGAGGAGTTTATTTGAAAAAAAACAATGTGCGTATTCCATGCGATTAGGCATATTATACGCATAAATGTACATAAGATAGTTAGCAGTATTATTAAAAATTTTACGATGGATTAAGAAGATAATACAAGAGAACAAAAACAAAAATTACAATACATTCAGATCATAATAAACAGAATTTTGAAAGCTCTTATAAAACAGGAAGATATTTAATGGTTAAAAGTTAGGAAAAACTAATAGGTGGACATTGGCTTTATACAAACAATGATTAAGTAATAGTTAATAATATAAAAGCTATAAAAATTAAGTACTAATAAAATTAAAATACTAATGTTTAATATAATGCTAATACTTGATCCCTAGAATGGACTAGGGAACGTTAATAAAGGAATAGAATAAGATACAATACTGAATAAAATGTTAGAAACATTAATAATATATAAAATAATAAGAGAATTGTAATAAATTTAATACAACAAAGAATAAAAATAAAAGTAAGATACAAGATAAATGAGATTGAACAAATTTTTGATAACAAAAAAGTAGTTATTTATAGAAATAGATAATAAAGTTAGAAACAATTATAGGTAGAAATAAATGCATAAATAAAATATATAAAGTGAGCTTATGTAAACGTGAATAGTGCATAGGATATCTAAATAACATAGAATATCTAAATTATTGTCCAAGACAAATAGTTGCTAGGATATTTAATATCAATAATAGTAATTTACTAATAAGTTATAGTAAGAAAATATTGAATGCAATAGGTTTGAATAAATTTAGTAATGATATAGACACTAAAAACTATGAAAAACACGAAAATAAATTAAAATAACTATATAACTATAAAACTAGATCTATGTACATATAAACATTAATTAGTCATATACCTACTGGTATTATACTTATTAGCTTCTGTCAGATTGGCGGTTCCGATTTTGAGTTATGTGATTCTTTTGAAAATCTGTCAAGGATATGAAATGGGACAGTTCTTTTTTGTATTTATTGAACAGTTTATGCTCTGAAAGTGGCCATGTTAGTCCTTGCAGTAAAACGATTTTTATTAGTTCGTGTCTTGCGTGTTCGTACATCTTACAATAAAAAATCTGGTGCGTGCGCGCAACACACAACTTTCACTTACCAACTTACTTAGATTAGAATTTGACGTGTTTCGCTAAATATCATTTCCCAAATTCACACATTTTTCTACATTCATATCTTATTTTTGTTAATCGTTAAAGCCGTTTTTGAGTAAATAAGAAAAACACGTGAAAATGATACAAAATTTATTAAGTAATGTCCCCCCTCCGGTTAATCAATTTTGATGAAATTTTAACAGTCATATCTCGGGCATATAAGTACGTTAAATACTCAGTTTGATCAAAATCGTGAAAGCCGTTTTTGAGCAAATAAAAAAAACAAGTGAAAATGATACAAAATTAATTAAGTAAAGTCCCCCCTCCGGTTGATAAATTTTGATGAAATTTTTACAGTCATATCTCGGGCATATAAGTACGTCAAATACTCAGTTTGATCAAGATCGTGAAAGCCGTTTTTGAGCAAATAAAAAAAAACAAGTGAAAATGATACAAAATTTATTAAGTAAAGTCCCCCCTCCGGTTGATCAATTTTGATGAAATTTTTACAGTCATATCTCGGGCATATAAGTACGTCAAATGCCCAGTTTGATCAAAATCTTTAAAGCCGTTTTTGAGTAAATAAAAAAAACATGTGAAAATGATACAAGATTTATTAAGTAAAGTCCCCCCTCCGGTTAATCAATTTTGATGAAATTTTAACAGTCATATCTCGGGCATATTAGTACATCAAATACTCAGTTTAATCAAAATCGTTAGAGCCGTTTTTGAGAAAATCGAAAAAAACCTAAAAAGTTATTAAGTAAAGTACCCCCTCCCTTTAAGTATTTTTGATGAAATTTATGCTGTCACATCGCGGGCATATACCTACACTAAATACCCAATTTCATGATCGCACGGTTTATAGTTTTTGAGCTAGTCTGTTCACACACAGACACACAGACACACACACACACACACACACACACACACACACACACACACACACACACACACACACACACAGACCATTTCGCGGGACTTGGTCATTTCGACTCAGGGGACCCCAAAACGTGTATTTCCGTTGAAAACCGGAAGTCGAAATTTTTCACGATCGCAATACTTCCACTTACTATATATTTCATATATAGGTAAGTGAAAGTAAAAAGAATGTGGCTGAAGGTTTGTGGTGTTTCTCCGTCACAGTCACATGAGTCTGTGTTTGTCAAATGGAATCTTTTGAAGTAATGTTTGGAAGGTCCGTGTTCTGTCAGAAATTGAGTAAGTTTGTGATTAGTACTTTTAATTTTGTTATAGTTTTGAAGTGTTATTTGGGGAATATATTTATGAAGCGGTCGTCCTTTCGTCGAGGTTTGCCAGTGTCTGTCCCAGTCTCGAATCAGGTCTATTCTAATAGATTTCTTAATAAAGGAAAAGGGCACTAAGCTGTAGTCGGTCCGTAGGTCTTTGTCGTTAGCAGCCGATTTAGCTAAAGAGTCGGCTCTTTCGTTACCGGAGACCCCGCTGTGTCCTTTTACCCAATGTATAGAGATTTTCGTCTTTTTATTCATAATCTTAATTAGATTATCCCTAATTCGTTCAGTCAAAATGTCGTGAATTTTTGAATTTACGAGAGAGTTAATTAGTGCTTTGTTGTCCGTGTAAATTTTGTAAGAATTGGGGGGATCGTCTGTCTGTCTGAGAATGAAGTCTGTGGCTTTGATAACTGCTAATTTTTCGGCTTGATTGTTTGAACAGTCTGGGCCAAGCCGGTACTTTTCGTCATGGTGTGTTTGATTGTGTTGGTATGTGAATGCGCAACCTGTGCTCTGTTCGTGTTTACTTCCGTCTGTGTAAATGTCGATAGTTAGTTCATTGGAATTTTCTTCATCGTCAAGGTATTGTATTAGTTTCGCGTGTATTGATGGGTGTATCCATTGTTTTGCTGTCACTTCTAATTCGACTTGGTTCTGTTCAATGTCTTTGTAGTTTACGTTTTGTTTTTTATTTTATAAATTGTAGTCAGTTCGTTAATTTTGTATTTTACGGGTAGTATTCCCGCAAGGACGCAGGCAGCATCGTAAGAGATGGTATGGTAAGCTCTACTGATTTTAATTATATATATATTGATTTTTAATATATATATATATATATATATATATATATATTAAATATATATGTATGTATATATATGTATATATATGTATATATATATATGTATATATATGTATATATATATATATATATATATATATACAATAATAATAATAACAATAATAAGTTTTTTTTTTTTTGCTTAAAGTCACTTTATGCCACTAAGGCTAATCGGACGATGGGGGGAGTCCTAAATTTAGCCCATCAAGGTATAAGTAGGATAGAGATAACGAGTACCTGACATCGTACAGGCTCGGGACCTCCATTTACTTCCTATCCAGGGAGGCATAGCCTTTTTACTCCCAATAAAAAATCCTTTAACCACCTCAGGACGGGATCCTGCGACCTTTTAATAATAAGTATTGTGTCGCGAGATAAAATCATATGATTTTGATGATGATGATTGAAAAAGAGTTTTAAGCAATTGACTAGGGGCTTAGTCCTGCTTAGTCTGCTAAGCCTCTGTACATCGAAGCATGTGATTACTTTTATGTCACGGTGTTGGAAGTAATAGTTACTTTTTGTAACGTTTTTAGTAATTTAAGCTTTTATAGTTTTACTGACATTGAGAATTATAATTTTTCGTAAATAAAAATTATTTAAACACATAGTATAGTGTAACAATGTTTTAAGGTGGCGTTTAAAAGGCTAACCTATGCAAGTCTGTTCTTCTTTAAATTAATCTGTGTGGATTATTTAAATTTACCTAAAGCTTTCTTTTTTTTACCCGCTTTCGGATTTACCGTAATACCTTACTTTAAGAAAAACTTCCTTGTTCAAAATGATTTAAAGGAATTTCAATTAGACTGAGAATTTTCTCAGAAATTCATTTTTAAAAAATAAAAATGACATATTACTAGCGGAATTCTGTTTATCAAGGTACTGGCAAAAACAATTAAAATGTCTTAGTCCAAAGAAAAACAACAACTTGATTTCTGTAACGTTATTCTGACAAATTCCTCTATAAAATATTCATTTTTTTATAGTTTTCAAATAATAAAGCTGAAAACCAATTTTTTTTTCTTTTTCATAAATTGAAGTGCTTCTGTTGACTCTTGAACTTTTACTTTTTGATTCGATTATAAACATTTGTAAAAAATATTTTTCCAAAAATATTATGTTGTTTTCAGTATAAATGTTGAGAATTAGAGGATCTAACAACACAAAACATGATTTCATCCTTATGGAATGAATACCACAATAAAATGCAACAAGAAAACTTCAATATAATATTTAAATTTGAAAATCGCGGTCTGATTTTATATAAAAAATGAAAAATTTACCTCAAATACTAAAAGCACCTATTATCTTAAAAACGATGTTGAATTGTAATGAAATAAATGGTGTGGTTGGACAGGGATAGATTTTGTTATCTAAAAAAAAACTAAAAAAGAATTTAGATGAGTTTAAAACTACTCGCCTGAATATATACCTGATATGAAAAAGCCTTTTTCATAAATCTCCCGTTATAGGGATTGTACTAGAGGGAATTAAGTATCGTTTCCACACAATATAAACGTGACTATATTTTTAAAACAGAGAATACGATATTTAAATTACGTGTACCCATCAGTAATCATAACTTTTGAGATGGTAATTGATTATAAAGAAAAATTCAAATCAAGGGACTAGGAAAAAATATAACGCAGTTTGATCTTAAGTTGAACTACAGTGTTATTAAGTCTTCTTTTGACAACATGGACATACTCTCAGACCTTGCAGCTCTCCAACAGAAGGTAAAATATAATATAAATTATTTCATTTTTAAGAAAATAATTGAAGTAACTAAAAAAACACTGTTATTATCAATATATATTATAAAGTTTACGATGTACCTGCCGGTAAACTCAAAAATGAGTCCCAGGTACGATCAATAAAGTAGCATAGTTTTATAGCACTATATCCCCTACCTATGGGTAAGCTTTCCACTTATCCGCAGGTCGTGGTTTAGAATATACAAGTGCTGGAAGTTTCGCCATCTCGCAATGTGTAATTAGCCTACCTGTACATGTCTGATGTTTAATTATTGATAAATTAAGTTGAGCGCTCGGCAATTACAGTTAAATCACAAGGTTATAAGTACCCATATGGTTTATTCATTAGGTTGGTAATGTTTTTTGTTTTAGGTATTTCCTTCCAATTAGAAGAAATTAAGTTTAAATAATTAGTTTTTTTTTTTAAATAAAGTCATTATTTTACATATCTGTAATGATTTGTGTACATGAAATAGCACAATCCATTTCAGCTCCCTTATTTAAAAAAATCTGGTGCGTGCGCGCAACACACAACTTTCACTTACCAACTTACTTAGATAAGAAATTGACGTGTTTTGTTAAATATCATTTCCCAAAGTCACACATTTTTCTACATATCTTATTTTTATTAATCGTTAAAGCCGTTTTTGAGTAAATAAAAAACCCCGTGAAAATGATACAAAATTTATTAAGTAAAGTCCCCCATTCGGTTGATCAATTTTGATGAAATGTTGGCTATCACATATTTGGCATATACATACATCAAATACCCAGTTTGGTCACAATCGAAAAAGCCGTTTTTGAGTAAATAAAAAAAGCACGTAAAAATGATACAAAATTTATTAAGTAAAGTGCCCCCTGTGGTTGATCAATTTTGATGAAATTTTTACGGACATATCTCGGGCATATAAATAGATCAAATACTAAGTTTAATCAAAATCGTTATAGCCGTTTTTGAGATAATCAAAAAAACACGTGAAAATGTTACAAAATTTATAAAGTAAAGTCCCCCCTCCGGTTAATCAATTTTGATGAAATTTTTACAGTCATATCTCGGGCATATAAATACATCAAATACCCAGTTTGATCAAAATCGTTAAAGCCGATTTAGAGTAAATAAAAAAAACACGTGAAAATGTTACAAAATTTATTAAGTAAAGTCCCCCTTCCGGTTAATCAATTTTGATGAAATTTTTACAGTCATATCTCGGGCATATAAATAGATGAAATACTCAGTTTAATCAAAATCGTTAGAGCCGTTTTTGAGAAAATCGAAAAAAACCTAAAAAGTTATTAAGTAAAGTACCCCCTCCCTTTAAGTAATTTTGATGAAATTTATGCTGTCACATCGCGGGCATATACCTACACTAAATACCCAATTTCAGGATCGCACGGTTTATAGTTTTTGAGCTAGTCTGTTCACATACACACACACACACACACACACACACACACACACACACACACACACACAGACACACACACACACACAGACCATTTCGCGGTACTTGGTCATTTCGACTCAGGGGACCCAAAAACGTGTATTTCCGTTGAAAACCGGAAGTCGATTTTTTTCACGATCGCAATACTTCCACTTACTATATATTTCATATATAGGTAAGTGAAAGTAAAAAATTTGCTGCTACATGTTGTCACAAGTAACATAATTATTAATCAGTGAACCTTACGTACAGGAATTAAGTAAACTCCTTATTTTTTTTACTTTCACTTACCTATATATGAAATATATAGTAAGTGGAAGTATTGCGATCGTGAAAAAAATCGACTTCCGGTTTTCAACGGAAATACACGTTTTTGGGTCCCCTGAGTCGAAATGACCAAGTACCGCGAAATGGTCTGTGTGTGTGTGTGTGTCTGTGTGTGTGTGTGTGTGTGTGTGTGTGTGTCAAGAGATCAATCATCTCAAAAACGGCTTTAACGATTTTTATCAAATGCGTTATGTTTAATGAAAATTAGTTGTTATTTAATATCAGGTAAGCTTTATCATTATTAAAATGTTCTGAGGGGGCTTAAATGGGGAAGGGGCTTTTTTTGTTTTTCTATAAAGTACCTTTGTTTTAGTTTATATTGAGAAATTAACTGTCTCTCATCACGCTTGAAAATAAGAAATGGCTAAATATCATATATGAAGAAAATCAAGTAAACATATACAGGAGAAAAAAAGAAAAATAGTCCGTCAACTCATAAAACACCTTGAGCTCACGCATGCGCCGTACGCCTTTAATGACAAACCAATGCGTTATAATTAAACTGTTCTGTTCATTTGAGAAGTGGCAATTAACAAAACGCATTAATTTCTAATCTAAGTATGTTGGTAAGTGAAAGTTGTGTGTTGCGCGCACGCACCAGATTTTTTTTATATCCTAATCTGATTTAACTTTTGATCTGTTAATTGTATGTTCGTAGGAATGTTTGTATGAATTAAGAAGCATATAAATTATTATAAACGATACATAACTCGACATATTTGCCTTAAAATTAATTTTTCACTCTCCCCTTTTCAACCTCCTCTCCTGAAGGATATTGGGGCGGACTGTTCATATCTCGAACTTACTACTTATACAAATTAAAGTCGAAGTTTCAGGAAGGTACAAAGTTTGTTCTAATCATGGAGAGAGCAAGAAATTTTCTTTGGTGTAAGTCTTTGCGACATCGTTCTTAGATTTATATATTATTCTATCTCATATAATCTAAGATTTATAATGAATTCTACCGATCCTAAATTTGGCATTCCTTTCTTGGATTTCGACGGGGTTTAGAGGAAGAAGAATCTTTACTATATATGTATATACCTGAGCATGCTTTCCTTTCCTTTTTAATTTCCTTTCTTTAAATGTCGAGTTTCATTGATCTTATTGGGATGTTAGTACCTAGGTTGAAGAAGCAGGGACTGGTAGTTGGAACAATCGCAACAGATTTGACATGAGGTCCAGCCGAAGCCGTCGCATCCGAAATTCGGAACTAAGTTTCCCAACCCTGCATTAGGGAGTTTCCCAAGTTGTGCAACGGCGAGGCCCCTGATTAGGAGAAGTAGTCCCGGTGTACTCTTGGCCAACTCACGACCTTAGCGTTCCTTACCGGAGATTGGCCAAATTGGGATTGTCTTCTTACCTTTAGAAAATAGTACCGAAAAGAAAATTACTAGACCCGCCTCGAGGGCGTTGAAATAACCACACATGGTACCTTATTACGAGCAGTTTTCAGTCTTATCTCGGGGGGCTTGTTCCAGAGCTGTTCTTTATGAACTTATACCACGAAAAATGTTGGTTATTCGCTTGATTTTAAAATAAATATATTATATTAGACGCTCCTTGGAACGAAATTACAAAACTCGGTACACTGACTTTTAACAATGAACTATTATTGACGGAAAAATATTTTCATGTACCTACACGTTTTCTAATATTCATATCAAGAGAAAATATAAATAATTAGAAACTTTTAGATGAAAAATAAATGTAACTCATATCTTATCTTAAATAATTATGTAACAAAGTACTATATTAATTCAATTGTTACAGTGCACGAGATTTTATCGGCAATTTTACCCGCATTTTCGTGTTTTACATAGTAGTTGAAGAATGAGTTTTCATTCACCAAAAGTCCTACGTGAAAAAAAAAATTAAATAAACTATCTATGCCCAATATACCTTCAAATATAACTGCATTACAAATGGTGAAAATGGATGTAGAAATGATGAACTAAAGGTTTTTCGAAACAATGTTTTCTGTGTTCATTGATAATACGTCGTTTTTCATCCTCAGCAGGACTAAATGCAGAGATCAATATTTAATTTTTTTTAAAAACACTTAATAGAAGAGCCTCTTCACCGAAAGAAAGCCTCGCCACGAAATTCTTATTTTCAACACCCTATCTCAGATTAAGAAGAATATTTAGTGCAAATGATATTCCGCGTTAAGTAAAACAATAAAAAATATGCGATTTACTTTAATTATGGAATATTTCATATAAATTTATTTTGTTATATTAATTTTGATTTTTATAATCTTGATGATGATATAGTTTTATGCTACGTTGTGACATGTATGATTAATTTGGGGTACTATAAAAATTATATATGAATAAGAATATGAACTATATGAAATTTTAGGAAAATACACGGAAGATAAGTTGCTAATCAACCTTTAATCAATCATTCGGTCTTCCTACTAAATAAGAAGGAAAAGAAAATTATAAAAATTAAATATTATTTGAACCTGCATTTTTGAAACTTTCTACTTTGTATATAATTTTTAATTTTAAAATTTATAATTTTTCCCTCTTTCTGCATCTTGGTCCCTTTAAAATTGTACGAAGTCCGTTCCGACAAGCTTCTCAACTTCATTTAGGAATCTTTAGAGAGCGCATTATGCGTTTGGCTAACAGCCCATTTTGTAGAAACTATTCTGAAACCACTTTTCGTTCGTAAAAACTAACCAATCAAATTGGCAGTAAAAGAGAGAGGGAAAAGACATGCATTGGTTGAACTATCTTTTAATGCCTTATGGTTCAGGAATGTTTGTTGAAACAAACCTATTGTTAATTTATTTAATAAAGGTGAACTTCACAAACGGCATTTTTCAGTAAAATTATAAAACAAAAAAAAAATGTATTCTTTTTATATTATATTAATCTAATCTTAATTTGTGGGTGACCACCATTTTAAATTATTTAAAAATATTCTTTTTATATATTATGAAAACTTCATATTTTTAACGCATCACATTATTTTTAGTATATACTTAAAGTTATTTAATTCTAATGATAATAATAACAAATACAGTAACTCAATTTATATTGAACATGATAGTTTATTATGTGCTAATAATTTAAGAGATGGACTAAAATTATTGAAGTGGAGAGTTGCCTTAACTAGCTAGATATTCTAGTTCACGTTGAGCAGCAAATGCATTGAGGAGTTATGGGGTTAATATTGCGGATTTAACCACACGATATGAGCTTTCAATCCCCTACCTAAATCCTCCATACCTCTGAGTTAGCTTTGATATAGGCTTAAATTGAATTTTGATCATATTATACGTAATGAAAATAAACGGGATTTGAAAGAATGATTTTAATAAAATTTGATGTGAGGAGATAAAAGATTGAATATTAAATAATTTTATTTCCGCTTGTCCTCACAAAAACCTGAGAAGCAATATAATAGTATCCCTTATAAGGTTTCATTACATTTATAAAATATATATGGGTAAACAAGGAATGAAATAATATTAGAATTGAAAATCAGATTTATGATTTCACTTTCTGTGGGACATTAGGTCCTTAATTTTTTTTTTATAACTAAATCAAAACATGTTTATTACAACCTTATATTTTAATGAAAGCCATCCACTCATTGCTGGATAGAAATTATGAGCAGTATATTTGGCAAATTCATATAAATCACGGTTAAATTGCACAATTAAATTTATTTATTAATCTTGGGATGATTATTAACCGGTGAGGATTATTGTATGAATTATATGAACTGCATGATTATTGTACGAATTATTATATGAACTTCAACATTTTGATTCGAAGATTGATCAAAAAACGTAACCGTGTAAACAATAATCGTAATCGCCATTAGCGTCATAACGTTTAGTTCCAAAAACATAACGGTTACAACAACTATGATATTTGTATTAAAATAGGTTTTGTATTACTTTAAGACTTTCAGTGATTTAACTAATTCTATTGTAGTTTGATTTTTATTACTTTCACTTACCTATATATGAAATATATAGTAAGTGGAAGTATTGCGATCGTGAAAAATTTCGACTTCCGGTTTTCAACGGAAATACACGTTTTGGGGTCCCCTGAGTCGAAATAACCAAATCCCGCGAAATGGTCTGTGTGTGTGTGTGTGTGTGTGTGTGTGTGTGTGTGTGTGAGTGTGTGGGTGTGTGTGAACAGCCTAGCTCAAAAACTATTAACCGTGCGAACCTGAAATTGGGTATTCAGTGTATGTATATGCCCGCGATGTGACAGCAAAAATTTCATCAAAATTGGTCAAAGGGGGGGGGGTACTTTATTTAATAACTTTATACGTTTTTTTCGATTTTCTCAAAAACGGCTCTAACGATTTTGATTAAACTAAGTATTTGATGTATTAATATGCCCAAGATATGACTGTAAAAATTTCATCAAAATTGATCAACCGGAGGGGGGACTTTACTTATTAAATTTTGTATCATTTTCATGTGTTTTTTTTATTTACTCAAAAACGGCTTTAAAGATTTTGATCAAACTGGGTATTTGACGTATGTATATGCCAAAGATGTGACAGCCAACATTTCATCAAAATTGGTCAAACGGAGGGGGCATTTATTTATTTTATACCTTTTTTCCAATTTTTACCTTTTTTTCGATTATCTCAAAAACGGCATTAATGATTTTGATCAAATTCGTCATGTTTAATAAAAATTAAGTGTTCAATAATATCAGGTAAGTTTTATCAGTATTAAAATTTTCTGAGAGGGCTTAAATGGGGAAGGGGCCTTTTTTGTTTTCATATAAAGTACCTCTGTTTTAGTTTATATTGAGAAATTAACTGTCTCTCATCACGACTAAAAATAAGAAATGGCTAAATATGATATATGAAGAAAATCAAGTAAACATATACAGGAGAAAAAAAGAAAAAAAATTCCGTCAACTCATAAAACACCTTGAGCTCACGCATGCGCCATACGCCTTTAACGACAAACCAATGCGTTATAATTAAAGATGTTCTGTTCATTTAATGAAAATTATTTGTTTCATCGGAACTAAATGAAATATTCAACAAGTACATAGAGAATTATAAAATCAGAAGACTTGGAGTATCATGCTTGCATTGCCGAATTATCACAAGTAAAAACTTTTATTTAATAACAAAAGAAATTAGTTTTTTTTTTTTTTTTTTTTTTGAGCAAATGAAAACAAAAGTAAGAAATGAAAGCGGAAAAATGTATAACTTTGAGAAGTGGCAATTAACAAAACATATTAATTTCTAATCTAAGTAAGTTGGTAAGTGAAAGTTGTGTGTTACGCGCACGCACCAGATTTTTATATAAGGTTTTACGCTATATTGACAATATTGGTAGATCAAATACTTCTTTTTTAATATTGCATAATATTAAAATACATATAAACATTCATAATTTATTCTTTTTGACTCGATAATGACTTATGGCCGAAACGTTTTTGGAATGGATGGTGTCCTGGAAAATGCTTCATTTTATAAAGTCAGTAAAAAAATATAAATATTTTTATTAAAATTTAAATGGAAGTTAAAGTTTTAAGCACTGACAGCCACGTTTTTTTCCCTCTATTTAATAAGAAACAGCTTAACTTGCCCTTTTTTCGGATAACATCTGAGAGCCCTTGCTTAAAAAGTCTTAATGGCTTGTATTCAACTTTATTGTTCTTCTAAAATATATATTCACCTCTAATATTTAATAAATTATTTATTAAGTGAAACAATCTAATGGGAAATCAATAGGTAACATCAATAATGACATTATTAGTAAAGAAAAGTTTACTTTTAAACTTCCAAAATAAATATTACAAAAAGCAACTTGCAATAGAAAACAAGCAAGCAGTAAAAAGAAACTTTCTCGGTCGAAGAAATTAGTATTTTTCATGTTCCTTAAAAAAAAAGAAATGAACGATAATGAATCTATAAATACTGAAGGCTTTCAAGTTTTGGATAAAACTTGAATACTCTATAATATTGGATAATAATACTCTATAACTTATAGAGACAAACAATAATAAGAAAATAAATGTGGAAAAATGTGTGAAGTTGGGGAATGGAGTTTACATATTTATCAAAATACTTCCATTTTTAACCTATGTAAATTGTTAAGTGAAAGTTTTTTGTTACGCGCAACGCAATAGATTTTGTTAAATGAAATAAAACCAAGAACTTCAACAAAACTTATTGGTTAAAATTATTTGACTTTTCTTCTGCCATTTCCCTCGTTTCTCACTTATTAGCTTGAAATCTTATCGTTTTCCTAACCTTCAATCTGTTCCTAACATAGATCCGAAGGCTGATATACCTGATATGATATTGCTGAACACTAGGCGCTGTTGGTAGTTTTCTCCTACCACACGATCGATCATTTTATATCAAAACTTTCTCTCAGTTTCGTCTGGTTATTCTACAATTAGATCTATTTTTCTTGGCGTTTTATTGCTTCACCATCAAATCGACAGTTGATTGAATAAAAGCGAAACAGTTCTACTAATTCAAATTGAAGGCGATCATTTTATGTTAGGAAGCGTTTAATATTTTCTGAAGTATTTAAAAGTGTTTCCTGCAAAAACCGCAACTAGTTTTAAATCCGATTAAAATTGTACTTTAATCACATAAACAGAGCTTTCGTATGCTATCATTTAATAGTAAGGAACCGCTCAATTGTAATCTCGGAAGAAAGCCTTCATATACTCTGCCCCATTCAAGTAAAACTGGCGTGTTAGAGGAAAAGTGTGTTAAATTTTTTACATTGAGAAAACATAGTTAACCAGATTGTTCTTCAAACTATTAATTTCATGTTTACCTTATTTATTTACTGTCTAATGTTAGAAGGCAAGATCTTATAAAAAGCGAAACGTTGGAGAATCTAATATGGACCCCAGTTGTCACATCAAATATTACTGTGTTGTATTGGTTAGCATGACAACCTACAATACTAAAGATCACAGGTTAACGTCTCGCTGTGGCCTAGGATTTTTTAAAGGGAGTAAAAAGTCCTAAGCAATGCCGTACCTTGGATAGGTCATAAAATGAAGGACCCGAGCCTGTGCGATGTCATGTACTCGTTAAAGATCCCTATCCTAAAGCATCGTCTGATTAGCCTTACTAGCATAAAGTGACGTTAAACAAACAAATATTTAATATATATTTCAGATTGAATAATGAATTGGATAAAGGAACGTTAAAACAAAAAAAAAATAAAAAAATGTTAGACCAGCCGCACACAGTATACGCTACAGTACATACAGTACATACGCTCGAGTACGTATGACTACCGTACTGGGTTCTACCCGTACTGGGTAGAATAGGCAATACCATTCTGGGGTTAGTCCCTTCCCAACGGCATATCAAATAATTCGTTGAATTTGGAGGAACACTGATAGAAGTGCGGCTCGAACACCTCCGAAAGAACTGACTCAGCCCCCGCCCGGACCACTTTCGCCTATACTTTATAATCATATTCATCTTTGTTATTATCGATAGTATCGAGTTGCCCACGCTAGGTCATTGCGTAAGGAGCGCTTTGCATCAGGGTCCGATTGCGAGTGGGGCCCCTCATTCACAATTTTACCTTCTAATTCGGCCTTTATGCCATACATTAGGAGCAAGGGGCTGAATTTAGAGATTAACAGATGGGTGAATGTCATTTCCTAGTGGATTCTCTTGCGGATTTCATCACGCGAAAGGCAGGCATTGATGCCTCCCCACATATCGTGAAGATCTTGAATTACGCAGCTAGACATAGCATGTCCGGTGGAAAATGTAGAGTGTAAAGAACATATGACATAATCGCATTTATAGGAGTAGTAGTCAACTAAGTAGGTTTCATGCATTTTCCACTTGATGTGAAATTAGATGAACTTTGATCTAAAACCGATGATGGTACTTTTTTATTTTATTTTTTTATATCGACCCGATATTGTGGTGTTATAACCAGGCTAAATATAAAACAAGATAAGAACCGTTTGTATTCTACAATTTTTTTTTTTGCAGTAAATTTATTTATTGTTCGATAAATATATGTATTGGCAGCGCTGTAAAATATTTTAGTGGAACCTAAACATCATAATAAAAATAATATTATAATGCATGATTATGTTGTACAAAAAAGACATTTAGACCAATATACTAAAAGAAATATCATAAATTAATGTATTTTAATATTCTTGTTTGCGCTATTAAACAAACGACTATACCAGGTAAACATTGAAGTCGAAATAAAGCAATCATCGGATTATCATAAGTATCCAAATGACCATAAAAATTTTTGATTATTTTTTTGTTTTTTTTTAACTAAGGAACAATCATATAATTATTTTTTCAAAAATATTTGTAGGCAGAAATGAATACTTTTTTATCCTGATCGAATAATAAATTTTTTCTTCTCATTTCAGCTTAGCTTAGACCCCTTGGGGCCCGTTCTACAACTTCCTAATACCCTCCATTTTCTTGATACCGATAACCATCGGAGTGGTTGGGGAAGAAAGTGACATTATGGCCTACTTCTGCTGAACTGTCACAGGTGTGGTACCAGTTAATGGGGTTTCCAAAGGTATAAATACCTCGTGGTAAATTACTATCTTCATATGGAAATCTGCATAATTAGTTATTAAGCAATATACAGGTGCAAATTTTAATGAAAGAAAAACATGATTACAACTAGGGATCGACCAATATTTTATATTTAGCCAATGTCACCATAGATATATTTAGGTTTATCTGTCTTTCGTTCCTTTCTCCCTGGATTGTACCCTTAAATATAACAGCTAATAGAAATTTATTATATATCAAGATATATTTTAATAAGTATTTCTTTTATGGCTAAAATATAATGAAGTTATATATGCTGATATATCAATAACAATATAGTTAGCTATCGATCTCTAGTTATTGTATTATTTACAATTTATCAACTATAAAGATTTTGTTTCTATAAGAAGGTTTGTTTTTATTTATTCATTTCCGGTAAGTATAAAATACATTGATCTATCGATCGAATCTTAAACTCACTAATGATAGCTTCATTAATATCGACACCTGCCGATCTCGGTTCATTATATATTGTCTACAATTTTTAACAGATAAAGATTTATCGATTGCTTGTCTTTTTTATTCACAAATCCTTCATTGTTGTTATTTCGGCGTATCGCTTCAGTTGGCATATTGATTTACCGGACGAATCCGATAATCGTAAAATATGCCGATATGCCGATCGACCCATAGTTCTTACTTGATGTCATAGATGAATATTAAATAATCTAAATGTATAATAAAGTGGTCATTATTGGTTGTTAAAAAAAGGGTATGCTACTATCATTTACATATTATTAAATATTGTTAAATATTTGATAATACTGTCAAGTATTTCAAAATATCTTTTTCAATGGCAGTGTTTACTCTGGTTATTAAGGAATATAATCAGTATTTAGATACTATTACCTACTATTTATTTTATTGTATTTGTAATGGAGTTTTATCAAACTGTATGTAAGCTAGAACTGTTTTAAATCATATAGTTATTTTGTTTTACATTACAATATTTTCTAAATTGACTCTTCAGATCAAAACACTTTCATTCTGAAACTGTAATAATGCTAAAACTCTATTTGAAATTCTTTTTTCAAATCAGCATAATTAGTTAATTGGCATTGTATAGACACATAGTATAGCTACCGATGTATGCATTGAATGAGAAATAATATATAACGATTACATATTAGCTATTTAATTGTAATTGTAAATAATTTATTCTATAAGATTTAAAATTGGTAATATTTAAAAAAAATAATATATTTTATGGCTTATAGATTTAATGTTATATTACTTATTTCGAATTAAAGCTTCATCGTCATTAACATCAAATTGTACTTATGCCTGTAAACGCAAGAACGTCATAACTCAAAAATTTCCTGCACTCGATTAGATAATTTTGAAGTTTTAAATTCTATAAGCACTAGTTATTTCAAAATTATTGAATAAAGTAATTTTATTCTTGATAAGCTTTTATTTCAACTAATATTAACAAGTTAAATACTGTCTCTTATAAAGTTTCTTGCTTCATGAAACATTGTTATTAAGCACATTTGAATTGGTAATAGATGATTTATAATTAAATTGTGTTTGATTTTTACTTTCACTTACCTATATATGAAATATAGCAAGGAAAGTATTGCGATCGTGAAAAATTTCGACTTTTTTCAACGGTTTTCAACGGAAATACACGTTTTGGGGTCCCCTGAGTCCAAATAACCAAGTCCCGCGAAATGGTCTGTGTGTCTGTGTGTGTGTGTGTGTGTGTGTGTGTGTGTGAACAGAGTAGCTCAAAAACTATAGGTCGTACAATACTGAAATTGGGTATTTGGTGTATGTATATGACCGCGATGTGACAGCAAACATTTCATCAAAACTGGTCAAACGGAGGGGGTACTTTATTTGAAGAATTCTGTCAGTTTTTTACGTTTCTCTCGATTTTCTCAAAAACGGCTCTAACGATTTTGATTAAACTCGGTATTTGGTGTATGTATATGCCCGCGATGCGGCAGCAAAAATTCATTAATTGTAGGGGGCACTTTACTTAATAAATGTTGTTCCATTTTCAGGAGTTTTTTTTTTTATTTACTCGAAAACGGCTTTAAAGATTTTCATTAAACTTTGTATTTGATGTATGTATATGACCGCGATGCGAAAGCTGAAATTTCATTAAAATTGGTTAAACGGAGGGGGCACTTAACTTAGTAAATGTTGTCTCATTATCACGTGTTTTTTTTATTTATTCAAAAACGGCTCTAACGACTTTGATTAAACTGAGTATTTGATGCATTAATATGCCTGAGATTTGACTGAAAAAATTTCATCAAAATTGATCAACCGGAGGGGGGACTTTACTTAATAAATTTTGTCTCATTTTCACGTGTTTTTTTTATTTACTCAAAAACGGCTTTAACGATTTTGATCAAACTGGGTATTTGATGTGTATATATATATGCCAAAGATGTGATAGCCAACATTTCATCAAAATTGATCAACCGGAGGGGGCACTTTACTTAATAAATTTTGTCTCATTTTTACGTGTTTGTTTTTATTTACTCAAAAACGGCTATAACAATTTTGATCAAACTGGGTATTTGATGTATTAATATGTCCGAGTTATGACTGTAAACATTTCATCATGACTGTAACTAAATGAAATTTTCAACAAGTACATAGAGAATTATAAAATCAGACGACTTGGAATATTATGCCTTGCACTGCCGCATTATCTCAAGTACAACCTTTTATTTAATACTAAAAGAAATTAGTGTTTGTTATAGAGCAAATGAAAACAAAAATAAAGAATGAATGTGGAAAAATGTGTAACTTTGAGAAGTGGCATTAACACAATTTCTAATCTAAGTAAGTTGGTAAGAGAAAGTTGTGTGTTGCGCGCACGCACCAGATTTTTACTTTCACTCACCTATATATGAAATATATAGTAAGTGGAAGTATTGCGATCGTGAAAAATTTCGACTTCCGGTTTTCTACGGAAATACACGTTTTGGGGTCCCCTGAGTCCAAATAAACAAGTCCCGCAAAATGGTCTGTGTGTGTGTGGCTGTGTGTGTGTGTGTGTGTGTGTGTGTGTGTGTGTGTGTGTGTGTGTGTTTGTGTGAACAGACTAGCTCAAAAACTATAAGCCGTGCGAATCTAAAATTGGATATTTAGTGTATGTATATGCCCGCGATATGACAGCAAAAATTTCATCAAAATTGGTCAAACAGAGGGGGTACTTTATTTAATAACTTTTTACGTTTTTATCGATTTTCTCGAAAACGGCTCTAACGACTTTGATTAAACTGAGTATTTGATGCATTAATATGCCTGAGATTTGACTGAAAAAATTTCATCAAAATTGATCAACCGGAGGGGGTACTTTACTTAATAAATTGTGTCCCACTTTTACGTGTTTTTTTTTTATTTACTCAAAAACAGCTTTAACGATTTTGATCAAACTTGGTATTTAGTGTATGTATGTGCCCGCGATGTAACAGTAAAAATTTCATCAAAATTGATCCATTTGAGGGGGCACTTTACTGAATAAATGTTGTCTCATTTACACGTGTATTTTTTATTTACTCAAAAACGGCTTTAACGATTTTGATCAAACTTGTTATTTGGTGTATGTATGTGCCCGCGGTGTGACATTAAAAATTTCATCAACATTGATCAAATGGAGGGGGTACTTTACTTAATAAATTTTGTATTATTTTCATGTGTGTTTTTTATTTACTCATAAACGGCAAAAATAAGAAATAAATGTGGTAAAATTTGTGACTTTGTGAAGTGGCAATTAACAAAACACATCAATTTCTAATCTAAATAAGTTTGTAAGTGAAAGTTGTGTGTTGCGCGCACGCACCAGATTTTTAATAAATGAAACCTGGTAAAGCTAAATGTTTTTGAAAAACATCGGGCAAAACAACAAACAATTAGATGTAGCCAAAATAATATCTTAGAAAAATTAAATCTCGGGAATGTAGAAATATTACAAGAGGTCATTAAACTTTTAAAAGAGGTAATTGACATTTTACGTTTAGTATTTCCGTTTTCAATTCTATAAAATATTTTCAAAATATTTCATATTACCTATTTTTAATTTCTTTTTTCAACAGTCTTATTCTGAAAAAAAAAATCAATCTAATGAATACTGCCTTAATAGGTTTTTGATTGTTAATGTTGTATATTTAAAAATAAAGTATGTCGTAACTTATCAGGTCAAGTCCAATTTGGACCAATTAATAAATATTTCGAACTGAAAATTATTACGAAAATTCGATCAGATGGGATTCTAGGTCGGTGAAGGCAGACTTAGCAGCGACACCTTTTTACATAAGGGGACTGACTATTCCAGATATTTGATATAATGATCGCCCTCAACGTTAGAATATTTATAATAATTATACAGTTTGGACTATTTGATGATGATTATAGGTTCTGCTTCTCTGGCATACTCCTAATTAAGTTTTAGGGTTATCTGACACCTCAGTATTTAAAAAAAAGATGATTGTCGATTTCGAGATGTCTGCTCGACAATAGTAGTTTTGAAAAAACAAAAATATAGCATCAAATGATGAATGAAAATAATGTTGGAAGAATAAGTCACAATATTTATTAGTTTTTTTTTTAATATTTTCATGAATAATAACTCCTTTCAACAGTGATGTTCAGGCGCAATGATTGTTCTATGTGCAGCAAATAGTTTTTCAAACATACCACATTTTAGGGGTTTAAAATTAAGATTGTCCATTTTTTTTTTAAGAGGACACTTTAAGCACATTAAGCTTAAAGTGTTCGCTTTAAAGAATCTAATCAATTTTTTTTTAATTACATACATACATTACAGAAACATTCTGCGCGCGGTTGGAATATACTGCAAATGAAAAATTCGATTTTTTGCATATTTTAAAAAGTGCATATATTGTAAAAAAAAAACGAAAACAGACATTGTTTATCATTATTAATTTAATAATAAAAATATAATTAAATCGATGTTCTTTTATTTTTCATGACGATGTTTTAATAAATGTTTCATATCGCTCATTTTTTTCCACGACCTCATATCTGTCGTTTCGGCTATAACCCTTTAAGTCACATGCAGCACATTGTAATGGAAAGTTTCCTATTAGATTTTTCTTCTTCTCTTTTAAATTTCTTCTTTTCCCTCATGACAAAGCTATATTTCTAATTCTGGGTTTTCAATGTTATCTTCATTCAATAAAATATCTTTTTTCTCCTGTTTCTCTTCAGTCAATCTCTGTTTATGCTGACGTAGCATCAGTCAGCTGAAAAACAAGGATGGTTTGACCATTTCAAATCCTCCGTGTCATTTTTAATGATGTTTTTTTTTTCTTTCCTTTTTTTATTTTATAAGGGGAGAAATTCACAATGTTAGTATCGTATTTTTTTCCCCCTCCTCTTATGGCCATGAGACTTATCGAAATTAATTTTTCCCCCAGTAAGAAGGGAAAAAATCATTAGGTACTCATTGTTTCAGCTCAAAATAAATCAAAGGTCATCATTTTTTCAAGATACGAAAATCAAGAAAACTAGAAAATATTAATTATTAATTAATTTAAATTGAATTATTATTCATTAAAATAAAATGGTAATCAGTAGTAATAATGTGAATAAATTCATATTATCATACGTAAATATGTATAAGTACTTTGTACCGTTCTTTTTTATCTTTTTCCAGATAATAATTTTAGGCATCTCATCAACAAAAATTGATTCATAAAATATATATATATATTAAAAAAACGAAAGGTATTTCATTCAAAATTATAATCTGTTTTCTATAATAAAATGAATTCATGCAACGAAATACCCATGACAAATTTATTAGATTAATGAACCATTTACAAACTTTATTATTCTCAATGTTAAAATATGCCGATCCCTATCTTTGACAACATTATTCAATGCCTGTCCCTCCGATGAGGTCCATTTTGTGAAAGTTATTTTGCCAGCACCCGATTCCGAAATATTAAAGGCATGTCCTGAGTGACAGACCATATTTAAAAAAAGAAAAAAAAAAAGAAATGAAGTTAAATAATTCAAAAGGTTTGCAAAACCGTCTACTCAATTTGAAAATTTTATCACCTAATCTCATACTTCATATGATTTTTAGTATCATGCCTGTGTGGTTCATGTTAGAAATAAAATAAAATTAACAAATGACATAAAGACATGGATTTATTGAGAGATAAAAAAAAAGGACAAAATAGTAGGCTTTAATATTTTTAAATTGCATGGTCATGCTGAGTCACTGGCGGTTTGGCGAATATGAGCTTTCTTCTGCATATATAATGCTTCTGGACTCTCCCACTTTACTCTTCTTCGCCTCCAGTAGGGGAAATGGGTCCTCTCGTTAGTCACTCATGGCTTAGAGAAAATTTGGGTTGAAGAAAGAGAAAAATGTGACAGGCCTCGTCTCCTGCAGGAATATGTCTCCAACACCAAACGAAGTACCTACTCAGCCTCTGCCCCCAGCAGGTGGGCGCATTCAAATCTTGGCGGTCCCGCCATTTGATTTGCCCACCCCAACTACTTCAATTAATGTGAACTTTCAGGAAGCCGAAACAATGCCTGATATATAGCATGAATAAATGAGTATGGATCTAAAGAATGCAAGTGAATCAAAACAAGTGAATATCATCCTTACATATTATTAATACCTTTTATTGACATTGTTAAATTTAAAACAATAAAAGTCTAAAAAATGTATTTAACAATCTAAGATGTAAAACAATGAAGTATTTAAATTCATATCAAATCAAAAGGGAGGGAAAAAATTAAATTTATTTGTTTCAATTAATAATGTACCCAATATAAAATTCTTGTTGTATACTTAATATTTTAGTTACTTATTACTAAGGAATGGATGGTGAATTGTAGTCCGTTCTCTTCACGGGAACGAAATATTTAGTGTCTGTATACTTGCGATTGAAGCTCATAAAGAGATAACCTAATTTTAACTATGATTTATGGACGACCTTAATCAACACTTAATGTAATATATTGGTGCTTAATAAACGTCTTTAATTTCAATCAGGCTCGGCTTGTGGTTTCATTGTATATTATGTAAAACTGTAGCAAGATATGTATATTACTCCACTAATATATTTATCTTAAAGAGAATCAATCCGAAGGATCAGGTATTACTAAGCTGATCTGTAATTCCTATGCAAATTATATTGGGCACTGATGAAACGATAGATAAGAGATGAGAATTTGGCTTCATGCATGCTTCGAAAATTGACTTGGTTCAATAGGATTTTTTTTTTCTATTTATCAATATGTATTCGTAATTTTTATTTTATTTTTTTATTTTGATCAAAAGATTTTTTTTTTAATTAACATTATTTCACTTTTAGATCGTAAATAGAAATGTTGAAATTTCTTGAATTGCAAGAGGTCTGCCGACATAATTTTTTTTTTTATATTATGAATAAAATTAAATTTATATTTATTCTGCAGTTATGAATTTATTTAAGTGCTTTTATTATTAATGAAAATATGACAGATAACTAATTTTAGTTTTACTGTTCCTTATTTTGTCGGCTTAAAAGTGAAACATCTTACGGGACAATTTTTTACTTTCACTTACCTATATATGAAATATATAGTAAGTGGAAGTATTGCGATCGTGAAAAATTTCGACTTCCGGTTTTCAACGGAAATACACGTTCTGGGGTCCCCTAAGTCCAAATAACCAAGTCCATTCATCAAAATTGATCCATTGGAGGTGGCACTTTTCTGAATAGATGTTGTCTCATTTTCACGTGTACTTTTTATTTACTCAAAAACGGCTTTAACGATTTTGATCAAACTTGTTATTTGGTGTATGTATGTGCCCGCGGTGTGACATTAAAAATTTCATCAACATTGATCAAATGGAGGGGGTACTTTACTTAATAAATTTTGTATCATTTTCATGTGTGTTTTTTATTTACTCATAAACGGCAAAAATAAGAAATGAATGTGGAAAAATTAGCTGAAACTATAAACTAGCTGAAAAACTATAAACCGTACGAACCTGAAATTAGGTATTTAGTGTACGTATATGCCCGCAATGTGACAGCAAAAATTTCATCTAAATTGCTCAAAGGGAGGGGTACTTTATTGAATAACTTTTTATGTTTTTTTCGATTTTCTCACAAACGGCTCTAACGATTTTGATTGAACTGAGTATTTGATGTATTAATATGCCTGAGATATGACCGTAAAAAATTCATCAAAATTGATCAACCGGAGATGGGACTTTACTTAATAAATTTTGCATCATTTTCACCTGTTTTTTTTATTTACTCAAAAACGGCTTTCACGATTTTGATCAAACTGGGTATTTGATGTATGTATATGCCAAAGATGTGATAGCCAACATTTCATCAAAATTGATCAACCGGAGGGGGGACTTTACTTAATAAATTTTGTATCATTTTCACGTGTTTTTTTATTTACTCAAAAACGGCTTTCACGATTTTGATCAAACTGGGTATTTGATGTATGTACATGCCAAAGATGTGATAGCCAACATTTGATCAAAATTGATCAACCGGAGGTGCACTTTATTTCATAACTTTTTTTCTCATTTATACCTTTCTTCCGATCACTTCAAAAACGGCTTTAATGATTTGGATCAAATTCGCCATGTTTAATAAAAAGAAGGTGTTCTTTAATATCAGTTAAGCTTTATCGTTATTAATGTTCTGAGGGGGCTTAAATGGGGAAGGGGCATTTTTTGTTTTCCTGTAAAGTACCCTTGTTTTTGTTTATATGGAAAAATTAACTGTCTCTCATTACGCTAACGTTTACCCGTTTTTTTAATTTTGTATCCCTCATATTGTGAAACTTTTAAGAATTAGTACTTTTAAGATGTTTCCAGTTTTTTTAATGATAAATACTATCTTTCTATTCAACGAATTAACGAGTTATGATCTTATTGGTTTTTACAACAAATATTTCGCAACACCCAATATTATCAGTCACTTAACAAGGCTGTTTTTTTACAAACTTGGTAGGCAGTCTTAATGAAAATTTAGCACTTTTTAACTAAATATTAAAATTTTATTTTAACATATAAATTCATTGTTATATTATAATGCGCTATTATATGAAAAAGTGTTTAAATAAAAATCGAAAAATATTTTATTTCTGTTGTATATCTATGCAAAAAAAAAGAGAATTTAATTATACAGGGGACGAAAAAGAGAGAAGAAAAATAAACAGGATTTTTTAAATTTACATAATCCGGGTATCACTTACATTTTTTTTTTCGATGAACCCATCACGAAAGTTAATTTTTTTTATTTGATATTAACGAAATTTTTACATCGTTGTGTCAATAGTAAAGTTAAAACATGTCGGTAAAAACTAGAAATGGAAATGTGATGTTTTTTATTTTTTTAGATTTGTTACTTTGCTATGGCATAAGGCAATAACTGGTATGACACGACCTGATAAATGGTAATAACATTTGAATATTACAACATATATATAATACAAAACCTTGCCCTACTGAAAATGGTAGTTCACTATTTCAGTTTTTCTTTTTTTTTTTTTGTTCTCCTGAAAAGTACCGATTTTCACATTCTATTATTTAACATATTAGAGACGAAATGATGACTACCGTCCCACCTAATTCGAAGATTAATGACTTTATACGAACTCGGTCATCAGTGCCAGAGGGGTAGCTCAAAGAGTCTCAAAGACTGCAGATCTGTCTCTTTATTCAAAATTATGCTATTTAACCTTTGTCAAGATATCATCAAGCACGGACACCCTGAAGACCCACCGCGGTTAATTCCAGAGGAAATAAGGCTCCTCAACCTGGAGATAGCTCGGGGTGAAAGTGGTTTCGGTCAACTGCGTATTTGCGGTGTGCGGTTGAACGTTTACAAAAGCTAGGTTCAAGTGTGCGCGATACGTAATTGCGTTTGATAATTGTAATATGCGTTATGTGTTTGGTTCTAATGAACATACATACCTTTCGAAAGACAAGCGTGTTAATTTATAAGCACGCCGAAATCTTATAAACCATTAGTAAACATATAAAAATCCGTTTTAAAAATATCATGGCTTGCTACTGGAACTCATAACTTTTATTAGGTTCAAACGAATTCAGAAAGTAATAGGATGTAAGAAAATACATCATTACATGCAGAGAAACGCTCTTCTCACATTAACAGGCAGATAAGATGAATAGGCGAATAATAATAATAATAATAGTAATAATAATAATAACCAATTCATCTTTATTTGATTTTTATGATTTATTTGTTTTGTAAAAAGGGACTGAAACCCTCAGGCCATCAACGCCTAGAAATGGTTCAAATTCTCCTCCATTTTCCTCTCTTCTTTTTTTCTTGCAGGGATCCCTGGACTAGGGAGATTCCATCTTCTGTTGGTCATCTTGACTTCCACGTCATCGCATATATGATTGATTGGGACTGCAACTCTTTACTCTCCCTCTTGGTTTGCTGTTAAACATTTTTAAGGATAATTAAAAACACTTTGCAAAAAGAAAATTATAAATAGCAACATATCAGGTTTATGTTCATGAAATGAAATCACTATCTAAGATGTTTGGTTTATTAACTAAATTTTTTAGTAAAATTCTGTACTTTTTTCTACGTGCAAAAAGGTTTCATTTAGTTTTGCATATTCTTCAAAATTGGATTCTTCAAAATTACGCCAAACAGAAAAAAATAGAATAGTATAAGTTTTTTATTGATATGAAAAAAATATAGCCCACTTAATGGCATAGTGCCCAATGACATGCGTCAATTTATATTGCTCAATATAATACTACATCAGACTGAAACATGAACATAAGTAGTTTCAACAAAAAATAAAATTAATATAAAGAATATATGGACAGTCATAGCACAGACAACTACATATACAGAATTATCCTTTCAATTGCATATCTTTGTGTGCCTAAAATTCATTGTACTGTTCGTTCGGAATTTAGACATTTTATCAACTGGCTATGATGGCTTGAGTACTCTAAATTATCTACTTAAATAAAATTAATGGCCAAAATTAAATGTTAAATAACAGACTAAATAAGGTGTGGTACACGCAGAACTCGAGACGAATCGATAGTTGCCAGAGCTGTGTTAGAGATGTATGAATATATTGCCATTATTTTGACCTGCCTGCTCCCTTCGCTCTGGAAACCCCTTTCCGCTAACAATCCATCATTTCTATTTCATTCTCTTGCCTACAAATTCTGCCATTCGGGCCCGCATTAACACAGAACACTATATTTGCTAATATAATAAGTTCTTTTTATATGCAATTTAAATTTTGTCATTATACTAATCCACTTGTAATCATCGAAGATGTAATCGTGAGGATTCTAAAGTAACATGCCAATAAATTATTTCTAAAAAAATTGTCTGTCCATCCTCCACTAACCTTTTTTTTGGTATAAAATATAAAAAAAAAAAAAAAAAATCGAATGACTCGTTGCAATTGGTTTCACTCCTTTATAGTGTGCTTTTATATCATTAAGTTTGTGGCAACAAATTTTATGAATATGTGTGTTTCTTTATTATTTTGACAAAGAAAATTGCAGGTCGAATGAGTAAATTATCTACAAGCAACGATTTCATGTTTTGTAATTTTGAGTAAGCCTGTTATGGAACCACCGATAAGCCAATCGCAGCACCATTTTGTGGTTCTGTGAGCGAAAATCGCTGAGATAGATATTTTGACAAGTAAACTTGCAATAATAGAAATAAATGAAAGAAAATGTTTATCTGAAGTGAAATAAATACATTTTAAGGTTCGTATTCAAATTTGAATGTTTAATTAATTTTCAGAGTTATTTTTATAGTAAATTGCTTTGTTATATGAATTTATATAGTTTTATATGAATTCGAATGACGGACTGCAAAACCTTTTCGAAAGGAATTTTCTAAGAGATTTTACAATATTTCTGGTATTAACAGGCATGAGGGTACGAGAGTGCCTTGCGGTACGTTATACCGGTTTTGATTAAGGAGATGAGGTTTCTAATCCAAGTCCTCGTCAGAAGCCTTATATTAGGCATGTCAGTTGAGGCCATATCTTTAATAAGACTGTATTTATTTCCTTTTAGTTTAATATGAAAGTTCGATAGTTGTTTGTTATAAATCGGTATGTAAAGGGCGACGATTAGATGTATTAAAATTTTGGATTGTAATGTTTTTAGTTTTTATAAGTGCGTCTTTTCTGCTGAGCCATACATTTGAAAGGCGTACATCTATGTAGCTTTTATTTGGCATAAGCAGAATACATTTTTAGTTTATTTCATATTATCAATTTTTACGATTTAGGAAAAAACAATATTATCAGTATATTGCTTAAGGTCTATTTTGACACGAGGTCCCAAGTCATCCTCCTATCAAATATTAGTCCAAAGTAGTTTAATTTTTCTGCTTGAGGAATTCGGTGGTCGCTACATATAAACTAGTAGACATGTACCTTGTCGCAATTTGAACGATATATGTGGTGTTTTGTCATGATTTTATTTAATTTAATATACGCAATATTTGTTTAAATGTATTAAGTAACGAAAAGATTAATTTATATTTAAGCTGACAAGACAAACTGTATAATATGGTGTTCTCATGTAATGTAGAATAAAACGGATTAATAGGACATATGAAATATTGTGTTATGAATGGTGAACTAGCAGAGAATAAACCCTGGGGTGTAATTATATGGAAGCATAAGATTAATTTAAACTGTGTCAATTTTTTAAGTTCTCTGAAAATATGCTGAAAGCACTCGACAGTGTCATTGGCATGAAGTATTTCATTTCGCTCTAATCCAACCTTATTATTATTAATTTTGCCGATTGATTGATGGCCTCCAATAATATATTTTCAAAGACTCCTATCACCATACCAAGACAGTAAACCATTGGTTACGGTTATTTCTGATTTTCTAACACTAATGATGATCATCAATAACATCAGCGAAGAAAAGCAGAAGATATCTCAGTCACTTGAAATGTTGTAGAGAGTCTGATAAGTTTCAGAAAGTATTTGAATATGCAATTGCAGTTTCTCACCAATTATCAGACCTGAGCGATCCAGTGATGGAATACACCGATTCCATGATTCCATGCCCTGCAACAAACGGTCTTTTAATAATGAATCTAGTAAAATTATTGTTACTATCGAATATGAATATATTCGTTTCAAAGTATGTGAGCTTAAACATAATATTTATATAAAAAGCCAATATGATATATTTTTTTTGTACCAAAGTTTCGTGTTTTTCGACCGCATTGTCATTTTCCCCCATACAATATTTATAATATTACAACTACAATACAATACAGTTACAATTGCAATACAATTTATGATGCTAAGTTATATTTCATTGAATGTATTGCTCTGCTTAAGAAACAGCATTAAGCTGTTTAGAGCATTCTGTTCTTTTTGAGGTGTTTTCTTTTAAAAGATGATCTAGGGAAGACGCGCAAGATTAGCATTCTGTTAATATAAGTATTGCTGTGATTACTTATATACCCGGCAGCAAGTACATTGGGGGTGGGGGGGGGGGGGAGATTTCTTGCGCATCAGATAGGTACTAGTGGGTAAGCCGAGTGTGCCCTACTTACTATAGGCATATTCCATATACAGTTTGCACATTATCCCATTCATCCTCCGGCTAATCCTAACTTGCCAATGTTAATTTGGGCCCAAACAGTTAAGACTGTAATTAAAAATGGAGGTTCCAACACCGATTCCCGACCAAATTGTAAATTTGAGGAAACTCATACAACTCATACAGGTAAATAGGACAAATCGTCAACAGGGGCTATAATACGGTAATGTATGTCCTAAAACGATATGAAAAACTGGGTACAATGGAAAGTAGATACCGCTCTGGCCGCCCCCCGTACTCCAAGCTCACCACAAGAGGTCATCATAAGGACTTTGGCCGAAGAACCCCACACAAGTGCTCTAAATTTAGCAGGTATGGTGTAAGAAAATTACAAGATTAGGGTATCTGCACAAACGATTAGAAGGTCCCTAAAGAAAGCTGGCTATAATGTGCGTAAGCCTAGGTGTAAGCCAATCATTAGTAAACGAACTGGATATTGAAACTGCAGTTCGCAAAGGAACATGTAAACGAGCCATTATAGTTCTGGGAACGTGTTTTATTTATTGACGATAGTAAATTTAACATTCATGGATCAGATAGAAGGGGGAAAGTTTTGAGAAAACCTAACAAAGAGCCCTTGGAAAAAAACATAGTTGGTACTGTGAAACATGGTGGAGGGAGTGTTTTGGTTTGGGGGTGTATGTGTGCTGCTGGAGTTGGTAATTTGAAATTTATTGACGGAATAATGGACCAACACGTTTATATAAATATTTTGAGGAGTAATTTACCGGAAAGTTTAATGAAATTTGATCTCCAGGAAGAATTCATTTTTCAACAAGATAACGACAGCGCGGAAAGTTCAAGAATAGTTGCTCTACAATGCTCCACAGCAACTTAAAACACCTCCACAATCTCCTAATCTTAACCCAATACAACATCTGTGGGATCAACTAGGCCGTCAGAAAGTAAAAATTAAAATAAAGAACAAATACCACTTAAAAAGAGTACTATAGGAATTGTGGGGTAGAATTACTCCAGAAACTACAAAAAACTAGTTCACACCATGCCAAATAGATTATGAGAAGTGATAAGACATAAGGTAGGAACGACTACCTATTAAAGTTGATTTGGTATCAATAATAAAACATCAAGTTGAAGAAAAATGATGTGTGGAGGGACTTTTGGCGCATCAATATTCTGACATTTTATGTAATTTTCCTCATAAATTATAAGTTATAATAAATTTTACTAAATTTGATTATTGTTAATTAAAATAGATTAAATTATGTAAAAAATGTGTAAGTTTCATTGCCAATATCTGGTTCATAACCTATCTTTAGGTAAAAAAAAAAAAAGTTGGAGGGTGTGCAGAGACTTTTGTTAGTAAGTGTAGATTCACTATGTTAATATCTATGCAGTTTTATTTTTCCCAAATCCTCTTGATACATTGACTGTGGAATGCAGATAAATATTAAATATTTTAGAGTTTTTTCATTGTAAAAATATTTTAAGGCTTTCTTATGGTTAGTATAATGTTTTGTTGTAACATATTTCTTAATGTTATTACCTTGAAATCATGGGGCTCACCCCAATTAATAATTTTTTTGAGTTTGGAGTACATATAATAATGACTTAAATAAATATCTTTGATCATAAAGGCTTAAGTTAAAATTTTAAATTTTTCAGGAGAGCAACAGCAAAGTTCAAAAAATTATGTAAAATTTAATTATTAATAATATTTGTAGGTAATTGTTATTTTTATAAAGCATTATAGTTTGACTTAAGACCTTAATACCAACCTGTAGCACTGATTTCGTGCTTTAAGATTACGACATAATCTCCAAATGCTTTAATAGTGACTTATGACCGCCCTTCAAAGATATCTTATTAACTAAAAATATCTTACTAACTTATTTCCTAAAGTTTGAAAACAGAGCTGTTTCGCCAGCGAACTGGAGCCCGTGGCGGAGCCAATATGTTGGATGGAGGGTTTCATATGCCATATTCTTCATATATGCATTTAAAAAACAAAAATAAGTGAGCAGGGCAGTATACAGTGACCATATACTATTAACATAGAGCGTTCTACTTCTATTAAATGAGAATAAGAAAGTTGATTATTCCATATGATATAAAACAAGTTTATGAAATAGCTTAAGAAAAAGAAACAATATGCGAAATATTGCATATTCAGATCCAAATAAGATTAATATTTATCCCATAGCAGACTCATCATTCACTCCGAATGGATGTTTGAAAGCTGCAATTTATAAGCACTTGATTGCGAACCCGTTCGCAATTTTCCCATGACTAGTAGACCATGTTTGGACTTTGCATACCATAAAAGTTCGTACTTGGCTTAGAAACCAGGTTACGGAGGATGAGAGATTATTTTAACGATGTATTTCTTTCCGTTTAAATATTCCGATAACCCCTCAAACAAAAGAGCCGCCCCTTGTAAAGGCGGGAAGAGATTGATTATCAACTCAAGGATTACTCGACAAATTGATAAAACGGCGACGATCAATCCTCAAATGATCTATTATGAGGGCGAGTCTTGCCGTTATTAGAATTCCAATCGATATCAAAGACTATAATAACGATGGTAAAAAATATCGAGCTTGGCTACTTTAAAAACTATATTTTGTAACTTGGAACAAAACGTCTTTAACGCCTAATATCCCAGAATGTTTTGGATATACAGTAGATTTTATAATAGATTTCGCATAAAATATTAATCCACGCAATCAAGCAAACCGAGATAGGAAACTGCATATGCTTCTGTTTGTTGTAATGCAATCTAAAGATTTCCTAAGAATTCTAGCAAGGATTAAAATGAAATTATATATTTGCATAAGTAATTATAATCGGATTGAGGATTAAAGAAGTTTTAATAACGCTTGGTCTTCGACGGCTAGACGAGTCAGCACTTGCTGTTTCCTGGTAATCAAATCAGCAACTTCCGTAGTTACTTAGCGAAGGGACTTATTAAATCAGTTATGAGAGAGTACTATTTTTATCAGGACTCTCGCTGATATATTATCATAATTTATGACCTAAGAACGTTCTGCTTAGGCAATTCAAACCACTCAGTAATAAGCAATAAATTTCCAGGATATGTGGCATGGTCCCATCCAAGTAGCTCCAAGTAGGATCTAGTGTGTACATATCTTAGAAAAATATGTATACTGTATTCGTAAGATCGTGAATTCAAGTCGAACCTGTCTGAAGAAGATTATTAGAACTCATTTGGAAAATTTCTGCTACCATTGATTTGCTACTAGTTTTGAAAAGTGAACCTTTCTTATCGTTAAGAAAAAAATCTGGTGCGTGCGCGCAACACACAACTTTCACTTACCAACTTACTTAGATTAGAAATTAATGTGTTTTGTTAATTGCCACTTCTCAATGTTATACATTTTTCCACATTCATTTCTTATTTTTGTTTTCATTTGCTCAAAAAAAAAACCACTAATTTCTTTTATTATTAAATAAAAGTTTTTACTTGTGATAATTTGGCAATGCAAGCATAATACTCCAAGTCGTCTGATTTTATAATTCTCTATGTACTTGTTGAATATTTCATTTATTTCCCATGAAACAAATAATTCTCATTAAATGAACAGAACATCTTTAATTATAACGCATTGGTTTGTCATTAAAGGCGTGCGGCGCATGCTTAAGCTCGAGGTTTTTTATGAGTTGACGGAATATTTTTCTTTTTTTCTCCTGTATTTGTTTACTTGATTTTTTTCATGTATCATATATAGCCATTTCTTATTTTTAGGCGTGATTAGAGTTTGTTAATTTCTCAATATAAACTAAAACAAAGGTACTTTATAGGAAAACAAAAAAGACCCCTTCCCCATTTAAGCTCCCTCCGAAAATTTTAATACTGATAAAACTTACCTGATATTATTGAACAACTAATTTTCATTAAACATGACGAATTTGATCAAAATCATTAAAGCCGTTTTTGAGATAATCGAAAAAAAGGTAAAAATTGGTAAAAAAAGTTATGAAATAAAGTGCCCCCTCCGTTTGACCAATTTTGATGAAATGTTGGCTGTCACATCTTTAAAGCCGTTTTTGAGTAAATAAAAAAAACATTTTAAAATTATACAAAATTTATTAAGTAAAGTCCCTCCTCCGGTTGATCAATTTTGATGAAATTTTTACAGTCATATTTCGGGCATATAAATACATCAAATACCTAGTTTAATCAAAATCGTTAGAGCTGTTTTTGAGAAAGTCGAAGAAAACATAAAAATTTATTAAATAAAGTACCCCCACCCTTTGACTAATTTTGATGAAATTTTTGCTGTCACATTGCGAGCATATACATACACTAAATACCCAATTTCAGGTTCGCACGGTTAATAGTTTTTGAGCTAGTCTGTTCACACACAGACACACATACACACCAGACCATTTCGCAGGACTTGGTTATTTGGACTCAGGGGACCCCAAAACGTGTATTTCCGTTGAAAACCGGAATTCGAAATTTTTCACGATTGCAATACTTCCACTTACTATAAATTTCATATATAGGTAAGTGAAAGTAAAAATATAAAGACGTTTATGGATATTAAGTGACAGTAATATAAACGAATTTCTTACATCTAGCTATTATATATGAATGTTTCTAAGTACAAAATCATAGTAGGTTTTCTTTCTTTTCATATTAATTATATATTTTTTTTTCCTTTAAAATTAAAGTGATTTAATTATTATTTTTAATTGCATCTTAAAAGTAGCAAACTCCCGACAGGCGGCTAAAGCCATGCATCATTTGTCCTGCTTATCCTATTTTAAAAATTTGTAAGCACTAATTATTATATATTTTATAACTTATAAATCATAAGTATTAAATTTGTAACCACTTATACTTTTTGGTAAATAAAGTATTTTTCTATTTTATAAACTATTTCTCATCGCTTCTATTTCATTTAACAAATACCGTGATAGCTTTATTAGATCCCAGCTTTCGACTCCCCATGCTAGTCTAAAGTGATGAATGAACCCCCAATTCTTTCAGTACACATCAGGGCAAGACTAAGCGGCGCCATATTGGCCAGCCCAAAATTAACATAGCAGAAGTAGTATCATAGCAATGGTATGACTCCTCTTCAAAAATTGAGGTTTCACATATCAAGTATGTTTACTCAACTATCAATAATTAACAAAAAAATCGCTTATATTACATTCAGTTTTTCAAAGGTTTTAATTGACAATAGTTCTGTCCTTACTGTGATGTAAGGTTTTTATTTACTATTGATTTAACCCTTTGCACTCGGCACCGTTTCGGACCTTACCTACCAGCAACTCGACGCAACTTTTACCCGACATCCTACACCCTGCAAACCTAATATTATACAGTAAAATTTTAAAACAGAGAAAGGGATTGTAATGAAATTTGGTTTATAAGGTTATATGTATGGTTTATAAGTTATATGCATTAAGGTTATATGTGGACAATGAAGAACACATACTTAGAAATAAATCAAAATTTATTTTTTATAATTTTCTACAGTATGGTAAAGTCTCACGAAATTTCCAAATATCTAATTCTGCTTTAATATTTATTTTGTTAAATCTGTCTATATAAATGTCTATCCACTAGTTCTAGATGTTGCACAACGAATTAGACAAGTGTACATTCCGTCGTGAACGCACTTCGCACATTCTTTTTCGACGTGTAAAACGGTTGATTTATTTATCATGCATCTTTGATTTGTTATTTTGTGCCATTTTAAAGGAAAACTTCAGAAAAACACGCGTTTCTTCAAAAATTGCGGTGGAACAAGTTTATTCTCCGTAATTGCCTATTATTATTACATCGTCCAACAAAATTATTCTTTGCTTTTGAAGGAAATGGGTAATTATTTAATAGTGCAAAGTGTTAAACATAACCCAGGACTATGAGCATTAATTTCCAAAAGTGCGATCCTAATTGATAGACTATAATCGTTGATGATTTATTTAAAAAGAAAACATTGGCCATGGCTGGGATTCGAACCAGGGTCTCTGCAGCTAACCAGGCAGTGCGTTAGCCAGCTAATCTACCATGGTTTTAAATAGTTTTAAAATTTCAAAAAAACATTAAATAGTAATGGCGTACGTTAAATAGTCATATATAGTAATGGCGCCTCCTGGGCGCCGTTCGAGTAGCAGTAATGAATAGGATGGCGCCTGAGAGGCGCCGTTCGGGTGCAAAGGATTAAGCCTTCAAACGACAACAGCATGCACCTAGACTTCGTGTTGGAACAGAATTAGTATTTTAAATGTTAGTTAATATTCTCTCCCTTATTTTTATGATTATTGTTATCAGTTCTTTCAAATAATCGACACGACCTTTCAAGTTTCAATCTTTGAAAATTTTAAGTTTTGAACATGAATATATGTTATATATACATGAATATATGTTAGACCTTCTACAGCAACGATATTTTCTAGTGAATATAAATGTAGACCCTTCTCTAAAAGTTTGCTTTCTTCTTACAAAATTTCGATAGTTGTTCATTATTACAACAACGTCTTTATTATCTCGTCATTATAGATCACGAATTGGGAGGATAATAAGGTATTACAAAAGTAACAGCTTTGACATCTTATTAATATGCGCATTTAGCCCTTAGGTACTGACCTTTCAACGTTGAAATGCTTTCACTTGAACACGATAACGGGCACGATCTACATTAACTTGCCTCGTAATGACAAAGTGTGGGCGGGCTAGATTTTGATGGACCTTGCAGAAAAAAAAATCAATTTAAAAATACCACAGATTTACAATAACAATAAAATCGATAGTAAAATATCAAAGAGAAAAAGACAATAAAAAACGTCAATAAAGATCAATAAATCCCGACGGAAATGTTGAAAAGCACGAGTTAAGATATTAAATGAAAAAAAAAAAAACGTTTTTCGATATTTTTTTCCAATTCAAAAGATAAGGATAAGATAATAATAATAAAGATAATATTTTTTGTAAGATAAAAAAAAGAAAGAAAGAAAGACGTTGTTCAGTACAATACTTTTTTAAGGGGTTTTGAATTGAATTAAAAGAAATAAGATTACAAAGTATAAACTAAATATGATTTATTTGTTTTGTAAGCACTTGCGGGATTTACACTGTTGATTTAAATTCAAATGATTGAATATTGGCGAATAGGAATTCGTCCTAATTATGATTTTATTAGCGATTATCAATTTATTTTATGTCCACACAGAGAACCTGTTTCGCTAAAACAGAAAGAACCTGTCTGTGGTAGCGATTAGGGACGATTATTTAGTTGGAGAAAATTTAGATTCGAAATGTATCACAAGCTATTAAATTAAAAAAAAAAATATTTTCTTCATAAAATTAAAACGGCCATTGCAATAGTAAGAAACGTTTATTTGACACTGGATTGAATTTTTCGACCAATTTGGATATAGTAGTTTTTTATTGTTGATTTCATCATTTAAAATCCCTGAGTAAATATTATGAATTAAATAATTTAAATAATAAATTCAAGTAGAATGAATGGCTTTATAATTTTAACTACGCATTGAGCGAAATTTGATGTCCTTCATTTTTTATTATTATATTTAAATTTCTCAGTTTGATGAACAGCTTTTATGACGTAGGTAATCGAATGATTCATTGAAAAAATTATTATTTAAAAAATATTTTAAGCTGTAGTATTTATGGTTAAAAAATAAATAAAGGGTGCATTATGTTGATTTTACCAAAGTCAATGTTTTTCAATGTTTGTGTTTCATATATCTATGAAACTATTTTTAATACATTACATTTTCAAGGCATACCGTCAGTAACACGCCAAATTTTAATTTAGATTCGATGATTTACTATTCCATAACACGAAAATGATAAATGTTAATACTTCAGATCGTATTGAAGACATTGCAATGAGAAATTTAAATACATATATATATATATATATATATATGCCCTATTGGAAATATGCAAATGCTATTGTTTGCCATTATATGCTTGTTTTTGCACTCCTGAAAAGCACTCATTTTCATATTCGGAAGGTTGAAGTGGTAGTGGTTGAAGCGACGATGTGGCTTAAATGAGAGAGGTTGGAAGAAAAAAAAAGTTGATCAATGGTAAGAAGGGTAAATACAAAATAACTAAAAACGATTCAAAAAATGCACTCGGAACCAAAAGGTGACAAATTTCTGTAGTAAATACTAATACTTTAACTCTCGTAAAAATTTAACCGTAGGTTAAATTAAAATAAGCTGAAACAAATAAAATAAATACCGTTCGTTTAAATTTAATTTATATATAAACGAACGGTTTTTATATTATATTAAATTTATATTTATTGGCATCGATCATACCCCTCAATCCTTTTAAAAACGTTATACCTCAAAACATCGGCTATTTTTAGCTCTGACAGTTTTCTAAATGCGCGGAAAGAGTACGATTCGTAGAAAAATTTTACGAAACCATTGCGAATTAGTAAACATTTTTTAAACCGATCCAAACATTATCAATAAGACTTTCGACGAAATCGTCACAAATTATCAGAGGTTGTTTAAAATTTAAATTTTTTATATTGTGTTTCCCCTCCAACAGCGGAAAAAAGTCACATATAGGTCAATTGCTATTCTAAACACGTTTTATACTACTTATAAACTTTAGATTCACTCTCCTGAATAATCTTAGATATGACGTTCTTAAAAGGATCAAACGATATGTCATTTTCATTTATATCACAACATTAAACAATCGAGGAAAAGAAACAAACATTCTGGGTTGGTCCTATACCGGTGTGATGAAACGTGCTTTGACACTAGAGAAGAAGGAAACGTTCTAAAATGTTAACCGTGTGTTTCGACGGGGAGTGACCGGGCATAAATCAATAACCATTTTCATCAATCATTGGATTGTCTACGTTCAAAAAAATGTTAGTATATGCGTCCGGGAACACCCATGGACGTTTAAACTGTTTGCCTGATATATCCACGGAATATTAAATCAATTCGCAACAGGGAATAATTGATATTTTCAAATTATTAACTAATAATTTTCTAGTTCATTGGAGGAAATTTTAGGTTTAAAAGTAAAAGAAAAAGGGTTTAGAGATGTATAATAGTCAACTAATGTTCCAATCAGTAGCTCGAAACATGTGAGATTTTATCTCTTACTTTATTTATTATTATATATCATATCATATATCATATAGTTTATGTAATATTATCTGTCTTAGCTTATGTAATATATCATATATATCATTATATCAAAATTAAATTAAATGGCAAAGTTCATGGGTTGGCAGCGCTGACTGATGTCTCACGGGACTTACTGTGCGTGAAGAGACGGGCAGTAAGACCGCATGGTGGCGGAAACTAATTGCAGCATCTTTAGCATATTAAAATCATGAGGGAGTAAATTTCGAAGACCCTAGTGGGTCCTTGGGACCGAGAATGAAGACGGAGAAGCTGAGTGCTGCCCAGCCAAAATGACCAAGTTATTCACAGGCACAAGAAGAGCCCTTTTATTTAACTACTTCCAATATCAAGGTAGGAGAGTGCTTAAATTCATCATTCCTACGTTAAATTCATCACCCATCCAAGAAGAAGTCATCATCAGATTATTAATAAAAATTTTAATTAACAACCTATGTAACTATTTCGGCCATTTAATTTCCAGCAATATTTTTCATATCTCAAATATAACCCCATATTTTGTTCATTCAATAGTTTAATCATTTATATAATTCCCCCATTATATAGTCCACATTACCATAAATACCATAATTACCATAAATACCAGCGGAACCACCAATGGTTCGTGGTCTATAATATTCTTAAAAGAATTATAGACCACACAACTAATATTTTTACGATAGGATGATTAATAGTCAGGATTTTTTGTTTAACCTTTTTTTTTTTTTATCCTCTCACAAGAATAAAAATTCAAGAAACCGCACGCTCCAAACTTCCAATTTACTACAAAAGACTAATCTACATGACAATAATAAGACCTATCTGGACTTACGGAGTCGAACTTTAGGGTTCCAAAAAATCATCTAATTCCTCTCGCATCCAATCCCTACAATCCTAAATTCTTCGTAAAATCCTGACTGTTTAAATTATCCATGAAGACCTTAATGTTTCTTATGTCACTGATTTGGCCCGATACAGATAACCAGACTTTTCACATTAAACTTCCTACTCATCCTAACCCTCTTGCCTCCAAACTTGCTTCCTCCTGTATATCAGACAATCCTCAGAGACATATGAAAAGAAGATGGCCTAGAGATCTACTGAATTAAAACAATATTTGAGTCCTAGTAGGTAGTTTCTCCACACGCCTTTTCATGTTAATTTACTTTACTTATATCAAATTTACTCATTGTATTGATATTATCGGGGTTATAGATTCTAAGTTACAACGGGCTAACACATGTACCAGAAGGTACCCCAATAAAAATATAAATATAACTATGTATGAAAATATTTATTTCCCAATAAACATAAAAATGTAAATATAAATATATTGTCTTTGGGTGTAATACAAAACGTTTGTACGTACCGCACTGATATGCTCGTTTTCGCCCACTTGCAGGTGCCGTTGTGCGTTCGTCACTGTTTTTATTTTTTTTTTGAGCTCGAAATTGCTTTTTAGCCTCTTTTTATTAAACTCCACTATATTCAATAATGATTAAAATCATATGTGTTTTTTAATCATTATTCTCTACATCGCTCCCCCTCGGGTCAGCGAAACACACTCGTCGATGAACCTTAGCCCTTTGACACTGTATACAAGTCTTAGCCCAGTTGCCTATGTCTGCGTTCATTTCAGGCCAAAAGTAACGTTCGGAGATAAGTTTCCTTGTTGCCTTGATCCCTGGATGACTTAAACCGTGGAGCCTATTAAAAGTGGAGCGCCGAAATTCAGGAGGAACGTAGGGTCTAGCTGTTTTCGTTAAGGTCTCGCAAAGTAGCTTCGACTCGGTTCCGGGCATTGACATCAGCTTCAGTTCTATCGAGGTATTCCTCTTAAGATCCTGGATGGTTTGATCCTTCTTCTGTGCTTCAGCAAGAGCCTCCAGATCATTAGGAAGGTCCACTTCCTCGATTCGTGAAAGGGCATCAGCCACACCGTTCTCACTCCCCGGTCGGTAACGGATGTCAGTCGAGAACTGACTTATGAAATTGAGGTGTCGTATTCGACGCGGAGATGTCGACTCTGAATGCTCGACAAAAGCGTGTGTGAGTGGCTTGTGGTCCGTCACGATGAAGAAATTGAGGCCTTCGACGAGTGGGCGAAAATGCTTTACTGCTTCGTAGATCGCAAGGAGCTCCTTATCGTAAGTGGCGTAGTTTTTCTGCGTCTGTGAGAGAGCTTTGGAGAAAAATCCTAGTGGACGCCAAAACCCATTCTTAAGCTGCTGCAGGACTGCACCAATGCCGTTGTCCGATGCGTCGCAGACTAAAGAAAGTTCGCAATTAGATGCGGGATGCGCAAGTTTTACCGCTTCTGACAGGCTACGCTTGCTTTCCTCAAACGAATTTGTAGTCTCTGCTGTCCATTCTATTGGAGTTTTATCACCTTTTTTCGCGTTATGAAGAAGCCGATTAAGAGGTCCCTGGATATGGGCTGCATGCGGTAGACATTTCCTATAGAAATTAAGCATACCCAGGAAACGTTTTAGTTCGCATTTGGTTTTTGGTTGGGGAAAATCTAGGACTGTCTGCACCTTCGAAGGAAGGGGCTGTATTCCGTCTGCATCTACCCTGTAACCAAGGAAGTCAACTTCTCGCTTTCCGAAAACACACTTACCGACGTTTAGCGACAAGTGGAATTCATTCAGGCGTGCGAATATTTCCCGTAAATGCTTCTCGTGTTCTTCAATTGTTTGGGAAGCGACGAGGAAATCGTCTAAATATGCGAAAACGAAAGGCAGGTCTCGCAACATGTTGTCTATAAACCGTTGAAAAGTCTGGGCAGCATTCTTTAGGCCAAATGTCATCCTTGGGAATTCAAAAAGACCAAATGGGGTGATAACTGCCGTTTTCTCAATATCTTGCTCGGCTATAGGAATGTGGTGGTACGCGCGTGTAATATCGAGGGTCGTAAAGATTGTTTTCCCGTCGAGATGGTTGGTAAAGTCCATCAGGTTCGGCACCGCGTATCTGTCCGGAACAGTAAGCTCATTCAGCCTGCGGTAATCTCCGCAGATTCTAAAACTCCCGTCCCGTTTCGTCACAACGTGTAGTGGACTGGACCAGCCGCTCTTCGATGGCCGGCAGATTCCTTCATCCATCATTCTCTGGAATTCTTCTTTGACAGCCCTGTATTTCTCCGGTGGTAATCGCCTGGCTTTGCTCTTCACAGGGTGTCCCTTAGTCTCTATTTGGTGTTCCACGACTTGCCTTGGTGGTCCACGGATGGGCGAGGGACGTGTGATGTTAGGAAAGTCCCGTAGAATGTGTGCGTAAGCGCAACCATCGGGTATGGTCGAAATCGAAGGTGAAGCGATGGAAGAGATCTTCCCTATTACTTTCAATCCCGTATACTGATCGATGTGCCGCCTGCTGCCGACGTCGACGGTGAGCCTATGATGAAAAAAAAATCCGCTCCGAGTATAGGCCTGCCGATATCCACGATCAAAAAGGTCCATGGAAAGACGCGACGAAGACCAATATCGAGGTAAAGCGTTTTCTCACCATGTGGTGTTGTTTGTGGCGATGAGTCTGTAGTCGGTCGCTTTGCGATGAGTACGAGGATTGCGAGGAACAATGGAAATAGAGGCACCGGTATCCACCAGAAAGGAAAGACCGGACCTCTTGTCAGTAACAAAAAGGCGGCGCTGAGGTTGGGCTTCGATGACGGCCGCTTGATCCATCGGCCCTTCTAAAAATCCCGTGGTGGTTGGGACTTACAGCTGCAAGGGGGTCTACAGTTTCTAGCCTTGGAGCGAAATCTATGATGGAAGAAGCAGAGTCCATCATTAGGGGACTTGGAGCGTTCTCGCTGCTGGGAATTGCTGGGCCGATCCCTACTCGCAGACCTGCACCTCTTCCTAAGGTCTGCTACCTCTACCCTAAGTTTCCTAAGCTCTTCCAAGATTTCATAGTTACTGGAACTCGCCTTGGGAACCGAAGGAACCTGTGATGAAAGAGCGTAAACCTCAGGACGATCGACCTCCATGATCTTATCGGCTACGCTTGTAAGGGCATCCACGTCTTCCTGCTTGGTCGCAGCCAAAATTTCCTGAACGCGTGGAACTAGATTTCGAAGCCACAATGTTCGGACGTCATCCGCGCTAATTGTCGAACCAGCCAGCTGGGTCATCTGACGAAAGAGCTGAGATGGCCGCTGACTTCCGAGCTGGGTTTCTTCTAAAAGCTTTTTGATTCGCCGAGTTTCGGATTCGCCATAAATCGAAATTAACCTATCACGCAGCTGCTTATACGGGTCATCAGAGGGAGATGTAAGAAGATCCGCTACCTGTGTAAGCACCTCGAGATCCAGGCTGGCTATGATTGACTGGAATTTGATTCGGGACGATGTAACCCGTGAAGTTGCATACGGCGTCTGCTTGTAGGAACCAAAGGTTCGGGTTTGTTTTATAAAATGGAGGTAGGCGGGATGTAGCTCCCGTAAAAGAGGCTATCTCTGAGTGAAACGCGGAATGTTCCGTTAAAGGTAGTTGTTGCTGGGATTCGCTTACGTTTCTATCTGCAGGCATCATTACGTCTTATTTTATCACGTCGGGGTCACCACTTATCGGGGTTATAGATTCTAAGTTACAAGGGGCTAACACATGTACCAGAAGGTACCCCAATAAAAATATAAATATAACTATGTATGAAAATATTTATTTCCCAATAAACATAAAAATGTAAATATAAATATATTGTCTTTGGGTGTAATACAAAACGTTTGAACGTACCGCACTGATATGCTCGTTTTCGCCCACTTGCAGGTGCCGTTGTGCGTTCGTCACTGTTTTTATTTTTTTTTTGAGCTCGAAATTGCTTTTTAGCCTCTTTTTATTAAACTCCACTATATTCAATAATGATTAAAATCATATGTGTTTTTTAATCATTATTCTCTACAATATTATACAGTTGTAAATTTCAATAAATAAATTTAAAAAAAGAAAAATCTTTTTTATTTTGGAATGCCAACGTTCCGATCGCTACATCTGAATCTTCATCAGGGCTCAGAGACCAGAGTACTATAGACTGGAGAATGATCGAAGCGTTGGCATTGCAAAATAAAAAAAGATTAAACTGAAAATTCTGACTACTAATCAACCAATCGAAAATGGTTTAGAATGTGCATTATAGCTACGATTTTAACTTTTTACTCTCGAACAGGCCATAAATGACATTTTTTGTGTAAGGACATGAAAAAATCTAAAATGTTTATATTTCAATCAGACCCTTTTGTTTAGATATTTCTTATATATAGATATATCTTTTTATTTGGGCAATCATCTGATATCATATTATGCCCTTTAGTATTGGGATTACATCTTTTGAGGCTGGATTATTTAATTTTACTCTCTGCATTTCTTTGATCTTCACGCTTTAAATATCAAAATAAATAGCAACTACCTAATGAATTACTTAATGGATTTTTTTTTTATCCTTAATAGAAATAAGTTTTTATCATTTTAATAAAAATAATTATTCATTAGAGCTACCTAATTGGCAATGAATCAATCATTGCCGTATGTATAGAGATACGCATACACAAACATACATATTCATATATAAAAATACATTTATATTCAATCTATTCAGTCTTTGGGTCAGTGGACCTCTTTCCCACCGCTCTCGCAATTTTTCGCGAATCAAACGTGGGAGTGGATTTGTCTATTATGTGAGTCTCTTGAACAATGTCAATTTATTTAAATAATTATTCAATTCCTTTTCTTGTCATGACTACATTAAAGTTCTTAATATAATTTATAAGTTTTTTTTTATAAGAAGAGGATTTCCTAATCCCTAGTAAGGCGCTCTTGCCACTTGAGCCACCCAGGCACATACCCGGTCAAGTCAATCCATTCCCTCACTGACCTCTTTCCCACCGCTCTCGCATTTTTTCGCGAATAAAACGGGGGAGTGGACAATTTTTACATTAAGCGAGGTCTCTTGACCCCTGCCTAGGCCAGTCTTATATCTTCTTATAAAAAATATTTAAAAATTATACCAATAATTCTAATGTCATCACGGCAAGAAAAAGAATTGAATAATTATTTATATAAATTGACTATGGCCAAGATACCTCATGCATTGGACTCCCTCCGACTCCCCAGTTTAACTCTAATTTTAATAATAAAATACATAATTCGAGCTACCTCGTTAGCTATCCAAAGAGTTAATCATTCCCATATGTATAATAGTACAATATTTGACCCTTTAGACTGATGACCTTGTTGAAAACAAGAATTCATAGTTGCTGCTGAGATTGATTTCAAAAGATGATTACAATGCACGAATATGCTCCTCTTTAAGAGTATTCTGAAAATAGCCGATTTTTTTTTAGATAAGACGTTGTTTGAAGGAGCGAGCTTTATAAATATCAAGATACCAACCTGAATGGAACATAAATAGATTTTTTATGTTCTTATAAATATTTACCTAATTTAAATATTCGTATAGAAATAAATTCAGATGGGGATGGTAAAAGAGAAACAGGTTAGGTTTGCTACATATTTGAGCCACATAAAAACATTTCACCATTACAAATACATTCTCCAGCGCCCTTGGCCACCAACCTTCCAAGGATCTCCACCTGCAAATTTCCAGAATGGCTAATGGGTTGCGTGTCGGTTCTCATTTCAGTTCTAGATCTATTTTGCAAAGCTTTCTGATTCAAGTATAATATAATGGAATGAGCAAGAGGATGTAAAACTTAATAGCTGTTGTTCATAAGTGTTATTGACGTAATATCAATGAATTAATTATGGAGCAATCCCGAATCCGGTATACAGTAGAACAAACAGTATTTTAACATAGAATTCATTTTGATGCATTATATTTATTTTCTTTTCAAGAGCAAATTTCCCTGGGGGCTTCTGTTGAAATTATTGTTGATTCCTGTATGAAACAGCTATTGGTGAAGATGCTGTAAAAGGTATTTATTTCATGTACAGTGTCGACATTCCAGGCTACTGGCTATGCACTTCAGGAGTTCAGCCGCATAGATAATCTAAAGAAATAGGTATTATTACAAAGTTGTAATTTAAATAAATAATTAAATGTAATATACAAAACAAAACAGGTCAATAAAAATGTAAAGTATACACGGTTTTCAACTGTTTTTTGAATGAAGTTTATAACAAAACGTTCTTCCCTTCTTGACCGCCATGTGCGATTTTAAGTGGCCATAAAGACTTTTTTACAAGGGAAAGAAGACAAGTTTTTTCATCTCAATATTTATCAAAAAACATAACCGTGTATACATACCTATTAGGGTCTTTCTTATCTCCTCTGGCCGCTAAAAAGGGAAGCACGTTTTGTTCCAATGTTCATTCCAACAACAGTTGACAACCGTGTAAAAAGTCCTTTAAACAGGTTTATATTTTTATAAAATCAATTAAAACATAGCAAAAAAAACAGTAGATGAAATTATTAAAAAAACAATTAGTTAAATAAAATAATTATAACATCAATAATAATAAATGAGGAAAAAAAATAATGGCTTTTAAAATAACCATTTCTGTCTTTTAGAGTAAGATTTAAAATAAAAAGCAGGACAACATTGAACCATTTTAAAAATAAAAATACAAACATTTCGGTAAATGAGCTATGAAGATCATAAAAAGACACCTTGTAGTATAATATAAAATAAATATACAATAAAATATATATCCACGTTTATTTTATTTATTTTTTTTTTTGTCTTTTTCTATTTTCCGTCTAGTATTCGAAATGAGAAATCTATTACGTTTTAAAGATTAAAATAGAACGTTATTTCATTTAAACGTTGTAAATTAAATTTTAAATAAATTAATATAGCGATAGGGGGCCTTTTAGATTCGTTCATTCAGAGAATTTAATCAGATAAACCTAGATTGGGAAGAGGAACTTAATTTCGTGCTGAATGAACCGACCCCTGCAAATGAAACACTTCTCTCTTAGCCTATCTCCAAATTGGATGAAATTCTACAAAAAAACGAAATAACTGATATTTGATGAACATTAAAGTAGCTAGCAATGAATAAATTCGTTATATTGCCCGTTGAAAGGGGGCATAAATTCTTTAAAAAAAGATATATCCTGTATGTTCTAACTTCACCTCCTACCAAATTATATTACCGCCTTATCTAATTAGCCGCATTACAGAGGTACCTTTTTATCTTTTTACGCTTGTTAGTACAAGCTTTAAGCAGATCGTGTTATAATTTGCAATAAAAATGCCTGAAATATATTTTTCTTATATAATAATATAAAATATGTTGTGCCAAGCCCCTTTCAATACATTTTTTTAAAACATTTCTTTTTTTCCACCAAATATCCTCTCTATGATGTCCCTTATTTATTTCTACATCCTATGACCTTTATGACTAAAAAGCGGGAAAAAAAAAAAAATCTTTCCTCCTTTTTTATTTTATTTTTTCGTTTTTAGGCAATGAACTAAAAGCGATTATCATTCTACAAAAAGACATCTAATACTAGCTCATACAACGCATTGATTCGATAATATAAATTTATTGAATTAGATAAAAATTATTGACTAGAGCTCGGATTCCCGTGCAATTGCATCTTTTTTGTGGAAAGTCAGAATAGAGCGTGCTCAAGTTACTTATCCGAATCAAGCCTAATGGAATGTTTTAATGAAGTTTTATACTGCACGAAATTGCACGTTTTGGGGTTTACTGCACGAATTTTTATTGTACGAAATTGCATCATTTGATATTTTGAAGAAAAAATATATTACAAATCGAATTTTCTTTAATCACATCAAAACAATAGTGGAAAAATAAATGAGAATGTCATAGAAAAAAAATAAAGGAAACTTGGGAGATGTAAACCAACACAAACCTCCGATTTCCCAGAAATAAGGGTTCAGTGGTTCCTGGATGTTTACATTTTGTTTCTCAATTCCCATTGTTCTGTCAGTATCAAACTAGCATCTGTCGAGTATATTGGTACTAAAAATGCCTAAAATGGGAGCAAGTGTGTCTTCCAATGGATTGAAAAATATCCTGAACTCAATAGGGATGGTTGTGTAGTGTTCTGTAAATCTTGTGATAAAAATTGAATGTGAGAGGAAATCACGAATTGATACCCGCTGTAGCACAATTAAGTACCTAATTTTTTTAACCCTAGAACGGTAACAGGAGTAGTCGTATCACCAGAGTGATTTAAAAATAAGCCTACGCACCGGATATTGCATCTAGTGATTCCATAATTTGAGTAGTATATTTTCTTTTCTAAGATTTTCCTATTTCCAATATATGTAATTACAGCTCACATGCGAGTATTTTACTCTGTAATCCACATCTTGCTGTTACTATTTTAAGTTAATATTTTACGTTCCGATTTTTTTAAAGGATTTTTTTTCAAAAATATATCAATAGTATTATAATAAAGATCCAAAATTCAGTGATTGTACCAAAATCTATACCAAAACCAATATTATAAAAATAAAAGAGTTTCTATTTCAATTTACTCTCCGCTACTTAATTTTTTCCAAAGTAAGCTATTTTTTGTTCACAAAAATAATTTAATGCCTCATTTTCAAGCAATACATTTTTATTGCATGTTTTTGCACGTTTTGAAGTTTTTAATGCACGTTTTAGCACGTTTTGAAGTTTTTATTGCACGTTTTCAAAATTTTACTGCACGGAATTCCGAGCTTTATTTATGACGTTTTATTAGAAATTAGCTTTGTTTGTTTTTTCTCATGCAAAAATAATACATAATTGATTTAGAAATGTTTGTTCTAAGAACGCTTACGTAAAATAACGTTTAATTAATTTTAATTACTGAAATCTACGATCGTATTCACTAAAATAAAAATTGCATTCAGCCGTGTCATGAGAAACTGAGGAAAAATAAAGCAGCATATTAAAAAAAAAAGTGATAGCACAATATTAAAAAAAAAAAATAACCATTGTTTATTTCGTTAAATAAAAAATGAAAAATAAAATAAAAACAATTAATTTGTCACCTTCATATTATTTTGAAAATCTTTGCAGTCTCATTTTCCAATATACTCTATACATTCGTCCTCATTGCTATAGCAGGCATCTTAAGGAGGTTATTTCTCATATAGTCATATTGTTCTGAAAATTAGAATGGTACGCGGAAATTCTACATTAGGAAATGTCCATTGTCTACTGTGATAAAAAAAATGAAGTAAATCGAGTTTCTAAAAAAAAAAAAAAAAAATTTAAATAACTTCCTCCAAAAAAATAATCAAAATATATCAATAACTATCTACATGTAAATAGCGCTAGTTTTAAATTAACAGTTCTTTGACATGGTAACAATTATAGAAAACACATAATTAAGCTAGAAAAACATGCCAAAATACTCAACAAAAAAAAAAAAAAATAGAATATACCACAAAATATATAGAATACACACACAAAAAGGATGATTCTGGGTTATATAGAATTAAATTTACGTTGAACAACAGAGTTGAATTGCTACATACTGCTCAATGTTTTAGAACAGTTGGAAACACCTCCCAGAAGACAAGCACAACTCGCCTCTATCAGGCTGTTGGATCACACTTTTTGTTGGGGCTCATGTGGCCTGCGGCTAATCTTCTGGCTTGTCTCCTCCGAATCGATACGAGGTTAGGAATGATGTTTTGTTTTTTTGTTTCGTTTTTGTATATGTCTTCCAAGTTCTTATGTGGTTTCACTAATCTCATAGGTATGTTCAAGAAACATCTCATCACTAAAAAAGAGTTTTTTAGTGATGAGTTTTTCAAATTTTTGGTTAAAATTTGAAATTAAAATAAAAACCAGTCATTATGTACAATCAAATATATTCAGGAACTAGTAAATATAAAATGACTTTTTTTACGATTCCTAAACGAATTTGGGCCACATTTATTTAACTAACTCCAGTCTCTTCAATTTCAGGCCTCTACCATTTTCTTCTTTTTTAATCCTATTCAACTATGTATGCAAAGGTATATATTTATTATAAAGGAAGATCATGAGTTTCTTATAGATAGATTGGTGAATCCCAATCTTCCAATAAAATCTTTTATTTAAACATTAGATATTAAAATAGTCTAACGCCAACGTTTTAGACAATTTCGTCCATCTTCATGGCAATATTCTCCTATTTCATATTTTTTTCTAATTGTTTGGTGGCATGGTCAATTATCTTATATTCTATATTTCTTTTGCTCGTCCATTACAACTGTAATAGGTCACATTGGTTAAGGATTATTTTTCACTTTTTTTAAACATTAAAATTACTACCACATACACAGACCTATATGTGCGTGATTAAGGTAGGGGGCTTACGTCTGACGTCACACAAGATCTACCTATGTTTAATTTTAAACTTGTCATATTTAATCATAATAAACATTCAATAATATGAACATTTGAAATATGGTAATGAAATATGATTGTAATTCGTTCATAATTATTATAGAAACGATCTGATACGTCTTAAATGGCTATGGAAAAAAAAAAACCTTCCTATAACCTTTAATTTTGTTAATTTGAAAAAAGAAACCTTAATTTTATTTATTTGGTGTAAATAACAATCCCTGACTATACGGCCCTAGCAACTACGAATTTCTAAATATAATACATAAAAGAATTTCATAATCAAAGAAGAGAGAAAAAAAAACATATACGTTTTTCCATAGTATTTCTATTTCCACTCAAATTTTAAAAAATAATTAAAAAAGTAAATTTTGATGAATAAAACTTACTTTAATCACTATTTATTTAGGTATTGATTCTAATAAAGAAATATTTATTAAACTATCAAGGTATATGGGCAGTGTAAACCAAATAAAAGAGGGACTGGGCTGGCTAAGAAACAAAGATTAAGATTGCTTGGTTAGAGAGCGTTTTACGGAAAAACTGGAATGGGAGCTACCTCATCTAAGGGATAGAATATACTCCTATGATATCTTTCCGTTTCTTCTTGAAGTTGAAATATGCACAACAACCAACTTCTACACACATACGAGAAAAGATTCTACACACCATCATACAATGGTGCCCCAGCCGTCACACAATGCTGCTAAGATTTGATAGATAGGGAGGAAGGAACAGTCAAGAATACGAAATTTATGAAAAGTTTTAGCTGGAGGAAATTTGAGGATGCTCACCTTGGTAGGACATTCACGGCTGATAATGCTTTCCCAGGACAGAAACCATTACTGCGAATATATAAAATGTGTGTATATATATATATATATATATATATATATATATATATATATATATATAGGTAGATAAAATAAATAAAAAGTAAGTAAATAATTTTCACGAAAATTAAATATCCACCACAATTCTTAACCTGTCTAACAGTGGCTTTTTGATTCGCAAAAATGGTATAGCAACCAATAATGTGTTTTTTTTATTTTTTTTTTTATGTTGAATCAACAATTTATTACAACTCCTTACAGTTGAAGAAACGTTAAGCTTTTCTAGACTTCAAATAGTTTATTAAAGACCTTGATCTCATTCCTCCCAAGTTTGATTTTGAAATATAGCTACTATATAATTATAAAAATGGCTCGCTATTGTTCTAACTAGTGCCTTTTTATACGCTCAAGGTTTTGTGGGTTATTATTCTAACCGATCTGTAAGATATAATTTGATTTTAAGAATCAAATGGTTAGCATTATTTGAATTCAGATTTTATATTGGATAGGTAAGTATATAGAAAATCTTGAAAATGATGAAAATAAGAAAATGGTTGAGGCCCTAAATTGAAGACTTCAATAATATTTCCTAAGTATTGTTCAAAATTTTTCGTCACCTTTTTTCTGTAAGTACTCCCCCTCCTTGTACTTTCGGGCCTAAACTGGTTTAATTTTCGAATAATAAACAAACCATTAAAATTAATTAAGAGGAAATTTTTTTTGTCTTAACGAATCGGTTAACTTCCCGTGGTTTCTGCTACTGGCTTCTTATGCGATCAAAGTTTATTCGGATTATTATTCTAATTGACCTCTAATTTGTCATTAGAGTCTTCTTAACTTAATCTTTGTCATTCTTTCAGTACATATTTTATAAGCTGACTGGAATGCAAGTAGGAAATCTTGAATAGCATTTCTTATAGATAGATTGGTGAATGTCAATCTTCCAATAATACCTTTTATTTAAACATTAGATATTAAAATAGTCTAACGCCAACGTTTCAGACAATTTCGTCCATCTTCAGGGCAATATTCTCCTATTACATATTTTCTTCTCATTTTTGGTGGCATGGTCAATTATCTTATATTCTATATTCCTTTCACTTGTCCATTACAACTGTAATAGGTCACATTTTTTAAGGATTATTTTTCACTTTTTTTAAACATTAAAATTACTACCACATACATAGACCTATATGTCATTGCAACATCTATGAAAAAGACAAAGACACTAACAATAAAGACAAACACTAGATGTGATAAGGACATATAGCTTTTTTCCCTTTTATTTGATTATGAAATCATTTCATATTTTACTTATAGTCATTTATTGGTAGATGACATTAAAATTTGTACCACAATAACCCGTGGAGAACATGGATTCAGTATTTTGGAATATTGTCACGTGGAAGATGTCCATTGAACCTAGGAGACCCTGAGAGAGAGGGGGAACTCCTAGAAGAGGCTGGCCCAGGAGAGAGAGGGGCGGTCTGGGAGAGTCTGAGGCAGTCAGTCTGAGAGGGGCAGTCAGAGGCAGTCAGCAATCTGGAGCGGAGGCTGGGTCTGAGATGGGCTGTCGAAGTCTGGGACAGGCAGAGTGAGCCTGGGGCATAGTGGGATCCGAATTAGTCAAGTACCCCCAAGTGATTTATGAGTCAAGGTACCCCCGCCCTTGTGTAGTTGGGACGTGTAGAAACTATTGTAAATAATAAATAGTTTAAATTGTACTTAGTTGCTTAATTACCTCACAACCCTTGCCCAAAGGTCCCTGTGTCACATTGGTCTGGGTAGACTTAAGAATAGGGGTGACAATATTGTACTGTATTTTGGTCATTAGAAGATGTCTTGATCTAGATAAAACTCAAGGATCAGTTTTCATTCCTTAATTAATTGTTAATTTTTCAATATAAACTTCATCTCAATTAATTTGTCCTCCAGTGTAATAGAATAAATAATTATCAGCCGCTGTAGGACTTTAGTTTCTAATTTAACTTATTTCTAATTTACTCTCATAACTTCAGCGTTCTACATTGAAGTATCATAATGTTATATCGTCAAATCAAACAACTCAGTAAATTAAACACTATCCGCAACAAAAGTAGGTTCTAGCTTTGGTGTCAAACTAAAACTTTTCTATCGTTAGTTTTGAAACAAAGTAATTACAAATTTTGAATGATGAGCAGTTGTAACAGGTTGTAGTTTGTTTGCTAATGCATGTAGTTGGGTCAGTAAGGAGTTGGGGCAGGATGGGATTGCCTCGGGGACTGACCGCGCGCAGAGGGAATCAGTGCACGATTTGATAGCCTCCATCTCCGGAGATTAATCACATTGAGCCAGAACTTCTCAAGGCTGCCTTTACAAAAAAAGGTTTACAATTATTATAGTCATCAATAAATTATTAATGGTGATTCAGTAAACTTGTAGGTCCAATAAACATATATAGTATAATAAGTACCGGGACTACGCATTACCGTAAAGTAACAAGGACCGGACCTGTATATGATGTATACATTTTTGAGATGAGCATATTTCATATTGGTAATATATCCAACCAAATAAAAACTTCAATATTTATTAAAAGAGCATTAGTTTCATATCTACGAGAACAACTGGACTCAAACTCTTTCGGCTTAAAAACCCAATAATGGGAGTGATTGATTGTGTATCCTCAGGCACCAAAAGATTATAGAAAGCTCGCAAGATGTCTTTAAAACTGTTGAATAGAATTTCATACATACCAGTTCCTTGAGGACAGAAATCCTACAAGTCCAGACCGAAAGTACATAAAAATATCGGATCAAAGACGGCATCATATTCATGTTAAATACACTCCGTTGCCGCCTATCTACTTACATCTCGCATAAGTAATTAAAGTTATATATTGAATGAATTACAATATGATTATATTTCAGCTTAACTTTCTTTAATCGCTATTTCATACTCATCAGTCCTGAAAACTCGCCTGACTCAAAATATCACACATACACATTTTTTTTTGTGACGAATTATCGTGCCATTATCCTCTTCCAGCTCTGTTCAAAGCCTCTTATGGACCGAGACGAAGATGATTCCTGAAATATTTTAACAATCGGAAAAGGAGGCAACGGATATAAAAAGAAGGGCGAAAAAAAATTAATTGGCTCTCCAAAAAATAACTATTTTTAAGTTGGACCAGTCTTGCATTGGACAAGCGATAAATTAAAAAAAAAAAAAAGGAATGGTGTGGTCTTTAATAAACGGTTCAGAAATTTTCTTTATTTGGACATTATTGTTTGCGAAGCCGTACAATACCAGATTCCTGAATTCATAACATGTCCAAAATTTAACTTTAACAACACTTTCCTTCCGGCATCGAGCTTTTACAACTAATTACTTGTGGAAAAACTGGTTCCTCTCTTAACCTTCTCCCGACAAATACCTCTCATTAATTTTCTTATATTTATAAGTACTGGATACATTTGATGTAAATGACTTTTATATTTATATTCTCAGCTCTTTTGTTTTAGTCTTGAACTTGTTGAATCATTCATTGCGTACCTTATCTCTGGGTCAACTCTCACTGCTATCTTGCTGATGTGCATAAATACCTAAAGATTCTCGAACCATGTTCAGGATCCCGGCAGTAAACACAGACAAAACTCAAATACATTTTCCTTTTTTTTAGGTGTTCATAAGGAAGGATATTTTTAGGAGTAGTATTACCAATTGAGTTTCTTCTTAAATAATAATCTCCAGGGCTTCTCCCTTGCCACATATATTGTAAGCCAATCGACCCTAAGTGTACCCGTTGTTTCCATTATTACACGGGATGGTACATATTTTCCTCTATATATAAATATAGATACACACACGCACACACTCATAAATATCCATGGGTACGCTTATACGTCTTTGGAATCTTGGCATCCAAAACAAATCAGTAGTTCTCAGTGTGTGCACATCCGTATGTCAATGGTCATTCATAATTGGGTGTCTGGAATAAACTAATGCCATGATTAAACTAATGCAATACAATGAAACGTTCAGTCGTTTGTTATTCGTCTACTTTCAAGCCAGCCTTCATCGTCCTTCAGCCGAAAAAAATCAGCCCTACTTCTATGACCTTGTGACTCCGGCATTTTGCAACTAATAAAAAGTATGTCAATGAGCTACATGTTCTTTTTTTTCCTCCCCCTCTTTAGAAATAATGCGGTTTCATCAGGGATTGTTGTTTTGATATTATTTTCAACATAATTGAAGTGAAAGACTTCGAGACAAGAAATATAAAGCCGGCCCCTTGAGGCTTAACCTAAACGACGTACCCATCAGAAAGCCGTTAACTTCCCCTCGCTATCAAGGACCTTCAAGATATAACTCGAACCGGCCCAATTATTTTTATGATATCGTATATAATATATCATCCCGTCTCTAGCGTAATGATTCAGCAAACAGAGATAAAAATGATGGTTTATTTGACTCTGTTGAACAAGATTGAAATGTTTCTCTTGGGGTTAGTTAGTAACATCCTTTCCTCCCATCGTTTAAATGAGGCAAAAGTAAAAAAGCGTTTCCTAAAAAATGTTAATTAAAAATCGAAAACCGGATTGTGATTATTTTGGAACTGTCAATTACCACGAGCAACATTAAATCATATACAATTGAGAGCTTTCAATGACCTATTTCCAATCATTGATAAGAAATTTTCATTTTTTTTTTTTAAATTTTGGTAAAAAGCTAGATAGCTATAACAACGTTTTTTGCGAAACTTTTTTGTACATTGTACGAAACGAATTTGTAGATGAGTTATATAATAAAAGAAATTTAATTTTGGTATAATTAAGTAGATGAGCTTTCCGGTATTCATTATAATTTATTTACTAATAATAAAATCTATCAATTTCGTATAATCATTTCATACAACTTAAACCATCGGCAACAGTGATCTTGATTTGACTTCAACGCGTAGATATTATCTTTGATTACAGGGCGGCTTTTATTTGATGTGAGTTAGGAAATTTTACCAATCACTTAAGCAATTAGTCTATAAAATATTTCTTAACCAAAATAGAAAAATTAAAGTCTCATGATTTCAATATTGAAGTTATATTACAATATGCAAATTTGGATTACCTCATGTAATGTAGAAATCATGTGTGATATGGTATGGTTAGTTAAATATATTTTTATAATGTTTTTATATCTAATTAAGATCAAATTACTGGGTTCGGAAAACTCGCAATTAATTTTATACATTGGTTTAATTATAATGATTGTATGTATTATATATTTCGAATAAATTGTATATATGTATATATATATATATATATATATATATATATATATATATATATATATATATATATATGGCGGGTAACCCAGCTGGTGGTCCTGGAATTCTTTTATAGGGAGTAAAAAATCCTTGGCTATTCCGTGATCGGGGGGGTCGTTAAATGGATATCCCCAGCCATTACGATATCAGGTGATCTTTAAAGATCCTATAACCTAATTATACATCGATTGGCAACTTCTAGGACTACCACTGGCATTATCATCCGATTAGCAATAATAGGATAAAGTGACGTTAAATAAACAAACTGTAGTTTTTACTGTAGCCTCTCGTGTTCACTTTATGTTAATTTAGAAGTTGAATTTATATAAAACAAACCTTCCATAAAATCTTGTCTCAACTTAACAGATCAATAAGGCGGACATTGAGCGTGTGCTAATTTACCTGATGTTATTTAATTTAATTAATGTAATTTACGATTCGTTGCTGAGCTTACTAGCATATGAAGCGGAAACTAAACGATGAGCGTGATTTAGCTTAATAAATGAGAGACTGTGAGTATCCTAACAGTCATTATGCTGGTACTAGGTTTTTTATCTTAGATGTAATTTGTCCTCTGCTGTTCTGAAAAATGAATTTTAAGTGGGTCAGTACTTCGGTATTTACTAAGTAGTTCTAATATTTTTTTTTACTTTTTTTTTATAAGCAAAATTTTTCTTCTTTATCGTGTTATCAATAGACTAACTATACAAAAGAGTGCTTCATTTTACAAGATCGTAAATGGATTAAACCAACTAACAAACAAAGTTCTTTTATATGGACGGGCATTCACTTAATGAAATGATTATAAACACTGAAGTTATCATTTTGATCTAAACTCTCTGTCACTATTTGAGAGGTTTCATTAGAAATCGTTCATGTTCTATGATTGACACGGCTTGGGACTGCTGAGAAACTCTATTCCGAGAAACAAATCAAAGCTTTATAAATTATTTTTCGACATAATTGTTGACTGGTGGGCGCAATTAAAGATGACAAATGGGCAGCCCCCAGACGGTACAAGAGTCCAGCAATTAGCTGAGCCGTGATCTTGATTCGCGGGTGACATAACACTCCCGGGGTCGGTTTACATTCCCTCCCCGACCGTGTCGCAAGCGATGTCTGGCCCGGCATAATCGTTTTCATTAGCTCGCTAGAACCGGATCGCGCTCTAAGACGCCGCCGTCGGAAGGGGGCAGGTAATGTCTTGCTAATGCTCGACACATGGGGCTCTGTGGTAATTGGCTTGGCAAGTTAGCCTCCGCATCATAGTTCGAAACCGCTGGTGTTCTTGTGTATCCTTGCATCAGCGTTCGGTTCGGGATTCATTGATTAGTCCTTGAAGAGACGCCATGTTCAAATTACTAGATCGATCGCAAAGTCTCTTTAGTCATCACATCTGCTAATTACAGAACACAAGTTGTAAAACGAGGCACTCTAATAAATCTAGTGTTTTGTTTGTTTGTTTAGTGCCCCTTTATGTTACTAAAACTAATCGGACGATGCTACAGTGGGAGGCCTAAATTTATGCCAAATTAGGATGGGGATCTTTAACGAGTACCTGACATCTTACAGGCTCGGGACCTCCATTTTACGTCCTATCCGAGGGACGGCATAGCCAAGGATTTTTTACTCCCTTTAAAAAATCCTAGGACTACCATGGGACGCGAACCCGTGATCTTTAGTATTGTAGGTTGCCATGCTAAACACTACACCACAGGTGAACCCCTTTTAGTCTTTTAATAGCAGTGATATTACACACCAATGATATAAAAACACAGTTCTTGTTAACATGTTGCTTATAAGATAATTTTCATAAGTATCTAAAACTATTTAGCGAATGCCAACCGTCTTACTTACGAGAGCCGTCTTACTTAGACAGCAGAGAACAACTTACACCACAGATAAAAACCTAAACTGCAGGTTAGGCCTACTCCCAATATCTGATTTAGCAAGCTAAATCGAGCTTGAGTTTTAGCTTACTTTGCTAATAAAATGATCAACGGATCAAACATCAGGTCAGCCTAACAAAAGCACAATGTATGTTTATTTATTACATTTACTTAATGTATTATATGTAAATACATTTGTAAATTTCAATAAATATATAGCAAAAAAAAGTGAAGTTATCTTAATGGGCACCTGATCATTTTCTCGTACAACTTTCATCCTTATCATTTCGATTAAATTCAAATTTCTAATCTTTATTCAATGAGATATTTACGAATCGTAAATTTGAACCATCACAAATCATCCTGCGAGAGTTATACTTGGAAACCTGCAATCTTCATCGGATCGGAAGCCCATGAATAACCAATCTCCTCGCAGATAGATAGGAAAAAAAAAATCCAATATTGGAAAGTAAATCTCTTCCTACGGCCCAGCTGAAGAAATACCATCAAGACCTAAAGCTAGGTATTACCAACTTGATGCTTTTCTTGTTCTTAGTAATTTCTTATACATATTTTTTTTTCTTTTTTTTTTCTGTGTAAAGCTGAGTACCTATTTGGGAGACGAGTACGTTAGAAATCATCAAAAACAAAATATCCATTATCAAACACAACCTGTTCTTTAACAATTTGACCGCTGGTTCGAGTTATGTTTTAGCAAGTGGTAATTATACAATTTGTTAAACATCTGTTTCAAAGAATCCTTTAACCTTTTCATGCATGCTGTGTCTTAAGTGGCACACCGTGTATTTTTGTATCTCAGTATAATCATCTTGATGCTTTAAAGTGCTAAAATTGTCTCTCAGGTAGGACAACATTAACTATTGGTGTTGGTAAAAATATTCATGCTTGGAGAGATTGTTACTTGTAAAAAACTGTAAGTTTGTCTAAGATAACACCAGCAGGATTTTTTTCTATTGACTCAGGCAAATAAGCGAATTTATTAATTATATATCTATGTGGTTTTATGCTTCAAGAAATTAATAGTTCATTCTTTATTCATGTGTAATTAATCATAAACAGATATTTTCTTTCAATTTTACTTATGTAATTAATTACTGAAATTAATAGCAATTATGATAGAAATTAGTCACGTGCCTCGAGTAGCACTACATGCAGTCTTGTACCATACCTTAGTCATTTTCTATATTTGATTCTATTGATTAAATTTTGTGGTTCAATGGCTATTTTAAATTAATTTATTCTTATGTTAAAGTATATTTTTTACCTTTAACAATTTTAAAGTAGACTAACTTTTTTTCTTTATTTGTTACTTTTTGACACCATTGTTATTTTTTAATATCATATAACCCAACAATAAAGCAGTCAGCAGGGATTAGCCCAACAGTGTAGTCAGTAACCCCAACCTTAACTTAACTATAATACACCATGCATCCCCTATAATTTTTCTTTTCATTAAATTGCACTGTCATCATCCAATAAGTATCTCTATTTTTCATCATTAACATTTTGTAAATTGTAAATTTATTTTCTTTTTTCTATTTCCATTTTGAAACAAGTGAATATAAATGTTCCTTATGGGGCACACCATGCTAATTTGATCCTTGACTGCATTTAAACTCAAATTTCCCCTCAGGGTACATTTATAGTTCAAGTATTCAGGGTAATTTTTTTATAAAAATTAAAAAATAAAAATATAATGCATATAAGGGTTAATGATTCCTGTTTCCGAAGGGAATAATTGGAAATAAGTAATATTTTAAAATTTATATCAACACTTGAATTTTAATAAAAAAATTTATATAATATCAATTTAACGGATAAAAAAAGAAAAAAAATGAAATCTAAATATCGCCTTGCACTAAACAAGAAAAGGGTTGTAATAAAATTTAAAAATACCTTATCAAACTAAATGAAACTGAATAACGCCGCGAGTCACGAATGAGGCAAGCACTTCTATTAATGAACCATGTTTATTAACAAGCAAAAAATCTTTCAACATATATAGTGAAACCTCGATAATCCGGCTTTTAATTATCCGGGTCCTTGATTAACGACTGATTTCTGCTATATTTCTTTATTTTTATTATTTTTTCTCTAATTTTGATTATTAAAATAAAACTTATGTTGTATCGGTTAATTTATGTTAGGTAAATTATGTTTATGTCGGATCGGTATCATTTCGGAAAAAAGAAAAAGAACTTCCAGATTTAAAAGTTTTTCGAAGAATTCTCCGTCTAAGGCTTAAGTTTTCGAATTCTAAAAAAAACTTTTTCTTATCTTTCATTGTCATTCAAAAATTTGAACCGTTCACAATCGAAAATATCAACAAACCGAAAGCGTACTGCTTTACCTCATTAAAAGAAATTGTCTAATAATATTAAGTCGCGCTGTTAATTGAGGTAAATGTGTTCGCCATGGGAAATTTGCCATGGAATATGGAATTGGTGAACACACTGTCCTGCAATTAATAAATAAAATATATGGCATATTGGAATCCATTTTTTTTGGCGAAGTAGATCTTTTCATCAATATTTTTTATATAAAATATTATATAGATGTTGGTTTTTCTGATAAATAATTATAAAATTATTATTTTATACATTAAGATTTTCTTTACATCCATAAATAAATTAGATGATTATTAAATCAAATCTGATATTATCCCTAATAAGCAGTTGTTTTATAACGTAAGTTCATATTTTCTGTCTTTCAATTTACAAAACGCTGGAAAAAAATCGACCATTGATGAAATTAGGATCTTAACCCTTACAAGAGAAATAAATAATAATGAATCGCAAATTATTGAAGACTTTCAAGTTTCGCAATAACTATAATACTAATAAATATTACAATAAATGTGGATAAAGCCATTTTCTGTGAATTTTCTAAATTGCTTTTACACAATTATCTAAACACATCGGTTTCTGGTTATACCTGTGTTATAGTGGTTAGCATGGCAACCTGCAATACTAAAGGTTGCAGTTTCGCGCACAGCGGTTGCCCTAAGATTTTTTAATGGGAGTAAAAAATCCTTAGCTATACCATCACTCGGATAGGACGTAAAATGGAGGTCCCGAGCCTGTACGATGTCAGGTACTCGTTAAAGATCCCTATCCTAATTATACCTAGATAGGCAAAATGTAGGATTCCCACTGCAGCATCGTCCGATTAGCCTTAGTGGCATAAAGTGACGTTAAACAAACAAACAACATCGGTTTCTGATCCAAGTAGGTTGGTAAGTGAAAGCTGTGTGTGCGCATAGCACCAACTTTTTATTTATATTCTTAATGATTGTAAAGAGGCTATGTAATTAAATGATCATGCTAAGACACCAAGAGAAAACTATCCTTTATAACTTTATCTCCTACTTGAGAAGATATCTGTTTCCGGATATCTCTGAAATAATAATTTCTAGTCAGGCAGCGGAAGAAACAGCAATTACGATCACGATTCGGCAAAGACAGTCAGGATCAGGGGACCAGGAAAAACTCGATATATATCGAATCTGTGACTGAGAATCGACGTGAAAGTGTTAATTAATTGCCTTCTCTTTCCGAGTGTCCCAACTGTTTTTGTAATCTTGCCCCACGCTTTAGTGAAAACGGAGTTACAAAATGTACGGGACCGGCCGAAGATTTAGTGGGACAGAGAATAGAAGGCTAGTGCAATAGCAAGATTAATATTGAGCCCGAATCTTGAAAATGCCTGCAGGAGCAGAAAGTTATGTATCTTTTAGCAATGAGACAAACAGTGCTTATGTGTCGTTGATATCTTAGGAGTATATAGGTGAGAATACTTACCAGTCGCCAAGGTCATTACTTAGAAACAATTATGTATTACTATAAAGATTGATCGCTTTTTTTTTTTATTTATTTTTTATTCTTTTTTAAAGTAATAGTTTTAAATTAATGCCGATGACACTGCAATTTTAACAATACATAATAACCAAAGACTGGCATCACTAAATTTGCAAAATCACTTATTACATTTACAAAATTGGTACTCATTTTGAAAAATGAAATTAAACCATAACAAATCTCAACATATAACATTCACCCTGCGACGTGACACATGCTCACCAGTTTACATCACAGACAATCAAATAGATATATGGATAGATAGATAGATATATTTATTTGTCTTTGGGGGAAGTCCCTATACAAATAGAGTCTGGCTGGGCTAAATATAGGTACATATGAGTTCGTAGGAATTCATATTACATATTGTGCATATTTCTTTGGCTTTAATGTTATATACATGGTTTTTGTGGGTGAATTTCCCGATAGACGTGCCTGTGTTAGTATTTTCATGTTAAACGGGATGCTTTCGTTAATTACATTACTTTGACCAGTTAGATTAGGTTGATATATAATATTGTAAAATTGGCTGTACTGGCTTTTTCTTAAGGATTCAAGGTCATTTTGAATCAGATATTGGTTATATAAGGCAAGAATGTTTGGAATTTCTTTTTTGAAGACAGAAGGGTTGCTTTCAAAAAGAATGTATGAGCTATTGACTTTATCTAGAATATTGTAAATTTGAGTAAACCAATTATATTTTGCTGACGGTCGGAGTTGATGTTTATTCTTTAGTATCACGAGGCAGGTTTTGGTAATTCTATCATCCGACATGCATAATATTTGTTGAATACAGATTAATACTCGTTTTAGTACCTTAACAGTTGAATGTTCTAGACCGAATTCCATTCTAATAAGCCAGAATGGGGTATTTTTGTTAAGATTGAAGAGTCTCTTAAAATAATTTAAGTGTGATTTTTCGATAATATCAAGGTACCTAAATCCCCAAATCTCAATTCCATAGAATAATGTGCTGATGGCAATGGCTTCATTTAGTAACAGACTACTCCTCCAGGATTGTAATTTTGATTTTCGGCAAATATACTGTCCCTACTGCACAGGCTGTTTTAGATTGAGAATATTTACAGGCTTGATAAAAAACACCGGAGGAGGATAAAGGAACACCTAAATATGTATACTACGTCACTATTTCTATGGGTTCTCCATTATAATAAAATGTTTTCAATCTTTTTTGTTTGCCTTTGTGGAAGTAAATAATTTTTGTTTTATTAAGATTGACTTCTAAATGGTTGTCTTTAGTGTATGAGGATAGGATTTCAAGTTTTTTGTTTGTATCGCTATGAGAGAAAGAAAATATAGCCATGTCATCTGCCTAGTACGAGCTTAATATTTATCAATTGGGTTTTAATTGAATACATGTTCCGCCCTTTTTTTTTAAAATAGTCATCCATGTCTGATATGTAAAGGCAGAAGAGATATGCAGAGAGGACCTCGCCCTGTAATACTCCTTTACTAACACCGATCTCGTCAGATAATGCCCCTTCTAATTTTATTCTTAGTGTAGCCTGGTCATATAGATTTTTTATGATTCTGATAATTTTACCACTTAAACCGAGCGAATTTTATTTGTACCATAGAACGTCATGATTTACGCTGTCAAATGCTCGTTTATAGTCTACAAAGATTGCAAATAGGTCACTATTAGAATATTCTAATTTTAGTTCAATTAGGCAATTCATTAGAAAAAGGTTCAGACAATCAAATACCTCAGACGGACTCAGTACGCTACCTGGGACAACTATTAGACAGAAGGATGACTTGGGGCCTACATGTAAAAATGAAAAGAGAGTCTCTTAACAAACGAGGGTATTTCCACGTCAATTCAACACAGGCTTGAGCCTCACCATTTCAGATTTTCTTGAAATTTGATTTATGTGTACTACTTGTATCTATTAGAACAATTGTGAAATATTATTGAGATATGTCTACCCGTTTTTGAATTATTGGTCTCTAAAGCCCTCAAAAATAGGTCCAGAAACAGAAAAAATCATGATTAAAAATAGCTGTAGATGTTTTCCAAATTTGACTAGGACTATGAGATTGGTGTCGTTTGACAGCGCATTCCATGCCGTTTCATATGATATAAAACAATGTATAGGTTGGTTCTAAAGAAATTTACTAAAAACTAAATGTAAAATTTTAATTTCAATTTTCTCAAAAAGGGCATTTTTTAAATTTTTTATATTTTTTTGGAAAATAGGTAGTAGTATATCTATTCATACAACAAAATATAAAAGTGGGATGAAAATTTCTTCATTGCTAAAAAAATTAAAAAGTAGTGATAAAATTCAATAAATCTAACATTTTATGATTAAAAAATCTGCAGATGTTTTCCAAATTTGACTAGGACTATGAGATTGGTGTCGTTTAACAGCGCATTCCATGCCATTTCGTATGATATACAGCAATGTATAGGTTTGTTCAAAAGAAATTTTCTTAAATCCAAGTTGAAAATTTTAATTTCATTTTTCTCAAAAATGGCATCTTTTAAAATTTTTATATTTTTTGTGAAAAATAGGCAGTACTATATCTATTCATACAACTAAATATAAAAGTGGGATGAAAATTTCTTCATTACTAAAAAAATTGAAAGCTAGTCATAAAATTAAAAAATCTAGCTTTTTATGAATCAAAATAGATGTAGATGTTTTCCAAATTCGACTAGGATTATGAGATTGGTGTCGATTAACAGCGTATTCCATGCAGTTTCATCTGAAATGGAACATTGTATAGGTACAGGCAGTATGACCTATTTAAAATATATATATTTTTAAATAATTCATTTTTTGAAGAGAAAAGATTTGGCTCCGCCGGGTGTCGAACCCGGGTCTCCCGCGGAGCCAAATCATTTTTCGTCCAAAAATTAATTATTTAAAAGTAATTTAAGAAAGGTGGTCGCCCACAGATTAAGATTAGATTAATATAATATATATATATATATATATATATATATATATATATATATATATATAATAATTACAAAAAAATGCCTTTTTTGAGAATATTGAAATTAAAATTTTAAACTTGGTTTTAAGAAAGTTTCTTTAGCATCAACCTATACATTTTTGTATATTATATGAAATGGCAAGGAATGCGCTGTTAAACGACACTAATCTCATAGTCCTAGTCCAATTTGGAAAACATCTGCAACTATTTTTATTCATAAAATGTTAGATTTATGAAATTTTATTTTAATTTTATTACTAGTTTTCAATTTTTTTAGTAATGAAGAAATTTTCATCCCAATTTTATATTTTGCTGTATGAATAGATATAATACTACCTATTGTTTTAAAAAATATAATTTTTTAATTATATTATTATTAATTATATTATTAATTATATTATATTATAATTATATTATAACCAACCTATACATTGTTTTATATCATGTGAAACGGCGTGGAATGCGCTGTTAAACGACATCAATCTCATAGTCCTAGTCAAATTTGGAAAACATCTACAGCTATTTTTAATCATGATTTTTTTCTGTTTCTGGACCTATTTTTGAGGGCTTTAGAGACCACTAATTCAAGAACGGGTAGACATATCTCAGTAATATTTCACAATTGTTCTAGAAGATACAAGTAGTACACATATACCAAATTTCAAGAAAATCTGAGATGGTGAGATTCAAAATGATATATTTTTGACATAACAATAGACTAATCAACAACAGCCAAGGCTGATATTCCTTTTGCTATGCGGCTAAAAAGAAGCTGGATGAGAAACCTGCTGACCTAAGGTATCAAGCCCGGAAAGATGTGCTGCTGGGCACTTTCCTTTCATCATGCGCAAAATGTCTTAAGTATTAATTCATTGAACAACACATTCACTAATTGTCGCAATTGCTGATAGGTGTGAATTTAAGTTTGAAGACAAAAACAAAAAAATCAATAGAAAACCTGTATGTGACGACTATGCTTCATAAAAAACAGTACATGTTTTATAATACTAAAACAGATACTTTTTATAAAAAATTATTGATTGCAGTTATTCCTTGAATTTCTCCTCGAACGTGGCATATTATAACAATGCATATATAATCACAGTAACAATACGCAATAAATAATTAATAATAATGCCCCACAATTGAGACTGGAATGATGAAAACACTGAAGGCTAGATGAAATATAAATTCACTCTGAGAGGTTCACTTTGGATGTAATAGATGGATGAAAATAGAAACCTTGGATCTAAAGATTCGTGAAATATGAGAATGGAACGTCAGCAATAGTACAAATTAAGCAAAAAAAATGTTAATCCCAATATCATGTTAATATAAGTAACTAAAATATCCACATTATACCAGAATCAACCGATAAAATTTCTTCCTTGCCTCGCAGAACACAAAGGCACTTTGCAACCTTTCACGAAGCATCAAAAATTTATACATCAATCGATCGGATGTAAAACGTAATCTTAATAGCATGTTTAGCGTAAAATAAGCCAGATTCTAGAGTATAAGATGTCATTTATATTCAATTGATTCGTTTTTAGGCGATTCTGAATAAAAAGATCGTTTTATATTTTAATATGAAATCCATTCAAACATGATATATATCATTGGGTTCCCCTAAAACATTTATAGAGGTCCCTTTCGATTCGGGCAGGAATCTACGCCAAGATCGACGATATGCCATGATGGCAGTGGCGTTGATCCTCATCATGAATATTGATGAAGATATCAATCACTGCAGCAGGAGGTGCTAAGTACAGCATCCGCTATAGTTAACTCACTCGGCTTCACTTACTACCTATACTTCATATTTTTGTTTTTTTATCTCTTTTACTTGGGACATTTCCATTCTAATTGGGTCGTGCCGGACTCAGATTTTCGGCGGCCTTACGTCACTCCTTTCTAATAATTATATATAATACCGGTCCTAGTCTAGATAGTAGGAGAAAATTTATTATAGTATCAGTGGGAAAAAAAGCGATGGCTTACGTCATCCAAGTACAAGTTCCTAAATTTAAGGGTACCTCAAATCATTTATGTTATTTTTTTAAAGCATGTCAGGAATATCAATAGTATAAGCAAACCGTTATAGGAATGAAGTGATAACGGAATTTAATCATTAAAGCTAAATGGATAAACATGAATAATATTTTTAGTGAGAATGTTTAGGTAGTTTTGTTTTTGTGTATATTTATGGTTAAAATTATCTACAGTCTATGATCTACAGATAATAAGTTTAATAGGTAATGGAAATCATAATGTATAATAATGTATTTTTTATTTTATTTTTATTATTTTATTTTAGTCAACATTTTCAGTTTATTTCAACTTTTGTTCTCTTGGCTGAGCTTAGCTGAAGGACCTAGTCCAAGCTAATGTGTATATTTGTGATAATTTAGTTATTTGTATGTATAAAATATTTTAATAAATGCACATTATTATTATTATTATTAGTTATGGAAAAAGATAATTTTATTATGGAAGATAATTTGCTAGTTAATCATTATTTATGAAAAATATTATAATGTTGTGAATATGAAGCTACCTATGTAAGCCCTGACAACTAAGACGAGAAAACACCGGTAATTTAGATGAGGTGCAATAAAAATATTTACCATGCTTTAAATGGGACGGTCCATGGGCGGCTTATATCTACTACTGAGAATGGCAGTACGTGGTCTCGGAGATATGTAAGGTACTAATCCCTTTTTCGAAAACGTCTCTCTTTTTTCTCCAAACTCAGTAATGAGCAATTCTCGGATAAGAAAATATTCTTATTAAATGATGCAGTTTTAAACTTGGAGAACTTTTCGCACAATTTTCAACAGATATATATACATATTACTATTATAAGTTTTAATTAGAAATTTAAGTTTTCCGCTTGGCTTCAGGATGCTGAAGCAAGCATTAATCGGTTTTTATTTTATTCAACATGACAGTCCTTACAAGATACAATAGTTAGGAATGAAAATTGTTAAGTTGTTTTGTCTTGGGACAGCCAAAAATTTTGTACAATTATTTTTAGATTTTTTTTCTTTAAATAACAGTGAAATCCCTTTTTCATTACCACCTAAAGTAATGAGGATATAGCTATAATTAAATAGGGATGTTAGGTAGAGTAAAATTTAAATTAATATTATAAATAAAATGTATGAAGATGAATTCGAACTTGTAGGTGAAATAAGTTAACTAGGTTACCATACATCCTCTACTTCCTCTAGGTTACCATCCCATATGGCTCTAAAAGCATTCTAGATCCTATTCTGTTTGATCCGGGTGAAACTAATTCCGATTGGTGCTTGCTTTGAAAGCGAGAAGCCTTAGAAGGCATCCCCTCATTTAGAAGGAGCTTAACCAGAATGATCTATGCTGGCCCTCCTTCATCGTAATTGACTATAAACTCCACTGCTTCATATATTTTAATATGAATATATTTCTGGATATAATTCATACGGGGAGGCTGGAAATTAATTATAGTAAAAAATAATCATCTTCAATCGTTCTGTTGCACAATGTTTCCGAAAATATATGAAAGTAAATCAATCAACCGCATTTGTTTCAAAGAATAATTATTATTCAGGGGGCTCGTAAAATCGCTGTTATGATAACTAATCCCTTTTATTATTGCATAAAAATTTGTTTCTTGACAGGAACAAATATTAACGATACGATCTATCGTTACGATAAATTCTGCTTTCCATTACGAGACTTTTTACTTGCCGTATTATTACAAAAATAAATAGTTCTAAGTAAAATCTACAAAACTGACAGTATTAATTCTCAATTTATAATTAAACGGGGCCCAGAATGTAGATTTACTATAAGAACTATTTGGAAAATTATTCGTAAAACTATTAACTATTATACTTGGAAATACACATAGTAACATGATCCTGCGTTGCTTACTAAATTATTTATTTAAAATATAAAACTTTAAAAAGCGCCATTAACATTGTCCGAAAAGTGTGTTAAAAAAACAATCTTTGTTAAATATCGTATGAAATGGGACACAAGCTTAAGAACCTCAAGTAGAAAAGAAATCATGTGCCGCGTTTATCGCGTGCGATTGTGAAATAGGCATCCATGGGTTTACAATTTATGTTCGTATTATTTCCTCTTTTTTTGCTCTTTATGCATTGCACCTATGAAATATGCTTGTAACTAATAAAGATTTATTATACATTTATCTATTACTATTATTTTAAAAAATGGTTTAAAATAGGTGAATATAACAATTTTTGGTGATAAAGAAAAAAATATACATTTAAAGAAAAAAATATTTTTCCTAATTCATTCAGAATTGTTTAATACCACTTCGAAACACCACTTATATCCCAGTAAGAAAAACAACAACCTTTCTTAAAAATTCATCGATTAAGTCGGGTGGGTGAGGTTTGTGAAGGTTCCTTACTAAATGCACCTGATACTTTTTTTTCTTAAACTTCTTATACCTGTGATAACTGGATCTGATGTCAATATTAATCTATTTATTAAATTCAGATTTCACTCTGTCCGGGAAAATCTTCTAGCATTATTTTCTCTGTAATCCCGGAAATGTTTATTTCGTGCTTCTGATGCTTCCTCAGAAAAAAGACCAACAGGAAGTAAAGAGCTCTTTATCACTTCAACACCATCCCTTAAAATTTTTTGAACAGTTGGTGTCGTAGGATACCATTGATAATGTTTTATCCGTAGTAAATGTTAAACTAAAAAATGATTTTTCAGGGCGTCCTCCAGATCTTGAGATTTTAATTGATGTTTTCCCACTTAGCCATTATTTGTTGCTGGTTTCAAAAACTTTTCTTTTGCTTGAAGAAGCATTCAATCTTACTTGGAAATCATGCCTCAACAAATGGATAATTTATGTTTTAGCTCTTTCACCTGCTCCAGGCTATAACAATATTTCCCCACGAGAAAAGGCTCCAAAAAGTCCTTCTTTTTTTTTATACGCCAATGTTTTGACTTTAAAAATACGTCAAATAATTCCTATTACTATTTGAACTATTATTCTTCTAGAAGATCCTGAAATATAAATAAATGAAAAAATAACAAAATTTAATTTTGTTTATTATTCAATGAAACTGACATTTTAGAAATAAAAATTATAAGTCCCATCTGCAACTATCCGCAGAATTTTTTTCAAGAAACATAATCTACGATAATTACACGTTATCATAAAAAATATTTCGTTGCCCAGAAATGCCCATAAGTAAAACTTTTTAACCTTCAAAATTAATTTTTAGCTCTGAAATCTACCTACCAAAAACCAAAAAGATATTGATACTAGTATTGAATACAAAAGAATTATAACTGTCTGGAGAACAAGTACAAACCTGGCCTAGAACTATCCATAATATGATAATGCCGATCCTTCATTAAAAACAAAGAAAATTAATATATTTTGTAGACCACTACTTATGAGCACAGACGAGGTAAAGACTAAGGTCAGATTGGAATTAGAATATCCGCCGGATTAGGGTAAGAGATAAAAATCATCATGCATGATCCAACACGTCCTCTACTTGTACTTGAAATGGGTTTTGGCCAGCTTTTGGGGTCAAATGCCCCTGTGTGCAGCGTTAAAAGCTACACGGTGAAGAATAGCCATTTAAACACAGGTTAACTATAACTTAACGTTATTTCTGTTTAATAATTCATTTGACCATATTGGATCCAAATGAATAACCTATAACCTAAGAACTATAAGAAAGAAAAAGTATTTTTATTCTGGGACGTCAAGTCCCCTAAGAATAACAATATATGTACAAATCCAGAGTCCTTTGTCTGGCTAGTTTAGAACAAAGTTGTTATAGAAATTAAAGAAATAAAATAAAGTACAAGGAAAGCTCATAAAACAAAACAAAAATCAGCATACGAAATTAGAATGCAAGTTGACTGGTTTCCAACCATTTGAACTTAAAACAATAAAAGAGAAATAAAATTTATACATACAAACACAGATAAGTATTGCAAATTAAGACAGATTTCACTATTTTACATAGTTACGGTAGTTTGAAGATTAAGGAGATGGAGAAATAATTGGGTTTTTAAAGAAGTAAGGGATGAATTTTTACGGATGGAAACGGGTAAGGAGTTCCAACAGGAGGCACCACGGATGATAAATGATTTTGTAAAGGAGGCAGTTCGGTAGGAAGGGATGTATAGGTTTAAGGTTTGGGATCTGGTATTTAGAGAAGGTATGGAGGAACATGGTGTAAATAAATTCAGGATATACAGAGACTTCATAATTCTGAACGTTCGGAAAAGATAGACAGCAAGGAAATATTGCCGCCGAAAAACTGGGTGGAGCCACTTCAATTCAGCATAGCAACTTGAGACGTGGGAGCGCCTGGGGATACCAAAAATAAATCTAATGAAGCAATTGTAACGTTAGGTTAATGATTCATTTTTTGGTTCATTCAATCATCTGTTTAATAATTAATTGGAGCCACTATGGTCCAATGAATTATTAAACAGAAATAACGTTAAGTTATAGTCAACCTGTGTTTAAATGGCCACTATTAACCGTTTAACTTTAAACGCTGTTTAGCCCTTATCGCTAAATTTAATCAAGCGATTCCACATTGTTTACCAGGCATAATCTACATTCTGTGTTTAATCAACTGTTTAAATAAGCTGTTAAACCCTGTTTAAACGATTATTGTCTTTTCACTAGTCAAACGAGTTTTGCACTTGTTATTGCTCACCGGAATAGTTACAATAGTTGCTTTGTTTTTACAATAGTTAGGAATAGTTGCTCAAGCGTTTGACGTCTGGCACTTCTCGTTAATCTCAACACCATACCATCGTTTAATTACTACCTTGTCCTAGAAGATTGTCTCTTCGAAAGGTGTGGATCGGCTAGGGAATTTCTGGAACTAATACAGTATTGGTTGTTATACCATTAAAGGTGCCTTTACACCTTACGAACTTTACCTTCGATCACCACCCTCGAACAACCTTCGTGAAGTCTTCACGTCGACTGTTCGGGTGTTCTAGGTACTTCATCTGTTCGCCTGGGTTCGAGGGTAGCGCTAGTGTCACTTTTGATTTGGCTTTTCTTAAGTGACAGGAGTTGTTTGTGATGCTAGTGTAATTTGTGAAACGTTGTAAGTCGTCCCCTATTTTTTATTTTTCAGATAATATAAAATATATTGATAATAGAGATTTTTTCTTCATCATAAGCTAGCTTTGGGTGCGTCAGCCACATTTGTTCGCTTAACGTCACGTGAAGTATAAATGGCTGTTCCCTTCACGTCGGTACGGCAAGGTTCGAAGGAGAACTTGTTCGAAGGTGAGGTTCGTAAGGTGTAAAGGCACCTTAAGAGAGTACCTCAAAATTCGATACCGACTCCTCTACTGTATATCACATAATATATATTCGTGCTTCAATATAAAAACCCCGTCCTTAATTAATTACTTGTCATTATTAATAATCAGTGAGGAATCGAACATAAAATTTTTTTTGCCTCACTTAAGTTGTTTGTTAGTTAGTTAAACGTAGTATCATTATGCCACCAAAAGGTTCATGGGGCGATGCTACAGTGGTAGTCCTAAATTTTAGGATAGGGATTTTTAACCAGTAACTGGCATCGTACTGGCTCGGGTCCTCCATTTTACGTCCTATCCGAGGGACGGCATATCCAACGATTTTTTAATACCTTTAAATAATCCTAGGGGAAAAATAATTGACGGGATGCGAACCTTTATTATTGTAGGTTACCATGCTAAAAACTATACCACGGTGATTCCCCTCAAAAAATATTATGTAATTATTTCATGAGAAGTTTAATTGGGGAACAACAAACGACTTTGTGATCTTCGGAAGAACATTCAGAACATTATTATAGTTAATTAAAAATTATTATGAAATTGTAAGTTGTTTGATCAACGTTCTGAGAAAGGATGAATGTTGGTATGGTGCTTTGTCGGATATTGAATACTTTAACTTCTAAAGGATTCCTTATGAATGAAATACTGATCAGTACTCCAAATGAAAGCATTTGTATATTTTTTGATTAAAATGATCAGTAAATGAATCGCTTCCGATTCTGTATATTTAAAAATCTTGGTATCAAACGGACAATTTTTATAATATGTTTCATAATAAAGTGTCTTAAATAGAGAGAGTAAGGATTGGTTTCTGGAACTCGGATGCTCTTTATCTCCAAGAGTCTTCAAGAGTAAATATCCCTCCTCCTGGATAGGAATGCGAAGAGCAACGTGAATAAAAAAGTAACAAATTTGATTCCGTACAAGTGAATAAATTTAGAGAGGATTTCGTATCTTGTAAGGGTCCCATTCTAACTTTTCTGAATCCTTTTAAGCACTCTTTCAGAACAGATACTTTAAAACTTCGTCCGCTCATTAGTTAAACATTTTTTAATTCACTTTTTATTTTAAAAATTTGTACCTGATTTATTTATTAGAATATTATATTGTAACACTTATGTGGGTTAAAGAATATTTATTAACAGAAATATTGAGTTATCACAATGCCAACAAATTATTAAAACTTAAATATATGAGCAGGTTACAAAATTGATAACTTTATCACACAAAATCATATGACTTGTGCAACACAGTCAAGACACAGACTTCAACTAACTCGTTCAGTCTCTGCCCCTTATATATATCGTAAATAGTGGGGCCTGGAATATTCTAGAACAATGTCGGCAGTTCTTCGCCATCACGGAATGATCTAGACAAAACAGTTCGTTCCGACAGCTTATTTCGCTCCAACAAGCGGTCCGGGAGGTTACGCCATAGGTTTTGTTCATTTACTTATCTGTTTAACGTTACAATATTGTAAATCAAATAAATATAATAATTGAAACAAAATAATTTAAATTATTTTTATACTTAAATTAAAAAAAAGATGCATAAATATATCTAAATTGATTAACATCACTCTCTCTCTATATATTGTATATATATATATTTACATATTTATTACATGTGGTAAAGAGAGGGAGCGAGAGAGAGAGAGAGAGAGAGAGAGAGAGAGAGAGAGAGTATTTTATTTTAAATTTTTCATATGTTCATATGTAGAAGCTTATGGTTATATGCTCTGAGACTGTAATGTCTCCTGGAGCAATAAAAATGAATATAATATAGTCAGCCGAGATCAATATTACAATTTAAAAATATCAGTTGCATTAGAGGGGTCACTGTCGCATAGTTCACTCCTTACAGCCACACGTGATATTTCCGCTATTACCTTCAGCAACAGGAGTTAACGCCATATGTTTTGTTCATTTACTTACCTGTTTAACGTTACACTGCCCCCTCCTTAGAGACATACCTCCTGGATGTCTTCTTTTCCACGCGTGCCTGCTCCCTAGGTCGAACGAGAGGTCTCTTCCGTAATCCGCTGCTTCTTCTTCATGGTTCCCCGTATATGGCGCCAAACGATCATTATGGACGATAATGGGCTTTCTTTTGGGGTACTCGAACACCCTATAGACCAGATTGTTGATGTTCTTCTTAATCACGTATAGTTTCCGCCTTCCTAGTGGGTTGCAGAGCCAAGCAAGTTCTCCTTCTTCGTATCCACCCTGGTTGGCCCTGCTCCCGCTTTGTCTCCTCATCCGATCTCTGGCGACGTGCCTCTTATTGACAACGAAAGGGTGATATCGATTCTCTTCTCGAGGCAATGACGGATCGACGCCTTCAATCACCCTGTCTTTCTGCTTGCCTTTCAGCTCGCTCTTCGTAGCCGCCTGCCGAACCAACGGGGTAATCGACGCTGAAGTCTCAACCTTAGTGCCTTTTCGAAGACTTGAGCGATTATCCCTCGATGGAAGTTTTACACTCTGTTCTCCGATGGTTACCACACCGGCTGGTCCCCGACTCCGTAAGGGCAGCACCTCTCCATTGACCATGACAATCCTCCGTTCCAAGTCGAGCTGAAAGCCATACGCGTTCATAAGGTCCATCCCGAGGATTACATCTTCTTCAATGTCAGCCACTAGGACCGAGTGTGAGACACGGTTTGAGCCTAACTGTAACTTTACCTCGGTTTCCCCGAATACCTTGGCTTCTTCTCCGATCGCTGTCCTCAGCTGCCATCTGGATGGCGTCAGTCTCTTCTTGCCAGCCACACTTGAAGAGACAATAGTATTCGTAGCTCCTGTTTCAATCAACATCGTGTGCTTCTTGCCGTTGACGCTGCCATCCACATATGCGCTATCGTCTCGGTGTCCCAAGGAGGTTACCATTATTGGGGAAGAAACTTGGTGACTGCCCCGGGAAGCTTTTATCCTCCGGGTATTGGCGTGTCCTATTTTCCCTGTGGAAGCGACCTTTTTTTTGCAGGATCTCCTAATGTTTCCGAGCTTCCCACAGCTCCAGCACCGCACGGGTCTCCTTTTCCGGGATTCTAGGTCTTTTAAAACTTCTAAAACAAGATTCTCCAAGTCTGCAGTTATTGCCGGCTCCCCGCAGTTCCTACACCGGAAGGGTCTTCTCTGCGAGTCTAAAGCCTTCGCAACCCCTGAGAGAACACCTTCTTGGTCTCTGTGGTTCACATTGTCACGGTGGTAGTACGCCTGGTCTGGACACATCCATAGCTACGAGAAGCCTCGGTAGCCGCCTCAAACTCCAATGCTATGGTTAGTGCATCCACCAGTAATTTAGGGCGAGCAAGCCGCACCGCTCTCTGAAGCTCCAAGTCACTTAAGCCGTCAATGAATGCTTGGACTGCTAAGCGCTCCAACAAACTTTCTGGGGCTTTCGGATAAGCAAGTCTTACCATCTTGGCAATGTCCGCCTCGAACTCTTGAATAGTCTCGGCTGCCTTCTGCTTCCTGCTCTTCAGCTGGGACCGATATACCTGCTCAAGGTGGGCGTGGCCAAATCGCATCTCCAGCCTCCTAACTAATAGGTCAAAATCATAGGGGTCGTCAGATTTCAGGGTCTGGAGGACATCCTGAGCTTCCCCTCGGAGGGCTACTGTTAAAGCAATCGCCTTATCTCTTGAAGACCACCCATTAGCACTGGCCGCTGCGTTGAATTGCTTAAGGTAATTCGCCCAGGACGTTTTACCATCAAAAGTCGGTGGCTTTATCCTGGCTCGGCTCTCCATAAATGCGGGTTCACGTACTCCCTCGTCTAGTAGTGGCTGTTGTGCGAACTGTTTTCTTACAACCTCCTGGATCTTTTCTTCTAATGTTCTTTTTAATTTTTCAACCTCCGTTTCTTGTTGAGCCAGCCTTTTCCTCAACCCAATCACGTCACCGGACAAGTTGGTCAGCTTGTCATTGGTTTCGCTAGAAAGGTTCGTCAACCTTTCATCTAATCCATTCACATCGCCAGACAAATTGGTCAGCTTGTCATTTAGCTCAGCCGACTGTCTGGCCAATTTATTGTTCATTTCGGCAGATAAGTTCGAAAATTTATCATTTATCTCCGCCGACTGGTTAATTTGTCATTTAACCCATTTATTTCAGCAGTTTGGCTAACCAATTTTTCATTTAACTCACCAGACAGGTTAGTCAATTTATTATTTAATTCGCCAGACATGCTTGCTAATTTACCATTTATTTCGCCTGATAAATTAGAAAATTTATAATTTAATTCAGTACTCTGGCTAATCTAGTACTCAAACTTGAATTAAGGCTGGTGAATTTTTCATTCATTTCCGTCGACTGGCTTGCCAATTTTTCATTTAATTCACCAGACAAATTGGTGAATTTATTATCTATTTCAGCCGAAAGATTATTTAAAGCGGCTTTAAAAGAGCTATCCTCAAACTCTACAGTTTCAGGATCTCTGCCCTGATTCAAGTAGAACTCACGTATGCGGGCCAACAAGATCGCTTTTGTCCCTGTAGTGTCTAAATCCAGCTCTTCTAATTCTATCCGCAGCTCCGTGACTTTAAGTTCTCCAATTCGTTTACCTGGCATTTTTTTTTTTTCTTCTTCTTCTTTAAACCCCACACCTGACACCAGTTGTAACACTTATGTGGGTTAAAGAATATTTATTAACAGAAATATTCAGTTATCAAAATGCCAACGAATTAAGGTCTGGCCACACATGTCCGCACCGGATCCGCACCGTAGCAATAATACAGGTTATGTTCAGAATATTTTTAATTTAACTTACCTATTACCTTTAGTTATGCCTAAAGTTCAAGCCACACATGTCAGACACAGGCCACTTTAGGCATAACTAAAAGTAATATGTAAGTTAAATTAAAAATATTCTGAACATAACCTGTATTATTGCTACGGTGCGGATCCGGTGCGGACATGTGTGGCCAGACCCTTATTAAAACTTAAACACTTGAGTAGGTTACAAAATTGATAACTTTATCACACAAAATCATATGACTTGAGCAACACAGTCAAGACACAGACTTCAACTAACTCGTTCAGTCTCTGCACCTTATATATATCGTAAATAGTGGGGCCTGGAATATTCTAGAACAATGTCGGCAGTTTTCCGCCATCACGGAATGATCTAGACAAAAACAGTTCGTTCCAACAGCTTATTTTGCTCCAACAAGCGGTCCGGGAGGTTACGCCATATGTTTTGTTCATTTACTTATCTGTTTAACGTTACAATATTGTAAATCAAATAAATATAATAATTGAAACAAAATAATTTAAATTATTTTTATACTTAAATTAAAAAAAAGATGCATAAATATATCTAAATTGATTAACATCACTCTCTCTCTATATATTGTATATATATATATTTACATATTTATTACATGTGGTAAAGAGAGGGAGCGAGAGAGAGAGAGAGAGAGAGAGAGAGAGAGAGAGAGAGAGAGAGTATTTTATTTTAAATTTTTCATATGTTCATATGTAGAAGCTTATGGTTAATGCTCTGAGACTGTAATGTCTCCTGGAGCAATAAAAATTAATATAATATAGTCAGCCGAGATCAATATTACAATTTAAAAATATCAGTTGCATTAGAGGGGTCACTGTCGCATAGTTCACTCCTTACAGCCACACGTGATATTTCGGCTATTACCTTCAGCAACAGGAGTTAACGTAAGATGCATAATAAAAACCTGAACCACTTGGGTGCAGGGAGGGTCTTGGGTGGAGTACTTTGTAAGGAAGTACTGTTACTAGATGGAGCGGTTGTGCAATGAGATGATTCGAACGTCTCACGCTCTTAAGCCATTCTTTCCCCTAAATACATTATTTAACACGTTAGGTGCGGCATGATGTCTTACATTCCCTTCTTGACAGCCGATTTTCACATGAAAATATCCGAAAGTCCGAACACTTCAAACACTCAATTTAGTCGATTTTTAATGAGATTATTGCATTTTAGTGCAGAAAATGTTGCTAACAGCTGAAATTCTGTTGTTTTTCATGTCTAGTTCCAACCCTTACCAAGAGATAATGCCCTTGAGACGCTCATTCAAAACATAACGCTTTCTTCAAAGTTAGCCCATCGGACCCCGACGCCCGATATCGTCTGTGGCTCATACTATCAGTCGGACCCCTGGGACCGATACCGTCCAATTCAGGATACCCCTAAAATACGCCGCCGGAACTACCGTGTTAATAAGAGTACCCACCCTATTTAGACTGAGTGAGCTCTGTGAAACGTTTTTACTTAATAGGCACTTTGGTCGTTTAGTAAGGTTGCTGAAAGGTATAAGAGGTCAATATCTAACAACTGCAGATACGTGCAGTCAGCAAATGTTTCACTGTCAATGGTACGTCAAATGAAGATTGGGTTTAGTTTTCCAGTCAGCCAATATTGGGATGTGAGTGGTCGTCCGATTCCTAGTCTTTTAAATATGACTTATCGTCTGATATGTGATGTCCATGGTAGCACTGAATGTTGGCTATCTCCCAGTTATTTTTGTTTTGTTTTTTTGGCCCTGCAGTTCCTCCCCGTTTAGGCTATTCGGGGTTTTCCAGGCCAGGGGGTGGGTGGGGGATTAATTCCTAGTATTATTAACTGCTCTCTCGTAGTCTATTTTCCGTTGTCTCAGTCCAACTTATTATTACTTTACTAATTTTTATGTTATTAGTGGGTATATGTCACCGTTGGGATTCCCAAAGCAGTCAGACGGTGGAAATAACATACAAACGTATTCTGTCAAGGCAAAATATAAAATCTAGTTGAAAAAAAAGTATTCATATTATTTCACAAATTTAAAATTCATTAGATATTATCGATCGACTGTATATTTTTCAATATGCTCTGGGTAAATATATTGGAAATAATCTCTATGCATTCAAAAGTGCATACTCGTCCAAGCAGAATGAAGGTCCTCTTACAAAATAGGAAATGAAAATTTTTCCAAGTATCTCTTCAAGGAAAAGTTTCTAATTTTTTTTGCCGGAAAAATCCCAATTATAGCCTGGGAGCTACCTAGAGGCGGGAACCTTTACCTTGAAGTCTTGTATTAAGGGTGCTAGCATGAAATCCTTATGCAATGATTCTCGTTAATCGGTTAGTTTGGATGCGTTAAACTGGAAAAACGTTAATTTCCTCATTTAATTATTTTATTTTATTTAAAGTCTGAAACCGTTGTTTAATTGCCGATTATGTTGTTTTAATAGTCACAGTTGAAGAGGTGACGTAGAAAGGAAAAAGACTTTTAATTAAGATCTTAAATTTTATTCCAGGACAATACTAGGCGTAAAATAGTTGACTTACTTATGTTTTAAATAATAATATAAAAACTATTAATTCTCTATTTTTTAAAATTAATGAAACATCTATGGTTATTTTTAATTTCCATTTTAATAACACAAAGCCGGATTTTATAAGCGCATTATTAGCACCTGCGTTACATAGCTCCGAGAATATTTGCATAATATAAACATTAACAACAGGGAAACGCTCTTCGCCTAATGTACATGACTTTATTAATTATGCTGCATAGTTGGTGTACTTAAGAGTTCTTACCAAGGCCTGAATTAAATTTTCTTTGAAGAAAAATGTCGGGACCTAATTGAAAATGCTTAAACATAGCGTCCAATGTGATAAAAATCTCGATCCTAATTGTACCCGGATGGGCAATACAGGACTCCCATTTTAGAGTCTGTTGAATGCTATAACTTTCTTTAAATGGGCTTATAAGCAATGAATATGAATCTGCTTTTGACATTGTTTACATTTATATAATGTATATATAAATATATATTATACCCAAAATATCCTCTAGAATGACCTGTTTAAAATTATTTTTAATCTGTAAGATGTTAAGGACTCAGGAGCGTTCTGTCACTTTATTAACTCAACAACAATATAAAATCGTAAATACAATTTTTCATAGGAAATGTTTATCTAACCGCCATCACTCCAAAAACAGTCCACTGGTTCTACAGTCCAAATATATATATCCTTTTTTTTTCAAATTTGTACTCACTGAAAATTAAAATAACTTATGAACATAAAAATTTACAATTAGGTCTGGAAACAGATATACTATCAGCTAAAAATCATGAATATATAAATTACTGGATGAATAATAAGCACCATATGATGTTTCGCGGAATTGTTCCCGCAACATTTTTATTGGTTTTTTTTTTTTTGTTTTTAAAAGAGGATTATATCAACTAGACTCTACTGCAAATGAATTATTAAAAATCGTTTTATAGAAATTATTAGTCCTATGAATTTTCTTATTCCGTTTTATGCTAGGAAAACAGCGAGAAAACCAGGAGTAGAAGCAGTTTAGAATTACTAAAATAGGACCTTTCATTGTTCCATTCTTGAAAGGGTAAAATAAACATTTGCATAGCTTGTTCTTAGAAATTTTCGTTTATATTTTTTATAAAGCATTAGTGTCAGCAATCTATAATAACTTGTTAAATCAAAATGTAAATTTCTAATAAAGTCTATTATTGGCAAACCTTTAGACAATCGCAAAACAGATCATTAAAAAAATTATTTTTTAATTAATACGTTTTTTAATATTTGATTAATTAAACGAATTCGAAGGAATAAAAAGATAAAAAAAAGTTTTTAAACTATTTTTAACTTTTTCTAGCAATTATTTCCATCTTAATATTTAGGACATGAAGTTATAGTTAAAGAAATGGTTATTAGAGTATTTCTGAGTTCGCATTAAAGAAGGCATTATTGCAACACTTCGAATTCCCCTCAAGAAATGGAAATGGATAAAAAAATGTGTATTTGAATTTTATGAATTTATCATTGAATATTTTACAATTTTATGGATTTTCAAGAAACCCTTTACGACCTTGCTAAAATATATTCGGTTTGCTAATACCTTAATTTATTAGAATAATAAAAATTTGATTTCTTCTGCTTTTATATAATCACTAATTATATTTAATAATTTTGATTTACCTCGTTATTATTAAAATTGTTAATATCATTATTATGTTTATATGTCTACTCTTTACTTTTACTTTTCCTCAATAAACTGCATACAAAGATCCTTAATTAGGCCATGGCCTAGACAGCCGTTCCGCTGGAAATCAGCCCTGACCAACGAGATCTAAATAACATTCATCCATAGCTAACCATTCAACAATCGAGATCATGCGTTTGATGCAACTGCAACTTGTTAGTGTAACAACTGTCGTGTTTTCGTTACAGAGGTATTTACTAGAGTGAGGGTATGGTATCTAATAATATGGCATTAATCTAATATGCGGGAAAACCATAAAAATGTATTCTGATACGCAATTGCGGAGCGTTTACGAGAGAAAAGGACAAGAAAGTTGAATTGCCAGCATAAAATTAACTTCGAAACCATAGATTTTAGCACTGCAAGCCAATAATATTTTTTTCCCTACCGTGACACCGTGGAAACGTCATAGAGGTAAACCGTGGGGGAAAATAGGAAGACCTTCGAAATTAGCTAAAGAGATATTATGAATGCCAAAGGAAGTATGTATGTAAGTAAAAAGAAAAAAATATCCCTATAAAAATTATAATAGTGAACCATGGAAGAAAAGGGATTGAGTTATTCAAAGTTAGTTTGAAAAACTATTTTTACACTTTGGTATTTTCAATTTTGACATTTTATAATTCTTTGTATATATATATATATATATATATATATATATATATATATATATATATATATATATAAAAGTCGGTTTAGTTGAACCATTTATAAATAACAAAACGATAGACTGATTTTTAAATTGGCTTTTCCCCGATTAGCAGAATAATTAATATTTCATCGAAAAAATACCCTCTTCCTTGGCGCCCGTGGGAAACCCCGTGTACCCAAAAATGCAAGGAAGGGGAAGACCAAAGAAAAAATATGATGATTAGTCCTACATAAAGATTATAAGTGTTTTGGGGGAGGGGAAGGGATTTGAATTTTTTTGTCGATAGTTGTACCGGATATTGTTGATTAGTAATGTATAAATTGTTTATTTAGTTGTGTTTGTTTGTTTAATTGTGTTGAGAAAGCAGAGCAAAAACAATACGTAACTGCTGTGTTTCTGGACTTTGCTCAAGCATTTGATAAAGTCTGGCACCAGGGGCTTCTCTTAAAACTCAAAACCGTACTACCACACACATACTATCTTCTACTCCAATCCTACCTCTCCGATAGATTCTTCTCTATTAGGCAGGGCTCAGAGATTTCCTAAATCCGACCAATCTTAGCAGGAGGTCCGCAGAGATCAATACTGGCTCCATTACTTTACATCATATACACTCATGACATACCTACGAACTATAAAATTTTGACTGCAACTTACGCAATTTTAACAATACACCATGACCACAATCTTTCCTCATTGAATATACAGAACCACTTACTTCAATTACAAAAATGGTAATCACTTTGGAAAATGAAATTAAATCATTACAAATCACAACACATAACTTTCACACTCAGACGGGATACATGTCCACCAGCTTTTATCGGCGACAACCAAATTGCACAGACAGAAACTGTACGTAACCTTGGACTTCTGTTCGACAGAAGGATGACTTGGGGCCTATATGTCGAAATGAAAAAAAAGATCATGAACATACGCTTAAAAATTCTTTACTCTCTTTTTCCAAATCTTCTAAATTGAATATTAGACAAAACTGAATACACACACCTACTTATTTAAGCCCATTTGGACATACGCCTCACAGATTTTCAGCTCAGCTAAAAGGACACACTTACAAAAATTACAAACTTTTCAATCCAAAATTTTAAGACTAATTACGGACGCTCCCAGGTACGTAAGTAACTATACTCTACATACAGACTTACAACAACCAACTATCGAACAACACATCGAACTCTTTATTCAGTTTTTTTTGTTAAATTACACGGACATAACAATAGACACATTAAAAACATGGCCACGGCTGATATGCCTCTTGCTATGTAGCTAAAAAGAAGCTGGATGAGGGACCTCCTCTCCTGAATTAGGGTGAAGCCCGGAAAGAGGTGCTGCTGGGCACTTTCGTTCCTTTATGCCATAAATGCAGCCATCGAATTCTCTGATTGTCGCAGACCGCTGACAGGTGCGAATCAATGTTTAAAGACAAAAAAAAAAGTTGTGTTAAAAATAAATTTCGGCAGATGATTGAGCTGAATGGAGGATGATTGTCAAGGGGGCCAACAGAGTTAGAGTTAGTTAATTAAAAAAAATTATTGCATAATTGTATTCTTAAATTCACAATCAAAAACATGTATATTTGTAATTTTATATAACCATCATTTATTGAAACGAGCATAGCATTTAGTTTTAAAAAGTTTAATCAAGTTGTGTTATAGAATGTAGAATCGATAAATGTAGTACTGCCTTCAGAAATTGTTTCCCGATATAAAGTCAGTCACCTGTTGAGTTCACCGCGCCTGTAATCACGACACACATCGAGTGTCACAACCTGGAAGGCCTTGAGAAGTGAAAGAAAAGAAAGTTGATGGGAGACCCTCTGATCCTCTCATTAATAGACCTGACCTTCCGCCGTGGCTAATCCTCCTAGAGATCCCACATCAAATGACACTACGAAATAGCTCTCCGCGAAACCAGGTCGTCTAGAAGCTTTCCAAGTGTTCTCTTTTTTTTCCTTTCATATTTAGGTCAAACGGTGTCCAGCTCGACTCATTTTATTTTCGAGGGTACATGTCGGTTATTCATTCTCCACAAGCGAGTAATTTCGGCAATCGCTAGGCCCCAGTGAGGGCGCTACCGGTTGTAAATGGATTTCCAACGTGATGCAACTATCCCTCTCGGATGATGGATATCCCACACGATCTAGAAAAAGGAGAATTCCTCCGCACTCCATCAACTGGTTATTATGGCTCGGATATCTTTCGGAATTCATAATTGTTTCTACTTCTTTTTAATCGCTGGAGTTAAGTGATTTTTCAGGATTTGTTTTCCTCTCCATTATTGGAAAGCTGTACAATTTTATTTGCTTCACATTTTCTATGTGTAAATATCTTTTCCTAATGATTAACTAAGGTCAAAGGCGTCTAATTTCGCAAACTATCAGATTATCAGTATTTTAAATTATGAATGATAATAGTTACCAATCTATTTACTTTTTTCTGTATCCTATGTTTGGTTATTAAATTTCACATGTTTTTAAAAAAAAGAAAATACATAAAACAATTTCGCATTTTAAAAATTAATTTTAACCTAAGAGGTATTAAAACTTAAGCTTTAAATTTGTGATAATGCTCACTTAATACTGAAATGACAAAAATCTGCTCGCAGGCACCTACATATTCAGCAGCGACAAACGCTCAAATTACGAACCTATTACGAACAAAGGGATCATTTATATGTCTGAAATAAATAAGACCTATTCAGTCTCAGGAAATAAAGATTTGAGATTTCGCCAAACAATTAAATTGCTCTCGCAAAATTCTTATTCTCTTTCTGTCACTAATAAAATCAAGCACAAAGATCTTAATACTTTTTATGTCACCGATTTATCACCATTCAATATATCAGTCCTTTAATATTTATATCCCGTACCTTCTTGTTTCCAGCCACGCTTTCTCCTTTTTTCACCTTTTAAGTTGTAAATGTTATTTTTGAATGCTATATAATGGGTAATACCTCTTCATGTTTGTCTAATGTCTAAATCAGTTTATCTTTTAATACTGTTCTCATACATGATTGTAAGGACAAGGAACCGTTAGACGCTACTGTCTTCTTCACCACTTTATAGGATTAACATTAAAACTCCTAAGCAAATATAAAAGACTCATTTAGAGCTTTTTGGCTCCTCAAACCATCCACCATGGCTCCTCTCGTATCCAATCCAAAATACTGCGCGAAACCCTTAATACTCCTTCTTTCTTAACAAAAAAAAATCATCAAAGAAGTTAATGTTCCTTATGTCACTGATGTATCCCGATCCAGTTACCAACCCTTTCATAGTAAACTCCGGGACTTTCCAAACCCACTTGTAACCACTCCCCCTTCCTCATCGATTCCAGATAATCCTCCTAGGAGTCTGGAAAGATTATCTCCAAAACTTCTAAATCAAATAATGTTAGTTGAGTGCTATCATTGAATAGTCTGTACATGGTTGCCCGTAGCATTGTTTTCCTTTATTACATCACATTTACTTAATCTATTATTATAAGTAAAGTCGTAAAGTTCAATGAATATATATTTTTTTAAAAAATCTTCAAACTATATCAAAATTACTGGACTTATTGATATTAAATAAACTCAAATTGTTTGAGTTAATTTACTATAGTTAGGAAAAGGGATACAAATTTAACTTGCTAAACATTGATCAAGAATACATTTAGTTTTTTTTTCCCCAAGGAATAGTGATCTGCTGGAGCGGTTTATTGAGATGTTGTTTTCTGCTTTATTTTGTTGTTACTCTACGAAATAATATATATTTTAGTCGAATTTACTATGAAAATTGTGGCAGAAACTATAGGCCTAAAATAGGTTAGTGATAACGGGGCTGGTTAGAGGGTATATTTCATTGATCCACTAAGCTAAAAATGTTTTATATTGGACAAATATGGTTAGAAACAAAGCCAAAAAAAAAAACCTATTTAACTAGCCCTTTTAAGCAAAGAATATATACCATTTTAGTTATACCCTCCCCCTAAAATTCACTGTTTGATAGGAGCATGGGGTTAGCAAACAAATATGGATGGCTCCTTAGCCATCGGAGACCGGTTGGAGCTCTGGCGATTACCTCAACCAGCTCCAATTAGGTTCGACGACGAGTAATTTCGAAGAATATTAGCGGATATTGTGAAATTCGTACCCCTTCTTCTAGGCAAAGCTGGGAATTATCAAGTTGGCAAATCGGGCTAACCTATCCTACTCATTGCTAAATTCTTTGAATTGAAGCAACGGATACAAAACTGAAAAATGTTAGGTGTGGTGCAAGTTATATGACACAGAAAGGAACGAAGCTCTAAAACAGAGAGAGTGTACCTGCTATTGACATGTTAAGCCAGAATTGGAAACAAAAAACAAAAAATATGTTTTACAATAAATATAATTTATATTTTTAGATTATTTTTTATCTTCATTATAGGATGAGTCACAATTCATTTGTGTATCTCACAGTTGAGCAGAAAGCAGTAAATTTGATGTAATATAAAATTACTTCTGGGATGTTCGGGCATAAATAAAAAAGTGCCAGTAGCACATAAGAATCCGATCTTGATTTAGAAAAGGAGTTCTCTCTTCCAAATCTTTTTCACTCACCTTCAATAAGGCATATCAACTTATCCCATTTCCTTAATAAAAAAACTGTTACTATGTCCGTACATTTCAATATAAAAGCGAGAACAAAGTATTCGTATATGTTCTTGTAGTTTAGTTTCTTACGTACCAAGAAGCGTCTATTATTACTGATACAATTTTTTAACAATATTTTTGTAGTATTCGTGGGTTGGAATGACGTTTCCTTGGATATTAAATTTCGATAATTGGAAAAAACGAGTGATTTTTTTTTTCAGTTTGTGTTTTGTTTAGCGTTTTCCGTTTATGGTCCCAATACCAAGTCATTCTGTTCCATTTAACGTACTGTGTCCGTCTAAGAATTACCCTGAGGATTACCCCTGTTACGTAGCTTGTCGGGGTGTGTCGGCTTTTGTTTTAAATTTTCATTATTTAACTTAATTTTCGAAAGTGAGTATTTTTTTTTTTTTAAATGTATCGCCAGAGTGGTTTTGTAAATTTAATTTAATCAACCAAGCCTAGAAATATTGTTGAAATCGTTCTATCATCGGCGTACGTTTCAGATTTTGTAGTTATTTTATAGGCGTAGTATATATAGATTATGGTAACGGAAAAGTATAAATCCCATCGGAACTCCATTAATTACAGATATTATTTTGAGAAGTCTTAATGCTACTACGTTTGCTAGATAAAAACTTAAAGATATGTGTGATATGGCTGAAATAAAAATAATCTGCTTTTGTAGGTTTATGAACAACTGTTAATATTTTATTATAAAATATTAACAGTTGCTCATAAACCTACATAATAATATAATAATATAAATTTTTTATGTTATTTGAATTTTCATTTCAGTCAAATAGTACTTACCTATAGTACCGGTTAGCACACACTCCACTCCCCCCTACCCCCCCAACTAGGTAACTATGATAAGAAATCGAATATATATATATTCTTTTCACATTTTTTTAAAATTCAATTTACCAAAACAATATATCCATATCTGGTCGAAAAATATGAGAGCATACAGCGAAAACGTACTATGAAGTTTAGAGACTTTTATGTATGGAAATGCGAGATAAAATATAAAAGAAATAAGAGATATTTTTCTTTTGTCGCAAACTGACGATATGAAACCTTGATTTTATTATTATTTAGTTCATATAATCATTATTTATTAGTTTAAAGAGTGAATTATTTGTAATTTATAGCCTTGGCTATCAATGATAATAGAAAGTTACATCAGACACTGTTATTTCAGCCTAGTTTGTTCCAGTGACCGTCAGAAGGTTGGAACTATACTGTGCGTAGTTAGGTCAAGGTTTTGTATTGTGGAATGAAGAGTCCTACAGAAAAAGTTATTCGGGTAAAAAGGAATTGAACAAAAATAAAAGTCGCAGAAGCAGTTTCATAATTTACAGAATATCTTACATTTTTCTTCAATGTTTGATGTTTTGATAACTGAACATTATTTAAACTACATATAAATACTATTTGGTAAAACTATTTTTTCCCAAAAAGAGATTGGTTCTTTCACATCTCCACTTAACTAATAAGGTATACCATGGACAAATATGTAAAATTTGATCAATTAAAAGTTGGAAAAATAATTTATAAATAAAAATCAATTCATGCTAAAGATGAAATATTTCAAACCCTCTCATGAAAAATTATGATTTTTGGTTTGTCTAGTTTTTCGCAAGGTGTGCAGATTTAGTGTACCAAAATAGTTTTGATAATTTATGCTTTGATCAATATTCCACAATAATTCGGGGAGAAATGAATGACTATTTCTTTTACTTTATTTGTAACTTTTTCAACAAATTAATTATAGTTTGAATGCAGGTGGTAGATATAACTAGATGACTTGAAGATATTTTAAAAATATTGTCTAATTCTCCCCTTAAGTTATAAAATTTTAGAAATAATAATTTGTACCCATTATTTATTAAAATGTAAGCAATTTTTTAAAACTAGGGCTTACACTAATTATTTAAAAGTTTTGTCATACTTTTTACAATTTTTTATAGCTTATATAATTAAAAGAAACCACAGAAGTTCATGAAAGATGTGTTCACGGCTCTAAATAAACACAAACAAAAATACTGCTAAGTCTTTAGTAGAATCTTTTTGAAATGCTTGCTTTGATTTAAGTTTCTGGATTCTTTTCTTCTTCTAAATCTTTGATGCCTTAATGAGGTACTGGTATTTATTTTTATTTTTTAAAGTATTTTATCTCATTTTATCATTGTTAGCATTTCGAAACTACTTCAAATTTATTAATAAATGTATGGAATTCAATCGGTTTATAAGAGTTACTTAATATTTTTAGACGACATCATCTTGTGAATGGTAAAATAATGAATCTGAAAAAATCTGGTTTTTGATATTTTCTGAGCAGATGATATATGATATAATTGTATGTGTTCTAAAATTGCCGAATTTTCACGATTAGTCATTCATAGTTAAATAAAAATTTAATATCAAATTTATTAATCAAAGTATTGTAACGTTAAACAAAAAACAAAAGACAAAATATATGGTTTGGAATGTTTTTTTTTTTTGTTTTTTTTATACTTATTGTTAGAACAAACTGTAATTTTTTATTCTTGCAATCTAGGTAATCATCCAGGCGATTTAAAAATCCCGACTCGGTAGAATCCCGGCATTAATAAAAATGGATTCCTCACCACAATGAATATAAAATAATAATCTAAAAAGATACTTCTTCAGGTATAAAAAGATAAAATGACTGTATCTTTTATATAAAAAGATACAAAATACTGGTTTTTGGCTCTCCTAAAAAGATAAGTTTTTGCTCAAGTTTATCATACACTCGGCTGTATATCCACTCGGTAACTATTGAATGTAAAAATTGATGAATGTGAAAATGATAAAACGTTTAAACCCGAATAAGGCATATTTCACAAAAGTAAATTTCCTAAAGTGAAACTGGTATAGTATTTACCAATCTCGTGTCGTGCCCTATACAACAGATTTGTATCGAATCTTATAAGATTTTTTTTACTTTCACTTACCTATATATGAAATAAATAGTAAGAGAAAGTATTGCGATCGTGAAAAATTTCGACTTCCGGTTTTCAACGGATATACACGTTTTGGTGTCCCCTGAGTCCAAATGACCAAGTCCCGCGAAAAGGTCTGTGTGTGTGTGTGTGCGCGTGTGTGCGTGTGCGTGCGTGCGTGTGTGTTTGTGTGTGTGCGTTTGTGTGCGTGCGTGCGTGCGTGTGTGTGTGTGTGTGTGTGTGTGTGTGTGTGTGTGTGTGTGTGTGTGTGTGCGTGCGTGCGTGTGTGTGTGTGTGTGTGTGTGTGTGTGTGTGTGTGTGTGTGTGTGTGTGTGTGTGTGTGTGTGTGTGTTTGAACAGACTAGCTCAAAAACTACAAACCGTACGAACCTGAAATTAGGTATTTGATGTATGTATGTGCCCGCAGTATGACAGTCCAAATTTCATCAAAATTGATATATTGGAGGGGCACTTTATTTCATAACTTTTATTCCAATTTTTACCTTTTTTTCGATTATCTCAAAAACGGCTTTTATGGTTTTGATTAAATTCGTCATGTTTAATGAAAAGTCTTCATTAATATCAGGTAAGCTTTATCGTTATTAAAATGTTGTAAGGGGACTTAAATGGGGAAAGGACCTTTTTTGTTTTCCTATAAAGTACCTTTGTATTTGTTTATATTGAGAAATTATCTGTCTCTCGTTTCGCCTAAAAATAAGAAAGGGCTAAACATCAAATATGAAAAAAATCAAGAAAACATATACAGGAGAAAAAAAGAAAACTATTCCGTTAACTCATAAAATACGTTGAGCCCACGCATATGCAGTACGTCTTTAATGACAGACGATTGTTTATAAGTAAAGCCGTTATGTTCATTTAATGGAAATTATCTGTTTCTATGGTAAATAAATGAAGTTTTCAACTACTTAGAGAATTATAAAATCAGACGCTGTGGAGTATTATGCTTGCATTGCCGAATTGTTACAATCAATAACTTTTATTTAACAATACAATTTTTAGTGTAATTTAGAGAAAAAAAAAACAAAAAAAAAATAAGAAACGAATATGTAAAAATATGTGACTTTGAGAAATGGCAATTAAAAAAAGGCGTCTATTTCTAATCTAAGTAAGTTGGTAAGTGAAAGTTGTGTGTTGCGCGCATCGCACCAGATTTTTTTTTTCACGTTCAACAGTTGGACGTGAAAGCAAAGTTTTTTCATGTAAAACCTTAGAATGAAATGAAGGAAATGTCAAATGGGTGTGGTCATAGATAGATCATAAAGTAATTAAATACCTTCTATTATTTTTCGCCGACGTCTTATAGTTATCGTTAACTCTACTACTTATAACTCTATTATCTAACGTTATTTCCTTATTGGTTGTAATCTAGTTTAGTAGATCATGTTTAGTGTCGTGCAGAGCCCTGATGAAGGCATAAAACATAGGCGCACGATTAAATAAGATTTACTGTACCTGCCTTTATTTGAACCATGGACACACATTCCACCCTAATTTTACTTTTATATATTTATTAAAATAAAATCAATCGTATGAAAAAGTAAATTTATGAGCTAAAAATTCCCAAATTACCCTACTATTAATTACTAAATTTTCGTTTGTTTTTTTTTTTTTTACATTTTTTAGGAAAAAAAAGGATATTATCTTAAAGATAAAATATAAATTTTTCGACTGGTCAATGATTAGTTGGCCGATAATCCGGACAACCCGTTCTCGTGATTAGGCCGGCTGCTATTGACTACCTGTCATCCCCACAGTTTTTTTTTTCCCAAATCTGCCGCACGTGAGAGTTACATTCGAATAATTATATAATCTAATTTATGTAATCTCAATTATTTTTTAATTCATTTTTTAGATATATAGACATTTATACAAAAAATATAATTATTACTTCAATTTTAAAATATTTAAAAACGCCTTCGACAATTACATTCCACTGCATCATGTCTACCACCTCCTGAACTACCCACCCGCGGTCCGGTCTCAAGTTTCGAAATGTTCAAAAATGTTGCATTATGGGCTCGTTGGCCTCGAATGAGAGCGAAAAAAAGAAGTGTGGAATTAGTAATGATCAGGTTGAAATAAATACCCGATCGCACGAGGAAACTATATTTGTAATGGCAAAGGGTTGCAAGTACCGGATGCAATCAGTAACTATTTTCGCCTCCCCTTGCAATTTAGCATCCATTCTCTCGCACCGTGATTCAGCTTGTAAAGCAATTTATAAGAAACAAGGAAATTCAATGAAAATATATAATATATATAATATAACAATATATATAAATATATATTGGTGATTCCAGGTTATAAAGGCATCAAGGGTTACCGTATATATGTATATATTATATTTTAGGCCTTTTTAAGTATTTGTTAATTTTGAAAATTATAAAAATAAAAATAATGAGGATTAAAATCGTTCAACATTTCAACCTTATTCAATATTTTCCTTATCACAATATTAGGTAAATGCCACAGTCTGCAAATTTTCAAGGCCTATAAAATGTCCTAACAGGATATGTGGCACATTAATATGTGAAAAAACATTAAAATAATTAATTCACCTAGACATTTTCTATAAATATCTAATAGTATTTTCACTTTCACTTAACTAAGTATATATTTTTTTTATTATCTCCATAATATTGTAACGTTAAATCGATAAGTAAATTAAAAAAAAAAAAAACATATGGCGTAACCTCCCGGACCGCATGTTGGAACAAAATAACCGGTTGGAACGAACTATTTTTGTCTAGATCATTCCGGAATGACGGAGAATTGCCGACATTGTTCTAGAATGATCCAGGCCCCACTATTTACGATATATATAAGGGGCAGAGACTGAACGAGTTAGGGTCTGGCCACACATGTCCGCACCGGATCCGCACCGTAGCAATAATACAGGTTATGTTCAGAATATTTTTAATTTAACTTACATATTACCTTTAGTTATGCCTAAAGTTCAAGCCACACATGTCAGACACAGGCCACTTTAGGCATAACTAAAGGTAATATGTAAGTTAAATTAAAAATATTCTGAACATAACCTGTATTATTGCTACGGTGCGGATCCGGTGCGGACATGTGTGGCCAGACCTTTAGTTGAAGTCTGTGTCTTGACTGTGTTGCTCAAGTCATATGATTGTGTGTGATAAAGTTATCAATTTTGTAACCTGCTCAATTGTTTAAGTTGTAATAATTCGTTGGCATTTTGATAACTGTATATTTCAGTTAAATAAATATTTGTTACCCACATAAGTGTTACAACTGGTGTCAGGTGTGGGGTTAAAAAAAAAAAAAAAAAAAAAAAAAAAAAAAAAAAAAAATGCCAGGTAAACGAATTGGAGAACTCAAAGTTACGGAGCTGCGGAGAGAACTAGAAGAGCTGGATTTAGACACTACAGGGACAAAAGTGATCTTGTTGGCCCGCTTACGTGAGTATTACTCGAGTCAGGGCGTAGATCCTGAAACTGTAGAGTTTGAGGATAGCTCTTTTAAAGCCGCTATAAATAATTTGTCGGCTGAAATAGATAATAAATTCACCAATTTGTCTGGTGACGTAAATGGATTAAATGATAAATTTTCGAATTTATCAAGCGAATTAAATGACAAATTAGCAAGCCATTCGGTTGAGCTTAATGATAAGTTATCCAGCCTAAATTCTAATTTGTCGGCTGAATTAAATGAAAAATTATCATGCCAGTCTGCTAAGCTAAATGATAGGCTGACCAACTTGGCTGGTGAAATAAATGATAAACTGAATAGCCAATCGGCTGAGATTAATGACAAGTTTACCAGCTTGTCTAGTGACGTTAATGCGCTTAATGACAAGTTGGCCAGCCAGTCTGCTGAGGTAAATGATAGGTTGGCCAACCTCTCGGGCGAAATGAATGAAAAATTAAGTAACTTGTCAGTTGAAATGAATGAAAGGCTTGCACAACAAGAAGCGAGGACTGCTGCGTTCGAAGAGGAGGTTGAGAGATTAAAAAGGGCCTTGGAAAAAGGGGTCCAGGCGGTTGTCAGGGAGCAGCTCTGCACACCATTATTAGACGAAGAAGCACGTGAACCCGCAGTTATGGAGAGCCGAGCCAAGATAAAACCACCAACTTTTGATGGTAAATCGTCTTGGTCGAATTACCTGAAACAGTTTAACGCTGCGGCTAGTGCTAATGGGTGGTCGCCTAGAGATAAGGCAGTTGCCCTTACGGTGGCACTTAGAGGCGACGCTCTAGATGTCCTCCAGACCCTCAACGCTAATGACCCTTATGATTTCGACCTATTGGTAAGCCGGCTGGAGATGCGGTTTGGCCACGCCCACCTCGAACAGGTATACCAGTCCCAGCTGAAAAACAGGAAACAGAAGGCAGCAGAGACGATCCAGGAGTTTGAGGCGGACGTTGCCAGGATGGTGAGACTGGCTTATCCAACGGCCCCAGAAAGTTTGTTGGAGTGCTTAGCGGTCGACGGCTTACGGGACGCGGAACTTCAGAGAGCGGTGCGTCTTGCTCGCCCTAAGCTGTTGGTGGATGCCCTCTCTACTGCGTTGGAGTATGAAGCGGCTACGGAGGCTTCTCGCAGCCATGCAAGAGTCCGGGCCATGAACAGTACCGACGACAACGAAGGGCATCAGGAACCCGCGAACCCGAACAACCTGGAAGAGGTGCTTCTAAAAGTTGTGAAGGCGCTTGATTCTCGGAAGAGGAGACCAGTACGGTGTTGGGGATGTGGAGAACTCGGACACGTCAGGAGTGCCTGCAAGAAGCGGGCTGCTACTGACGCACCAAAATCCCAGGGAAACTAAGACGGGTCGACTCCTGGAGGGCGACATCGACCCAACAACGTCTTCAAGACCCTCCCCTTGTGGTTTTAGCCTCATTGGGGCACATGACCAGTAGTTTATATGTGGATGGCATCGTCAACGGCACGGGATACGCCATGTTGGTAGACACCGGTGCTACGAAGACCATCGTCGGCCCGAATGTAGTTGGTGATAAAAAGCTGTCGCCCTCCAGGTGGCGACTGAGGACCGCTACAGGAGAAGTAGCCAAAGTATTCGGAGAAGCAGAGGTAAAGATACAGTTGGGTTCAAACTGTGTCTCGCATTCAGCACTAGTGGCTGATATAGAAGAAGAAGTTATTCTTGGAATGGACATAATGAACGCATGTGGTTTCCAAATAGACCTAAAACGGCAAGTCGTAAATGTTAGGGGGGAGGAACTTTTTATGCATAATCGAGAATTGGCCAGCTTAGAAGTCACGTTAGGTGAAGACGTGGAACTTCCTGCAAGAAGTGAGACTATCGTGACCGCTCGTCTCGATTTTTTAACCCCCTCGGATCAGCCGAATCACCCCGTCTTACTGGAGCCTAGAAATCATGACCTGGAGGTTGGGAAAGGCGTCCTTGTCGGAAAGGCGCTCGTATTACCTACTAATAAGGTTCCCATACCTCTTTGCAATATCAACGACTACCCGGTCACTATCAAGAAGGGCACTAAGGTGGGAAGTTTAGAGCCTGTAACCTCCATGATACTTCAGGAGTCTACTAAGAAGGAACAAACTAATGAAAATCTCCGAAGGATGTTAGAAGGCCTTGACCCGTCGCTGTCAAGAAAGGAAAAGGAGAAAGTCAAGGACCTCGTGAACCGCTATCGCCCTGTCTTTGGCTCGGAATCCGGGAAGCCAGGTAGAACAAGCGTTGTGCGTCATAGAATCGATACTGGTGATGCACGCCCTATTCGTCAAGCTGCGCGGCGACTTCCCCAAGTCAAGAAGGAAGAGGCTGAAAATGCTCTCCAAGAGATGGTTAGAGACGGAGTGGTGGAGCCGTCGAATAGTCCATGGGCCTCTCCGGTAGTGCTCGTAAGGAAGAAGGATGGAACGACCCGCTTCTGCGTCGATTACCGAAAGCTTAACGATGTGACGAAGAAGGACAGCTACCCATTGCCGAGGATCGATGACGCCCTAGACGCTTTAGCAGGATCCAGACTGTTTTCAACTCTGGACCTAAAAAGTGGATACTGGCAAGTAGAGATGGACCCTGCTGACAAGGAAAAGACTGCGTTTACCACTGGGTCAGGACTGTGGCAGTTCACGGTTTTACCGTTCGGCCTTTGCAATGCTCCTGCGACCTTTGAACGCCTGATGGAGAACATTCTGAGAGGTTTGTCCTGGAAGATATGCCTCGTGTACCTCGATGATGTCATAGTGGTTGGCCGGACGTTTGAGGAACACCTGTCAAATCTTGAAGAGGTGTTCAAGAGGCTTAAAGCGGCCAATTTGACGTTGAACGCAAAGAAGTGTCATCTTTTTCAAACGAAGGTAGCCTATTTAGGACACATCGTCAGTGGAGAAGGGGTTGCGGTGGACCCTGCAAAAATTCAGGTAGTCCAGCAATGGCCTACCCCTGTCAATAAGCAGCAGATTCGAAGTTTCCTAGGCCTTTGTTCCTACTACCGCCGGTATGTAAGGAAGTTTGGAGACATTGCGAAGCCTCTGAGTCGATTGACTGAAGAGGGTAAAGCTTTCAGCTGGAACAACGAGTGTCAAGAAGCGTTTGACGCCCTGAAGGAACGGTTGACCTCGGCTCCAATCTTGGGCTACCCAGTTCCAGGAGGCAAATTCATCCTAGATACAGATGCCAGCGAAGAAGGGATTGGCGGGGTTTTATCTCAACTGCAGGAGGGCCAGGAACGGGTTATTGGATACTTCAGCAAGACGCTATCAAAACCTGAGCGCAATTATTGCGTAACCAGGCGGGAACTCCTGGCTGTTGTTAAGTCCGTTGACCATTTCTACAAATACTTGTATGGTACGAGGTTTTTGTTGAGGACTGACCATGCAAGCTTGAAGTGGCTGCTAAATTTCCGGAATCCTGAGGGCCAAGTTGCCAGATGGCTACAAAAACTCCAGGAATACGACTTTGAAATTGAACACAGACCAGGTGTAAGACATCGCAATGCGGATGCCCTGTCTAGAAGACCATGCCCGCCTAATTGTTCCCATTGTAGCCGAATCGAACAAAAGGAGGCCAACCTTTGCGCCGTTGGAGTAGTTAGTGAAGAATGGACACCTGACACAATCCGGGATAGGCAAGAAAATGATCCTGAGTTGAAAATGATATGGGACTGGAAACTAGCCAATCGCCGCCCAACTTGGCAAGAGGTAGCCCCATTCTCACCTATTTTGAAGGCGTACTGGGCACAGTGGAACTCCCTTGTAATAGAAGATGGCTTGCTCAAGAGGGTTGTGGAGAATGTAGACGGCAGCCTATCCAGGAAGCAGCTTCTGATACCGAGGAAGTGCGTGCCGGAGGTACTTCGTCTGCTACATGATGAAGTGTCAGGAGGACACCTTGGTGTGATGAAAACACTCCAGAAAGTACGCGAAAGGTTTTACTGGGTGAACTGCTCTGAGGATGTCAGGGACTGGTGCCGTAAATGTAACACCTGCTCGGCAAGCAACGGACCAGCTCGCAAACGCCGTGCTCGGATGCAGCAGTATATTGCGGGGAGCCCCTTCGAGAGGGTAGCCATGGACATACTAGGACCATTTCCAGAAAGTGAAGCTGGAAATAAGTACGTTTTTGTAATCGTGGACTGTTTTTCCAAGTGGGTGGAAGCATATGCTGTCCCCAACCAAGAGGCTGCTACCCTGGCCGACGTTATGGTGAAGGAGTTCATCACCCGTTTCGGAATACCAATTGAACTGCATTCAGATCAGGGGAGGAACTTCGAGAGCACATTATTCCAGGAAATCTGCAAGAGGCTTGGGATTCGAAAGACCAGGACTACGCCCCTCCATCCACAGTCTGACGGAATGGTAGAACGGATGAACCGAACCCTTATAAAGTACCTTTCCAAGGTAACCTCTGACCATCAACGAGATTGGGACCGTCAGATCCCATATTTTCTCATGGCCTACCGCTCTGCAGTTAATGAATCCTCTGGACAGACACCTACGAGAGTTCTCTTCGGTCGAGAGATGAGGTTACCTTGTGACCTCATTTTTGGCAGCAAACCTGGGGTGGATCTATCTGGGCAAGACTATGTATCCGGACTCCAGAAGAGAATAGAATACACGCACGAGCTAGTTCGCAAGAATCTTCGTTTGGCCAGCGACCGGATGAAGAGACACTACGATAGTAAAGCCGATCAGGGCGGGTACCAAGAAGGAGACCTCGTTTGGCTCTACAACCCAAGAAGAAAGCGAGGATTCTGCCCAAAGTTGCAGAAGAACTGGGAGGGACCCTACGTGATAAAGAAGCGCATCAACGATGTGATCTACAGGGTCTCCAAGTATCCCAAAGGAAGACCTATAATCGTCCATTATAATCGCTTGGCGCCATATGCAAGGAACCACGAAGAAGAACAGGTGCAGCGAATTACGGAAGAGACCTTTTCGTTTGACCTAGGGAGCAGAAGCATGGAAAAGAAGACATCCAGGAGGAATGTCTCTAAGGAGGGGGCAGTGTAACGTTAAATCGATAAGTAAATTAAAAAAAAAAAAAAACATATGGCGTAACCTCCCGGACCGCATGTTGGAACAAAATAACCGGTTGGAACGAACTATTTTTGTCTAGATCATTCCGGAATGACGGAGAATTGCCGACATTGTTCTAGAATGATCCAGGCCCCACTATTTACGATATATATAAGGGGCAGAGACTGAACGAGTTAGTTGAAGTCTGTGTCTTGACTGTGTTGCTCAAGTCATATGATTGTGTGTGATAAAGTTATCAATTTTGTAACCTGCTCAATTGTTTAAGTTGTAATAATTCGTTGGCATTTTGATAACTGTATATTTCAGTTAAATAAATATTTGTTACCCACATAAGTGTTACAATATATTTCAGTAATTTTTAATAATAGTTGAATGAACTGATATATTTCGGTATGTTGGTTTGACAAGGTCACAACAACCGACGTTTCGATATAACAAAGTATTGCTTCCAATAAAACCGATATTTTTATCGATAATTTTTCACCGATACCATGTGATATTTTCTCTTCTCGGGAAATATGAAAAAAAATTTAATTGGCTCTCTTTATTTTTTTTAGACTTTAAACTACTCTGGAGTTATTTTTTACTAAATGTATGGTATTATTTTTTTTATTTTTTTTTTTTGTTGAGATGTGTTTAATATTATCGAACTATTTCCCTGGTACCTGTAAGAAGAGATTACACTTCTGCTCCAATGACATAATTGGAAATATATACATTTTATTATTAAATCGAGAGAAAACTAATTCCAATTAATCTGCATTTATAGCTTCGCACATGTGTCCTTATATTACTGGAGCAGCGATATGAATTCTGGTTTTATTTTTATTTCACATTGGGAGAAAAAAAAAGATTAATTATTTTATACTCATTGTAAATTATTAAAGTAATAAATGTAGGATTTAATTATTATGAATATTATTTATAACGGAATTTCGTTCCATATAAAACTTTTTCCAGCATTGATTTACTATTGTATCCTTGCTTTGCCTTTCAATGACGCGCTGATAGCTGCAGGTTAAATTTGAAGAATATGAAGACTCTTAAGTTTGAAGTATTTATTTTGTATGAAATTTAAGGCATTTTTATGTCACTGAATTGTTTATGATATTATTGTAATATTTAACTGGTTTGTGTCTCTTTTCATTACTCCTAAGTAAAAAATTGCGAATGAATCCAATTACAGGTTTTTTAAATAAATTTCACCTCTCTTGGCTAAATTATCTCACTTATAATTATCGGTTCGGTATTAATATGGATACTTTTTTCTGATAATATAAATGGTCCTAGTCCTAACTCCTCAAACCTAAATTTAACGAAAACTAGTTTTGAAAATTTGAGGTGCTACTTAATACTTCTTCAGTTATTAACGAAGATTAAAAATTCAGGGATTATTTTACAGTATGAAAATTGCTAAGGAAAAATTATACATTTGACTTTCTAAGTTTTCAGAGGAGTCACAACTTAATATATGAGTCTTTCCATTGTCAGAATGTCTGACTCCAATTTCAACAGCAGGAAAGCACTTTCAATAACATTTCTCTTTGGAAGATTCTTTCCTTTTTATATTGTATGTATCTTTTAGTAGGCTCTTATGTTTTAATATTTCTATCATACTAATAAAAAATAATAAGTATTTTTCAATGAGAGATATTAATTTGAAAAATGTTTAAATTGTAGTAAGTCTTTATTTCTACTGAAAGGCTCATATATAAAAAAAATAAATTTCGTCTTTTTTAAGTGTCAGAAGTAACAAAAATCTCATATTTGCTAAAAAGAAGTAAATAGGGTCAATCCATTTGAAGTGGTCCAATCGAGTTGCTTCAACATTTTTATTTTTTTTTATATTTTTACCATTGAAAGAACAATGCATCAGGAGTACAAAAGTGCAATTGGTTTATTTTTTGAATTTTTATTTTTCCAATGGAGGCCATATTATTTTCGAAAAACCGCGTATTTTTAGCTATTTCAGTGCTCTGCTTCAAATCAAATATCTCCTCCTTTACTCATCCTAGAATATTCAAATAAAGACCAATCTCTTAAGAAAGGTCTGACCTTTAATAAATGTCATTACATATATACTTAAAACTAAGAATTACGGTCCATGTACCCCTTCAAAGTTTCAAGCGGTAATTTAAAAAAACCGGATTTTCAAAAATTATTTTTTACAAGAAGGCAAATGATTAAGTGTTTGTCATTTTTTTATTTGACAGATAAAGGTAGGCACTATAAATTCACAAAGTTTCAAGCTGTGGACTTGCACAGTTTTTTTAATACAAATTTTTGAAATCTTGAAATTTCCAAAATTTTAAAAGTTTAAAGCTTTATATCTCTGTTGGGCAAGAAAATAAAATTTTGAAATTTAGGCCAGATTTAGTTCCTGAATAGAGGATTAAACTGTCAAAATTTCATTTTGTGGACTCAACTAATCGCAAGGATATAAGACATTGAAAAGTACTAAAATAAGTATTAAATTCAAAGCACTAAACAGCCTGTATTATTTTCTGTCCGTGTCCAGGAAATGAAATTTTGACAGTTTAATCCACTATCCCAGACCTAAATCTGGGCCAAATTTCAAAGTTTTATTTTTACGCCTAACAGAGAAATTAATTCTTTAAACTTTTGACATTTTGGAAATTTCAAGAATTTAAAAATAAAAACCGTGCAAGTCCACATCTCGAAACCTTGTGAATTCGGAGAACCCACCTTTATTTATCAAATAAAAAAATTGCAAACCCTTAGTCATCTGCCTTCTGGTAAATAGATTTTTTGAAAACTCGTTTTTTTTTTAATTACCGCTTGGAAATTTGTAGGGGTACATGAATGGTTATACTTATTTTTAAGTTCATACTTGTTATGACATTTATTAAACTACAGATCTTACTAAAGAGATTGTTCTTTATAAAAATGTTCTAGGATGAGTTAAAGAGGGGATATTCGATTTGAAGCAGAGCACTGAAATAGCTAAAAATACGCGTTTGGTCGACAAGAAAACTGACGAAAAAATTCATATCAATAGAGCGGAAACGATGAAGCCTTGGTTCCATTGAGTAATGCACTGAAGACCAGTACCTCACCATCGGAAATAGTGGTTGGACAGGGGCGAACTAAAACAATAGGCAAGCATTGTGTGATAAGATTTCACAGATTCTTTATGCTAACAAGACAAAAATTAAGGTAAATTTATGTAAAGTGGCTTTAATAATCTGTACTAGATTAATTTTAATATAATAAAGGTGAAGAAAACGGAAAGGAAATAATATGTGCCGTTTTAGCACTTTGGATATTATACTTATTTTAGTACCTTTCAATGAATTTTTCGGTCAGTTTTCTTGTCGACCAAAAGTTTTCTTGTCATATTTTTAGCTTTTTAAGTGCTCTGCTTCAAATCGAATATCCCCTCTTTAACTCATCCTAGAACATTTTTATAAAGAACAATCTCTTTAGTAAGATCTGTAGTTTAATAAATGTCATAACAAGTATGAACTTAAAAATAAGTATAACCATTCATGTACCCCTACAAATTTCCAAGCGGTAATTAAAAAAAAAACGAGTTTTCAAAAAATCTATTTACCAGAAGGCAGATGACTAAGGGTTTGCAATTTTTTTATTTGATAAATAAAGGTGGGTTCTCCGAATTCACAAGGTTTCGAGATGTGGACTTGCACGGTTTTTATTTTTAAATTCTTGAAATTTCCAAAATGTCAAAAGTTTAAAGAATTAATTTCTCTGTTAGGCGTAAAAATAGAACTTTGAAATTCGGCCCAGATTTAGGTCTGGGATAGTGGATTAAACTGTCAAAATTTCATTTCCTGGACACGGACAGAAAATAATACAGGCTGTTTAGTGCTTTGAATTTAATACTTATTTTAGTACTTTTCAATGTCTTATATCCTTGCGATTAGTTGAGTCCACAAAATGAAATTTTGACAGTTTAATCCTCTATGCAGGAACTAAATCTGGCCTAAATTTCAAAATTTTATTTTCTTGCCCAACAGAGATATAAAGCTTTAAACTTTTAAAATTTTGGAAATTTCAAGATTTCAAAAATTTGTATTAAAAAAACTTTATAGTGCCTACCTTTATCTGTCAAATAAAAAAATGACAAACACTTAATCATTTGCCTTCTTGTAAAAAATAATTTTTGAAAATCCGGTTTTTTTAAATTACCGCTTGAAACTTTGAAGGGGTACATGGACCGTAATTCTTAGTTTTAAGTATATATGTAATGACATTTATTAAAGGTCAGACCTTTCTTAAGAGATTGGTCTTTATTTGAATATTCTAGGATGAGTAAAGGAGGAGATATTTGATTTGAAGCAGAGCACTGAAATAGCTAAAAATACGCGGTTTTTCGAAAATAATATGGCCTCCATTGGAAAAATAAAAATTCAAAAAATAAACCAATTGCACTTTTGTACTCCTGATGCATTGTTCTTTCAATGGTAAAAATATAAAAAAAAATAAAAATTTTGAAGCAACTCGATTGGACCACTTCAAATGGATTGACCCAATAGCGTTTGTCAAACCAAGGTATCGAAATTCACTCATGCCGTACTTTTCATTATTATTTTCACAGAAAAAAATTGTAGGTAACTTAAAAATTGTTTCCTCCATCTGTCAACGGTTGAGAAAACTATCCTGCTAACATGCATGTCTTTGTTATTCTCCTGATCTAATAGGAATGGATTGTAATGCCGTCGGAACAGATCTAACAACCCGCTCTATAAATTAATCCTTATCTGAAGTATTCAAGTATATATATTGCTAATTACGTCGGTATCCGAGCCATGCGAATTCGCTATCCCGAGCCGGGCAATTGGATAAGAGCTGTTCCGTGTTCCTGATCCCTCGGGTCTTGTCAACGGGAGAATTCTAGTTAATTAATTTCTCTTTGGTGTCTCATAACGTTCGAATTGAAACTTCGTCGTTTTCCGCTGGATTAATTGATGCTGCAAGACTGTTTTTTTATTATTTCAAACCTTTTTATAAACTTTTATTTAGTTTTCTATTTAATTCGTGTATACATGGGCGTCCGCAGAGGGGTGGCACGGCACAGAAAATATGGAGACGAATACTATAAATTAAATAAATAATTGTTCCTTTACTTTAATTACTAAGTGTTATACAAAGAAATGTTTTAATTTTCAAATATCAATAACGTTTGTTTGGGAAAATTAATCAGCCTTCGGAATACCTCGCTTCCTCCCCAGGAGAATGTTACCAGATTGCCCCCCCTAGCTGTCTAAGCCCCCCTTAGGACTGCAACCCCCGGATGGATCCGCCCATGTGTTTATGTCGGGTCAAAAACTGTGATATATAATAATTTTTTTTTTTCTTATAATTTTTCCTAATTTTAAAAACCATTGGAGAATATTAACGCATGATGATATTCATAGAACTTTGATTTGCACATTATTAGGATTAAATCTTCCGAATCAGTAAACTGTGAATTTGTAGTGAAATTAATCATTCGTTGACCTTTGTATTCTACACAATGGATGTCTTTGAGCTTAGCCTAGGATGTCCATAACCTTATGGCTTAGGATGTCTTTCATTATGGGAGATCTTAAATCAGTTCTTATATTCAATTTTATTGAAAGTGTTATATCTATCGTTCAGATTACCGCCCGGGTGGGGGGGGGTGTACTTTTCCACGGACAAATATTGTTCTCGTTTTTCAATTTTCAATTTCTTTTTTGTTATAAAAAGTATCATTCGGTAAGAATCATCATTTTTTTAAGTTTTATTTTTTTCACACAAACTTTGTTACATACAAAATGCCAGGTTCTGTAAAGTTTTAGATTTATTGAACTGTCTATAGTAAAAAAGAATGGAATCTGTTCCCATAATATCACTATTGCCTCTTTAATTTTATGTTTATTTTGTAAAATCACAACAGCCGTTCCTTCAAGAGCCGTATTTGAGGAGTCCAGTTTAGACAGACGTATTCTGTCAGTGGAGACGCAATTTAGAGGCCTTGATACGTTCAGCCAGCTGAAAACAGTATCAATGCGACGCGATTCGCTACAATTTCACCAGAGCAAACTGTCTCTAGGACGAATGTACTCACATCCGTTCACATCCACATTCAGGTCGGTGTGGAAGTAGCTATCTGTTGGAGTGTTGTCCGGAATCGCAAAATAAAGAAATGTTCAGACAGATATCGGTGAATGGCGCTGTCCAAACACGAAAAAAAGGCACCTTACGATACTTAAAAGTCAACGCATTAATTTTTAGTACTTAGGAAGTAGTAGTTCAGGTTTATTTTTTTTCCTTTCTGCCAGCTTTCCTAATGGTTTGATATAGTGTTTCCACTGGTTATTAAGTGTAATGATTATAAAGATAACTTTGCAAGAGGAGGTTTCTGAAAAAAACAACAACAAGACACTGCTGTCTCGCGTTTAGCCTAATTTTTTAATCAGATTTAAAAAAATGGCGAAATAACCCGCTTAGCGAGTCTGGCCCTCATCAATCAAATAATCACTAATTATAAATTAATAAGGAAAAAAATAAACACTTTTAAAACAAGTTGATAAATGAATGACCATTTCTAAAATGAGAGAAAGGATATATGTATATACTTTTTAAAAACTTCAAGGACGAATTTACAATAGAAATATATATGGAATAAGATCATAAATTTTAAAGCATAAAACTGCAATAGCCATCAAAACCAATTCAAAATTTAAACGCTATATTTGTTTGTTTTTTTACTTTACATCACAAAATAAATTATTTAATTAAAATAAATTTGTATAAGTTATTGAAGTTTAGTTTTTAGTTATTGTATATTTAAATGTTTTCTTTTTCATCATCATAAATGTTCGGTATTGAAGAACTCCTGAGATTTGTCATCGATGGAGTACTTAAAATACGCATCTCTACGTCCTATTTCCAATCATCACAAAAACAAAGAGAAAACAGTAAGTCACAGAGATCCGGAATGTGGCAATATTAAAAGGAGACAATGTGCAACGGGGTTCCCAAATTTCACTTACAGCACTGATAAACATCCTCTGAATCATCTACTCTTTTTAAGGCGTTTAAATGTGTGAAAGTTTTCCGTTTGTAAGTTACTATTGCTAACCCATTTTGTTACCGTAAACGCATCATTTGTACAAAAACTTTGTTTAGTCGATATATTATCATGGGTTTTAATTTTTTATTTCGGTTTTTAAATAATGCTTTTGTCATTTTCTTTGAATTTTGATAATCTTAAAATCCTTGATACCATTTAGTCTACATGCTCATTTATGATTATAATTGAAATCAAGAAAGTAAGGACAATAGAAAACAATCAAAATTCTAAAATTAAACAACCGATCACTAAAGATTCCAGTATGAGGTCAATTAGTCGATAATATATTTGTAATTAATATATATTTGTAGTTAATAATTAGTCGCAGATAAATAATTGAGTAAAAATATTAGTTATTAAACGTAAATAAAAAACATTTTATAGAAAAAAAATTAAACCGACTTCTAAAACTAGGAAAAAGTAAAAATAAATGCACTAAAAAGTATGAAATAATTACCTTCTGATTTTTATGAATACACGGCAAAATCGAAAATGGTATAAAAAGCTGGAAAATGCAATAAAACGAAAAAAATTATTTTGATTTGTATGATTACACACTAACTCTTAATAAAAAGTATTAAGTTGAAATATTAAATACCATGTTTAATACATCACAATCTTTTCGGAGGCGGCGCAAAATTCAAAATTGTTAACACTACATATTATGAAAAATCTATCGATTTTCTATTTTGCGCCGCCTCCGAAAAGATTGTGATGTATTAAACATGGTATTTATTATTTTAACTTAATACTTTTTATTAAGAGTTAGTGTGTAATAGTACAAACCAAAATAATTTTTTTCGTTTTATTGCATTTTCCCACTTTTTATACCATTACCGATTTTGCCGTGTATTCATAAAAATCAGAAGGTAATTATTTCATACTTTTTAGTACATTTATTTTTACTTTTTCCTAGTTTTCGAAGTCGATTTAATTTTTTTTCTATAAAATGTTTTTTATTTCATACTTTTTAGTGGCGGGAGATAATTTATAGAAAACAATATGTTAATTTCTAAAAAAAATCGAAGCGTTTTTTTTTTTTTATACGGATTTTAAGTGCATTTTGTACTGGTTTCTGGTTTCTCGTAGTCGTTTTCTTTTTTTTTTTAATGGGTACCTCTCTTCGGACACTACAGGAGACTTTGGTTCATTGGTTGGTTGTTCTATCTATGGAGGGAAGGACGAGATTAATTCCGTGGGTCCGTCGCGAAATAAAAGTCAACCCAGGCAGCGCTCTACCACATTCGTCTATCCCGGGCCTTTATATTATAATTATATTAAGAGTCACCTTTTCAATTGTATGAATACGCGCGGAAAATCAAGTGCGGGGCGTGCATTACACTCCTTTCAACATCCTGCTACTTTGATTAGAAATGGACTTTTTTTTAAAAGACCAACATTTCATTGTGACGATACATAAAACTTAAAACTTTTTTTTCACAATGACAATAATTTCCTTTGCTGATGTTTTTTGTCAGTAATTGTCATTTATATGCATACATCTGTGTTCCGAGAGGAGGTATCGTAGTTTGCTCAGCTGTCACATAACTCCAAGATGATGTAGGTACGTCACTGAACAGTCAAGATTTTGGCCATATTTCGAATATACATGATGATATAATGAAGATGTTTATATGGCCTATAATAAATTGGACCCTAATTTTTCAATTATGATCGCTTGAAAACTAATGCGATGAGGTATACTGCTCCGTTAGGGACCTTTTATATTTCTTTCTTTAAATTTATCGTTGGAAAGTAGTAATTAAACTAAATTGCATTTCCAAAAACAACATCATTGCATAGAAGTACTCGCAGCAAATAAGGGGCAGCCATAAAATTGAGCGTTATCAAAACGGGGGCAGCCGCTAGGATAGAAGCGACAGCGTTTTGGGAGTCATTTTATGGTTAATTTATTATTACGAAGGATATTATTGTTCTCGATATTATACTACTGGTTTAATTCAATAATATTTCTTGGTCGAGTCTATTATGTTCGTCATCCCTTTCAATGAATTATTGACTAAACTTGAGAGCGATAATATCCTTCTAAAATAAACAATTATTCAGAAAATGAGTTTGCATAAAACACTGCAGCTTCAATTCTAGCGGAATAGCCTTTTTGACAGCAATCATTTTTATGGCTGCTATATTTTTGCTGAGTGGACTTTCATACAATTTGGTTGTTTTATGAGAGATATCAACTTAAATTTGCCGTTAGTTTTATTGATGGATGAACACTGGGAAACATTGAAATTTTAATTTCTTTTTTAAATGTCTGTAAAGAAAATTTAATTATTATTACACTACAACTGAGAGAATGTTTCGTAGGAAAATATTCATTTATTGGGGAATATAATGCACAACATATACCTTAGTTATTGCGGTACTTGAGTGCATGGCCGCCTCGAATGCGAAGAACCCATAAACACATCTAACCCAGACTGTTCTAAGTCCATTATCATTTCTGTTTAAATAAAATGCATTCATTCAACACTAGACTTAGGTCCTGAAAAGCGCACTCATCCTTTTAGGAAACGCAAACACTTAGTGACGTTTTGACTTTTGAAAATCTTGGCAACATTCATAGAATATTTAAATTTCATTCGATTTAATAAAGATCGATCAAGACTTCAAAATCCATAAAAATTGAAAACACAATCTGCCTCTTTAGTAAAGAATTATTCTGCAACATTTCAGTTATTACATAGGAAACGATTGAGACTAACACATAGGCACACTATAGAGACTCTATATAGAAAATAGCAAATCCTAAGTGCCACAAGCTAGGGACGTTATCATAGCGTAAAGTACAAAATCATACAATTACCCAGCAAATATGGAATTGGAGAACGTATTTATTGCATTTTCGAATTACATTGGAACTTAGATAATAGTTATTTCTTTCTCATAATCAAGCCATTTTCATCTATACGCCTCAATAGTTGCAGAAACAAAATTAAAAACCGATAATAGTAATCCGGATAACATAACAAAAGTATCACTCCAGAATATCTTTATATATCTTTATTTAAATATATTGTTGAAAATTTATCTAAGGTTATGTATAAGGTTTGTTCCAACAAGAACCTGAAACACGTCAATAGCTAACAACAGACTACTAATGTCCCCCCCCCACTCTTTTGATTCTGAATTTGATTGGTTGGTTTTTCCAACCGATTCATGGAACATTGAAACATTATTAAGCATAGCTTAAAATCAACCAATCAAAGATAGAATAAAAAAATGAGGAAAGTAGATGAGCAGTTTGTTAGTTATTAACGTGTTTTAATTGTTTGTTGGAGCATACCTTATGTTATATATGCCATATGTTTTCCAATAAGTAAATATTTTAAGCGATAATTAAATAATTATTTTCATGTTTCTTCCCGATAACTTATTAAATAAATTAAGAACCCAAAAAATAATTTAATGGGACCACATTGGGAAAATACTCTACAAGATGCAAAAGGTTTCGTTCCAATTGGTCCACCCATCTCGGAGTAATCGGTGGACATACATAGAAAAAAAAAAAAAAAAAGGCACATTCGTATCGAATTGAGTAACCTCCTGTTTCGAAGTCGGTTAAATAACCTCCTGTTTCGAAGTCGGTTAAAAAATAATCAAAACGATATAATATTTTATTTCATAAAAAATGAATTACAATATATAAATTCAAGCTTATTATTCAAACATTAGACTAACTCTCACCATGGTTATTTTTAAAATCCTCTATGTAGTCGCAAGTCCCGTATCGCTCGTATGGTAGTACCTGTGTAGAACCTAGTGCCCATAAAGAGTAAAAAGCTTTTTCAGAATTAAAGATGCCATTTTAGAACCATTAAAAACTGTTTGTTGTTATAGAAACCCATACATCTAATTTATTTCCCTTGCGGTTTCCGTATTGAGGGTAATATAAATTACATAGTAGACTTTGCCAGTTTAAAAATAATAAAATAAGGCTTTTTATGCTTTGTGTTTTTGTTTTTTTTTAAATGTGAGGGAAATAGATTGAACCTATGTGAGAGAGAAGTCGGGGTCATACTTATTATCATAAGCAATTAATGTTTCTATCCATTCTAAAATTCAATATTGGAACTAATGAGAATTACATAATTAGAGAACTTATCGGCCTTCAAAGCTACCAATTCGTTTCATGGGAGACTGAGGGAAACAGATTTTAACGTTTCTAATCCAAACCATATTAACCATAAAAAAAAAAATAAATAAAATAAAAAAAAATAAAAAAATCACATAAATATAAACATGGAAAGTAAGGAAGAAAAAAATACTTCTATTTGAAGCAGAAAGTACCTTGCGACTACTGGTTGCAGACAACAGTGCAATTAATTTTCTTATAAAAACTAAAACCTCTTTGGGACACAAAGTCGCATGTAATGGGAGAACGATACGTATAAGTTTCTAAATTATTTTTAAAATTTCAAAAAAAAACACTTAGTTTACATTTTTTTCTTGAAGCTGAAAAATTCAAATATGCAAAATTCACGCTAAATATTAAATTTTATTGAATGTCCCCTGGCTCCGAGTAGATAGATAGATAGATAAACAGCTTTATTTTCAATTAATATACATTTACAACATTATAAAGAAAAATATAAGCCTGCATTGGCATGGTTAAACACCGTCTGCCAAGAGCTGTCTCGATAAAATAAAAAGTCTTTTTCAATGTTCATAATGAATAAAAAAAATAAAAAATAAATAAATAAATAAAAATAAATAAACATCCTTATTAACATATATCGATTCATACAATTATATGACGTGTGTGAATAATAATGAAAATAAACAAAACTATACAATACCTACATAATAGATAAAATAAATAAACAAAATAGGAGAAAAAATTATTTAGATACATAAAATTATACAAAAATCAACATCAACGTTTCAATATGAGCACCATTAAAAAATAAAACTAGTTAAAAATTATTAACTTAAATTGATTAATAATCTAATCCTAATTAATAATAATAACAGAGCAATACATAATAGTAATTTAGGTAATTTCCTATATTATGAATTGTATTGCTCAACTAAAAATGTTCTGTATTTATACGCATTACAATGATAAAAAAAACAAAGCGTTCCAATCACCACCATTCAGCAGCCCTACCAGTTCGTCTTGCCTCAACACATCTTTCTTAAAATACTTAAACCTAAACTCCTGGAGAACAGGACAGACACCAACATAATGATAAACGTCTTCAATTACTTTCAAATTACAGAGGGTACACAATCTTTGCTCTTCGCTCCTCCCTACGTTATTATTAAGATAAACTAACTGTCCCCGCAATTTGAATATAATCTTCATAAAATTCATTTTATTAGAATCACTTATATAGTGCTTCTCCCCCAAGTCCAGGTTCAATTTCTTGTATAACCCATGAAAATTAGAACGTTCTGCCCTCTCCATCATTTCAGTCTTGTAATGGTCCTTTAATTCGGTCAAAATCCGAGAAATCAAATGGCTATCTGCGTAATCCAACGGAACACCTACCTTTTCAAATAATTTTAAGTTTTCCCCGTGCCAAAATATTTTCCTTCTAACTATTTCTAATGCCAAAATTTTTGGATACCTTGATTCTGGGAAAGAAAACACTTTTTGTAAATATTTCAGGTGTAAATTGAGAGTATGAAAGAAGATTGGGTGAATGTTCGATTCAAGATACAAAATATACCTTGGAGAATTTTCTGGAAGGGAAAACAACTTCTTTATAAAAAACGTATTTAATTTTTCCACTTCTTCATAATTCTGATATCCCCAGACTTGACAAGCGTAGCAAATAATTGATCGAACGGCAGCATTATATACATACAACTGCTTTGATATCGGAACTTCGTTTTTACTTATAATACTGTTATAAGTTGTATGTATTGCGAATTTTGAAATAGTTAATTTATCCAAAAAATGCTTTTTCAAACTACATAGCGGAGTTAGACCTATTCCTAGATAATTATAATAATTTACTATTTCTATACTGTTCCCTTCCATTTTCCATTTTTCATCCCTCCTTAATTTCCCCCCATTTCTAAATATCATAATTTTTGTTTTTTGGAGGTTGACCTTTAAATTCCACAAATTACTATATTCTACAACCCGATTTATCATCATTTGAAGAACTTTAGGTTCTGGGGCTAACAAAACAATATCATCCGCATACATTAAGCAACGTATGTTTTGTCTCCCTATCGTTATACCACCACCTATAAAATCGGGGAAATCATTAATAAATAACGAAATGTCCCCTGGCTCCGAGTATTGAACAGGCAACTTTGGGTTATCAATCATATTCACTCCAGACTGCGACGATACCGGTTTCATTTTTTCCTTAGAACTGACAAGAACAGAGGTCATATTAATGGCTGTGCTGTTACACCCCTGCTGAGTCGGCACTCATCAACATCCGTTTTGAAAGGAGTGTCGAGGAGGGGGATCCTGCCACTCATGGCTTTCTAGATTTTTCATCATAGATTGGTTTTCAAGCGGTTCCGTGTGTACTTCACCGTGTTATAAATCTTATTTATTTTCAAGCTTTGACAAGTTAAAAGGACCACTTACGATGATGTTCATTAACGAAAGAACAAATTAATTTGGAATTTTCATTGAGTTAATGAAGTAATTTTCAGATGGATTTCTTAGATGAATAGTTGCAAGCAAAATAGGTTCCTAGAATTTCAGTTTGCATACGGGGAGTAGTTTTCAAAAATCATCCAAATCCAATTTTGTAAATCTTTTACAGGTGGCTATGAACGTTCATTTGTTAGTGGTATCAAAGAACTTACAATACTTTTATAACGTAATTTTCATCGTCATTGAACCAAACAATAAAAATCAAGGATAAGAAAACTATGAAAAATATATAAAATAAAAAACAACTGGAAATTGGACTTTTTTACGTGGTAATTTAACTAACTTATTTTATAATCATGCTGATATATAAACATTAGTAAATCTTAGTATTGAATTTCACCATTTAAAGGGAATGGTTCATTAATTCCTACGCTTTTAATAAAAAAAAAACGTCTGTTAGTACTTGCTTCAATCAAGCAATGTTCAATCCAGGAATAATAATGGTTTCTTGCATATTCATATTTTTCTTAGAACTCAAAAGAAAATAGCAATATCATTGTTTATAAAAGTTTTATGTATATTCCCGTTGGTTTATATAAAAAATCCCCTTTTATTTATAGAACAATGAATATTTATATTACATTATAAGAATATTATAATTATATTTATTTTTTATCATCTTGTTTCTATTTCTAATGCATTTGTTTAAATTTATTGCTAGTACAAAATTAAATGTATTTAACAAAATCATTGTTAGTACTGAAAGAAAGCTTGAAGTTTCTCAAGCATAAGTAAAAACCTTACTAGTGACCTATTCACTGATTTAGTCATTACCAGGAAGAAATAAATTACATAAATGTAGAATAACGAGGAACCATTCTTTACATCAAAAGCCAAAAAAGAAAACAAAAACATATCCACTTAAGTATAACATTCCAATATATCAGAAATATTAAAAAAATGTAAGTTTATATCAGGGTTTTTTCAATCGATTTGAGGTATTATAATTCTATCAGATTTATTATAAAAAAATTTAAATACTCAAGGAAGCAAGTGGATGAAATTTCGTGTAAATTACCAAACTTTTTTTTTAACTGTCCTAAGCAAGTTCTTGAACTGATGAAAAAAAAAATCAAACCTTGCTTAATACCTCAGTTTTTTTTTCTTTAAGAACGAATACACTAAATACGAATTTATGTAAGTATCTATTTTTTAAGATTCCATTTTCGGAAGTAGTTAGTAGAGTTTGATCGGGACGAGAAATTATACCCCAAAAATAGATTGGCGAAGATAAGATTCAATTTAGGCCCCTCCTCCCGAAGGAGGGAAACGAATCATCCGTAATTAGCCTCTAAATATTTTTCACCGTGCGGGACTTTCTAAGATTTTTCGGGAGAGAGGAATTGCTTCGGACCGGGGCGAAAGATTTATGTAACTATCAGAACACTTCCTGGGACCATCCTACCAAATATCCCGAGCTATTAACAAAACGCCTCAAACACTTCTTATATAAAAGGCCTTCTTCATTTACAGATCCGCCTCAAAATTAGAGAGATTATGGACACCATTGGCGTACTTAGAAACCAAAATCACTTTAAATGGGCAACCTAATGATATAAGCTAAGTAATGATATAAGCTACAATACCTTGTAGTTTGTACGTATTATTTAATTTTTTTTTTATGACTAGCAAAATTTTTTTACACGTAATGTAATATTAATCTAACATTATTTTAAAATAATCTGAATTGGTGTTTTTATTTTTATTATATCATATCCAATAGTAACTTGTACCATACATTGCCATTGATCATATTAAAGATTTAATGTCCCTATTCTTAAGCAACTCTTGCCATAAAAAATATATAATCATTCAGTTCGAATACCATCCATGTTTGAGTAAAAAGGATTTATGAATAATGACTCTAAGTAAATGACTAAAACTTGTTTACTTATTTAGGATTAATAATACTGACTCATTTGTATATAATTCGTTCGTCTGATGTAAGACTGTTCTAACTAAAAACAAGCGATTTTTTAGGAGAGTCATTTGAAGTATCTTCTATTCCCTTACTATGATATCTAATGTATGCTTTTACCGACTTTTAATTATTTCAGGAACCACCACTATCCCGGTCTATAATTGGTCTTGGACAGAGATAGTAGAGAAAGATCGCATGATAATTCATGACAAAAATTATCAAAGGGGGATTTTGAGTTAGAGCAGTCTTGCATTTAACGAGCGTATTGCTCTTAGTACGTGTGGAATTATAACATTACACCGAAAAAGCAACTTTTGCTTTACAAAATAATATTACAGATCAAATCGGATCATTAATTTCCTGGATTCGTGAACTGCGTATCATGAAAAATCTATATATCATCTTTTCATCATTCATTATTTCAGTTATTAAATATATGTTATTTATTTTTTTATACCCTCATGCTTTTGTTCACGCCCATAGCTTGTACAAATTAGTTTTTTTTTTTTTAAAGACTAACACAATTTGTTTTACATATAATGTAATAATAATTATTTGGAAATAATTTGTCTTGATGTTGTCATTTTCATTATATCATATCCAAAAGAAACTGTACGTAACAATATAGATACAATTTAATTTAAGTATATATATATATATATATATATATATATATATATATATATATATATATACGAGTATATACATACATTGTAGGCATGAGGAACAGCACCATGCTCAACAGCACCTCTTTCCGGATTTGACGCTAATTCAGGGAGGAGGTCTTTCATCCAGCTTCCTTTTAGCCGCTTTCTAAAGGGCATGTCAGCCTCTGTTAAGTAAAACTTGGAGAAAAACACTTTGAATGGTTTGGGCCACCAAAAATTAGGAAGAATAATATATATATATAAAAAACAAGATATTCTGGTATCAAAACGCTAGATCAGGAAAATTTGAAGTGGATATAATACACACATTTGTATTAGAAGAAAACATCTCTATGAATGCCGGACTGGATAACACAGTGGAGAGAGTTCTTGATGTAGAAGAGATCTGTGATGTAGTGGCAGTGTCACTTGAATTTGAAGAGATGGGGAAAACAAAGAATTTACAGGGTCGAGTGGACGAGGATTTGGATTTGGTTTTTGATCAAAACCACTCAAGAGCTATAGGACCTTTGTATAAAGAAATGGTACCTACAGAACTCCGAAATGTATTCTTAAAGTTTCATTTAGATCTACTATTAGAACAATAACTTTTAATAATAATAAATAAATAAGTTACCTAACATACCAGGTTTGAATCCGAATGCTGCAATGCAATTAGAAGTGGATCCTTCTAATAAAATGTATGGTTGGGATTGGTATAAGGATCTTAGAAAGACTTCTTTTACTCTGCATCAAGCGTATTCATGTCTGATGAAAAACTTGATTAAGCTTTTCTTAGCGTACGAACAACAAGTAATGAAGTCCGCACATGCCCATAACGCAGTAAAGCCATTGAATTTTTAAATTAAATAGTGGCACCTATATAGGATATTTCCATTTATACTATAAGAGCCAGCAACGTTTTCATGTAACAGGAGCATTTAAAGCAACTAACTCATTACTATGAAAATACATAAGGATTAAACCATGGAATGACAATCAGTTACTCCGTACCCGGGGATTTCCAGTCGAAAAACTATATATTTATTTATTTTTTGTTTATTTATTTACAATTTGTTTCAGGAAAACACACTATGCAAATAGAGTCTATCGACTATACAAACTTGTAGATACATACATTATTAATTTTTAATATACATGAATATAAAGAAAAAACACAAACATTCAAAAGTATAAAATCTAAAATTTAGTTAAAATTCAACACCTAAAAATAAGTCATAGAATTAAAAAATTCAAACAATGAAATCCTTATTATTTACAAAGATTAATTAATAACTAATAAATTAACAATTTCTATAACTGATGACATGTACTATGGATATTGTTATGAGAATTTACCCTCCGTAAATCTCTTACGTTTTGTGGCTTAAAAATTTTGAATCCATTAACATTTTCAATCCCTTGGTAAAACCTTTCCCTCAGATTGCAATAAATATGGCATAGAAACAATATATTGTTAAGATGTAGGGCTAAATTATTAAAAAATGCTTAACTTGAAATAAAAACAATAATATAAAAATAAAACAAATCCTTTAATTGGTACAAAAAAGAAATAAATAAAAATAAAAATTTTGATTCCAAAGCGTAATATGTCTCACTTTTACTCAGACCTTAAAAAACTTAACAAATAATGTCACACCTTCTATTTTCCTGGTCACTGAACTTCCCAACTGGTGTACATGCGAGCTAGCAATTCGGCAAAAACAGAACGGTTATATTGGTTATGTATAGTGGTGTGTAATCAAATACGAAAATTTATCGCTAAAAATATAGCACAGCTGTACCAATATGATATAGTATTTCATTAATTCTCATATTGCACATCTAGCACTCTTGCTGAGGATTAATAATTACAATTTTATTGTTAACAGAAATTTGTATACTGTATTTACCTGAAAGTTCGATCTGCATTAACAACCTAATATATTTAAAGTTACCTGGAAGAAGTAAATAATCAGAAATTTTAAATCAGTTCGAAAAAAGATTTATATTTTCGCTATAGGTAGAATGCTGCAATCGTTCTGTGTCTTTATCTAATAAGTAGCATTTATATTTATTCAATATTCTATTACTACTTGCTTTTATCTTTGCTGCATTAGTTTCAAATATTAATGTACCCTCTTCTATGGCATCAAGCACGAATAAGGGTCTGGCCACACATGTCCGCACCGGATCCGCACCATAGCAATAATACAGGTTATGTTCAGAATATTTTTAATTTAACTTACATATTACCTTTAGTTATGCCTAAAGTTCAAGCCACACATGTCAGACACAGGCCACTTAAGGCATAACTAAAGATAATATGTAAGTTAAATTAAAAATATTCTGAACATAACCTGTATTATTGCTACGGTGCGGATCCGGTGCGGACATGTGTGGCCAGACCTTAAATGCACACATATACATATATATTTAGGCTTCTCAACTACATCAGAACTTATTCATATTGATTTGAATCTCAACATTATGTATCTCCACATAGTGTAGTCAATATACTAAAAAAATCTCGCGCTATCAGAACTTAATCTGGCTACAAGCTGTAGCCTATTTCTTATAATTTGAATTGAAAAATTCAAAGAATTAGCAATTAGATTGAAATTTTTTACCTCCACTCTAATTATGAATGAATTCGTATCGACTTATTTGCCCTAGTTTTAGGTTATAATTATCAAGACTATCAAAATCGGTCATCGTCCAATATTACCTGCCTCACTTATCCATTACAATTTAGTTAATCACACTCACAAATCACACGAGTCAAGGTGTTGAAGGCTTTCCTTTTTCGCAGTTTATTTAAACTTAGTCGGCATTTTACAATAGCGTTGTATTCAGTTGTTTACAGCATTGATTTTTGATAATGGAGGATTTTAGGTCAATGTTTATACAATGTTATGGTTCAAGAGAAGTGCCTAAGGCGATGAATATTAATATGATCGATTGCGTTACAGACATTTTAACAGATCATTTTTAATTTTTTTCTTTATTGGAATGAATACATTCTTTTCGCAGCACTGCTGTTTAAATTATTTTTTAACTAATTTAGAGGATTTTCGCCATTTTTTAATAGATGAGATTTTATTTTCATTTGGAATAGAAATAACCATGTCACAAAATTTAATATAAGACAGCCGTTTTTTTTTTTTTTTTTTTGTTTTTTTACTTTCACTTACCTATATATGAAATATATAGTAAGTGGAAGTACTGCGATCGTGAAAATTTTCGACTTCCGGTTTTCAACGGAAATACACGTTTTGGGACCCCCTGAGTCGAAATAACCAAGTCCCGCGAAATGGTCTCTGTGTGTGTGTGTATGTGAACAGACTAGCTCAAAAACTATAAACCGTGGGAACCTGAAATTGAGTATTTAGTGTAGGTATATGCCCGCAATGTGACAGCAAAAATTTCATCAAAATTGCTCAAAGGGAGGGGGTACTTTATTTAATAACTTTTTACGTTTTTTTTGATTTTCTCAAAAACGGCTATAACGATTTTGATTAAACTGAGTGTTTGATATATTAATATGCTCGAAATATGACCTTAAAAATTTCATCAAAATTGATCAACCTGAGGGGGGACTTTACTTAATAAATTTTGTATCATTTTCACGTGTTTTTTTTATTTACTCAAAAACGGCTCTAACGATTTTGATCAAACTTGGTATTTAATGTATTTATATGCCCGAGATATGACTGTAAAAATTTCATCAAAATTGATCTACGGGAGGGGGGACTTTACTTAATAAATTTTGTATCATTTTCACGGGTTTTTTTATTTACTCAAAAACGGCTTTAACGATTAACAAAAATAAGATATGAATGTAGAAAAATGTGTGACTTTGGGAAATGATAATTAGCAAAACACGTCAATTTCTAATCTAAGTAAGTTGGTAAGTGAAAGTTGTGTGTTGCGCGCACGCACCAGATTTTTTACATTACGTTTTGTGTTTTTTCGTAGTTTGTTTTTTTTTCTGTCCACCCATAACTCAAAGATTTCTTTCTGTTTCCTTGGAGATATAGTAAGTAATGTTTTGATTGTAAAGAAACCCTTACAAGATCAATATTATTGACTATACAAGATGATGTTAGGTGAAAAAAGATATTGATGAAATCCAGGTTCTGTATTATGGGTGTCAATATTTAAAGGCAGAGAGAATATTCTCAATATGATTGAGCGCCTAGGGGACGGATGATAATGTTTGGACGAATTGGACAAAAGTTGCCAAACCAAGTTGTTGCCACGCTTCCGTGATAGTGTATTTTACTTATTTCAATGAGTAAGAGTTGTTAATGAGTGATCTTGGCTCAAACGCCTGAAGACTTTGAAGCATAAATGAGTCCGTAGATGAAAAAAATGTCGGTTACGAAGGGACTGAACTCTCTGTGGATTTATTATATTCAATATAATATACTGAGAAATTTCAACTGCCGCTATAACTGTGCACTACGTAAGTACAGTTATAAATCAGATAGGAATACCGCGCTTTCGATAGGAATAAGTATGCCTCCATTTTATCATAATCCATTATAATCTACTCCCAATATTTTTTAGGACATTAAAATCTCAATTAATTCCTATAGTAAATTTTTAAATAATTAAAAACTTTTCTTTATGCTCCTCTTTGCTTATATTAAACCATGCCTGAAGTGGAAGAAAATTAAAACTGATTTTCAGCATAAAAAAAACAAAAAACACAGAAATTGTTCAAAAAATAAATATTTTTGAGAACAAAAACTTTAGATAATAATTTGTACACTTAATCTATTGATTCTTTATTCATACAGACTGGTATGAATCAACGCTATAGATTTTTTATAATTTTTTTAAGCACATTCCAACTGATGGGCGTTGGAATGTGCTTCGCTCAGCCTCCACTGGCTTTAATAACAGTGATGCGGTTGAAAGAGAAGCTCGTGAACCCCTTGTGGTCCTGCTTTTCCCTCTTCCTTGGTGGGGAAAGTATGGCTTGGGGTTCTACAGCATGATTGTAAACAGTGTCTGACTATTATGTTTATTTTTAAAATATGTTTATTATATTAACTCGAGTTGATTATTTTTTTTTTTCTTTACTGATATTTTTGGGGAGCGGGGTAGCCCACTGGTAAGGCAGTGGACTGCTGTGCTTAAGGTCCCGAGTTCGAATCTGACATGGCTTATGATATCTTTATTATTTGCCACAGTTCGCCTCGTGGGCCGAGAGACCCTTCTGGGGCAAACCCAGCCTCTATAAAGTGGGTACCCTTAATTGAAAAATTAAGGGGAAAGAACCTGGCGGTTGAGCGTGATCACGGTCAAATCACCTCCTTGCACGACCGCTGACCAAGAAACAGTACTCTTCCTTACATAGTACTGCACCCAAGACCCTTTATGGGTTGTAGTGGTACAGGTTTTTTTTTTTTTTTTTTTTACTGATATTTTTATTTATTTATACATTTGTTCCTATAAATTGAGTTTTAATGGGTTAATTTTTTATTCATCATTAAAATAATTGTCTCGACTAAGACAGAATGCATTATTATCAAATAAATAGTTCTATTTTAAAAAAGAAAAAAAAATTGGACAATTATTGCAGTGAAGAAAAAGTACCAGTTGAAGACGTTATGAAAAGAAGAGTCAGTTCCGAATTACAAACTTGAAATTAATTAGCTCGTTTTTCTTGGATATTATCTTTTCGTTCAGATTGGACGGGTCTAGATTTAGACTTTGTCCGAGAATTCTATTTACAGCTCATATTCATTATAACTACCGATTGAATCCAATCTTAAGCTCATTTGGAGCCAGGCAATCTGGCTCAGCAATAGTAAAATAAATTACAGGACATTAGAAAATAATTTTGTTTAGGCTGCTCAGCCGGCTAAACTAGAAGGAGCAAATAGATGATCATTCTTTGTGTAAACAGGAACATTATCACATTAATCAGGCTATAATGTTGGCAGCTGCAACCCTATCCCACCTAAATTATACTGGCCCAGTGTGCCTCGGCCAATGGAACAACTTTCTTTCTCGGAATGGTTGACCAACATCCATGGGCTACACCTTTGTTTGGAATTTCCTCTCCCTTTTAGGGGATTTACTTTGAATACATCATATTGGTGCAGTTTGATTCTATATTAGTTTTGCGATAACGGAAAACAATAGTATTTACCCTAGTACATACATAAATTACAGTAGAACCTCCTTTATCCTTAGTAATGACACGGAGAAGGTGCTCAGATAATAAAAAAAAGCCGCAGATAATAAAATCTGTTCAAATATTAAATTATGAGTAATAAGGATGCAAGATAAAATAAATAAAAATTATGAATTTATATTAATAAAAAAAATAGGATCTAGATACCTAATATATAAATATTATGAAAATATATTGTAACGTTAAATCTTCAGATAAAAAAAAGGACATTTAGTTTAAAATCCCAGACCTTTTGTTGGAACGAACTAGCGGTTGGAGCGAACCGCCATAGCACGCGTTTGGGACTTGATTGTTCGAGTTCAAGGCCTGGATGATTCCGCGCAGGCCTAGAAGGTTCCAGAAGGTTCCTTTAACGATTATATATAAGGAGCGAGTGACTGGACCAGACAGTCCAAGTCTGAATCTTCTTCTTGATTGTGAAGCTCAAGACATATGATTTATGTAACAAAGTGATAATTTTTGTAACCTGCTTTAATTTGAGTATTGTAAACTTTAATATTTGAGTTGATAAAATTCGTGTGGCATTGACTATTGTTAAATTTTCGTTTAATAAATATTGTTAACCCACAGAAGTGTTACAATATTATAACTAATGTGCAGATAATTATATTTTATTTTTCAATAGAGCTAAAACAATCTGATATTTTGGTTTGTTTCTTCCTAATTTTATTTCTATTTTATTTACATTTAATGCATTCCATCAACTTTTGTGACAGGGAATATTAAATGTGTAAATTTAACTTTTTTTTACTATATTCAAAAACAAAATTTTATATTATTATTAAACACAACACTAATAAAAAACATTTTATAAAAAAATATTAAACCGACTTCGAAACCTAGGAACCAGTAAAAATAAATTCACTGAAAAGTATGAAATAATTACCTTCTGATTTTTATGAATACACAGCAAAATTGAAAATGGTATAAAAAGTGGAAAAGTGCAATAAGACGAATAATTTTATTTTGATTTGTACAAATACACACTAATTGTTAATAAAAATTATTAAATTTAAATATTAAATACTATGTTCAATACAACACAATCTTTTCGGAGGCGGCGCAAAATAGAAATAACATGTTACTGATACAATTCCATTAGTAGGCATTGAAATCAATAGCTGGGAAGAGAAGATCCATTTAGAAGATTTTCATAATGTCTAGTGTAAAAAATTTTAAATTTTGCGCCGCCTCCGAAAAGATTGTGTTGTATTGAACAGAGTATTTAATATTTAAATTTAGTAATTTTTATTAACAATTAGTGTGTATTTGTACAAATCAAAATAAAATTATTCGTCTTATTGCACTTTTTCACTTTTTATACCATTTTCAATTTTGCTGTGTATTCATAAAAATCAGAAGGTAATTATTTCATACTTTTCATTGAATTTATTTTTACTGGTTCCTAGGTTTCGAAGTCGGTTTACTATTTTTTTATAAAATGTTTTTTATTTCACAATTTTTAGTTTGAGAAGTTAACAAATGTAGAAAACCGTACGTTGGTTTAAAAATTTCGTTGGTAATTGGTCGTTTATAAAATAAACGTTGGCTTAAAAATTTCGAAATCTTTTTACGCTCTATCACGTTTGTCTTTCCCAGGTCTTTTTATTATACAATAATTGTATAAAATTATTATGAATTACACTTTACCTTTTCAATTTTATTTTTTTATATTTTTAATACACAGAAAAGTGGGAAAGCGGTTCGTGTATTATACAACTTTCAACACACTACTTTTTATGATTATAAATGGATTTTTTTTTTTTTTTAAAAGATCAATGTTCAATTGGGAAGGGAACACATAAAATGTTTTTCCACAATGACAATATTTTTCCTTTGCTAAATGTCGTCAGTACTTGTCATTTACGTAGAGAATCAGTGTTCCGAGATGTGTTGAGTTAAATATATATACATAAATCCGGCCATTCCATGATGAAGTAGATAAATCACTGAACAGTCGAGATTTTGGCCGGTTTTAGACATCATATCGTTAATGGAGAATCGATGAGGATGTTAATATGACCTGTAGTAAATTTGAAAGCAATTTTTAAATTTTGATTGCTTGAATATCCTTCTGAAAACTATGGCGATATTATACATGACTTCATTGGATAGAAGTCCCTGCAAAAAAAGGGGCAACCATAAAATTTATCGATATCAAAAAGACTGCCCCGCTAGGATAGAAGCAACAGGGTTTAGGACTCACATATGGTTAATTTATTATTACGAAGGATATTATTATTCTCCGTATTAGACTACTGACTTAATTCCAAAGGTTGATTCAATTATGTTCGTAATTCCTTTCGATGAATTTTTGACTAAATTTATTATCGAAGTACTATGAATTATATCCTTCGTAATAAAACATTATTCAGAAAATAAATTGCAAAACAATGTTGCTTCAATTCTAGTGGCGTAGCATTTATCATCATTTTTATCAATCATTTCCATGACTGCCAAATTTTTGCTGAGGGGACTTTCATATAATGAGGTTGTTTTCGGTTAGTTATCAAGTTTTATTCTGTAGTTTTTATTGATGGATGAACACCAGCAAAAGCCTCGATAGTTGTAGAAAAAATTTAAAAACCGGGAACTTGAAGAAGTCTTAAATTCTGCTTTAAAACGATTACCAATACTCAGTCTTTCTTGGAATTCCACGAATTTTGTTGTCTTATGATTATGGTGTCCAACCGTTGATTAGATCTAAATTAAGAAGGTTTACTGTTATCGGTGAATATACATCTATCTATTATTTATGCTAATATCGCTACAGAAAACGACAGCGATATTATATTCTGCTGATATTTATATCTTCATTTAAATCTAATGTTGAAAAATTAGTTAAGGTTATGTATAGGTTTGTTCCAACAAGCACGTAAAACACATCGATAACTAACAGACTGCTCATGTTCTCCCCCCACTCTTTTGATTCTGAATTTGATTGGTTGGTTTTCCCATTTGATTCATCCAGCAGTAATACAATATTTGGATTTGTTAGTTATCAATTAGTTTTAATAGCTTGTTGGAGCATACCTTATGTCATATATGCCATATGTTTTTCCAATAAGTAAACAATTTGAGCGATAATTAAATAATTATTTTCATGTTTTTTCCCGATAACTTCTTAAATAAATTAGGAACCCCAAAAAGGTTTAAATGGGACCACCTTGGGAAAATACTCTACAAGATGCAAAAGGTTTCATTCCAATTGGTCCACCCATCTCTGAGTAATCGGTGAACATACATAAAAAAAAAAAAAAAAAAGGCACAAAAAAAGTCACATACGTATCGAATTGAGTAACCTCCTCTTTCGTTCGAAGTCGGTTAAAAAATAAAATAAATACAGGGAAAAAAAACAGAAATCCCGCACGATCGAGGACTCAAATGATCAGACGCCTGATAATGAAGGTGGCACTGTAGTCCCGATAATCTTAGAGTGGCCTTTTGTTTGTGGTACAATAACTATTAGTCTAATTATTTTATTTTTTTTTTTATAGACGATTTTTTTTCTCTCCAAGTTTTTGGTTCATCTTAAGTATTTTAAAATCTTCGAATTTTATGAAAAATTCACTAGTAAAACTTTTATGTTTAAGTTACCTTTTTTTTCAGCGTGAGGTCTTCTATTATAGTTTACTACTGTAGGACGCTGATAAAATCTGTCACGAGTATTTCAAGACTGAATAAAAACAAAACGTAAAGTAGTTTAGCCGTTAAAAATATCATATATATATATATATATATATATATATATATATATATATATATATATATATATATATACATATATATATATATGGAAAACAAGGATTCCCTATTAACTTTTTTTTTTCTTTATTGTTTACTTTCCCTTACTAACAACTTTTGTGTTAAGGAAACTGTCATAAAAAAGTAACAAGAAACTTTTAGAGCCTTTTCCCCAGCTGAAAAACAAGTCATAATATAAACGCATAAAAGAAACACTCGTCTCATATGAGGCCGTGTTATAAGAAATATAACCAAAATAAACTAAAACATAAAATATATACAGTGGGGTATTATTAAAAAAAATCCTGAAAAATAAAATATCTCTCAGATGTTATGCAACATGTTACAAAAACAATGATAAATATCGTTATAAAACCTGATCATGATTACTTTGTGTGAAAATATAAAATCAAATTTAATTTTAATGATTGATGAACCAAACCTACAGCGTTGGTTTGAAATATTAGATTCGGTACGAATAACTTCAACGATTAGTATATTCTATCGAAAATTTTGTCAAAACATAAAATGAAATGGTATGAACGGTAAATGTAGAGTAGCTATACAATTTATTTTTTTCTTGAGTCACAGGTTTCGCCTATAAATATAAAGTGGGGTACCTCATTCTTGAAAGGAAAATAGTTAAAACCATTGCATTTTGTCTGATATAAACTATGTTTTTTTCTTTTTTAAAATTTCTATGAAACAATAAGTTTCAGATACTTTACTTTACACGTTATCACTGGGGTCAATGGTAGTTTAGTGGTTAGCATAAAAACTTACAATGCTAAAGGTCGCGGGTTCGCATTCCGAGGTGGCCCCAGAATCGGGCGTATTCGTATTCGCGAATATAGCCCGAAGCATCCCCAACCTGCGAATACGAATACGAATATTTGTATTCGCACATAGGAATACGCGGAACACAGTTATAGTACAGTGTGGAATTTCACAACTCATTAAAGACCAACAAACATCTAATTGATTGACTTTGGGAAGACTTTATAGATTTCATGCCTCAAATGTAAATATTGTAAATATATGTTCGCTTGTGTATTTGACGTCATTTTATGCCACTACGGCAAATCGGAAGATTCTATAGTGAGGTTCCTAAATATTGCCTATACAGGTATAATTAGGATAGGTATCTTAAGAAGTACCCTAAAACGTACAGAAACTAGGACCTCCATTTTACCACCTTTCCGAAGAATAGCATTAAGGATTTTTTACACCCTTTAAAACATTCTATGGCCACCTCGCGGGATGCGAACCTGCGGCTAAGTGTTTAGTAGTTAGGTATGCTAAAAAGTATAGCACAGGTACCCCTTTAATTTCTTTTTTTCTAAATTTTCAAAATTAAACTGATTAATGACATGCTAAGCTTTTTGATCCAGGGTAATTTTAAGTAAGTTATAAAGTAACAACATAAAAATCACTGGTGCCCTGATTCCTCCTATAATTATAAATATTAAAATGCATGTAGAATCACCTCGCCGGCGCTTTCCCCAATGCCACTTAAAATATAATATTGCTGATAGACAAGTTGACCTACATGTAATGCTAATCTGAGTGTATACAATGTGGCTTTGCGCAACAGTCTCCTCCCCTCTGTGGTTCGCCAGCTGGGTTTGGAATGTGTGCCGTTTTGCAAAGACATTAACTGTAATGAGTTCGTAGAGTCCTGTGTAACTGCTCACCAGGTTCACCTGCACTGATTGATTTGTCCAACCCTGCTCTGATCACTTCTCGTCAAGGCGGGTCTAATCACCCTTCTCCACCTGTGTCAATGGCT